>OU892284.1:11871834-13151096 GCA_917834065.1 Ceutorhynchus assimilis | reverse complement strand
CAGGATCACCCGACGCCCGGAGATCCGAGTAGTCGGGTATTTTACCTCCGGAATATTTTGATTCTGGAGGCGCCATCATGCTATCTGTTACTCATTGTTGGAACTGGACTGCCAGCGCAGTAGCGGAACGTGGTGATACCACTTAGCGCTACTCAATTCTGGCATGGTGGTATCTCACCGGTCGACGCCCAATGAGTAAAAAGCGTCTACCACCTACTACTTTTGTTTTTAATGTTGACAGCCCGCTGTAGTAATTTTTGTTTTCTTCTTTTGGCAACTATGCTCGCGCACCGCAATATGGCGTCCAAATAAAAGGTCAATTGATATTTTTTAAAATTCGGCATTGTCAAATTTCATTTCATATTCCAGATGCCCGAAATAATTACACAAGAAAAAATAAGAGGAATAAAAAAATGTTACGGCTATTTCGAGAAAAACAAACCAGAGGTTCTTCAGGGAATAAAAATTGAAGCCCAACTACCAGATATATTTTGGGGTAGGTATAGTTTAAATGTAGATGTAAAGCCAGTTTTCACAACAGCAATGAATATTGTTGTTGGACCAAACCCGAAAAAAAAAGTTAATGTGAAAACATATTTAGGTTGTTAAGCTTACTGTTATGGTTCCGTTTGTTTTTATCTTATTTCCAATAAACTAAATAAACTTACTACCCAATCTTTTTTTTTAAATTAATTTGAAAAAAATATTTTGGAATTGAATTTGCTCAGATATTTTACATATTCTGGCAGCTCGGCTTTCTGTTTCATAACCCTGAAATTTAAAAAATACTTTGTCATCAAATGTCATTATTATACGAGGGTCAATCTGTCAAGTTTCCGAGGATGATGCTACGCCAATAATATCTGAAAAGCATATACACAGTGTGGTGCACAGTATGAAAAAACTTCTTATATAAAAAAACTTCGTATATAAAAGCTGCAGATCCTAATAAAATCTATTAAAATAGGACTTTTGTAATTATATGGGGTGACTCAAAAAGTTGTGCTACACAAAACTTTATTTTATAAAAATGGAATGACCGTTTTTTAATTACATTTTCTAATTCCTCTAGAGATTCTAAACAACAATTATGAAATATGTCATATGGCTAAAACCATTAGTTTTAGAAATAATTTGAGTTAGAGGACATAAATACGATAAGTACGATATTAGTGGATATTACCTACATTTTGAAATTTTACAAGCTGGTAGGTACCAGAATTTTTTGCGTCACTGTCAAAGTAAATTCTGAAAATGTCTCTCAGCGAAAGGGAACGTATAATTTTACTAATGATAAGAGGTTTTGGAGACCGACAAAGATCAGTTAATGAAACAAATGAATTATTTAATACAACTTTTCCAAACCGACAGCCTATATCAAAACCTACAATTGTGAGAACAGTTCAAAGATTTAAGGAAACCGGGAGTTGCAGGGATAAAGTTCGTTCCGGAAGACCAAAGTCGGCAACTAGTGATGAAAAAAAATTAAAGACATTACTTCATTTCGTTCAGGATCCACATTTGTTACTGAGAAAAGCTGCTACCCAAGTTACGTTCGTTTTAAGTCAATTGGGAATATTTTAAAAACGAGTAATTTTCACCCCTATAAAATAATTCTTGTCCAAGAATTATCAGAAGACGATTTTGATCGTAGATTGGAATTTTGCGAAGTAATGATGCAAAAACAGGAAGAATTTTTTTAATCAAATAGTTTTTTCGGATGAGGCAACATTCATGTTGAACGGGACTCTCAATCGACATAATTGTCGTTACTGGGCTGATCAGAATCCACACTGGATGAGAGAAACACATACTCAGCACCCCCAGAAAGTGAATGTGTGGGCTGGCATTATTGGCAACAGATTAGTGGGGCCTTTCTTTATAGAGGGGAATTTGACTACCGAAATGTATCTCCGCATGCTGCAAAATGAAATTGTTCCAGCAATAACTAATGAAGTAGGACCACTATTATCCCATACGTGGTTTCAGCAGGATGGAACTCCCCCTCATTTTGGGCAATCTGTTAGAGGTTATTTAAACGCCACATTTCGTAACCGCTGGATAGGGCGAAGAGGAGCCATAGAATGGCCCGCTAGGTCACCAGACCTAACACCCCTTGACTATTTTCTTTGGGGACATCTGAAAAATAAAGTGATTGTGACAAAACCTGCAGATCTGAACGAATTGAGAAAAAGGATTATTGAAGAATGTGCATCTATTAACCAAGAAATGTTACAAAATGTCATCAATAAATTTTATTATAACGTTGCCCCTTGTCAAACTGTGGTAGGAGGACATTTTCAGCATTTAATTAAATAACGTCTTACACTTTATTTTATTTTTGTTCTTTCAATGTTATTGTTAATTTTACTTTACTGCTTGTATTTAATAATTTAGTTATTATTAAAATTTTGACTAAACTTGAGTGAGGTACATTTCATTTGACACAAGTTAAATGTTTTTTTTTTTTTTCAGGATTTAACGTGAAACATTTTGAACCGACTCAAAACAATGCAAAATGTAGGAAATATCGTACTTATCGTATTTATGTCCTTCAACTCAAATTACTTCTGAAACTAGCCATATGACATGTTTCATAATTGTTAAGATTCTTCGGAGGAATCAGAAAATGTAATTGAAAAAGAGTCACTCCATTTAAAAAAAATTAAGTTTTGTGTAGCACAACTTTTTGGGCCACCCTGTATAATTCCAAAAGTCCTATTTCAATAGATTTTATTAAGACCTTCAACTTTTATACAGGAAGTTTTTTTATATTGTGCACCATTTTCAAAATAATTGACTGTTCCGGGACTTTTTACACACTGTGTATATATACATATATTAAGAAAATATAAATGCATATTATATATATTTTGTGTTATTTTAATGTTCTACAATACAAGTTAATATGATATAGTGTTTCAGTCTTTTTTTAAATAGAGTTTTACTGCGGATTGACTTCAAATCCAAAGGCAAGTGATTGTACAATGTTATTCTCTCACAAAATATTGACTTTTGGCCAGTATTCGATTTAACTTTTGGACGATACAAATTGTGTCTTGGACGAGTTTGATGGTTATGCACTTCATTTACATTTAAAAATTTGATTTGTGACCTCTTGTCTTTCATGATAATATAATGTGTGGACAATAGTATCTTAAATCTACATATATCTATATATTTTATATTGAGCATTTTTTTTGAGGAGTATAGCTGTTGGGTAGGGAGCGGGGAGCGCCTTGGTAGTCGATGAATAGTTTTGATGGCTTTATTCTGGAGGGTCTGCAATGATTTTAAAAGAGAAATTCCAGCAGTTCCCCAGACAGAAATTAAATAATGTAAATGACTATACAGGGTGTCCCAGAATATGTGGGCAATCTCTCGGATTCAGATAGAACACAAAAAAATAACATGACAACTTCCTATATAATAAAAATTCTACGGTCCCCCCTACGAAGTTACGTGCCCCTAAAGGACGCCTCTGAAAATCGGTTTTTTGTTGATAACTTTCGAAATACTTCGTGTAATTGTTTTTCTTTTTATATGATGGTTACTAGGTAAGACCCCCTAAAATGGGCCTTCTCAAACATACTTGACCAATCTAGCTTGCCAGGGACGGACTAGCTTTAACGCAATAATGACACTGAGGAAATATTAGTAGAAAGGATTAATTTTCACTATCGCGAAATAAGGGCTAATATTGAAGCTTTGTGGAGAGTCGAAAAATTTTTCATTAAAATAGGTATGGAATTCATAAGATTAGAAGGATTTCATGTTGAGTCGACATAAAAAATTATTTAATAAAAAACCATTAATACACGAAAACAGATTTTTCTCGAAACCAGCTAATTTTTTTGACATCGAATAAGAGTACCTTTTTTCTAGTTCAAGGTTGAAACTATCTAAAAATATTATTGCTATGCCTATATCATACAGGGTGTAAAAAAAATTAGCATTATTGTGTTAAAGCTAGTCCGTCCCTGGCAAACTAGATTGGCCAAGTGTTTGAAAGGGTCCATTTTAAGGAGTCTTATCTAGTATCCATCATATTAAAAGAAAAAAAATACCCAAAGTATTTTGAAAGTTATCAACAAAAAACCGATTTTCAGAGGCGTCCTCTAGGGGCGCGTAACTTCGTAGGGGGAAGGGCGGTAGGATTTTTTTTTTATAGGAAGTTGTCATGTTATTTTTTTTGTGTTCTATCTGAATCCGAGAGATTGCCCACATATTCTGGGACACCCTGTATATGTGAGCATAATGAAGTTTCTTGCGTGCAGTTTTTTTCCTTACTCGCTCTATGTGATTTGCCCATGAAAATGTACTGTCTATAATAAGTCCCAAATATTTTACTGTGCAGGCATTATTTAGTGATTGAGTTCCAAACATTATGTGACTATTGTTTAAATTTCTTTTACTTAATCTATATATATAAAAATGAATGCCACTTTTCGTTGTAATTTTATAACTCAAGAACGGACTCACCTAGCCAAACCAAATGTTTAGGCTTTGTTCGGACTATTTATTAGATGGTTTATGTGAAGTTTGCACAAAATCGGTCGAGCGGTTCTTCATTTATCACATTTTTTGTAATAAATTCATTATTCAATAAATGGAGCATCATTTTGCTGTCAAATTCAAACTTTTTTCAGCGTTGACAGTACCAGCATGTTGTTATGTCATTAATGTGGTCACAACAATGTGGTCATTTCATTACTTATTTTATTTATTTATGAAAAAAATTTACTAAGCCCGCATACGGCGCCATGTCTTATAACCGATACCAAGTTTATTTTGTATTTTGTATACCGCGCCATCTCTGATACCTCGAACGAAGCTCGGCATTGCAGATACAGTAGAACAATGCTGCACAGAACCAGGGATGTGCGTCTACACGTAGACTTTCATTGTCTACTTTACGTGTAGACAATGTAGACAATGTAGACAACGCGTCAACAATGTAAAATAATATAAATGACGTTTAATTCTAACCTCACACTTTCCTTTTCGAAAATTATTTTTATTTTATTATCGGTTTTCGTCATATTTATAATCAGTGAATGCTAATATCAAAGTGATAGGTATAAGCTACTTAGGTAGTAGTAATTTTGGAACTTTTTTTAAAATTTTCTAAAATAAGTTTATTGTTTACGTCACATGTAGACAATGTGTAGACAAATGCCCACGTAAACAATTCGAATTGTCTACACGTAGACAATCAATTGTTTACGTTGACATTGTCTACAGGCACATCACTGCACAGAACTATTCCACTATTCCGATCGGATAGAGTGGTGCAGAAAGAGTAGGTCAGATAGAGTAGTGCAGATAGAGTAGAACAGATGGAGTAGTGCAGTGCATGCAGTGCAGATAGAGTGAAATAGGGCTGCGCTAGAGATTTTTTTTGTTTTCTTTACATTCTTTGAACATTCCTGTGCCTGAGTTTATTTATTTGGTGGTACACTTTACAAGAATAATACCCACAAGCTGCCTAAAAAAAGGATGATGTAAAATTTTAATTTCAGGTGCCTTCTGATCCAGAGAGTAAACATTAATTTTCTTCAACCAAAGCCAAATTCACCATCGAAAAAAACTGAATTTAATTCAGCTAATAGATACGTTAACGCAACATTTAATAGGTATATTTAATAATTCAGAGGCGGTACGAAGTTTGCCGGGTCAGCTAGTATCATATAAGATGACTTTTTAATATTGAGCGTTAATTTATGCGACATTAACCAATCATTCACTACTCCCAGATCCCTAGCAATGGTCGCTTTAATAGAATTGGTGTCCTACCCACAATACACAATTATTGTTGTATCGTCAGCATACAATTTGACTGTGCCACGCAAGTTCAATTTACAAAAAGAGTTCACATATATCAAAAATAACGTAGGCCTCAACACTAGCTCTGAGGTACCCCACATTTAATATCTTCCAGAGAGCTTTCAACACCATTGATGCTTACCATCTGCCTTCTATTCGCTAAATAGCTTCGAAACCACAGCAAAGGCACGCCCCTTACTCCAGCTTACTCCATTTTTATCAACAGTATGTTATGGTCTACCGTGTCAAAGGCTTTTTGTAAATCGAGAGATACTAAGGCGCATACTTGACCACTATCTATTTTTAACTGTATATCTGAAATTAAATCTGTAACTGCTGTCTCCGTGTCTCTGTCCTTACAAAAGCCATACTGACTTCCATTCAACAATTTATTATTATTCAAAAATACCTGCAACCTTTGATTGGCACATATCTCCACAATCTTTGATAACACCGGCAAAACTGATACAGGTCTATAATTCGAAACTTCGCTTCTGTCACCATCCTTGAACAAAGGTCTGACTCTGGCAATCTTCAACTTGCTGGGCACCTCACCAGCTTCGAGTAACAGGTCCATAATTTTCATCAGAATCATGCCGATTCGTGCTTGAGCTTAAGCACACTATCGACAATGATTCCATCAATCCCTGCAGCTTTATTTTTTTTTAGCCCTTGTATTATCCCTTGCACTTCGACTACCACCACTGGTGTCAAGAAAAATGAGCGGGCCCGCTGGTTCTCCACTTGCGGCATTGGTGCAGTACGAATGTTCCTCGATAATCTAGGTCTGATATTAACAAAGTATTCATTGAAGGTATTGACTATGTCTCGATTGTCTGTCAAGGTTTTTTCATTTTTCTTCAGCTTGGGAACTGCATTCAAAATAGGTACTATCCTTGTTATAAAGTACTTTATCTACTGTATTCCATGTTTTCTTTTCATCCCCCATGTCCCTTTCAAATTGCCTGGTGATTATTTGTTTTTTCTCCCACTTGATTTGTTTTTTTACTTTCCCATTGTAAATTTTATATTTAGCTTTATAATATTCATTGCCCACATTTTTTTTCATTTTTTTATAGAAATAATCCCTTTTTTTACCAGTAATAGAACCTTGTTCGTGATGTACTCTTTGCCTTCAATCTTTTTTTTTTTTTTGTTCGACCATCACTCGATTGTTGTCCATAAAAGCTCTCTCCATATCATCATAGAGAACCTCCGCATTCGTATAATGGTCCAGTCTTTCCATTACCTGCTTGAGACTTTCCTTTGCTGCTAGGATGTCCATCCTTCTGAACACTTGGTACCTAATCTCAGGTTTCCGTCTGCAGTATGAACTTCCAGGAATAGAAAGCACTTGTAATTTGTGGTCACTGATGCAATAGTCAATCAGTGCGAGTTCAAACTTCCCATTATTATAGTTTGTCAACATATGATCGATGAGAGATGGATTATTCGATCTTCTTGTGAATCTCACTCTATTTAACGCTTCATATCCAAAGGTTTCATAAATATCTTTATGTCATACCAATACATTATTGTGTTTTTATACCTTAGATACCATCTACATAATTCATTACTTTATGCCCGTGCGGGCATAAAGTACACATTATGGCCCGCGCGGGCATAAAGACGAAAAAAACAGTTTTCAATTAACTTATTCTTCATTAACAAAATATAAATTTACGCTTATAAACATATTATTTTTGTCAAAAAATGATGATTCTGCACACTGATGACAATTTGCGAAGTGGCACTTTTTTCCCAGGTATTTATTATTCACAACCAACTGGTATGACATAAAATTTTGTATGCACCACGGGTATTAATAGATATATATATACCCTCGGGCGACTTACGAACCCTCGGGCCAGAGGCCCTCGGCTTTGTAAGACTGTCGCCCTCAGGGCATAATCATCTACTTAGTACCCTTGATACATAAATAACTATTATATGCTTTGACTACATTACTGTCAGTCAATAGATCGATATTGACATCGCCAATTATAATGCTTTTCGAGGCAGAAACCCTGTCAAAAAGGTGCTCTAACTCCCGAAGGAAAACATTTGTTTCAAAGTTTGGACGTTTGTACACAGCAGTTAGGTTTACCTTGAATCTGTCAATATTAACAGTCACTATGGGCAAATCCGAGTTATGTAGACTCGTTGTTGTGAAAGGAATAGAGTCCTCAATAAACACAGCCACACCACCTCCCTGTCAGTCTCTGCTCACATAAGTGGCTTGGTATTTTGTTATGTTAAAATATTTTTGTGCACCTGGCTTTAGCCAGCTCTCAGTAACAACAATTATATGTTTTCTACACTGAAGTTTTTTAAGAATAATTTCTACTTCCTCAAGTTTATTTTTCAGAGATCTCGCACTTAAAGAATGTTCAAATTATCATTGCACGTATCTATTCTAAGGGCATTATTGCATGCTTCTAAATTGTTGAATTCAGAAATATCCATTCGAGTATGCATTATATTTTACTCATTAGTTTGCCCCCCGCCCCCCAACCTCTGAATTTGGGAAAAATCTTTTATATATAAATAACCTCTGAGCCATTTTCTCTACGTGCAAAAACTGTTGCATTTTTACACCACACAAAGGACCCTGCACACCTTATATGGGATTTTTGCGATCGGTCGATTTTTTTCAAATTTTGATATCTTGTAGAGGATTTATTTCTTAACAACCTTTAAATGGGATGAAATCTTGAAGGTATTACGGTAATTGACCTTTTCAATTTAAAAGCTTCTCTCTCTGGCGTCAAACTGTCAGACGCCAAAAGAGTATGAAAACAACGGTTGACAGCCGCTGACAGTGGTTTGTTGACAAGACTTTTGTAAATGTGGAAACTGGAAACTATTATTTCCTCGGTTTTTTCAAAGTTTTTTCCTAACAATGGTGATTGTGTAGTGTGCCTTTTTGTAAAAATAATTCCTATTTACCGGCGGACGTGTCTTTCCATAAGTTTCCATCAAATCCTATATTTGTCAAATTTTGGATACATAAAATCAGAAAGAATATATACTCGCAAAAAAAGGGAATCCACGGCCCATCAAGTATACAAAGTAATCCACGTTCAAGTTTAGTTTGCGGGAGCTGTTTGCTTCCAAAATAATTCACCGCTTTCGCCATAGCAAAGTTCTGCAAATGAAGTAGTAACTTTTCCCACAATTTCTTTCAAAACACCCAATACACACTGGCATTGACAAGCAAGCAAATGTTGGCGGGAAAGTGATTGTTTTCATACTTTATTGTCCATCTCTTTTAATTGAAAACGTCAATTGAGATATGGGCGTTGAAAGTTGAACTTTTTTGCGACTTTTTGTGTGGAGAGTATACGAAATACTGGTGTTTATCAGTCAAAATATTGACAGGTTTACATATTTCACGTCAGTAACAAATGTCAACATGGGCTAAGGCCAGGACCGCACTGGCTCCACCATTGACCCCAGTGCGGTTCCAGCCTTAGCCTATGTTGACATTAATTTAATACTGACGTAAAATATGTGAACCAGTCAATCACAAAACATCCCCCCTTAGAAAGGTAAGTGCCGTGTTGAGAACCTGTCTATAAGTTTTCAGCGCCTCTAGTGACTGGGGGGGTAAGCTTTTGTAATTCTGGATTTATTGGCGAATGCAAAACGCAATTAGGGTTCGTTCGGTATCTTATTCGTTCCGGTGGATCGTTTGCACCATTGTTTGATTCTAGCGATTCAACACCACCACTTTAAAGTTTCTACCATTTTTTGGCATAAAATAATTGTGCCAAAAAGAAGAAACTCATAAAATCGGTAGTGTTGAAGCGCCTTCAAGGTAAAATTGACTAAGAATTAAGATAACAAATTTAGATATTTATTAAAGTTTGAAACAGAAAATATTAAAGAATATGGAATTAATTACAATTTATGCGAAACAGTTTTTTTTTTCATGTAAATACATACATAGGTAGGTAATGCTAGTTAAGTTAAAGATAATAAGGACAGTTACAAGAAGTAATGACGTACATTTAACAATAGCTTGATGAAAAACTTAAATCGTAAATAAAATGACAAAAGAGGTCCTTTTCTCACAATCCAAAATCGTTGTTAACCTAACAAGTGAGGAAAGTGTTTCTGCACGTGATGGAAGTTGCAAGAATGACAACAAAAAGCAGAGTTCGGACAAGCCTTTAAGTCCAGAAAATACACTTTCCGCGTGTGTTAGGTAGAAAGTTTATGTAGTTATACATAATATAAAGCTCATTCAAGAAAATGATTTCGCCTGGATGATAGAATAAATATTTTTGATAATAGTCTATACCCTTTACCACTAGCTTTAAGCAAAGACAACGCCAACAACTTCTCGTTCAATGTAAATCGTCTAGCTTTAGGCTTTTGGTTTTGAGTACGGACTTGGCTTAAAATAAAGCTGTATATCAATGGATTGACGTGGTCTACGAGCCTTTGAAATTTGGTTTATGATGCAAGTAATTCAGCAGCAGAAACTTTGGATTTAAATGACGACAACCTTCTACTGATTCTTCTTAACTTATTGCTGGATTCTATAACTTTGGAATAAAGATATTTTTCCCTTGGGGATAGGAATTTTTTGCCTAGTGACGTTAATGTTCTTTAAAATTTGGCATCGTCTCTCATGACCTGCAAAAAAAAAATAGATCAAGATTGGAGACGAGCTTTTCGCACATTTAGCTTCTAATTTTTCTAGCATTCCACTGCAAGTTTTAGTAATTAGTAGTCTTTTATAGTAGTAGTCCTAGTTAGGATGTTTTAAAATTCACCTACTCCCAACTGGGTGGTTATTCATTAAGCAATAACACTTAGGTACCTACCAATAAAAGTTTTAAGAGACAAAGTTGGTTGCTGACTTTTTCATGTTTGTAGATGTGATGGTTCCACTTGGTGTAGCAATGTCTGCCCGAATTGCAGAAGTTTCAGTAGATAAAAATTGACGACATGAAGGGCCTGGTTGATCTAAAACAGAAATTTCGTTAACAATGATTCTACCAAAAAAGTTTGGATACACACATTGTAGAATATGGTGTACCTGTATGTAACCAGGAATATTTTAATTATTGTGTCTCCTGATAAAGGAATAAACATTTAAAAAAAAGAAATGAATAATATTAGCTTTGTTCCAACACAGCAGAAAACCGTACAATGTACCGTCACGATTCTGCGCAGAAACTAAAATTGTTATACTGAGTGGTTTCGAAACCGTTCATGGGACGATTTTTTGACGTGTTGGAACAGAGTTATTATGTTTACCTACCTATGTCAATCATAGTTGCGAAACTAATTTCTGAAGGCGTCTTAGGACTCTTCGACGAGTTTCAACTGTGTCGATCTCCACTTTTTGCCATTTTGGTGATTGTGGTTTATCAATTAACGACTCCTCACTGTTTTTGATAATTGGGGCTAAAATTGAAATTAATTTTAATGTTTCTGACCTATGCCCCTTTAAACCTGAATTCTAACACGTTGTCGTTAATCAGAACTATGGGGAGGAGTAAGTGAAAATGTAAGTACGTCTTTCTCACATATATCTAGTATTAACTTACCTTCAGGGAGATACAGCAAAAGCGCAGCATTCCATGTGAGTCCTCGTCTGCCTTTTGGATCGCCAACAATAAATTCTCGACGAAAATGTCTTGTTCACACTCTATAATTATTATAAGCCTTCTCGACACTGAGGCTATTTAGTAAAGGATTGCGAACTTTTTCTAGCCATTGTTTCATTTTTTCGGCATCTTTTGGAAACCGGAAATAGCTGCTGTATTTGTCACCGCACCCCGGAACACAGCATTTCTGATGCTTTTCAATTAACAAACTGGGAGAAGACATTTTGAGATAATAATTATTGATAATTGATAGGTAATTGATAATTCTAAATGTTGGGAGAAGTTCAAAATTTAAATTTTGACGACTGGAAATGACAAAATAAACTTCAAATCTTGGCGAACGGGCCGGCAGGAAAAAGAAAACTTTAATAGGTTGATTGAAGCGCCTCTAGTGATTGGAGGGGAAAGCTGAAACGACTAGACTGACGTCTCTCATAAGACTTACATTTCTAAGGGGGGATGTTTTGTGCAGTCAATATTTTGACTGATAAACATCAGTAGCACCAGTATTTCGTATACTCTCCACACAAAAAGTCGCAAAAAAGTTCATCTTTCAATGCTCATATCTCAAATACCGTAATACCTACAAGATTTCGTCCCATTTAAAGGTTGTTAAGAAATAAATCCTCTACAACATATCAAAATTTGAAAAAAATCGACCGATCGCCAAAATCCCTTATAAGGTGTGGGGGGTCCTTGTAACCTTTGTCTTTTAGTTTGCGAGCGTTGTCGAACAGCTGCCTTGTATCCCTCGGCAAATCCTCATTCACAAATATCTTCCTCTCAGTCTCCAATATTGCATTCCTTCACTGTTATTGTGCCCATTTTTTTCCTTGCCTCCATTACCATATTTCTTGTATTTTCACTCTCAACGCTAACCAGGACATGCGTTTCGTTGTTTTACGACTGAAGAATCCTCGTTTTCATAATCTCTTGAGGAGGAATGTTCACTTGAAGTGCTGTAAATAATTTCTGAACATCATCCTTACATTTCTCTTTGGTAGTTAGTACACCAAATAGTACTATATTTTTCTTTTTGTCCTCTCTCTCTTCAAAAGCCACCCTTTCGCTATATTTTCTCACTTCTACCTCTAGGTTCTGTATGCGCTGCTCAATTGCATTCTTATCTTCCCTTAGCTGTTGATTTTCTTTTGAAAGTTTCGCAACTGACTGCTTAAGTTCTTCGAGAGATTCGCCGTAGAATGTGAGAGAGTCTTCAACATTTCTAAACCTGCCCTATAAGAACTTCATTATATCCCCATTTGATGGATTTATTTTTCCTGATAAATCATCAATTTCCTTATTTTTATTTTGTTTGTGTTTTTGTTGTCATGATTTTGAGGTTGGGAAATCTGCGTCTTCTTGGGAGGATACAGCTGATATAGGCGCGCGGGTGTTAAGGCCAAGAGATTTTCATTATGCTACTCGACTTTCGGCCTTGACAATTATCTTCTTCGCCGCTCGTTGGATCGGAGCGATCGGAATCACTACCAATGCTCTGATCACTGGCACTACTAACCACACTTTTCTGAAATTTACAATTTGTACATTTCCACCTATGATCCATTTGTTTAGCAAATCGGCAAATTGTTTCTTCGAAAGCCCACATGGAAGTAACCTCCACAGGAACCGACACATCTTATACTATACTGATTTTTATTGACATTATTGCGACACGATAAACACACGTAGGTACTTCTTACTCGGCGCCATCTATTACTTCTTAAGTTTAAGTCGTTGTTTCTAGTTATAAATAAGTTTTCTGAAAGATTGGCATTTTGCAATTTTTTTTTCCAGAAATAAGTTACTGGAAGATATTATTTATGAAGCTGCAGTCATAGCTAACAGTTTATCAGTTGAAAAGTCTCCCAGAAGGTCCCCACAAGCAATTTATTCTTGTGATAAAACTGATTTTTTAAAAATAAATTACTCTACTGACTAGTAATAGTTATTTACCTAACAAATGCGGAAAGTAATATTTTACCGCAAGCAACGGCAGTTGACCGAACGACGCGAAGCGGAGTTCGGTCAAGCCGTTAAGGGCGGTAAAGGCACTTTCTACATGTGTTAGGTACAAAATTTTACCTATGAGCATCTACATCTCCAAAAAAAGGCAATAATAATATTAATTAGGTAATGAATCAGATTGATTAATGAAATTAGATTAGATTTAGAAATTATCTAAAATCCATTTTCTGAAAAAGAAAGGATTTTTAATCATAAATACCAAAGTCTACTTTACCGCATAGTGTGCGGTAAAGTGCTACTTTCCATTTGCAAATAAGTGCGGTGAAGTGCACTTTCCGCACGCTCGTAGGTAATAGTAATTTACCTAACAATTGCGGAAAGTTATACTTTTCTGCACGCAATAGTGTTTGTACGAACGACGCGCCAGCGGAGTACGAGCAAGCCGTAAGTGCGGAAAAGATACTTTACGCTCGTGCTAGGTACAACATTTTTCCTAGGAGCGTGCGGAAATTGACATATTGTTTTTTTTTTTGTTTTTGTTTTTGTTTTTGGCTCTATTGATAAGAGAAATGGCCAAAAATGTGATTTTTTCTTAAGTTTAGTAACGCAATGATTTTAACAACAGAACATTAACAATTATTTTTATTATAAGTAGAATTAATTATTTATGGGATACAACTCAGTAAAGAGGTCGATATTGGTCAGTACAAAAACCTAATAGCTTTCTTGAAAAGAAAATACGGTGGAGGAATTTCGAAAAGATCTAAAATTTTTGAGAAGCATGAAATGAAGATATAAATTGAAAAAATAAATAAAAATCAGTGCATGAAAAACTTTTCTCGGGCACAGCGTGCGTGAAAATCTTTTTTCGCGCACGCCGTGCGGTAAAAAAAATTCACGCACGCAGTGCGGAAAAATGGTACTTTCCGCACATGAATCAGTGCGTGAAATCGCGTTTTCCGCACGCTCGTAGGAAAAAAGTTTTTACAGTTTAACTGTCAATTTTACAAGTCAGTAAGATCCAGTAGCTTGTATACCCGGTGACAATGAAACTACTACCCATGGCGGCATTTCTTAACGGCTCGAGATAGAAATAAGCTACTCGGTTTGTTGATAGGGTTGAAAATTGTAATCAATTTTAATATAAAAACAATTGAATGTCTTTTCCGGTTTCACCGGAAATGTCCTTAGCTTTATTATTTCAAATTGGACACCCTGTATATTATCTTTTTTTTGGACTCTCTGAACAATTCTAAATAACTTTTGTCTAACATACCCCATGTCAAAAATTGATAGTTTTTGAAATAGAGCCGCTCAAAGAGATGTCGTAATTGCTATTTGTTGGTATCTTACGTAAAAACTAAGTAGGCCAGAACAAAAACAATCATGGTTATTTGCTTCTTATTCAAAGAGGTATCCGATAAATAATCGAAAAGAAGAATTAATGCAAGTTAAGAAAAACGCGTTTTTTGAAAATTAATGTTTCAGTTTTTGATCGAACCCTGTACGAAAATGGTTCAACTTATGGAAATGAAACTTCCATTACCCAATCCTACTTTTTTATCCTTTATCCAAATATGACAAATTCAACCTTCATAGGCACTTGCAAAATTGAAAATTTGATAACCCATTTTCACGTTGTTGGTGCTCATCTAAAGGCGACAGATTTTTGAGCCACTCTATTTCAAAAACTATCAATTTTTGACATGGAGTATGTCGAAGAGTATTTTAAATAAGAGTTATTAAAAACTGTTCAGAGAGTCTAAAAAAAGATAATATACAGGGTGTTTCATTCAAAATAAGAAAGTCAATGCCATTTCCGGTGAAACCGGAAAAGCCATTCAGTTGTTTTTATATTAAAATTGTTCTAAATTTTCAACCCTATCGACATACAGAATTGCATATTTCTATCTCGAGCCGTTAAGAAATGTCGCCGTGGGTAGTAGTTTCATTGTCACCCGGTATAGTATACAGTGTGTATCAGCTAAATGGAATAAATTCGATAATAAATAAATGGGAAACTTTTCGAAAAAACGCTCGAACACGTCAATTTTGTTTTTTTGCTTGAGATTTTTTCACACCAAATTTTTTTTACAGGGTGTTCCGAAAACAGCTATACCGTTATCATTTTTAGTTTTTTTAATGGTACCCCCCTATATATTATGACACTTCTAGATTCTGCGGAAAATTCTAGACATATTTCATTTACAATGTCACATACCTATCTTCAACTGTTTCGGAAATATTGACAGTTGAAAATTGACTTTTTTGCATCTTTGACAGACTGTAAAAGCTAAACGGTTGATTTTACAGCAAAACCGATTTCACATTTCTATCCTAGATTTTCATAAGCTATTATTTGACAGCAACTTTGAATTTAACCGAAGATTAATAATTTAAGCGAAATTTTTAATCATGGATTAAATTCAAAGTTGGTGTCAAATGATAGTTTATGAAAAACTGAGATAAGAATGTATGATCGGTTTTGCTGTAAAATTAACCGTTCAGGTTTTACAGTCTGTCCAAGATACAAAAAAGTCAATTTTCAACTGTCAATATTTCCGAAACAGTTAAAGATAGGTATATGACATTGTACATGAAATATATCTAGAATTTTCCGCAGAATCCAGAAATGTCATAATATACAGGGGTTACAATTAAAAAAACTAAAGTTAATAACTGTACAGCTGTTTTCGGAACACCCTGTATAAAAAAATTGATGTGAAAAAATCTCAAGCAAAAAAAAAAAAATTGACGTGTTCGAGCGTTTTTTCGAAAAGTGCCCCATTTATTTATTATCGAATTTATTCCATTTAGCTGATACACACTGTATATATTGTTCTATTAGGAGTAAAAGAGACAATTTTAGATGAGCCGCAAAAAGTGCTTTGCTCCGAAAAATGCGATTTTTTCCGCAAACGGTGTTCAAACAATGGAATCAAAAGTACACTTTTTGGTAGGTTCATGTCACAGCTGGACAAAAAAATAACAAAAAATAACGTCTTTGAAATCAAACTTCAACCTTAAGAATTGCGGTTGAAAAAGTCGTGATTTTTTGACGTTTGCGGAAAAGGTCAATTTTCGTTGTTAATGTCTTGACTTGATACGTGACGTTCTACAAATGAGTAACAAATAAAATGTTTTTCCGACTAACCCAAACTAACCCAAACTTTCTGGATTCCCCAGAACATTCCCTATACACTCTCCAACGGGCTTTGACATCCCCAACGAAAAAGGCAAAATTTGACTTCACGTCACAGCCGGACAAAAAAGTAACAAAAAAATGATGTCTGTTAAATCAAACTTCAACATAAAAAATCGATGTTAAAAAAGTCGTAATTTTTTGACGTTTGTGGAAAATAGCTATTTATGCAACAAGTGTGTAAAGTGTGTCATGTGATTGTCGCACTCGCCTTATGAGTGAAAAAAGGTGCTTTACGCACGTATTGCATACAAAATTTTTTCTACTACCAATCAAATATGCGTAAAAAAATAAATTTGGTCAAATAATTTACGCACTAGTGCGTGAAGAATTTTCACTTTACGCACTAGTGCGTGAAGTAATTTACTAGAAAAATGCCAAATTCACAGTGACGACAACTGTCATTGACATTACTTTACGCACTACTGTGTGAAGTGAATTACTTTACGCACTAGTGCGTGAAGTGAAATTTTACGTCTTCTGAATCGTGCGTAAAGTGAGCACTTTACGCACGGTAGTAGAAAAAATGAATTTTCGTTTTTTATGCCTCGACTTGATAAGTGACGTTCTACAAATGAGTTACAAATAAAATGTTTTTCTAAATTAACTAACCCAAGCTAACCCAAACTTTCTGGATTCCCCAGAACAATCCCTACACTCTCCAACGGGCTTTGACATCCACAACGAAAAAGGCACAATTTGACTCTACTTGATATCTTTTGGCAACATGAAGTGAAGTACATGATAGCTAGCCTATTATAAATACCCAGTTTCTAGCGACATGTTTTTTTTTTCAACAAAACCTGCTTCTGTGATCCAAGCTAAATATCTTCCAAAAGCCTCATTAAACTGATTTTTTGAACGTGTTTTATGATACGTTGCCCTTCTTTCCACTCTTAATCTTTCATTTGAAAATTCTCTACAGATTTAATAACAAACTCTTTATAAAATATTTCTAGATGAAAGTGAGTTACTCACCCGCTGAGGACACCAAGAACTAAATTTAACATAAAAAAAGAACCGAGAACTATTAGAGGCACGAAGTACATCCAGTTGTAGTAGCTGCCAACAGCATCATTCATCTAAAATTCACAAAATTGATAAGAAATCAAGTTAAACTAAGCAGTAGGTAGCTCTCACCCAATACAAGATGGCTGTCCACCCTTCCATCGTAATACACTGGAAAACTGTTAACATGGCAAATCCAATATTATCAAACGAAGTAATTCCATTATTTGGACCTTGCCATCGTTCCAAACACACACTATTCCCATCCCTACACCAATTGCTGCCCTGAGATTTTGCTTCTGTTTCATTATCAGTATTACAGGGCACTTCTTCTTCGTTTTCTTTAACAATCTCCTCTGGAAAATTTACATTTTAAAATAAATAATAGATATATACTTCTTTAAATGGCACTTACCTATGTCGTATAAACTATAACAGGTTCTGTGTAAGGCTCCCGAATAAAATTCTAGACCAATAATAGCGAATATCACAATGGCGAATAAAACTAATAATCCTATTTGGAGCAATGGGGCCATCGCCTTGATGATGGACTTCAATACAACTTGCAAACCTAAATTAATACAGAAATAATTTATTAAGAAAAGAAACGAATAAGCAGACGATTGTCATTTCGGCTCAGAATATTAAATCAATGGTTGAATTTACCTTCTATTGTGGTAACTTAAAGGAAAATTCAACTATGCTTTGTTCTTATTTTTGTTTTTTTTAATAATTTGTTATACATTTATTTCAACATAATTACTAAGTGTATTTTCTAATGTAATCTAGCACTACAAGTAAATTAATATACATAAGCTTTTTTACATAATAAAATTTTGCAATATGCGAAGAAATATAATTAAAATAGAGCATAGAAGAGAGGCTCTCAAAAGAACTCTCAAAGAAGCAAAATGTTTGAGTATCGCGGTTAACTATAATTATTTAAGCGTATTTTTCGTACGCATATTGTACACAATGCAATTGTTTTGGCATAATAATCCAAACCAAATTGTTATTCTGCATTCCGGTAGTCCAATATACGGAATGAGCTGCTATATTATGTCATTAAATCTTATTGTGTGTAGTAGCATTATAGTGGGCACGAAAATCCGCAGGTATTAAACGTGTTGTTCGAATTTAACTTCGGATTAAGAAAACTAGACTTGCCCAATTACACCAACGTTTTTGGGAAAACTTGAAAATCATAATTTTGTTTCCACCAAATTCCTCCTTCGCTCAGTCCTAGCGAGCGATTAGTTGAACCATCTTATAATGAAGATTCAGGTCATATATTTTCTATTATAAAACTTTATTTTTATATTTGAAATTTTAAATCGCTACAAGTTGAAATAATAACAAAAAAAGGGTAATGGAACAAGATCTCGGTTATCACCCAGATTTCATTGTGGATGGTTTGGAAAAGTTATATTCGGTGAAATTGCGTTCAAGAAATGTATCCTATGGGATTGTTAAGAAGGGTTTGACAAAAAAAACAGGTTTGAAAGATTTTGACTGCGATAGAGAAGAATGTTGACATATTTTGACAGTGAGTGGATCATTAGTATTAGGGTTTGACGATCTTCAAGAAATTTCTTGTTCTTGACTTGAATTCAAGAAAATTTACAGTCAAGAAATCTGAAACGGTTTTCAAGACACGACGAGATTCCCTATTTCAAGATCAAGATTTCTTTTCTAGAAACCAAGAAATTCACAACAAATTCTTGGGTTTTATAAGTGGTTGTAATCAGTGGCGCAGCCAGGGGGGGGTGGGCAGAGGGCCCGGCTCCGCCCAAGGCTTTAGAGAAAAATAGAAAAATAATGAAGTAGACAAAAGCTGTCAACTGCTCATATCATAGAAAGCTTACGGGGTGTAAACCAAAAATATGTATCTGGTTTATAATATGTAAAAAAACTCCAAGAACAACATAGAAAACCTCGCCTTCCTGTCAAATTTCTATCAAAGATATCAGTATTTAGTGTTTGCAACAAAACGTAGACGTGACGTCACATTCGCGTGTGGAACCCAACAGATTCTGCTTTTGTGTATGTACACAATTGAGTTCAACACGAAAGCCATCAGGCATAAAATGGTTCGACTTGAAATATTTTTCTTAGAATTGGTTATACAGAAATTTTGATTTTCGGTTTACATTACACCCCCTCTAAAGGATAGGTGTTTTGTGTAAACTCCTATAATTTTTTCTGCATAGCCCACTCCAGAAAAAATTTCTGGCTGCGCCACTGGTTGTAATAGTATATTAAAATACAAGTTGCAGACTGCCACAATAGCCTTCGGCTATGATCGGGATCCCATACTCCAATAGGTATGAGGGTATCTCGTTCCCATACAAGCTGGTAGATAAAGACACACTTAGTGCGCACTAACCCTTCTAATGGAACGGAGTCACGGGAATATACGACATGACAAAAATTGTAGTCAAAAGAATTTGAAGCTTTGCAGCTGCAAAACCAATGAAGCTGGATTCAAATTATTCATTGGAGATTTGTAAAGAATTTAATTGGTTTAATTAAAGCCTAATTACATTATAGTGTAGGAGGCAGTGACGATTTTCGGTACTTATTTTCCCAGTCAGAAAACATGGATAGAATTGTAGGGTTAGTAATTCTAAGCAAAATACATATATTTTTAGGGGGGTTTTTCGATGGGTTGAAGCGCAAAATGCGTTTAATGTTACCAATGCACGGCCCTTTTTTTTCTTAGTGATGGTGACAGGTCTACTAATGAACAGTATACTGAAGTTACGTAAAAAAAATAGTCCGGCTAATCTGTGAGTATGGATAATATATCTGGCAAGTGAAGAATTGAAGATCCGAAAATTTTCAGCCAGACTCATTTTCACTATCTGAGATAAGCCAAATTGATATTTTCATATACTTTATGTTCTATTGTAGTAAATGTGAAATATTTATGTCTGGGAAAATAAGCGTACTTGTATTTTTCATTGATCTTGTGAACCCATCCGAAAATTTTAGCCAGACTCAAAAATTCTTGCTTTGTATCACCAGGAGAACAAACTATTTAATAGACACCAACTGGGAAAATAAGTGCTAAAAAATTTCACTGCCTCCTGGACTATTAAGATCGGATTGAAATTAACAGAGTTGTGAGGCAAAATGTATGTTGGTGTCATTTTGGAAAAGTTCAATTTCCAAAAAATTACATTGAGGTAGGTTTTATTTTTTTCTTTTTTTTGTTGAGGAAAATGTATGAGGGATTGGATTGAAATTTTGCAATTGGATAGAGGAAAGATCGAAATTTAGGTGAAATAACTTTGAAGCCTTGCAGCGGCGAAACTATTGAAGCTGGAGTGAAATTATTTAGTGGAGATTTGTAGGGGATTTAATTGGCTTTAATTAGAGGTTAATTACGTTAAGATCGGAACGAAATTAACAAAGTTGTGAGGCAAAATGTGTGTTGGTGTCATTTTGGGAAAGTTCAAATTTCCAAAAAATTACATTGAGGCAGGTTATATTTTTTTTTTCTTTTTTCAGGGATAATGTTTGAGGGATTGGATTGAAATTCCGTAATTGGATAGAGGAAAAATAAAAATTCAGGTAAAAAATTTAAAATTTACTTCTGCTTTCTCATCCTGACACAAATCGTACCCAAAGCTTTGCAGCTGCAAAACTATTGAAGCTGGATTGAAATTATTGTGGAGATTTGTAGAGGATTTAATTGGCTTTAATTAGAGGTTAATTACGTTAAGATCGAATCAAAATTAACAAAGTTGTGACGCAAAATGTGTGTTGGTGTCATTTTGGGAAAGTTGAAATTTCCAAAAAATTATATCGAGGCAGGTTTTATTTTTTTTTTGAGAAAAATTTTTGAGAGATTGGATTGAAATTTTTCAATTGGATAGAGGAAAGGTCGAAATTTAGGTGAAACATTTTGAAATTTCCTTCTGCTTTCTCATCCTGACACAAATCGTACCCAAAGACTTTAAAGCTTTGCAGCTGCAAAACTATTGAAGCTGGATTGAAATTATTGTGGAGATTTGTAGAGGATTTAATTGGCTTTAATTAGAGGTTAATTACGTTAAGATCGAATCAAAATTAACAAAGTTGTGACGCAAAATGTGTGTTGGTACCATTTTGGGAAAGTTGAAATTTCCAAAAAATTATATTGAGGCAGGTTTTATTTTTTTTTTGAGAAAATTTTTTGAGAGATTGGATTGAAATTTTTCAATTGGATAGAGGAAAGGTCGAAATTTAGGTGAAACATTTTGAAATTTCCTTCTGCTTTCTCATTCTGACAAAAATCGTAGTCAAGAGACTTTGAAGCTTTGCAACTGCAAAAATAATGAAGCTGGATTGAAATTATTCAGTGGAGATTTGTAGAGGATTTAATTGGATTTAATTAGAAGTTAATTACGTTAAGATCGGATCAAAACTATCAAAGGTGTGAGGCAAAATGTATGTTGGTGTCATTTTGGGAAAGTTCAAATTTACAAAAAATTACATTGAGGCAGGTTTTATCATTTTTTGAGGAAAATGTTTGCGGGATTGGATTGAAATTTTGTAATTAGATAGAGGAGAGATCGAAATTTAGGTGGAAAATTTTACAATTTTCTTCTACTTTCTCATCCTGACAAAAATCGTAGGCAAAATACTTTGAAGCTTTGCAGCTGCAAAACTATGGAAGCTGAATTAAATTTATTCACTGGGGATTTGTAGAGAATTTAATTGGCTTCAAGAAAAGCATAATTACATTAAGATCGGATTGAAATTAACAAACTTGTGTGGCAGAATGTGTGTTGATGTCATTATGGGAAACTTCGAATTTCCAAAAAATTACATTGAGGGTCGTTTTATTGTTGTTTGGGCAAAACGTTTGAAGGATTGGATTGAAATTTTGCAAATAGATAGAGGAAAGATCGAAAAATGTTGGTAAGAAACTTAAAATTTACTTCTGCTTTCTCATCCTGACAAAAATCGTAGTCAAAAAAAATTAGAAGCTTTGCAGCTGCAAAAATAATGGAGCTGGATTGAAATTATTCGAAGGAGATTTGTAGAGGGTTTAATTGGCTTCAATTAGAAGTTAATTACGTTAAGATCAGATCAAAATTAGCAAAGTTGTGAGGCAAAATGTGTGTTGGTGTCATTTTGGGAAAGTTCAAATTTCCAAAAAAATACATTGAGGCAGGTTTTATCTTTTTTTGAGGAAAATGTTTGAGGGATTGTATTGAAATTTTGTAATTAGATAGAGGAAAGATCGAAATATAGGTGAAAAATTTTAAAATTTTCTTCTGCTTTCTCATCCTGACAAAAATCGTAGTCAAAATACTTTGAAGCTTTGCAGCTGCGAAACTATCGAAGCTGAATTAAAATTATTCACTGGGGATTTGTAGAGAATTTAATTGGCTTCAAGAAAAGCATAATTACGTTAAGATCGGATTGAAATTAACAAACTTGTGAGGCAGAATGTGTGTTGATGTCATTATGGGAAAGTTCGAATTGCCAAAAAATTACATTGAGGGTCGTTTTATTGTTTTTCGGGCAAAATGTTTGAAGGATTGGATTGAAATTTTGTAAATAGATAGAGGAAAGAGCGAAAATTTTAGGTAAAAAAATTAAAATTTACTTCTGATTTCTCATCCTGACAAAAATCGTAGTCAAAAGATGAAGCTGGATTGAAATTATTCAAAGGAGATTTGTAGAGGCTTTAATTGGCTTTAATAAGAAATTAATTACGTTAAGATCGGATCAAAATTAACAAAGTTGTGAGGCAAAATGTGTGTTGGTGTCATTTTGAGAAAGTTCAAATTTCCAAAAAATTACATTGAGGCAGGTCTTATCTTTTTTTGAGGAAAATGTTTGAGGGATTGGATTGAAATTTTCTGATTAGATATAGGGAAGATCGAAATTCAGGTGGAAAATTTTAATATTTTCTTCTGCTTTCTCATCCTGACAAAAATCGTAGTCAAAATACTTTGAAGCTTTGCAGCTACAAAACTTTTGAAGCTGAATTGAAATTATTCACTGCGGATTTGTAGAGAATTTAATTGGCTTTAATCGAAGCATAAATGCATTAGGATCGGATTGAAATTAACAAAGTTGTGAGGCAGAATGTGTGTTGATGTCATTATGGGAAAGTTCAAATTTCCAAAAAATTACATTGAGGGACGTTTTATTGTTTTTTGAGGAAAATGTTTGAAGGATTAGATTGAAATTTTGCAAATGGATAGAGGAAGGATCAAAATTTAGGTAAAAAATTTAAAATTTACTTCTGCCTTCTCATCCTGACAAAAATCGTAGTCAAGAGACTTTGAATCTTTGCAACTGCAAAACTATTGAAGCTGGATTGAGGATTTTTCAGCTGGATAAGGATTCTTCACTGGATATGTTTGAGGAATTTAATCGGCTTTAATTAAAGATTAATTATGTTAAGATCAGATTGAAATTAACAAAGTTGTGAAGCAAAATGTATGTTGGTGTTGGACGTTTTATTTTATTTTTTTAAGGAAAATGTTCGAGGGAAATTTACTTCTGCTTTCTCATCCTGACAAAAATCGTAGTCAAGAGACTTTGAAGCTTTGCAACTGCAAAACTATTAAAGCTATTGACTGAAATTCTTCACTGGAGATTTGTAAAGAATTTAATTGGCTTTAATTAAAGGTTAACTACGTTAAGATCGGATTGAAATTAACAAAGTTGTGAAGCAAAATGTATGTTGGTGAAGGTGAAATATTTTAAAATTTCGTTCTGCTTTTTTAGAGAAAAATCGTAGTCAAAAAGCTTTGAAGCTTTGCAGCTGCAAAACTATTGGAGCTGGTTTGAAATTATTTACTGGGGATTTGTAGAGAATTTAATTGGTTTAATCAAAGCATTAAGATCAAATTGAAATTATTAAAGTTGTGAGGCAGAATGTGTGTTGATGTCATTATAGGAAAGTTCCAATTTCTAGAAAGTTACATTGAGGGACGTTTTATTGTTTTTTGAGGAAAATGTTGAAAGGATTGGATTGAAATTTTGCAAATGGATAGAGGAAAGATCGAAATTCAGGTGAAAAATTTAAAATTTCCTTCTGCTTTCTTATCCTGAGAAAAATCGTAGTCAAAAGACTTTGAAGCTTTGCAGCAGCAAAACTATTGAAGCTGATTTGAAATTATTCGTTGGGGATTTGTAGAGAATTTAATTGGCTTTAATCAAGGCCTAATTACATTAAGATCGGATTGAAATTTGAAAAGTTGTGAGGCAGAATGTGTGTTGATGTCATTATGGGAAAGTTCAAATTTCCCTAAAATTATATTGAGGGACGGTTTATTGTTTTTTGAGGAAAATGTTCAAAGAATTGGATTGAAATTTTGCAAATGGATAGAGGAAAGATAGAAATTTAGTTAAAAAATTTTAATTTTACTTCTGCTTTCTCATCCTGACAAAAATCGTAGTCAAGAGATTTTGAAGCTTTGCAACTGCAAAACTATTGAGGCTGGATAAAAATTCTTTACTGGAGATTTGTGAAGAATTTAATCGGCTTTAATCGAAGGTTAATTACGTTTGGTTCGGACATGTACAAAGAATGGCAGATACAAGGATACCCAAGCAAATTATTGAGTGGAAGCCAGGGGGAAGAAGAACACGCGGCAGACCGAGATGGAGCTGGAGAAGTGGAGTAGACGAAGAAAAGAGAGACAGAGGCTTAGAAGAGGATGCCTGGATTGACAGAGATGGTTGGAGATCGGGAATCGGAAGACGTAGAACGTTATAAACCGATAATTATATAATATATATATAATTACGTTAAGATCGGATTGAAATAATTAACAAAGTTGTGGAGCAAAATGTATATTGGTGTCATTTTGAGAAAATTCAATTTCCAAAGAAATATATGCAGGGACGTTTTATTTATTTTTTTCGAGAAAAATGTTCGAGGGATTTGATTGAAATTTTGCGATTGGATAGAGGAAAGATCGCAATTTAGCTGAAAAAATTAAAATTTACTTCTGCTTTCTCATCCTGACAAAAATCGTAGTCAAAAGAATTTGAAGCTTTGCAGCTGAAAAACTATTGAAGCTGAACTGAAATTATTTGCCAGGGATTTATAGAGAATTTAATTGGCCTTAATTGAAGCCTGATTACGTTAAGATCGGATTGAAATTAACAAAGTTGTGAAGCAAAATGTATGTTGTTGTCATTTTGGGAAAATTCAATTTCCAAAAAAATATATTTAGGGACGTTTTATTTTGTTTAAAGCAAAACGTTCAAGGAATTGGATTGAAATTTTGCATAGAGTAAAGATCGAGATTTGGGTAAAAAATTAAAAATGTACTTCTGCTTTCTCATCCTGACAAAAATCGTAGCCAAAGACTTTGAATCTTTGCAGCTGCAAAACTATTGGAGCTGGATTGAAAACTGCAGATTTGTAGATAATTTAATTGGCTTTAATTAAAGCCTAATTACATTAGGATTGGATTGAAATTAACACAGTTGTGAGGCAAAATGTGTGTTGGTGTCAAATTTCCAAAAAAAAATACATTGAGGGACGTTTTATTTTATTTTTTTGAGGAAAATTTTTGAGGGATTGGATTGAAATTTTGTAATTGAATAGAGGAAATATCGAAATTTAGGTAAAAAATTTAAAATTTACATCTGCTTTCTCATCCTGACAAAAATCGTAGTCAAAAGACTTTGAAGCTTTGCAGCTGCGAAACTATTGAAGCGGCGAAAAACAAAGCAATAGCTTATTTTCAAGCAATTTCAAGATATCTTGAATTTAAGTCAAGACTTTTGCTTTCAAGAACCCATCGAGTCAAGACATGTCTAATTTCTTGATTTTGAATTTCAAGTCAAGTCAAGAAAATACGTTCAAGTCAAGATTTCTTGTCTTGATGGAACCCTAATCAGTATAATCCCAATGACATCTCAACACGGATAGACAACGCATCTTATGCATAAACTAATACTTGTTTTGATCACAAGATCTCCCATGGGCCAGGAGAGGTGAGCTGCTCGAGGAGATAATGTGGGGATGCATCAGAGGTGTGAACAAAACCCGCCCTCATCTCTGAACCCGTCATTCACTTGACCAAAGTAATGAAGAAACGCGCACGGGTGCAACTCGTTGATCTGTCTATTTGCCTCTAACCCATGATATACCGGGTGTTTTTCAAAATACGCTCACCCCTATAACTTTTTTATTTTTCCGAACAAATGAAATTTGGTGTGTTTATTTATGACCCAGATATGCATTAGTTGACGTATTCAATTATTTATTATCACTTCCGGCACTTCCGGTTTTACCGGAAGTGACCGTAACTTTCCTATTTTAAATGTGACGCCAGATATATTTTCCCTTATTTCAATAGAAAACTACATTACGAATACAATGACACCTCATCTGTCACTTTTTGACATTTCATCTCTAAATTATTTAAATTTTTACTTTTCAATCTATAGCGCCATGAATTAGTTAGAACGCTCAATTCTGCTCCAAGGAACCTGGGAAAATTTGTTTTGATCTTATTTTGTATTTTATATCCTCAACAGACTCATTTAAAGATAGTAGGAGCGCATTTTTGTAATTATCTCAATTACAATATTCCAAAAGATCGTTTTCTTACTAGCAATTCAGTACCACGCAATCACTAGTTCATCTCTCAAATGAAGAATTTTCCTAGCATTCTAAATATTTTTGGAAAATTTTAGTTCAATATTTGAATAAACTAGCGATTGAGTGGTACTAAATTGTTCGTTAGAAAATGCTCTCTGGGAATATGCTAATGAGCCATACCCTTTCCATTTGAAAAAATTGATATAATTCCAAAAATGCGCTTCTACTATCTTTAAATGAGTCTGTTGAGTATATAAAATACAAAATAAGATCAAAACAAATTTTCCCAGGTTCCTTGGAGCAAAATTGAGCATTTTAACTAATTCATGGCGCTCTAGATTAAAAAGTAAAAATTTAAATAATTTGGAGATGAAATGTCAAAAAGTGACAAATGAGGTGTCATTGTACTCGTAATGTAGTTTTCTATTGAAATAAGGGAAAATATACCTGGCGTCTCATTCGGTCAAACCGGAAGTGATAATAAATAATTGAATACGTCAAATAATGCACATCCGGGTCATAAATAAACACACCAAATTTCATTTGTTTATTTGGAAAAATAAAAAAGTTATAGGAGTGAGCGGGTTTTGAAAAACACCCGGTATGTTCGATGGGCGCGTTGACATGCCAATCCATTGTAGCGCCGTATTCCACCTGTTTCACAAAATTGGCATTGCCAGTAGCCGTTTTTAGTCTTGAAGCTCCAATTTTTTGAAGTAAAGTCATAACAGGATAAAATATCAATTCGTATAAATTTGTCAACCTAATTGGAGGGGATACACCGGAGGTAAATCGCTCTCCTAGATGTTGGCCACACAAAATTTTGTTTACTGTAATGTCTATCTGTGTATATATTTTGTATAATCCCTATTCCATTTTTCTGCTGAAAACAGAACCTTTTTCTCAGTGGGAACACTTCATCCAGTCTCTTGTTCTATCCAATATTTGTACATAGATGTAGGTTTATTATCGATAGTTGACTTTCCTGTAATTTTAGCTGACATATTTTGATCGATAATTAGCTTTTTCAGATTTGATCTTGAACAGAAGCAATGTAGGTACTCAGAAACTGTTGGAAAAATATCTATTATAGGTGATATTTAATGGTGTAGGTACTTTTGTTGGAGCACTTCAATGTATAACTTTGCGTAGTGTACACCAGACACCCAGCCGGGAAAACTTTTTATTCACAGGTTCCTCGAATAAGTGCCATGTGTATTATTTGACAGCTTTGTTATTCCTTTCTGCACTTCTGGGAGTATAGAAGAATCGTGATCATCATTGTCACCAGGTTGGTCGCTATTGTGCTGTGTTAACCGCTTCAATGTTCTCTGTATTGAGAAGTTTGACGAAGTGTTTTTTTCAGCGATTTAGAACTTTCTTCTGCAATGTTAGAAGCTCTCTGTGCTTATTACTACACTATGATATGTTTGCTTTCTGTTTATATTCCCAATATCTTGTAAATGATTTTTTTCTATTTTGGTGTCATATCGGAGTCTTTTCGACACTAAAAGTAGTTTCGAAAAGAAGCTCTTTGTGACACTCCTTTTTTACTTATCGGAGGTTGGTAGCACTGGCTGATTGATGGCCATCGAACTGTCATTCCCGATAAAAAAATAGAAGATTTCTATATTTGGCATGTAGTGTTACCAACCTTAGCATATGAAATCAGGAAATATGAGAATAAAATTTCCAAGAAAAGTTTTTTTTTTTAAATTAAACAATACCAAAATAGAAAAAATAGTATAAAATATTCGTTTCATAAGACATTTTATCGCACTCGCCCTTTAGAAAACTCGCCTCCGGCTCGTTTTCTAATATAGGGCTCGTGCGATAAAATGACGTCTTATGAAACTTGTATTTTAATGTACTATTTTACCATCGCTTTCTCGCAGTACTAGAAGAAGCAGAAACAAATAAATCAAAACCATAAATAAATCAAAACCATAAGCGCAACAGAAAAGAAGTACCTTGCGGTGTGAGGGGTAGTCGTCATATGCGATTGGTATAGGGTTGCCACCCCACCCGTGACCGCAACCCTTTGGTGTCCGAGCGTAAACTACCTCTCTGTCTCAGATTTCTTGTTATTCACAAGATCGGATCTATGTTATGATATTGAGTCGTTGTTACTGATAAAGTCTTGCTTAGCAGACATGTTGTTAATGTATCTGCTTCTACGTGTTCTAGTTGTTTTGTTTAATCAGCGTGGTGTTTCATTAATGAAGTGAACGCGGGATTTTGTGTGTGTTTGAGTGTTGTCTTCTGATTGGTTCAATGGTTACTACACAGTTAAGTATTAAAAAAAAACACGAGACTGGTTTTCTTCAAAGTTCTAAAAAGGTCTTTTCTTTTGCAGACCGTTGATCAGGCAAGTCGATTTTCACTTTGCAATTTATTTATTTTTTTCCTCTCCAGATTTCTAGATTTTCCCTTAATATTTTTCGTTTTATTTCACCATCAGTGTCTACTATCACTGTTGGGTTTTTATTACCTGATAAATGTTATCTTTTAAAATATGAATTTTATATTTTAATTTTTTATCTATTGTGAACCTCCATTTTGTTTGCTACCACATTTTTCTGAGGAGAGTCAATTCAAAGTTGTGGCAAATAAATAGGTATTGCTGCTTTGGTTTTCGAAATCAATTATTAGTGTGAGATTGTTGGACTATTTGCTCTAAATAGAGTCGGTGTTTGTGTCCATCCCTATCAACACTTTGCCGAATCCAGGCAGAGGCCTGTATAGCCATTAACCGTTTGACTCCCTCATCTTCTTCTCGAAGGAGAGTGCTGAAAGGGTGAAATTTTAAGATAGAAATCCGGATAGGTTGAAATTCATTCAAATCATTCAAAGTTTTAATTAAAACATCTCAAGATTTTTGACAGTTCCTTGGATTTGATTTATTGCACCCTCAGCTTTATCTTGTAGTACCAATAGTAGGTACCTTAACTTAAAAGGAAAATTTATCTATTTGGGGAAAATCTAGAAAAAAGAAAAAATTCCTACATTTTTTAAAATTTTTGCCTGTTCAGCGCGACTGCACGAGAAGCAGCATTTTGCTCAATGTTAACGAGCATCTATTTTCAATCTTGCTGTTCTTACTTACCTACTTAATTATTGCTACTTTATTTTAGGTATATATTTTATTTATTTAATTTTATTTTTTCCATAGCTACTGGTAAAGTAGCCTTTAATCTACTAAGGGCCGATACTTTTGCTCTCGATTAACGAATTTGATACGTTGTCAAAGTTTTGCATGGGCCAAGGTCCATAGGTATGATGTGTGGTTAGAGCACATTCTAAGCCCTGATTATTTTTAACGGCTGTTAAATGAGAGCAAAAGTACCGGCACTAAAAATAGTAGATAAAGTAGTACTTTAACCGCAAGGGTAGATTAAATGATACTTTAACAGAAAGGATAGATAAAGACGTTTATTTTGTCAAAAATATATACATATTTTGTTTTTCATTTATTTGTCAAAAGTTTGTCAATCGCATTTCTACTTATGCAAAAGCGTTCGACTCAAATAATTTCTAAATATTTTTGATACTACAGGCGTCCATAATTAGGCTATGGAAAAAAACTTTGTTTTGCACAAAACGATAAAATGCCATTATCGTCTCCCGGAATTAATTCACTCGCGATTCCGCTGGTGACTTAACTTTTCCGGTCAACGATAAACTACCATCTTATCGTCTTGTATAAAAAATAACTATTATATCCTACTGAACTATAATACCCATATAATACCTTGATTACGATAATCATTAACAGGGTCTTAACTCCTGGGCGGAAGTTAAGAATTTCATAACTCCTGCGCGAGAGTTAAGAATATCATAACTTTCGCGCGGGAGTTAAGGATTTCTATAACTCCCGCTTTTACCTTGAATAGGTAAAACTTTGAGAGAAAATTGAAATTTTGGTTTATGATTTATTTATTTATAAAAATAGATAAAATACAGTAAATTCAGTAGGATATAAAATTATCTATGTACCACGGGAATTATCAGGTGTTAATACCCACGGGCAACTGGTGTCCCTAGGGCCTTACCCTGGGGCATTAAGTAAGGGTATTAACACCCTCATAATTCCCTTGATACATAAATAACTATTAATTTTTTTTTTTTTCAATTTGCAAGAGTTGCTCATATCGGATTCTGTTGGAAAGGAGTGTCTGCTCAACAATAGCAGCATTGCCATTCCTCATGATTTAACATGAGATCTCATGTTTTCATTGTCCATCTCATGCTCTCATGCTTCCAAGTAAAAATCTCAAGATTTCTCATCTTATGGTTTGATATTAAATAGTGTTGGTTTTTTGCATTTTGTCGCGAATTTTCTGGTTATCAGTTTCAAAACTTAAAAGAGGTGATGCTAAATTTATATAGTTTAAACCACACTCAAGTACTACATGTGAGAGGATTTTTTCACAAAGTCCAAAAACCGCCTAAACCCAAAGAACAATAGCTGGTATTTTAAGAACGAAAGAATATATTGGGTCCAATAACTGTACATTGATAACACATTTATAAATAAGAAGAAATCCACTATATACAGCACCAATGTAGTGGAAAAGTATAGACATTTACTTGAAAATCTTTGATCAAATAGAATGTAGCTGTGATTGAAGAAAACACAAATGTTCCTTCCGTCTTTTGTACTAAGATAGGTACCCTTTTTTTATGATGTGATTATTTTCGTCGATAGTTTGTTTTATTTTGATTGTTTTTTTTGGCCAATGATGGTATGAAGCAAGATCATGAGTTTTAAACAACTGTTTTTATTTATTTTTTAATGGCCCCTCATGTTTTCAGCTATTTTAAAAATCACATGTTTTCTCATGTTTTTAATGACTCAAATTTCATGCTATAGAAGTTTTAGGCCTGGCAACACTGAACAATAGTTTTATAATAAACTAATCTCATATAAATTTTATTTATTTTTTTGCAATTTACTCGCTTTTTAACAGAATTCAGTAATTTAAAATTCCAAAATTTGGCGAACCTGATACTGTAAATTCTTTCCTGGGTACCTATTCCTCAAGATCATCATTTGGAGTCTGGATCAGCTGGAGTGACGTTACACCAGCAATCTATCCTCGTTCCTGAATATAGGAAATAACCTGGAGAATTCCGGATTGGAAAAGGTACATACCGTATAAATGTCACAGGAAAAACCAAGCTGTTACTTTCAAATTTTAAAAAGTAACATCAGCTTCGTTCACGGTAAGGGTTCAGAATCAGTTCTGAACGCTAAGGCACCAATCACAATAGAAATTGGCAATATGTGACAGTCTAACAAAAGAAATGTTTTATTGTGATTTTTTCCTTAGCGTACTGAACCCTTACCGCGCACGAAGCTATTGTTACTTACATTGGTAACAAATACCAAATAAAATTATTCTTTGTCGGAATTTGAGTAGTTTCATCATTTTTGAATTCCACGACCCTATAGATTCTCTTGCTTTAAATCACAATAAAATATTTAAAATTTATTTGTAACATCTTTCAAGAGTCCCTAGTTAGCCGTTGCAGAAGTCATCTTCTACTTCGCCAATCGTTTTGAGGTGATATTTTTCTAGACAACGAGCGGGACGACTAGTGTTCTAATGTCTCTTCGAAGCGTAGCTGATTACCGTTTAGTAGATTCAATATACCATTTCCGGTTTAAGCCCTCAAGTTTTAAAGTTGACGGAGTGTCTGAGCTGCTCGTCGAAGAATCAGGAAAATCAAACCAGAGTTTGATTTTCCTGATGATTCAATCATGATAAATCATGTTTCACCCCCGTGTTTGCGGCATGTCGACCTCTAAATACTTTCAGGTGCTTTTGCTAAAATTAATGTATAGTGCTTGTTAATTGCTAAAGTGTAGGCTCTCTGCATTCGACCTGTTATATGTTTAATAAAGTCTCGAACCATCGCAGTTTTTTGGATCAAGAGATCAAGTAACATTGACGTAAGATTTCTGTTCAAATGTTTTGACCAAGACCTCTGAAATTTTAAATATAAATCGAGTAAACTTAGTTTTTCAGAATTTGTTTCCTGAAAACTTATCAACCTATGTAAATTGATGAAATTATAAAATTAATCTTATGAGGGTTTTGACTTTTTCTTCAGTCCAAAATTTGTAGATGTTGGTGCAATTGGGCTATTTAGCGACATGTTGTTTTGGAGGAAAGTATCTACACGATTTTATAAAGGAAATAGTTAACTTGGTTGGTACTTCAAAGTTGTTGATCCGCATATACACCGAGCGAACGAATACGCAAAGCAACGAAGCAAGAGTAGCATAGGCTTGAAACTAGGCATTTTATTTGTGAAAAGTTAACAAAAATTTTGAATGATGGATATGTTTTGTTAACGTTGAGAATGACGAGAAAATAACGGATTCGCCCTTTGCATGCCTTCTTGATGCCCAGAACATATTTGAAACAATAAATACTGTTTTTCATAATAACTTTCTGAAAAAAAAAAATCGCGGTCAAGCACTTCAGGAATCACTACTCTTTCGTTCAGTGTATAAGCAAGCACCTTCATGGAATCAGTGTGTGTTAGTTTTGTCCCCTACAAAAAAGTGTTAAACAATTTAAGAAAAAAAAAAAAAAACATTTCTATCCTCTTTTCAATTCCGATGGCTCACTTTTCCACAGTTGACAAGAAAATAACTGAACGTATATTGTTAATTGTGTACCATCCAGAAGTAAGGTGTGTCATCTTGAGTATTAACAGTGCCAAAATGTACAACAATGCAAATTTTTAAAAAGATAATAAATAGATAGTGTAAGCTACAGCACTAAAAACAAAGAAAGTTCAGAGCTACAAGTCTACTTACTAGGGATGCCAGAGACTAGCTTCAAAGGTCTAAGTACTCTGATAGCTCGCAAGGTGCGGAGGTCGACGGCTATGAAATCTTGTGGGAACAGGGTGAGAAACCTAGAAACAAAACTAGCCTCTAGCAGAGCTACGAATAGTAACTAATTTTAACTAATAATAATGTAAACTAAAAAAATTATTGATCTTTATTTTGAACACAAGTTAACGTATTTATAATCGAGTCAAGTGACATATTATAACTTCGCTAACTTGTGTATGTATTTGAGTCACGAGTTGAAACAATTGAAACTAATTATTCTACAAATTTCTATAACTAGATCTAAAAAATCTCTCGACTATTTTATGCTATAAAATCTAGATTGTCTTCTATAAAGTCTGCAACTGGCCAACACTGAATCATAACACTGGAAAAAAATATAATCTAAGAATAATTCTAATTAAAATAACCACTCCAATTAAATCAAATTAGTTCTAAACTCAACCTTTGGTAGAAGATCTAAAACTCGAATAATAATAATAAAAAAGTGAAACAATGCTTTGATGCTAGATTTCTATTTTATTTATTTATTTTTTTTTGTAAGAAAACTTGTGATGTGAGTTTTCGGACGTTTCGGACTCTTACTTGGTATACGAGAAACCAACTTCAGGGGCCGCAATACCCGAAATGAACGCAGCATCCTTAAGTCGACGTCTACGTTGGCCTCTGCGAAGACTGTCATTGACCTATCATAATTTATGTTGAAAAAAAAAACTTTATAAAACAAAAAAATTCCTATGATATTATGTGTGTAAACTTAAGTCAATTTGGTTAAGTTAAAAATGATTGAAAGATTAACGGGAACAGATACTATGTCTACTCTTTCTAACAACATGTACCTATATTGAACTTTGGTTTTGCAGTTCCCTGACGTATTTTTTCAAAACTAGCTGAAATTTTGAATCCATTCTCATTTTTGTTTTCAAATAGTATAGTAGGTACTATAGTATTCTTAATACCTATTTGGAAGTACGAGTCGTTCTAGTGACTTAGCGTATGTCGATTCTTGAATACACAAATAAAATTAGGTTAGGAATTTCCTATTTGTAAATGAAATAAACTTATTAGCAATTGACGTTCGTTTTTGTTGGTAAGGATGGGGTTATTCTAAATGGGCATTAAAAATATCATATACCTTGTATCATCGAAAAATCCTAACTATCACAATCATTATAAGTACCTATAGTGGGGTGAGAGAGGTACCAAAAGTTTCAGATCTGGTAACCAATGCGCCCCTTTGGGTTCAGAGAGTTCATGAGTAGACGAGTCCAGAAAGCCCGGGACACAAGTTTTTTTGGCCCTCTAATAGCAGCGTTGATGCCAATATAGCCGCCAATGATTCTACATTTCCCTATAGTAGGTATAACTCGAAAGTGTATTCTGATATCAACCTATAAGGAAGTCGCTAGAAAATTCTTTTCATTATTAGTGTTTATTACTCAGGAGGAGACGCGCTTTCCAACGGTATACTGCACATCATTTACGTACATAATACCAGAAATACTTGCAACTTTATTAAAATTGTTGATTTTTATTTTCAATTTTTCAGAGCATTATGCTAAATAACTTGGAATCCGTTATATGTAGCTGACTATTTCACTAGAGTGTATCACACCGGCAATAAATTCGGTATTCAGCTGACAATATTGCTACCTGGACAATACCAACAACATGGTATTTCAGGGACCATTTTTAGCTTCCTAGATATAGGAAGCTATGGTGATAGCCCGATTTTGACCATGTCAAAATTTCATTAAATCTTGACGTTTTGGATCATTTTAAGCCTTTTTGGCAAGGTGGCACATTTCCGTCTGTGTGTATGTATGTAAGGTTCGTTTCACCAGGGTTCATACTTGACCTTGAAACATGAAAAAAAAGGGTTGTCCTAGATTAATTCATATGACACATTCAATTTTTTTGACAAACTGAAATGATTGACTTCTCTTTTAAGAACCGACGAACGTTTTTGACGTCATTGATTTGTTTCAGTAAATTTTTACTTGGTAAACAAGGAAGGCAAATGCGGGTGGCAAGTACAAACCCTGGCGAAACAAACTTTATGTATGTATGTATGTGTGTTGGCATTTTTCTGAGAAAACGGTTCGATGGAATTTGATGAAATTTTGGAAATAGTTATAAGAAGACGTGCAGGGAAAAGTTACACAGAGATATAGGAAAAAAAAAAATCCTCTCCAAAATATGACGTCATTGATCTTTTCTTTAATTGGATAGAGCTCATTTTGCTTTATATAAAAAAAAAAAAATTTTAAAAAAAAAAAAATCTCAAATATCTCATTAGGTTTCATTGGGACATTTTTGAAAAAAAAAAAAAGAAGTATAAATTTCATGATAAGCTAAGCAGCGTCGAGCGCGCCGGTTACTACTTGGATTGGTGCCACTTAGAAATTTACATGACGTTGCTTTTTCTTGAGATTATAGCATTTAGGGTGCTTATTGAAGATTTAGTACGCCGGCTTGAGGTCCATTTTCAGTAAAACACTTTATGGGGGTAAACTTACTCGTACAAAAGGACCCTTAGGGTTTTTCACTTATAATAATAAAAATAATAATAATAATTATTAATAATGAAATAATGCCAGCGAATATTATCGCATGTTAATCGTATATATGGTTGTCATGCTAATTTTTGATAAAAACGGTTGCTGACGCTAGCAACCATTTATTTGTATCAAGACAAACAAATATGGACGCTGTTAGCGACATATTTTTTGCATTTTCATTCGTGAAATAATCCTCTAAATATCAATCGAGCTTTAAAATGGTCAAAATGGACCAGATAATTTTTCACACATGCGTGTTTTCTTTGCAAATTTCACTCGTCCTACGGACTCGTGGACTTGTGAAATTATAGAAAACACTCAATCGTGAAAAATTATCCGTAATTTTGAAGCTCTCGTGGTATTATGCGGTAGGTATTATCTCCGAAAAATGATATTAAAACCTGAAAAAATGTCAAGATTTATTAAAATTAATTCATGGTTTGAAATGACAATTAATGACAATGACAATCATTAATTAGGTAGTCATTTGTCTAGGAAGCGTTATGTCAAAAATTTGACATCTGGTTTGACATTGTCAAACTGATATTTTTAATTTGAAGTTTTTATTCATATTTTTGCATTCTATTTATTTTTAAAATCTTACGTGAAATAGTCATGTCGAATACCACTCGAGAAAAAATTGTGTAGGCAAAATTGTTCTCAAGGTTTTATTCAAGTTTGTTGCTTTTCGGCAATTTCGCTCATGACATTTTTGACAAAATCACGAGCCGTCAGGCGTCATTCACGAAATTGCCAAGCAACAACCTTTCGAAAATTTTGCCGACCAAATTTTTTCTCTTATTATGAAAATCTGCCAAAGCAGTGTAGTATTGCACATACAAAATAAACATCAAGACTGGTTTGATGAGAACGACACTAAAATTCAAGAACTTGTAGAGAGAAAAAGAAGAGAGGATAATGCATGGAGAAGCGACACCAATTCGACAATAGCAGAAGTTCAAAAGCGAACGCGTGCATGAAAAGACCCAATGATGGATAACAAAATCAAACACAAACAAAATACAATAACTAAATCAATCCAACAGCACCACGGCCTTTTTTCAGGCTACTAAGATGGTACCTATACGGACCCCAACCACTCAAGGACTCACTCCCTTACGATTCAAAGATGGCACAAGACTGCTTAAAGAGAGTTCTCCCAATAATTCATGTTGGAAAGAGCACTCTCAGGAACTACTTAACAGAGAATCAGAAATTAATAATTGGATGAACTACATAAAACTCTACAGTCAATAAAATCTAACACTAGGTCTGGATGGCATTTCGATCCAGAAGTTAAAGTTGGCTTTTCCATTTTGTGGCCCGGCCCTTCTGAACATTGTCAACTCATCTCTAATTAGCGGTCACGTTCCAGGCGTATGGAAAAACTCGAAGATAATACCCCTTCAGAAAAAAGAAAATATCACAGATCCAAACCTTCGCCCCATCAGCATTTTGCTGCCTTATACGAAGGTACTTGAAAAACTTGTGCATCAGCAACTTTCGTATTTGTTGAAGAAAACATTATAATGCTTAATGAATCAGAAAATCGTGCAGTACCAGCACAGCATTGTTAAAGATAAATTACGACCTCTTTGGACAGGAATCGAATAACCATCCTTAACCTTCTAGACATGTCCAAAGCATTTAAAGCCGCGTATCGATTTCGCGAGGCAGCCGCGCGCGGCAGGCTCGCGCGGCAAAAAACCTCCATTTACCGCGCGAGCCACTTGAGACACGAACTTTGTTAAAGCGCGGCTGCCGCTCGCCGTATGCGATCCAGATGTTTGTTTAGTTTTCGCAAAGCAACCATGGACGTTTCACGTGCACAAGCTGCCTGTCGCAAATCGACATTTTGGCGCGCCATCCAACTCGAATAACGACACAAGCGTCTCAACTTGGTGCGAGCATTTCCTTTGCCGCGCTCCAAAAGCCGACAGAAATTGGCTCGCACCGCGGCATGTTCGAGCACAGGTTGGCTCGCGCGGCGAGTAGTACCCATTGAGCACGGCTACCGCGCGAGCCAATGTTCGACAGTTTGCGGCGGGTAATCGATACGCAACTTGATAGTATCAATTACGACCTTCTGCTCTCGAAACTTTCGTGTTATGGTTTTCAGGATATACCTTTGGAATGGTTCAAAAATTCCTTGTTTAACAGACACCAACTTTTCGAAATAAGAAGCAAAACTGGCCCAGCACTCTCCCAGGAATTGGTTGTGCAGAGAGAAGTGCCACAGGGGTTACTTTTGGGTCCTTCGCTGTTTAATGTGTTCCTCATAGACTTGAAACGCAGTATAAAGTATTGTAAAGGTCATTGTTAGGCAGATGACATACAGCTTATGTATGTTTTTAACTTTCAAGACATCGATAAGGCAATTAGTTCAATCAACAAAGATTTGCGAAGTTTAATCTAATGGACAAATATGAACCGTCTTAAAGTTAATGTGTCTAAAACTGATGCCATTGTGTTTGAAGGTAGAAGGAATCTGAAAGAAATTTTGGCTGGTCAGCTTACCTTGAACGGTGAAGCATTGAGATTTGGTAAATATGTTAGAAACTTGGGTCTTATCATGGACAAAAAACTGAACTATGCAAAACAAGTGGTGTCTCTAAGTGGATCTTCTATTCTCGCATTAAAAGGACTTTATAATTTAAAAATCCATCATCTCCAAAGTGCAAAGTTAAGATTGTGCGATTCTTTAGTACTCTCCAAATTAGACTACTGTGATACTGTTTATCGTCCGTGTTTACGTGCTGAAGATGCAAGAAGGCTACAAAAAATTAAGAATTCTTGCGTTCGTTTCGCATTACAAATCCTCCGAATAAACTATATTTCTCCATACTTGAAAGACATTCAGTGGCTGAGCATGAATGAAATGGTCTAAGAGCCAGTGAACTTTTAGCGTAAAAAGTTGCCGATGGACAATTTCTTGCTTAAACGATGTAGTTTTATCCTCCGTGATCAAAAACCATAGTCTGGCAGCATGTAGTGGGGAAGTTTGTCGTAGACATAATTAATTAGTCATTAAAAAATTCACCAAATTCGAAATACTTGCCGATGGTGAATTTTTGCGGCATATCATTTAAAAATGTGCCATTAACAAAGCTGTAATAATGCCAGACGGTTTTCACGGATTTAAAGCCTTGCCAGACGCTCCCAAAATGCAAAAAAAAATAATAAAAAATTCGAAAAACATGCCGAAACCTGTTTTTTTTTTTAAATTAAAGAGAAAAAAATTGCTAATCGAATAAACCTAGTGCGAGACGGGTTTTTCGAGGATTAATCTTTGCCAGACAACGCCGAAGTTCGTTATTTTACGCATCTGTGAACGCACATATTATCCCCTCCCCGCGTCTGGGAGCGGATAATATGCCGCGGCCACATGTCGGTGATCCCGTACGAGAGCAAATGAGATGGAAAGACAAGGAATGAGTGGAACAAAAGCGTTTGTATAATAATACATCATTGAATGAACTATACCTACCTGGTGTCCCACCGAAAACTGTCAATGGCCTATATTTTGGAAACGGTAATCGATTTAAAAAAAGAATAACCCGTTTGCAGGGTTGGAAGGGGGAACCAAAACAAGGTACTTTTCAGCTCTCTGTGAACTCCGCGGTTAATTTTAGAGCAAAACCGATCATACATTCTTGTCTTAGTTTTCCAAACACTATCATTTGACACCAACTTAGAATTTAACCGGAGATTAAATTTAGTCAGAATTTTTAACCATGGATTAAATTCAAAGTTGGTGTAAAATGATAGTTTATGGAACACAAAGGTCCATGAAGGATCGGTTTTGCTCTATAATTAACCTTTTAGGTTCTACAGCCTGTCAAAGTTGCAAAAACGTCAATTTTCAACTGTCAATATTTCCGAAATAGTTGAAGATAGGTATAGGACATGATACATGAAATAGGTTCAGAATTTAACGTAGAATTTGAAAATGAAATAAAAAATTGGTGTTTTTATTTAAAAAAAATTAAGTTAGCTGTCATAACTTGTTTTTGAGTCAACCTGTATATATTGTATTATTATCAAAAAAACGGCCAATAAAATCAAAAATTAACGTGTCCGAGATTTTTTGAAAAATCTCCACCCTGTATATTTTATAGATTTTATTCCAACCTTCACGTGCTCACTCTATATGCCTAAAATAGTCCCTCCTTTGGGATTTTATACTTAAATTACGTATTTAAATTTTAGTGGAAGAGTCCATTGTATTGAAATGTCAAAAAAAGAATAAGCTAGGTTTTATGTATGATTTTGTGTAATAATGATTTTTTCATTTTAAATACGACCGACCCATCCATACTATGAGAGCTTATTACGATAATGTAACCAATTTTAGCCTATGTGAGTTACGTTATAAGTTGTATTATCGTACTAGTGATGTAATGAGCTCCTTATACCACTAGTCATTTAATAGGCTCATTACGTAACTCATTTTTTATGTATGAATATTAAAAGTAGAACTAATACCTGATGCTGCTGATAGTGTTGCTTGAAGTCCTTGTTGAGAAAATATTTTCTTTCAGCCTTGAGTTTTAAGCTCACCGAATAATCTGTTGTGAAAAATCAAAACCATCGAATACATAAAACAAAAATTTGAGTTGTATATAAAATGTATATCACACGTACGGTAACGCTCATTATAGTACTCGTGTGGTTACCACGACTCCGTCTACAGCCTGGCCGTGACAATATTTCCATTTGATTCACAATTTTTTTCTCATAATATTTTTAAAAAAAGGTTTCGGCAAGTAATTCGATTTTTTTTTTTGCAATCTGGGGGCGTCTGGCAAGGCCTTAAACCCGTGAAAATCGTCTGGCATTATTACAGCTTTGTTAAGGGAACATTTTTGAATGATATGCCGCAAAAATTGACCATCGGCAAATAGTTCGATTTTCGTGAATTTTTTAATGACTTATTAATTATGCCTATGCCAAACTTCCCCACTACATGTTGCCATACTATGGTTTTCGATCTCGGGGGATAATATTACATCGTTTAAGCATGAAATTTTCCATCGGCAACTTTTTACGGAAAAAAATTCACTGGCTCTTAGACTAAAAGAAGATCTCTGTATTTTCATACACAAGGTGATTTTGGCTAAACAACCCAGATATTTGTATGAAAAGATAGAATTCCGAAATATGGCCCATGCGAGGGAGCTTAGACATGCACCAGCTTCTTCAACAATCCCCTTCTATAGCTTCTAACTTGTTAAAAACAGCTTTTCCTACAAAGCAGCAAACATTTATAATAAGTTGCCAGCGGATATCAAGGCTTCAAGTTTACCAGTTACCAGTACGATTTATTATTATTATTATTATTATTTTTTTTTTTCCTTATTGGGATTTTATCCATCTATGTCGGCCTTGCGTCAAGACATAGCAGATATGTGTATCAATGAAGAAAAGATCTCACTATACTTACGGCATCTATGACAACTGCTTTTTGCATGTCCTTTGATATTTTATCAGTTAGGTTCAGCTTGCCTAGATTGATCTGCAGGCTCTTTGGTAACAATCCCATAGAGGATACTATTATGGGGATTATTTCCACTTTTTTCAACTGCCATACTCTCAGCATTTCTATCGTCAGCTGTTCATATTTTGTTGTCTTCTCGATTTCTTTGGTTCTAATGTTTTGATTATTGGGTATTGCTATATCTGCAAGCAGAGCTGTTTGGTTTGTTTTGTTAATAATCTCAATATTAGGTCTGTTGTGAATCACCTGGCGGTTTGTCAGTATCGATTTGTCCCAGTAGACTTTATGCATTTCGTTCTCAACAACAGGGTGCGGTTTGTATGCATAGTACGGCGCTTCATCCTTCATCAGGTATATTTAAAAGCATTTTTAGGCATTTTATATATATGATTGCCGCTATTTTATTGTGTCGTTCGATATATCTTGTCTTCGCTAAGTTTGGACATGCCGATAGTATGTGTTCGACTGTTTCCCGTTCTGTATGACATTTTCTACATTTGTCGTTGATATTTTCTCGAAGAATGTACCGTCTATAGTTAGCTGTCATTACCACACGGTCTTGAATGGAAAGCATAAAGCCTTCACTTTCCGGATAAATGGATCCTTTAACTAGCCATTGAACGGATGCTTGTGTGTCTATATGTTCCTGATGGAGTTCTCCATAAAATCGTCCATGCAACTCTTTCGCAGCCCATTCCCGCGCTCTCTGAGTGATGTCATTTGTTGTGAAAGGTAGGTAACGGGGTTGTCTTAGATTTAGTGGCGACAGTTTTCGGTCTGCATCGACTACTGTTTTGTGTAATTGTTTATCTGTTCTTGTAAAGTACAAACGCAGTTTCTTTATTTGTTCTTTGCACAGACTCACTAAGTCGAGCAGACTCCCAAGACGGTTTTGCATTTTTCCATCCCGAATTCCATGCCTATGTTACTGCTCATATTATGTACTGGTTTTAGGAGTATTTCGAGTTGCTTTTCATTGGCTGAGTACATTTTGAGGTCGTCCATAAAAAGGAGGTGACTAAGCAGGTAGCTGGTCTGTTGTCCCTTCAACGTGTATTCATATTGTGTGTGTTTTAATGTATTGGATAAGGGATTTAGAGATACGCGAAACCAGAGAGCGCTCAGAGCATCTCCTTGGAAGATTCCGCGCCTTATTTGAATGAGTTTTGTATAAATTCTACTTTGATTGTCGCCAATGACAAGCCTCGTGTTCCATTTCTCAGTATTGTATTGTATCGTATTATTATTATTATTATTGTTAATGACAATCAACAATTTTAATAAATTTACAAGTATTTCTGATATTATGTACCTACTTGCATCATGATATGTTTGTTCAATTGTTCGATATACTGTTGGAATGCATATAGAGGTTGATATCAAAATACAAACTAGAGTTTTATAGGGAAATGTTGAATCATGTCACAGAAATTAGGCGGCAATAATGGTTACGTCATCAATGCCGCTAGAGGGCCAGAAAATTTTGTGTCCCGGGCTCCTGCTCCCAAAGGGGCGCATTGGTTGCCAGACGTGAAATATTCTGGTATAATTTTCGACTACCTGCCTCACCACTATGGGGTTTTTCATTGAAAGTTATCATATTCTCGTCATCTATAAATCTTAGCAAATTGATCAAATAAATGGCTTCGCGAACAAAAATAATTGTAAAATCTGAAGCTCCAAAAACTCCTTGGTGCTTCAAAGCATGACGTCCCACTGTTCCATTTGGGAAAAAAAGTTAACTACTTGCCTTCACATACAGTTATGGCTGATACGTCGGAAATCTGCCACATGAAAAGTTAAAGTTGACATGTTTTTTATTTTACTTTAAAAAAAAAGTAGTTTACGTGTCCTTCACCTATAGAATTTATCCATTTAAACCTTCCACTCTATACATATAGGTACAGAATGTCCAAAATATAATGTTTCCCTGCTATTTCCTCAGTGATATCTCGGTAGAGAAAAGATAAATACAAAGTTTTTTTTTCTTCTTTAAGCACAGTTAAGGTCCGTTTCTCGAGGGTTCATACTTTTGTTATCGAACACGTCATAACTTGAAAAAAAAGGGTTGTCGTGAAGGTTGTTGTAAATTAATTCATATGACACATTCAATTTTTTGACAAATTAAAATGAATTACTTCTGGCTCAAGAACCGACGAACGTTTTTGACGCCATCGATTTGTTTCAGTCAATTTCTACTTGTTAAAAAAGGAAGGCAAATTTTGTCAAAAGTATGAACCCTCATGAAACAAAGTTTACTAAATCACGACTGACTGTATGCGTTTATAGTTTTTTTGGTATGTTTTGCATCAACATAAATGATTAAAGGAATTTCAGAATTAAATATAAATTTGAAACTTTCATGAAAGAGCAATTTTTGTTTTTTGATCATAGTTTACCTACCTAATATGTAATAGTTTTCAAGATATCAGGAGCAAATATTTTGAAAGTTTATTATCATTTGGCAACGCTATAAGTAAATCAGCAGTAGTAAAATTTTCCCAATCTAACCGACCTCTTAGTTATCTCGTACTATTTTCAAAATAGCAATAGCAATAATGAAGCATAGCATCTTGGACATCCTGTACCTTTATATTACCATTAGACCAGTCATTAAAACCGCTACCAAGTCATCGTACAGAAGGGAGTAATTATTTTAAATCCTTTTAGTAGTGGAGTCTGGTGTCACAGACCACTTGACCGTCGACTCATGGTATTTGAGCGGAGTACGGAAAAAAGGTCGAATCACAAAATGTCGAATTGTCACAAAATTTCGAATAGCAAAATGTCGAAAATACAAAAGGTTGAAAATACAAAATGTCGAATAAATAAAGGCCGCAAATATATAAGGTCGAATAAAAAAAGGTCGAAAATAAAAAAGGTCGAATAACAAAAGATCGAATACCAGAAGGTTAAAGATACACTAAGTCGAATTACAAAAGCTCGAACAGCAAATAGTCGAAAATACAAAAGGTCGAAAAAAAAAAAGTCGCGAATACGAAAGGTCGGAAAAACAAAATGTCGAAAATACAAAAGGTCGAAAATACAAAAGTCAAAAATATAAAAGATCGAAATACAAAAACGTCGAATTACAAAAGGTAGAAATTGAGAAAGGTCGAAAATAATATAAAAAGTCAAAAATACAAAAAAGTTTTTTTTTTGCTCTATTCATTTATTTTTCTGTTAAATAAAAGAATAAATTCAATTCTATAGTATCTAATTTTTTATAAAAAAACTCAAAAAATATTAACATTATTTATTTCAAATAATTATATAAGTAAAAGAAAGAATTATAAATTATAAGCCACTTCAGATAAATAATTTAAAAAATAATCCTTGGAATTTTCGAAATTTGCTTTAAAGCTCAGAACTACATTTTTTAAACGGCAGTTTTTGTTTTTAAATTTTCTCCTGAAAGGTTCTGTTTCGTAGCGACGTAACAGTTGATTCAGCTTTAATTCTCGGAATGACTGTTCCCTTAAAAGTCCATCCAAAAAAGCCCCAAATGGTAGTTGTTTTGCTTGAAAATTACTGAGCAGGCTATTATGCCAAGATTCTACCACATTATTCGTTTTTGGTTCTTCATTAGTTGTTCTTTCATAATAATTCCATAAATGATGATCAAATATGAGCTTTACTCTTTGTTTTTTTCTCAGATTTACCAATTCAGGTTTCTTCAAAATATTGTTCAATAGGGTATACTTCATTACTTGTAAATTTTTTACTTGAGCATAGGAAATTGAAAGCTTTTTCTACATGACAAGTTGGAACAAATGAAAGGGCTATAAACATTTTAACTTTATGTTGAAATTCACTTCCAGAATAATATTTCTTATTCATTCCCAAATTTTGCACTTTTCGATAAATTGTTTGACGGAAATGAAATTAACACCCTTGTTTCAAGGCTTTCGGAAATAATAAATCAGCGGCATTTATAACTGCTTTTTCAAAATCGCTCATCAGTAGATTGACATTTAGTTTATCTATCAATTTTCTTATTTCTTCGAAAAATTGAATGTATATTTTTTCTGTTTTTTTCGGTAACAAAGCATAAACTAAAGGAAAGTGGCCGGTATTTACGGTACCATGAATCGTAAATAACTGATAGAAAAAATTGGGTTCAACTTTAAAAGTGCCATCAACAAACCACTGTTGACTATTTTTTAGAATATTTAAATATTTGCTCGTGGCAAATATTAAAATTCTTTCATTATCTCTGGAATCATATACCAAAAAAGTTTCTCCATTTTTTGTTTTTTTTAACCTTCCGATAGACGCGCCCGGTCTGTGAGACGACACTTTATTTCGTGGTATTTTGGAAATAGAGGTAGGAGCCACCACGCCCTCTATCTATCTTCTCAATTGGTCACGACGGAACAATGTTTGTTTAACTTTTTTTTATTGTAAAAAAGTTATATTTTACATTATTTTACTCTTTGTATTATATCCTGTTTTTATTTTCTGTGTGTGACTAAATAAATTGCTCTAATAAAAAAAAGCACCATTTTCGAAGATTTTGTGGTATATTTGAACAAATTGGCAAAATCTACTCCATTTTCTTTTTCTTATCATTTATTGTGTTTGTTAAAACATCCCTATATTTATTTTTTGAAAAGTACATTCTGCTATTTATTTAGGGGTTAATTAAGTTGCACGGTCTGTAAGACCGACGCGACTACTCACTTTCAAAAATTTGACGCGACTATCCGAAGGTGAATTTTTCTTGAATTTCTAATATGTCTAAAGAAATTGGGGTAGCAATGCCTAAATGATCCTTTGCTCTTACATTTCTTATTGTTCTGCTCAAAGTACTGATCGATCGATTGGCATGATTTTTCCGCTCCTTCACTCAAAGAAGTTGAGGTTTCCCTGATTTTTTCCGTCATTTTTTCAATTTCCAATTTGACTGAATTACCTTCATGATTATGCTCTTCACGCTTTATGCTAACATAATTAGATTTCAAAGTTAAACGTGATTTACATTGGGTTTTGTAGTTTTCACATTTCCAGTACGAAACATCATTCGTCGCTTTTTCTTGTAGGTAGAAATATCCATCCTTGTACAGTTTTCTTATGCCTTTTTGGCTCAGAATAAACTCGAAATCTTTCTCAATTGAAAGATGAGAAATCACAGAACACTGAGAAATTACCAACTTTGACATTGATATCTTTGAAGCACCTTAGTGCCACACGTAGTTTCTTACAAGCAGCATTCCTAATGTTAAAGTTTACCGTTTTAGACCGATTTGCGCATTAATAGCGTTGGGAGAGGTAAGTTTATAGGTTAGTTTCTGTTAGTTCACTTTATTTAGCAACCCTTCTCATTTTACAAGTCTTGTATATCCAAATTCCAATTTATCTCGCTCGAACCCGTAATTTTCTCCTTCGAATTTGAAGGTAGGAGTTTTTATTTTTATTTTTTAGTAAGGCAAAATAACGTCAATATCCGCATCTATATTGAAACAAAAACATTTGTATAAACGATATATCAACTAATTTTTATCGAAAATTTGTTAATTTTTGAAAGTGTCTTCCCTGACGTTTCACTATAGAAATTTACGGGATCGGGAAGTAAATAGGAGTGCATGGGGTCAGTAACGGAGATTGGGTTAATTACAAAAGTATACAGAGTTTTGGTTTAGTTTTGGTTAGTTAGGAAAAGAAAAAAAAAAAAGATTGTATTCTCGACTTTTTATAATCTTGACAATTTGCATTTTCGACCTTCTTCAATTTCGACCTTTTAAAATTCGTACTTTTGTATTTCGATCTTTTGTATTTTCGACATTTTGTATTTTCAACATTTTGTATTTTCGACATTTTGTATTTTCGATCTTTTGTATTTTCGACCTTTTGTATTTTCGACATTTTGCTTTTCCGACCTTTCGTATTCGCGACTTTTTTTTTTCGACCTTTTGTATTTTCGACGTTCTGTACTTTCGACGTTTTGTTGTTCGACCTTTTGTTATTCGACCTTTTGTTAATCGACTTTTTGTTATTCGACCTTTTGTTATCCGACCTTTTGTTATTCGATCTTTTCTCATTCGATCTTTCGTATTTTCGACCTTTTGTATTTCGACCTTTTGTATTTTCGACCTTTTGTTATTCGACCTTTTCTCATTCGTTCTTTTGTATTTTCAACCTTTTGTTTTCGACTTTTTGTATTTCGACCTTATGTTTTCGACCTTTTTTCCGGGACTCTATTTGAGCTATAGGCAACTTTTTTTTTTGTTGGTAATTTTGCCATTTCAGTCGCCCTTGTATCCGTGAAACTTGAGTCCCGGTTATTCATCATCTATACAATGCCCGCCAGGGGTTTGCTAGTTCCTCCATCGAGCGCCTCCCCAGGTGGGTAATGTTTCCTAGATATGGGTGTTATCGCGGAAATAAAATTCTCGGGACGGACCAAAAACTAGCACTCCATTGTCTGTACCCATATTGGACGGTTGCAAACAGCGTCTGACCCAGAATGGGCGGCCGAAAAATAAGCCAATAAATTGGCATACAGGAAGACAACGGGATACCACCTTTATCATTTTCCCAAGACAATAACATGAGTGAATTTAATTTAAAATTTTCCGGAGGTATAAATAGTCCCCCAACCTGAGGATCTCCGGGGCGGGGGGGGGGAGGGGACGGCTTTAAATGTAACAAATATGAGAACAAATCTGAGAAAACCATTGAAGATCGGAACATGGAATGTAAGAAGCCAATTTGAAGCTGGGAAACTGGCAAACTTCACACGAGAAATGAGCAGATTCAAACTGGATGTCCTAGTTGTCGCTGAAACCTGGTGGCCTGGTGTGAGAAGATGCAATGTGGATAACGGAGTATGCTTCTCCTCTGGTAATGATGATCCAAAACATAGAAAAGGTGTGGAAATTGTAATAACAAAAAAACTACTGAAATCTGTCGTGGACTTTGTTCCATACTCGGACCGCACTGCTTTATTGAAACTCAGAGCCAAGCCAAGTGATCTTAATATAATAAGGTATACGCACCAACTGCGGACTCGTCGGACCATGATGTGTAGAAATTTTATGATGAAGTCAAGGAATTGCTAAAATTGACTAAAAAACATGACGTCAACATAATTATGGGTGACTTCAATGCCAAAATAGGGAAGGGTAAATTTAAGGAGCTAGTTGGATCGTATGATATTGGAGAAAAGAACGAGAAGGGTGATCGACTCTTACAAATCTGCCAGGAGGAAAGCATGAAAGTGACAAATACAAGGTATCAACTTCACCCTCGCTGACTCTATACCTGGAAGTCCTTAGCGGATCGTCCACACAATGTAGTGCGAAACCACATAGATCTCATCCTGATCAACCATTCAGCTCAACCATCAAGAGAGCCGTCACATATCCTGGGGTAGATGTGCCTTCTGATTATGTACTATTGGTGGCCGTCTTGAAAATCTCTTTGTCAAGTCAAAGAAAGCCAACCACACAGCGACGGATGGCCTTAGAAAAATTGAGGGACTCAATAATAGAATCTGAGATGTGTAATGAGATAAACACACAAATACAAACAATAACACCGAATATTGGAGAAGAGCCAACCCAAGCCTGGACAAAGATCGTGGACTTTGCAACAAACTCAATGCAAAACAGATTAGGATATAAGGCCAAGAATAAAAAACAAAAATGGATGACGGATGAACGTCGAAAGCAGAAGAACAGACAGCAACATGTACAAGGATATTCAAAGACTCATAAGATCAAAGATTAGAATAGCAAAGAACGAATGGCTTAAAGGTGAATGCTCAGAGAAAGAGCAGCTGCAAAATCAACACGATACCTTTAACCTGCACAAAAAATTGAAGGAGACTGCCGGCATATATAAAAAAAATGAGACAATCAGATAGTCCTCGACAGCATAGAGAAGAAAAATGTTTGGGAAAGGTATATTGAAGAACTTTTTGACGACGACAGACCCGCAGCTGGTATCAATAACTCTCTAACCAGCCCATCGATCACTAAGGACGAGATTAAAAGTGCCATACGTAATTCAATTCAAAAAATAACAAAGCGGCAGGCCCAGATGAAATCCCTTCAGAAATATGTGAACTCCTAGATGAAAGAGGCATCACTGCACTACATAAATTATTGAACTCTACTTATGAGACAGGTCACTTTTCCAACCAGTGGTTGTGCTCTACTTTTATACCTCTGCTTAAGAAGATCAATGCAAGAAAATGTGAAGATCATAGACTTCATTAGCCTGATGAGCCATACTTTAAGAATATTTCTTAAAATCATACACCAGAGAATTTATAAGAAATGTGAAAGAGACATAAGCAACTCGCAATTAATGCAGCTCCTCAATAAGCTTGATATAGACCAGAAAGACATTAGATGCATTGAAAACCTATACTGGAAATCGCAAATCAAATTAGGCAATAATATGTCCAACACCATACAGATTAGAAGAAGGGTGCGACAGGGATGTGTGCTGTCTCCGCTCTGTTCAACTTATATTCGGAAGCGATTTTCCAGGAGGTTTTGGAAGACGTGGAAATGGGAGTCAATATCCGCTATGCTGACGATACGGTCTTAATTGCTGATAATATATACGACCTACAACAACTAGTCAATAAGGTAGGAGAACAGAGGAAATCAATGCGCTTAAATATCAACACCAAAACAACAAAGTTTATGATTATCTCTAGAAACCCAAATATGTTTGAAAACTCCACCATAACATTTAACGCAAGGCCCATAGAGAGAGTAGAAAAATTTAAGTACCTACTTGGTCGTCTGGCTTTTTGAAGACTGGACATCAGACAAGGAGATTAAATATCGCATTGAACAAGCTCGACAGGCATTCTTGAGGTTCCGAAGAGTGCTTACCTGTTCCGATTTTGACCTGGACCTAAGACTCAGATCCATTAAATGCTACGTTTGGTTAGTGCTTCTTTACGGAATGGAAGGTTGGACATTAAAGGTGACTACAATTAACAAATTAGAGGCTTTCGAGATGTGGCTGTATCGCATAATCCTTAAGATACCTTGGACGGCTAGACTAACAAGACGAAGAAGTCCTAAGACGTGTCAACAAACAACTCGAACTGTTTGAATTGATTAAAAAAAGAAAAACAGCATATCTGGGACATATAATGCGAAACACGAAATACCAATTCTTGCACCTGTTGATCGAAGGCAAGATCGAAGGCCGGAGAGGGATCGGAAGAAAGAGAATGTCTTGGCTGCGAAATATCAGACAGTGGACAGGGTTACATGATGTGCAGTCATTAATACACACCGCAAGAAATAGAGAAGCAATGGAAAATATTATCGAAAATATCCATTAGTGAATACGCATTGGAAGAAGAAGAAGCTTGGCCAAGTAGGTACTGTAGTGATCAACCGACTAAGGGAATATTGACGAGCTTCTAGAAGATATCCGAACAGTATGGAGTCAGCACGCTTTGCAACCCTGAGGCCACATCATCATAGTACCTATTTTATTGCGTTGTCGCCTATCAAAATTCTAACCACGCTTTGATCTGACGGCAACAGAACTTGTTTGCAAAATACTATAGCAGTACTTTAGATGCGATTCCAAAGCCAGTACGCGTAACTGATTTCGGAAAAAAAAACGCCAAATTTGGGTACTGTTCGAAACGAGTCTACAGTTATATAAAGAAGTAAACAGTAAAGAGTTTTAGAGGAAGCATGAGCTGGTAGAGAGTATAATGCGGGTGACCTGGAAAGAGAGCTCGATTCAGATCAAAATAGCAATGAAATTCCATGAGGTTTTTGGTGTTGTTTTAGATCGAACTACTTGGATAGGGAGATTTCTTTGGTGGAACGATAACCTAGCCGAATTACTAGTCAACAGAGCCAAAAGAACTGGCCAAACTGACTCATACGTTATCAGGTCTATTTTGCCCCAGTCACTCCAATGCATCGTTCGAAAATTCTGTAAGATTGGAAAGAATTAAATTGATTTCAATTCCTTTCAATCTAACAGAATTTTCGAACGAGCCTTACTTCGGTAACGGATTCACCAAACAAGGAAAGACCTAGCAGCTATATGGACAAGCATCTTCTATCGATAAACCAAAGGTTATCCAATAGCATGCATTGGATTTACTGGGACAACATTGACCGAATGACGTATGGCGTGATGAAAGCCACACTAGCAAAAACAACCGAGAAACTGGTAAATAAGATTGAGTCCTTGAAACCATTGAACACTGCGAAAGCTACAGAAAATGATTGCACAGTTGTCAACCTGTCCCAACGCGTTCTGACCGATTCGGAAACCAGCGTACTAAGAAAAGGAGGTAATTTTGCAATAACACCGAAAGACCTGCCATTCGAAGACATCATAGCAAATGTGGAAGCCAGCATACGCACATTACCTCAAACCACTGCGGAGCAAACACGGAATGAAACATGGAACACTGAGGATTCTACGACTAGCAAAAAAGTGCAACCTGACATACGAGGAAAGGAAAGCTATTCGCAGCCTGAATACACACAAGAACATACTAGTCCTGCTTGCGGATAAAGGAAACGCAACGGTAATCATGAACGTGACTGACTATGAATCAAACATTTCCGAACTGCTAGACCCCTCCACCTACAGAAAGTTGAAACGCAATCCCACTGCTAACTCCTTCTATGTTGCGAAAAACCAATCAACAATCAACTCGTCGGAACACTACCGTTGGACCCGGAAAACATAAGGAAACTCATCAAATCTGAGGCCTTACCACCTAGAATATATGGGCTACCTAAGATTCACAAAACAGTAGAGATGGGTCGCTATCGCGTAAGCTGCTATATTTTAACAGTTATTTTGCTGAAGCAGCTATCCCTGTTACTCGATTTTGAAAAAAGCTGCTTCGAACAACATAACCTAACATCGTAGTTTTGCCTTTTTTTCTTCGAAATATCTATCATTATGAGAGATGAAAGTGTCATTTTGATTTTTCGTGAACTAGACAAAGTTACACTGCCGTTTTAAAAAATGAAATATGCTTGTATACATGCGCACACGCAACACCAAGGACCAACGGTATCCATAACCACGAGCATCGTTCCGGATAAACTGTTTCTTTTCAGCAGCTATTTGATAGCTGCTACTTTGAAAAAATGGTAACTGCTCCAACTGCTACTAAAAAATAGCAGTTTTGCCCATCTCTACAAAACAGGCAACCCACTCAGACCCATTGTAAGTGCAATAGATTCGCCCACATGCAGAATGTCCAAATACCTCACCACCCTCCTTCAGCCACGGATTGGCCAATCCAGTTCTTATGTTAAAGACTCAACTCATTTCATAAAAAAGATCAGTGACATCACTCTACTACCAAACGACATTCTGGTTAGTTTTCGTCTCATTGTTTACCAAGGTACCAGTGAATCAGGCCTCAGCCTTAGAGTATCTGGAAGATGTTTTTTTTTTTTCCCCGGAGGAAATTAACAACTTATTTCACCACTGTCTGACGACTACGTACTTCAAACAAATAGCACTGCGAACGGCCACAAAGAAACCTACTTGTTGGTTTCGCTATGTAAATGACACATTTGTTGTTTGGAACCATGGACGGGCAGAGTTCGAAAACTTCCTTAATCATCTAACCTCAATGGAACACAGGATACAGTTTAAGATGGAAGTTGAGAAGGACAACAAAATTGCATTCCTCGACGTCCTCTTGGAAAGATTACCCTCAGGTAAACTGGGACACAGAGTATATAGCAAGCCGACGCATACCGACAGATACCTCAACAAGAAATCCAATCACTACCCAAGGCAAAAGAGAGGAGTAATTAAAATTCTATCTGACAGGGCAATCCGGATTTGTGAACCCAGATACCTTCAGCAATCGCCGAACATGTGTTAACACAAACAAACCATGTCATTCGTTTCGACTAGACTCAAGCATTGGATAGAACCAAACATCTCTACACCAGATTCCACAGAGAAGCCATAGAGATAGAGAATCACCACAACAACTTCATCAGAAAAGAAGAGGGCATGAACCTCAATAAAATCTGGTTGCCAGTTCTCCGAAAAACAAAGACCTTTCCTTTCCGAGAACGAGACAAGGAAAATAGTAATACAAACCACGCCCACAACCTTCAATATAAATAACGCAGGTTCTACAACGTTGAATCTAGTCAACGGAGGAACACGGAAGGAAACACTTTGTCCTATACCATACTGCCTCTGAAGATGTTTACCGCAGCAGTAGACGAAACGTTAGGTAGAAATACTACTATAGTATATATAGACCACGGCATTATATTATAGCCCGGAAAAAACTTTTCTACTAGATTTGACCGGCCGTGAAAGCCTTTTTCGATATCACATTTGTCGAACAAATATCTTTTGAGGGGATCCGATGCCCGATGTCCGGTATTATAAAGCTGCTCAGGTAGTTTGGCGTGTACATGAAATACAAAATCGAGTACTGCGGACTAAAACAAGTTTGGTTCGGTATAAAGAATGATAGATACGAGAATATCCGAGCAAATCATTGAGTGGAGGCCAGTGAGAAGAAGAAGTTTCTTTCAGAAGAAGAAGACGCAACAGACTGAGAAGCTGGAAAAGTGGAGTGGTCTAAGAAACGAAAGAAGAGGATGCCTGGATTGAGAGAGACGGTTGGAGATCGGAAATCGTAAGACGCGGATCGATAAATATACATCTAGAAACATATACTATTTATTATAAGCGCTTATCAAGGTTGGATATCCAATATGCGAATAGGCTCGATTTTCTGCGAGATAATTCTAGAGGATTTGCAATGTTTCTTCAAGGTGATAATTTCTAAATAATGTTTATGCATTTTACTCTTAGATACCTTTGTACCTATAATAATATCCTCTACTACTGATACTTTGTAAATAGGTGAAAGCTGTAAATTAATAAATAAAACGATCCAAAAACATGACATAACTAAAGATTTTTTCAGTAAATCTAGAAAAAAAGGTAGTGAAGCTTGAATTGGAACAGCTAAGATAGTTTTTTTTGATAGGGTTTTCATCAGTTTTTGGAGGCATTCTCGGAGTACGAAATGATGCCAGTATATTCTGTTAACTGTTGAACACTTCACGCGACTACTAAAAGGTTTGGAAGAATGAGAGTTTTTTTTTTTTTTCATTTGTTGAGAACCCTCACCTAGTGATTGTACCAAAAAGCCACTGATTTAAGTTGAAGTTCAAGAGCTAGGTAATATAATAAGTATACACCGCGACGAGGTGATGTAGTTACTGATCATCATCTTATCATTGGCAATATTTCAAGTCTGAATTATGCAAAAAATAATTCAACCCAAATACTCAAATTTTTAGAACTCCAGTTTGGAAATGTTTAATGACTGGCCTAAATAGTGAATTAACTTAACTGACTGAAATGACCCAGTTTGCACGGTGTTTTCAGGGCCACAAGTCCGTAAATTATGTTGGCGAGAAAAATAAGTCATTGAAAATAAAGGATTAAGAGGCGCATTTTCTGGCTGCAAAAATCTGCTAAAATTGATACTGTTTTCAAAATTATTATATTACTATAAATGAAAAAAATAAATAAATAAATAAAATTATCATTGAACTTACCCTGTTAGCACCACAAAGAAATCCATGATGTTCCAAATATTTCTAAGGTACGAGCCCCGATGTAAAACGAACCCTAGAGCTAGAATTTTTAGGGAAGCCTCAACACAGAAGATTCCCAGGAAGTAGACTTCCGTCTTTTCCTAAATGTTAAATTGATGAATAATAAGTACATTATCAAAAGTGGGATTGACTTACCAATTTTTGTGCTAACATGGTTTTATCGGCGCAAGGCAGATGTTCTTCCAGTGCTAGGACGACACAGTTGGCAATGATTGTCAAAAGTACGGCGTACTCGAACGGAGTAAACATTTTGTTAAGGAAATATTATCGAACACACTGCATATACTTATTTTTCTATTTATAATATACCAGAGAGACATCTTAATAGCATTTCCCATATTCGACTTTTATGTATATTATTTTTGAGAAAAAAATATAAGGCAAAGCGAGGCTGACATTTTTGTCTGTTAGACTCATATCATAATGTTCCAGTTTTATAGAGGAATTTTAATAGTTAAAAAAGCTCTTTCTCGGTTGATGTTTTAATATTAAAGGCATGATAATATGTAGAATGCAGAAGCTTTTAAAGTAGGTAGGTTGTTACTGCCCAAGCCATAATATTATTTTGTGAATTTTAGAAAAGTCTAATTTATCTAGATAATAATTCTTAATTTAAAGCTACTTTTCAGTAAGTATTTTACATCTGGCAACCTTAAAAGGTGTATTAGAATATTGTGACTATTTCGGCAATGTAAGAGTTTTAACTGCAAAAGCGAAATGCCTTATTGAGGTATATATTTTCAATTGAATTGCTGTCAAGCCTCGCTCTTTCCTGAAACTTGCCAGGTATATTTTGTTCCATGAAACTGCTGAAATGGTACTAAGCAACCGAGCAAGAAGAATGTAATCGTAGAGCCAATGGAGAATAGTGGTCCCAAAACACCATGGCAATAATAACGGAGTGGAAGAAAGAAATTCGAAATGAATATTAATGAAAGAGGAGTCAGAAAAAAATATACAAGAGCGACATGGGCGCCCACAAGGAGGGTCAGGGAGGTCACTTGACCCCCCCTGAAAATCTCTCAAATTTCAATTATTTTCCTTGATGAAAATATTTGAATTTTTGATATTAGTTGAAATATGATCGCGGGCCGACTTTGCTTTTAATAAAATAGAATAGGTGATTGTATATCGAAAGAGAAAAACGGAACGTACCATAGCCACCAACGACACTGCACCATATGTACAGGGTGGCCCGTTTAAGAGGGGCCTATACCTTATCTCGAAATCTAAAATCTGTTTTTTTTTTAAAGATAAAAGTCAAAATGACGTTATGTTGGCAATGCAATGTAAAATTGTCAATGCTTTCAAATTTTTTGTGTAGAAAAGGCTTGTGTTGCCAACAAAGTTACTAAATTTTTGACTTGGGGAATTATCTTTAAAAAAAATACAGACTTTACAAGGGCTGTAGAAAAAACTTAAATACAAAAGTTGTTCCTTATAAAATTATCTACAACTTTTTTGTATGGTTTTTGTTACCACTCTACTATATACAGAGTCGACAAATATATATATTTTTTCTAATGGAACACCCTATATTTTATTACATTTTTACATAGCCCTTTGAAAGACAAATCCAACGATATACTGTTCATGTGTTTGTGATATACCGTTTGGAACTTATCAGCGATTCTCTTCAGGATTTGGGGTAATTTTCAACAGTTATTGTTACGTTACTCAAAAACTTTTAAAACTTTTTTTTGTATAATATTTTTTATAAAATAATGCTCTTCTTCAGAATATATTAAAACTTGAAATATTTGTTTAAAAAACGCGGTGTTGCCATGTTTCGCATGTTGACCTCCTGTAAATTTTCGAGTTTTTGGATAGCCCTTTAAAAGACAAATTTAACGATATACTGGACATGGATCTGTGATGCACCGTTTCGGCCCGATTAGCGTTTATCTTGAGTTCGAGCACAATATCTCATGTCATCCCTGTTATTGAATGAAAAAAATGTCTAAATTTGCAGTAGATTAGCTGAAATACTGCTTTTTATGCATTCATGGTGGCATTATTGAACAATTTTTTATACATTTATAAAGCACGTTAATAGACGGTCGACGGAAAATAGAAATTTTTGTTCTTCACCAGGCGACTTGGACAGATGAAATATTGTGCTAGAACTGAAGATAATTGCCATTCAGGCCGAAACGGTGCATTACAGACCCATTTCCAGTATATCGTTGAATTTGTCTTTTAAAGGGCTATCCAAAAACTCAAAAAATTGAAAAGCGTAACATTTTGCGAAACGTGGCAACACCGCGTTTTCTAAACAAATATTTCAAGTTTCAATACAGTCTGAAGAAGAGCATTATTTTATAAAAAATATTATACAAAAAAAAGTTTTAAAAGTTTATGAGTAACGTAGTAGTAGACTGTTTAAAATTACCCCAAAGCCTGAAGATAATCGTTAATAAGTTCGAAACGGTATATCACAGACAGATAACCAGTATATGGTTGAATTTGTCTTTCAAAGGGCTATGGAAAAATGTATTAAAATATAGGGTGTTCCATTGATAAAAATTAAATTTTATCTGCCCACCCTGTATATAGTAGAGTGACACTCAAAACAATACAAAAAAGTTGTAGATAATTTTATTAGAAACAACTTTTGTATTTAAGTTTTTTTTACAGCCCTTCTAGATTTCGAGATAAGAAGAGATAGAAAATCGAGAACAAGAATGTATTTGTTATTTCTATCGTTTCCTTACCCATTCTCATTTTTATCAAAATAAAATTACAAGTCCATTTTACAAGATAATAATTATTTGTAAAAATATTACCTACATTTTTTGTAGTTTGGATTTAGGATAGTAGGAAAGTTATAGGGTGGTAGAACAGGCATTATTGCCTTTAAAACCACTTTAAAACGAAAACAACATGAACCACTTCCCTTACTTACAAATGAGCGAGAAAAGTTACCAATTACTCCACAGAGGAAATGTATTTCAACAAAAAAAAAATGCAAAAATCCGCATCTAAACTTCAACGTCCTTTTTTTGCAGACAATATTAGAATTTGATGATAATTCCACACGGACTCGAAGAGATACGTAATACCTATAGAATATTTAATTTTAAGGCATATTCAAATTACAATATTTTTTGATAATGTTCTATCAGTTTTCTTTTATCTATAATTAATATTGATTTTTAGTTTATTTTTGTTGTTTTCGCTGCAACTAAATATACACCTTCCTTCAAGTTCAATGCGCTCGGCTCGGCTTTCGGCTACAATCGTAGTTGCTCCACATGTGATGGCTAGACTCTAGTGTAAGTAACACCCATTTGGCTCACGTTCGCAAATTTGAATGTAACACCCGATATCGCAACATTCGCAACGGAGAGTTTCTTTATCGGGTGTTACTCACCCCGGACAGATTTGCATTCACATAATGTTGAAAAGTAATGCCCTTATTAGATACATAGTATAGATATAATATTATTAGTTTTTTTTATGTTTCAAACTTTCTGTATTTTATTAATTCGCTCGTTAATTCTTGCTTATAGGCCCTACTTTTCGTATTTCCTTTTGGTATCATGTACACATGTAGGCCCAAGTAAGAGGAAGAAGATTGAAAAAATTCAGTACGATGGCTTTTCGAAAGCATCTATGTTCCTTGTTGACCTGGTATGAATGTCACCAAGCCTCAACAATAGTTTGGAGAGATATTCTGGGCAATTGTTCTAAATAATATTTTGTATCAAAACAGCAAAATGTAAAAATCTTCTTTCCTTCATCTTGAGCATACTGTTAGTAATGTAATGAGTAACATGTTCTCGCCTATTTATGTTCAATATATATCGTACGATTGTTCTGAATCTTTTGTAGTGTATATCTGTTATGATCTATTAGAAAGGGTCCATCAACACAATCTGCATAATAGCAGTGTATCAAGACTGGCGACTCTATTAACATGATTTTGGTATTAGTGGGAAGAAGATGTTTAAATTCATACAACTTCTTTAAAGCAAAACATGTAATGTGACAAATTGCACTAACATACCCTGTAAAAGAAAGCAGCCTGTATCTCAAAAACTAGTCAACAACAAAAAAATTACAGCTCAAAAACAAAATTCCGTTTTTTTTGAGCCCACCCTATATATTATTAAATTCCTTGTTATTTTTACAAAAAAAAAATAAAAAAAATTAAAATGGGTCGTATACAGTGTGGTATTTAAAAATGTGAAACGTGGCCTTCTTTTTGGATTTTTTGATGTTCCACAACTATACAAATATGTAGTTGATATTAGTGTCTGAGGTTTTTTAAAAAATTGTCACTCTTTTATTGTTTTTATCTGCTAAATTACAAACGCACAGTATAATTTATATCAATATATTTTGCACGTATATACTCATGTTTTAAAATTTCAATGCCCTAAAATAATTATTTAGGTACAAGATGAAAATAGTAAATAGGCTCATCTAATATTGACAGTAAGTAACACCCAATAAAGCGCACATCCATGCAACCACGGGTGTTACATATGAAAAACCGAACTGTTGTCGAACGGATTGCCGAATGCTAAACAGGGTGTTACTTACCTCCATGCGCCCGGGGCGGTAAGGCTGCAAGGGGCGGCACAAGCCGCGACCCCAGCGCTTAACAATGCTATCAAATTAACAATTAACAACGAAGTAACGAAGCAACAAAAACAAAGCTAAAACTTATTATTTGGTTAATAACATTACAAGAAATGGGGCAATTCGGCAACCGTCCGATCACCCGATCGTGTTTCCGGCCAGCCGATATCGATGGGCTCATCTGTCCACATCAGATATTAACACCCATCCGTCGTGATTCCGCGTTTCTCCAAAGAAAAAGTGTTGTTAGGTGTTGGATGTTTAAGAATTATGAGGTACTTTTCTTCCATAATGCGACCAATTTTTGGCAGAGTTAAGGCGGCGCAAAATTTCGTATCACGCAGTAGCAATCGCCAATCTTGCATTCTTTCTTTCTATGCAAATCACATACAATGTTCGAAGCGAAAATTTGAGTTTACGCCATAAAACTTCATAAATTATACCCGATTGATCTTACGGACCATCTACAAGTAGAATGTGTCCTCCTAAAACAATTCTGCTCGAAGTCTCATCAAAGGCGAAAGCATAACGAGTTTGAGGCAGCTCAGCTCAACATATTATTTATTAAGGGAAAGAATTTGAAGGAAGCGTTTCCTTATACAAAAATATCGGGTCTTCAAAAAAAAAAAACCAATCGAAGATTGCTTTGATTACGAAAACGTATGTCACATTACTGTTTCTTTATTAATCAGGATTTTTGACATGATGTTTTGACATTAAAGTTCATTAACAAAATTGAAGCAAAATATTGCTAAGACGTTTAAAAAACCATAGCAATCTTTGATTGTTTTTTTTTTTTAAGAATCGAGAGCATCACGTATGATTCAATGCACTGCAGTGACAAATTGCAGAACGTTCGTTTTCCGTACTTGAAAGAATGCGAAATTATCTTTGTCCCTGTATAAGCGAAGAACAGGTTAGCCATCCTTGATATAGAAGCCACTAGACAAAATCTGTCAATTATGATGGTGTCAACTGTCAATAGGTCTGTTCTCATAAGAGTCCACAGAACCCAAGATAAATCGGTAACTCATTAGCTGAGCGATTGTTTCTGCTAGGTTGCAAACTGTCGGAAATTTTTGTGAGAACAGACCTATTGACGATCTTTTCTCATTATTTAATTTTTTTTAAATTAAATTAGGGCGGCAAACCTCAAAGTCTCAGGGCGCCAAATTTTAAAATACGCCACTGTTTCCCCTACATACACATGCGAATGAGCGGTGAATTCGCGGTTCAATATTATATGTAAACACAACAGGCTGGAACACGCTCACGCACTATAAATTATCGGCCGCCTTAGCGGCAAGGGAGCCGGCTACCCTGGTTTCGTGGCTTTGAATCGTCGATGGCAAGGATACTTACTTACGCATCTGTGTTTAGGTGATCTGTGCCAGGGTGTCAATTAATTTGAAAAGTAGCAATCGCCGCAATCGGGAATATCTCTTAAACAAAAAATACTATCAAGATCTCAAATACGTATCGGGGGAATAGGGGAACTTTACAATTTTTTTTTTATTTTCTTAAATCATATATTTTGCCTTGAAAGAGTATTCCCCAAATATTATTCCCTAAAACTCAATAATAACTTGGTAAAAAATGTTCAAAGTTTCGCGCGAATTAAAAGCATTTCAAACGACCTTAAATGCGCGCGAATCTGGATGACGTCACGTAGTATGATTTTGCGTTAAGCCGGCGCCACACGATGTGTCCAACCACTGGCCCCAACGTTAGATCCAACGTTGGGTACAGTGTTTTTTGCTCTAGCATTCGGCAAATGTATCCGATGAGCGCACGGCTACACGATGCCACAAATCGCTATGTGTCCAACGTTGGAAGGCATCCAACACATCGTGTGGCGCCGGCTTCACCTTGTCGTCAAACGTCATACTTCATTGTATTTAATTTGGTTGACTTCCACATTTTCCACCGTTATTTGTTTTGTTGTTGTTTTGGGTTGCGGCGAGTTGTAAATTTTTAAGTTATAAGGGAAAAAAAGATTCGCACATACTTACTTTTGCTACTATAAACATAACACAAATTACAGATTGGCGGATTGGAATTTCTTTCTTCGGTCATAATTAATAGGTACCTATATCGTTTTATTTATATAATGCTAAGCTAATCTTTGAATTTAAGCTAAACCAATTCTAATAATGATAAAATTTTAAAAAATCAGAGAAAAACGTAAATAAACACAGCTAACGGGTATTTATTATGTAGAATTCGAAACGCTCGGAGTTGCTGTTTTGTTCTTTCAGCCCTGTTCTTCTCATCATAAGAAAAAAAGACGGAAAATGCTTCGAGCGCTCAGTGTTTCAAGACGAACTCACGGTATGATGGACGGTTGCTGACAGACACTGACAGATCATACTAGATGACGTCACGACCAGTACCAGAGCGTTTTTTCCCGCTGGAAATAATTTGAATTTTTCCGCATTTTTAATTCCTTATTGTGGCCGTTTGCGACAAAAAAAAATTGTTTTTTTCGCTGATATAGGTTTTAATTAATGTATTCTTATGATTTATAGTAATATTTTCAATAGTAATATAACTAGTGCAATGGAAATTATTGATAATTTTTGGGAAATTTGGCCGAATGAATTTTTAGTTGAAAAAGAGCACGAGTGCACGAGTGCCTTTTTCAGTTAAAAACGCATGAGTGCAAATTTGTCGAAAATTATAAATATATTTCCATTGCACGAGTTGTATTTAATGAGAGAATTTCATAAATCAAAAATTTAAATTTTTTGTCAAAAAATGTCAAAACACCAGTTTTCGCACCAGTTAGTATGCAATTATCTGATAATTTGCACTAGTGCAAATTATCGCGTAATTACAATCTGATTGGTTCAAATCAACAATCAAAACATGTCAATTTATTGTTGGAATACCAGTTTTGACAGATGTATGAAATTCTCATGTTTAAATTTTTTGTCAAGTTCCCTATTGAGGGCTTGGACGAGAAACCAAAATGAGGCACTTTTTGAGCCACCACGTTTCGTACTCCTTAGGGGGTAGCTATACACTTTTTTTTTCAATACGAACCTACCTTGTACTGCATATCGTTGGATAGCTCGTTGCTTTTCCTTTACAGTCCTATAGCAAAATATAAATCGTACGATTAGGTGGGGTGTCAAAAAGTGCCTCATTTTGATTCCTCCTCCGATCCCCCGATACATATTTGGGATCTTCCTGATAGTACTTTTTGTCTAAGAGATATTCCCGATTGCTACCTACTTGTCAAATTGTCCCCCTGTATACCTAAGTATCTCCGTATCGGTGATTTTTTAGATACTTTAGAAATAATGTTTTGAGTTTTAGATAGAGTAGAGATAATGGGTTCAGGACTTTGGAAATAAAACTCCCTTTTTTCAAAAAATTATGCCGACGTTTCGACCATATATTTGGTCTTCTTCACAGGCTATTTTTTACCAGCAAAGGCGTTTGACGTCAAATACCACAGTAGGAAACATTCCAAAACACAAAGGGACACACATTAGTTTAAATTATTTTTTAATTTTTCTTCTGTATATCGATAAACACGTATAGGTTACAGTAAGTTGGCAAACACAGCCGCGCATAATTTTTTGAAAAAAGGGAGTTTTATTTCCAAAGTCCTGAACCCATTATCTCTACTCTATCTCAAACACTAAGGACGTTATCTATAAAGTGGTTTTAAGTTTTTTTTATACATTTATTTATGATGATTTTTCATACTCTGAAGTGCCCTTTTTTATCCATGAAAAATGTATTCAATTGATTTTACCCCCCCTACATATTTTTCTGCGGGCGCCCATGAAGAGCGACCTCCTGTAACACTACTTTTAAATTATTATCAGGCTATATTTCTAAATTTAAAAATATATTTTATTGAAATTGGTATTCCAAATACTTTTAAATATCTCATAAATAGAAAACAGGCGGAGAAAGCAATTGACATTTAAATAGTTAATGAAATTTCAATAAAACATCACATGGGACTTGATGCTTTTACCAATTGTAAATAAAACTATTGATTCAAAATGGATGTATGGGGGGTAAAGAGTTTCAGGCTAAACCTAAATATTTAGAACCTATGGGTGATGTGGAGGAGTATAATAGATTATAATAAAATATTTTCACCGGCAACTAGGGATTCAATTAGAGTGGTTTTAGCAGCTGCCAAAAATAATTACCATGTCATGCAATTTGGTGTTAAAACTGTATACACCTCAACTGTATATATATTATTGAATACATGAAATTTCCATTAAGTTCGAAATAAGTTGACAGTCGAAATCTTACTTGTAAGTTGCAAAAATCACTTTTCGAATAAATTATTTCATAATTTAAAAAAATATATTAGGTTTTTTTTTTTCTCGCACACAACAAAAACATTCAAAATTATGTAAATATACAATAATCAGCTCATTAGAATACACTTAGAATAATTGAAAATCGCAGAATGGGAGATTTTATAATGAACATTCAAAAAATTATTCAATAGGACACTCACGCTACGCAAGATAGTAGGAAATTCAAGAATGGTTAATTATTTAAAACTTGCGGTGGCCAAATTACTTAATGTTGCCTAGGGTTGCAATGTCTGCGACTGCATCTAAAGCTTCCGAAGCAGCCAAGTAAGCGGTATGTGCTCAACAAAAATTAGATGATATTGATGTAAGATTTCACAAAGAGAATTATAATGGCAGTGAAGATTACCTATCAAATGTTTGGCACTTAATGTTGCCTAGGGTTGCAATGTCTGCGACTGCATCTAAAGCTTCCGAAGCAGCCAAGTAAGCGGTATGTGCTCAACAAAAATTAGATGATATTGATGTAAGATTTCACAAAGAGAATTATAACGGCTGTGAAGATTACCTATCAAAGTTTGTGTGCCAAACAAGAAGCTGACAACGGCATTCTTATACTAACACAAAATTCGGAAGGAAGTGAAAGAGAGACGTTTTCTTTGCCCAGTAGCTAATTTAGTTGATAAAAATCTACTATTACCAAAAATCGAAAAACTTAAATGTTGTAACTCTGAAACAAAAAGTTGCTGGGCAGTTCGGTTCACTCAGCCAAAACAGAAGGATCAGTAATCAGTGAACCAGTGGTGCTGGGGCTCCGCTCCAAGGGTGTGTTATACCAGAATCGAGTTAAATTGAATTTAAAGGTCACAATTGGACAGTCGAAGCAATTGGCTACAAATTCAAAATTAAAGCCATGAAAAAATTCTGCAACAGGATTTTATTTCCCTATCGAACCAAACATGTATCAATCCTGCCGTCGTAACCTCAATTCACTCCATCAAGAGTCGTGACACTTAAAGTGACTGCGACGGAGCCTAAACATTTTCCAACTCACCTAGATGTGTTTCCTTATGAGTGTAGATTATTGAGGAGTACCTACCTAAATAGCCAGAACCATGCAGAGTAAAGAACATCTCACACTTCTTATGGATTTCGGCCACCGACAGTTTTTGTTGAAATTTTAGTATACCTATTATTTTGGAAGTCAAAATAAGCATTTTCTTCCAAAGCACCGTAGCGATACAAGGTGATACTTGAAAATTGGGTCAAAGTTATGTTTTATTACTGTAAAATATTATTGAAATCTAACTTTGGTTAATAACATCAATGTTTTTTTTTTAAATAATATACAGGGTGATTCCAAAATGACGCATAAGCTCTCCACTACGTCGTGTGCACCAGAAAAATAGTTAAAATAATGTAAAGTTACTGTTAACAAAGTTATTAGAAGAACACGGAGTAGAAAAAATGACAACATCTTAAATTCCTACTTCCACCTATATTTATTGGATTATAATACAAACTTTGAGAATACCTCTGTTCGAATAATCAACCTTGTGCCTGTCCTACCTACCTAATTAATATCTCAGTAGGTTGCTAGATTCATTTTTTGGATTAAGACGTAGAGATAATACAGTTTGCAAAATGCATTTTTTAAGGTAGAATCCGACTAATGTGATGTTTTTTGTCATAGATCAATAAAAGATATCTGGAGCTTTATAGGGAATATAGGAGTTTTGAAAAAAATCGGAAATGAAGAAGTTGACTTCGCAACTTTACTCCTTCATATCACCAAGCTTGGTCAAGGAGGATTTTTTCACAATTTTTCTGGGGTTCCCTAAAGAGTTCCCTACGACGTACTGGAGAGCATATAGGCCATTTTGGAATCACCCTGTATTCTCTATGAAAGTGATATTATTTTAATTTCTAGCAGGGTGGTCCAATTTGGACACTTTTAATAGGAAAAGCTTCATAACTTTCTTATTGATGAAAATAATTGATTTCCGTGAAAGCTTTCTAAAAGTACCTACTTTTTTGAGCAGAATCGAGTGACATTCCCAGTTTTTTTAATATATAGCCAGGACTTCGAGATATTTACCAAAGTCCGAACTTCTTAAATAGAACAGCCTATATTTTAATAACTCATTGGATTGCTCTCTGCTTTTGCTGATTTCAATACTAAGAATATGGTATAAGAACCTTTGTGTTAGAAAAGGACTTTATGAGCTTAGTACGTAACTCATTTTAGCCTGTTTGAGTTACGTAATAAGTTGCATTATCGTGTTCAGTGATGTAATGAGAGCTCATTACGTAACTAATTTTTAATGAAAAACGGCACTTTTTAAAATTCATTTATCAAAAATTATAAATAATCTTTTATGAAAAATTAAAACCATTTCGAATATATGAAAAAAATCTGGGTCGTACATAAAATGTTGTATATCACACGTACGGTAACGCTCATTACACCACTCGTGTGATTACTACGACTCGGTCTACGACCTCGTCTTGGCAATATTCTCCACTCGTTACTGTTATGAAGCTCATACCGTACTAGTAATATAAATAACTATTATATCTGTCAGGAAAATGAGAAAGGTTTCTTTCTAACACATTCAGCCTTATGCAGTAAGTACATTGACTCCCATTTCAATATTGGAATAATTTCAATAAATTTTGACTTTCATTTCAATATTGAAAAAAAAAACGGTATGCTGTAAGTACCCTTGATGTAACTTTATTGAAATAAAAAAACATTGAAATTAATGTCAAGTTTTTATGTGGCAACAATGTAAAATCATAGAAAAAGAAGAGTTTTTGAGGGGTTTCTAACCTGAAAATGCAAACTGGAGGTTTGTTTTGGTTTTCCTAGCCAAGTCTAATTTTAAATTTTACTTTATTTACCCTTTTTGTGGATTTAGAGTGAGTGGAAATTTATTCTTGAGCTTATAAAAAAATCCAAATAGATCATTAGACTATCCAAAACACGTGACACAAATATGGCCGACAAGAGGCACACAAACATTTGACACAAACACAAACCATAATGTCATTAGGTTATGTCATTAATGATCATAATCAAATACTCATTTTCTATTGTGTGCGTCTCAATTTTTGGCCGTTTCTACCCAATTACGGAATCCCTATTGTTTGGGCAAGATTGCTCTACCTACATTTCACTTGGACACGCAGGACCTACCCTCAAAATGTGAAAATATTTATTTATTGCAACTCCACCGTCCAGTGTTGTGCTTTGATTTGTATTGTTTTTTTCACAAGTTTGCTCTAGATTTGATTGAAGAACGATTTTTAACCATGCATTTATGTTAGTCAAGCTAAAATCGAAAAAGAAAAAGCCTTGTATCACAAAAGGTTTAAGAATTGCTTCTAGAAAATTTAGGTGTCTTCATTCCTTAAGAAAGTTTGCTCTTGATATTGATAATTATATTTTTTATGACCTACTTTAAATAATGGATACAGGAGCATCTACAGAAAGACGATGAAACAGGCAAGGAAGATTTATTACAATGAGAGGTTGGGCATCGGCATCCAATAAACAAAAAAAAAAGAACGACCTACGCCAAAAAAAAAATAAGAAATATACATATTGTGCTTCCAATTTGAAAGCAGATAATATTAATTCATACTACTGTACGATTGCTCAGAAACTGAGTATTAAAAATAGAAAATCTTCTGGATGGGACGATATCTCAGTTAGGCTGTTGATGTGTTGGCGGATTCTATTATTAATTCTTTTCTCACCGGAAGATTTCCCTCATTTTTGAAGCAATCTTGGGTAGTACCTTTGTTTAATAGGGGGGTGATAAGAATTTACCATCTTTTTACCGGCCAATATCCTTACTGCCAACTTTGACTAAAATTGTAGAGTGGCTAATTAAGGTGGATGGTGAGCTTCCTTGATAGACATAAATTGCTTTCTCTGTCTCTGTTTCAGCAGTCAAAAAACACTGATGATACCATATTTCATCTCCTGGATGAGCTGTATTAGAAAATAAATGACGAAGAAGTGGCCGCGGTAGTTTTTTGTGACCTGAAAAAAGCTTTCGATTGTGTCTGTCATGAAGTACTGCTCCTAGGGGTTCAGTACTTCAGAGGGGTTGGATATCACTGCAGGAGTGCCCTAGGGATCTGTTCTATTTCTAACATTAATAAAAATACGAGTAAAAACAACGAATATCAAAACGCAAATGAACAATGAGCACTATTTTTTTGAAAAAAATTTCATGACACATTGAATGACACATAAAAAAAGGGTTTGTGTGCCTCTTGGCGGCCAGCATCTTGGATAGTTCAATTGACAAATTAGAACATGGGTAAAAAAATGCTTTTGGGTTTATATTCGAATAGATTTTGAGGGAATGGAAATCCAAAATCGAGAGCGAAGTCGAAAGCCAGACGAATTTATTTTGTATAAAGAAGGAAATACATAGTGAACATATACCTAGGTCGAGACTTAGGTACAGTGTGTAGGTGTGGCAGATATTCACAATTATTTCAACTTATCTATTATTTTTAGGAAAATCCATTGATGTAAACATACATGAAAAAAAATCAAGGGTCTAAACATTTATTTATTTGCCATCGAAATAAGCTTGCAAGTCCAGATTAAAGTAATTAATAATCTGATAATACTTTAAATAAGTAAATATAAACATAACCAAAATATCCAGATGTATTTATTATTAATTTAAGGACAATAATTTTCTACCTCACTGTTTTTCACAATGACGATTCTGTTATAAAGAATAGTTTCCTTCAACACTATCAAAATTCTCTTCTCCTGGATTTCCAACTTGATTTTTCTAGCTCCAATTTCGTCATCTTAAAAGCAGATTTTTCTTATCTATCAAAGCTCTTCCCTAATCAAGTTTAAATCATTTCATATCATACCTGTACTGTATTGTAGAAAGTTCATTTTTTGATAGGCAATTGTGCTTTAGAGACAAATTTTAATGTGTAGGAAGGTACATCAGCACCAGCTTCAAAATTGTGAAACTTTAAAAGACAGAGCAGGGGCCTATAGGTACAGGTACCTACCTATATTAGAAGATGAAGGCCCTATACCTATGGGTACTGCAAAGTAATTTGTATTAATTGAGTAATTTGCACTAAGCGACGAAATGTGATTTGATTTGAACTATATAGTCATTTCTGAATTTTATTTTGAATCGATACGTATAGAATAACAAATTCATTTCTTTTCCATAGCGTCACAAAAATCGAATTTTACATATTTAAATAAAACAAACTCTCAAAAAAACAAATGTTTTAGGTTAAATTTTGTTGTTGACATCATTCCAAGGTGTCTAACGTGTTGAATTTTGCGTGACGTTAAGATTCTTGACTTTTTTCAATCTTGACTTGAAATTAATTTCAACTTTTCCCTTAGTGCATACCAATTAATGAAATGTACAAGGTCACTTGACTTAGTTTCAACGTCTTGAAATTTATGATTTCAGTAAATTGATTTAAGTGCCTACCTGCTTACCATACCGCCATTTTTATTGAAATTGTGATTTTTATGTCAAAATTTCAACATTAACTTCAAGTCAAGGTGCTTAGTGCATAAGGCTGATTGTATTTCTTATGCCAATAACAGATATTTCGTTTCTCTCGAAACCTGTTAGAGATTTATGAAACTTTACATCATTGAAATCAGCAAACGCAGAGCTATCCAATGAGTTATTAAAATATATAGGGTGTTTTATTCAAAAAATCGGACTTTGGTCGAAATCCTGGCGAAATATCAAAAAACTGAGAATGTCACAGGATTCTGATTGAAAAAGTGCTTTTGGAAAGTTTCTACGGAAATCAATTATTTCCATAAATAAAAAAGCTATGAAGCTTTTCCTATTAAAAGTGTTCAAATTGGACCACCCTGTACAGGGCGTCACATTTTGGTTGTACATAAGGGATCTCTCGGTTGCTAAGGATGCGACTTTCGTGAACGTTGGCTAGTTTTTTGTCAAACGAAAGATGCCGTCAACTAAATTGTTATCGCTCTTTTTGTTTTTCAGATATAAGGTGTTTTCGATAATGGAACCTTTCGGGACACCCTGTGTATCTGGATTCTCTCTCATTCAAATGAGACACCCTGTATAATATTAATAACTCTAATAACTCATTGGATAGCTTTGCTTTTGCTGATTCCAATGATATAAAGTTCGCACAGAACACTGGTTTATCTCGATTATGACTATTTTTGTCATACGAAACAATGTGTTGGAAAAGGACTTTATATCTGTAAGGAAAATGAGAAAGGTCTCTTTCTAACACATCATTTCCTATGACAAAAACAGAGAAACATTTTTTGCTCGTAAACAAAAACTGTTAAAGATAAACCTATCGAACTTTGTTGTATCATTGAAATCATCAAAAGCAGGAGCTATCCTATCCAATGAGTTATCAATACACAGGGTGTCTTATGTGAAAAAAAAAGTTAAATTACAATATTTTGCAGCAATAAAAAAAAAATGAGAATCTTTGACCCAATTTTTCAGTATCACCTTGTATCGCTGCAAGGTCGATGCAATGAAAGAAAATGCTCATTTCGACTTCCTAAATAATATAGGTATTAAAATTTCAACAAAATCCGTCGGTGACCGAAATCCATAAGAAGTGTGAGATGTTCTTTCGCACGATAAAAAATATAAAAAGGCATGGTGGAAGTGGAAAGCATCCAGCGTCGCAGAGGAATATTTTCAAGAATCAGTAGGAAATACATTAAAAATTGCACAAGAATTAAATAGGATGAAAGGAAACGCGGTTTTTGAAGAAAAGTGATAATTGTAGACTAACCTAGTTAGATGATTATGGACTTTCAAGTGTTCCGGAAAGCATACAGAAAAATAAATAGATAAGAAAAGCATTAGTCAACGAGTGATATATTGTGTAATTAGAATTAGATAATTGCCTTGAGATAATTCAAGCATATTCATCAACAAGAGGACTCTCAGAGGATGGAGTTGATCATTCCCGCGTATGTTACAAAGCTCAATAGAGGCCTGTTCCATATTTTTCCATTTTTTCCTGTCCATAGCAAGCCTCGTCAGTAGGTAGTTTACGGGGGTTCTGGGCCAAGAAAGAGACGAGACAAAGAGACACTTCCCCTTCCGCGCCCTCTATCCCCCTACCAGGTCACTCAAAATACTACACACAACCATCTCTCTACCCCCCCCCTAGCCCTGTAACCCCTATCTCGCACTCAAAAAAATACCTCAAGTATCCCTCCAACGCAATTTTCCTGTAATAATCCCCCCAATTTCGATCCCAAGAAATCCCCCTTCCAAGTCAGATGAAAACCAGCTAAACCAACACAAAACCAACAAAATTCAGAACAAAACCAGCAAGAAACCAGTGAGAACCAGCTAAACCAGCACAAAACCAACAAAATCCAGCAAGAAACAAGTGAAAACCAGCACTAAATCAGCATAAAACCAGCAAAATCCAAAACAAAACCAGCAAAATCCAGAACAAAACCAGCAAAACTCAGCACAAAACGAGCATAAAACAAAGAGGGATGGTTATTTGGAGTAGGTATCTTGAGAGGTAGGGGGATAGAGGGCGCGATAGGGGGATACAGGGCGCGGTAGGAGGATGGTTGTGTGTAGAATCTCGAGTGACCGGTATGGGGATACAGGGCTGGGGTAGGGGGACCAACCAAAAAAGTACGTGAATACTATTAAAAAAATTATAGTACTAATGGTTTATTTAATTAATTTTGGTCCAACGTACAAATTCATTGTGACAATGATTCCTGATTATCGATTGATACATGTATTAAATAGCCAATGAAAAGTTTATTGAAACAATACATTTCAGTTCATTGATTTCTCAATTATCGTTCGCATAGACAATCACCTGTTACTTTGCAATAATGTCACATGCATACTATCAATGTATGGTCCCAATTAATTTTGTACATTGAATAGATGGATTGTGTTCATTTGATTAATGTATCAAAATCCGGATATCAATGAACCCGTTTATTGAGTTCAATGTACTGGTTTCATTGCAACTATGTATTTTATAACATTGAACTGATTAATTCTGTTCATTAGATTAATGATATACTCCGTTCATTGAAACAATGCATGGGATACATAGAAACAATATACATCATGGTGAAACACGAAAAATTTCCCGACCAGGTTTTTTCAGGTGTTACATAATATTACATATAATCACCTGATTGGGAATATCCTGAGTGAGAAGCTTTTCGTGCTACACGTTGCATAGGATTTTTTCCATATATAAATGTTCACAGGGGTTATTTGTGAAGTTATCAAAGAGCTAGTAGGTAACTAGTAGATGTTTTTCGAAATTAATTAGAGAAATCAAAATTATTTTTTAAAAATTCAAATATTTGCCAGCTTACTGTTTTCATCAATCAAACACCCTGGATATTAAGAAATTCAAACGATTTTTTTTTTCTAATGGAATTAAAAAAGATTTGTCTTCCTAATGAAATTTAATGTAACAAAATTCAACAATTAGGCGATAAGTGGGTTTTTGGGTAGTGATTAATGGGGGGGGGGGGGGGGGGGGGACGAAAACAACCAGTAGTTTTTATTTATTTTTATTGTGAAAACTTATTCTGGAAACGGAAAAAATAATTGATCCTGAAGAATCTCTAATAAAACATGGAGAAAGCAAATATAATGATTTAAAGGTTATAATATGCCTACTTCTATGGACAAAAAGTTTATGTTATTTCAATTATTATTAATATTATTACTCACTTGGTATACGCATACGTTAGGTATAACTAATTGGACTATAGCACTGTTATGACCACTCAAACTACTTGGTTCCACGAATTATTAAGCATGAAGGCCGTCACGTATAAAAATTTAAAAGGCAGCACAAACTAGGTACTTCCAACTCCGATTAAATTCCTAACTTCACTCCAACTCCATCTAAATCGGGTAACTTCGACCATTTGCAATATGCTTTTTCATACTACCAATAGCAATGAATATCTTACATTGATTTAATAAATGAGGTATCGAGTATATAAAATGTACATTCATTCAATGAATATGGTACACTGATTTAATGAACGACATATTGCTCAATTAAAATAGTACATTGATTTAATGAACATCATAAATTTTAAATTCATTCAGATGAACAATCAATTAACATATTGCATTGCTTCAATGAACAATATCATTAAGGTTTATAGTCAGGCCTATAGTTTATTAGAGCAACGCGAGATGTCAATGCTGTCGCCCTTATAGTGTGCCCTAACTTGACTGTCAAAAAAAAATAGAAATCTGTATTTGGTTAAATTATGTGATGGAACGTTTTTTCTTTTTTTGGCGGGAATTCGAAGTATTATTCTGTTTTACATAAACAGGGTTGTAGTTTCGACCAACGCAAATAATTTTGAACATTCATCAGTCGGATTTTTTTCTGAACAGTGTAGCTACGGGCGTATTTCCAACTATTTTTGCAGTAGCGAGAAAACTACAAGTTCAAAAAATTTGAAAAAAATATATGTCGCGTAGAATTGCAATAGTAGTTCGTAATAAAAATAATGGGAAACTTCATCCATTCGTATTGAAATAAATGGTGAAAACCTACTTTTTTTTTCAGTTTTTGCGATATAACTCAAAAATGGCGAGTTAAATTTGATTTAAAAAATTATGGATTAAAGTATATCGATAACCATAAAACATATATTTTTTTTGGAATTTTTGAACACAAGGTTCAGAAAATAGGGGTTGACTTTAAACCTTAACTGATATTAGGTTCATTGAAATTTTCATTGACAAATACATTCCACAACAAGCGGTCTTTCTCCTTCCCTTTTTATCTCGTGCAAATAAGAAGGACGGATTGTTATACGTAAATCTAACATAATTTGGTACCTTTTGACTCGTCTTGCGCAATGAGCGTTCTGTGTTTTTTTTTTATCTAATGAAGTTTTCGTATTATTACCTCTTTATCTGGTAAAATAGATAGGTCTATTGGCGCAACGAAAAAAATCATTGTAACAATTTATGAGGCTTAGGGCGAGTTCTCATGAGCGTAAGTTGACATTTCTGGCGTAATCACGTGATAATATGGTGTAATTTGATTGGTAAAATCTCCAGCATGGCGAATATTTTAGCAATAAAATCAAACCATTTTATCACGTGATTACGCCAGAAATGTCAACTTACGCTCATGAAAACTCGCCCTTATTGAAAATGAGAAAAATAATTTCGTAAAATCGATAAACGTGCTGATCGGTTAATCAAAAATCAATGAATTGTATGTCAATTAATGATGCTTATTGATATTATGAACAATATTACAACGGTCGAAATTTGATCGTGGCGCCATCTAAGACAAAGATTCAACACTAAACAGCAATTTTTGCTGCAATATAGTGACTGACTATCTAATCGGCCGACCAAAATTCAGTTCGTGGGAAAACCCAGAATAGGAAAACCTATTATCCACTGATGAACTTATGAACAATATTTTTTCAGTGTAGGGGGATAGAGGGCACGGTAGGGGGAATGTCTCTTTGTCTCGTCTCTCTCTTGGCCCAGAACCCTCGTAAACGACCTACTCTCGTCCAGTTTTTTCCACCCAGTTTGTCATCACGCAATCTCTTTTGAGGTCTGCTAACACTTCTTCCACTCTCTCTATTGACTTCCATGCTGTTAATTTGAACGTGCGCGTCTGTGCTCTGTCTTGCAATGTGGTCAGTCAAACTCCGTTTTAGCTACGCTACTCATTGGCTTGCAACTGTTGATATCGTTCTTCGATTTCCTTATTTGGAATTGATACGTAAGCTAAGACCCAGAAAATATGATTAGAGCGCTCTCCAAAATTTTGATAACCGACCCTGATTCACAATAGAAAACGCTTTCTCGTAGCCATCGAAAGCTAAATGTAGGAATATGTTCTGTGGTTGTTTCAAGTAGTGCATACTGTCTGACCATCTATTGCGATGAAACCCTTTCGAAATCTGGCTTGCTAACAACAGAACTAAATTCGTGTGAATTCCACTGATTTGGTTTCCCTCCTATTTTTGTCAACACACACCATCCATACTCCGCCGACAACTTGTCGGTAAATACACAGACAAAATAGAGACTCTTTGTTCTTTACCGACTCGAGTCGGGACTTGCAAAAAAACTCCGGATTTGGAAACAGAACGAAAATCTTGCAGAAATGTACGTATTGGACTTGTCACCACTTTGTCGCGAAACATGAACTCTGTCTTGTCGTGGTCTGGACCCCGGCATTATGTTTTTGTTTATTTTCTTATTTATTACTTTATACTCCTCAGATACTTGGCATATTTCTTCGTCTCTCTGTAGGAGGTTTTCCGTATGTGATCTATTGCTACTACGTCTTTAGTTATTTTAAAAACAAACTCTCTCGTTGCTGTTTATATGGTAGGTACTATTTATTTGTGTTCTGTTAGTTCATTAGTTGCCATTTTTGTTCCCGGTCTTCCTTAATTTTAAGTTTATTTATTCTTTGTTATATTTTGATATATTTCGTTGCGTCTGGTTTGCTGGAATGGGATGTTTTCCTTTTAGCTTATTTGTTTTCAATATTTTCCATCTAGTATTAACAATTGTAATTGCTGCTCTGATCAAATGGTGTTGGTGTGAGATTGGTTTTGGGGCAGTATCATCATCAAGCTGCTGCCTTATAGCTGGATGTTGGCTCATGAAAGGCTAGAGGAAGACAGCCTTGATCACAAATCACCTGGTCCTTTTGGTAGTCGATTGAGGCATCGAGCTAACTCCCCGTACTTGGAAAAAAATGTAGAATGGTAAAAGACCCAATCAACAGCTTCGGAACAGGACCGAAATACGGAGACGAACTAGGCAACGGAAACGGACAATGAGTATCGGTACATGGAACGTTCAAGGAATCTTTAGAAAAATAAATGAAGTGATATCAGAGATAAGATATCAAAAAATGGACCTGCTTGTCGCCACATAGACCAAAAAGAAAGGACAGGGCTCAGAAAATCTGGGAGAGTACGATGATTTCATCGGGTTTCAAAAAGAATGCAGTCTCGATCTTCATACACAGAAAATGGAGAAAACATATAACATCATGGAAAGCAGTAAATGAAACAATAATAAAACTAAATGTATGTATATCCGGAAGGAAAATAACAATCTTGGGAATATATGGCGTGAACGACGACGAACCCGTTGATATAAAGGATTGATTTTATCAACAACTCAGTGACCAAATCATAAAAGTAGGAACTTCAATGGAAATAATATTACTGGGAGACTTTAACGGACGAACAAGAAGAAAAATCAACGACAAGGTAATAGGAAAATTCGGAGAGAATGTAACAAACAATAATGGAGAAAGGCTTATAGCAATGTGCCAACAAAATAACCTGAAAATCCTAAACGGTTACTTCCACCATAAAGAAATACATGGAAAAATGAAACTAGGCAACAAAAATCGATTATTGACTACACTATCGCGAAACAGGGATCGAATATAAAATTTCAGGATGTGAGCGATCTGTGGTAGCGAGCACTACCTCCTGAAAACAAAAATCTTTATCCCGGACACCGCAAAAGAAAACGTAATGAAAAAACAAGACGACAATATTGTGCCTAAGAAATACAACCTAAAGTCTCTAGAAGAGCAAAGCGTAAAGGAGTTGTACATGAAGAGATTAGATCAAAAATTACAGAGTAGTATGAACTTCCAAAACCTTGAAATGCCTAGACAACGAGTACAAAAGGTAGTGAAGCAGAAGAACAGGCTGGTTTTAGAGCAGGAAGCTCAACTGTAGACTTATTTAGTTTGACCAAGGTAATGGAAAAGAAACTAGCGTATAACCAAGAACTCAATTTACTCTCTGTAGATTTAAAGAAAGCATATGACAATAGTTTCGCTGAAAAAGCTTTGGGAAGCACTGGAGATAAGACCAATATCAACTTAGAACTAATAAAGGCAGCAAAAACGCTCTATAGTGATGCAAAGATCAAGATTTAACAAGGAAACATGATCAGTAAAGGCTTTATAGCAACTAAAAGACTTAAACAGGGATGCTGCATATCACCACCACTTTTTAAAATATACTTAGAATAAGCGCTTAAGGGGTGGATAGACAAATGCAGACACATGGGAATACCGCTCAATAAATACAATCTATATACTTTAGACTTTGCAGATGATCAGATTTCAATTGCACAGGACTATGATGACCTAGAGTACATGACAAGAAAATTGATAGAGGAATACGAGAAATGGGGTTTGAATTGGAAGTAAATCTAACTAAAACAGAATATATGACCATAGGAGGTGAACAACGAACTCTGAAATTGGATAACGGACAAGAAATAAAATAATGTACTGAATACAAATATTTGGGCAGGAAAATCTCACATGAGGGAACCTAAGACGAAGCGATTTAAGATCGGAATATACAAGGACGCAAGGCAATATCCCTACTAAATGGTGTACTGTGGGACCAGAATATCAACAAAACTAACAAATTTGGAATATACAACACCATAGTCAAAAGCATAAGTCACATATAGTCTAGAAGTCTGGCTACTAAAGAACAGAACCTCAAAGATTCTGGAAGCAACTAAAATGGACTTTTGGACGAGAGTGGCACGCAGGTCAAAAATGGAAAGGATAACAAATCTGAGAATTAGGGAGATTACGGATGTAAAGCACACAATAGTAAATGAAGTAAAGCACAAACAGCTGATTTGGTTCGGTCATGTACCGGATGTTTTTTTTATCTTTGATATCATTTTGATCACCTGTAACTTTTTTGTTTTTGAAGTTATCAAGGTAAACAAAAAAACAAAATGTAGGGTTAGTAGCCAAGTTTTTTTTCAAGTTACACATAAAACAAAACACTATCAATTTTTTGACATGTAAGCCTTCATTATATTTTTTCAAATGGAACACCCTGTATATTATATGTGTGTTCGATAGAATATCTTATTCTGATTACAATGATATGACACACTTCATATTTTGGTCCACTCGTTTTTGACAAATCGGCAAAAATATGAAACTTTCGAAGTGAAACTTATTAGGCGGGGGGGGGGGGGGTCTGATATTTGGGACGAAAATTATTGAGAGCATATAAAAATTTCATATATTTTTGCTGATTTGTCAAAAACGAGTGGAACAAAATATGAAGTGTCTTGTATCATGGTAAGCAGAATAAGATATTTTATCGAACACACATATAATATACAGGGTGTTCCATTTAAAAAAAAAATAATGTAGGCTTATATGTCAAAAAATTGATAGTGTTTTGTTTCATGTGTAACTTGAAAAAAAGACTTGGCTATTAATCCTACATTTTGTGTTTTTGTTTAACTTGATATCTCTAAAAACAAAAAAGTTACAGGTGATCAAAATGATATCAAAGATGAAAAAACACCCGGTACAAAGAATAGCAGATACCCAAACAAATTATTGCGTGGAAGCCAGGAAGCCAGAAGAAGATGCGGCAGACCGAGAAGAAACTGGAGAAGTGGAGTAGACGAAGAAATCTTAGACAGAGCCTTAGAGGAGGATGCCTGGATTGACAGAGATGGTTGGAGATCGGGAATCGGAAGACGTAGAACATTATAAACCGATAATTATATAGGGTGAGTTACTAAGCGCGCGGTCGTTCATATCTCCTATACTAACGGAGATCGAAGAAAAAACTGAATACAAAACTTGTAGATAAATATGAGTACTACATTCCTAAATTATTTTCCAGCAAACAGGGTGGCACAATAACTAGTAGTGACACAACCTTATGTTTTTTTAAATGACTTCCCCTGTATATTATGACATTTCTAGATTCTGCGGAAAATTCTAGACATATTTCATGTACCTACAATGTCATATACCTATCTTCAACTGTTTCGGAAATATTGACAGTTGAAAATTGACTTTTTTGCATCTTTGACAGACTTTGAAACCTAAACGGTTAATTTTAGAGGAAAACGGATTTTACATTCCTATCTTAGATTTTTATAAGCTATTATTTGACACCAACTTTGAATTTAACCGAAGATTAATAATTTAGGCGAAATTTTTAATCAAGGATTACATCGAGGATTACATTCAAGATGGGTGTAAAATGATAGCTTATGAAAATCTAAGATAGAAACATAGAAACGTAAAATCCGTTTTCCTCTAAAATTAACCGTTTAGGTTTCACAGTCTGTCAAAGATGCGAAAAAGTGAATTTTCAACTGTCAATATTTCCGAAACAGTTAAAGATAGGTATATGACATTGTATATGAGTTATGTCTAGAATTTTCCGCAGAATCTATAAATGTCATAATATACAGGGAGAGTTATTTAAAAAAACATAACTTTGTGTCACTACTAATTATTGGGCCACTCTGTATACTGGAAAATAATTTAGGAATGTAGTACTCATGTTTATTTTCAAGTTTTGTATTAAATTTTTTCTTCGATCTCTGTTAGTATCGGAGATATGGACCACCGCGCGCTTAGTAACTTACCCTGTACTATATATTAAAAAGAAATACCATACCATGTCAATGAAAAAAACTATCAAAAATCGGAGTCATGAATCTACCACTCGTGTAGTAAATAGATACCTACCTACTCAGCACTCTAGTGCGGTACAGTGCCTACTACATACCACATTCGTATTAGTGTGTTGTAAGTAGTTATTAGAGAGTTTTCGTTGCCTTTTAAAAGCGATTCCGATAGCCGCTATTTGACAAATTTGACATTTAAGCTATCATTTATCGTTATCGTTACCGATAAGTGCCGGGAGCTTACGGACGGAAGACAAAACCATAGCGAAAACGAAAAGCATGCGTATTTCCTATGTTTTTGTTGTGGTTTGTTTTTGTTTTTAAATGTTTTTGGTTTTCGAAATAGATTCAATACTAAATTCCCTCAAAAGATTGAAAAATCGTTTCACGGATGAGGACAATATTATTTATTATTTTATGTGCAATCGAGTGTTCCATCCTGAAAATCTCGCACTATTTTTTATAATTCTGGCCACATAATTTTTTAAGTACAAGCCCTGATGAAGCCCTAAACTATTGGGCGAAACGTTGGCAAAGACTTGACAGGCCTTTTATTTCTTGTCCTAACCGACGAATTACCCCCCTTCATTGGATATAGGACATGAACTTCTCTTTATCATTTACTATTTTATTAGAAGAAATATTGGCCAACAACCCATATGACGATGCATCTATATAGGCTTTTGTAGTAGCCAATTTTGTAAATCCCACAGGGAAAATTAATGAATTTTGGGTACTAGGAAATTAAAAAAAAGTACAAAACGTATATAAACACAATGATAAACACAAACCATTAAAGAAAGGTTATGTTTGTCGAATTCGACTTAACGTTAACGTTAAGCGGATTGAACGAAAACTATTTTTACGATCTGTCAAATAGCGACTTTGTTTTCGTATTCGTTATGGTTAACCGTTCGAATTTGGCAATACAACGAAAACTCTCTATTCAGTCTAGTTTGTTATTCATGCGTTAACGAAGGCCATAATGGGATTCTGAACACTGTCAAATGAAATTAGAGTCATTACGTTAAGATAGTTTTAATTTCTTTATTGATTCGCTATGATCTTATCTTTAGGTACGGGTATGGATATGAAAGTTATACGTAGGTACGTATACGTAGAGCCCAAAAGCATTTTAAAACCTAATTTTTGCCATATTAGCCTCAAGAGCAGTTTCGAAATTTTATAGAGCATTAGAATTAAGTTTAATAATTTTAAAAGCTCTTCTTGCCAACAAATAATAGAATCATGTTTGTGATGTTATCTTTATTTACACGTGATATAAAGAAAAGAGCACGTAAAGCGCGAAAGCTTTAAACCCAATGGCTAAAAAGGATAATGAAAACGTGCGATGACGTGAAAATGCAAATTAAGCAAAAATGGATTAGAGAGAGCTTTACCAGAATAGAAAACTGAAGATATCGATTTGTGCATCTCTCAATTTCGCTTTATAAAATAATAGCTCTGTGTGTCGCTCTAAACCAAACAGAGACGGACTTTCACTCAATTAATATGTAAATTTCCATAATATCTCTTTCATTTTTCAAATTTTGGGTATTAAAATATTATTTTGACTATTTCTGGATAATGTTTAATCTCAAATACACCTTACACAATGAGCCTATTATTGTATGATTCGAGGTATATATGGGTAGTCCTAATGCTTGAAACTCCAGATATTTGTCGGCATTCCAGTAATTTATCGGCTATTTGGTTTTGTTAGGCATAGTTAATAGATTATCATTATCAGTCAGTGCGGATCAGAAGTCAGGAAACCATGAAAATGGGGATAATTTCTCCACTGTGTAGGTGGCTACGATTTTCGTCACCTCCAGGAAATTTAGAGAAGAGATGCAAATTTGATTTTTTTTTGGGCTGCACACCTAAAATGTTTATTTTCATAAGTATTAAAGCTTTTATTATTTTTTCCTTACCAATCAGTGACCGCATAGTCAAAGTTTAACTTTTACCTGGCTTCTCTGAAAAAAAAAACATATTTAAGAAAAATTATGTGTATTTCTATGGTTCCCTTATCTTTGATGCGCATTGTATTACCACGAAGGGCAAATTTGTCGAAGCCATTTTCTACCCCAAAATATTCAAAGAGCTACTGATATTTTTTACAATATCCAATATGTCCGAAAAAATTACTATTTTCCATTATTATCAGTACCTAACATAACATCCTACATGATAACAAAAGACCCAGACCAGTGGAGTTGTTGACCTAGTTTTAATAGGGCTATAGTGTACTATATATAATGAAAAATCTTACAGAGGGTGAGACAAATAAGGTCAAGTTTTTGCTGAATTGGCATTCAGGGATATCTGATTTTACGCCAAAATGATTAAAAACAGAAGACTGGGATAGGGAGCTTCATTCTACATTTTGTGCTTTCGAATTTCACACAAAATTATTATAGATCTGGCAACGTTGCTTGTATTCCTAGAGTAAAGTTTAAATTAACCAGTCCGTCCACATAGGACATGAACATTGTTCTCAGTAGTGTTGTTTGGCTGGCGTTGCCAGCCGTTTATCGTTTTTAAAAACCGCAGCGTCATCAATTTAGATAAAATTTTGTTTGCGACGATTAAACGTTAACAAGCTACTAATTCCGTAGTACAAATAAATACCAATCAGTGCTTGGAATTAATTTTAGGGTGTGAAGAGTCTTTGAATAGAATTAAAAAATATTAGATAGCTAAATATACCTACTGACAAAATAATGTTTACAACACGTGTTTGCGCCGTTGTCATACTTTGCCTACAAATTATCCTGAGTGCTCTCGCGGATATTGAACCTAAGTCAATATACGATTTTACAGCCAAAGATATTTATGGAAATGAAATATCTTTGGGAAAGTACAAGGTAAGCAAGTAAGTTTATTTTAAACCAGATTTGTCAAATAGAATTTCTAGGATCATGTTTGCATTATCGTCAACGTAGCTTCCGAATGTGGCCTCACGAACTCCAACTACGACCAACTTAACGAGCTCTACAAGAAATATAAAAATCAAGGACTGAAAATTCTTGGATTTCCCAGCAACGAATTTGGAGGCCAGGAACCTGGAAGCGATGAGGATATTTTGAAATTTGCCAAAGGAAAAGGTAGGTACCTAAATAAACTGGCCGATGAGTTGATAATAACTTTTGAAAAAATTATAGGTGTCGAGTTTGATCTTTTCTCAAAAATTCAAGTTAATGGTAGCAATGCTCATCCCCTATGGAAATACCTTAAATCTCAACAGGGTGGCTTTATGGTTGATGCCATCAAATGGAACTTTACCAAGTTTCTGGTCGATAAAAATGGTAAGGTAGTGCAGAGATATGCTCCGACCACTTCGCCCAGTGACATGGTTGAAGATATAGAGATTTACCTTAGAAGTTCAAATACTAAAGGTGAACTTTAATGAATGCTAATTATTTGGAGTAATTAGCAATGAAATGCTCTCTACGTTTGTTATAAAATAATTATGTTTATTTAGCAGATAATATTTTTAAAGTTTGGAATAAGTAGGTTGGTATAAAAATATTTTTTTCAAACAGGAATCCAAATAAAACTATTTCATAAAAAATATATGCTGTGTTTAATTTGTGATTTTCAGAAAATTAACATTTATGATAGAATCCTGCAGTTCTGACGCATTATGTAGCACCAGGTTTCTCATAGGTGGTGTTATTAACATAACAAGCAAAATGCTATGAGGTAAACATTGAAAAATGCCAGTGTAAAGATGGGGCAAAAATTAACCTTTGCATTATAAAATATATGATGGTAAATAGGTACACCCACGAAACTGAAGCCTGGCAAAGGTTAATGTGGGACTGGATGTGGGATTATCGCTTGATTGGAAGAAATTAATTTAATTTAGATTTAAATTCTGGTTTATTTCAACAGAATTAAAGGCATTTTTTAGCGAGCCCCCAGTAATAACCGTTTATAACCCGTGCGTTTATACACGGTTACACTCCCACTTCAAAACTATATCCGTACCATTGGCAGATTTCTAGGATTAAACCGCTTCTCGCTAAAACGGAACGGTTATCAAAATTTTACAGTTAAGTGAGTTAGTTTATATTTTGTGTTTGACATAAAAGAAATGAGGTCAATAATTAAGTCCAATTAATTGACGATATTATGTTATTATGTTTGAAAACACCCTGTATATTCTAATTTCTAATTCTTATCGAGTCAAGTATAGTGGTCCCTTGAAATGTATATTGCGAAAAAATCATGAGAGACAGTTTCTGGACCATAATATGTGGATTATTATCTCCTTCAACTTGATAACTAACTACTACCGGCGACTCCGGCGAGATCTACCATTTTTTGATATCCTCCAATAACAAAAAAACCTCAGAAGAAACTCCCTTTTACACATCAAAATAATCATAAATGAATCTAAGGTTAGAATTTTTCAGTTATTCAACTCTCGACTTGGGTATTAAAAACAATAACCGTGTTATAGAATGATGACGTCACTTTATGACAGCAAAATACCTTTCCCTATTACCGTTTTCTCGCAAAAACTGATCGGTTATTGATTTCCAGTTACCGCTTGTAACACGGGAACTTACGGGAGCTCGCTAAAAAATGCCTTAAGTATTGAAATTGAATCAAAACAGTTGACATTTTAACCCTCCGTACACATACTTTTTGAAAACACCAACCACACACTGGGGTGTATAATACCCCAAGCATTTATTGCTGGTTCTTAACACAAAAAAAAAATTATACACGTTTCAGGATATTGATAGATGTTTATTTGTTCAGAAAGCAAAACCTAACACTTGAAAAATTGATATTTTTGTACTAAAAAACAAATAAATAATCTGTTACATTGAACTTCTACAAAAAAATCAATAAAAATGTTTTAGTGGAAAGATAACTTTCTATCAACGAAAACGAATATTTTTGAATAAAATCTAATAAATTTCTCTTATCAAAAAAGTAAATTAAAATACAAACACAGAAAAATTGATATCAAATTATTCGATACATACAAAAAGTATATTCACAAATAAGTTACTTGCAACACGCACTGGGGTATAGTAGACCCCGCGACCTACTAACACGCTTGTCAGTCATAAACTAATAAATGCTTGATTCTGCCATTTGGGGTTTAGGTAGTGAGGGGCATAAACTAAATTTATTTACGACTAATGTATAATGTGCGTATTATATGTGTGATTTTGGCAGTATAATGACATATGTTATTCCTCCAGGGATTAATGACGAGTAGCGGGATTAATGGTCATTATTCCACAAAAGTGTCAGTGTCAAACGTGTAGTGCTTGTGGATTTGTATTGAAAATTATGAGACGGATGAAATTTGTTCATTGAAAATCTCAAATAAATTAATTTGTCGTAAATAAAGTAGAGTATACTACTCGTAATAATGGCTATTATTCCCTCGGAATGTTACTCCCTCGCCGCTAACGCGGCTCAGTTCGTAATAATCCTCGGGAATAATAGCTATTATTATTGACTCGTGGTATAATCTACTATTACATGGAGTCTTGAAACCATCACTAAAAGTTCCGTAATTTGCCACGCTTTCAAACTTTTGTTGGTAGACCCCAGTGTGTGTACGGAGGGTTAAAACGCTAGGTCATCATAAAATACAATTAATAAGTAAATCATGAATGGAATGTATCTATTATACAGGGTTGTTATGTATGGAAACGGCCTAATATTTCTGAAAGCGCTCAAGAATTAGGTACCATATTTCCTACCTGGAGTTTTTTGGGAATGCCCGATTCAATGGTGGTATTTGCAATGTTGCCAAATTTAGATACCGTTTCTAAGATGTCGTATCTAACTTGATTTTTTCAAATAAGAATCCCTCTTTATTTTTGTCGTAATTAATTCAGCGTCCAACATTACTAAAACCCCTAATGCCAAACCTCCATTTGACTTGGTTTTTGAAATATGGCAACAGAGCTTTTTTGTTGAAATGTATGGAAACGGTCTCGTATTTCAGAGGCTCTAGGAAAATGTGATTGTTGTACGTATTCAAGATTTATAGGGGTGCTGGTGGGCCCAAGTAGAAAATAATGTACATTTTTCTATTCTGACATACGAGACCGTTACCATAAATTTCAACAAAAAAGCTGTGTTGCCATATTTCAAAAACCAAGTCAAATAATATGGATGTTTGGCCTTTAAGGGTTTCAGTAATGTTAGGATGCTGAATTAATTACAATAAAAAAAAACACAGACTTTCATTTAAAAAGATCAAGTTACTTACGGCAACCTATAAACGGTAAACTTGGCCACGTTGCAAATATTACCATTGAATCGCGCATTCCCAAAAACCCCAAGGTAGGAAATATGGTATAGTATTTTTAATACCTATTTAGAAGTACCTGTCGTTTTAGTGACAAAACGTATGTCGCTTCTTGACACACAAATGAAATTAGGTTAGGAATTTCCTATTTGTAGATGAAATTGACGTATTAGCAGTCGACGTTCGTTTTTGTTGGTAATTTTTTGTTTCACCTGATTCGCGATTGATGAATAAGGATGAGGTTATTCTAAATGGGTACTACAAATACTATACATTGTCCCTATAAACGCATTCAGAAATATTAGGCCGTTTCCATGCATAAACCCTGTATAGTAGTGTATAGTTTTAATAGCACTAATTACATTCAGAGATAAGCCTTAAGATGGCCTGCGCTGGGACATTACGAGAACAAAATAGCAAATACAAGCAAAAGGAATAAAAAGCAGTATCCGTTAGAGAGTCCTAGCCCTGATGATCTAAAGGTCGAAACGTCGGCTGCCTATTGATTTTAATGATAAGTTATCTACTCGAATAAGCTGCAATTTTTTACATTAAATAACTCTTGTATCCGAGACTGCATTATTGTGAATTTACATTAAAAGTGCTAAGCGATTAAAAGCGGTGAGCGTTTTCGAGGACGAGAATACCGGCGCTGGGCTGGGACCTTACGAGACCAAGATAGCAAATGCAAGCGATGAAAGGAATAAAAAGTACTATCCGTTAGAGCGTCCCATCCCTGATGATCTAAAGGGAAACGTCGGCTGCAGAAATATTTTACATAAAATTACTCTTGTATCCGAAACTGCATTAGTTCCTTACATAATCTCTTTGAGGTATAAGACGCTTCGAACATAAGAAGTAGGTAGCCTCCTAGGTATGGTGAAGAAATTGCAACCCGAGCGCTTATATTCAGGAATCCCATTGTGTGATTAAAATAAACAAGCATTTACGTGATTCTAGAGACTTCTCGATCGAATGTTTTTGTAAGTACCTATATAAAGAGCGGACCTCGTAGATCAGGAGTCAGTTTAAATAAGAGAATTTTAACATAAAGTTTTTTGGGGTACCAAATACCCTTTGAAACCCCAGCGTTGAGCCCGTCACCCAAAAACCACCCCTTATATCGAGTGAAATCTACCTTTTTTACATTTTTCTTAATAATAACTCCAAAACTAAGCATTTTTTGAAAATATGTCAAGTAAGAAAAATTGTAGAGAAGAAAATTTCCAAATGGGTATACAGGGTGAGTTACTGAGCGCGCGGTGGTCCATATGTCATATACTACTATACTAAAGGAGATCGAAAGAAAAACTAAATACAAAACTTGTAAATAAACATGAGTACCACATTCCTGAATTATTTTCCAGTGTACAGGATGGCCCAATAAATAGTGGTTATACAAAGTTATGTTTTTTTAAATGACTTCCCCTGTATATTATGACATTTTTGGATTCTGTGGGAAATTCTAGACCTATTTCATGTTTAATGTCATATACCTATATTCAACTGTTTCGGAAATATTGTCAGTTTAAAATTGAGTTTTCTGCATCTTTGATAGACTGTAAAACCTTAGCGGTTGATTTTACAGCAAAACCAATTTTACATTCTTATCCTAGATTTTCATAAGCTATCATTTGGCACCAACTTTGAATTTAACCGGAGAATAACAATTTAAGCGACATTTTTAATCATGGATTAAATTCAAAGTTGGTGTCAAATGATGGTTTAATAAAAACTAAGATAAGATTGATAAGAATGTATGATCGGTTTTGCTGTAAAATTAATCGTTCAGATTTTACAGTCTGTCAAAGATGCAGAAAAGTCAATTTTCAACTGTCAATATTTCCGAAACAGTTGAAGATAGGTACATGACATTGTACAGGGTGGTCCAAATTGGACACTTTCTTATGGAAACACCCTTTATTTTTAGAGATAGAAAAAAATGGACCCCCCACTCTGAGGCTCAAATTACATGAAATCTTGATTGGTGCAAACCGCATTTTGATATCTTCAACCGTTTAGCCGCTAGAGGGCGATTCTCGATTTTGAGCAATACTGTAAAGCCTTCATTACTTTTTTGTTTATGAAAATAATTCATTTCCGTAAAGACCTTTTGGAAGCACTTTTTCAAGCAGAATTCAGTGACGTTCTCAGTTTTTTTTTGTCTGGCTTTGATTTCGAGATATTGACCAAAATTCGATTTTGTTCAATAGGACACCCTATATATTAATAGTTCATTAGAAAGCTATGCTTTCGCTGATTTCAATGATATAAAGTTCGATAGGTTTACCTCTAACAGTTTTCGAGAAAAAAAATTATTTCGTTTTTTGTCATAAGAAACAATGTGTTAGAAAGAGACCTTTCTCAGTTTCCTTACAGAGATAAAGTCCTTTTCCAACACATTGTTTCTTATGACAAAAACCGGAATAATTTTTTTTCTCGAAAACTGTTAGACATAAACTTATCGAACTTTATCATTGGAATCAGCGAAAGCATAGCATTCTAATGAACTATTAATATATAGGGTGTCCTATTGGAAAAAATCGGATTTTGGTCAATATCTCGAAATTCAAGTCAGACAGAAAAAAACTGAGAACGTCACTGAATTCTGCTTAAAAAAGTGCTTCCAAAAGGTCTTTACGGAAATAAATTATTTTCATAAACAAAAAAGTTATGGAGGCTTTACAGTATTGCTCAAAATCGAGAATCGCCCTCTAGCGGCTAAACGGTTGAAGATATCAAAATGCGGTTTCCACCAATCAAGATTTCATGAAATTTAAGCCTCAGAGTGGGGGGTCCATTTTTTTCTATCTCTAAAAACAAAGGGTGTTTCCATAAGAAAGTGTCCAATTTGGCCCACCCTGTACATGAAATATATCTAGAATTTTCCGCAAAATCCAGAAATATTATAATATACAGTGAGAGTCATTTAAAAAAACATAACTTTGTGTCATCACTACTTATTGGGCCACCCTCTATAGTGGAAAATAATTTGGGAATGTTTATCTACAAATTTTGTATTTAGTTTTTTCTTCGATCTACGTTAGTATAGGAGATATGGACCACCGCGCGCTTAGTAACTCACCCTGTATATCAGATAGATATTAGGTATTTAATTGAAGGGATTTTTCAAAAAACCCCACTTATTTATTTTTAACCTTAAAATGGGCATTTAGGTACCTATAAAGGCTGAATCATTCCGTTTAAGAAGTAATTTTTGCCAGTTCACATGATGCCCCAACTAGCATTTTATGGTCCAGTTACCTATTTGGACTAGCCACGACGTCATATTCTTTACAAATTTCAGTTACCTGACGACGTCTTACCTAGGAGGTCCGATCAACCTTAATATTACCTCTAGTTGTTACACTCGATATAACGACTTGGGATGACCTTATTTTGAATTGAGTATTTTCTAGACCTCATATATTGACGTCAGTTCTCGACGAAGAACTGTGAAGTAAATCTCTGAGGTCGCGTAGACTTAGCCAACTGGTATAAGGTATCTATCCGACTTTTTTATGACGTCGTGTACTGACCAAGACACTACAATTCAAATAATCGTAGTTTCGACGTCACAATTAGGTATCAGAATAACTTAAGTAATCAGACGTCTCTTTCTCGACGTCAGATTTGACCAAAACATTACTCGCGGTTTAGAAAGTATTTTCAACGTCGGAACGTCGTAATTGAATGACTTCAAACAAATCTTTTGGTTATGTCTTATGTCCTGACATTGCGTTTTGTTAATGCCTGAACAAATAATGTTATGAGAATTTGTACGAATTTGAAGAAAATCAGTTAGAACATCAAGTGTATGACATCTGTCAAAACAGGGAGTTACTACTTTACGTGCCCGGACATCTAAAAATATAGAGTCGATTCAGGTCCAATTTGTTGGATCTATCGTAATTTCTAAAATAATTAGCCAATGATTTTTAAGTACCAAATCTTTGGTAATTATTTCTTACCTGCTACACATAATATGTAATTTTTTTTGTAGTAATTGTTACCAAATATCATTATTGGTCAAACATATAACACTTTGTCGTGAATTTAGATCCGGTACCAGTCCACTGGGTATAAATTATTGTAATAATAGGCAAATTTGGTAAAAAGTGTAGTCACATGAAGAAATGGCCATTTTATAATAATAACCATTCAGAAATATCTGAAATAGAGGTTATTGAAAATAATCAACTGATAAATTATAAACACCTCAGAATGATTTAGTTCCAAATGTATTTATTTCCTATGCACAAATATTCAACTCCAAACTCAGTAACTGACAAACAACCTAAAAATTAACCTCTCTTCAAGTTGATTATTAGGAAAATTAATTACAAATATCATTAATTAGTGAATATTCTGAGGGCCCCTATTTTTATGGACCTATCTTAACAATTATTGTCAATAAAGTGCTATGCGTTTGGAAATTGTCGCCACACTAAATGTCTAGCTTAAGTTTTCTTCACCGCCGTTTTGTATTTATTCATTTATTATCTATTCACAATCTGATGTCCAAAGGTAAAGGTAAAATGTATCACCTTTCAGTGCTATTTAATAGGGAAAGGTGATAAATTTACCTTTACCTTTGGACTACGGATTGTGAATAGGATATATTTATATCTATTTTAGCAGGTGTGACAACCATGATAACGCCTCTGTTCTGCAAATTTATGTAGTGGACTTTTTAAATTACCAATAGCATCACTTATACAAAAAAAATATCCCTAATGTGACCAACAAGAAAAAGCGATATGACTTGTACGGAAAAAAGAGAATACTAATTTTAGGTATAATTTTGACCTCAGAATTACGTTGTAAAAATCTTTGAGTGGGGTCGTTACAACTCTACAATCTAACCCGAAGACGGATTCCGGCGTCTGAGTGACCCTCTATTTATTCACCAAATGGGTGTAACTCTGAGTCGGCATGTGATCAGACGTACGTAGTGGGCTGACGACAGGTATGGTGGCATTACGTCCTGCGACGTCCATGCTACGATCAAATGCTAGTTAGGGCGAGATTCCGGAAGCGGATTTTCGGGGATAATACCACGAGAGCTTCAAAATTATCTGGTTCATTTTAAAGCTCAAGTGGTATTTAGAGGATTATTTCACGTATGAGAATGCAAAAAATATGGAAATAAATATGTATTAAACGATTTGAACATCTTAACAATCAATACAAATAAATGGCTGCTATCAGAAACCGTTTGTTTGTATCAAAAATTAGCATGACAACCATGTATAGAATAACATGGGAGAATTATCGCTGTAATTCTCTCTAGTTAAACAAATGGAAAAGAGAATTTTCGCTGTAATTCTGAAAATCGTCACTTGTCTTATGGGATTTCTAACACATGAGTGGAATAATCAGCTATATTTGTATTTCATATTATATTCTATTGATTTTTATTAATGTCAGACCATATATCTCAAAGCTGAGAGCTGTGGGTGACAGTAAAAAGTGACAGAGGCTAAAAACTCGCGCAAAAGTTAAAAAATAGTTTAACTTTTTTGCGATATTTCCCCGCTGTGGTTCAAATTTTGAAAATTCCGCAACGCGATTTTCCGCTTCATGAGAACTTGTCTTGCCTCAACAACCATCCCCACAATCGTGGTCATTTCGGCTTCTCTGGCACATCATTCTCCATTTAGTGGTTTAGTACCTATGTACTTGTAGTAGAAATTTCCCTTGCCCGTCGCGTTGTATTTATACTGTTTCGAGAAAATGGCGTACGTATATGTGTCCGATTTGTGATTTGTCTCTGTCGACCGCTGACGCAGTTATTGTCACTGAACGTAGAAAGAATTTGATTGAAAAAAGTAAATATCTTGGCGAAGATCTATGGAAGAAAATCACACACATTTTTAGACACATTTTATGTATTCTAACCGTCATATGACGGTTAGAATACATAAAATGTGTCTAAAAATGTATTTGATCAAAAAGAAGGAGAGTTTAGAAAACATTGACTCTTCACTGCGTAGTGGTATGTCTGCAGGTGCTTCTCCAAGGTCATGTAACGTAAGTAATAAGTTTAATTTTAAAACACAGTCTATTTTGTGTGTAATAGATATATTATACTAGGAGAGGGCCAAACTGTTCTAAAATGTTTGATACATGTTATTCGATATCACTACAGTTTTCAATATTACTTGGAGGAAGAAACAGTGTATTGTACTGAAGTTGGAATTTTTTACAACAAAATTAAAGAACAGACTCTTGTCTTTCCAACGAACCTAAGATCGACCAGATTTGTTGAGTCGTTTTGAAGTTATCCGCTTTCTTAAGTTGCAATATTTGACAGCTCATAACTATCTTATCCGATAAGTTATGGTAAAAAGTCATACATCAAAATTGTGTGAGATTTCATCAAAAATCTATTGCTAGCATTTTTAAGATACGTTTCTATTTGAAATTTGAAAAATAAAACCATTTTTGTACTTTGACAGTTGGGTTACGCCCCCTTACGGTCATTTTAGAAAGCTGAAATATATTTCCAGCATTTTCTCTTGGCCATATTTATGGGATAATTTTTTTCCGACAAGACTACGATGAATAATTTCTGAGATATGGCCGAGTGCCATTCTTAATGAATCACCCTGTCCATATCCCTGCAGTGGTGGCGCCTCTTTTTTAGCATTAGTAGTGGCGCCAAGTCTGAGAGACCCATATGCTTAAAAAATCATGGAATATTGGAAATAGATGAAATATTTAGACTGGGACCATTATTTTTCATTTTAGAGAGTGTTTGCTTCTATTTCATTGTTAAATGTGAAAATAATTTTTGTTTAGGAGTGCCAAAAATTGACAGAAATACAAAAGGTCCATAAACAGTGAACAATAAAACAACATAAAAAAGGAAATTAAAATATATCAGTAAAGACTTGAAAGAGACTCCTAAACTACTTTTTCTTTCTTAACTATAATCTACAAAACATATTTCGTATAAAATTAAGGTATTAGCTTACAAATGAGACACATAAAAACAGCATGTGATAAACAAATAAAGTTTTCGATTTTGACCATTTTTTTTTCAGACAGAACCATCCTTTCTAATGAAAGTAGGAAATCGAGGAATTTATGCACTTGGTTCTGCTTCTGGTTTATCTTCACCATCTTGCTCCCACGATCGTTCTTCAATATTGTCTTCCTCTGCTTCAGACTCCTCATCATCAAAATTTCCCTCCGTATCAGTCTCTACTTCCTCCAATAACATAAGCACTCGAGGTTAATCTTTTTCATAACATAATAATTGTACAAATTCATAAGAAATACAATAACTGTACATATAAACTGAACTTACAACAGACTTACCGGAGGTGGAAATATTCTGAAACACCACCATCGGCAAATCGCCAGCAGTGGCGCCAAGTCCACCAGACCCGAAACTATTAACAAACCGCTCAATAAAATATTTAGCACATAAGACTTATGACGTTCGCTAGTAAACTACATTATAGGAAGGTACTGGAACGGCGAAGACCGCAAATTAATCCTCACACTTTTTTAAAATTGGATTATGAAGCTCGGGCATGAGAGACTGGGCGCCACCACTGCAGGGATATAATAAATCTGCCAACAAAAAAAGTAACGGGAAATTCAGAGTAATGACAATGGGTACATTCAGGCGGTGCCAGCGCTAAGATCAGCCACTCAGCAGGGACTTTATTCTCATAACAGGAGAGCAGCGTTCCCATAAGAACGAAGGTTCTGTCTTCGTCGTTCGTATTCATATTTCCATAACACTGACAATGACAGAGCAATCGTTCTTATGAGAACGCTGTTCCTCGGTTTCGAGAATAAAGTCCCTGCTGAGCGGCTGAGCTTAGCCGCTGGCACCGCCTGAATGTACTCAATATTACAAATCAAAAACAGTATTGAATAACAATCGGTAGATTCAGGCGGTGCCAGCGGCTAAGTTCAGCCACTCAGCTGCTTAGTGGATGAGCTTAGCCGCTGGCACTGTATGGATGTACCCATTGTATCCAGAACAACGAATTGGCACGTCAAGTGTATACTAGAAATAAATTCATCTATTAACTTAGTCGCTGCTGAAGGACGTTACCATAAATTATGCAATGATAATTTTTTTAAACCATTGAATGATACCCCACCTGGAAGACCGTCTGATAAGCTATACAGGGTGGGGCACGAAAAACTTCCCACCCAGGTTATCTCAGGTGTTAGGTGAATAATTAAAAATCGCTCGAACACGTCAATTTTTGTTTTTTGGGGGACACATTTTATTGGTATTTTCACCCCCAACATTTTAAATGGAAAGGGGGGTCGACTGATATGTCATTCGATAGCAATTTTTATTAGGATTATATCCCCAAAATTTCAAGTTGCTACTTTTACTCCGTCAAAATTCCGGCTTGTCAAAGTTGCGTGGTTGTTACCTCATAATAACGAAACAATAGATTTTTCAAGTGCATAAACATGAACCATTTTTAACTGAACTGTTAAATGATAATATTTAAATTAAATACCGATGTTATTTTATTACTATAGATAGATACCCTCAAAACAACCGTTGTTTTGTTATTATGTGACAAAAACCACACAGTTCAGATACTCAGAAAATAGCATTTTTACTAACTAAACCGCCATTTCGGGTGAATAGTAGCAACCTAAAACTTTAGGGATACGATCTTAATAAAAATAGCTATCGAATAACGTATCACTCAACCCCCTTTCCCATTTGAAATTTTGGGGGTACCTGTCACCCCCGCTTAAAGGTTGACAGGTAGCGGGTGAAAATATCAATAAAATGTGTGCCCCAAAAAACATAAATTGACGTATCCAAGTGATTTTTGATAAAACATCTAACACCTGAGAAAACCTGGGTGGGAAGTTTTTCATACCCCACCCTGTATGTGCTAAAGCATTAGCCGTAGAGATACGAGGGTGGTTAAATTAGAGAAAAGTTGCGCATTTATGTGCCCATCACTTTATTCAGAATGACAAGTAGATTACAAAAATGGAAAAAAATCAAGTCCGCATTTAAAAAAAATAGATAGTTGATGATGCTTCTAAATAGGAACGTGGAAACTAAAATAGCACCATTTTATAATGCACAAAAAAATAGCTTTGTAGCTCTTCAAAATAAAGTAAATAAAAATCAAAAACAAAAAATCAAAATTTTAGTGTTCGTGCAAATGTTTGGGAAAAAGGGGAATTTGTTTGTATATTTAAAATTCGATATTGACATAAAAAAAACCATACAATTTCAAACCATTCGGCACCATATATACGCTACGACCTTCGAAGCAGTCGAGTTCGAGTAGTGCGAGGTCGCGCGTCCGTAGCCAAGACTACATATTTTGAATCAAAAACTCTCCAAAAATATTCATTAGAAACTCAATTATCTACCCGTTTTCGAAGTGACCAGTGGGATTACTTTTTTTATGAAACAGGAGCTCCTGTGAGGCGCCAACACCAGCGCATAGCACAACCCTGTGCAACTCCAAGGTAGGTGCCTTATCTAGTATTGCCTTTGTATGGTTCCGCGATCAAATTTCGACGCGTTTACAGTCCGCGGCTCTCCAGAATAAATTTCCCAACGTTTTAATCATAAACATTTTTTGGCCTTACGATCCGGATAACTTGGAACAGTAATAAAAGGGAAAATATTAGAAATTTGTACGTGGAAGCAAAGCATTGACCTTGGATTCTAAAAGTAAAAATAATATCCATTTTATCAATTTTACATAGGTAGATATTTTTCGGATTTGTTTATGTTATCGGGTAAAAAAAAAAGAAAAGGAAAATAACTGTTTGCTATTTTGTGTTTTTTTTTGGACCATTCCACTTTGAATAGATTTACATTTGTTTATTTGCTTGTTGCTATAATTTCTCTAGACACTTTCGTTAATTCGTTGTTTACACTAGATAGAGTAATATAAATAATAACATTTTAATAATTCAAATTAGTGTTATTAAGTGATAATATTATCATGTCTTTAGCGAAGCTATCAAATAAAAGAACTGTCGCTATTAATCGAATTACAGAAGCTTATAATTTAGCGGTAAAAGCCAAAACAGATCCTTCACAGCATACATATTTTCAAGTGATTTATGAAAACATAGATGAGGCTTACGAGGATTTTAAAAAGCGCCCCAATGAAATTATCGGTCTTATTGATTCGGACGCCGAATTTGAAACTCAAGATGCTATTAGAAAGAGTGCAGATGCATTTTATTTCAAAACAAAAACAATTTATACAGAACTGTTCCCAATTCACGCACATCCTGGCAGCTCAGTGTCGCTTTTAGGTCAAAACCAGCAAACAAATAAAGATGTAGGTCTACCTCCTTTATCAGTGCCTTCCTTTGATGGAAATCCGCGAAAATGGCCTACCTTTTATGATGTTTATCGTTCGCGGGTTCATGACAATTCAAGATATTCGGATATACAAAAGTTCCAATACCTTCTTTCATTTTTAGAAAATGAGCCGGCCAACCTTTTAAGATCCTTACCTTTAATCGCCTCAAATTATCAGCAAGCATTTACAACTTTGGAAACCCGCTATCAAAATAAAAGATTGTTAGCAACGACGTACTGGAGCTCTCTTACTAATACACCTTCTTTAAGAAACAATTCTTCAATATAGTTAAGAGTACTACTAGACACTTTTTCAGAAAACACTGCGGCTTTGAGTAATTTAGGGTTCCCAGTGGACCAATGGTGTTTCGTTTTATTCAACATGTTATTACAAAAATTGGATAATGCTACTAGAATTTCTTTTGAATTAAAGTATAGTACTACCGAACTCCCAACTTTTCAAAATTTACAAGATTTCTTACTAAACCATTGCAAAGCTTTAGAGTCGGTTCAACAAATGCCATCGCAAGGAACGAACTGGACTCCTTTGATAAACAGAACTCCGAAACCAAATACTTCGAAAAATCATTCTTATGATCAACATAATCCAAACACATTTTTAGCCAACACTTCCTCTCATCCTAACACATCGGGGGAACATTCACATTCCCATCAGGGCCAACCTCGTTCCTCTTCGAATAGCTGTAAGCTATGTAATAACGCTTCACACCCGCTGTCACAATGTTCAAAATTTATAGCAAAATCACCTGCAGATCGATTCGCGTTTGTCAAGCAGATAAACGCATGCTTAAACTGTCTTCGTCCTAATCATTTGCTAAGGAATTGTCCTTCATCCTTTAATTGTCGCATCTGTCGTTATAGACATCATACTATGCTGCATCTTCCACAGACAGATCCTCTTCACTCGAGCACAAATTCTGCTACTTCCAGGAACTCAAGTCCACCGGCTACCAGCAGTAATCAGTCCTCAACGTTGTCGCAAGCATGCATAACTGGCAATCCATCTCCTCCCAACGGACTTTGCACTGCTCTGTCAGTTACTGCATCACGTTCTACAACCGTTCTGCTATCAACTACAAAGGTTGAGATCTTGGATGCTAGAGGTAACTACCAGGTTGTGAGAGCAATCTTGGATAACGGCAGTCAGGCCAATTTTATTACCCAAACTTGCTTGAACCGTTTGGGGTTGGCTAGAGAGTCTTTAAATATACCTGTTTTGAGCCTTAATGAGTCCTGTTCTGCCAGCAACGGCATAACACATTGTAACATTCGCCCTAAGGGACAAGCCAGTCCAAACTTTTTCTTTGATGCATTTGTTTTGCCTAAACTTTGTTCTGAAATGCCTTCGATTAAAATAAACCCGCAAGGTTGGGAGCATATTTCCAATCTTAAGCTAGGAGATGACCAGTTTCACATACCTGCAGCGGTAGACATGTTATTAGGAGCCGATATGTGTGCGCAGATATTTAAACCATCGGGGAAGAAACTAGGAAATCCAGGACAACCAACTGCCTTCGAAACCGTCTTTGGTTGGGTTTTGTTAGGGAAAACCGAGAATCGTTTCCCCGCTTCGAGTTCTGTTCATACTTACTTTGCAGTAATGGAGCCATCTTTGGATTTAAGACTTAGACGGTTCTGGGAAATAGAATCAATACCATCTAAAATCCATCTGTCGCCCGATGATCAAAGGTGCGAAGAAATTTACAAAATCACTACTATTCGAGATAAATCTTCGGGTCGTTTTGTTGTGAATCTGCCCTTTCGGCACGCAGAGCCAGATTTGGGTGACATTTTCTCTTTAGCCTATCGTTGTTTTATGTCACTTGAATCCAGGTTACTGAAAAATCCCGAACTCTATGCCTTATATTCTAACTTCATGCACGAATAACTAAAAAATAATCACATGTCTATAATTCCCAATGATCAACCAAAACCAGCACTTGTAAATTATCTGCCTCATCATTGCGTGCTGAAACCGGAAAAGGCAACCACCAAACTAAGGGTTGTCTTTAATGCATCCGCGAAAGGATCAAGAGGCCTTAGTTTAAACCAAACACCTTTGACAGGTCCGAAGCTCCAGACAGTGTTCATGCTGTCGTTTTTCTGGCCGACATAAAACAGATGTATTTGCAAATTCAAGTTAACCCTAGTCACCGCGATTTCCAGAGGTTGCTCTGGCGCTTTCACCCTAAGGAGCCACTTCGGGAGTATCGCCTTAATGGTGTCGCTTTTGGGATAAGCTCCAGCCCCTTCCTGACTATTCGTACAATACAGGAACTTGCAAATCTGGAAAAGAAAACGTACCCTAAGGCATCCCAAGTACTACATGAAAATATCTTTATGGACGATATTTGCGTAGGAACCTCTACCATTGAGGAAGCCAAAGTGTTACAAAAGGAGTTAATTGCCTTATTAAGAACTGGAGGTTTTGAACTTCGAAAGTGGGCAAGTAATGAAACCCAACTCCTTTCTTCTTTAGAACCCTCTGACTGTCAAATGTCAGTTTCATTCGAGGAGGAGGATAACACTTCGATTAAAGTGCTGGGGCTTCAATGGAGTCCAACTTCCGACACTTTTTCTTATTTATGTCACCCTTATCCTAAGCCATGTACCAAAAGAAATATCCTTCCAGAAATAGCGCGTATATTTGATTCTTTGGGGTTTATTGCGCCAGTAACATTCTTAGCGAAAACTATTATGCAGAAACTTTGGCTGGACAAGGTTCCCTGGGATGAAACGCCCTCACAACCTATTGTTGATCTTTGGAACCAATACAAAAGTGAATTTCCATCTTTGTCAAGGATTTCTCTACCTCGATATAATTTTTCAAATAATATTCAACGGTGTCAACTGTTGGGATTTTGTGATAATAAATAATAATAAATAAGACGTTTATTAAGGAAAATAAATTTGCACAAAGAAGTAATAAGAAAGTAATTATATATCTACTAATAAACGTTCGTGTGTCCTGCCGAAATAAGCACAAAAGTGTGTCCATTTGTTTGGCAGTTTCTTTCACTGATTCACTAGATGTTCATCAGTATCTGTTCATTTTTTGATTAACGAAGTCACCCATATAAGCTCGCGAAACAACTTTTAAAATCCATTCACTAAGCTTTTTCTTAAAACTACACAATACTCTTATAGATTTCAATTCCCTTGTTAATATGTTAAATAACCGTGGTGTCAGATATTGATAGCTTCTTTGACCACAAGCCTTTTTGACTCTAGGCACAACAACATTATCAATCGATCTCGTATTATAATTATTAGTACCTGCATTTGATAAACATTCAGTGGGATTTTTGAATGATCTTAAAAGCATGCGGAAACAAAAAAGCTGTCTTACATCCATAATATTACTTATTTTATATAATGCATCTGTTGGAAACAGTCTGTGTTTACCAAATATTATTTTTAAGGTCCATTTTTGGATAATATCTAAACTTTTAATGTGGCAATCTAAAACACCTCCCCAACCGATAATTCCATATGTAATATGTGTTTGTACAAGTGAAAAATATAACATTCTTAGTTGGTCAATTTTAAGGAAATCCCCAAGATACTTAAGTTTAGGTAGTATTCCTCTAATTTTTTTGACAACATAGTTTACATGAGCATCCCAACGCAAAGCAGTATCTAAAACTATTCCCAAATATTTAATGGTTTTTGTAGCAGGAATTACAAAATTGTCGATTTTTAGACCATTGGCATTTTCCTCTGACTGTTCCTGATTAGAGAACAACATACACTTGGTTTTCGAGAAATTTACTGTTAGCAGATTTTGATCAAACCAATTTTTTATTTTACAAAACTCTCGTTCTGCTTGTTGTTTGACATCCTCCCAATTCTTACCATCAAATAAAATTACCGTATCATCTGCGAAACTAAGTATCTGTCCGGCCATCTTCCTTCTTAGCAATCCGTTGATGTAAAGAATGAAGAGAATCGGACCTAATACCGTCCCTTGTGGAACACCGTATCGCACACTACCGGGAGCACTAAGCTTACTTCCAATTTTTGTATACTGAACTCTTTCATTTAAATAACTTTTAATTAAATCATATGTTTTACCTCTTAAACCATATTTCCAAATTTTTTCCAGTAATAGTTTATGCGACACGGTGTCAAATGCTTTTGCCAAATCGACAAAGATACACAACGCTGGCCTGCTTTCATCAAGATTTTTATAGATTTGCGATGTGAGTCCAGCAATTGCGTCCTCCGTCGATCGGCCTTCCATGAACCCATATTGATGATCAGATATTATATTATATTTTTTTAGAAATTTTATAACTCTATATTTTATTACTTTTTCAAAAATTTTACTAATGTTTGAAATAAGTGAGACTGGTCTATAGTTAACAATATCTGACTTGTCGCCGTTCTTGTAGAGTGGGGAAATTACGCCAATTTTCAATGGTTTGGGAAAATATCCTTTTTTTAAACATCTATTAAAAAGAAATGCTAATTTTGGTGCTATTTGCTCGACTATAGTCTTTAAAACCTCAGATCTAATCATGTCCAAGCCAGGTGATTTTCTACTTTTAAGACTTTTTATTATTCTTTTGATTTCATATTCAGATGTAACATTCAAATGTATGCTGTTCTCCAACGAATCCTCATATTCAATTACACCTTTGGGTTTTTTAATTTTACCTGCATATTTTTCTCCTAAAGAACAGTAGTGTTTATTGAAGATATTGGCTATTTCCTGTTTATTCAAAATTTCTTCACCATCTGAATTAATCTTTCGAATTTTATCGTAACCATTATCTTTTTTATTACATATTTTATTTACAGAATTCCAAAGTTGCCTACTATTTTGTTGACCCGTTATTAACTTTTGAAAAAACATTTTTTTTGATGCAGCAATTGATTTATCAAGACTTTTCTTACATTGTTGATATTGTTTCTTTAAATTTAAATTATCTGGATTGATTTTCGTTTTTTGGTATACTTTGTTTTTGTGATTAATCGATTTTGTCAAACTCTTTGTAATCCAAGGTTTTCGAGGGGCGTGGTTTTTGTTAATTTTAACCTTTTTTGTGTTTTTTTTGTACAATATTTGTGATATTATTTATCAGAATTTGAGTCATTTCATCGAGATCTTGAGAGTTATGAAATGACTCCCAATCTATCAATAAAGCATCATGTTTTAGGTCCTTATAGTTGACATAGTCTTTGTATGTATTTTGTGCTATCATGTGATCAGTCGTGGGTATACTTAATTCTAATATGGTTGGATTATGATCTGTAATATGATATTTTAATAAATATGCACTTATAACTTCAGATCCCGATGATTTGACAAAATAATGATCAAGACATGATTTTTGATCGTTTCTTTCTCTCGTAATAACATTATTAATGTACGATTTATATGAATTAGAGCTTAAAATATTTAAATAGTCTTGTACATAACTTTCATTTTCTTTACATTCCAGAATATTAATGTTAATATCCCCACAAATAACATGTAAATCCGACTTATTAACTACAGTTAAATAATGTAACAAATCTTGGTCAAACACATCGATGCTTGTTGACGGTGGTCTATAGATTGCAGTAATTTTTAATGAAATATTTTGTAGAGTAAAAATATCTATATCAACGATATTTATGTTCGAAAGTTGCTTAATTTGATGTTGATATGTAAATTTGCCACTGATATAAATAAGTACCCCGTCATTCTTGTTAACAGTTCCATTATTGTATAAAGTGTTATACCCATCAATTTTTATAAGGTTCAGATCAGTAACATGGAATGTTTCCGTAAGGACAAGTAAATCAAACGAAACCTTTAATTGAGATAGAAGAATCAAAAGTTTGTCCAAGTTTTTGTGTACACTACATATATTCAACTGGAAAATCTTAAAACTATCATGTTTAAAAGAAACTGAATTAAAACTATTAATATCAGTGTATATTTGGGTTTTGTAGTTATCAATTTGAAAGTCCAAAATATATGGCTCCATATTAAATTACAAGAATTTCTGTTATTTTAAGAAAGATAAAACAAACTTCCAACTCAGTTTTCCTCCGATATTGAGATGACATCCTCTTCACTCATTAATCGTTTCCTCGTACCAGCCATATTACAAAATACCTTACCTCCAATACTCCATACGTTTTCTTTTCCAAGCTTCTCTTTTGCAAGCACCAGTAGCTCGTACCTTTTTTTTGTTAGCTCCTCAGTTATCGAGATTTTACTGCCTTTAAGCTTTTTCTTGTTAAAAAAGATCTTGTTTCGATCAAACGTATTTAAAAATTTGACCAGAACAGGTCTTGGTGTTGTGTGACTTTTTTGACCAATTCTATAACAATATTCAATTTTAACATCTTTCACCTCCAGCTTATCATCAAAAACCTTTTTGAGCTCGTCTTCGATCTTGCCAGTAGTGTTTTCAGCGATTCCATACACTCTGATCTGTTTAAGTTTCAATGTCTGCTCAACTTCATCCAGTTTTTCTAAGACTTTTTTATTTTCATTTTGCAGCTCAGTTATGTCCTCATCCAATACCTGTTGTTTAGTTTTTATATCGGATAATTCGCTTTTTATCTGTTCAGATATTTTTGAGCACAACTTATCAGCTAAAGCATCGCAAAAACTCCTATCCTCGATAGTAGTTTTCAAAACATCCTTGATAATCGTTTGCAGCTCATTTTTTTGTCGATCTGTAAAAATGCCCATCGCCTTGTTTTGTATTCAAATATTCACTCACAACAAAAACTACTTTAGATAAATGCTATAGACTTGCTTAAAATATATTTATACTTTTTTGCTTTAAAACTAAATAAACAATTTTCGCACGATAAAACACGACCGTTCTCTTCAAGCACCAAAATATATGTTGATGCTGTGTGATGCTTCAGAACTTGGGTATGCAGGGGCAGTATATGTTCGGATCGAGCTGACCGACGGCAATGTTCGATCCTCCTTAACTTGCGGTAAATCTAAAGTTGCGCCACTTCAAACCAAATCTATACCTCGCTTAGAGCTCCTTGGAGCTACCCTACTAGCCGATCTTTTGAATTTTGTCATCCGTACATATTCGCCACTTGTCACTATAGATGAAATATTCGCCTTCTCGGACTCACAAGTAGTTTTGGCATGGTTGGCATCGTCGCCGCATAGATGGAAAAGTTTCGTGGCAAACCGTGTTAGCCATATTCAGGAAACCATTCCGGATGTACCTTGGTTTCACGTTCAATCTTTGGACAACCCTGCTGATTGTGCTAGTCGTGGACTAACTCCTAAAGGTTTATTGGAACATTCTTTGTGGTTTCACGGTCCTTACCTCGCGCTCAGTGGAACCTTAGAGAGTTCAACAGCGAGCACATAGACCTGCAAACAGAAGCACGGGAAGAAGAGAAACCCACGGTCTTGTCGGTAGTAATAGGAAAGTCTTACTTTGAAAAATTGATCAATAGGCACTCTTCCTTACCGAAAATTATTAAAATTCTTGCCCATTTTGTTCGGCTAGCCTACAATGTTCATCATAAATGTGACCGACTTTCTGGGTCATTTTCTGCCCTAGAACTTCACGATACCTTGCTAGTACTTGTTAAGAGGGTCCAAGAGCAATCGTTTTCGGACTTAATTATACAAATTCAAACCAATAAACTGTTGCCTAAACCCTTTCGCAAGCTTGCCCTGTTTTTGGATGCTAGCGGGTTTGTCAGAGTGGGCGGAAGATTGCGAAATTCAGACATTTCCTTTGAAGCCAAACACCCTTTACTTCTGCCCCGTACTCATCGTCTCACCGATTTAATAATCGAACAAACTCATCAAGAAAATTTTCATCCCGGACTGACTACACTGCACTATTTATTACGCCAAAGGTATAAGGATCCTTTCAGCCCGTAGAGCTATCCAAAAGGTTCTATCAAAATGTATTAGGTGTTTTCGTTTAAAACCAAAGGCTTATAGGCCCTATATGGGTGACCTCCCTTCCTTTAGAATTTCCCAGCTCAAGTGTTTTTCATATTCCGCGTTGAATTATGCAGGCCCTCTGAAGATAACCCTTGGTAAACATCGTGGAGCGAAAGTTTCCAAAGCTTACATTTGTCTTTTTGTAGGTTGTGCCACTAAGGCCATTCACTTGGAACTTGTATCTGACCTCACTACCGAGGCATTTATCGCTGCTTTGAGACGCTTTATCGCTAGACGCGGAGTCTGTGTACAACTTTTGAGTGACTGTGGCTCCAACTTCGTAGGTGCGGTTGGTCAACTTGAGGAACTTTCAAAATTCGCTGCTAGCAGTCTAAAAATAAAATGGCACCTAAATAGTCCCGGTTCCCACATTTTAACGGCCTTGCCGAAGCAGGCGTCAAGTCGGTCAAGACCTACTTAAAAAGGGTCATTGGTGATCAAGTGCTGACATATGAGAAATTGTATACCTTGTTGACTCAAATTGAAGCCTTGCTAAACTCGAGACCTATCAGCGAACTGAGTTCCGACCCTAATGATCTGCAACCATTAACGCCCGGTCATTTCTTGACGCTGGAGCCCCTCAATTCCTGTCCAGATCCCGATTTATCGCATTTAAAGTTAAATAGACTTAACCGTTGGCAATAAGTGCAACGCCTTAATTCCGATTTCTGGAAAAGATGGCAAGCCGAGTATTTGCATACTTTACAGCAACGCTCAAAGTGGACCACTCCCTTTGCAGAGGTGAAACTCAATACTTTAGTTTTAATAAAGGATGAATCTAGGTCCCCTCTACATTGGTCTTTGGGCCACATAATCGCATTGCATCCAGGCAAAGATGGCCATGTAAGAGTGGTTACTTTAAAAACACAACATGGGATACTCAAGCGTCCTACAGTTAAGTTATGTCCATTGCCGACTAACTAATATTTCACTCCTTAATCCGTAGATTAAGGTCTTTATGTCGCGTGCTGATTTGAATAATTTTTTTTGTTTTTTTTTTTGGGAATCCGAGGTTGTTTTGCTTCCGCAGTATATGAATTTTGTTCTTATCGCGTGTTTTTTTATACTCGCGAATTTTAGCATTTTAATATTTATTTGGGATTGGGAAATAAAACTCCGTTTTAAGTGGGCGGAAAACAAAAAATGTTTATGATTAAAACGTTGGGAAATTTATTCTGGAGAGCCGCGGACTGTAAACGCGTCGAAATTTGATCGCGGAACCATACAAAAGCAATACTAGATAAGGCACCTACCTTGGAGTTGCACAGGGTTGTGCTATGCGCTGGTGTTGGCGCCTCACAGGAGCTCCTGTTTCATAAACAAAGTAATCCCACTGGTCACTTCGAAAACGGGTAGATAATTGAGTTTCTAATGAATATTTTTGGAGAGTTTTTGATTCAAAATATGTAGTCTTGGCTACGGACGCGCGACCTCGCACTACTCGAACTCGACTGCTTCGAAGGTCGTAGCGTATATATGGTGCCGAATGGTTTGAAATTGTATGGTTTTTTTTTATGTCAATATCGAATTTTAAATATACAAACAAATTCCCCTTTTTCCCAAACATTTGCACGAACATTTAGTTTTTCTTACCCATCTTGGCCCTCGAATTTGGGACAACCTGTAAAGGGTGTTTCAAATTAGAGCCACATCATTGGAATCTCGGACACGGTAGGATATACAGGGTTGGTTAAATGGGGGCAAAGTTGCGTAATTTGATGCTTAACAAAATGCCGCTTTGATATTTAGGATATTCCGAATACTTCCGGAGATATCCGGAAAAAAACCGAAATTTTGCAAAATTGTTTTTATTTTTTCCTGACTTTATTTGAAGTGATATTCCAAAAAAAAATATCCCATCATTGTAGCCACTTTTTCTTCCCTATAAGATGCTACCATCAAATTTATAATCTGACGTTTCGTCTTTGGGTCACCATCATCAACTCTATTTTTTTTAAATACGACCCTGGATTTTTTATTTCAGATTTTTAGTGCTTCTGATGTCCCAAAACCTATGACGTATCGCATTTATCCAAAAAAAAAAAATTTCTATTTTTTAGTAATTTCCTACCAAAATTCTTTTCTCTGTCTCTCTCTAACACATTTGGTTCTTATGGAAAGTACCAATAATATAAATTTTTTGAATAAGTGCAATACGTCATTAGTTTTGGGACATCAGAAGCTTGTGAAATCTAAAATAAAAAATAAGGGTCCGTATTTAAAAAAAAAAATAAAGTTGATGATGGTGGCCCAAAGACGAAACGTCAGATTTCAAATTTGATGGTAGCATCTTGTAGGGGAGAAAAGGTAGCAATGATGAAGTGACATTTATTTTGGAATATCACTCCAAATAAAATCAGGAAAAAATAAAAACAATTTTGCAAAATTTCGGTTTTTCCGGATATCTCCGGAAATATTCGGAATATCCTAAATATCAAAGTGGCATTTTGTTAAGCATCAAATTACGTAACTTTGCCCCCATTTAACCAACCCTGTATATCTTACCGTTTCCGAGATCCCAATGATGTGGCTCGAATCTGAAACACCCTGTACATGAGTCTTAGCTGCTCTATAGAAGGTGGCTAATGCAATGGCATTAGGTACTTGTATGAACCCAGAAAATGTGGATGTAGAAGAAGACTCTTTTTAAGATACATTTTCCTCTTTTTTTTTTCTATTTGCATAATAAACGTTCTGGCTTATTTTGTGTTATAATGGGCTCTTTCACTAAAATTTAAATACGTAATTTAAGTATAAAATCCCAAAGGAGGGACTATTTTAGGCATATATACCAAAAAAAAAATGTTCTACAAGGTTAAATAAGTTTTCTACAGGCATTTGAAATTGGCTAAATTCAAATTAATTTAAAACGTGCCGATTTGCTGACGTCACATAAATATTTTTCATTACGCTTGATGTTGCAAGGAGCTGACCGCCTCGACTGTGTTACCCTGTAGTAAATGCAGGTAAAGGTTCGAATGCGCTATTGTCGGTGGTGACTAAATGTAGTGCAACGTAAAAAAAAATAAATAAAACTTAACTTAAAAAATTGTATTAAATTGTGTTTAAGAATAATTTCAATAAAAAAGTTATAAAATCTTGAATCCATAACTAATTAATTGAACTACTTTTCATGATATTTTTCCAACATTTCAGAATTAAATTTATTACAAATTTTCAATGTTGACAATTAGTGGCAATACGGTTAAATTGCGAGCTGCGACGTCATAGAAATAAATTCTGGGTTTTTATTTGGAGGTATTTCTTTTTTTTTCTGTTTTCTCAAGAAGGACTATGAATTTTTCAAAAGTAAAAATACAGAAAATTCTGTTTTTAGTTGCTTTATCCAAATATGCCAATTTCAAAAATTAGTGAAAGAGCCCATTATGTCTGTCTCTAAACCAGTTTACCCCAAAACTATAATAATACTTTATGGTATTCTTATACATTGTATTAAAAAGTGCTTTATTTATGGACAATTCTATACAAATTTTTGAGTGACGGCATTCGCCCTAGAATGCTTCGTTTTAAAATGTTATAAAAGAATAAGTAGGGTTTTTAGAAAAATCCTCTTGATTAAATACATTCTACCTACGCCACTAAACATCTGAAAAAAAGTGTTTTTTAATCTCTCGACAAATTATAGCCCTCCCTTCGGTCGGGCTATAAACTTTTTATCTCGAGATTAAAAGTACCACTTTAGTTCCTAGGTGTATAATGTACTATTATTTACGACTAATGTCACCCCAGGGAATAATGAAGTGGTTTTCGTCCAGGAATATGTTAATAAGCCGAAAACCGACTTTTCATTGATGGTCATTATTCCTCAAAAGTGTCAGTGTCAAACGTGCAGAGCTTCAAGATTTGATAAAAATCTCAAATAAAAAGTGGTGCCGCGAGATGAGACTAGACGAGACTTAAGGTTAACCTCGAGACGAGACCGTGACATAGTCTCGGTCTCGAGAGCCAAAGTCTCGTCTCGTCTCGACTGGTCTCGTCCAGTCTCGTCCAGTCTCGAGTTATACAGGGTGTCCGCAAAATAGCGTAAAAACTTTTCACTACGTGGTGGAGGACCCTCGAAAGGGAACCCCAGAAAAATAATTTAAAAAAGCTGGTAGCATTCTAAAAAAAGTTGTTTGCAATTTATTATTTATTAAAATTGGCAGCACTGAAAATATCACGTTGACAATATGTCAGAGAATTAAATTAAATACCTGTAATACCACAAGAGGTTTCAGGATTACTGGATAATACTTTTACTTTTCACGAAACGCGTTACGCAGCAACACCACGACTCCAAGGAGGAGTGGTGTTGCTGTTAATACGTTGAGTGTCAGGTGAAAGTATTAGGTAATCCTGAAACATCGAGTGGTATTCAAAAGGTTATACAACGAACTAAACTTTAATACGCTGTACACTATTCCCATATGACAGGAGAGGCTTAATAAGTGATGGGCCTTTTGGGATTATTGCGCTTGGTGGCAATATGTATAGCAAATTCTATTGTAGAAAAAGTTTTGTTCCGCCTCTTGCCACCAAGCGCGATAATCCCAAAAGGCTTATCACTTATTATGCCTCTCGTGTCATATGGGAATAATGTACAGTAAGTTGTATAACCACATTTACCTCTTCATATTACCAAGAATAATGCTGGAGAAGGATTTTTTCAATAATTTTTTTAGGGTTTCTCATAGTTCTACGTGGAGAGCTTTCACGCTATTTTTCGGACACCCTGTATTCATGGTTTTTATTTTTATATTATAACGGCAGTCCAACTGTAACAGTGAAAAGGCAGTTATTTAAAGATTGAAAAATTACAGTAAAGAGTAACCGTGATATTTGAAAAAAAATGATCGTCAAATAAAAAAAAAATGTCGGACAAAACAGTTTTTGGAAAAAGAATCAGAAAACCCTGTAATTTTTTTCGTGAGTTAATGGGATGCTTTCTACATACTTTATCTTCAGATCTAACTTCCAGTTCTGCCGCAGAAATGGGCAAAACTACTATTTTCAAGTAGCAGTTGAAGCGGTTACCGCTTTTTTGAAGTAGCAGCTATCAAATAGCTGCTTAAAAGAAGTAGTTTATCCGGAACGATGTTCGTGGGTATGGACACCATTGGTCCTGGGAGCACGGAGAGGCGAAGCGTATGTTGCGTGCGTGCATGCATGCAAGCATGTTTTATTTAAAAACGGCTGTTCGGGTTCGAGTGCATTCTTTTTTATATCCATTGATCCACCGATGAGCAGTCTATCTTTGTCTAGTATATTGAAAATCGAAATGACTCTCCAATAATGGTAGATACTTCGGACAAAAAAAGAAAGCGCCGCTCGCCGCTCGCTATTGCTTGACCTGGCATTTTTCTCTTTCGAATCCAGTTCTAGCCCAAAACGACGAAGTTAGGTTAGGCTTTTTTCAAAATCGAGTAAGTGCGCGTTCCGCTGTGTTAACATGTTCATTTGAAATATAATTTAAAAATTATTTTTGGGCATCGCTACAGCGGCATCGCGCAACGCTCACCGCTCGAGCGGTGTCAATGTGAACGCGCACTAACAGTGATAAGCTGCTTCAGCAAAATAACTGTTAAAATATAGCAGCTTACGCGATAGCCACCCATCTCTACGCCGAAAGTGCTTATGCTCGAAACATTTTTTTAAATTGATCTCACTACTGGCCAAACCGAAAGTAGAATCTGAAAATTGAGTAGGTATGTAAAAATCATACCATTAATTGTTAGTATTAAAATTCACTGATTTTATATTCAAATAGCCCACAATAGTCCAATAAAAAAAGCTATGAAAGAAAAATTTAAATTGTAATCTCGAGACTCGAGACTTCGCGAGACTCTCGCATAGTCTGGCCTCGTCTCGTCGAGACTTCACGAGACGAGACCAAAAGCCAGTCTCGTCCCGAAAAGTCGAGACGAGACGAGACCAGGGGCCTTATTCTGTAAAGAACGAATCGTTCGATTCAATAGAATTTCTTCGATTGTGACGTCATTTTCGGTTTGCTAGCGCGGAAGCTATCCCGAAAATTACGAAAATGACGTCACAATCGAAGAAATTCTACCGAATCGAACGGTTCGTTCTTTACAGAATAAGGCCCTAGTCTCGAGTCTCGCGGCATCACCACAAATAAATTAATTTGTCGTAAATAAAGTAGAGTATACTACTCGCAATAATGGCTATTATTCCCTCGGAATGTTACTCCCTCGCCGCTAACGCGGGTCAGTTCGTAAATATTCCTCGGGAATAATAGCTATCATTATTGACTCGTGGTATAATCTACTATTATCCATATCATGGATCCACACCCCTAATTAGGTTTATTTAATTGAGGCATCTGGATAACCCAAAAAAAGATTATTTTATCTCTAATTAAAATACAGGGTGTCCCCCAATATTTCCAGCTAACATGCATGTTTTCAGGAGCTCCTGAGTTTTTTAAAGTTATAAAAATTATTTTTTTTATCATATCTCGGTATATTGCTGGAAAAGATTTTTATTAAGGACTGAAAATTTATTGGGTACTTATAAACAACAGTGCAAACCGCATCCTTTCACATTTTTTAGTTTCGAGTTAGTTACCTATTAAAATGCTTCAGTTTCGACTGGGACACCCTGTATGCTATTTATAGCAAAACAAAATTGCATTGCTTTGATGTCTTGGGAATGAAAATAAAACAGTGTGTAAGCATTATTTATAGACAACCACCGTTTTTAGTTTTTATTGCTCAGTGAGTATAAGGTTCAAATGGATCATTCGAATTGGTGACGATGATATTTTCGCATTATCCCCATCTGTAGGAAGAGCGGATGCAAAAAAAATAAGCTCAAGGGTACTTGCACCTGATGGGTTATTGCCAGGGCATGGCAATAAATTATGTAGTGGTTATATTATTTAAGTAGGCTTTTAATCTTATCAAAGGTAACTCAACTTTTCCCAATAGTTGTCGCGTTACCAATGTAGCTTAAGTCTTTATGGGGGTGATAGAGTCTTGTTTACCTACTTAAGTTCACTAATTATAGACTTTTTATAATAGGGAAATAAGCCAAGAAAATTAAATATTTTTATTTGAAAGATTAATGCAATCAAAAATAAAATATCCTTTATATAACTTTACACCAAAAAATACTACACTTTCAAACTTACTCCAAATGCCCGCATGAAACCATTAGAGTATCAGGTGCATGTTCTCGGTACACTGGTCTTGAGGACGCCTCCCATAAAGTTGAACACAGCTATGCTGTGACAGCATAATCTCAGACACTTAAGGATATGAACATATAAGTGCATACCTGATTGAGATTGTTCGTTCTCACCTTAGTCTTAGGAGGCAATATGGAAATGTTAGGGCTATATCGATCCCATTTAAGTTCATCAGATGTTTCTCAGGAATCTAAACTGGAAATCCAATATTTTTTTGAATGCATTTGATGGTGTAACTGAAAGTGTTGAATTTTCAAATGCCTGATTTTTCCCGATGAGTTTAAGATACATTCACCGGTACAAACGGTTATTTTAAGTTAATACGAGAGGATTTAAATTATCAGGCGAAGTGTTTAAGAGTTTGTCTTATGATTATTTTCTGAATTAGTTGATTCTCATCAAAATGTGAATGAAATAGTGGTTAGGAGAAGTTGAAGAGAGCCTTGATTCGGGAACTCTATCTCTATTGACGTCTCTTCTCTATTGATTTCGACAAGACAGAAGAAGACAGCAAGTGCCATAGCGATAGGGATAACGATCTCTATCCGTTACAGACTTCCAGCCTAGATGACTCATCATGATATCTTGTCGGTAATCGGTCCAAATTTCAATAAAACTGAGGGTTAACGGGTCAGTGCTAGAAATAAGAATCAGGAAAATCAAACCAGTGTACTTCCAGCAAATCTATATATACATAAAACACAGTTGTGTTGGTGTGTCAGCACTTATAATTCGAGAACGGCTGGACTGATTTTTACGATTTTTGCTTTATTGGATTTGTCTTTGTCCATCCTAATATAATAAATCGAAAAAATCCAAAAAAAAAAACAAAAAAAAAATTATCTATTTTACTTATTTATGAAAAAAACTCACTAAGCCCGCATACGGCGCCATCTCTTATAACCGATACCAAGTTTACCGTCACATTTTCATTGCAAACCATGTGGATTTTATTGTCACACACTTTGCACAAAAACAATTTGAGGAAAGCACTTTATTTTTAATTGTTCTTCACAGTAAAAATGTCCAAAAATAAATAGATTGACAATGTTTTAATTGTGTATGTGTTTTTATTTTATTGTTGGTTCGTTCATTCCGAAAGAGCGCGAACTGGTCTCCCTGTCATTTCTTGACGCTTGACCATCGACGTTGTGTGGCTAAGTTCCGTTTCTCCTCTTAGGAATCCCTTGACAGCCGTGTTCCGTGCCGACTGTTCGGAGTGCTCCGTCCGGCTGGTGTCGAGTGGCAGAGAGCCAGGTTATGAGTCCGCCACAACCATTTTGTATACGGTGCCATATATGATAGGTTCCTAGAACGAAGCTCGCCGTTGCGCGGTAATTTCATTGCAGATACAGTAGAACAGAATACTACTAAGGAACTGGAGCTATTCCGAACAGAACTATTCCACTATTCCGATCAGATAAAGTGGTGCAGAAAGAGTAGATCAGATAGAATAGTGCAGATACAGTAGAACAGATGGAGTATTGCAGTGCATGCAGTGCAGATAAAATGAAACAGGGCTGCGCTGGAGATTTTTTTGTTTTCTTTATATTTTTTGAACATTCCTTTGCCTGAGCTTATTTATTTGGTGGTACACTTTATAAGAATAATGCCCACAAGATGCCTTAAAAGGGATGATGTAAAATTTTAAGTTTAGGTGACTTCTGATCCAGAGAGTAAAAATTAATTTTCTTCAACCAAAGCCAAATCCACCATCGAAAAAACTGGATTTAATTCAGTTAATAGATACGTTAACACAACATTTAATAGGTATTTGATAATTCAGAGGAGGTACGAAGTTTGCCGGGTCAGCTAGTATTTATTTAAATACCGTAGGCCCAGTTGTACAATCTTGGTTCAAAACAGGGTTCAGCTGAACTCGACTGGTACTTGAATTTTCCCATTTGAACTTGACAGAATTTGAATAATAGCTGACAGCAATGTATTTTAAATGGGAAAGCTCAAGTACCATTCGAGTTCAGTTGAACTTTGTTTTGAACCAAGATTGGACAACTGGGCCTTAGAAGAGCAGAGCGCTTTCAGCCTTCCGGCCATCTTCAGTGCTAAATGCCAAGAGATAACAACAAGCCCGCTAGAAAAATCTACTCCGTGAAGCGGTTTGGTTGTGTACGGCAGAAGCAGCAACGAACCAAATTTGAAGGAGAAGGTTGTACTTTGTACTCACTTGTCAGTTGAAGTGCACAGGAACCACTGAATGCACAAATATCGGTCATAAACATACATTGTAAATAGTAAAATAATAAAAATATATATAAAAATTGTAAAAAGTTGTAAAAATTGTAAAAGGGACTGGACTACACATTAAAAAAATAGCGACGGACTAACACAATATAGCCCCAATGCATTAAAGAGGAGAAATGGTTAGATGCATAACCCTCTCTTCAGTTAGCACTGAGGATGACCGGGAGGCCGAAAGCGCTCTTCTAAGATATTTAAATAAATATATTTGCTCCAAGTATGTACACTGGTTTGATTTTCCTGATTCTTCGACGAGCAACACAGCCACTCACTAGACTTAGAAATAGGAATAGCAACTTTCCACTTGAAATTTTCTAAAATTAAGCTTTATAAAAATTCGCCTATTTATCCTAGGTATGTGCAATTTAATTCTGTGTGGAAAGTTGAATTGGAATTAGGAATTATGTGCTGGAAAAAAAAAACTTGGTTTTTAATGTAAAAAATACGTCACGCGGCACAATCTTTTAATTTTTAAAAATAGGAATTAGTGTTGTCAGATCTCACGATTATTCGTAAGATTACACGATTTTGGTCAGAATTTCACGATCTCACGAATGAGGTAGCAATTCTTACGAATTCTCTCTGTAGTAATAGAAATCAGTAATCAAAATAATGTAATCGGAAATAATCGAAATAAAAATCTACTATACAAGATTTAGTTATTTTAAGCCGCTCCTGGTACATACGTGCCCAAGAATACTTAAACTAATAGCACGGCATATACAAAAACAATCAGCAGGCTAACTCATCGAGCTTTGTATCCCAAAATGGCGGCGTGCGCAGATGCGATGGGCGTTAAATATCATTGTTCTGCCATTTAAAGATAGGCTGTATCCTCGAATGGCGGCGTGCGCAGAAGAGATGCGCGTGAGAGTTGACCTGTTGTCTGTTTTTGTATATGCTGTGCAGATAGGACTGCTTATTGAGCTGAAAGTGTCTGCGAAGTCCACGAGACCCCAATATTTGTGACTTCAGCTGCAGACCTCAACTCTTGCCAGAAAATGCATTATCCGAGTCCAAAAAACGAATTAATAAACGTTGAAATCGCCTTTCCTAAATTTAAAATTCCCAAGAAAATTAGCTCACAAGCACAGTCTGCATCGCAAGCAATCCATCAAGGTCTGCGGGTGACGTTACCACTATCAGCTGCTGATAGTGGTGACGTCACTCGCAGACCAGCTGCCGACTCGAGAATTGGTGAACGTACGCCTTATTAGGATAAGCAATCCTGCGGATAATGAAAACGAGGTTCAGCTCTCAGGAATACCTGCTAGAAAACGGAAAAAACAAGGATACAAAATTTAATAATAAAATTTCTATCTTTTATGGATGTAAAATCATATCACTTTATCAAAAATCTATAAAAGAAGATTGTTCTGCAATATTGTGATTCTCAAATGTAATTTAAGGTCTCACGATTTCTCACGATTTTTCTTTCTCGATTCTCACGATTTTTTTTAATTTCATCTGGCAACACTGATAGGAATAGCAACTTTCCACTTGAAATTTTCTTAAATAAATGTTCATAAAAATTCGCCTATTTATCGTATGTGCAATTCAGTTCTGTGTGGAAAGTAAAGCTGGAATGAATTATGTGGCAGAAAAAATAATTTGGTTTTTAAATGTAAAAAACACGCGACGCGGCACAATCTTTTAATTTTCAGTGGAGCATATTTATAAAGTACATCTATTTCTAGAAACACTACCCCTAACTAAGGGGTTGATCTTACATACAACTTTTTCTTGATGGAAGGGTATGCCTTGCAGCACTTCGATGAAAAGAAATTGAAAATAAAGTTGAACGTTTTTCTTCTGATTATTTCACTCATTATGAAATAGACCAATCAGACAACGTTGTTTTTTGAATAAATTTCGTTCAAATAAGTGATTATTGCACAAGAGCCTGTTTATTCGCGACTATTTCACTAGAGTGTATTACACCAGCAATAAATTCGGTATTCACCTGACAATAATGCTACCTGGACAATACCAACAACATGGTATTTCAGCGACCATTTTTTGACATTGTCAAACTGGTATTTTTAATTTGAAGTTTTTATTAATAATTTTGCACTCTATTTATTTTCAAAATCTTACGTGAAATAGTCATGACGAATACCACTCGAGAAAAAATTGTGTAGGCAAAATTGTTCTCAAGGTTTTATTCAAGTTTGTTGCTTTTCGGCAATTTCGCTCATGACATTTTTGATAAATATATATTTTGTCAAAAATGTCATTCGCGAAATTGCCAAGCAACAAACTTTCATACCTTTCGAAAATTTTGCCGACAAAATTTTTTCTCTTGTGATATTATATATGACTATTTCACTAGTGTTTTACACTGGCAAAATGTCATAGGAACGGCCGGTTTCCTACTGACAAAACTCCTACCTGTTCCTACTTGGACAAAACCAACATGATGGTTTTTCAGCGACAAAATTTTGTGTGGTTAATGAAAAAAACTATTGAGTTTGACAAGTATCACCTAAAGAAAATAAAATTTCCAAATGAAAATTTGGCTTGTTTCTCTCGTGAAATAGGCCAGCCGAATACTACTCAAGAAAAAATTATGTAGGCAAAATTATTCTCTTGGTTTTATTCAAGTTTGTTGCTTTTTGGTAATTTCGCTCATGAAATTTTTGACAAAAATGTCATTCGCGAAATTGCCAAGCAACATACTTTCATACCAGTCGAAAATTTTGCCAACAAAATGTTTTCTCTTGTGGTATTATATATGATTAAATTTTTGTTTACCTTTTGATAGAAATATTCTGACTTTTCATAATAAATAGAACTCTTTATTGTTGGCCTTACTCTTAATGTGCTTTTAATTATTCAGGAAATAATCTAGCCTTATACCAATCGTCCTATAAATTTGAATGGATTAAACTATCCAAATATTTTTTGCATGATTTTGCTTTTTGGCAAATAGTTTCATGCACAATAACTTTTTCTGTGCATTCAACTATTTTCCAAGCAAAATTATGTTCAAAATGTGTTGAATATTTTAATCCAATAAATTTAAAGCTCTTGTGATATAATATATGATTATTTCACTACATAGAGTGGGAAAATTTTCGACTGGTATGAAAGTTTGTTGCTTGGCAATTTCGCGAATGACATTTTTGATAAAACCACAGGCCGTCAGGCTGAATGAAAATTTAGCTTGTTTTTCTCGTGAAATAGTCCAGCCGAAAACCACTCAAGAAAAAATTATGTAGGTAAAATTATTCTCCTATGGTTTTATTCAAGCTTTCACTTCAAAAGCAACAAACTTTCATACCAGTCGAAAATTTTGCTGACAAATTTTTTTCTCTTGTGGTATTATCTCGGGGATTATGAATGACGAAATTCTTATCAAGACTAAAAACTTGTAAACTTTGCTAAAAATAATTTAAAATAGTATTACCATGAATTTCTGGCGATAATAGTTTTTTTAAATTTCCTAGAGAAAAACGCTGACAGCTGTATGCAACATCCTCTTTTAACTTAAAAGCGCTATTTAAAACTGGTCACTTTTAAAAATGTGTATTCTAAACCGTACAAATTTTTAAAGGTACCAGTTTTAAAAAGCGCTTTTAAGTTAAAAGAGGATGTTGCATACAGCTGTGAGTCTTTTTCAACGAGGTGCTGCAAGGCATATTCGATCCGTCCATTAGAAAAATGTTTGACTTTATGATTGTGAAAACTGAAAATATGTCATGACTGTTCCAAAGTGAAATTTAGCATTGACGTGGTTTTCACATTTGAGAAGATAAGTTTTCCTCTCCAGAGTTTATATAGTTAAGTTTTCACACACACAACTTTATAATAAATATGTCAGCAACATCGATATAATATCTTTGGTTACGTGCCAAATATCAACAACAAATAATTTATTATACCGGGTATTCCACCGAAAACTGTCAGTGGCGTATAATAGGGAACTTGCACATTAAATCAAATTTGGAATAAATAATAAGACATAATAAGAATCATCCTAATAAATGATGCAATTAGGAAAAAAATATAATATCTAATCTCTGGTGTCCAAAATCTTCAATTGAAAATACCAAAATAATTCGAAATTCATGACGCGATTAAAAACGTATTTCTATGGGTCGTGACGTCACAAAGCAGTAATAATCGGGTTGCGCCGCTGCCACGTCATGTGCTGCTGCTGTCGGTAATATCAAATCAGAAACTGCATACATAACAAAATAACCATAATTTTAATCTACCTGCTCGAAGTTCGAAGTGCTCGTCACCGTCATCGGAATTTTGTTGCCGAGTAACGTCACACTAATCGGTCGTTTCACTTCAAATATTTATAAAAAATTAACGGCTGATTTTTAATGCTTGATATTTGGCATGAGTATGTCTTTAGTGTAGTAGAACACATTTTTTAGGCGACTGTCACAAAAAGATTAGTTTTACGGATTCAATATCATCCCTAAAGTATATCTTTTTTGGCCGCATTTACTTTACGGCCGCATTTACTTCACGGCCGCATTTGCTCTATCACTTTACGGCCGCTTTTACTTTACGGCCGCATTTACTTTACGGCCGCTTTTACTTTACGGCCGCTTTTACTTTACGGCCGCTTTTACTTTACGGCCGCTACTTTGGTGAAAATATACATATAGACAGACAATCGAAAACGCGGTGCCGTAACCATCAACACAACCAATAAACAATTAGTTAGCAACCACAATGGAACCAAATTTTTGATTTTAGCCCTATCCTATTACTTTTTTAAAAAAGCACAATGTAGGATACCAGGCGAAAAAGTCGGCAATTTTCTATAATCACACTTCCTTTATCGTAGTTTTTTTTACTAATAATTATGTATCTACCTATCTTTGCTGGATTTTTTATCTAATCAATAAAAGTTTAAAGCTACTGTTGAATTTTCATCTTTTTTCCAGAACAAACACTCGCCTAAAAAATTTTGTGTGCACCTCGGCCGAATGATCTTTTTTGGCCTCACCTGAAATTTGCTTGGCCTCGGCTACGCCTCGGCCGCAAATTTCTGATTCGGCCAAAAAAGATCAACTTTACGGCCTTGGTACACAAATACCTATTTGAAATAAAAAAACAAATGTGCAAGTTCCCTATTCAACATCGATAAAAAAACAAAGAAAAACCCGTTCGGAAAGTTGAAAGAGGAAACCAAAACAAGGTACTTTTCAGCTCTCCTTAAACCATCTCTTCGGCAGTAGCCATCGTCACCTCAAAATCTTAAATGGCACTATAGGTCATGACGTGAAAGGTCTTTCAATTCTCTAGACAGAAATTATTCGCAGATATAAATTTAATTTGTCACAAGATAGCCCATGCTACAATTTAACAACTTTGCCCTATTAAGAAAATTTAAGATGAGCCACAAAAAGTGCTTTTCTCCGAATAAAACATGCGATTTTTTCCGCAAACGGTGTTTAAAGCGATGGAATCCAGGAAATTTCTGTGACGTCACTTTTTTGTCCGGCCGTGAGCGTACAAAAAAGTACTTTTTCTCCGAATGACAGTAAAAGCGGCCTTTTAATGACACTTGATAGGATCAAGTTGTATTTTTACTGTCTAGGCAGTAAAAGTGAACTTTCACTGCCTAGGCATTAAAATGCCATTATCGTCTCTCGGAATTAATTCACTCGCGATTCCGCTCGTGAATTAACTTTTTCGGTCAACGATAAACTACCATTTTATCGTCTCGTATAAAAAATAACTATTAGGTATTTGTTTCAAGTAACGTTTTCTACAATTTTTTATGTGTTATGTTTTAACTTAATTATTCTATAGTATATTGTGTATTTAGGTGGAAAAGTGACACATTCTCGGCCGGCGGTGAGAGTTGACGGGCGAGGCGTAGCCGAGGCCGGCAAACACCGAAGGCCGAGAATGTGCTTTTCCACCGAAATACACATACTATTTTTTCTGCGATCGGTTCAATACCTGTTAAATGTTTGTCTTTTAGTTCCAATTATTCAGCAGTACGAGAATCACTTTCCCGGCCTAGGTCGGAAAAGTGTTTCTTGTATTGTTATTCATTGATTCCTTAGCAACTATTGAAACATAATTTAAATACCAGAATAATTAGTTTTGCGACCTGTCAACCGGTCAAAAATGTTGACATTTCTTGTCAATCGCAGATTTTTTTTTTTATTACCTTTCAACTTATTGAAAAAATTTCTCCACACAATGCTCAGGTAATCCTGCGTTTAATTTGACAAGAACTGTAGATGGGTTTACTTTTTTTGGGTAATTGGAAGTTTTCCAGTACATATATCCTGTTCACAATCCGATGTCCACGGGTGCTGGTAAATGTATCACCTTTTCCTATTAAATAGCATTGAAAGGTGATAAATTTTACCGGTACCAGTGGACATCGAAATTAGTTTTTGAAACATAGGAAAGTGCAAGTAAAGCGTTCGCTAAAACCGCATTTCGATTTTGGTAGGTGCAACCATCAGAGAAAATTATGATAGGTTTTTGTTGGTTCATATCATTCTCCAAATATTTCTTTTTAAAAAAATCCGCCAACAAAGACGCAAATGTCGAAGCCTGAAGGTCGGTATCAGTTTCGTCAAACCAATAACAAACAGCATCCTTGGTTTCTAGATCAAAAAGGGTATAATTATGGCAGCAGAGCTTAATTTTAAAGTACAATGAGCTCGCTTGTAAATATGGACAAGTTTTCAAAGCTTGTTAATCCATAGAAACACAGATTGATTTTATGGATTTAAAGCGTGCATCAGGGCCTTGTTGAATTTACTAACATTTTCCTACCCTGACGAGCGAATATCCCAGCAAACGAATTGAAATAATCAATCTAGAGATATTGGCTCAAAAACAACTATAGCTGAGTAGCTTCCGGTATGGGACCTCAGTACCTGCTGGTGAAACTGGCTAACTAACCAAAAAATCTTCAGTATTGAATATAGGTAGTGTTGATTGAATGTTGTGAGTGGAATTAAAATTTTAGCACAGAGACAAAGGATGTTACCTGATTTAAACTTTTATTGACTTGAATTATTGAATCATTGACTCACAATTATCATTTAAATGACACAGTATGTTTTGATTTTTGACGAATGTTAGATCTCTGCCGTTCTCTTTCCCCTCGACAATTCCAGGTCGAGAACGGTAAATATTTGCTATGTCAGGCGCATGTCCAGTAAATAAAATTGAGTAAGTTTCCACTACGTAGGTTCTATTTGTTTTTCAATTCCTTTATCAGAAGATTTGTTATTTAGAAGGTAATAAAAATTCACACCGATCAATATTGCTGAACGAACCCGGGTATGTTATACTACAAAATGTTATAAGAAACTGAATTGAGTCTTCGTTTTTACATCGAGGTTGGCTGGATCTACTAGGTGCAGGTGTGCCATACGCGGAATTTTTAACCTAGTTTTGGACTGTCCACTCTTTAAGGCCCAGGATGTTCAAAAACATTTTTTTTTTGCAAACAGGTTCGTTTTTGGTTTTTTGGCCTTCGGTAGCCTAAATAGGTTACTCCTAAAAGTCGTTGTAATTGATGTAACTTCCGTTTTGTTCCTCGGCCAACATCAGATTGTTCTTCGAGTTCTTGGCTGGTTGAATTATTATCTTCCTCGCTAGTTCCATTGTTATTTTCTTTATTTGTATAGTCATATAGATTGGATTCTTTACTATCAAGACTACTATTTTCTTCATTACTTTCTGGTTGGTAAATGTCCACTGACTCTGTTCTATAATGTTGTTCTTCAATGCCTCTATCGCTTTTGTCGTCATCTGTTTTTGCTTGATTATTTTTGTCTTCAAATACTTCAAGGCATTCAAACTCGTTTTTATCCTCAATTTCTGGCTGGTGAACTAATTCTTTACCTATATCTGAAACGTAGGCATTGGTTGTCACAGTCGGTAATAATCTCGTTTCAACATCATTTGAAGGGCAAACAATGTCAAAATCAGGATGTGTATTTGCATTAATGCTGATATTTACACCTTTGGGAGAGACATTTTCTTTTTCTTGAACATCTAAAAAAACAAACTCGGAATATTCTAAAACTTCTTTAAAATCTTCAACTGTCATAGGTGTCAAAGGCTCTCCAATGACATTTTTACTATCACAGCTTTCTTTTTTGGCATGAAACTACTTTGGGTTTCTAGCTTAGTATTGCACATGGATAAAAAAATTTAGTTCTCGCGGACATATTGAAGTTTTAACAAAAAATGCGTCATATCTAAAAGAAAAAAACTCGCATAAAACTTTTTGGAAAACGATAATCGCTCTGTTGACATTTAATAATTATGTCTTATTGCGAAAGCCAATTTTCATACCCAATATAAAATATAGGGACAGATAAATTTTATATTATTAAAAACATTTTGGGAAATTTTTTAAATTATTATACCATTTTGGTAAAAAAACGTCACTTACATCCGCTATATTTTGTTGGAGATACGAGGTATTGCATTTTTCTTTTGACAGATCACGGACTTATTAATATATTATGGTCATTTTGGCGCCATATTTCGAGTCATTAGCTACGTTTTAACCAAACGTAACAAAAACCTGCATTTTCAAAAATTGTGGAGATATTTTACGAGGTATTGTATTGACACCATCGTAATACTTTTCCACTCGATCATGATGGAGGTTTCCATCAAAATTAGAGACACTTTTAAATCAGGATTTTTTTTGTGCAGATTGGTTTGAATAATCAAAAGACATTCCAAACAAGGTAGGTATCACATGGCCTATAGTGCTACTTAAGATTTTGAGATTAGGGTGGCTACCGCCGGAGGGGTGGTTCGAGGAGAGCTGATGAAAACTACCTTGTTTAGGAGGAACCAAAACCCTCCAAGCGGGTTTTTTTTAATAGATTATCATTTTTGTGACAAATGCCATTGACAGTTTTCGGTGGGACACTTGGTGTAAAATGGTTGATATTTTTTTGAAGATATTTCCAATAAATCAATAGGTATATCTAACTAAGACTTATCCAAACTAACCCACGCAATCTCAATGAAAAAACGCCTTTCACCGGCTTTTATCTCTCACCGAAATGCTTGGTTTTTATTTTTAAAGCTCTCATCAAAGCCATAAATATCTCTTACACGTCAGAACTAGAACAAAACGTTAGAACTTAGAACTAGTACAACATTGCCACCGCACCCTCACAAAGGCGTCGATAAAAAACAAGGTGGAAGTCTGGACAAATGACATGATCACAGCACAGCAAAGTCAATCGGGCTGCTGATGCTCTGGCTGGGAGGGCCGCCAGGCTACAGCCTTCTGGACCGGAGCCCTTCATGCGGCTGGGCTGACAATGTTCAAAATGCCTTGAGCAATTTTGTTCAAATGTTCAGAGAGTGTTTGCGATGTTCTCAAGCATCTTTCTAAAAAATCCGTTTGAGTTCCACTTTTCCAAGACCGGACCTAGAGCGACTCTTTTTTTTTTTAAAGAAAAAATTGGAACGCCGCTGTGTTTTTTGACAAATTAAAAATAATTTTCAGATTCCTTGTTTAATTTTAAACAAAAAAGGTATCGGGAGTTTTTCTTGTTCGATGCAACGTTTACGAGATAAAAAATAAATATCAATGCATTATTTGGAAAATCTTCTCGTTGTTCGATACACTCCACTCTGTTGAAAAAATAAGAGTCACTCTAGCTCCGGTTCTGGAAAAGTGTAACTCAAACGGATTTTTTAGAAAGATGCATGAGAAAATCGCAAACACTCTCTGAAGATTTGAACAAAATCGCTCAAGGCATTTTGAATCTAAAGGCAAAAAGTCAAAAATTTTCCGAAAATTTCAACACACTATATTTTTTCAACGGGACGTTTGCGAACACATGTACCTATGGAAATAGTGCTTGCCCTACTGTACTCTATCTATCACAACAAAATGCGCACTTATTTCGGACTCACCCTGTTTTTAAGTTGTTCTGGAACTTGTCAACTAATTCTATACCATTTCCAAGTCCGAGCGGCAGTAAATGACAAACTGGTCATTTTCATTACAACCTATCAAATATCCTCCGTGCATGGGCACCGGTCCAGGTAGGGCGTTTCAACCAATAGGAAGGCTGGTGTTTGTTTACAATTTAGGTTATCAAATGTCATTTACTGCCGCTTGAATTTGGAAGTGGTGTAGAGTGGTAGTAAAAATTCCTAATTATTTGTAAAGTGTTCAGGGTCCTTATTCTTGAAACAAAGAGTAAATAATCCCATACCTCCGAACAGGGGAGCAGCGTTCCCAGGAGAACGAGTGTTTAGTCTTTCTCAACCATATGAAACTGATAATATAAGTAACAAAGACGGAACACCCGTTCTCCTGGGAACGCTGCTCCCCTGTTTCAAGAATAAGGACCCTGGGAGCGTTGTAAAATGATCAAGAAAATTTTAATTTTGAGGTAGCTTAAGCTTATAAGCAAAATATTGTTAGGAGTTCAAAATCGTTCTAGAATGTTTTCCAAAATTCAAAATTGATTTTGAATTGTTCTGGAGCGTTTAATAATGTTTCTGCATCTGAATAAATTGTTGTAAATAAGGGTGAAATAACTTAAAATTGAAAATCGTCTAGAGCTTATCAAGGTTCTGATTTCCAGGGCCGTGCATAGGGGGGTGCGGCCGGTACAAATTACCAGGGCCCAGGTTCCGTAGGGGCCCGACCCACTATCTCGAAATAAAAGTTTTATGGTTGAAACTATTTTTTTTTCAACTCACTTTCACATATACCCACTGTGTTTCAGAAAAGCTAGTCATGGTCCAACTCCCTTTATTCCAATGGAATACCCTATACATACCTATATTATTGATTATTTGGTTTCTATGTAAAATTTTGAGCAGATTTCATGTTTTCAAATATCCTGGGGGCGGATTACGAACTCTCGATTCGAACCGAAACCGCCATGGATTGCGAACGCACTCGATGCAAATGCATCAGAATGCGTTCGAAATCCATGGCGGTTTCGGTTCGATCGAGAGTTCGTAATCCGCCCCCAGGGGCCTTATTCTGTAAGGAACGAAGCGTTCGATTCGGTAGAATTTTTTCGATTGTGACGTCATTTTAGGTTTGGTAGCGCGAAAACGAGCGAAAACTAAACCGAAAATGACGTCACAATCGAAGAAATTCTACCGAATCGAACGGTTGTTCCTTACAGAATAAGGCCCCAGGTCTCAGTACTTCACTATTTAAGAGCCTATCAGAAAATTTGACAAGTTGACAACATACTTCAACCTTCCAATCTCTCATTTTGACAACTGATTTGGACAAGACTTGTGCTAACCTAACCTCACTTTGTCCTCCAGCTGTCAAAATTGTCAATTAATTTTGTTAGGAAAATTAAATAAAAAATCGCATAACTGGTGCCTATTTTCTATTAATTATAGAAAAAGCACAGATTAACCCGTTCTAAAGATAGGAAACTCAGGCCCTTTTCCCTGTCCTTGTCTTACTCATGCAGCGAGTTGTATGACTGCCACAGCATGGTGGCGCTAGTGTGCACTTCGGTGTGTCCAGTATTGTGACAGTAGTCACGTGGTTCCCGCCTTTTTTCAAATAATTTGTCTAATCAATTTGATTTTATTAATAAACCCTATATTTTTTGAAAATAAAACATTTCAGTACTATCTCCTTCTTTAACAGAACAGCCTTCAACACAACAACAGAAAACCGTATTGAAAAAAAAAAACACTAAAAAGTTGATAGGTCTTGTGCACAAATGACTCCTTAAGTGAATGTCAAAAATTGCAAATAAATACCATCATTAAAACCATTTCCACAATGCTTACATGTAACATAAGGTCTCTTTTCTTAAAAACATAGGTATTAAGAAGTTAAAGTTTTACCAAAAATTGATAGAAAATCAAATAAAGAACACTAACACACATCAAACGGCTGACTAATGGAAAATATAATTGAATATAATGACAAATTGTGATGACAAATTACCTACATTCATTCACAGATGACATTTGCTTGTGGCTTGGCTATACTAGCGCCGTATAGCTTTGGCAGTCATGAAACTCTCATACGTGTTATTTTTTAGACAGCTCTGAACGAACATTTTACATGGAAGTTTCCTATCTTTAGGACGGGTTAATCTGTGAGAAAAAGTATAGTATTCAACTCGTAGGTAATGACTATTACTCACTCGGATGATTACACTACTCGCCTGCGGCTCGTAGTGGAAACTTCATCCTTCGTGAGTAATAGCCATCATTACCCGTTTGTTGAATAATATACTATTTTTGCAACTCTGGAACTTTGACAGGTAGTAAAACCTAGACATTTAATTTAAGAGCAAAACCGTAAACCGTTACATTCATAAACCATCTTTAACACCAACTTTAAAGGACCCCGCAATATTTAAATGGAAATTCGTTACCCGTGATATTTGGATGAAATTTAAATATGTTATTGGGGATGCCGTAAGCAACATTTTTTACCATGGACACAACCCTGTATATATGACAGGTGAGGCGTGGTTAGCTGCATGGGCGCCCGGTGGGGGGGGGGCATCTGCCCCCCCCGGCTTTTAATATAAATACTTAAAGGAAATAGTATATTACAATCCGAGACGGAAAATACTTCATTGCTGGTCGAGAGGTTATTATAGTTTATCGAGACGCGAAGCGTCGAGATAAACTCAACCTCGAGACAGAAATGAAGTTTTCCGTCGAGGTTTGTATACTTTTTTATTTTCAACCCTTAATTTTCTGATGCAAAAACTAAAGATTCTGTTATACGAAATTTTCATATAGTGTAAAACTGGCCTTAGAAAAAAATATTTCACTTTTTTTGTCAATGTCATCAATTTTGACGATCTCAAAGGCCCTATAAAGGCCAAAACAAAAGACGAAACCACAGGAAACCGCAAAATCAACAACCATAGATAAGATCAACAACGCCTTAACGACGGTAGTTTTCGCTCAGTATTTTTGCGGAAATAATAGATTTTCACTAGATTTCTCCCCGTTCTCCCCAAAGAAATGATTTCGGAAAGTGAAGATGAAGCGATGGATTGTACCCCACCTGAATTAAAAGAAGCAGCAGACAGGATTGGAGAGAGTTTGCTTCCAGCAAAAAGCAAATTTCGGTACGAAAAGGCTTTTCAAATATTCGAAGCATGGTGTAGCCAGAAAGGAACGAGAAATACTGCCTCGGAGACCGTTTTGTTGGCGTATTTTGGCGAATTATCTAAGGAAAAGAAGCCTTCGACTTTATGGTCGACTTACAGTATGTTGAAAACCATGATTAAATTGAAAGAGAAAGTTGATATCTCCAATTACGCAAAACTTATAGCTTTTTTGAAGCGGCAAAATCTGGGCTTTCAGCCGAAAAAGTCGAGCGTTTTTTCCAGAGAAAACATTAACGAGTTCCTCACGAAGGCAGCTGAAGAATTCATTAGCATCAAGGTAGGTTTTCAAAAAATATACAAAGAAGATAAAAATGCGAAAATCAAAATGATTTTCTGTATGCTATATAGTCCAAGCAATAAAGGAAGTTTACCTCAACATAATTAGAAGTTAACATTTTTTGGGGGGGGATCGGTTCATTTTCATGTGCTTAATAACATATTAAGTTTGCGACCTTGTACTTCCATAGGGTTTTCAGTTAGGGGTGGTTTTTAGGGTTAATTTGCAGTTTATGGAGAACACTGCTCAAAAGGATGGTCCAATAGCAAAAAGTTTCAAATTAATGTTGTAGCTGAAGCTTTTTGCTATAAAAAACTCAGCGACAGCACCCCTCTATCTTCTATAGTTTTTTTTCTGCAGCGTCTTGAATAGCAGCATGTTTTTGTTCAAGGTCACTGAATCAACGTTTTGCCATTTTGCGCGCATTTGTTGCAGCAGCGGCCGAATGCATAATCCGATTTCAATTTTTCAAACACCACATTATTTCTAATGAAATGCACTCTCCAATGCTTTTTTGTTCGAATTTTTTGCTTGAAAATTAAGCGAGCACGGACTTGTCTAATGTGCGAGGAAGTTGTAAATTGCATCGAAAACTACCCCTTTCTTGCATTCACTCTAATTTCTAAACGGGGCCAAATATTTGGTGACAGTTTTCGACAATCGGCAGCCAATTTATTCCTCTCATAATGCCCCAGCGGATTTTTTTTTTCGTTAATCACTTAATGACTTATTGGCCTGAAAACGTCGCGCGGGATTTTTCAAAAAGTAAAAAATAATTAAAATTGTCGCATAGCGCTGAAATTTGGTACGATGGCTTTATTTATTGTTCTCATGATTATACTGCAATTTTATATCATGTGAAGCAATTAAAATTGCAGTATATTCGTAAGAACAATAAATAAGGCCATCGTACCAAATTTCTGCGCTATGCGACAATTTTAATTATTTTTTACTTTTTGAAAAATCCCGCGCGACGTTTTCAGGCCAATAAGTCATTAAGTGATTAACGAAAAAAAAAATCCGCTGGGGCATTATGAGAGGAATAAATGGGCTGCCGATTGTCGAAAACTGTCACCAAATATTTGGCCCCGTTTAGAAATTAGAGTGAATGCAAGAAAGGGGTAGTTTTCGATGCAATTTACAACTTCCTCGCACATTAGACAAGTCCGTGCTCGCTTAATTTTCAAGCAAAAAATTCGAACAAAAAAGCATTGGAGAGTGCATTTCATTAGAAATAATGTTCTGTTTGAAAAATTGTAATCGGATTATGCATTCGGCCGCTGCTGCAACAAATGCGCGCAAAATGGCAAAACGTTGATTCAGTGACCTTGAACAAAAACATGCTGCTATTCAAGACGCTGCAGAAAAAAAACTATAGAAGATAGAGGGGTGCTGTCGCTGAGTTTTTTATAGCAAAAAACTTCAGCTACAACATTCATTTGAAACTTTTTACTATTGAACCATCCCTTTGTGCAGCGTTCTCCATAAACCGCAAATTACCCCTAAAAACCACCCCTAACTGAAAACCCTATGGAAGTACAAGGTCGCAAACTTAATATGTTGTTTAGCATATTAAAATGAACCGATCCCCCCTAAAAAATTTCAACTTCTAATTATGTTGAGGTAACCCCTCTTTTCAGATCTCCGTTTCTTGGACTAATAGCTAGGTTACCCATTTTATTTTTATCTGGTTTCAGGTAGCGCTAATTGTTGGTGTGTCGGGTGCATGTAGGAGCGATGAACTAGTCAAGATGAAAATGGAGCACGTCAACGTTTTGGAAGGAAAGATCGCTATAGAAATTCCACACACAAAAACTTACACAAGTCGATCGTTTATCATAAGCGATCCAGATTGGGTTGCTATTTTCCACAAATACCTCACTTTGCGGAAAAATTTGAAAAATGACAGGTTATTTGTTCAATGGCGAAATGGGAAATTACATAACCAAGCAATTGGCTATCATTCAATCTCAAAATTTCCACATAAAATAGCTGCTTTTTTGAAGCTTCCAAAAATTGAAACTTTTACAGGGCATGCTTTTCGTCGTACTTCCGCAACCTTATTGGTTGACAACGGGGCCGATCTATTGCAACTCAAAAGACTGGGAGGGTGGAAATCGAGCACGGTTGCTGAAGGCTACATAGAGGCATCTTTGGAGAACAAAAGTAAGACTGCTCTGATGCTATCCTCTACTTCCAAAGGTATTCAGTTGTCCAGTGCATCCACAAGTACATCACATGCGGAAACTCATCCGCAAGCGCAAGAGATAATAGTTCCAAACGAAACACAATTCCAACAGGATGGTCTCAAGATTTCCATTATAAACAACAATGCTAATTTAACAATTAATGTAAATAAGTGAATAGATTTAATTAGTTCCATGTAATACATGTGGTTTTATTATTATATGTGAGAGCTGTATGAAAATTATCAATTTGGAACGAGCAGGGAAATGGGGACGGAAAAGCATTTGCCGTCCCGGACGGAAAATGCTTTTCCGTCCTAGGCAGGCATATGCATTACCGTCCCGATAAATGTCAAAGTCCAGAAATGTGACACTTTCAAGATTTTGAAAAACCTGCAATGTCAACATTACATATGTGGTTGAAAATAAAGTAATTTGTGCACCTATCAAAAGATACAGAGAATTAACTTTTTTTCCCGTCCGAAATAAAAGTATTTCCAAATTGTTTTATTTTTTAATGTTTATTATATTAATTACAATTAGCAAAATTTGGGTGTGGCCCAAAAAAAAATTTCCGCCTGCGGTGCGCTTTCCACGATTCCTCCAAGAGCAGTTTATTTGCCCCCCGCTGTGAAAAATTCTGCGGGCGCCGTTGGTTAGCTGTCAAATATTGGAATCTTATATCCAAAAGCAGAGTAACTATGGGAGATTTTGATGAACAAAAAATCTATTTCTACTAAGTCGACCAAGTTAAGTCGAAAAATTTCAACCATTTTGACGCCTGTCAAAACCCTGCCAAACGGCAGTACTCATCTTTTCCAGTTTTTAATATTTTATGATGTCATCAGACATTTTTAACTTGTATGTATGTATATTCTGATTTCAAAAATTGAAAAAAAAAAGACAGAACTGTCAAAACCTGTCATTTGTTTCAGTAGAAAAAAATACTCTAATCTGGTTCTTTCTCGTTTTAAGGTAGTTTATTGGTGATAAAACATTGAACAAAGTTCATGCACGTCACATTTTGACAGCTGTCAGTCAAAAAAGAATCAAATCTAGTTCTTTTCCAATTTAAGTTGGGCTCATTTATGATAACACATGAAAAAGCATTATACGCAGGTTTCAGATTTTGACAGAAATGTCAATTTCCATTTTAAATTACGTAGTTTTAGCATAAGGGATTTTATATACCGGCGACTTTTTTTTGAATACTTTGATGAAATTAATAAAATACTCAAACATTTTGACACTCACAAATGAAATCTACAATGATGTCATTTTGACAGTTCTGTCACTTTTTTTTTCTTCAAGTTTTGAATTCAGAATTAACATACAAGTTAAAAATGTCAAATGTCATCATAAAATATTGAAAACTGGAAAAGATGAATGCTGCCGTTTGGCAGGGTTTTGACAGGTGTCAAAATGGTTGACATTTTTCGACTTAACTTGGGAGACTTAGTAGAAATAGATTTTTTGTTCATCAAAATCTGCCATAGTTACTCTGATTTTGGATATAAGATTCCAATATTTGACAGCTAACCACGACTCACCTGTCATATATACAGGGTTGTGCCCATGGTAAAAAATGTTGCTTACGGCATCCCCAATAACATATTTAAATTTCATCCAAATATCACGGGTAACCAATTTCCATTTAAATATTGCGGGGTCCTTAAATTTAATTAGAATTTTGAATCATGTAGGGCCGATACTTTTGATCTTGATAACGAATTTGACACGTCATTGAATTTAACCAGGTTTTGCATGGGACAAGGTCTATAATCTGTATGATGTGGTAAGAGCACATTCAAACCCCTGATTATTTCTAACGTCTGTCAAATTCGAAAACTGAGAACAAAAGTACCGGCACGTAATGTATCTCTCCCAATCAAGCGACAAGCGTACTCTGGTCGCTGCTCATGCGCGGTTCATACTCCCCTTACGGCCCTCACGCGATCGGAATTTTTGTGAAGCAAAGAGGTTTTACTTCAAAAATACCTAAAAAAATTATACCGGAGGCATGTTATTTCAACGACTTTTGGGTAAAAATTTGGGCATTCGTGACACTCAAAAAAGTTTGGGAGTCCCTTTAAGGGGGCCCGTTGGAATAGCTCTACTGGGGCCCGCGAGTGCTTAGCACGGCCCTGCTGATTTCTTTTACAGTGTTCTAAAAGGTTTTAGAATGCCTATAATAGGTATTGTACTATTTCTACTAGTTTATTCTTAAACGTTTCTAAATGATTTCAAAAGTTTCATATTCGTTATACATAATGCTTTTGCAACGCTAGAACGTATTGGAAATTGTCCAAAAGTTCTAGAGCTTTCTTTGATGCTCATGAAAATTGAAAATATTTACATGATACGTATAATAAAGACCATTAGCTTAGGCGCCAGCCGATACGTTTGCCCCCCGAAAAAGAGACAATGGAGCACATTCTTTTTGACTGCACTGCTCTTTCACCAATATGCAGAGCCAGATTAGGCCAATCGTACCATCCCTAGCAGAGATCGGACACACCGACCTTGGCGACGTCATCATCTACATCAAATCGCTAGGCTGGATGACGAGCTAAGGATGACCGCTGCTCTTGTAGAGGCGTACAATGGGCCTACTGTGGCCTAAGTGCTATGACATACCACCCTCACAAACTTACAGATACAGATGATCTCTCACACTTTTTAATTATTAGAACCATTGCATGAAAAAGGATATGGCCACTCGATGATGAATCTGGTGTATCTCCTGATGATATTCTCTTCGGAGAAGAGAAAAAGCGATGATGAGCCGCCTGGGTGTGGGGCCTGCTGGCCGCCCATCGCGTCAGCTGACGAGCTGCCCAGCGCCCCGCCCAAGAACGTACCCCCCGCCCCTGCGAAGCGTCTGCCGGATGCTGTGCCCTGTGCGGCCTGTAGTGCTGCCGCCTCGTGGGCGGCGGCCAACCTAGAACAATACAAACGGTACTTTAGTAACATTATAACGAAACGAAAGCATTAATTTTCTAAAATAATACTACTAGAGGGTATTACAATCCAGTTTTCTAAAATGGGAAGTATGGATTCGTATCGAAATGCGCCAAGTTACATCTGAATGATTACCTCCCTAGCCCTTTTAATGTAAAATTGATCATTACTTGGTTTTTCAATTTGACAGCTGACAGATGATTTTTCACTCTGACGTGACAGTAACAAAAGAAGTCAGTAGTGCACGCAACTGAGTACGTACACTAGGTACCTACTTTTGGCCCACTCGTATTTTTTTTTATTGGTTCAAATCGTGGTAAGCATGGAAGGTACGTCAAAACAAATTTTACCTATTGCCCTATTACATGTCTCAAAGTCGTATATTTCTACAAAAACTCTATTTTAATGAAAAACGCGTTTTCTCAATAATTATACTCATATCTTATTATTTTTCTTCTTCAGCTTCTTCAATCCATTTTTAGACAAAGGCTCCGTGAGATTACCATTCGTGTTGATTTCAAGCGATTCTTAACCAGTCCAACTGACTTCCTCATGTCGTTCGTCCATATTCTTATGATCTGCCACCGCTCCTCTTTGTTTTTCTAGGCTACCGCTATATCACTCTCTTTGTACATCTCTCCCTATTCTGTCTTGCTACGTTTCCCGCTAAATTCCATTTCAACTCGGCCACATTTCTGTTTCCTGTCCATATCAGTTAATCTAGTCCACCTCCTTATCGCCTGATTTCTTACCCTGTCGCTTGAAGATGTCACCAACCCAGCATTGCCCGCTCCATGGCTCTCTGAGTCAATTATCTTATTCCATTAGCAAACCGGAGTTTCACCATAGTTGAAATGCATTGCTTTATTATTTTTATTTTCTACTTAACTATTGTCAACTAGCTGCTTAGGAAAGGAGGACCCGGTATTCAACCTTATTAATTTAATTGTCGATTCGATCGGATGTTTATTGCAATTCAGCAATAAATTGATATAAATAGTTGGCCAAGCCAAGCAACAGGCAGACTTAAACCAGTGCAAGTACCTCTCGTTGGGAAAGCCCCTCTGGGTATCTTCAGACTTATCGTTGTCCAGCGCAATTACCTCTCCTAGGGAAAGCCCCTCTGGACAAGGCATAAGGGTGACGATAATCGACAAACCCCCAAGCAGCGTTGACGTGTGGCTCCTTATAAGGACCCCAGTTTTCGAAGGGTCATGCATCCTATAGGACTAGTGTATGTGTAAGGACAAATTTGGGAAAATATATATCTACACTTTTATATAACTTGAGCGAGTTTCTCTCCATCGACCCCCAAAGCTACAAACCCCCCATGTCACCCCCGTAAAGCGGGCAGTTGTGACACTATAATAGATCCATTATACCTAGGAAACGAAATACGTCAACATACCTATAACAACCTGAGGGCATTATAAGCCCAGCGGGCGTTATGATCTATAACGACCGCTAATAATACCATGAGGTGTTTTTGTTGTTGTTGTTTTATTAATTTGCACTTTATCCTATGCAGCCACTAATAAATGTCCGACCGAAAATAATTTTTGATCTGGCCAGGATTTGAACCCGGTTTACCATCTAGAACTTGAAATAGTATATTACATACCGAGTAGGGAAGTGTTTCATTACTGTCGAGAGATTTACTATTAATCTCGAGACAGAAATGAAAACTTTCCTCCGAGGTTTGTATACTATTTTATTTGTAAGCGCACCATTAATTATAATTAGTCATTTAATTTTCTTGATGTTAAAAAAATAAAATAAACATGCCAAAATGTGTCATTCACTGTTTTGACATTTTTACCTGACATGTTCTCATTGTTGCGAGCAAAGGTAAATAAATTAGAGTGAGGGAAATCGGTGAGGGAAGTCGAATAGGGAAATCGGCGAGGGAAATCTAAGAGGGAAGTGACACAGTTAAAGTGACACTTCCAAATTTTTAATAAGTTAGTAAAGTGAAGATTACATATATGGTTGCAAATAAAAAAATATATCACTGAATTTGAAAAAAAAAAATCACTAAATCTCTTCATGATGGGATTATATTTTAAGCAACGTGATAAATGCTGTTGCCTCCTGGTTTTCCTAAACAAAAATTTTAGAGTGTCGTCAAAAGTGCGGGAACGTCAATAGATATCTTCCGCGACCACGGCAACTAAATCAAACTAGCAGGCTTTTTATAGTATCTAGTATTTATAATCGAAAACTCGTCTTCTACGACTTGCACCACGAACACCACGAATAATTCTGCGTTCTATAAATTTTGTTCCAGCATCGTATTGAACCTCTTGGTGCTGAAATAGAAACGAATCACGCAACAAAAATGACAAACAAAACCTTTAACTTTACCAACTTAAGTAATAACATAATAATGTACAGTTGCGATCAAAAAAAAGTAGTACAAAAATGATTAACTTCAATTTGAGCTCCCGGTGTGACATACAAAATTTTGACAGTAAATAAACAGGCAATGACATATTCTAGGTTAAAAACGGGTGGAAAAATGCCAAAGTAATGTCATCTGAAGCTTTCTAGGTTAGAAACTTGTCGAAAAATGCCAAAAATATGTCATTTTTGGTTATGAATTAAATTGATGTATAATAGACCAGGAGATTTTGGAGATTTTTCTTGTACTACTTTTTTTTATCGCAACTGTACGTTACTAGTCCTGATAGGGATGTGCGATGTTCATCGATTATTGAAAAACATCGATGTTATTTATCATCGATGTTGGGTGTAAAAATTGACAATAAGAAAAGGTTAAAGATAATTGCACAGTTCTGCAAATGGAAATCGCTATAATATGCAGCTTTTATAGCACTAGATCTGTATAAATAAATCGCTACAAGCAAGGTCCTATTTTATATTCGAATTTCCATCCTCTACAAATGCATGACGGTGAAATAAGACAGATATTTTAAATCGTTTATCGCACTAGCACCAGTAGCACCAGCTATATAAAACCAAAAAGTTGACTAAAGATACGGGTCCTTATTCCTGAAACAGGAGAGCAACGTTAGGAGAACGAGTGTTCCAGTGGCGGATCCAGGATTTTCTTCAGGGGGGGCGCAGGCTTAGAATTATCAACAATGATTTTTTGAAAATTTATTTTGACTTTACTTATACGTTAAAGAATGTTGGAGGTACAGGGTGGTCAAATTTGGACACTTTTGATATGACACGTCAATTTCTGAGCCAGATATAAAAAAATTAACCCCCCCCCTCTGAGGCTCAAATTTCATGAAATCTTAATTCCTGCAAACACTGCAAACCGCCTTTTGATACCCTCAACCGTTTTGCCATCTATAGAGGATGTTTCTCGATTTTGAGCAATAAGGTGAAACCTTCCTAACTTTTTTATTTATGAAAATAATAGACCTATCTATTTTACCAGACAGAGAGGTAATAATACGAAAACTTCATTAAATAAAAAAAGACACAGAAGGTTCATTGCGCAAGACGAGGCAAAATGTACCAAATTATGTTAGAAATCCGTCCTTCTTATTTGCACGGGATAAAAAGGGAGGAAGAAAAACCGCGTGTTGTGCAACGTATTTGTCAATGAAAATGTCAAACAACTTTTGAATGACATTTGCCAAGTTGAATATCCTATAGATTTATTCTTGTCAGACCACGTGCAATGAACAAGGACAAAGAGATGTCCAGCCTGCAAAACGATCACCTCACACCTGTATTTGTAGCCAATAAAAAGAAATTATCTCGTGTTGCGCGCGCATAACAGGTAAAAATAGATAGGTCTATTGATTTCTATGTAAATTTCTTGGGGGTACTTTTTCAAGCAGAATTCAATGATGTACTCAATTTTTTATTTTCGTCTTATTTTTTTAATAAAAAAACCCTATATATTACCTAGTAACTCATTGATAGCTCTATTATTGCTTATTTTAATGGAACATATAAATAAGGTTTGAAGGTCCATCTCTGGCAGTTTTGTCAAAAAAAAAAATTATAGATGTTTTAATCAAAAGAAACAATGTGTTAGGAGACCTTCCTCATTTTCCTTATAGATATAAATTCGTCGTGTCCGGTGTCCCATCAAAACAATCGGACTTTGGTTATCCTAATAACACCGATCTGCCAGAAACATCCCATTTATGTACCATTAAGGTCCTTATGTTTCCGACATAAATGGTACATCGCTACGATGTTTCTAATGCAGAAGATTCTACGATGATTGTCCTGAAATGTTTTAGAAACATCCTTTCAAAAATACCTATCTATCGACAAAAGATTTTTTGGTTCCCAAAATTAGATACCTACACTTAAAAAATTACTAAATTTATTTTTTCTACTACCGTGCGTAAAGTACTCACTTTACGCACTATTCAGAAGATGTGAAATTTCACTTCACGCACTAGTGCGTAAAGTAATTCACTTCACACACTAGTGCGTAAAGTAATGTCAATGACAGATGTCAACACTGTCAATTTGACATTTTTCTGGTAAATTACTTCACGCACTAGTGCGTAAAGTGAAAATTCTTCACGCACTAGTGCGTAAAGTATTTGTCCAAATTTATTTTTTTACACATATTTGATTGGTAGTAGAAAAAATTTTGTATGCAATACGTGCGTAAAGCACCTTTTTTCACTCATGTGATTGTCGCACTCGCCTCCAAAATTCACCTTCGTGAAAAAAGGTTCACTTTACACACTTGTTGCATAAATAACTATTATTTTCTACTTAACTATTATAGATCCATAATCCCTAGGAAACGGAATACGTTACCATACCTATAACAACCTGAGGGCATTATAAGCCCAGCGGGCGGTATGATCGCTGATAATTCCCTGAGGTGTTTTTGTTGTTGTTTTATTAATTTGCACTTTATCCTAGGCAGCCACTAAATTGATGAAAGAACCTTGTGTTGAGTAGAAAATAAAGCATTGTATGCACCACGGGGATTTTTAGATTATAATGCCCTTCAGGCGGAATATATCCCTCGGGCCAGAGGCCCTCGGGCTAGTTTCGCCTTCGGGCCTCCAGGCGCGGATCCAGGGAGGGGCCATGGCCCCCCCTAGATACGAAAAAATAATTTCAAAAATCAACATTAAATCGACCAATTTTTCCGGGTTTACCAGGGCCGTATTTAACAGAATTTTATTTCATGGCGTCATTTTATCACAGACCACTAGCCTATTCTATTTGTATGTACAGGGTGTCTGATTATAATTTGGCACCCCACCTGTAGCCTTTACCTTTACGGGTAGATGATAGGTGTGAACACAAAAGTTGTGCAGTTTTAACTACATTTTCAGAATCCAACGTCAAAAACAAAAGTTTTTAGGCGACTGTCACAAAAAGATTAGTTTTACGGATTCAATATCATCTCTAAAGTATATCTTTTTTGGCCGCATTTACTTTACGGCCGAATTTACTTCACGGCCGCTTTTACTTTACGGCCGCTACTTTGGTGAAAATAAACAAACAATCGGAAACGCAGTGCCGTAACCATCAACACAACCAATAAACAATTAGTTTCCAACCACAATGAAACCAAGTTTTTAATTTTAGCTCTATCCAAATTTCCACATAAAATGCTAAAAAAAAACGGCATGATTAAAAGTTTGGGAGAAGTATTTTCTTGCATTTTTTTCGGAAAATGCCAAAATTAAATAATCCTCAACGTTATGGTCTTCAGGTCCACCAATGTTATACTCTATGTTAAAATTTATACCAGGCGAAAAATACGGCAAATTTCTATAATCACACTCTCTTTATCGTAGTTTTTGTTATAAATAATTGTGTATCTACCTATCTTTGCTGGATTATTTATTTGATCAATAAAGCTTAAACCTACTGTTAAATTTTCTTCTTTTTTCAAGAACAAACACTCGCCTAAAAAATTTTGTGTGCACCTCGGCCGAATGATCTTTTTTGGCCTTACCTGAAATTTGCTTGGCCTCGGCTGCGCCTCGGCCGCAAATTTCTGATTCGGCCAAAAAAGATCAACTTTACGGCCTTGGTACACAAATAACTATATCGTAAGAAATTAGAAATTTTGCGTACTTTCAACTTTTTTAACTGAAATGCCCTATATTTGCTTCTAATATATAGTTTGTCTATATTTGTTTGAGCCGCCTTCAACATATTTGGCTCTAAAAATTGGAAAAAACTATTCTACTGACGATTTTGTGAAGCATTCTGATGAAAACTTCAGGTAAAATTTAAACCACTTGGTTTCTCTGATACTATTTTTAAAATTTTTGAAGCCAAATATGGTGGAGACGACTCAACTTAATATAGAGAAACTATATATTTTTGGAATCGAAAAATTGTGCTCTTCAAGAATATGGAATCAAATATAGGGCATTCTATTTAAAAAAAGCTGAAAGTAGGTACGCAAAATTTCAAATTTCTGACAATAATTTAGTTAAAACTGCTCCACTTTTGTGGTTACACCTTTCATCTACCTATAAAGGATAAAGGTGGGATGTCAAATTATAACCAGACACCCTGTACAGGGTGTTTCCTTATATTTTGACCCCTACCTACAACTTTAGCTATACGAGGTGGAAAAAAACTTTAAATATGAAAGATGTAGGGTTTTATGTCTATTATCTTTTGCGAATGTCAAAAAGGGCAAATGACAGGTGTCAACTGTCACAATGAGAAACACTTGCATTTTTCAAATGGAACACCCTGTATATTTTTAGCTAGAATGATAGACTTTTTTCATCTGATGCCAAATATACCATTTATGTTGATATCTGGTACAGCTGTTTTTACGCTATTCAAGTTTAAAAAGGCATTTACATTACCCTTAATTTATTTTGTCCTGGTTTCTTATATCAATGATGAGGCTTGCTCAATGCAATTTTAAAATTAAATAGCGCAAAAACAAATGAACCAAATATCAACATATATGGTATATTTGGAATCAGAAGAAAAAAAGCTATCATTCTAGTCAAAAATATACAGGGTTTTCTATTTGAAAAATGCAAGTGTTTGTCAATGTGACAGTTGGAACTTGTCATTTGCCCGTTTTGACATTCGCAGAAGATAATAGACATAAAACCCTACAACCTTCATATTTAAAGTTTTTCTCGACCTCGTATACCTGAAGCTGTAGGTAGGGGTCAAAATATAAAGAAACACCCTGTACCTTCCAATATTTTGTATGCCCCCCCCCCCTTAATTTGCGTCTGGATCCGCGCCTGGGTAGGACCAATGGTAGGACCCAGGTATTAAATTTTCCATTTTTGTATGGTTTCTACAAACGTCTCTATCACACACACAAACTAATTTGAAATTCTAATATCTCGAATTCGGAAACAAATAGAAAAAAACCGAGAAAGTCAATGGATTCTCGCCACAAAACGGATCAAGATATCATAAAATTTGAGCCTCAGAATGGGGGTTGATTTTTTTGAATCTCGCTAAGAAATTGACGTTTTCTATTAAAAGTGTCCCGAGAAGTGTCCAGACAACCCTGCACATATCAAAAAAGCCGAAAATAACAAATAAAAATATAACAAATTTATCTGATAAAAACAAAATGATAAATTAAATAATAGTGTAGCATTGGAAAATTCTCACATAACATTTTATTGGAAAATTTTTCTATGAACTTTTATGGAAAATTCTTTTATAAAATTTTTCTATCTATAATTTTTTTAAAAAATTTAGTAGTTTTTGAGGCTCTCAGGGGGGGGGGGGGCGCGCGCCCCCCGCGCCCCCCCCCTGGATCCGCCACTGGTCCGTGTTCCGCGTTCTGTCTTTCTCAATGATATGCAAAATGATAATAAAATATAATTAACAAACACAAAACACTCGTTCTTCTAGGATAGGAACGCTACTCCCCTGTTTCAAGAATGAGGACCCTGAACATACTATTTTGTGTAGATTGTAGGAAACGGAAAATGTGATGTGATTGTTATTATTAACAACAATAAATTATTTTTCCCATTTTATTATTAAAAGTTCTGTAATAATAGAAATTTTCCATGTTTACATTTTATATTTTCCTCAAAACATCGATGTTTGTAAAATATCGATGTTTCCACTTCGATACATCGGTGGCATCGATGTTGAAGTATCGATGTTACCATCGATGTTCAACATCGATATCTGTGCTCGATGTCGCATCCCTAGTCCCGGAAGTGACTTATCAAAGTACGAGTTGGGGTGAATTCCCAAAGGATTTGAAGAACTTTTCCCTTCATGTATGTGTATGTTACTTATTTCATTTCATTCAGTCATATCACTATAATTAATCGCATTACCGTTCGATTCAGAAACTTGCCTTCTTCGACCGTCGTAGGCTGCATTTGAAATTACAAAATAATTTAGGTTTGTTGCAGCAAGCTGTCTGAATTGTTAGAAGCAGCTTTCGGCATGCTCAACTGCTTGAAATTGTAACCCTTTTTGTTAATGAATTAACAAGAGGCCCATAATGTGCTCAGTTTGCTCAGCGAATAATTATTAGGGATGGGTCAATAGTTTAATAAGTACAGAATGGCAAGGGCGCCACTGAATTTATAAAAAAAAAATAATAATAAAATTACATGAAATATTGAAAGGTGAAAATTCAGAAACACACCTTAAAAAAAATCAGCAAACGGTGATTGATACTTCTGAAAAGGAAATAAATAGGGCATATAACTCAACCAAATCTTGATATAGGTAAACAATAAAACAATTACCTAAGTAAGTTTCGAACATCGATATCTGTGCTCGATGTCGCATCCCTAGTCCCGGAAGTGACTTATCAAAGTACGAGTTGGAGTGAATTCCCACAGGATTTGAAGAACTTTTCCCTTCATGTATGTGTATGTTACTTATTTCATTTCATTCAGTCATATCACTATAATTAATCGCATTACCGTTCGATTCAGAAACTTGCCTTCTTCGACCGTCGTAGGCTGCATTTAAAATTACAAAATAATTTAGGTTTGTTGCAGCAAGCTGTCTGAATTGTTAGAAGCAGCTTTCGGCATGCTCAACTGCTTGAAATTGTAACCCTTTTTGTTAATGAATTAACAAGAGGCCCATAATGTGCTCAGTTTGCTCAGCGAATAATTATTAGGGATGGGTCAATAGTTTAATAAGTACAGAATGGCAAGGGCGCCACTGAATTTATAAAAAAAAAATAATAATAAAATTACATGAAATATTGAAAGGTGAAAATTCAGAAACACACCTTAAAAAAAAAATCAGCAAACGGTGATTGATACTTCTGAAAAGGAAATAAATAGGGCATATAACTCAACCAAATCTTGATATAGGTAAACAATAAAACAATTACCTAAGTAAGTTTCAAATTAAATTAATATACAGGGTGGGTCAATGCAAACTTTCCCCGATTTTTTGGATTTGAAAAAACGCTCAGATACGTCAATTTTGATTTGAGGGGGAGTTATTTTTCATCCCTGTAGCTTCAACCCCCTAGCTGAGGGGAGAACAACCCCCCAAATTTGGATAGGGAATAGGAGTCATGTCATACATTTTTTCAAAGGTCTCATCGAGTTCTTTATGACCCTAGAATTTCGTTTCATTATTCTCATCCGTAAAATAATGACATCTTGTCAAAATCTTGGAAATAGACTATTGTTTTAGGAGTAAAAGTTATACTACTCACCTCCCTCGATAAAAATACTTACAATTAAAGTTGTTTTATTACTATTATCAATTAGGTGCACACGTGAATTGTAAATTGTAAGTATTTTTATTAAGGAAGGTAAGTATCGCTTTTACTCTTACTGAAACAATGGCCTATTTCCAAGATTTTGACAAACTGTTATTTCTTTACGGATGAAAATAATAACTCGAAATACTAGGATCATAAAGAATTCAATGAGACCTTTAAAAGGTGGTATGACACGACCCCTATCCCCTATTCAAATTTGGGAGGTTGGAGGGTTAAAGCTATGGGGATGAAAAAAACTGGAAAACTGGAAAATAGTTCCCCCTCAAATAAAAAATCGTGCGTTTTTCCAAATTTTTATTAAAAATCCAAAAAATCGGGGTGGAAAGTTTCCATTGGCCTACCCTGTATATTTTCACAGTGAGGTCAAAAATCTAATTAAAAAAAAAAATGAATGATTGAAAATTGTATTGATAAATATGGTCACCTTCTGTTTAGAAAATAAATTCAATAATAGATATTTATTTTATTAGGAGTATAAGTAATACTACTTATGTGACGCGCTTGGAAGTTTTGATATATCCATGCAAGTCACATGAAGAATACTTATACTCCGAATGAAATACAATGTTTTATTTTCAAACAATCTTCATTCCGAATAGTGCAGAATTTTCAATTTGAATTATGACATTCTTATTCAGAAGGTGAACTACCTTGAATCGCTATGGAAAAACATGTATAACGGCATATAAATGTTATACTCCGACGGATTATAACACTTATACGCCGCTCAAGCTGACATTCATTGAAGTGACGTGGAAGTGACTCTTATACCTTGTCAAAATGATCACAAAAATTACTCTGTTACATGACGTTTAAAAGTAAAATCAACTTACACCTGTATGGAATCAAAAGTTGGGTTAAATGGTCAGGAGATATAGATGAAACCCTCGAACATGTAAGTTATACTTAGGACCTAGGTTAAAAATTGATCAATTTTCGACGATGTAGGTACTTAGTCAAAAATTTTAACATCTGTTCAGATTACTGATTGATTATGATTGATAAAATATAAGTACATTCTTTAAATATGGCGGTACTAAAAGTTAGGTAGAGATAAAATCTTTAGTAAAAGTAAATACGGTAAATCAAAAATCGGAAATAGTTATTTAAATTTCACTTAGGTGTCAAGAATACGAAATTGAAATTTCAAATATTTAGTGCGGGTACTTTTGCTCTCATTTGACAGCCGTTAAAAATAATCAGGGGTTTGAATGTGCTCTAACCTCATCATACTTATAGACCTTGGCCCATGCAAAACTTTGACGACGTATCAAATTCGTTAATCGAGAGCAAAAGTATCGGCCCTCAAATGTCATATCAGAAAAAAAAAAAAAAACAATTAATTTTGTTAATTGATCATAAAGCAGATTTCATTGAAAAAATAATAAAAGTTATAAATAAAACTCTATACAAGCCTCCATTCCAACAAAAAGCTAGAGCACGGTAGCCATCCATTCTCGGCCCCTTAATGAGGGTAGTTGCAAGTGGAAGTTGCAAATTCTAGCCTGGAATAAGGGAGAAATCCAGCTTTATTTGTCAAATGTGGGCTACACGTATCAACTCGCGAGGGACTTGATTCCTCTAGGAATCCCTTCAAAAGCTCTATGCCACGCTTCACGAAAATGGTGTTCTTTTAAAAATGTGGCTTTTTGAAAATGGATTCGTTGAGAGAAACGGCTACTCGGAAAAACGGCTTCTCGGAAAACCGTAAGTAATAGAGGCATTCCAGGAACAACCATTACTTAAAAAAAAAAAGGACTTACCACGAGACTTTCCATTAAAATTTTTTCGGTATTAAATGGATTATTGCCATAAGCGGCGTTTCCACAAGCATAGATTATTGGCGCCCGTGTACGTGCCAGTTTGGTGGCTTACTAATAGTGGCGCAAGTATCTGTTTCCACTTGATATCAGAAGCTTTTAATTGGCGCAGTAGAAAAATGGTGTCAACTGAGGAGGTTCAAGCAGGTTTTAATGTTGTTGTAGAAATTTTGTTACTAGAATTATTGCAGAAGATACGAAAAAACAAGAAGAAGGGACGTAAACACAAGATCTGGTACGAAAGTGAATTTCACGCAGAAATGCTCCAGGAGCATCAAATAATTTACTGTCTGAGTTAGCGGATGAAGACCATGCAGCAACGTGGCAAATGCTGCTTAGTTTACTTTTAGCAGTGGTAATATCAAAAGCACTTACGAACCCAAACTCGGACATTACCTCAACACTTATCCTCATATCATCATCCTGTTTATTCCTGTCTTTGTAACACAAAAGTTTGTGATTCCACAAACAGGGATGCTCTCCATTTCGTTTGTATTTTTTTGACAAACTGGCCAAAACTGGCGCGCATGGCAAACTGGCGCTAGAAAGAAGACCTCTATTCTACTTTACTGGCGCATAAATAAGTGGCACCAGTTAACTTTCCTAGTTTCCACGCGCCAGTCGACCAGCGCCAATAAACTATGCATGCGGAAACGCCGCTTCACGCAACTTTATTTCGTTAAAACAGTGCCTGATGGCCGATAATGTATTTTTCTTCACGAGAACGGTAATCACACTTAAGGAAGATGGCTGGATTATGATAATTATTCTGATTCTCTATTGGAGCTCCAAATACTTTAATACCGAGCCAAACAATGAAGTTATATTGCAATGCTCTGGCGGAACAGTATCAACAAACCAGGAGGAAATTAAATTAGCGCAATGCGATGTTTCATCGAATTTTTACTTATATACGTGGAAGCATTTCAAATGTAAAAATTCTCAAGTAACTAGTGAATGGATATCTACCGATTTTGGATACGTCACTGGCCTGCAGGAAATAAAAGAGGTTGAAACATTTGATTCTAATTTGTAATAGGGGTAGTCCTGGGGTGTTATAATAATCTACAAAATTATGGTCTATAGCCAACATAAAAAATCTAAAATTTACAGGGTTTTAGAGGAATATCAAAAATTCGAGAAATTATTTTAGTTGGTACACTAAGTAGTTCTATATTGTGGGGTCAATTTATAACCAATAATCAGGGTTGCCAGATTTTAATTTTTAAAAATCAGGTCAGCGGATAGAAAAATTCAGAAAAAAATGTCGCGAAAAAATACAATATAGGTTACCGTCTCATGAACGATTTGGAAACCACTCTGTATACTAATTTCGGATTTTACGCACACATTTTTAAGCACTTTTTAAATGCATGGCGCAGAATGGTAATGGTACATTATATTGTATGGTTCCCTGCTGCGTTGGAACAAAGCTGTTGTCAAATCCTAACTCACAAACGACAACCCCCGTTAACATTACTAGAAAGAGAAGGTATAATATAATGATATTATGGTCTAGAAAGAAAAAGAACATATTTTTATAGTCGGCACTTGTCGTTGTCGACCGAACAAAAATGTTTGAAAGTAGGCAATCCACAATTTCTCTAGCCGCCTCGCGTTGATCAAGGGAAACGCAGTTAAAAGGTGTCGTCGCGTCGGCCAGAAATCGGAATATATTCCCTTACATTTTCAAAAATCTGGCATTCACTCCGTAAATCGGGATGGTTCGGAAATATTTCTAAAAATCGGGACTGTCCCGCCTCAATCGGGACGGGACGTCTGGGGCCTTATTCTGTAAGGAACGAACCGTTCGATTCGGTAGAATTTCTTCGATTGTGACGTCATTTTCGGTTTGGTAGCACGAAAACCAAACCAAAAATGACGTCACAATCGAAGAAATTCTACCGAATCGAACGGTTCGTTCTTACAGAATAAGGCCCCTGGGCTGGGACTCTGTAACGAATAGATATATTCTCTCTATCTCTATTGACGTCCCCTCTCTATTGATTTCGGAAAGAGAGAAGAAGACAGCAAGTGCCATAGTGATAGGGATAACGATCGCTATCCTAGAGTCCCAGCCCTGGCAACCCTGCCAATAGCCCTGTACTTATTTGCCGTCTGCATTATAGAAGAAAGACGTGCGATAAGGATGTGTAGATAAAAAGGTTTGACCAATCTGTATTTCGACTCACTGCACTGCATTTAGGAAGACTACTGAAAAAATTCCGGCAATCCATATCCATCAATCCATCTTTGACTCTTGTAGAAGTTTTATTGGAGATTTATTTGCGAGAGCTGATATTAGAAAAAAAAACTAAATAGTAAAGAGAATAGGAGGTAACTACTGACTAAAATCAAAATGGACCACTGTGATGTAACTAGGTACAAGTATCCTTACTAAAAATTCAATTGAGCTAGGTACTTAGACGCTAAATAATTGATATTTTATCTTTTGCTCGGCTCCTCTCCTAAAATAGTTCTAGAGAAAATGAAAAATCCTGTAAAGAATCATCTACTAAATCCGGAGTAAGATAATTGAAAATAAATTTAAAAAATCTAGTTCCATTCAATGATGCTTGAAGTAACGACTATAGAGTTATCAATGATTGAATGTACCTAATTATATTCATTATTCAAAAACTATAAATTTTGGATAATAGGGAATCTTACTACCAATTACCATCACGTCAAAACAATAACAATGCTTTATGGTGCAAGGCAAACAAGTCTTATGCATGCAACTAGCGCTTTCTCATAATATCAAAAAGTTTAGATAGTTATAAATTGAACACTAGACCTAGACGTGTCAGTTCGTCAAAAAAGTCCCGAATCGGTCACATTTAAATATAACCTAATTTTCAATACAAATGTGACTACTGTTGGCAATGTTGCATTGTCGCTGGCAAGCTCTATATGCAATAAATTTATCTCCAAGTGCAGTCTCTATTTTCCCAATCTCAATAACAAAATCCCGAATGAAGTTCATATTAAATATACAAGATTCAAGAGACGTCGAGGACGTCTCCGTAAAGTTGGCAACAGCAACGTCGAGGTCGGCGTGGCGGACGTCGGGCGCCAAATCACGCCATTTTTGGTCCAGATTTATGGGTGAATGGGAGCTGAGACTCTGTGGGTGGCAAATAAATGGGACAAATGGGCGACTTCGAACTGCTTTAGGGCTAAGTTATATTGGCATACAAACAATGTGTGGGCAATAGGCGGCGTCAACAAAGTAGAGGATAATGGAGCGAATAAACAGGAGCAAACAAAAATAAAGCATCATGCACTTGTGGTGTATTCGTTGCTCTAGTGTCAATATGTAAGATTTGTCTAGACGATAGGAAAATTCTGGATATTCTATTGAAAAAATAATTGGTATGATATGTCGATGTTGTTTAATGATAGCCAACTATTGGATACCTATCTATCGGTATTCAAATATAGAGAATAACTAAAACATAGGTAAATCGAAAAGTAATAGTTATTTATGTATCAAGGGAATTATGAGGGTGTTAATACCCCAGGGCAACGTTTGTGTCCCGAGGGCCTCCGGCCCGAAGGACACCAATTGCCCGTGGGTATTAACACCTGAAAATTCCCGTGGTACATAGATAATTTTATATCCTACTGAATTTACTGTATTCTGTCTATTTTTATAAAGGAATAAACCATAAACCAAAATTTCTATTTTTTCTCAAAGTTTTACCTATTCAAGGTAAAAGCGGTAGTTATGAAATCCTTAACTCCCTTGGGAGTTAAGACCCTGTTTATGACTATCGTAACCAAGGTATTATATGGTTATAATAGTACAGGGTGCTGCAATTTGGAGTGTTTTAACAGGAAAAACACACTTCCAGACCAGATTGAGGAAAATTGACTTAGATGTCATGGGATTGATTTTCGAGAAACGTCAAATGTCAAAAACCGTATCGCGATATCTTCAATGGTACCATTATTACAGGGCGATTTTCGATTTTCCCCTATTATGAAAAATGTCTATAAGTTTTTTATTTATCAATTTTTTTTATTTCTGTAGAAACATTATGGAGACACTTTTTTGAGCACAATCCAGTGGTGGACTTAGTTTTTTTCTATATCGTTCCGATTTCGAGATATCGACCAAATTTTGATATTTTCAAATGAAACACCCTATATATTAATAGCTCATTGGATAGCTCTGTTTTTGCTGATTTCAATGATATAAACTTTGATAGGTTTATCTCTAACAGTTTTCGAGAAAAAAAATTATATCTGTTTCATAAGAAACAATGTGTTAGAAAGAGACCTTCCTCATTTTCCTTACACATATAAGATCCTTTTCTAACACATTGGTTCTTCCGACAAAAACAGATATAATTTTTTTTCTCAAAAACTGTTAGAGATAAACCTATCGAACTTTATATCATTGAAATCAGCAAAAACAGAGCTATCCAATGAGCTATTAATATATAGGATGTTTCATTTGAATATATCGGAAATTGGTTGATATCTCGAAATCGGAACGATATAGAAAAAAACTGAGTCCGTCACTGGATTGTGCTCAAAAAAGTCTCCATAATGTTTTCACAGAAATAAAAAAAATTGATAAATAAAAAACTTATAGCCTTTTTTCATAATAGGGAAAAATCGAAAATCGCCCTGTATCAATGGTACCATTGAAGATATTGTGATACGGTTTTTGACAATTGAAGTTTCTCAAAAATCGATCCCATGACGCCTAAGTCAATTTTCCTCTATCTGGTCTGGAAGTATGTTTTTCCTGTTGAAACACTCCAAATTGCAGCACCCTGTACAGTAGGATATAAAATATTTTATTTCCTACTGAACTATTATAACCATATAATACCTTGGTTACGATAATCATAAACAGGGTCTTAACTCCCAAGGGAGTTAAGGATATCATAGCTCCCAAGGGAGTTAAGGATATCATAGCTCCCAAGGGAGTTAAGGATTTCCATAACTCCCGCTTTTACCTTGAATAGGTAAAACTTTGAGAAAAAATAGAAATTTTGGTTTATGGTTTATTCCTTTATAAAAATAGACAGAATACAGTAAATTCAGTAGGATATAAAATTATCTATGTACCACGGGAATTATCAGGTGTTAATACCCACGGGCAATTGGTGTCCTTCGGGCCGGAGGCCCTCGGGACACAAACGTTGCCCTGGGGTATTAACACCCTCATAATTCCCTTGATACATAAATAACTATAATTTAAAGGCATTTAAAGCAATATATTCAAGTTTCTGCGTACTTGAATATAATGCTCCCAAGCCTCCCAAGGGAATTTGAAGTAGACCTATAGTGAAATCTTTCTAATTATTGAATGAGGTGTTTTCTCGAGTGGGGACATCTCTTTTTTGATTCATTTATTGCCTTTTTGTTGTCTTTTTTTAAATATATTTTTACAATTGAATTTATTATTGTTAAACACTGTTTCATTTTATTTATTTGTGTAGTTGAATATTATTTTGATGTCCAAATAAACTGATTTATACTTAATTATTTTGAAAATTGAAATTCCTTAAATGAATGCTCAATTATCGCTGAAAACAAAAAATTCTGAATTTCTGTTTTTTCTAAATTATTTCCTATTATATCGCTTGTGTATTTTATTGTCTGCATTGCGTGACTCGTCTCAACTTCCTCCAACTATTGATATTACTCTTATCTATTTACTTTGGTTTGCTTTCCAGAATTTCCATAACCATTTCAAATGTCTAGCTGATAGATTTAATTCTTATTGGCTATCATGAGACGAGAAAAAGGAATAATTAAAGATTGAAGCATAGAGTAGTTTTCCTATTTTAATAGAAGTATTCATGTTGATGTTGCCGATTAAAGTTCCCCTTATAGCTATAATCCAGACTTTTGCGTTATATTTTATGGGCATCAGTGAAATGAACAATAATGGCAAGCCAATAAAGTTCCTCTGCCAGTGGGATGTTTTTATATTGTTCATTAGGATATTTTAATCATCAATATTTGAAGGAATAGCTATATGAAATACAACTGATGAAAATAAGAGAAATTATAATTCTGAAGTTTGGATTTATCAATGAGCAACCTAATTATTGTTCGTCGATTTTTAACTGACACTTTTCATATGAGGAGCGAGGGGGTGTTTCATATGGCAAAAACAGGTGTGACATCAGGTAACCATTGGAGTTTTAATGTAGAGTGCCACCAGCTCACATTCCGTCCGAGTATCAGATTAAAATCGACGGACAATAAAGGTTTATAGATAGATTCTTCGTAGAGTAAATTTAAATTTCTGAGAGACCTACAGATCGTTTCACCAGAGTTCATAGAGGAAAGTCGCCTAATATTGGATATTTTTTTTTAACCCGTAACTGGTGAGCTGGGGTTTCTCAAACCCCACAGATTTTAAGAATCTTTACCACGTATTAACTAATGGTTGGAGGCCCGCGACCTCCTGTGTAGCTTTCGGTCTGTTGTCCGTCAGTACCCTAACGGTATCAACAACGCGCGATATCCTACTTGGTGTGCGATATTACGATTTTTGTACAAATTGGGGTTTGCGTAACCCCACCTCACTGTGAGTCGTTTGGGTTAGTTTGGGTTAATTGCTCTCCAAAAAGTTTACTTGAAATATAATTTTGCTTAAACTTTGTTCCTTGAATGTTTTTCAAAGATTTTTATTTACAACCACATACGTAATGTTGACATTTCTGACTTTTCAAAAGTTTGAAAGTGACACTTTTTTGAATTTTACTTTCCACCCGGGTGGAAAGTGGTCCCGGGTGGAAAGTGCTCACTTTCCACCCGGGTGGAAAGTAAGTTCTCATTTCCTAAAATGTTTAAGGCGAGTCCTGCATGTCAAACGTTTTTTTAAATGAGTCAGAACTTGTCAACAAATTTTTAATTTTTTTTTTAGTATTTAGTCGAAATTATAAGGGTTGTAATTGTTGTAAATAAAATAGTATACAAACCTCGGTAGGAAGTTTCATTCCTGTCTCGAAATTATAGTTAACTTCGACGCTTCGCGTCTCAGTTAACTAACTAATCTCTCGACAGTAATGAAACACTTTCCACCTCGGTATGTAATATACTATTATACACTTTTAAGCCAGTTTGTATTTTATATGCTACATTTTCAGTTTGATTACTTTCAGCAATTAGAAATAAGTTTTGATGTGTGTTTTGTTCAGTCCCACAGTAAAATTAAATTATTCCTAAAATATCTGTTTTTTGTTTGTTGAAAGTATGTACCTACGCGTTCCAAGAGGACAAAAATGTTACCCAAAAGTGAAAAACATACACGTTTTTTTATTCTGAGTTGGCAGAATCGCCTTTTTCATTTGGGTTTTAGCAAACCCCACCTCACCGGTTATGTAACAAAAAAATGACCTCGCACCAGTTACGGGTTAAACTGTAAAATTATATTAAAAAAACATCCCGACATTTGTGCCAGTTTAATGGAGTTATAGCATAACTATATATTATCAGTTAAAATGGTCAGCAAAGAAAGAAAGAAAGAATTTGCTTTATTGTCAGAAAATTTTACAATTTTGTGGACAAAGCTGAAAAAATAAAAAACAAAACATACAAATGCAAAAGCACAGACAAAACCAAACACTTGAACAAATAGTTCATGGTCAAAATTTGATTAAAACTAATAAACAAACATCTAGGTCTAACTGCTTATACTGTGCGAGTAAGCATATTATAGGTACTAAAAAAACAAACAAACAATAACTTATAATAACCTATCATGATACAGGAACAAAAACAAAACCTGTGAGTAAGCTGCTCAAAATTTAGAATTAGGAAACCATAAACAACTCGCTTACTGTGTACAAGGCTCTCCCCAGTAAATACACCTTCAACGCCCTGCGAAATTCGAGAAAAGATGCAATGGACCTGATGTTAGGCGGTAGATGATTATGCATCTTTTTAGCATTATAAAGTATTGAACTTTCAACTAACTCTGAGCGCGGGATTGGCAGATAAAGATCCAACTCTGCGTTCCTCAGTGGATAATTGTGAGATGGCCTCTCTGAGATAGCTGATATTAAGTGCTTACGAATTAAGCAGACGGATTCGAAAATAAATAAAGATGGAAGAGTCAATATACTAGACTTGATAAAAAATTCCCGGCAGTGAGTTCTACTACCAAGTCCCAAAGAATAACGAAGAGCTCTCTTCTGCAGTCTAAAAATGCGTTCAAATTGAGATGCACAACACGTGCCCCAGAATGGAAGGGCGTAACGTAAATGCGACTCAAAAAGAGCATAATATACCATCCTGCAAGTTGCCGAGTTAAGCACCCTGGAAACAGATCTCAGTGCAAAACAGGCCGAACTTAATTTCTTTGCTAAGGCGTCGATATGCAGGTCCCACTTTAGAGATTTATCAACAACAAGCCCCAGGAATTTCACGGAATCAACGGCCTTCATGGTATTGTTATCCAGTACTACAGATTGGAGCGAAGCTCTGTAAGATAAAACTTTGGTTTTAGAGAGGTTGAGGCACAGGAGATTTGAGTCACACCATGATTTGATGGTGATTAAGTCACTAGATACGGTTCTATGGAGTTCCGTAATATCCGGGTTGCTCCAAGTGAAACTAGTATCGTCTGCGAAGAGACAAACTTTGCCGCTAATATCCAGACTAGCAATGTCATTAATAAATAGCAGGAACAAAATAGGGCCAAGAACTGAACCCTGAGGCACACCACATTCAATTGGTTTACAAGAGGACATGGTCGAGTCCACCCTCACAAGCTGACTTCTGTTACCAAGATAAGACTTAAACCATTCGAGAGCCATTCCTCTGAAACCGTAGAACTGTAATTTGTTAATTAAGATATTATGATTAACACAGTTGAAAGCTTTGGAGAAATCACAGAAAATTGAGGCTTTAGAGTGATGGCAGTTCAGGCTGGAGTATACATTATTGAAAAGTGAAAACATTGCATCATTAGTACATTTGTTACTTAGGAAACCGAATTGACTGGTAGTTAGAAGATTATATTTAGAGAGAAATGATAGAAGCCTCTTTTTAACCAATCTTTCTATGATCTTTGATAGCGTAGGAAGGAGTGCAATGGGGCGATAGTTTGAAGGTAGCTCCTTATCACCTCCCTTATGCAGTGGGATAATTATCGCCATCTTAAGACAGTTTGGAAAAGCTCCATTTAGAAACGACTTGTTGATCAGAGTAGTAAGATGTTTTAATGTGCAATCAGGAAGATTAGAGAACATTTTGAGGGTGAGTCCATCACTCCCAGATGAAGATTTGTTTTTAATATCTTTGATTGTACTGCGAAGCTCTGGAACTACTACAGGCGTGAAGAAGAAACTGTGTAAGTTCACCTTAGCATTCGGGAGATATGAAAGTGGGTCCTGGGAAGGAGTTAAGGTATTCACTAAATTCTTAGCCACATCAACAAAGTAATCGTTAAGGATCTCAGGTGAAGTAGGAATTTTGCTAGATGAAGAAGCATTATTCCTCAAGTCATTAACAATTGACCATGTTTCTTTTGCAACATTTTTGGAGTTTGCCAGCCCCTATTATAATAAATGTCTTTGGCGGCTTTTATGGTTTTCTGATAGACTTTTCGGTATAATTTTACGTAATCATTGAAGAAAACGCTATCCGAGATTTTTTTTAGATGAGACAAGGATCGCATATAGTCCAGGAGGTGGCGCCAAAAACATGCAAGAGTTTTCGCAAGGCGGATATTTTCAAAATAGGTCGTACTTTAGTGCTAGAATGCTAGTGTACAGTCAGCACTCACAGTTCCGGGACAGCTGGCTCTGGGACGCGGGCAAAGTTGTAATTTTAAGAAGCATCTAAACTGTTTTCTCAAAGCTCAAAATTTATAGAAATTTTGCACATTATCTGTTTGAAGGTCACAGATAACGTATGTAAATCGTCAGACGTCTAGTTCGTTGCAAAAAGGGGGTCAGACATCCTCAAAGTTTTTATTTTATGGCATTTTCTTCAAATATATTTGTCAAATACCTGCAAAAATATATTTTGACAGGACACCGAAGAAAATGCCATAAAATAAAAACTTTGAGGACGTCTGACCCCCTTTTTGCAACGAACTAGACGTCTGACGATTTACATACGTTATCTGTGACCTTCAAACAGATAATGTGCAAGATTTCTATAAATTTTGAGCTTTGAGAAAACAGTTTAGAGGCTTCTTAAAATTACAACTTTGCCCGCGTCCCAGAGCCAGCTGTCCCGGAACTGTGAGTGCTGACTGTACACTAGCATTCTAACACTAAAGTACGACCTATTTTGAAAATATCCGCCTTGCGAAAACTCTTGCATGTTTTTGACGCCAGCTCCCAACTAATATTTTTTTCCAGAAGTACGCAAGCCACTAGTGGACCATGGTTTATGCCGTTTGACTTTGATGGGTCTGAGAGGAAAGGATTTAGTCGCCAGGTCAGATAGGGTATTTATGAATCTAGAGAACTCGGAGTCAACATCATCTGAGTGGACGACCGAGTCAACTGATAAGCAAAGTTGACTGAAATTTAAAAAATTTCCATCCGAAAATATTCTGCCCAATTTGCGGGAAGAACCCTTACGTAAGGAATTCAATGAGAAATTCGTTAATACTGCTTCGTGGTCAGAAAACCCTGCACTAAAAATAGAACAGTTGACCAATTCTGGATCAAAAGATGAAGTGACATAGTCAATGGTAGTAGAACTAGTTTTGGTTATTCTGGTTGGAGAGTTTACATGCATCACAATCCCAAAGGAGTCGAAAATGGACTGGAGAGATTCTTGAGCAGCGCACACACAGGAAAAATTTATATTATAGTCACCACATAAAATTATTTTGCAATTCAAGGGCAAGGAGTCAAGCAAGCTCAGCAAATTCCGACAAAACATGTGCGCGTCTGTGTCCGGTGATCGATATAAACAAACAATATAAAGGTCAAAGCCACTATGATAGACGATGGAAAATTCAAATATTTTTTCCGATAATAAATTATCAAACTTGGTGAGATAAATTACTTCGATTAAATCTAGCTATTGAGGTGTAATTTTTGACAAACACAGGTTCATCCATATTTAACCAGTGTTCAGTAATGGCGATGATTTCTGGAAAATTAAGCTCTTCTAATAAAAGAAATAATTCATCTGTTTTGTGTCTTTAAGGACTGAATATTAATAAGAAATACACTAAGCTTGCCATCGTCCAACCTTACAGAGGGTGCTTGATCCTCTGGTCGCGTCACCTTATCTAAAAGTTTTTATTATTACGAGGAGAGCCACTAGAGAAATATTTGCTCTGACTTTCCCTAATATTCTGTAACCGGAGAAGTTTCTCGGACGAGAAGTAAGACCTGAAGGCGGAGAGATCAGCGTCAACTTCAGCCAGACCAATGCCATACGCGTTGTGGAAACGGAAATATAACTTCCGCAATGAGTCCAAGTCACTAGGAAGTCCCTCCGAAGCTAACATTAATTTGATGCTGGTGTTAGTGTGCCCATCAAAACACACGGTGGATGGTTGGTCATGGAGATAAGCCAGGAATAGCCTAAGAGCTTTAAGAATGGCAGGGTCTCTTAGTCTAGCCAATAAATATCGACCATCATCTGTATCGGAAGCTCGCGATAATCGCACGTGTGGAGTCATCGGGTCCATGATTGATTCATCTTTTTTTCTACTTGTATCCATAACAATTTTTGTGCTGTCTAGTGCCAGGGACTTAGAAACAGCTATAGCCTCCCTGTCAGAACCAATCCTGATAGTTTTATCATCCTTAGTCGGGTTAATCGGGGTTGAGTCAGAGTTTAGTGGTCTACTTCGGCCCTCCGCAGTGTTGGGTTTGAAATGGTGATGAGACTGATGCTGTGGATCTACTGTAATTGCTGCCGACGGTGGCGATGCCTTTAAAAGTGTTGCAGATGAATTAGCAGTCTCTATACCCGTACCTGGAGGCCACATGCTTCTGTCCAAAAGCTGCTTTAGGTGATTTTTTTTTTGAACACCAACTTTGAAATCAGTGTGAGAGCAGTCTTTATTTTGGAGCATTGGAAAGCATCTGATAAACTCCGTGGTTCCAAGTTTTTCCTTTACAAAATGAGCAAGCTGTTTTGCTGTAAAAGGATGAGGGATTTTTGACACTACCACATAATGCCAGTTTTCTTTTAGGGCGGAATTCTGAGGTGGGGGACAGACTCGGGAATCAATGACCACTTGTGTAATAGGGGATGTCTCTTCACTATCGGTCTGGGTTGAAATCGACGCTGTAATTGACTTTTTTACAGGTGGCGGGCTGCTCCTAGTAGACGGTTTCTCTTTGCCTGCTAACTTTTCCAACGTGAGCGCCATTTGGTTGACACATTTCCTCAAATCTGCCATTTCCCTTGTTAACTCTTCTTTTGAAGAGTCATGTACCTGAACCTTTATAGACCCGTCATGACCGTCCATGAAGATCGACGAAATGTTGCACAAGTCTCGTTTCATTTCCCTAATTGAATGGAATAGAGATTGTTGTCCACTCTCAGAGTACTCAGAATGGTGGTTGTGTATGTCATCCACTTTCTTGGATAAGTCTCTCCACCTGGAATCATGAACGCTTAAGGTGTCGTAGATTTCCGAAATGACCGGATGAAGTTTTTCACTGTTCTTAAGACATGTTAGACATGCACCCAGAGCCTCTACAATTTCCAGAGGGATTTGGCCTTTCTGTAGCTGAGACACTTTATCGTGAAGATATTTTAACGTTGGAGAATCACAGACACTACAGAAAAATCTAATATTGTGATACTTTTGTTGGCAGAGCATCTTTGTTGTCGTTTTATCCAGACCAGTGCAGCTCATACAGAAATGCCGGCGACATTCACCGCTACAGCGAAGTTTATACTTGTCCTTGTCAGAGGTGATTTTTTGACAGGAGTCACACTTAAACTCGGCCATTTTTGCACAAAGAAAAGCAACGACGCAAGGCTGAAGTTCAATACACGCAAGGTTCAAGTACAATAATTTCACAGGAACATTACCGGTAAAAGACTAAAAAATTATTTCAGTAAGTAATTAAATATTTTTAAAAAATTTCTGGTTTTGTCATTTTAAAAAATAGTAGCCTAATATTGGATAGGGTATCCAATATTAGGAAACCATTTTTTTATTCAAAGGCTATTGACAATTTCAAAATTTTTAAGCACTAGTCATATTTGCTTTATCTCATTGCTTTCTTCTCTTAGTAGCCATTTCTGTAAACAATATATTATTGAAGTTGATATCAAAGCATTGCCTAATATCGGATATCCAATATTGGGAATCTGTAACTATCAATTAGCTATCCAATATTAGGCACATCATAAATTTTTTAGGTTATAATTATTTTGGACAAAAAAAAAATAAGATTTTATTAATGAAAACTCTAGAAAAATTTACTCTATAACATGCACTAGCCATCCCATTTAGAAATATTTATAGTTATTTATGATATAAGTGTTAAAAGTACATTTTTAAGGCACGCATGTGAAAGTTTGCAGAATGAGCGAAGCGAATTCTGCAATTCACATAAGTGCCTTAAAAATACTTTTAACACAAATATCATACAATATTTTTTCTACAAACGGCAATAAAAAGCAATAACCACTAACAAATTGGATTTTTAAATGAATAATAAATTGGAAGCATCTTTCCTACATAAAATTCTTGAATTTGACATTTGTCAAAAAATCCATACAACCAGCACCTTGTTTTACAGGTAACGAAATGTCTTGTCAGTTTCTTGAAAGTATGTCGTGGTCAGGAATGCTTTTTGCTAAAAATGCAACAAAATACAGAAAAAAAAGAGAGGTGCATCGATCCTTCGAAAAATATAGATGAGGCGGCCAATCGGGCTACCTCAGTTGTTCAAATTTCACCATTATTATCAATGTAAATAACTGAAAATACAAACTTTTTTTGACGTCCGCTCTCAAATTTTGATGTTTCACTTTTAACACTAGTGCTATAAAGACTTTATGGAACTAGTGCGATAAAGTAACATTTTTAATGCTTCGGGGCGGTGTTAAAAATTGCATTTTTAACACGTTTGTAGAAAAAAATGTTTATCTTTCAACTGACAATTCAGCTCCTAAAATAGGGAGCAAATAATTTTCATACACACACATTTCATTTAAATGTCGTTCATAACGACATAGTCTATTATAGAACTTGGCAAACTTATTAGTGGGGTTTTAAGGTGTAACGCAGCTTCTGGTTACTAGAAAGAAGCACATATACAGTTACGTTATTAAAATAGGTAGGTATCCAATATTGTCGATGAACCTACCCGTATCTCAGAAAGGGGCGAATTTGCAGCGCTTCTAGACTTGTTCCTAACCACCAATCCTGACTCGTACACAATTCAAGTAGATGCTCCACTTGGTTCGTCCGATCATAAACTTATAATAACAAAGTGCGAAATGCTCATCCCACCAAGCCTACAACCACTTCCTCGTAAAATGTGGCACTATAAATCGGCAAAATGGAATGACCTAAAACAGTATTACCTGGATTTTCCATGGCAAGAGGTTTGCTTTAAAACAGCTGATCCCACTATTTGCTGTAATGAAATAACACAAGTAATCTTATCTGGAATGGACGCATATATCCCACATACAACTAAACGTAGAGCTAATGCAAAACCTTGGTTCAACAGCCAGTGTCAAACGGCTGTACAGAAAAAACACAGAGCATATAACCTTTGGAAACGACAACAAACCGCTCAAAACCACACAGAATTTATAGAAGCCAGAAATAGTTGCAAAACTACTATTGACTCCGCTAAAGAAACATACAATCAAAGAATAAAAAACAGGTTGCTGAATTGTCCAAGTAGTTCTAGGTCTTTTTGGTCTCTTGCAAAAGCTGTTGGATCTAACTTCACCAAGTCATCCATACCACCACTTACAGATAAAAATAATCACTTAGCCACAACATCAGAGGAAAAAGCCAATATGCTTGCCCAAATGTTTTCCTCCAACTCCAACCTAACAGTGCCAAACGGAAAAACTCCACCGTTCATTGAAAGAGTTTCCCATAGTATGCCAGAGGTACCCTTTTGTCACAGAGAAATACGAAAATCCCTAAAAAAGCTGGATACAAACAAAGCAATGGGTCCGGATGGCATTCCCGCAATAGTACTCAAAAATTGCGCCAACGAACTCACCCCAACTTTCGCAAAATTATTCAATTTGTCTTACAGGCAAGGAGTATATCCATCATCATGGAAGTCTGCCGCAGTACAACCCATTCCAAAGAAAGGAAAAAAGACAGATCCGTTAAACTATAGACCAATTGCTCTACTTCCGGTGATATCAAAAGTAATGGAAAGAGTTGTGAACAATCACCTAACCAAGTACTTGGAAAAGTACAAAATTATCAACGATAAGCAATACGGATTTCGAAAATATAGGTCAACTGGCGATTTACTTACATACGTCACTCACTTATGGCAAAAAGCGATTGAGTTGCGGGGTGAAACAAGAACAATTGCCTTAGATATATCTAAAGCATTCGACAAAGTTTGGCATGAAAATCTGCTCAACAAGCTCAAAGCAATGGGATTATCGCCGAAACTTTCCACTTGGTTTGAAAGTTACCTAAAGGACAGATCCATTTATGTTGCACTGGATGGCCAGAACTCCAACTCTTACCAAATAAATGCTGGTGTGCCACAGGGAGCAATCCTTTCGCCAACTCTTTTCCTGATTTACATAAATGACCTCATAGATAAAACAGTAAATCCACTTTATTGCTTTGCAGACGATGGCAATGTAGTCTCCTCACTCATACCACCCACAGGTCTTTCCGCACGTGAATTCCATCATCTTAGACTAACTCAAATATCGCAGATAAATAACGACCTGGAGATAATAGAGGACTGGGGTAACAAAAACCTTGTACAGTTCAACGCGCAGAAAACCCAAGCAGCTCTGTTTTCAAAAAAGACCAGCACCGGTGAGCCAAACATCATGCTATCTGGAAGTGCTGTCACATTACAGAGTCAGTTGAACATCTTGGGGGTTACTGCAGAGACCAACATGTCTTGGCACAGTCACGTAGCAGATATCGCTAAAAGGGCCTCCCAAAAGCTGGGGGTGCTATTTCGTACAAGACATCTGTACACACCAAGCCAATTGCTGACACTCTACAAAGCCCAGATTCGACCAACTATGGAGTACTGCTCACATATATGGAGTGCAGCACCCAAACATACCTTAATGCTTTTGAATACCGTGCAAAAACGAGCTATCAAGCTGATCAATGACCCCGCACTTACTCGTAACTTGGATGGTCTCGAACATCGCAGATCTGTGGGCGATTTATCTCTCTTCTACAGGTACTATCACGGAAAATGCTCTGAAGAGTTGGCACGTATGATTCCACCGAGAGTAGCACCTACCAGGCGAACCCGTCAAACAGACGGTAACCATGAATTTACTGTCAAACCAGAGGCACCAAGAACCTCATTATATCAGAATTCATATCTCTGGAGAACAGCATCGCTGTGGAATAAACTCCCTGTGACGGTTTTCCCTGCAGGTTACAACCTGAACCGTTTCAAGACCAACATACATCGACATTTCCGCGCACTTGCCGCTTCTCGAGCGTGATAGGACATTTCCTTGCGAGTGCGCATATCCGTAAAAAAAAAAAAAAAATTAGGCAGTATCCTAATATTAGGCGCCTTTCCTCTACTTTTGACATCGAACATGCCATAACTTGAAAAAAAAAGGTTGTCGTAGATCAATTCATATGACACATTCAATTTTTTTGACAAATTAAAATGAATGACTTGTATAAGAAACGACAAACGTTTTTGACGTCATTGATTTGTTTCAGTCAATTTCCATTTGTTGAAAAAGGAAGGCAAAAAGTATGAACCCTCCTGAAACAAAGTTTAATTGCATTTTTATAATAGATTTTTGGAATATTTCGCACATTCCTAATCTCCGATACACTTGATGAAATTATTCCCTCATTGAATCAAGGGTCATATTTTCCTCGTATTACAATAGTGCGTGATGTGATGCGATCGTTCATTCACCCACAGATGATCAAAATGGAATGGGAGAAAGACCTGCTTTTTTTGCTGCCACAGATGCATGCTAAGTTTTCATTTCTACTGTCCCTCTCCTTCATCTTTCGTTTCAAATTGAAGTATTTCTCTTCATCAGCCCTTCCCACGCCACTACTGGAAATAAACCTGTCCTATGCATTTTCCGAGATGCGTGCTTGTTGATTGCATCATATCAAAATTCAGATTCCAGCGGGTTAAGATTGGCAAAGGTATGTCTTCCAGATTCCTGGTCACCTCGAGCGTTCCACAGGGCAGTAGCACTTGGGTCCCTTGCTATTTTTGATATTCATCAATGACCTGCCTGAGTCTTCATTTTTCATCAAGTCTAATGTTTGCTGATGATTTTAAGATATTTAGACAGGTAAGAAACCAATCTGACTGCTATGAATTGCAGAGCGACTTTAATCGGATGTCATTGTGGTTTGCAAAAAATAATATGTTCTTGAATGTCGAAAAGTGTGCAGTAATGGTTTTTTCACGAAAGCATCGACTTCGATTACTTAATTGATAATTCAATGCTCGACAGGAATAATCTGGGAGTGTACAGGGGGCCCAAATTCGAGCCTCATCATTGGGATCTCGGTAACCGTAAGAGATACGGGATCGGTTAAAGTATGGCAAAGTTGCGCAATTTTATGACCAATAGAGTGCCGTTTTGAAACTAGAAAGATTCCGAATAATTCCGGAGATATTCGGAAAATAAAACCGAAATTTTGTAAAATCGTTTTTATTTGTTCCTGGGCTTATTTGAAGAGCAATTTTAAAATAAATGTCACTTCATTATTGTCACTTTTTCCCCTTTAGAAGATGGTGCTACTAAATTTAAAATTCGACGTTTCGTCTTCAGGTGGCCATCCTCAACTTCCTTTGTTTAAATCGGACCTGGATTTTTTATTTACGATTTTGTCATCTTTGGGCATCCTAAAACCGAAACTGTTCACAATGTTTCAATAACAGTAAAAAAAGCAGGTCCGTATTTAAACAAAATAAATTGATGATGATTCCAGAGGAACGAAACGTTGGATTTTAAATTTAATACCGCCATCTTGTAGAGAAGAAAAAGTGACAATGGGCATGTAAAATTAGTTTTTCATAATAGTCTAGGAGGCAGTGGCGATTTTTCGCACTTATTTTCCCAGTCAGACAACATGCATAGAATTGTAGGGTACTTAGTAATTCTAAGCAAAAAACATATATTTTTAGGGGGGGTTTTCCGATGGGTTGAGGCGCAAAATGCGTTAAAGCTTACGAATGCACGGCCCTTTTTTTTCTGAGGGATAAAAATAGGTCTACTAATGAGAAGTATACTGAAGTTACGTAAAAAAATAGTCCGGCTAATTTGTGAGTATGGATAATATGTCTGGCAAGTGAAAAATTGAAGATCGAGAAATTTTCAGCCAGACTCACTTTCACTATCTTAGATAAGCCAAATTGCTATTTTCATATATTTTATGTTCTATTGTGGTAAATGTGAAATATTTATGTCTTTGAAAATAAGCGTACTTGTATTTTTCATTGATCTTTTGAACCCATTTGAAAATTTTAGCCAGGCTCAAAAATTCTTGCTTTGTATCACTAGGAGAACAAACTATTTAATAGACACCAACTGGGAAAATAAGTGATAAAAAATTTCTCTGCCTCCTGGACTATAATCTTTTTAAATAAAATCAGGAAAAAATGAAAACTATACTAAAAAAAAAAAACTCGTTTTTCTTAAATTTTTTCCTGATTCCATTAAAAAAGATTTTAAAAAACTAATTTCACATTCCCATTGTCACTTTTTCTTCTCTACAATATAGCGGTATTAAATTTGCAATCCAACGTTTCGTTCCTCTGGAATCATCATCAATTTATTTATTTTTAAATACGGACCTGCTTTTTTTACCGTGTTATTGAAAAATTATAAACAGTATCGGTTTAGGATGCCCAAAAATGACAAAATCGCAATTGAAAAATCTAGATCCGTAAACGTCGAATTTTAAATTTAGTAGCACCATCTTTTGAAGGGGAAAAAGTAACAATGATGAAGTGACATTTATTTTAAAATTGCTTTTTAAATAAACACGGGAAAAAATAAAATCGATTTTACAAAATTTCGGTTTTTTCCGAATATCTCCGGAAGTATTTGGAATTTTTCTAGTTTCAAAACGGCACTCTATTGGTCATAAAATTGCGCAACTTTGCCATACTTTAACCGACCCCGTATCTCTTACGGTTACCGAGATCCCAATAATGAGGCTCGAATTTGGGCCACCTGTACAGGGTGTTTCCTTATATTTTGACCCCTACCTACAGCTTTTACTATACGAGGTGGAGAAAAACTTTAAGTATGAAAGTTGTATGGTTAAATCACAAAATTATAATAAAAGACCAAATCATGTTTTTTTTTTTTAAATAGAAGACCCTGTGTATTTTTAGTTTTAATGAAAGTCCTTTTCCTCCTGTTTCCAAATATACCATGTTGACATTTGGGTCAGCCGTTTTTACGGTATTTAAGTTTAAAAATGCATTTACATTACCCTAAATTAGGTCTGTTTCCAGTTCCTTATATCAATGGTGAGGCTTACTTAATACGATTTTGAACATAAATACCGCTAAAACAGCTGAACCAAAAATATCAACATAAGGTATATTTGGAAACAGGAGAAAAAGGACTTTCATTAGAGCTAAAAATATACAGGGTATTCCATTGGAAAAAAAATGATTTCGTCTTTTATTACAATTCTGCGATTCGAATTTTTTTGTTTTAGAGGCGCCAAAATATACTACCGATAAAACCATACAACTTTCGTATTTAAAGTTTTTTTCCACCTCGTATAGCTAAAGTTGTAGGTAGGGGTCAAAATATGAGGAAACACCCTGTACCTATACAGTCTATAACCTCAAATTTCATCATCATTACGACGACATTGTGAATAGGGCTTATAAAGTGCTTGGTTTTGTGATAAGGAGTTCAAATAATTTTCAAAGCTTTAATTCAATAATAAGATTATACAACACATTTGTCAGGCCTCATCTTGAATACGCGTCAGGTCAGTAATATGAGCACCACAAAGAGGCTGTCGTGTTAACGATACTAAGAAAGTACAAAAAAGGTTTCTGAGATATTTGTATGTCCGAAAGCACAATGAGTACCTCCTACAAGTGCTTGCTTGTATTGTTTGTATATTTTATCATTAATCGTGTTCGGTAAGAAATATATTCCTTTGTCAACTATTTCAAATTTAATGCACTTAAGATTAACTTAAGAATACAAAAGAAAAACATTTTTGTCTTCAATCCATTAGATTGGTGGCCTGCCAACTGTATGTAACTTCAGTGTAACAAACTTATGAAAAGGTGCAATATTGACAATACAAGCGAAAGGGCAATACGGGCTTGTTTGGCCTATCGTGATTTTAATCTGTGATGTTATGTTTTTTTTTTAACCATTGTACAACCGTCGCTCGTTACCTTATCTTCTTAATTTTAAGGTTAGTGGGTATTATTTAATTTTATTTTTATTACTTAGTACCTATATTATGGTCCTTAGTAGTAAGCCCTTTCTTGCATGCAATTACCTCTTGGTGTATGTAAGATGTACCTTTAAATAAATAAATAAATAAATATAGCCTTCCACTTTTTACTATTATCGAATACTCATTGCCTGTTCCTCCACATTATCCAACCAGGGCCTTTACGGTGTCGCGACACTTCTTTTATGTATTCGTGATCTCCAATCCATGTTAGGTAATTTTTATCCATCTCTCCATGATCTGGTATTATCTTGACGGGCGATAAGTCCAGCCCAACACCACTTCAATTTAGCTATTCTGGTTATGAAATCATTCAGTTTTGTTCTTGGTCTGATCTGGTCATTTTGTAACATTGCAAATGTCACTGTTTTTTCTATAAATAGTGTTTATATTTCAAATTTTCGATAATTTTTCAGTTATGGCGGCATCTATTGCCGGCTGAATGTATTATTTTATCAGCGTCCTCGAGACGGGAGTAGGCGTGTTCTTTTGTACTACCTAGATCTACACGACCCCAGTACTTCGTTGCTCTTTAACCTCGTTAATAGTTTTTGAACGTAGTAGTTTCCTAATAGCTGAGGGTCGACAGGTTGACAGTATTTTTTCTTCAATAGTGGCAAGTGAAATGTACTTATTCTCGAAGAGAAAATTGGAAAGTCCCTTTTTTTATCTGGCCATTGGCCTGAGAGCTCCACTCTCGATTGTGGCTTCGGGGGCCAGTCATCTCCCGAAATAATTTATCGATTACCGTTCTCGTAGAAAAAGTATCTTATCGGCCTTCAGGCATTATCTAAGCGAAATAACGTTGCGTAAGACAATAGTCCATTGATTATCGAGAAAATTTAAGTAAAAATTCTTGTGATTACCGGTTTATTCAAGTTTGAATTTCGAAACCCACGTGGTAAGTTTCTTTAATTTTTTTTTAAGTGATAGTTGTTCATGGAATGCCTCTATTATCTAGGGCTTTTCCGAGGGCCTATTTTGACCTGTATCTTCCGAGAAGCTACTTTTCTCAAGGGATCCATTTTCTACAAGCCCCATCTCTGGGCATAGAGCTCTTGAGTCCTGCACGTGTCGATTCCTGTACCTCTACCTTTGACGAAGAAAACTGAACTTCTAGCCTCTATCTTCTAGGCTAGAATCTACGATTTCCATTAACTAAAGACTGGATGGCTACCGACTACTGTAATATGTCTTTTTGTTGGACTTGAGGCTTGTATAAACCTTCAATTATAACTTACTACCTTTTTCTATGAAATCTATTTTATTATTAATTACCATATTTGATTGAATTTTTACCGACATTACCTTTAAATTCTAAAGTTTCATTCCATGCATTATTCTTGACACCAGAGTGAACTAATTTTTTTTTTTAATTTTTTTTTTGCCGTATTCACTATAGATTTTTTTTTACCTAACTTTTAGTACCGTCATATTTGAATAATGTACCTAAGTATCTTTTATCTTTTATTAATCATAATCATTTATCTGAACTGAGGTCAAGGTTGGACACTATGTTCTGAATTTGAAATTATTGTGTAAGTACCTATAACGTCAAAAATTGATCAATTTTTAACCCTGAGTCCTACGACTTATATATTTGCGGATTTCTATTAAATCTCCAGACCATTTAACCGTTATATAGCCTAACTTTTGATTTCTTTCAGGTACAAATGTTAGTGAACTTATATGGTACATACTATACTATACTATTTTGAGGTATATTTTAATATTATCGTTTTTTTTTTTTTTTTTAATTTTTAATTTGGTAAAACTGCTGATTGAAAGTTGACCTCTATTGATTGATTTTTATTAAATTGTTTTATCAGTAATTGTGTGATACTTGAAATTGTTTAATAAATTAATATATACTATTTTGATTTGAAACTAACTTAATTGTTTTATTGGTTTATCTAGGTCAGGGTTTGTTGAGATGTGTGCCTTGTCTTATTTATTTCTTGTTCAGGATTATTAATTACCGTTTGCTAATTACTTTCTAGGTGTGTTTCTGAATTTTCACATTTCCATATTTTATGCAATTTTATATATATATTTTTTTAAATTCAGTGGCGCCCTAGCCATACTGTACTTATTAAAAACTATCAACCCACCCCTAATAAATATTCGCTGAGCAAACCGAGCATATTATGGACTTCTTGTTAATTCGTTAACAAAAGGGGTTACAATTTCTGGTATCATCCCTGAGACTTATCTTCAAAATCATTCTCCAGTACACTCTTTTCATGGTCCTAAGTCTGTTCGCTTATTTTATTATTAATCAAGTAGTTTCCATGGCATGTCAACAAGTGAAGATGCATAGGTTAAATTCTTTCCTCTTCAAGTTAAGGGATATTATTAGGATCCCTCAGACCTGTTATTAACTTTCCAATCGCCGCCTATGTGAATTGGATTCTCCAGTTCTCTGATCTTTGGTTTAATTTGTCAACCTTGATGTTATACCGTAAATAAAGATAATTTGGGTTACGGTCGGACCGTCCAAATGAATCTTGATATTTTCTGAAGATATGATTTTTGTTTTTCTCAAGTCCTAGTTCGGCTAATCTCACTTTCTGCTCCGACCACATCTCCTACAGTAATTCTGTGTTACGACTAATGAGTAACATATCATCATCGCCGGGCAAGAAATAAAACTGGATACAAATATTTGGAAATGAAATTCCGCATGAGGGTACCTATCCTAGACGAAGCAATTAAGTATAGGAATATACTAGGACGGAAGGCCCTACTAAATACGCTTCGGTGCCCTAGTTTGTACTCCAAAACGTGTTGAGCAGATACATAGAAAGCCAACCTGCTCGTGAAAACGCTTGTTAGTAAAGAAAAATGAGCTTCACTACAAAACCACCAGGCCCGCTCACTGAAAACAAATTTCAGTGTTGGAAACTCTATAAACAAAAGTTTGAATTTTTTTGAAAGCCTTTGGAAAAAATAATGAGCCAGAAGATATTGGAATTGCTATTTTGCTAAGTGATATTGGAGATTATGGTCTGGATTTATTTAATACGTTCACAACTGACCAGCAAAGCACTCTTAATAAACTACCTACATAACAAAATTGCATCCTTAGAATGTATTAAGAATGTTCTTTTTTCAGGAGGAATGTGCCTAGAATGTTCGCCAAAACCATTGCGAATGTCCTGAGAATGTTCTGAGAAAAGATTGTAGAAATACTGTTTGCAATACCCAAGAACTTCCTGGGAAATCCATTAAGATATTCCTAGAATATACCTATGAGATTCTCAGTACATCCTGAAAAGAATATTCCTGTTTGATTCTAAAAATATGCTCGAAATGTATATTCTCACATTCAAAGAATGCTTCTATGACATTATAGTTATGTTCTCAAAAGAATATTATACGAATATGCTTGAAATATTCTCAGAATATATCTACATATATCATTCTCAATATGCATCCTAGACATAACATTCTTGGTTGATTCTAAGGATATACTTGGAATGTTAATTTTCGCTTCCAAATAATGCTCCTTTCAGCCCTTTTATATTAAAGGCAGTGAAAGAGTTGTTGGAAAACTTCTCTGGAAAACACAAGTATTTAACCAAAGCTGCGGTTTCGAGCTTGTTATGCTCTCGTCGAAGCACGCCAACTGAGATAAACAGGTTCCAAGGTGATTCAAACGCGAGGCAAGATGTAGATCTTTAATAGCGCGTGGCTCCCTCTCTTGGAAGTCCTACAAAGCAAAAGAAAAAGAATATACCTATAATATTCTTAGTAGGTTCTAGATAGAGCATTATTGTTTAATTGTTAAATTAAGATTTTTGAGTCGGTATTTTAGATGATTAGGTGAACAATATGAAAATATTCTTATCATGGTTACCTACCTACATAAACTTCTCAGCACAACTTGGTAGGAATATTCTTAATACTTGTTAGAGATATTAGCCGAAAGAAAATTTTTTAGGGTACATTATAATAATGTTCGTGTGATAATATTCTCCTGGACTAATTCTACCATCAGTCATTTCAATGCATTTAATTCATAGTTTGACAAATATTTGACACTAAAATTAATATAATAGTACAGGATTTAATATGATGCTGTCCCAGTTACTTTTGGTGACGATGGTATATCAAATGTGATCCACATTCAAAGGCCTTGTTTCTTCCCGCTTTGTTCAGATATTAAATTTAACAAAAAAAATTAAAATTGTTAGGATTTTGTCCTAGGATTATACGGTGTGTCCGTAAAATAACGGAAATAGCTATTTACCTAACAAGTGCAGAAAATGAATTTTTCCGCACGCGGCTGCAGTTCACCGAACGACGCGTAGCGGAGTTCGGTGAAGCAGCCGAGCGCGGAAAAAGTTTTTTCTCGGTCTTTAAAAATATTTTCCGCAAGTGTTAGGTACAATATTTTTCCTACAGGCGTAAAAATGTAGATTTTTTTTTATGACAGCCGTGCGGTAAATTTTTTTTCCTACTCGCGTGCGGTAAAGTACCCTTTACCGCACTCGTTTGCGTGCCGTAGGTAGTACTTTACCGCACTCAGTGCTGTAAAAATTCTTTACCGCACTCAGTGCTGTAATAGTTATTTACATTACAAGTGCGTTTATGAACATGATTACAATAGCGAGTGTGAAAGATTAAAACGACGAGGTCGTAGACCGAAAAAAAAAATTCTTTACCGCACTCTTTAAAAAAAAAACGTTTGTATGGACCTTTTTCATGTAATGAACTGAACAACAAGGATAGTTTATTAGAATTTCTGCAATAAAGAGACACATATAATGACGCGCGATACCTGTGTGGAATGACAAGTTTGAGAAGTACGAATTTGCAAGTGCTAGCAAACCTTTAATTGTACAATTATCATTGTATTTGATATAGAAATCGTTATTTTACGAACCCTCAAATCTCTGTTCCAACTTTAATCGTCTTCAGTCAGGTTGAGATCACGTAACCATTGTTTTCTTACTTTTTGATTGCTTGAGAACTTGTGAAAAGAAAGATTTGACTTTTTTTCTGCCTCACTCTGACAAGATCATACACAACACATTTGAAGTTTGAACCATTGTATAATAAACAGTTTTTGTAATAATTTTCAGCAATATTGATTGATAATTGAGGTTAGCTTAAAGAAAGTCAGAATCAGACCGCGTTCATTCAATTGACAATTTTATTATCTGTCACCCACAAGCGGCGCGCGCAGCACAGGTAAAATGAGAAAGTTCCATTGTTCATATTCTTTATTGTGCCGGTCCTAGGATTTTTGTGGAACGACTGCTGCATTCGCTGCTTCGAATAGTTCTTCATCGAAGGTCTCCATCTCTCAAGAATTTATGTTATACCGAAAAATGGAAAATTTGAACCACAAAACACGAATCTATTTGAACTTCCCATAGACGCAAATTATAATATTGATTTGTTGCTATGGGAAAAACAAAAATGCAACGTAGCAGATTTGACAAATGCCACCAAGACAGACTTTTAACCAAATTCTTGTTATAAAAATTTTGAGTGCGGTAAAAATCCTTTACCGCACTGTATCAAAAATTTAAAAAAACATGTAATTAATGCATTTGCCTTCGCGTAATGGCCGTAATGCATGAAAAAGTAAATTCGAATTCTGAAAAAGTGAATTCAAATTCGCGAAAATTACATTCAATTACGAAGAAAAAAATGTTATTTTTTATAGATCAATTTGGATTGATTGTGTCATTTATCTATTTAGAAAATCAAAAAATTTGCCCATATTTCTCAAAGAGACCCGATTTTTAAACATTAAAAGAAAGAAAAAAATTACCAAGTCTACAGATTGTTTATTATTTTATGTCCGATTGATCAATAAAGTGCTATTTATAGAACAGTTTTGCGTTAATAAAGTAGCACTTCATTGTACTAGTAAAATAAAGTGCTACTTTATTTTACTAGTAAAATAAAGTGCTACTTCATTGCCTACCTGGACTACCTGATAAGGTGAAATAGGTCCTGACAACCTGCCAAAGTGAAACAGGTCCTGACAACCTGCCAAGGTGAAACAGGTATACCTACGCGAATTTTACTTTTTTCATTCAGTTTTTTAAATTTTTAACAAAAACCAGTCAGAATCGTACATAAAATCATGTATATAACGCTTACATAAACAGGCTTTATTGACTCATTATTTAATAGCCGCGCTCGCAAGCTTGCTCGGCCATAAAATTATTCGTACAATAAAGCCTTACTTTATGTACTTGTTATATAAATAGCTATTATTCTCTTAATAGTGACATGTGTTTCGCTCATATGAGCATCATCAGACCTACAAAATAATATAGAACCAATATATGTAGAACCTAATTAAAGTAGGTACAATGATTAGAATCGAACCCGTCCGGGTACTGGTTCGACTGAAGGTTTATAGTCACTGCTAAATTTACTTTTTATCAATTCGAATTATTCTAAAAAATAACATTTTTCTGCGATTGACAAGAAATGTCAGCATTTTTGACCGGTTGACAGGTCGCAAAACTCAATATTCTGGTTTTTCAATTATGTTTCAATAGTTGCTAAGGAATCAATGAATAAAAATACGGAAAACACTTTTCCGGCCTAGGCCGGGAAAGTGATTCTCGTATTGCTGAATAATTGGAACTAAAATACAAACATTTAACAGGTAGGTATTTAACCGATCGCAGAAAAAATAGTATATGTGTATTTCGGTGGAAAAGTACATTCTCGGCCTTCGGTGTTTGCCATCAACTTACACCGTCGGCCGAGAATGAGTTACTTTACCACCTTAATACACAATATAGGACTATACTTTCTCCGTAATTGAATGTAATTTTTCCGAATTTGAATTTACTTTTTTCGAATTTGAATTTACTTTTTCCGAATTTGAATTTACTTTTTCTAAAATTAACTTGACTTTTTCTGAAATTGATTAGACTTTTTCCGAAAATGACTTTCCATTTTCCTAAATAAAAGTTACTTTTTCCGAAATTGAGGTTGAAATGGTGCAAAACTTGGAGAACAAAATGAGCATGATCAAATTTCAAAATTTTCACTGGGGGGGGGGGGGGTAGCGTTAATTCAGCCCCCCCCCCCCAACCCAATAGGCCACATAGTCTCTCCACTGTAATGGAGCAAAAATCGAAATTAGTCGAGCAAAATGAGAGCAAAATTATGGGATAATTTTCATCCAGAAATTTTCTATGGGAGGGGGCTAACTTAACTGACCCCATCCTATGTCTAGTTAATAGTTCTAAGTTTTCGTATTTTTAATGCCAAATGTAGGTACCATTTTTATTATTTATTTATTTACAAGAATATAATTTTTTTTCACAAATAAATTCACCCAAGTTTTTTTAAATAAACATTATATTTTCTTTTTTGTGTTTCAAACTGTACAATAGGAACTATTTTCATTTGTTTAAATATTTTACATTTGGGTTGTCGACTGAAATGTTTATGTATAAATAAAAACAGTCGCATCAATATAATATTTAACTTTGTATTCAAGATATGAATTTTGTTCCAATTCCCCTTGGCGCAACACTGTGCGTCGATCTTAATTTCTAGTGGCGCTGTTTTTAAACTAATTTGTATTTATGCAAAGTGACCCAAAAAAGAGATATCACGTGACACTCCAATTTTTTAAATTGAATGCCCTGTATATTTTGATGAATATCGATAGGGCGCATCGTGGTTCGCTCATTGATAAAGAAGAAAGATTCTGAACTGAAAATAAATGTGTTTGTGAATTAATTAGTAAAGATTGTGACCTAAAGTGAGTGAGTTTATGAACTAATTAGTGCAGATTTTGACCTTAAAATGAGTGAGATTTTGAACAAATAAGTTAAAAGTACATTCTATGAGGAAATTCAGTTCTACTCAACTTGGAACCGCAGCAATTATCTCATTAATGAGTGCTCTTATACAGGGTGGAAAATTAACCCTCCATTAGGCGCGCGAGTTTTTATAACATCATTAGTCGCGCTGTATCACAGAGATACATGTACTAAATCATTGATAAAAAAATGGAACCATCTGATGAATTTCGGTTTTACAATTTCTATGTATTTATTCGTGTACTAAACTATAAGTTTTCACTGAAAAAGAGATTCCAGAAGTTGGATTCTGTTTTCGCAGTCCTTGCAGTTTGGCCAACAACGTCCGGCAGCTTTACCATAATATTATGTGGTCTCGTCCGAGTCAGCTTGGGAGGAATTTTGCCTCATCGAGTGCCATCTTCACCTAAGATGAACAGCCTCTTGTAACATAATATTTATATGGAAAAAATACCAAGAGAACAGTTACAATTGAGGAGCACCGATGATAACAAGAAAAGTCGCGCTGTATCAGTCAGGTACAAAGCCGAGCGCACCCCTAGTTTTTTGGAAATTCCAAATTTCCAAGTAGAGATACGACTATGTAATTTTGAGAAAGTAATTAGTATAGGATACCTAAGGACTACTACAAGTCATAATATTATAGGGTTTGTCCTTTTTGATTTATTTGCAAAAATAATAGGCATGTATCTCTCAGATACACGCGCGACTTCACTAATGGAAGGTTAAAAAGGATCCACCTGTATTTTCTCGACAATTATCAGGAAATTTAAAAAACGTCGAAACACTTCGATTTTGTTTGCAAGGGGGACACTTTTTGGCTATTTTAAAATTTTCCTAGATTGCACCCCCTTACCGGAGTGAGTTGCAGCCTCAAAAGTTCGAGTGGTTCGAGTGGTACCTTGTTTGAGAGGTATTTGAGACGACTTTACAGATTTGTAATTTTTTTCGAAATCTGACTACTAGTTTTCAAGATATTCGCATCGGAAGTTGCCATGGGGCGAAAAGAGAACGTGTTTTTCGTACATTTCTACAAGAAAAAATTTAAATTCCTGAAACCCGTCAATTTTGATTGCAAGGGAAATACTTTTTAGCTATTTCAAAATTTTCGTAGGACGCATCTCCTTCACGGGGTGAGTTTCACCCTCAAAACTTGAATAGGGAAACTAGGTCAAGTGGTTCCTTGTTCGAGAGGTATTTGAGATCCCTTTACACATCTGCAATTTTTTTCAAAATTTGACTTTCAGTTTCCAAGATAATCGCCTTGGAAAGTGCCATGAGGCAAAAAAGCGTAAATTGTTAAACGAATGACATTAAAAAAAAATTCACCTCCAATTTGAATAATTTTATTTAAAATTGTTTTACAAACTCAGGTAATTTAGATTAGGTATACCTATCTTATCAATTGTTCGAAATGACCACCATCTTCTTCCATAAAGTAATACAGTCTTTGTTCGAAGGCTCTTCTTACATTAGCCAACATTTCTGGAGTAATTCTCCTACACTCCTCATTAATTCTTCGACGAAGTTCTTGAATTCTGGTCTGGTAAGAAACACTTTACTTTTTAAGTCTCCCCACAAAAAGAAGTCTAATGGGTTTAGATCAAGAGACCGTGCAGGCCATTCGATTGGTCCCCTTCTTCAAATCCACTGCCCAGGATATCTATCATCCAAAAATTGTCGCACAAACGCAGCATAGTGTGGAGGGGCACCATCTTGCTGAAAATGCAAGTTTCCGATATTGTGCTCTGAATCGTTTTCCACTGCTTCGGTTATTAAATTGTCAATTTCGTTCTCCAAAAATTCAAAATAAATCTGTCCAGGTATGAAAATTGGACCTATGATGCGGTTTCCAAGAACTCCTGCCCATATATTTAGTTTCTGGGGGTGTTGTGTATGTGTCTCTGCGTACGCTGGATTTGACGCAGGAGTTCTATCAATTGTTGACTGATCAACTTCTATAACTTTATCTATATTGTCACGGCTTTGGGTTGCCTGCTGACAAAAATCTTGGGTTCGTCGTTCGTTTCGTTTATTCCAAAAATCAAAGTCCAATTAACACAGCAATAATTTATTCCACTTAATAATACACTCTGACACTAATTACTTTAATAACTAACTCAACAATTAAACTCTACAACTCGCAATAATCACTATTTAACTCGTATCACAGTCAAACTTTAATTTAAAACTACAAAGCAATAGCGACCTTTTATATATCCCTAAATCTATTCCTATAAAATCTAGAACACACGCGATAACTCCCCTTTTCTCGATTAAGTAGAATTGACCAGATTAATAGGAATCTGCAATTTTCTAGGGAATTCGATAGCGTAGCTTTCTTGACAGCCTGGCGACGTCACAATATATTCATGGCCTTCTATTCTATCACAATTACCATACCGTGCAGACGAATGATATATCTTATGTGTACCAATGTGGAATGGAGTCACTCCGGTAACGACTATTGTCTATTTACTGACCCGTTCTAGGTAAAAGTGCATTCGTCAGAAAAACAAATGTCGAAGGACAATCGTGGATTGTTTATCAAACGATCGCTCATGATTTCGCAAAACTGCAGCCTTCGATCATTATCGTCCTCATTCAATTCATGCAAAAGCTGAATTTTATAGGGATTATATTTATGAGCAGTAGAATTTGACCAACTGTTCTATGAGATATCTTAGTGATAGCAGCCACTTGACGAGTGCTAGTATATCTGTCCACTTCAACATGACCTAAAACGGCAACTTCTGTGGCTTCATCCCCATTTGCGTTGAAAATTCGCGCAGTAGCTCTAGCACAGCTATTATTTCGGTAATAAATTAGGAACAAGTTCGATTCTTTATTCAATAGAGTAAACCATTTCATTAAATTAATATTATTGAAATATTAAATATCAAATTCAAAAAGATCCGAGCAGAATAATCTTGTAAAGATAAAAAAATTAAATGAAAACATAACAATTATTCGACTAAGAACTAAGCGATAATGTACGGTATAGGTACATTATTTTTGCGTATAGGTATCATGCCAAACGTTCCTATTTCAGATGACCTCTAGAATTTGAGAAAAAATCTGGGGGCACGGCAGTGCCCCCCGCCAAGTTCGCGCACTACTGTATACCTTTTCTCGAAACATTTTAGGTCTTTTTCGACCTACCTGTGATTCAGCTCTGAAGTGTCCTAGAAAACTGAAATTTTGCACAGTCGTGGATCTTTATAGACCTAATACTAAAACTAAATTTCATCCATTTCCATCGACCAACAAAAAAGTTACATGGCCTTAAAAAACGCCAATTTCGTCACTCACTTATGTATAGATCATCAAAATTCTAAGGTACTCTCAAATATGCTAGAAGGCTGAAATTTGGCATGCTGATATGAATTATGGCAAAACCCATGGAAAAAAAAAACAAAAACCCGGAAAATTTGACCAGATATCGTTAAACACAAGAGCCTGAGGAACAGACAGACGGAGCTTCACCGTAATTCGTGATAAGGGCTAGTCTTTGTATGTTGGTATTTTAAACGAAATTAGAGCTAATCCAAACTAACCTCGTAATACTTCAAAAAAAGATTAAAAATCCTAAGAAAGAAAGCAAAACTTTTAAAAAAAATGTATTGCCAAACAGAGCTAATTCAAACTAACCCATTCAAATTAAAACTCTAAGAAAAAACAAAACTTGAAAAAAAAAAAAAAAAAAAAATTAAAAAAAATTTAGGTATTGCTTTCGACGAGAATCGAACCTGGGACCATTTGCTCCAAAAACAGTGCATATGTGCAAGCTATGTGTGCGTATTTTAGCCGATCCTAAATGAACTCATTAGGATCGGTGCAACATTTTAGGGAATTTAGCCACATGCGGAATATCGTTCGGCATTCTTCGTAGCTCCGTATGCCTGCTTCCCAGACTCTTTCTTAAATACGTACACAGTATGTGTAAGCAGCATTCAATGCTCGAAGCTCTTCTTAGTCCACATCAAAGTCCATATGTTGAACTCATCGCTTCAGATAACTTGAACTTTCTAAAACTTCTTCTAAAAAGAGCCCGTGAAGCACTTGAAAAACATAAAGAGGATGACTCAATGACAGCAGGATTAGAAGAAAGTATTGTAATCAAAGAAGAGGAGTCAAAGCTCTTGAAACAAAATTTAACAATGGACCTCATTATGAAATTTCTCCAGTCAAAACAAAATTTGAAATTATTAGTCGTGCATGTGTCCACAGAGAACAATTTCCAATCTGTATATTGCATATGCTATCACCATTCCCAAAAGCCAAGGCTTAAGTCTTCCTTATGCACTTATTGATATAGGTTTATCGGTGTTTTCATGCGGTCAGGCATATGTGGGGATTTCCAGAGTTTCAAATTTAGAAGGAGTTCATCTAATTAATTTAGATGCTAATAACATTGAAGCGCAAGTGTCCGCAATTGCTGAATACAACCGATTAAAGTCATTATATCGTCCTGAACTTGCGCGAATTGAAGCTCAAAAAGAACCGAATAGGAAGCATAGGAACAATGATCGAGAGTGGGCTTCACGAAAGCAAGTTTTAGAAGTTCAAGAAGGCGATGGAAAACCAGTAGCAAAAAGGAAAAGACCTAATGCGCAAAAAAAGTTGAATTATGACATTATTCCTATTGAAAAAATTAATGAAATCTTAACAAAAACATTTCATGTAAAAAAATAGCCAAGTATGCGAAAATACTTATCCCCAAAAAAAAAGTGGAATCAAAGTCAAGCCAAGTTCTTCAATACGCATTCGAAAATAAAATGCTGGCTTTATTTATTCTAAAATGTTTCAAACTTGGCGGGTACCTACAGTCAAAAAGTTCCTTTCTTCTAAATTCAATTGTTATTGTTCATTAACTTATTTCATTTGTCATGTATTTACATAATATAAAGTTAAATAAAGTTTTCCAAAGTAATGAACCTCTTTAAATTATTCAATTATTATATATCTTAAAAGTGGCTCCATACATCCACAATTTATTTAGTGGCAACTATAAGCAGATCAACTATAATCTTAGACACAGAGTACATTTATCATGACAAAAATATCTCATGTAAAAGAATGGCCAAGTAAGCGAAAATGGCAATACAGCTGAATTTGAATCCAATTTAAAACAATAACCCTTTCAATAGGTATTTTGACTCTAGGTACTCGCCAAGTTTGAATCATTTCAGAATAAATAAACCCACCATTTTATTTTCGAATGCGTATTGAAGAACTTGGCTTAACTTTGATTACACTTCCTTTTGGGGATAAGTATTTTCCATAGCCATAGCCAAGTACGCGGCTATTTTTTTACATGAAATGTGTTCTATGATTAGTTTTTAAGTTGTTTGTTACCCAACACTATTAGTTTTTAGTTTTGTTATTTGTACTCATTTATTAATTTATATTTAACTTGGCATGACATACAGGTAATATATGTCATGAAAGAGAAGGTGGTTTTTAGAGACAGTTAGACACACGACTTGTCATGAGAATAAAGTTTGTAATATAAAAGCTATTTAAAAAGTAAGTGTTTCAATATTAAAATATACAGAAAAATTAATAAAACTCTAAACCAAGTGTACAATAAAACATGGTGTCAGGTGTGTTGCCGAAAATAGTTGAAAACAAGGAGAAAAGTGGAAACACATTTTCCTCAAAAATAGTTTATTAAAAAAAAGAAATTGGAAAGAAGCTCGTAAGAACTATATAAACAAAAAGTAAAGTAAAATGGAATAATTCAAGCCCCCAGATTCATTTAATGTGCAAGAGCCAAATGGATGGCTAAAATGGAAACAGAGGTTTGATATCTTTTTGCTGGCTTCAGGAAAAAATACAGCAGACGAAATGGTGAAGGTAGCATTACTGTTAAATATCCTTGGTGAAGCATGCCTGGATATCTACAACACGTTCGATAAGGCAAAAACTAGCAAGTTAGAAGATGTTTTAGCTTGCTTCGATGATTATTTTTTACCAAAGAGAAATGTGAGTATGGAGACGTTTAAATTCAATAATATTCAGCAAAAGGATGGCCAGAATATTGATTCGTTCCTAACGGAATTGAAAAAGCAAGCAGCTAACTGCTCGTTTATTTGTGAAAAAGATCAATGCAAAACTAGTTATGCTGAAAGAATGATTAGAGACAGAATGGTACTAGGTGTTCTTGACAAACAGGTTCAAAGACATTTGTTGAGGGAACCAACAATGTCTTTAGACAAAATGCTGGAATATTGTAGGAGTATTGAGGTAACAATGAAACATGTTGAACTATTAAATAATGGAACAGAAGAAAGACAAGAAGTCGATTCACTCAAGTTTTCTCGCAGATGTGGAAGATGTGATTTTAATCATCAACCTAGACAATGCCCCGCTTTTAATCAAACTTGCGCAATTTGCCAACGCAAAGGTCATTTTGCAAAGGTTTGCTTTTTCAAAGACAAGCCACAAGAGCGAGGTAGTAATTTGTATCAAAAAGGAACAGAAAGCAGGAAACAAGAAGACTACCAGAAAAAAGGACAAAAAGTGACTGAGGTTAAGAAACAAACGTCAGAAGTTCAGGTCTTGGACAATGTAAATATTCAAAATTCCGATACAATAGTAAGTAATGAAATTACAGGTACTGAAAGTTCTATTTTCATTTATGAACAGAAACAAAATATTCAAAATTGTAGTTGGTATGAACCTATTACAATTAATGATATTGACATTCAATTCAAGCTTGATACAGGAGCTGAATCTAGCGTTTTACCTTTAAAATATTTTACGGATTTAAATATTGATAAATCTAAAATTATTCCAACAACCATGACAATTATTTCTTATGGCAATTTCAAATCTAAACCGTTAGGATACATCACACTCAAATGCATGTATAAAAATCAGTTTAAAAATGTAAAATTTTTGATTGTTGATTTAGATTCAGAGCCTCTACTTGGGTTAGGTGATTGTTTACATTTTAATATGATATCACGTATAAATTTAGTTCAAACTAAGATGCTAAATGATTCTAAACCATTACCCAAATCTAGAGAAGAAATATATAAAAATTTCAAAGATATTTTCGAAGGTCTTGGGTGTATGCCTGGAGTGGTAGAAATTAAATTAAAGGATGTTGCAATACCAGTGATCCAAACACAGAGGAAAGTCCCATTGGCTTTACATGACAGATTAAAATCAGCATTAGATGAACTCGAAAATAAAAGTATAATTTCTAAAGTTGACTATCCAACTGACTGGGTGAACTCATTGATGATTGTCGAAAAGCCTAATGGTTCACTTCGTTTATGTTTGGATCCTAAACCACTAAACAAATATATATGTCGAGAACATTATATTATTCCTAAATGTGACGATATTTTAGCTAAGTTAGCAGGAAAAACAATTTTTTCAGGAATAGACATGAAGGATGGATTTTGGCAGATACAATTATCAGAAAAAAGTTCAGATTTATGTACGTTTAACACCCCATTTGGAAGATACAAATTTCATAGAGTTCCGTTTGGCTTAAGTAGTATACCAGAAATTTTTCAAAGAAAAAACATGGGAATTTTTGGTGATATTCCAAATGTGAATATATATTTTGATGATTTAATTATTTCCGGATTTGATGATAATGAACACGATTTGGCATTCAAAAAAGTACTTGAAAAAGTCCTTAAATTTAACATAAAATTTAATTTTGATAAATTGCAATACAAAATGAAAGAAGTCAATTTTTTAGGTCAAATCATTTCAAAAAATGGAATACAACCGTCTCAAAAAAATATTCAGGCAGTTTTATCTATCGAAAATCCTTCAAACAAAAAAGATTTATTACGAATACTTGGTCTTTTCAAATTTTTTTCTAAATTTATCCCGAATCTTTCACAATTAACTTATAACATGCGAAATCTTACTAGAAATGATATCAATTTTGAATGGTTAGAGTTTCATCAACAAGAACTTGACACATTAAAGACTTTAATCACAAATAAACCGATTTTGAAAATATTTGATCAAAATAAACCAATCGAAATACAAACTGATGCGTCTGGTAAAGGATTAGGATCCTGTATGATGCAAGATAAGTATCCAATAGCTTTTGCGTCAAGATCTCTTAATAGTGCCGAGGTAAAATATGCTCAAATTGAAAAGGAGCTTTTGAGTATTGTGTTTTCATGTGAGAAATTTCATTATTGGATATATGGTCGAGAAGTTTTAGTTAAAACTGACCATAAGCCATTAATTTCAATTTTTAAGAAAAATCTTGATGATGTTAGTGCTAGACTACAAAGAATGTTATTAAAATTGTTAAAATATAATATCAAAATTGAATATTTACCTGGGTCTAATATGTATGTGGCAGATGCATTGAGTAGGTCTTACATTAAAACTGAAATTCCTTTAGATGAAGAGTTGGAATATATTATTCATTCACTTTCTTTGACTGTACCAATGTCAACAGAAAAAAAAATTGTTTTTCAGAATGCATTTAACAATGATTTGATTTTATCACAAGTTAAAAACTTTTGTTTAAATGAATGGCCAAAAAATGATAAAAAATTGACTTCAGAATTGAAATACTACTATAACTTGAGAAACAATATTTATCTCTCTGATAATTTGCTGTTCTACAATAAAAAAATCGTGGTTCCTTTTGAACTCAGAAATAATATGCTCAAGTTAATACATTCAGCTCACTTTGGCATACAAAAATGTAAACTACGGGCACGTGAAATCATGATATGGCCCAAAATGTCAAAAGAAATTGAAACCTTTGTGAGCAATTGTGAAATTTGTCAGCTTAATAAGCCAGCTAACCAAAAAGAGACTCTTATAGCCCATAAGCTACCAGAAAAGCCCTGGCAAATATTATATTCTGACTTTTTTGAATATCAATCTAAAAGCTACTTATTAATTGTTGATAGTTTTTCCCATTGGCTAGAAGTTTTTCCTACACAGAATAAGACAGCTGCAACTGTGATTAAGCATTGTAAGGATTTGTTCTCTAAATTTGGTGTCCCTGACATTTTTTATTCTGATAATGTTCCTTATAATAGTATAGAATTCAAGAATTTTGCTAAATCTTGGAACTTTGATCTGCAATTTTCTAGTCCTCATTATCACCAGTCTAATGGCTTCGCAGAGAAATATATTGATATTTCTAAAAACATGCTCAAAAAAATGAAACATTTAGATGAACTTTCATACTTTTTATTAGAATATCGAAATACTCCTCTGCTCAGTATAGGATTTGCTCCCGCACAATTGCTTTTAAACCGCCTGGTGAAGACAAAACTTCCTATATCTTCAGAAAACCTTCTTCCAGGAATTATTGATCAAAAAGAGGTGACATTAAAACTCAAGCAAAATTCAGAAACAGTTCAAAAAAATTATAACAAAACTGCAAAAGATTTGCCACCTTTGCAAAAAGATGACAGTGTTTCATTTCAAAAAAATAATTCTTGGAATAAAGGAAAAATAATAAGCAAATACAATGATAGATCTTATCTTATTAAAGATGAAAAAGGAAAAGAATTAAGAAGAAACAGAAAGTTTATAAATAAGACTAATTTACCTGTGCAAATTTTTAATGATATGTTTGATGATTTATTGTATGAAATATCTGATTTTAATGATGAGCCTACAAATGTTGATAGCACTGTAGTAGATTATAGTTCTCCTGTTGAGCTAATTTCTGAGACAGATTAAATATTAATTGTAATGAAGCTGACTCAGAAAATGCAGGACGGAAAGTAACAGAGAATCAAGATATAAGATATGTATTTTCAAGCGATCGTATGAATTTAAGTGATCGTCGAAGTGATAATAGTGACGATGATAACTCTAGTTGTGACACTGAAAATCCTGATTGTGACAAAACTAATAGTTTGAAAAAATCGCGTAGATCACGTCGTGTAGTTAAAACGCCAAACTATTTGGCTGATTATGAGCTTTATTGAAAAAAAAAAAAAAAAGCGTGTTCTATGATTAGTTTTTAAGTTGTTTGTTACTCAACACTATTAGTTTTTAGTTTTGTTATTTGTACTCATTTATTAATTTATATTTAACTTGGCATGACATACAGGTAATATATGTCATGAAAGAGAAGGTGGTTTTTAGAGAATGGCAGTTAGACACACGACTTGTCATGAGAATAAAGTTTGTAATAAAAAAGCTATTTAAAAAGTAAGTGTTTCAATATTAAAATATACAGAAAAATTAATAAAACTCTAAACCAAGTGTACAATAAAACAAAATGTTTTTGTTATGATTAGATTTTTTCAAAACATACCTATTGAGGTCTTCAAATTAACATCAAGAAGAATTTTTTGCATTTGATAAAATACTATCTTTTGACTTTCAGTAGTCAAAAGTGTTCTAAGTTTTTCTGATAGACCGCGGTGAATTCGATTATTTGATTTTTAAATAGCTTTTTAAATGTAAAATTTTAATTATCTTAAATGTTTTTAACGACTATGATATTTTTTAATTTTTTTGTAAATGTATGCTTTTTTCAATATCTAGATTAATTTGCCTTGTATGATTGTTTAATTGATGGTGTTTATGTTTATGACTGCAATTGTGATTTTGATTTTTTGTTTTTGTTGTAGTCCAGATGATGCGTTTAAATAGATGCGAAACGTTTTTTATTTTATTTTCTGTCTTATTAACCTACGATCCCAACTACTAATTATATTTGAAGGGCACGAACGACCAACCAAATATTGAATACACTTTTTAGATTCATAGGCTTCTGATGTCTCAAAACCAATGACGAATTGCACTTATTTGAAAAATTTAAATTATTGGCACTTTCCATAAGAACTAAATATGTTAGGGAGAGACAGAGAAGGACATCAGAAGCTCCTAAAATCTGAAATAAAGAATCCAGGGTCGTATGCAAAAAAATAAAGTTGATGATGGCCCGAAGACGAAACGTCAGATTTTAAATTTGATGTCAGCATCTTATAGAGGAGAAAAATTGGCAACGATGAAGTTAAATTTATTTTGAGATATCTCTTCAAATAAGTTGAGCAAAAAAATAAAATAGATTTTACAAAATTTCGGTTTTTTTCTGGATATCTCGGAAAATGTTAGGAATTTTTCAAATATCAAAGCATTATTTTATTGAGCGTTAAATTGCGCAACTTTTTCCTAATCTAACCAACACTCTAACTCCAACGGTTCTCCAGATCCTAATGCTATCCCATCCTTATCTTGGACACACTGTATATTATTTTTTACCCGACCAAGACAAATTAGGTTATTAAACCGTATGTAGGTATATTTGTAGGTACAACACTGGTATATTAATAATTAAATATTAAACATTTTTTACTAATAATATGAAAATTCAAAATACGATTTTCTATTATTTAAAAAAATTTCTCTTCAAACATTAAATGATACATTCATTCTTGCTCGATATTAAACGAATTCTACACGCAATAAAAAGTATGTATATTTCGAAGGAAAGCCACATTCTCGGCCTACGATCTTTGCCTTACACCGTCGGCCGAGAATGTGTCGCTTTTCTACCTAAACTTACAATATACTATTATCTGCCTAGTAGATACAGGAATGCAAAGTATTTTGCTTCAGATAATTGCGACAAAATTGATTCAATTGTTGGTATTTCATCTAGATACCTCTCTGACTATATTCTATAGGATCGATCACATACTCTAACAGAACCATCGCGTTTTAGTTTAGAGCAACAACAATTGGATGTATGCATTCAGTTGGGTCCGTCTGTTTTTCAATTAAACCCAACTGTTCCAAACGATCCACTTCTTCTTCAAGCTTTGATTTCCTAACAATGGGTATATTTTTCTAATAGCAGCAAGAAAACTCATTCTATAGATAGGTAGTTTTGTCGCGATTGATTTTAAATAAACGAAAGTTGTCCCAAAAAGCCATATTTTTTACTGCATTACCTAATTGAAAAAATAAATAAAAGTCAAAAAGTTACTTAAATAAAACCTAACGGATTTGTCCAGATTTTCTCCTCAACTCTGTATATTATGAATGTACCTATCTTAGTAGGTATCTATTTTTTCTACTATTTTCCGTCCCCGCGGCGGCATTTTTTTCCAGTTTCAGGCCGCTGATCAAAAGAAAACGGGCTCCACGGGTTGCTGAAATGCTGCACCAATCGATAATCTTTAGCAACGTTGCCACGTGGAACGCGGGACTGGAATACGTGTCAGGGGGGCAATGGCCTAGATTCGTCGACACGGGAATATTCAATCTTCATCGGGGACACGAATAATTATGCTATGTATTTACTTTTCCAGGACTTGCCTAGTTGCTTTTTATTATGTATTTTAAATATTTAGAGAAGTCATGGTTCCAAAATAATCAAGTCTTGCACTAACCAATTGATAATAATTATTATTTATGTATTATTATTTTTAAAGCAAAAGACGCTGTAGTTTCAATAGTGATAATAGCCATAATGTATGCCAAAAAGTCTAAGGAAGAATATTTTCCTATAACATCGAATGGAGAGGCTGTAGATCATACATAAACCACTATATCCTGAAAATTATACCAACAACATGAGTTTTGCATTTTCCAATACCATACCATCCTTGGTTATTTAGAGGCAGCAAAACAAGGACAGGCTGATCATCGAGGATAATGCGCTTAGATAATTCAGAAACTTGGCCAAAGTTTGTTCCAGCATACAATGCAAAATGTTGACAACATGAGGAGTGTGGACGTGGCACCTGATACCCGAGTTTGAGCAAAGTTATAATGAAATATTACGAGTTGATTGTACCACATCAAAGCATTCTGATTATATTTTCATTGAAATAGATTTTATGGATAAATGACAAGACTGTATCTTGTATATTACTTAACTAGGTAAACTGGTACTCGATAAACCTAATTATCATAAGTTACCTCAACATCCCCTTTTTATAAATCCATATACCCTTTGAGGAGGTTAAATCATTCTTCCAAAAGAAAAGAAATAATTGGAAATTGGAACTGTAGTTTCTTCGGAATTCCATCAGAATTATGTTCTGCTAGAGAAAATTTCAAGGCCAAAAAGGTAAATTTTAACGCCTGGAATTAAAAGGCCGTATATTTATTTTCAGTAGATTTTAGTGCACTTTCTGATAACATATTTTCATTTCCAGTATCATGAACGATATAATTTTAATACTCTTGTTTTCTATTTCATTTCCAACGTTTTCTAAACGAATTTCTGAATCTAAACGTTTCACCAGTTTTATTAATACTAAATACACCTATATTGCCTCTTAGAGCTCTCTTCAGAAAAGAGGAATATAAAGGATCTTGCATCGTGGTAGGTATTATTAGATGATCGTAGCTGGAATTATCATTTATTTGCATTCCAAAAGCTCTGTGATTGAGTACCCCTATTACTTTGTCTGGAAACCAACAACCTTCTAGTTTTAACTCAACAACAACATTTTGACCAACAATTGATAGATTAAGTACTCCTATAATGTCTAACATAATATTGTTGGTTTTGCTTTATTTCAAGAAATTAAATATTTAGTTAAGTATATTTAGAAAAGTTTATTGTTTTTGCTAAGCTTTGCAGATGATCAAGTATTATTTCAATTGAAATTGATTATGATATATTATCTGATAAATATGGTAAATCAATAGAGGAGCCCCAGACGCAGAAATTAAAGAGCGGAATGTACAAGGACGGAAGGCAATATCCCTACTAAATAAAGTATTATGAAGCCAAAATATTTAAAAAAAAAACTAGAATGTACAACAAGATCGGAAATCGGAAGACGTAGAACGTTATGGATCGATAATCACATTGTTTTTGATTTTAAATTATCAGAATAAGCAATTGAATTTAACTCCACATCCAACGTCCAATATGGCTTCAGTATTTGAATGTACGATGTAGAACATTGAATTATGAGTTTCGTTATCGCGCTTCTACTAACGACATTGAGTTTTGTCACCATTGTGCCTACAATAATAAATTGAAGCCCAACATTTGATTTCATAATGTCTTCATATCTTGACCGTAACTCCTGTAGGTATCTATTTCAACATCAACTTTTTTACTATTGATATCAAGTTGAGTTTCATACGCCATTGATTTGCAGAGGAAATTACTTTAATTTGTTGAGGATACTGAAACATACTATCTACATGGAGAAAACGTAAGTAAAAGTAAATCTTCTGAAACTTCAGCCACTTTATTTTCTCTTGTTTCGTTTTTCTGTTTCAGGTAACAAAAGCCACTTGCAATATGGACAAATGTCTAACAGAAAGCTCACTATTACAAAAGCGAGTGCAGTTGTAATAGTGAGCTTGTTTTGAATGATAATTCCCAGCCAGCAAGGGTACGTCATATTGACGTCCTTATATGGTGATAATTCGTCAACACTCGTCACCTGACCAAAAACTGACGACATATTGACGTGTGATAAATGCCGTTCAAATGACGTGCTTTTTATCACGTAATATTGACGCGTTTTTCTGGTGATAAATGTAATACACATTGACGTCAATATATATCATGTAATATTCACGTATTTTTCTTGTGGTTCAGTAAACCTGGTTTTTTGAATTAGGTTTTTTTCGAGGTTTTTTTTTTCAATGTGTTTTGAATGTATTCCTAGAATTCCTAGGGTTGTGCCGTGTATACTGTATTCTATAGTGAATAGGAGACAAAGTGATGATACAAATCATTATTTTTTTTCGCATTTGTAACTACTCACGAAAATTTTTCGACATCCTGTTTTTTAATTTTTACTACAGCAAAACTTTAATGCGTTTGAAAACACATTTTTGAATAAAAATTAAATGGAAAACTCCCATAGTTCATACTCATAGTTCCATCTCTGACTTTCAGATAGTATAGAAATAAACGGTAGAAACTGTGGAAAGGCCAGAAAGGGGACGTATTTGGTTTGTTTTTGTGTTTGGTCAACGGTTTGGTGAATGCGGAAATTACTGTATTCCTTTTATACATCGAGTGACACCGAACAAACACCGAACGAAAAACGTTCAAGCTTCTGACTTTGAGCAGCTCCGAGTAACTCAACGGGAAAAAGGAAAAGAGTAAATACAAATACACTCACTCCTGTATTTTTTTTGTTTCGAAATTCTAGCATTAGTTTAGTATTAGTAAGGGACAACAATAAATATTGCATCGCCGCGTGGGGAAACGAATATGCTATTCAGCGAATTCTATTGGTAGAACCAGTGCAGAAAAATGTTTTTTTATCTCTTTCTTATACAAGCCGGTAGAAAAGACACGAACACACTCAGTGCGCACTAACCCTTCCAATTCGCTACTGTGTGACTGTTGACGTTGATTGTTGTGAGAGAGTTTGTTGAGGTTATGTTGTGGTTGTAGCATGGCGTGGTCGTGTTTCATTTGGTTTTCCGATTCTTGGGTTTTCCCTCGCTTTTTGCTTTCTCATTTCCTTCCAAGTTTCCCTCATTTCTTTTTTACGCAAGTATCGCGTGGGATTATCAATTCTTGATATATTTTTCGGTTTTAATTTCTCTTCAGAATCATCCTGCATCCAAGTGAAACGCCTCACGCCTCTATATGAATGTGAGTTTTATTCACGTGTTTGTGTTGAGACTAATAACAATCACCAACCGTAAGTATATGTCTTTTGTTTTAATATACCTTATTATACATTATTATTATTGCTTGTTCACCTAAGGGCCAAATTATGGACCAACAGGTAAGTGTCTGGTTGTTACCTCACCTAGCAAGTACTACAAGTAATATGTTTAATACGCCTACAGAATATTTATATTGTCTTTTTTTAAATATATTTTTCTCAAAAGTGATATAGTGTTGGTTCATTTTCGTTACAGGTCATATAAATTTGAAAAAACAAGGATTTATAGAAAATATATCAGGTAAATATGACGTCATTTATAAAATAGATATCACGCGAATGGAACGTTATTAATACGCCAATATCACGTTAAATAACTCGTAAACTTGACGTCAAATAACACGTAAAAATGACGTACCAACTATGACGTCATTCGTCCCAGACATTAGGAAGTCATTTTCACGTCATAATTAAGTCATTTAGCTCGTCATTTCTCGTCACTTGATGACCAGTATTTAACGTCATTTTCACGTGCTGTTGTTACTTGGGTTCATGTTTGTTCAATGTGATGTCATATGATGTGATGTGATGTATGTTATGTTAATTTGTGTGTAAAAGCTGTCAGTTGCACTGCAACCTAGGTTGATCTATTGCACCTTCTGCTGCTAAATTCAGGTTTGCTACAAAGTCCTTTAGAAATTTTATGATATGCAGTGGTTCCAGATATGAAATATTTTCTATATAAAGAAACGTCTTCCGGCGTTTTTATATCTAACCTTAAAATTGTAATTTTTTTTGCGATAGAGAAGCACTAAACACACAAGAAACTCAAGAAAGTATAAACTAAACAAATTAAATCAACCCAGAAGAAAAGTGAGGTTATATTCATTTAAAATTTGACACATGCGTCAGGAATTTCAAGATACGTTACCGATACGGATACCGCGAGAGGGCCGTAACGTTACGTTGTACGTACGGTATCTCGGCCTCCGTATCGCTTCTGCACATGCGCAGTACGATACCGATACGGATACCGAGCAAAAAATACGGAAGCTTTATGTCCCTATTGTCCCTATTATTGAAATTTTTACTCCAATTAAAAGAATTGAGGATCCAAAATTTCCAAGATGAATGTCGAATGACCTGAAATGGAAAGCTAAATCATGCAAAAGAAATCAGCTCATAAAGAGTTTCAAATTATATAATCACAATATAACTATGACAATTTTGTTATTCTTAAATCTCAGTACTCAGTGTCGATCATTTTTCGTGTAGTCTAGGAAAATTGTCGATTTTCAAAAAAAAAAATCCTACCCAAAAGAACTTTTCAAGGATGATAGGGGGAGGGTGGGTGATCATAAAACCGAAAATATTGAATATTCACCCCTCTGGCGTTTTGCGCTATAGGGGTTGAAAGTGCGCCATTGGCGATTACTTGGTACCTATTCATTTTACAAAAAAATGTTTCAAATAAAAGATGTGCAACATTATTTGATCTACAATGTTTATCTAAAGACTTTTTTGATTAAGGGCCATCTGTGGTCATAAGGGCCGTTTGAAATTTTATAATGAAAATAAAAAATTTTAACCAACGTGAAAAAATTTTCTACAACTCATACAACATTTTTGCTTTATGAAGTTTTTACTCACCCCCTGCCGTTTTTCAATAGGGGTAGTTTAAATTTTTTTTATTTTCTTACAAAAAAATTTTCTCAATAAAAGTTTTATAAGATAACATTTTCTACAATTTTTCCTAATCAACTTTTTTTGTAACTCACCCCCATTCAGCGGGGGGACACTTCCCTCGGGGAAATTTTAGTTTTTAGGGGTATATATGTATTTTTTTTTTCTTTTCCCGCCTTTAGTGCATATAAAAAGTTGCAATTAACATTGTATTAGAAGGATTTTTTTTTCACCACCTTTTTGTTTTTAGGGGTAGTTCGCCTATTTTCAACTTTACAAAAAAAATTTATTGAAAAAACTTGTTCATTTTATTATTTGGAGCAACTTTTCTCTATAACTTTTTTTTGTAAAGTTGAAAATAGGCGAAATACCCCTAAAAACAAAAAGGTGGTGGAAAAAAAATCCTTTTAATACAATGTTAATTGCACCTTTTTATATGCACTAAAGGCGAGAAAGGAAAAAAAAAATTAATATATACCCCTAAAAACTGAAATTTCCCTAAGGGAAGTGTCCTCCCGCTGAATGGGGGTGAGTTACAAAAAAAGTTGATTAGGAAAAATTGTACGAAATATAATCTTTTATAAGGAAATTTTTTTTGTGAAAAAATAAATAAACTTTAAACTACCCCTATTGAAAAACGGCAGGGGGTGAGTAAAAACTTCATAAAGCAAAAATGTTGTATGTGCTGTAGAAAAATTTTTTACATTGGTTAAAATTTTTCATTTTCATTATAAAATTTCAAAAGGCCCTTATGACCACAGACGGCCCTTAATCAAAAAAGTCTTTAGATAACATTGCAGATCAAATAATGTTGCACATCTTTTATTTGAAACATTTTTTTGTAAAATCAATAGGTACCAAGTAATCGCCAATGGCGCACTTTCAACCCCTATAGCGCAAAACGCCAAAGGGGTGAATGTTTGATATTTTCGGTTTTATGATCACCCACTCGCCCCCTATCATCCCTGAAAAGTTTATTTGGGTAGGAATTTTTTTTTTGCAATACATGTATTTTTCGACTATTTTCCTAGACTAGTGTACCTATACCATAAACTATGTAAATTCAAAAAAAAAGGGTATTGAAGGTCATGAGTCTGAAAATCCCCAAGAGGTTACAGGATTCTTTGGACAGCATTTTTCATTGGTATACTAACTTAGAATTTGAGGATTTCTTTACCGATTTTAACTCTGGATGTGGAGAATGTGTTAGCGAAAGATCTGTAAAATTTAAAATTTTCCACATTAGATGTATTTAAAAAAATTGATTTTTCAAAGAAGAAATTAGGAACGGAATGGGTGCAGATGGATTACCAATTTGTATTTTACAAAGTTGTAAATATGTTTCAGCTGAGATTCTTTGCAAAATGTTTAACTTATCACTCAGTTCGGGGGTGTTTCTATTTGCTCGCAAAAAGTCCTATATTACACCTGTTTTTAAAGATAGGAATAGAGCAGACATAAAACATTATAGACTAATCTCAAAAAATTCTACATTGGAAAAAACTTTTGAGTCACTGGTAGGAGAGTGGTCCTCCTCTTTAATTATTCACTAGAAGAAGATCAACTGCGTCTTTGCTGGTGTATGAAGAAACTCTGTTGGGTGCCTCTGAGAGTAAGTATCAGGTTGATGCAATCTATTCTGATTTCTTGAAGACATATTCGACAGGGTGGATCATATAATTCTCTTTTCTTGGTTTGAGAGCAATTTAGAGGAAAGAAGGCAGTCAAAATAAAAAATTACATTTCATCTGAAGTTTTATAGTTACATTTGGGGTACCGCAGGGCGGACATATCTTAACTTTCTTCTTTAATGCCTTTATAAATGATATAAAACCCATCTTTGATGACACTTGTGACTTTTTAGGATTTGCAGATGATTTGAAAGTTTTTAAGATGTTATCAATCTCAATGAGGGCTTATCAAACAATAATTTAACTTGAACATAGATAAATGTGAAATCATCAGATTTTCTGAACTTAAGAATCAAATTATGTTCAATTTTTCTAACAATGGAAATAGCAAGAGTGCACTGAGATATTGGGGTCCGGCTAGATTCCGAGCTTTCTTTTTTAAGTTTTCATATTGAGAGGACTATCAGCAGGGCCATGAGAATATTGGGATTTATTTTTAGGACTCTGAATGTACTTAATATTATTAATAATACTGTCTATATTCAACCTAAAAATAGCGGAAATTGAACAGATATTTGCCTTCTTTATAAGCTTGTTATTAATAGTTTTCATAAAAAAAATAAATAAATAAAAAATCTATTTGTCAAATGAAAAACTGTTAAAATTGTTGAAGTGTCTTTTCATGTACGAGATTAAAATTCAGAGTTTTAAGTTTCAATTTTGACTCTTGAACAGCCGCGGTAATAGGACTTTTATGCATTTTGTAACTGCTTTATTTAGCTATAGGTAGTTTTATTGCCATTTCGCTATCTGCTCTGAATGTTACTCCTAATGTTTTGATATTTATTGACATTTAGATATTGTTTAAAAATATTCAATTTTTTCAATATTGTAAATGCTATATGCGTAAATAGAGATTTGATTTGATTTGATTGGTCCAAGATTTCTCATCCTTAACTTACTAACGGCATCGCAATTCAGCTGAAGGTGCTGAGGTATCTCCTCTCCAATTTCGGTAGATGTTCCTCAAGTCTGGATTGTATATACTTTGCCTGTTATAGTCCTGTTATATCCGGTTTTCTTTAAGGATTCCTTGGAATTGCGCATTTCCATTGCCGCAGAATGGTTCCGGCCCAGCGGAGGGTATAGAAGCTGCTTGGCTGTCAGACAATATTGTAATGTAAAGATGCTTGCTGATACCATTTGATGGTGTTCAGGTTAATTCAATATGCGAGCATTTCTCCACGGCCTTTTCTTTTGAAAAATTGCCATCATCATATATTACTCTTTCTTATTAAATTAAAACGTATGATTGACAAATCAAAAACTCACAACAAAAAATTATATAGCTTCCTATGACCATATCGAGTTCCACCTTTAGATTGTGAAAAAACACCGTCTGAAATTTTCTATGGACGAACTTTTAGAACTAAAACTAGATTTCATTCGACCAAATATTGCTAGTCATGGTAAAGAGTGGTATATATTAGGAATTAGAAATTAAATTTTATAGACCAGGCGACAGAGTTTAGCATTGGAACTTTCGAGGTTGAAGATTTCACAGAACATAAAACGATCATTACCGCTGGTAAAGTCAGGTTATGTATTTTCCCATCGGTAGCTACGAGTACGTTCGAAGACTGTGTTGTAGAGTGGAGTGGTCCAAGAAAACATTCTTCAGGATCTAGACATCTTGTCAATATTAAAAAACAAATTAAATACAAAAATTGAATACAAAAAAAATAATGTAAACCAAATATAAAAAAATATAAAAAAACAATAGTAAAAATTAAATATTAACAAATTACAAAACCACACATTAAAAATTAAGTCAAAACCAGTTAACACTAAAGTCAGAGGTCAACAATAACATTTGTAAGGACTACATATTAACATCAATCTAAGATACTTGGTTATTCTGCCTGTATGATTTCAATAAGTTACTGTATACACTACTTAACCCATCCGTGTCAGTTTTAATATTCAGGGCGGCTTCTCATGAGCGTAATTTGACATTTATGGCGTGACAGCGTAACTGAATGCAGAATTCTGATTGGACAAAATCCCGCCATATTGGATACGCTGACACTCTCCGCAGATACGCCAAAAGTTGAGCAAAGTTCAACTTTTTGCGTAAAAATTAGGCATTCCAACGACCTGTCAAAAAGTGCGTTGTGGCAGAAGTTCATTATCCCGTATATGAGAGTATGTTAGTTTAAAGCTTTTTAAGTGCATTTTGTGGTTGTTTTGTGAATGAACTCTGTTTATTTTTCTATTTTATTGACTTCCTTAGTGTTTCTTTCAATTAAAAATGCTACAAACGGGTCTTGAAGTTGATTGTGGAAGTAGTTTCAATAAGGTAACAAGGATGATGTCAGGCTTTTTTTATTGCCCTGTGTTTTAAAATTTTCCAATTAAAACGTGAAAATTTTTCACTACCACTGTTCCTGCATCTGAAATAAAGCCATTTTCGAAATATTCGTAAGAATCTAAGCTTTTGTAGGCCTTCATTTGCTCATTAATGTGAACTGTGGATCTAAATGTCATCTGGACATTTTTTTAAACTAACCGTTCGCCCAGATCCCGATTTTCCTGCATTCAAGTCTTTAAATATTCACTCTGCATCTCAAAAAGTATATTATAACAAAGTAAACTGTAATTAGCTTGAAAATATTCCAAATAAACTCAAGATAAACAAACAAACGTCAAATTTTCCACGGTCGCCATATTGAAAAATCACGTGGTTTGGAGAGCCTAATTCAGCGTTTTTGGAGGTTAAGGTTGCAACCATTTCGTTTTCTTGATTCTTGTGATTTACTGTCCATATTTGTAACTATTTGAAACTAAAGCAAAAACAAATACAAATTTGTACAATCAAAAGAAATATTTCAAAATTTAGGATAAAAATATAATTTTGACATACGCGGCGGCGTAAATTCTCCACTCCATGTGAATATTGCGCCAAAATTCACGTATTTAGCATTTGCGCCAGTTATGTCAAGTTTACGCTCATGAGAAGCCGGCCTCACTGTACCTCTCATACTTATGTGGATCATCTCACTCAGTTTTCTCTTGTAACCATCAATCTCTGCATCCACAATCCTGTCATCCCGAACCTAAACTTGTGGCCATTCTCAAAATGGTGCTTAGCCAGTGCAGTAAAATCCTCAATATATTGCCTCTCATTTCGACAGTCGTATTTGTGTTGTTTAATTTTTTTTTCGAAGTATTGCTTAGTTTCTCCCACATATATTTTATTGCATTCACATGAAATTGTTTAAACTAGTGAACTTTTTTCATCTTGACGTCTTTTAGTTTAGTGTAGAGAAACGCTGTTGTTTTTAGATTATAGAAGGCTAGGGAAACATCAGAGTTTTGGAAGCATCTTGCTATTTTCTGGGAAAGCCCATCAATGAAGGGGAATTTGAAATATATTTTCTGTTCACCCGCACTTTCTCTCTTTTGGACCGGAATTTAGTGATATTTCTATTGATAAAATTAAACGAGTGGTTATTGTTTTGAAGGAGCTTTCTCACCTTATTCATATTGGTGTAATGAAATTCTGGGTCACTGAGGTGAATAGCCCTATGTAAGAGGCCATTAATAATATTCATTTTATTTGAAATGGGGTGATTTGAATGGAAGTTCGACAGTCTGTCAGAGCTGATGGGTTTCGTGTACCAATTTGTTGCTAGTGTCCCATTTGTTCTATGGTGTATTTCAATATCTAAAAAGCAAATTTTCTTGTTGTTCTTTACTTCCATTGTGAACTTTAAGGAGTGATTGAAGCTGATAAAAATTTGTAGTAACAAATCTAACTTATTTTGTGGAACTGCCAATATTTTGTCATGAACATAAGCAAAAATGAAGGAAATAGCAAATGACAATTTTTTAAGAACTTCTTTTATAAGGTGGTTCATAACTAAACTAGCAACTATAGGTGAGGCTGGATTCCCCATTGCAGACCCATCCTTTTGTGAGTAGAAGCATCCATTGTAAACAAAGTAACTTGTGTCAAAGCAATAGCCAATTATTTCAATCAGTTGTTCCCTTGAGTTATAAATTTGTAATTTATCTAAAGAATTTCGAGTACCAGTTGTTTTGGAATGTTAGTGAATAGGCTAACAACGTCTAGGAAAACCAGCACATAATCAGGTATTCTTTGTTGTTCTATTATTTCTGAAAATTGGAAGGAATTGGAGATGTTGAAGTGAAAGTTGGATATTATAGGGTTGAGTGTGTTATGCAAATACTTAGCCAAGTTATAGCCAGGTGCATTAATAAAGCTAACCACAGGACGCAGATGTAGGCCACTTATGTGTGCCTTTCGCAAACAATATAGTTTTGGTGGAACAGAATTATGGCGTTTCAATTCTGTCTCCTCATAGTTAGATATCACACCTTCAGACTTCAAGTGTGTGACAATCCTGTTTGCTTCTGTCTGGAACTTATTAGTTAGGTCCCGATTTATTAGTTGGTATGTATCAGTGTCACCTAACAGTTCAAGAACTTTCAGATAATATTCTATTTTTTCCATGAGGATGGTTGAGTTTCCTTTGTCAGATTTACTCACAATGATGTTTAAGTGGTCTTTCAGGAACTGTTTCGTTGTTTTCACTTTAGTTTCAAGGCTAGACCTAGCTGTAACTGTACTGTTGTTAAGTGTAGTAATTAGTTAATATGTTTGTAGTTCTTGCTTATCATCAGCTGATATTCTTTGATTAGATATGCAATGTTCAAGGTCCTTTATGATAGTTGTGATTGGCAATTCAAGTGTTGGGAAGGGTCAAGGATGTATATAAGGGGGGTTTTGGGGGTTCAACCCCCCCCCCCCCCCATTGAACTGAATAGGTTTTTTTAATTTTTTTTAAAATAAACGTTTTTGGGCGTAGAACCCAAAAAAAATTTCACCTTCGGCGATACCCTCCGGCGGCTATGCCAGGGTATACCTATACATCGTCTGCTCTAAAATTGAAACCCTTTCCAGCATAAACCACGAGCCGCCATTGCTCTAAAGCCCCCCCATGTAAAAGCTATAGCTACGTCATTGAGAAGGGTAGTCCAAACTTAGGGCCCAAACTTAGAACTGTTTCCACATTCTGTGGAAGTTCAGTACCCGTGTAATTGTAGAGATATATTTGTACAGTATGAATACATATATCCTTCTGTGCGGACTTTAAAGACTTCTTCTTCCTAATAATTATTTGTTTGCTTGACCTTTCCAAATTCTGTATTGAACCTAACACAGTACAAAAATATTTCATCCGGCATCAATTTTTTAAGTGCTCTCTCCCAAGTTTCAATCAATTGGGTGGTGGTTCTGACTTTTCAATATTATGTAATGTCAATTTCCAAGTTTAATAAGGATTACCTGAATTTTTCTGTAATTTTGTTTTTCTGAGATTGACAAGAAATGTCAGCATTTTTGACCGGTTGACAGGTCGCAAAACCCAATATTCTGGTATTTTAATTATGTTTCAATAGTTGTTAAGGAATCAATGAATAACAATACGAGAATCACTTTTCCGGCCTAGGCCGGGAAAGTGATTCTCGTACTGCTGAACAATTAGAACAAAAATACAAACGTTTAACAGATATTTAACCGATCTCAGAAAAAATAGTATGTGTATTTCGGTGGAAAAGCACATTCTCGGCCTTCGGTGTTTGAGAATGTGTCACTTTTCCACCTAAATACACACTATACTACACTGAAAAAAAATTCGAGATTATAATAAATAAATATTTGTTTCTGACAAATTTGGTTACAAATACCAAACCAATATTATAATTAATATGCATTGGTAAGAAATACATTAAATTGGTAATTAAAAATATGACTGTTAAAAATAGTTATTTATAAAATACAAATGATTTATTAGGACTCATTTTCTTATATCAAACAATGTTTATTTATAATGAACAAAATATTTCTTACATTGATTTGCAAGGGTTTTATAAATATAATTTATTAACAGAATATTCTGGTTTAGTAATTATAAACAAATGGTAATTATAGATTAATAAATATATAATGTTCCATTTTAACACAGTTTAGTTGAAATTTCAACTTGTTCCTTGGTTTCTAATAATAAATCCTTATTTTCCATACATAAATTATAATATCAGTAAACAAACGTTGGTACACCCGCCACCGTCCGCACTGTCTATCGCCTATATTTGTGAGCTATTCGTTCTTTTAGTTTCGAGGCGTGAAAGAAGAAACACCTTGACCTATGTTTTATCTGTTCCACTGACTCCCTACTTTTGCATTATTCTGGCGTGCTTCGGCGAAATACAACGTTAACAGTCAACTTATAAATGATATTATCCCAGCTCTGAGTGTAATAATTATTAAATCGTGGAAGATAGCGTGGCGGAACACAACAGTGTCGAATTACAACGGTTTTTGGAAACGTGCTGTGATGGTGATACTGAAGTTGTTTTATAAAACTGCAAACGTAATAATATTTTCTGAAGAAGCGCCAGTTAATTAATAGGTACCAAGCAACTTTGTATTCACCTTTTTTTCCTGTTACACCTGAGAAAATAATCGAGTTATAGTTCATTATTACATTCACAGGTCGCCGCATGTACACCCGCCATGTTGCTATGTTCTTCAACAAAATTATGTTACCTATGTGAGAATCTAGCCTACCGAAGAAAAATTAATTCAAAAAAAGATCGGTTCGTTTTTAATTATTTCAGAGTGCCCTATTCCCCAGGAACAAACTAAGGCCCAGTGGTACAATCGAAGCTTATAAATCGTGGCTTATTAAAGCCTAACTGTTACTTATTGTACTTTCCTATTTAAAATGCATTACTGTCAACGAGTTGTCAAATCTTACAGCTGTGCATTTTAAATGGGAAGGTTTCAAGTACCAGAAAGCTTAACTAAGCCATGATAGGCTTCAATTGTACAACCGGGCTTAGAGAAAAAAAATACTTATGGTAAATAATTCCAAATTAACAGTAACAAAGCTAAATAATATTTACGAATAAACGTTTTTTACTATTAATAAATGATTATTTGAATCAAGTATTGTTTACTTACTGGTAATAAATATAAAGTTATATTTAATCCAGCAAAAGAAACCAGAATTTATTATTAACAAACGTATATTTTTGAAAAATATGATCAATTTACTATTAGTAAAGACAGAAAATCCAGAAGCAAACACCAACTTCAGAGAACAAAATATTTATTTATTATTAATATGCGTTAATTAACCATTATTAGATAGAGTATATCATTAAATAAGTGCTTTATTCTCAAATTTTCTGACTATAAAATCGAGATGTTAGTTCAAGGTTGTCACCGCTTTAATTATGCAAATGAGGCTGTGAATCTGAATATAAAATCGATATGTTATTTATGTTAGTTAGTTCAAGGTTGTCACCGCTTTTGCATACATTAAGTGCTGACTCATAGATAGGCAATTACTTATACATAATTGAAGTCGGGTAAGTGTTTGGAAGAAGTCCGGAGAGGTCAGGAAAGGGCTGGATAAGGTCTGGAGAAATCTAGACAAGTCTGGATAAAGTCTGGACAAGGCTGGATAAAGTCTAGCCAAGTCTGGAAAAGTTTGGATAAGCTTGGATAAAGTCTGGAAAAGCCAGAAAATTTCTGGAAACGTCTGGAAAAGGCTCTATTAGGTCTGGAGAAATCTAGACAAGTCTGGATAAAGTCTGGAAAAATCTACCCAAGTCTGGATAAAGTCTGGAAAAGCCTGGAAACTTCTGGAAACGTCGGAAAAAGGCTGGATAAGTTCTGAAGAAGTTCAGACAAGTCTGGATAAGGTCTGGAAAAGTGTATTTGAAGTCGGGAAAGTGTTTGGAAGAAGTCCGGAGAGGTCAAAGGGCTGGATAAGGTCTGGAGAAATCTAAGACAAGTCTGGATAAGTCTGGATAAAGTCTAGCTAAGCCTGGAAAAGTCTGGATAAGTTTGGATAAAGTCTGGAAAAGAGCCAGAAAATTTCTGGAGACGTCTGGAAAAGGCTCTATTAGGTCTGGAGAAATCTAGACAAGTCTGGATAAAGTCTGGAAAAATCTAGCTAAGTCTAGAAAAGTCTGGATAAAATCTAGAAAAGCCTGGAAATTTCTGGAAACGTCTGGAAAAGGCTTAATAAGGTCTGGAGAAATTCAGACAAGTCTGGATAAGTCTGGATAAAGTCTAGCTAAGTCTGGAAAAGTCTGGATAAGTTTGGATAAAGTCTGGAAAAAAGCCAGAAAATGTCTGGAAACGTCTGGAAAAGGCTCTATTAGGTCTGGAGAAATCTAGACAAGTCTGGATAAAGTCTGGAAAAATCTAGCTAAGTCTAGAAAAGTCTGGAAAAGCCTGGAAATTTCTGGTAACGTCTAGAAAAGGCTTGATAAGGTCTGGAGTAATTCAGACAAGTCTGGATAAAGTCTGAAAAAGTGTATTTGAAGTAGGGAAAGTGTTTGGAAGAAGTCCGGAGAGGTCAGGAAAGGGCTGGATAAGGTCTGGAGAAATCTAGACAAGTCTGGATAAAGCCCAGCTAAATCTGGAAAAGTCTGGATAAGTTTGGATACAGTCTTGAAAAGCCAGAAAATTTCTGGAAACGTCTGGAAAAGGCTCTATTAGGTCTGGAGAAATCTAGACAAGTCTGGATAAAGTCTGAAAAATCCAGCTAAGTCTAGAAAAGTCTGGATAAAGTGTGGGAAAGTCTGGAAATTTCTGGAAACCTCTGGAAAAGGCTTGATAAGGTCTGGAGAAATTTAGACAAGTCTGAATAAACTCTAGCTAAGTCTAGAAAAATCTGGATAAAGTCTGGAAATTTCTGGAAACGTCTGGAAAACGCATGAAAATTTCTGGATTGGGTCGGAAAAATTCTGGAAAATCTGGAAAGGGTTGAATTTTAGCGGATCTCAAAGCTCACAATAATCACAAGCATTAGCGTTGAAGTTTGCTTCGGCATTTTCAATGTTCTCCTCGGTTGCATCTTTGTGAAGGACTGTGAATTTTTTATTTATGTGACAATTCTCTGACAATATGCCTATTAGCTGTGCTATTAGATATTTCTCTGTAGATGGTTGTTTCTCAGAGCAAGGAAGTGGTTTAATATTTTTTCGAGTTCCAATAGAAGAATCTAGGTATGTATAGGGTTTTCCAATAGTAACGCTCGATGTTTGACAATAGCCCATGAAAAATTCGATAGTCACACAGGTGCTATCTTTGGCAGTCGTATTCAATTAGTCTCTGCATTTTATTATGGAGCGCTACACGATTGAGCAACGCGTCGGAATTGTTAAAAATTATTATCATTATCAAAACCAATGTTCTATTCGGAAAACGTTTCGTGCACTCCGTGCAATTTATGATGTCAACGATCGTCCTTCAGAATCCACAATTGGCCGACCTAACGTCACTGGATTTTTTTCTCTAGGCATTCTAAAATCCAAAGTCTATGTTGACAAACCTCGAACGGTTGCCGCCTTAAAGGCCAACATTAAGCACTTATTGCTGAAATTGAGGCATTTTTATGCGATAACGAACACTAAATGATTCTAACGGCAATCTAAAATTGTCGGAGAAATGTATTGATAATTCGGATATTGTTGAAAACATCTATGGAGAAGTAAAGTCCGTCGATTTTAATCTAATACTCGAAAGGAATGTGAGCTGGTGGCACCCTACATTTGAACGCCAATGGTCACCTAACGTCACCCTTGGTTTTTGCCATATACTTCACCCCCTCGCTCCTCATACCAAAAATTCGACGAACAATACTAAAAGAAGGAAGATTCAGGGACTTGACCAAATCTGCAATACTTTCTGCAAGAAATGTTGATGTCGAAGAAATAAACGAATAAGTTGTCGAACTGTTGGACGTCAAGACCGAAAAACTCTACACCAGCGGGCCGATCCTCGAGCCAGGGAGTAGAGCTCCTCGAGAGAACACATTTTTCGTCTTTATCATTCTCATTTACTTTTCGATTACGTTGGCAAAGACAAAACATTCGTTCTATCGGGGAGCTCTTCTCCCTGGCCCGAGGATCGGGCTTCTGTATAGATAGTGTCGAGAACTGTGATAATAGTGATCTAAATGATGCTATTCTTCCAAAATATTTAAATTCGCTTAATCCGCCGAATTCCCGCTCCATGAATTACGATTGAAAACGAATTCTATTGTATGCTTATTAGAAATCTAAGCATCAGTGCAGGCCTTTGCAATGGTACAAGGCCTTTAGTTCTAGAACTTGGGGTTAATCTGTTACGCTGTGAGATATTGACTGTAGATAAACATGGAGAAATAGTATTCATAAATCGAATAACACTCTACTGCGAAAACGTCTACCCCTTTACGTTCAAACGAAGGCAATTTTAAAATAAAATTAGCCTTTGCAATTAATGATGATTAACAAATCTCAAGGACAAACATTTGATAGGATAGTAATTGTCAATTGATCTCCAGAAAGGATGTATTTAGTCACGGACAACTTTATGTGGCGCTTTTCAGAGTTCGTTCGTGGGACTCTATGAAAGTTTATTCAGGGAAACAAAGAAGCAATAGTGTTGTCAAAAACCATGTTTTTAAAGAATTGTTTTTTTGATAATTTAATTTTGAAATTTTGCAGTCATAGGTGATTTCAGAAGATCTTTACAACTTATTTACAAGATATTTGAAGATCACAAGACAAAAACCTGAACACGATAAACATAAATGATTGAAAATAACGAAGAACGGCATGAAGACTTAGCACTCTTTAAACTTTGGATTCTTATGAGTTCCATAAAACAGAATAAGATGCACTGGACATATGCACACCGTATATTAAAAAAATAAGATCGATTTAAAGTCATTACGATGTACCGCAAAAGTAATAATTCACCAACTACTTTGATCACATTTAAAATTTATGTCTACCACGTAGGTACAAACAAAAAATGTAAGTTGAATAATTGAGCAATTGAATTTAAAATCTTTAAAAAAAAAAAATTTTTCGATTGTTTGCAGTAAAATGTTGATCGAGTAGACTTCAATAACTGGCCTAATACAAAAAAAGGAACTTCATGGAAATGTAAAAAAAAATTTAAGACTCGATATCTCGTATTATACCACAGCACATAAATAGTTAATAACTCGGTTTATAATAACACCTTGATTATGGTTATGATTATTCTGTTTTAATTAAACCACTTCGAAAAATGTATACCTACGAGTTCCATAAAACAGAATGAGATAAGTAGACATATGCACACCGTACATTCAAGAAATGTGATTGATTTAAAATCATTATGATATACCATACAAAAATAATTAGTCACCAACTCCATCCATCGCATTTGAAATTTCTTCACTAAAATAACATCTATACAACTTATCTCACTCTAACATTTAATTAAAAAATTCGGAATTATTCCCCTCCTATTTAATTCCGTGTTAACTAACTCGGAATTAATCCCCTCCTATTTAATTCCGTATTAACTAACTCGGAATCAATTTCCTCTTAGTTAATTTCGTGTTAAGTAACAGGGAATTAATCTGCTCTTATTTAATTCCGTGATAATCAACTCAGAATTAAATAAGACGGAATTAAATAAGAGGGGATTAATTCCCAGTTACCTAACACGAAATAAAATAAGAGCAGATTAATTCCCTGTTACTTAACACGAAATTAACTAAGAGGAAATTGAGTCCGAGTTAGTTAATACGGAATTAAATAGGAGGGGATTAATTCCGAGTTAGTTAACACGGAATTAATTGTGCATCACTACCAGCAAATAAAAATTTAATAAATGTTCCTTCTACGCCTTCGTAACATTTAAATCAAAAATTATACTGTTTTTTGTACAACACCTAATAAATATTTTCCATTTTATAATTATTTTGATGGACTTGATTTAAAAAAAAAGCGCGCGAAGCGCGCTCATGACCTAGTAAACAAATAATTTGTGTGTTGTGACCAAAGGTTTAATAAGCCATATTTCAATAAGCGATTTAGTAATAGTCACTAATTTTAGGTTAATATAACTAAATCCTTCTTTCAGTGTATTACTCTCTTTATAAAAGGATGTGTATCGAAGTTAACTGGATAGATACATTTTATATTGACATTTAAAATGTTTAGGGACAATCTCATTAGACCTACATTCCAATAAGAAATTTTTTCTGTTTTTTAAGTTTGCCAACCTCAGCACTTCTCTTTTTTATATTTAATTTTTTTGTATTTAAGTTTTGTATTTATTTTGTTTTTTAATATTGACAAGATGTCTGGATCCTGAAGAATTTTTTCTTGGACCACTCGACTCTACAAAACAGTCTTTGAATGTACTCATAGCTACCAATGGAAAAATACATAACCTGACTTAACCAGCGGTTCCTTATTCATATTTATATGACGTGTGCCTAATTTAAATTTAAAATCCAGTATCCAATACAATATGGGTTGAATTGCATGAACCAAACGCTGGTAATATAATTGAGCGACTCTCCTGAATACACAACTTCTTCGTTTCTCTTTATATTTTCTACAAAGTGATCTGGTTGCACTGATGTTGAGTGGATTAGGAATACAAAAAATTGTTGAATGAGCGTTGATTTTTAATTTTGATTGACTTATGTAATGCCATTCGGCGCCAACTCTCTGTGTCTCATTTTAGGGCTTGAAAAAGACTAAAGTCGAAACATTGCCGAAGTGAAATAGTTATCATTCTTCCACGATCCTTGTCCTACAATCCAAGAATTTGTTCATTAAAATTTTACTGAGGACACAAAATGGCATAGAATGATCACTGGAACAATTTGGAGAACTTCATTAATTACTTGTTTTGAATCATGAGTACCTACACCATCGAAAGAATTTTTAATAAAGTCAGATTATGCCAAATTGAAAAAATTATTGACGAACGATCTGAAGGACAAACAGATGAAAGAAGAAATAGTTCTAAAAAACCTCATTCTACTAATTAAAGCGAATTCACATTGAATATTCTTAACCTTTACTGGAGAAGAATCGACAATAATTTTTTATACCTAACTCGACATGGGACAATACTTTAAAATATCCAGAAACTATTCCGTAAGCCTCATACAGAAAAAAGTTCAATTCTCAGTACATACCTAGCCATGAAACAATTTTCAATTTCAGATATACATAATTGGATGTTATCAAAAATAGTTTTCTATCGAAGTAATTTTAGTAAATAATACATTGAACCGCGACAAAAAAAGAGACATTACAATGACAATTTGAATGAATTATTAAAATAAATTTTTGTAGGATACCCCGAACATAGCTACCTACTTCTATTTATATAAAAAATTTAATTTCCATTTTTAAAATTAAAATTAAAAAAAAAAAGCAAACGTTGAAAAGTGCGACTATTTGAGGGATCTGTGAAGTAGGCAACAACACTTGAGGCACAGAAGTTAATCGTTTACGTAATCGTTTAGCGCTTCGTTAGTGCTTCAATGTGCTTCAATCCCCAAATTAGCAACACTCGTATTTTCGGAGATTTTTCGGTTTTTTGAAATCGCCTGCTTACTTCACACCCGGCAGAAACAAGGGAAGCAGCAACGTTCAGTTACAGATAAATTGTTAGTGCTTTAATTTGCTTCAATCCCCAAATTAGCAACCGTTGACTTTTCAGAGATATTCCGATTTTTAGGAATTGCCTGCATAGGTCACACATAGCAGGAATAATGGAAGCACTCAGCATCAAAAGCCCAAAGCGTATAGAAGAAAAATTTCGGATTCAAAACACAAGTTTCTTCGGCCTTCGATACACTAGTTCAATGCTTATCAAGTGCTATCTGCGATCCGAGTGATGGCGTTCAACAATTCATTACTGCCCAAATTGAGCCACCTATGATCTGGTCAGAAATGACAGGCTGGGTAGAGGAGGGGGAGTTGCTTTCTACATTCGTAATAATATCAAGTATAAAATAATCAATCGATTTGGACATGGTAAATTAGAACAACTTTGGATAGAATTTAAAATCTCTAGAAAAAATATCTGTTTTGGTACTCTCTATAGACCTCCTAAGGAAAATGTTGGTCGGTGTTTGGAAGAGTTGGAAAGCTCATTGATAGAGCTCATTCCTGAGTATGACTGCTTGTTGTTTGGGTCTGATTTCAACATTGATTTTCTGAATTCTAACGGCGACAGCTTCAAATTGCTAAATAGTTTGCTGTCTAAATATGGATTGTCTCAGTTGATAATGGAGCCCACTCGAGTTACAGACTCTTCCAGTACATTATTAGACATACTAGTTTCGTCCTCTCGCGATATAGTTGCAGGGGTTCAGGTGCGCCCTATGGATGGGATATCAGATCATCACATGGTGGCCTGTGATTTGAGGTTGAAGAAGGGTAAGCGGGAACCTGTTCTTCGTACTTATAGAGATTTTTCCAAACTCAATTATCATAATCTTATTTCAGATCTTTACACAGTTAATTGGCATCATATATATAGTCTGGAAAATGTCAACGATATGGTGCTATTTTTTATAGTTATTTAAGTATTAAGGGCGGTAAGTGTCGTTTACCGCCCGAGATTGTTTGAAGACCGACGCGTAGCGGAGGTCTTCAATATTCGAGGGCGGTTAACGACACTTAACGCCCAAAATACTTATTACGTTTTATGCACGATCGGGCTATTCCAGTTCAAAAACTTAATTTATAGAATGGCATCCAATTGACATTTTCAAAAATAGAATTGTCTTCCTCCTATAAAGGCGCGTTCCCAATGAAAAATTGGCAACTTTTGTATTTGCAACGCTTCCAAAAATCACAACTCTTATTTCCATGGTTATCCACCACCGCACATTATCTATAACAATTATTATTATTATTATAGTTGGCTGGACTACTTGTTTCTAATGGTTGGTATGGTTGTTATGGTGCTTCTCAAATTGTTTATTTGTGTTAGTTACGCAAAACTCGCTTTCAAACAATACGGTTGCAAGCTGCAAATACGCTTTTTTGAAATTTAAGGAGAAATATGAGTGAAAATAGTGATAGTGAACTGGAAAATGCTTGGAATATTGGTTGTGACGCTGTGATTCCGGAAAAATCAAGGCAACGGTACGAAAAAACCTTTGAAATCTTTAAGAAGTGGTGCGTTGACAAAAACTGGGCTGTTTCGGAGAAAGTGCTTTTGGCATACTTTGTACACCGAAATCAGAAGTTAAAATCACCTGGAAGCTTATGGGCTGAGTATTCCATGCTGAAGGCGACACTTTTTCTGAAGGAAAATGTTGACATTTCGAAATACGCAACTTTAATTGCCTTTCTGAAAAGAAAAAACGTTGGCCATACACCGAAAAAATCTAAAGTTTTCACAAAGGAGGATTTATACAGGTTTCTAATGGAGGCACCAGATGATAGATACTTGATTTTGAAAGTGAGTTAATTTACCTGTGTTTTTAACAATGCAAAGAATTAATTTGTTGTTTTTTCGTAGATAGGCATGATATTTGGTGTAGCTGGAGCATGCAGAAGGGAGGAATTATGTAATTTGACTTTACAAGACATAGATAATCAGGAAACGTTCATTTTTGTTAAAATACCCAATACAAAAACCAATATTCAAAGGAGTTTCACCATCACTGGTAAAGAAGACCAGCGAGTGGATTATTTGGAGATTTGTAGGAAATATATCGAACTACGACAAAAAACCGCAAAATCAAACAAGTTATTCTTAAAAATTCGAAACGGCTTTTGCACTAATCAAGTTGTAGGAAAGAATACCATAGGAAAATGGCCAGCACAAATTGCCACATTTTTAAATTTGCAAAATCCTTCTCAATACACTGGACATGCTTTTCGCAGAACTTCTGCGACGCTTCTTGCAAATAGCGGCGTAGAAGTATTAGCTCTCAAAAGACATGGAGGTTGGAAATCCTCGACGGTTGCCGAGGGTTATATCGAGGACTCCATAGAGAGCAAATTGAAATTCGCAGACCAAATTTTACACCAAACTCCTTCAACAAGTGGTAAGACTTCGATCCAAACAACAGCCAGACAACTAAACGATGAACCTCATCCTGTTTCTCTGATAAATGATACAGAAAATACGGTTGTTCTTGATAAGCACATAAGAAAAGGAGGTTTTGTGATAGATAATTCACATAACTGTATATTTAATTTGTATGTTAACAAAAAATAATAATATTTAAATTCTATTAATATTAAACCTATGTACTATAGTTGTTGAGGTGCATAATAAATTATAATTCTTGTTTTATTTCTATTTCCATAGTTGACAACACGGATTAAATTGAACTAGTGGCCTCCACCAATATTCGAGAGTGTTTGATGACACGAAAATAGCGGGCGGTAAGTTCAACTTACCGCCCGCTCGTGCATAAACAATAAAATGTTGGATTTATTTGATTTTCACGCGCCATTTCGAACTAAGAAAGTTACAAAACCATACATGCCATGGCTAACTAACAACGTCAAGTTAATGATGAGACTACGTGATAAAGCTAGATCAAAATTCAATAAATACAAAACTCCAGATAACTGGTCTCAGTATAAGACACTAAGAAACTTGGTGAATGATTCACTGAAGGCAGAAAAAAGAGCTTACTTGCAGCACTCTTTCAGGACTGATCCAGGGGCTTTCTGGCATTCGTTAAGGCAGCTGAATGTTTGTAGTTCCTCTCAGAATTATAAATTGAGGGAAATTTCTAGTCCGACGGACTTTAACAATTACTTTTTGGACAGTATACCTAGGCTTAACGTTGAATTATCGGATAATTTTATAACCACCAACTATGAAAACAAACACTTTAAAGAATTTATTAAAAAATTTAACTTTAAAAATATTGATTCACAGAAAATTATTAGTATTGTGAATTCGATTAAAACGAATGCATGTGGGTCTGATGGGATAAGTAAGAAAATGTTACTTTATGTGATACCTTTTTTAGGAGAACACATGTGTTTTATCATAAATAAATGTTTGGAAACTGGTATTTTTCCAGAAGTTTGGAAGCAGTCAAACGTGACACCCATCCCTAAAATTAGCAATCCCACTAGCGCTGCTGATTTCCGGCCTATTAGTGTTTTACCAGTTATGTCAAAAATATTAGAAAAGGTAATCGCTGAGCAAGTGTCTGATTTTTTAAGCAATGAAAGAATACTACCACCAACACAATCGGGGTTCAGAGCTCACCATAGTACGTCGACTGCCTTGCTGAATGTCACAGATGATATATTCCGAGCTGAGGATATGGGTAAATCAACTTGTTTAATCTTATTGGACTTCAGCAAGGCATTTGATTCTATTAGTACGGATCTATTGCTGCTTAAATTTTTTGGCTTTGGGGAATCTTCCCTAAGGCTGTTTAATAGTTTCCTAACTTCGAGGGTGCAAAGAGTTGGATTGAATGGTGTTTTTTCAGAATATCGAGTAGTTGATAGAGGGGTCCCACAGGCAAGTGTCCTCGCGCCAATCTTTTTTTCTATTTACACATCAGACTTGCATAAATTTATAAAAAACTGCCAATCTGATCAATTTGCGGACGATACGCAGCTTCGCAAGTCATTTGATCAAAGCGAATTACCTCAAGCGGTGCAACACATAAATGATGACCTGCAATCTATCTCTAATTACTCAAAGTATCATAGCCTTCTCCTGAATGAAAAAAAAACACAATTAATATTATTTGGTAGGAAGCCCAAAGAAATGGCAGAAGATCCCAACTTCAATATTAAATTAAATGATACCCGTTTAATGCCTGTCAATACTGTCAAAAACTTGGGCTTGTTCATTGATAATGATCTAAAATTTAGGTCGCATGTGTCATTTCTCTTGAAAACTTCTTATGGACTTTTAAGGCTACTTTATTTACATAAAAACTTTCTATCAACTCCAATTAAACTCAGGTTGTGTGACTCTTTAATTTTATCGCGTCTAAATTACTGTGACACCGTATATTGGTCTGCATTATTGCAGACAGAAAAGAATAGCTTGCAAAAGCTGCAGAATTCCTGTTTGCGACTTGCATACAATCTTAGGAGGTTTGACCATGTCTCTGAGAAATATAAGATATCAAATTGGTTGAAATTAGGTGAAAGACACGAATTGCACTTATTGCGTCAAGTATTTAAAATAAACTTGTTTGGACTCCCATCATACTTGTCTAGCAAACTAACTAAATCTTGCGAAGTTCATGGGAGGCTTACAAGACATAACCATAGATTGGTAGTTCCTAAGCATCGTACCGCTACTTTTAAAAAATCTTTTAGTTACAATGCGGCTAAAATTTACAATAGTTTACCAGAGGAACTAATAAATCTAGCAACTGTTTCAGCCTTTGTGAGGGGGTCGAAGAAGCACATGTGCAATAAGAGATCGTAAATGCATAATATGTGAAATAACCTTGAAGTGTATACTGTTTTATGTTAGACTATTTTTTTGTAAAAAGATACATTTATCTATTCCGTTGATGGGGTGGTTGTATAGAAGCAACTTGGTTGGATATCGCCACTCATATATGAATGTATGTAAATTTAATTTAAAAAATCTGGAAAAAAAGGCATTTTTATTTATTTATTTATTTATTTATTTTCTTTCCTTGAGGAATTTTTGAAATACGGAGCAATCTCTAGAATTAATCAGTTAAGAGCTGAACTGCTCTACAGAACAACGATCTTCAAGAAAACTACTTTATCAAAGACCTCTACTTCTACTACACTTAATTGTATTCAGAATATCTGCAACGTGACTGACTGCTTTATTGTTACACATTTATTCCTTAAAATAAACGCCTTTCTCCTGGATGTGACTATTTTAAAGAGCAGAAAGTGACTTAATTTGTCTTGGTATTTGAATCGATCCAGAAGATGCACGAAAATGGATTACAAAATTAGGAAGTGTTGGTAAATCAAATTGGGAAGATGGAAAGGAGAGTGAAGAAATGCTAGTACTGATCTATAACATTTGTGAGAAGATGAATATAACGGATGCTCAAAAGAGAAACTGAGGCCTGGTTAATTCACCTACTGATAAACCATCAGGCATATGATCTGACGGATAACAACGCAATCTATAATCGTATTGGTCGGCCAGTTATACGTGGACCAATAGGATTATCGATTGGCAAATTTATCTTGTAGATAGCTACCAGTGAGTTTATCGGAAGATGAGTAAACTGGCCTGAGCATAATGCGAGCAGTGCTTTCATTTATTCCTGGTACCAGTTCAACAACCAGAAAGCGTTACGGCTATGGATATGTCATAATATTGTTGTTATGGAAAAAACAATTGATTTATAATTGTCTTGAAGATTATTATTATTCTTTTCTGGTTTTGTATTTTTAAAACTGTTAATGCCCGTTTGTTCCGTCTTCGCCGTAAACAGTGATTAGCTAATCCATGATTTGTTTTTAATCAACGTTTACGTATTTGTGATTTGCACCGTCTAGAACTAAACAGTGTTTAGGTAAACGGAGAAAGTACTTGGCAACAGCGTAATATTCTTCTTTCTGGCTAACTCACAATGCTCAAAGGCACATTCATAACCACAAGTCTATGTCTGACAATGTCAAACTGTCAAACAAATTGACTAGCAAGTGAGCAAAGTTTTTCGGGTTCTTGTAAATTTTTTGTCATGTTATTTTTTGCGGTGTGCGTCAGGACCTCCTGACTGAACTCTGGTGTTTTTTCAATTCAATGTTCATTTTCTGCATGCATTTTAACAAAAATTGTGAAATTTGAAGAACCAAGACAAAATAAAACCAATTTAGATCCCCTATAGGGCCCGGATCACGAACCCTCGACTCGATCGTATCGTCCATATGAATTACATGGACGATACTATCGAATTGTGGGTTCGTGATCCGGGGGCAGTTCCAGCAAGTATAAAACTGTATTTTTCAGCAGCCGAGAATATCTGAAAAATTTCAGGTTATCCAGCTCTTGAAAATGGTTTTTCTCTAGTAAACCTTCCAGAGAAATCCGACCCCCATAGCTTTGTTCCAACCCAGCAGAGAACCGTTCATTTTACCGCCAGGAATCTGCGAAAAACGTAAAATTTGTGCGTAGCATCCGAAATGTGTATACAGAATGGTTCCGAATAAGTTCTTGGGGCGGTTTTTTGCTAGGTTGGAAGTTATAACAGTCCTAATAATGTCCAGAAAATCAAGATCGTCATTTGAAAACATATCGTCTTTGAGGAAATCGAAATCATAATCCACTTTAATTTAATTTAGAATATTCAGTAAAAGCAATAGAACAATAAAAAGAAAAAAACCATCAAATGGATTGAGGTTGAAAAGTACGAATAGTCTAATCGATGTTTCAATCACCAAAAATTGGACGTTTAGTTCAATCAATGTTTAAGGTTCGCTAAACGTTGATTAGTGAACGGTGCAATTCATTTTTCAAATTAAACAATGATTAATCATTTAAACGTTGTTTAGGAAAACGGTGCAATCGGCCATTAATGTATTATCCCTGATGATTATCCAAATAAAAGCATCTAGTTTGGTTCCGCCAACCCCCTAGACTAAATCAGATGTGGTTGAACAGTGTGTGGTGTTTTTGAAGGTGAATAAAATAAAATGCCTTACACACCGCCCAGCCGCCACCTTCAGACTTTTCAGAGCGACATTCAAGAAAAAAAAGCAAGTTAAAAGGATCAAAAAGATGATTACGAAGCTCTTCTACATCGAGTATTAACAGTAGCAGCAATAGTAGTAATACTGAATATGAACGGAGTCAGAGCAAAAGTTGTAAGAAGTTAAAAAAATATTCAAAATCAAGGTCCAGGAGAGGAACTGTAAGTAAAAATCATTCCTCTAATTCAACACAATGGTATAATGCACAGCCAACTGCAAGTATATCTACAATCATTCCTGAATTTGATAATGCAAACATGAATGTTGATGAATGGATCGGAATTATCGATTATAATGCTAGAATTTATAAATGGCCCGAAAATTTCATAGTATACCAAGCATTTAATAAGCTCAGAGGTAGGTACTTCTAAAACATGGTATGAGAGTTTTATTCAATTAGAATTAGGGTGGTCGAGGTATAATTGGGGAGAGTGGAAAGATATTTTAAAAAGTACTTTTAAAAGCTTTTGAAATGCATATGAATTAATAATGGATATAGCAAATCATAAGCCAATAGATGGTTGTTCATTGTATGATTTTTATTTCAGGCATGTAAAAAAAATAAATAAAATGAGGTCGAATTTTTCGGATGCTGACAAAGTATCGCTTGTTGTTGGGGCTATTGAAGATAACAATATAACTTCAGCAATTGAAGCTGCAAATATTAAGAATCCGGAAAATTTGGCTGCATATTTTGAAAAATAAAACATTTACTGAAAAATCAATATTAATGCCATTGGAAACAAATACACCTGGTACTTGTGGTATAAAAACGTTCTCAGTGCTTCCAAAAGTCAATAGAGCAGAGTTAAATAATTGTTTTGGTTGTGGCGAAATTGGTTACCACAGAACTGATTGTAAATATAAAAACAAAATTTGCAATTTTTGTAAAAAAAAAGGGTCTAAGAAAAAAAACAGGATAACATAAAACAAGAACAAATAGTTATATAACAAATATTATAATAGATTTGGGAGAAAGAAATTTACGAAAACTGAAAATGTAAAATCAAAAACAATTCTTTAAAATTTAATTAACAAATTTACATAAATAAAAAAAGGGTCAATGCTTTTATTAATTTCGGTAGTGACTGTTCATTGTTAAATTTAGAGACAGCTCAAGTATTAGGTTTAAAAGTAATGTCATTGGATGAGAATGTCACATTATCTGAATTTTTAGGACTTGGGACAGTTGTGTCTCTCACTCAGATAGATGATCTTCAATTGAAAATAAAATTTAATATTATAAGGGATGAGCATTTGGAATGTGATATTCTTATTGGAAGATATTTTACTGAGGATAAGGCAATTATATACTATCAAATTGATGAAAATCTTGTTTTTTAAGATCTTGCGCAAGTTCCTAAGTGGTTATTAGATATTAAGCATGGTCCTTTATCAGAATATCAAGAAATGGATTTAAATAGGGTTTTGTTGAAATATAAAGATTGTGTTTTTGTGAATTTAACTAATCTGGGCAAGGCACAATCTGTATATTTAACAATCGAGTTGATTTCTGATAAGCCAGTGACTCATCGTCCTTATCGTTTCAATGAAAAGGATAAAGAGATTTTGAGAAATATCATAAAAGAATAATAATTGTTAGAAGCTAAAATTATTCGAAAAAGCGACTCGCCATTCTCGAGTCCTGCCCTCCTCGTGAAAAAAAGGTGAGCATGACAAGAGGATGGTAGTAGATTATAGAGCATTGAATAAAATAACTTTAAAGAAAATCAGTGGCCTATGCCGTTAATAGAAGAAATTATCGTCAATTTAAGCGGATATAAATACTTTACAACTCTTGATCTGGCATCAGGGTATCACCAGCTACCAATGGATCTTGAATCCATTCCTTATACTGCGTTTATTACTCCGGAAGAACAGTACGAGTTCGTACGTGTTCTTTTTGGATTATGTAATGCCCCAACAGTTTTCCAAAAGTTAAGCCCTCAATGGTAAAAGTTAAGCCCTCACTGACAAAAGTTGTGCTCTCAATGGCAAAAGTTATGCTCTCAATGGCAAAAGTTATGCTCTCGATGGCAACACTTTTTTTTGTAATTTCAGAACTCAGAAGCAAAAGGGTCACTCGGGACGAGGACCAATACAGGATGGTCGTCCAAGCAGTGCTTTCATTCATTCCTGGTACCAGTTCAACAACCAGAAAGCGTTATGGCTATGAATATGTCATCATATTGTTGTTATGGGAAAGACAATTGATTTATAATTTATTATCTTAGAGATTATTATTATTCTTCTTTGGTTTATTTTTAGAACTGTTAATATATTATCCCTAATAGTTATCCAAATAAAAGCATCTAAATTGGTTTCGCCAACTCCCTAGACTACAATAAGGATGCACTTAATACCTACTAATCATATTTATAAGCAATTTAGACCAGAGTTTATGCTGTTCATATTCCCGGTTCTCGGCCCTTGAAGGGAGAAATCAGCAGGCGATTGCAAAAAGTCGAAATATCTCTGGAAGTATAGGAGTTGTTGAAAACTGAGGGGGCGCGGTGTGCATCATGAAGCACTAACAATTCATCTAAAACTGAACGTTGGTGCTTTTTATGTTCCTGCAGGGTGTGAAGTAAGCAGGCGATTCGAAATATCCCGGAAAATAAAGGGGTTGCTAATTTAAGGATTGAAGCACATTGAAGTATTACCCATTCATGCATTTATCTGTAACTGAACGTTGATGCTTCCTTTGCTCCTGCTGGGTGTGAACTTCACACTGTGAAGTGAGCAGGCGATTTCATAAAACTGATGTATCTCTGGAAATATAAGGGTTGCTAATTTGCGGAGCTAAGCACATTGAAGCACTAACGAAACACTAACCATCTATCTACAACTAAACGTTGTTCAATGTTCCTGCTATGTGTGAACTGATTAGGCGATTCCTGAAAACTCAAATATCTCTGAGAATTCGAGGGTTGCTAAATTGGGGATTGAAGCACTTACCATTTATCTGTAACTGAACGTTGGTGCTTTCCTTGTTCCTGCTGGGTGTGAAGTAAGCAGGCGATTTCAAAAAACCGGAATATCTCCGAGAATACAAGTGTTGCTTATTTGAGGATTGAAGCACTAACGAAGCGCTAAACGATTACGTGAAATTCAACTTTTGTGCTTCAAGTGTGCCTGCCTACTTCACAGAGTCCTATTTGAGTATCAAATTTTGCCTCTCATCCAATTTTATTACTCACCATTTTTTGAAAAATCTGCTTTGAAACAGAGCAGCTTGATATTTTTTGTTCTGATACATATATCCTATTCACAATCTGTAGTCCAAAGGTACAGGTAAATTTATCACCTTTCCCTATCAAATAGCATTGAAAGGTGATAAATTTTACCTGTACCTTTGGACTACAGATTGTGAATAGATAATACCTAAAATATTCTTTTATCCACATTGAAGATTTAAATCTAATAATATACCCTGATTTACGTAGCGCGTGCATTAGAAGTTTTTCAGTTCGCAGATGGATAAGTATTATTATTATCTAATGCTAGTACACAGTCTACTTAAATCTCCCTGTATATGTTCCATCAGTTTGCCCAAGAAAAAAGTCAAAAGTGAAAAAGTGAAATTTGATAAAAGTCAAATTTTGCGATTTCCTCGAGCGTACTTTTTTTCAAATTCATTGATTGAATTTTTCCAGAAGTGACTTCGATCATTTTTCTATTAACCTCGCTATGAACTAACAGAATTTCCACATGTATAGTTTGAATTAAACGTGAACGAGTGCAATATTCTTAAGCGCTAAGTTTGTTATTTTCTCATTCAAAAAAGTTGAACTTGAATTTGTACATTAAACCTTTATCTAGCTTTAGTATTTCAATCCAAAATTATTGACAGTTTACAATTTTTATTTTTATTAATCAAACTAAACTTAACAACTTGAAAATTGAAACCAACTCAACAAACCAAGCCTTTATCAGAAATTGCCGATTTTAAAAAATTATAAGTAACAAGAGCTGATGCTAAAAACTACTGTTTGAATGTCGAATTTTACACAATTGTACAATTGAAGGCAATATTTGTCTATTAATGCAATACCAAATTTTTGGTAAATTGCTGTGCCATTTCTTTGTTACATAAATGAAGAAATATGAACTACATCATGAAAAGAGTCTTTTCCCAAATGGAGTGTTAGTAGACCTAAGCATCTCATGTACCTATCTTTGTTAAATTCACACAATAATGTTTTGACGAGACAAAGAAAGATAGGTAGGTAGCTAGTTTTATTTCAAAAATCCAGAAACCATTTACTTTAAGGCTATCTGGATGTTTGTCTATGCTCCCTCACTTATCGTGTATAAAGGCCCTTTACAGACATGTAATCTCGCATCTCTTAAAAAAAAAAAGAAAAGCTATGAATACCAACCCCATCAGTCTTTTACTATTTTTAGCTTCAACTTCATTATTCAGGTGGCTTGAAATTAGACATTTTGAGTGAGCTAGTTTAAGCAAATTAGGATTTTAAATTGAAATCAATGAAGACATTATGTTAACATTGTTTTGCTTGACGTCATCTAATTTATGAGAAAGTAAAGATTTTACAGAATCACCAAAACTTAATTTTATGATGAATGAAGAAATTTAAAAATTATTTAAAAATATAATATATTTTTTTACCTCGTTTCCATTGTGATCCAACTAAATAATGAGAACTATAGCATATTATCACTCAAATTAACACTTCCAATTGTTGTTATTTCTTCAAATAAAAATATCTCTCCAATCTCGAAACTAAGTCCAACAATCACTCTTTTATTTATGTTTTTAAACTAGGTAGGGGAGAGGGGGGCAGATTCAACCATTTTTCTGAAAATCTACAATAACTAAGCTTTCATACTAAAGCAAATAAACCAAAGTATTTTTAAGATATACTTTGAAATTTTTTCTCCTAAAATATCCTAATGGAAATACCTAATAAAAAAAAATATCTCCAAAAACTTAATTTTGAAAATCCTTAACAAATGGTTGAATCTGCCCCTCCGGTGGGGCACATTCAACCGTTGATAGGGGCACATTAAACCAATGATGTAATTGATGGGTTTTCATCATAAATAAATCGCTTATGTCGAGAAAAGGACACTATTTTATTAAAAATTCTTCAATAAATGAAACATTATTCAAAAAAGAGGGGATATTCACAAAATACAAATATTTTAGCAGTTAGCATATATTGTAGGTTTCGAAATTCACATTGAATGTAAGCAAAGAGGACGTCCGAGCAGTTTTAGCTGTGTTAGGTGGCGGCAATTTGGAAACTATGTCAGTTCTGTCTACAATGGATACATCGTCGACTAATGGGTAAAAAAATGTGAAGGATGGTGGCTTTCGGCGTAAATATTTCATTTGGCATTCATTCAAATTTATTTTTTCCAGCACCTTTCCAACGTAATATCTAATGTACGATTTCATCGGAAATTTTACCAGTAGAAAATCGCCTGCTGTTATTTCCTCGTCGTCTTGTAATAGACCCACAAAATTCTCCTCTTCGCTGAAATTATCACTTAGACCATCGGATTCTAATGGAACTGATTCTTCTGAATCGGAACTACTGGAGCTAGGCTTAGGCTCAAGTCTTCGTTTCTTAATCTGCTTCATTTCTTTCTTGTTGTTCAACTGCTGATCGTCCGAAAAAACTTGTTTTGTAACCATTTTCCGTTTTCTTTCTTCTTGTTTGGTTTTTCTTTTTATTTTTTCATCCTCTAATTCCTCTAATCGATTCTTTTCAGGCGTGTCTGTGTAAATTCTTGACTTCCCACGTTTCGATTTTTTATTGTCTTGATTTTTATTTACTTTTGGTCTGGGAAATGGTCTTACTGATTCTGGTGTGATTCTTTGAGATTTGAGCGAATCTAAAGAGAAAAAAGCGTAATTAAAATATTTTTTAAGGTAAAAGAACATAAGTAGTATTCACCGGTATTTATGTTGAGATCACTTTGCCTAGGTTTTGGTGTTGACGGTACGCTTGATGCTGATGGTGTAGCTAAATCTGCTACTAAATCTGTAATAAAAATATATTCAAAAAATATTTTTTATATTAAAAGGTATCTTACCGTTTTGAACCACAGAAGCTTCCGAATTAATTTGGGAAGTGGATTGTCCTTCAGATGGCAAAGGCATAGGATCTGCATAACTTGCTATAAATTCACCGTCACTAAAGGCAAGCCTGTTCAAAGGCCAAAGTCCTGGTTTTTCAAACGATTTTGTGATATTTTTTTGAGAAAATGCTTGTTGAAAGGCAGGCTTGGTTAGCTGGGCAATTTGTTTTATTGTTATTGTTTTTCCGGGATTCATCGTCATCCAGTCATTAAAAGAAGTAGCGCAGTATGTTTTAAATGGCCCAAAAACACCAATATCCAACGGCTGCAACTTATGTGACGTGTGAGGTGGAAATGATAACATTGTTATACCGTTATCGCGACAAAAGTTTACAGCCTTTACTGTTATGTGTGACTCATGGTTATCCATCAAAAGAAGAATTCTATCTTCTTTGTTACATTTAGTATACTTCACAATATGCTCAAGAACACTCAAGAACAAGTCGGAAGTCATCCACCCTTTTTTGCTTCCTAGGCCAAGACTTGATGGTGGGGCTTCAGTAAGGTATTCCTCGGGATGGCGTACCCTGGGGAACACATATACTGGGGGCAGAGCGTTTCCAATTGCATTTACTATACCGACGAATGTCGTTAACTCCCCTCTTTCTGCAGATGCAGCTAAGCTTACTTGCTTTTTTCCTTTAGCTGAAACTATTTTGACAGCTTTTAAAACGGTAGTAACTCCAGTTTCATCAATGTTGTAAATATTCTCGGGTTTAAAATTAAATTTTTTTAGGACGCTTACAAAGTTATCAAAAAATTCATTGACAGCTTTTTTATTAAACCCTGTTGCCCGTGCCAAACTAGTATTTTCTGGTTTTCTCAAACTAATTTTATCACGATTTCTTTTCATAAAACCTTTGAGCCAGTCTACACCCGCCTTTTTATTACCATTCCATGCGTCAGGAAACTTACAGTCCGAAAGCATTTTAGCATAATCATAAGCTAAAGTCCTGATTTGCTTGTAGGTCATACCATAATTCATGTCGGAACATACTTTTATATATTTTACTAGCTCGGATTCTTGGTCATTAGTAAATACTTGCGCTACAGTATATTTACTGGAATATACTATGGGTTGGGAATTTTCCTGGTCACTACTTTCATTACCAGAGTCCTCATTGTACATTCTAACTAAACGTTCCGGCGAGTATTTTCTTCTCAGCTTCTTAATTCTAGAATGCAATGTATCCCGTTTGACGTTAAAAGTTCTTGCAGCCACTCTCTCTGACATTCTTTGCCTCAAGACTTCACAAATTGCATTTTTCAGAGCTGCCTCATTAATCTGTGACCTCTCGGTCTTTCTTACGTAAGTTCTTACCATCTTAAATTTTTAAAAAAAATTGTTTATACTCAATGCGGGGCAGATTCAACCATCAAGAAAAATAGGCGGGGCAGATTCAACCACTGGTTGAAACTGCCCCGCTTACAAGTGGTTGAATGTGCCCCTTCCCAAATTTCAGACATAAAATCGAGTTGTTGCTATAGGAGTAATTTTAAGGTTAGGACGGGCGAAAAATATTAATTACTAACTGTTATAATATGGTATTTCACTGATTAGCGATAAATATTGCAAGAAACTCTTCGTGAAACGAAAAACTAAAAACTTACCTTTTGAGCACAATTTTCACGTACATACGCACTACACACGAGGCATGGCAGCTATGGCTTCCAAATTCCTTTGGTGAATGGGAAGGACAAATCACATGATTGTGTCACACTTTGCGGCGGTAAATTCGAATTAAAATAAATTTTACTGGCACTGGTTGAATGTGCCCCTTGGTTGAATGTGCCCCCCTCTCCCCTACAGCGAAAAAAATTTGAACATCTAGGTACCAATAACTTGTTCCCGATGTTGCCAAAATTTGCGAATGTAGTATCTACATACATAGGATTCAAAAAACCACCTTCTGCAAGGCAAAAAGGCTAAAAAAATCTTTCAAGTTGCCAATTGAAAACTACATTATATAAGAAAAAAATTAAAAAACTGTAATTTCCTTGAAATTGAAGATTTTAAAGGTGTGAACGCAAAACGGATTGTTTAGAGGGATTGTGTGACATGTGGGGAACAGTTAGATCTAATTTTTATAAGTTCTAATCGTTCTAGTGTTGTAGTGTACCGTGCGTTCAATTTATCTTGATAACATTTTAATTCGCCGTAACTTTATGGTTTTTAAAGATATGAAGGTAAAAAAAAACAGAATGTAGGGTGAGTATAGCCAAGTTTTTTTTCAAGTCACATCTAAAATAAAACACTATCAATTTTCTGACATATCAGCCTAAATTATATTTTTTTAAATGGAACACCCTGTATATTATATATGTGTTTGATAGAATATCTCATTCCGATTACAATACTTCATATTTTGGTCCACTGGTTTTTGAGAAATCGGCAAAAATATGAAATTTTTATATACAGTGCGCACATAAAGGTTGGAATAAAATCCATAAAATATACAGGGTTGATATTTTTTTTTTTAATCTTGGGCACGACGATTTTAGATTTTAGTGGCCGTTTTTTTGATGATATTATCATGTATACAGGGTTACACAAAAACAAGTTATGATACCTAACTTTATTTTTTTAAATGAAAACACCAATTTTTTATTTCATTTTCAAATTTTCCATTAAATTCTGAACCTATTTTATGCATCATGTCCTATATCTATCTTCAACTGTTTCGGAAATATTGACAGTTGAAAATTGACTTTTTTGCAACTTTGACAGGCTGTGAAACCTAAACGGTTAATGTTAGAGAAATACCGATCATAAGTTCTTTTCTTAGTTTTCAATAAACTATCGTTTGCCACTAACTTCAAGTTTAATCCATGACTCAAAATCCCGGTTAAACCTAATCTCTGGTTAAATTCAAAGTTGGTGTCAAATGATAGCTCATGAAAAAGGAAAGATGAGAATGTAAAATCGGTTCTGCTCTAAAATTAGCCGTTTAGGTTTTACAGTCTGTTGAAATTGCAATAAAGTCAATTATCCACTGTCTGTCAATAATTCCGAAACAGTAAAGTTGAAGATAGGTATAGGAGTTGCTACATAAAATAGGTTCAGAATTAAATGTAGAAATTGAAAATGAAATAAAAAATCGGTGTTTTCATTTGAAAAAATAAAGTTAGATGTCATAACTTGTTTTTAGGTCACCCTGTAACATGATAATATCATCAAAAAAAATGGCCACTAAAATCAAAAATCGACGTGTCCGAGGTTTTTTTAGAAATATCAACCCTGTAAATTTTATGGTTTTCTTTCCAACCTTTACGTGCTCACGTATGTAAAGGTTAATATGCAAACTTGGATAGTTTGTAAACTAGCTGGATAGTTTACAAACTAACCAACTCATTGGCTATTTTAATAGAAGATGCAATTTTTACTAGAATAGCAGCTAATTTACTTGAAATTATTGGGAAAACTGAAATACACAGACTAAAATAGCTTGTTTGTTTATAAACTATCCAAGACAACCTTTTCGACAACTATATTTATGTTTGAACGTTCTGTGGTTTGAAATATTGGTAAACAACGTTGATGATTGAATTATTGTCACAGTTACTATTATTATTATTAAAATGGTTTTTCGCGAATTCAGCATCCATGAAAGGAATGATATGCTTCAAGTATACTTCATGAATCCTAAAAGTGCAACCGCTGCTCGTCGTGAGTATATTAGACTTTATCCACGGCGCCGAGCTCCTTCAAAACAGATATTTCCGAGGCTGTCAAAAAAAAATTCAGAAAACGGTAACGTGTTGAATGCTAAAAAGCTATGTAGGAATTATAGCGTTTGAAATGAAGAAAATAAGGCAAACATATTAGGATTCTATGAAGCACATCCAGTTTCTTCTCTATATGAAGAGACAAGTATTTCTCGCGGCTCAATCTACTCAGTTTTGAAGGAACATAGATATAATGCATTTAAATTTCGTAAAACCCAAAAACTAAGTGTAGAACAATGTGAAACGTGAAGGCAGTTTTGTTTGGATTTTTCAAATAGATATAATGAGAATAATAATTTTTTAAAAAAACATTTTATGGACTGATGAAAGTTCGTTCACTACAAGAAAGGGTTGTAATAGACAAAATACGCGATATTGGTCTATTAATAATCCTAGACAGATACACGAAATAAAAACCCAAGGGTACCAATCAATAATGGTATGGTGTGGTGTTATAGACCGACATATTTTGGGCCCGATATTTATAGATCAAAGGTAAATGGAGATCATTATCATCATCTCTTAGAGCACCAAATAACACAATACTTATATAGAAGATTTACCCAGAATATATCAACGCCGATTATATGGCAGCAAGACGGTGCCCCTCCTCACAAGGTTGTGCGAGTCAAAAATTTTCTTAATAGGGAATATCCCAGGTGTTGGATAGGAAATACATAAAAAATTACGTGCACAGAACTCCTAGTATTAACGCCCGCCGTTGAAGTCCGATAAAGGATTTCAGAGGCAATCGATCAGTTAAGAAAGAATCCGTTAATGTTAATAAATGCAAGAAATCATACAATTAGAGTGTATGAGAAATGTGTTCCGCAAAATGGCGGACACATACAGCAGTATTTAGAATAGTTAAGTTTAGTATTTCTTGTCATTATTTTGTAAGTTATTGTTTGCAGTTAGTCACTGCACTCTTCAAGATTATGTTATAATCTAATACTTTTGTTAATTTGTCAAAAACGAGTGTGACATAACGGGTCTTCACAAAAAAAAAAAACCAATCAAAGATTGCGTTGATTACGTACCTACGTCGCATTAAAGTTTCTTTATTGGTCGGGATTTTTGACCTGACATTTTGACATTAAAGTTCATTGACAAAATTAAAGAAAAATATTACTTACTTAGACATACGTTTAAAAACCCATAACAATCCTTGATTGTTTTTTTTTTTTGAAGACCCGATATCATTGTAATCGGAATAAGATATTCTATTATAATATACAGGGTTTTCTATTCAAAAAAATATAATGTAGGCTTATAAGCCAGAAAATTGATAGTATTTTGTGCGTTCAATTTACCTTGATGAAAATTGACTTTTTTGCAACTTTGACAGGCTGCATAACCTAAACGGTTAATTTTAGAGCAGATTCGATTTTACATTCTCATCTTTCCTTTTTCATAAGCTATCATTTAACACCAACTTTGAATTCAACCGGAGATTAAGTTTAACCGGAATTTTGAATCATGGATTAAACTTGAAGTTAGTGTGAAACGATAGAACTTATTATCGGTTTTCCTCTAAAATTAACCGTTTAGGTTTCACAGCCTGTCAAAGTTGCAAAAAAGTCAATTTTCAACTGTCAATATTTCCGAAACAGTTGAAGATAGCTATAGGACATGATGCATAAAATAGGTTCAGGATTTAATGTAAAATTGAAAATGAAATAAAAAGTTGGTGTTTTCGTTTAAAAAAAATAAAGTTAGGTATCATAATTTGTTTTTGGGTCACCCTGTATACATGATTATATGTATCATCAGAAAAACGGCCACTAAAATCTAAAATCGACGGGCCCGAGGTTTTTTAAAAATATATCAACCCTGTATATTTTATGGATTTTATTCTAACCTTGCTCACTGTATATAAAAATTTCATATTTTTGCCGATTTGTCAAAAACCAGTGGACCAAAATATGAAGTGTGTTATATCATTGTAATCGGAATGAGCCATTCTAACAAACACATATATAATAGACAGGGTGTTCCATTTAAAAAAAATATAATGTAGGCTGATATGTCAGAAAATTAATAGTGTTTTGTTTTAGATGTGACTTGAAAAAAAACTTGGCTACTTACCCTATATTTTGTTTTTTTGTTTACCTTGATTCTCGAAAATTTTTAATTCCGAGATAATGGGAGTGGTAAGTTGTATATTGTCAGAGTCATGAAGCATTTCAATGGAGATAAGGCATACGAATTCCAAAAAAAAATATGGGAGAGCGGTTTTGAGAAAAATACCCCAAGAAGTATGACTATATGCCGGTTTCCGGAGTTTTTGAATCAGACGTTTTTTTTAAGGTAGCAGACAATGTAGAGACCAAGTTAATCATTGAGTCTGGAGCTCGAAATATAAACGAATTTGTACTGGACCAAGTACTTCACAAGATATGTACAGGGTGACCCGTTTATTTTGTCCTATCTCGGTATACGGAAATCTAGATATTTTATGACAAAAAGTTAAATACAAAAGCTGTAGAATTTAAATCGTTAATTTTTTTTTTGTATTTGCGCATATACAGGGGGTGTCAAAATAGTGTGACACATCAGATTTATTTTTTTCCTAATGGAACCCCTGTATATTCTTATATTTTTTGATAGCGCTTTTGAAGACAAATATAAATATGTATATAGTTTGATAAGGTTGTTATGCACGGTTTGGGAATTATTTACGGGTATCTTCGGGGAACGGCCAATTATTAGGTTATTGTAGAAACGTTAAAAATAAATATTTTTATTTCCTACTGAACTATAATAACCATATAATACCTTGGTTACGATAATCATAAACAGGGTCTTAACTCCCAAGGGAGTTATGGATTTCATAACTCCCGCGCAGGAGTTAAAGATTTCATAACTCCCGCGCGGGAGTTAAGGATATCATAACTCCCAAGGGAGTTAAGGATTTCCATAATTCCCGTTTTTACCTTGAATAGGTGAAACTTTGACAAAAAATAGAAATGTTGGTTTATGGTTTATTCCTTTATAAAAATGGACAAAATACAGTAAATTCAGTAGGAATTAAAATTATCTATGTACCATGGGAATTATCAGGTGTTAATACCCACGGCAACTTTGCCCTGGGGTACTAACACCCTTATAATTCCCTTGATACATAAATAACTATAAAGTCGGACTTTGACCAAAGGGAAACATATTTTCATCTTTGTCATGTGATTATCAAAAATAAGTTCATTTAGTTTGTAATGCGGTGTTGCCAAATTTCGAAAATTGTCGTTTTCTTCACCCTGTATATTAGATGTAGAATGAAAATTACCTATTTTAAAACAAACTTTTTTTGTATAAGACATTACACAAGGTGTTTGAAATTAAGTCGGCACTATTGCTAACTCGCCTATCATAAGAGTTACAAAATCGGTTGAATTGGCAAACTAGTAGCATTTCTTCCGTTAAATGAGATGGTGAAAACCGACAAACAATTGAGAATCGCATCTTCCAGTTATTTTCAAATATTAATTTTTTTCAATGGAGTACTCTGAATATTTTTGCTAGTTTAATTGCAAATGTTTTTCTCACCAAAAGGGTGCCTTTCACTATATTGCCCTGAAATCAAAAATAACTGAGTGATTCAAAATTTTATATTTTCTTACGTAAGTTGGCCACATGTATTGTTATCTTAAAGAGTACTATTCATCCCACATTTAATATACAGGATGTGCAATTTTAAAAAATGAAGAACAACGACAATTTTCAAAGTTAAGCAACACCGCAACACAAACTGAATGAACTTATTTTTGACAATTAGTTGACAAAGTAGACGAAATATGTTAAGCACCCTTTGGTCAAAGTCCAACTTCAAAATGTTTATTTTTAACGTTCATACATAATCTAAAAATTGGCCGTTCCCCGGAGATAACCGAAAATAAATCCGAGACCGTGCATAACAAACCTATCAAACTATGTATATTTATCTACAAGCGCTTGGTTATGACGTTTTTGCATAACCATTTTTCTAGTATTTGAGTTATGTCATGAGACTCATAATAAAACTAGTGGTGTTATTGACTAGGTTATGAATTCATAACACAACTAGTGGTGTTATGGACTAGGTTACGAATTCATTACACAACTATTTTTCGTGATTTGACAAATGTCAAAGTTGAACCTGTAAAGGTAAAATGAAGGTAGACAACGACTAATAAACGAAAATGATTCAAAAAATATTCTTATTTTTCGCTTTGTAGATAAAATGTTGCACATCACACGTGCGTTTAAACATGACTACAAAACTCGTGTGATTAGAACGACTCGGTCTACGACCTCGTCGTTCTAATCTTTCACACTCGTTATTGTAATCATGTTCATAAACGCACTTGTAATGTAAATAACTATTATAGTTGTCTTTAAAAGCTCCATCAAAAAGTATAAAAATACACATTACCATTATTACCATTGAAAAAAATTAAAGCTGATGTGTCACACTTTTTTGTATTTAAATCCTACAACTTTTGTATTTAACTGTTTGTCATAAAATATCTAGATTTCCATATACCGAAATAGGACAGAATAAACGGTCCACCCTGTACATAAAATAAGGTTTTTTTGAAATAATGTTATCAGAGGTATAAAGATTTGTTGATGAAGCTAGGGGGCTTTTTGAGGATGCTGAGGCTCGTATTTTGCTTAGAAATTCATTGCTCACGAACAGTATTTCAATTAATTTTTACAAAAATGTCACAGCTAACGATTTTATCGAAACATTAAGTTTCTTTTTTAATTTTTGGTAGTAAGGAAACAAAAGCACTGGACATAAATGCCTTGAGCAATGCCTTTCAATAACTTTTGCTTTGGGAAGATATTAGGTCTATTTCTGCAGAAATCACAAACCAGTCAGAGCGAATTTCATTTGTTGAAAACAATCAGAAACCTAGTTTCAACCAATGAAATTCACTCTGACTGATGTGTGATTTCTGCAGAAACAGACCTATTATAGAACATAATGCTGGTGAAGTTACCAAATTTTGTTAAACATTTTAAGTCAAACAACTTCACGAGAACCATTTCAAAGGCCCCTTAAAAATGGGTCCAGAATTTCCACAATATTTATCCATAATCACTCGTTCACTATCAATAGATCAAGCAAACGATACTACGAGATACTACAAAAAACTACGAAATTAATGGCAAAACATTCATAAAATAGCCGGTAAGAAACAATTAAATAGTGATGAGCGAGACTGGTCTTGGTCTTGGTCTTGCAGAAAATGCAAGACCAAGACCAAGACCACTATCAAATTGCAACACCAAGACCAAGACCGAGCAGTGCAAGACTTATGCAAGACCAAGACTTAGCATTGCAAGACTTACGCAAGACCAAGACCGAGCATGCAATAGTCTTGCGGTCTTGCGTTTTTGTTCCATTTTTTTTTTGAATATTACTAAAATTTAGTATGTATTTGATATAGTTGTTTTTAGTTGAATATAACATATCTAACTATTGTCATAGGCTCTGTTACTGGTATTGGGGCCTACCCTATCCTAAAACTTTGGAGAATATAAAGAATTCCCACAAACACAATTATCAAACATTATCTAAATTTCCAATGTAAATCAAATTGGTGTTTAAAAGTAAAAGATTTTTCTGTCCATAAAATTTTTCATTTGGTGAAAAATGCATAAAACTGATGTACACTTTCTTCATTGAGCAATCATAATTTGTAACGGGCCCCCAGTGTCATAGATATACTATTAAAAGATTAGCTGCATGAGATTATGAAGAAAATAGATAGATACTTACATTTCAAGTCAATTATTAGACCTACGGCCGAGAAGCAAATAAGTCACCTCATCGGGTACAAAAGGTTGGAGTTTCTTGGATGAAAGTACTTTATGTGCATATCTCAAAATCGGCCATCTGCCGGGATCCAGCGGTTAACTTCACAAATGACAGGGAAAAGCTCCTAGATACCTAATTCGGCCGGCAGACGTCGATATTTGGACGCCTATGTAAAGCAGACGCCCGCCGCGACGCCGAAAATCTGACGTAAGTTACCTTATGAGGTACATATGCAAATTTGGGCTCAAATGAAAGGTATTTGTGTGTAGAGTAAACAAATATTTTTTAAAATTCGGCAGACGGTCAACAACAAGTTGCAGACGCTCTAGAAAATTTAGATTTTATTGTTAATACAGCATAAAATAAGAAATATTTAATAAATAACTACAAATTTATTGACAAAATAAATAATTCTGGCCAAATTATAGACATGTGCGTTACCTAAACACTACAAAATAAAACATATTTATAAAAAAAGTAGAACAGTTGCGAAACTTTTTATAAGGGTAGAAGCTAGTAGATACCTATTGTAGATATCTACTCCTTTAAACTTAAAAAGCTACATAACATGTAAAGGAGTAAATAGGAGCTTTAGAGTCGAAAACAGTCAAAAAATATAAACTCAAATATAGATAGATACAAACGAAAAATACGTAAAATAAAATAAGTACAAAAGACGAAAAAGTGAATAGGAACTCTTAGCATTCAAAAAAAATAAAACTGCCACATATAGAAAATCCAAAATTTCAGAAATCTAACCAAAAAGTAGTGAAATATGACTTAGAGTCAAGAAACTCTTCGACTGCATCATACTTAAAACAAAATAATATTACCTAATAAAAATATGGCACTAGCTGAAAAGCTTGTAGTGCACGCGTTGAGGACACTTTCAGCAAAATATAGGAAAAAATGACAAAATAATATCTGAAAAATAGTGATATTAAGATTCTTTTTTAAATTTTTTGGGTATCAAATCAATTTCTATTGTTCATCATCACAAGAATCATGCATTATCCCTTCAATTTCATAGTCCATATCGTCGGTATAAAAATAAGATATTGAGAGTGATAAACGAGCAAATTTATATGAAAGTAGTATGAAATTCTTAATTCAGGGTTCTGAACAACAACGTTCATCAGATTTTATGAAGGCAATGCGAAACGACAATTTTCTGGTAAGTTTCGCAACTGCTATTTTTTTTTTTATGAATATGTTTTATTTTGTAGTTTTTAGGTAACGCACATGTGTATAATTTGGCCAGAATTATTTATTTTGTCAATAAATTTGTAGTTATTTATTAAATATTTCTTATTTTATGCTGTATTAACAATAAAATCTAAATTTTCTAGAGCGTCTGCAACTTGTTGTTGACCGTCTGCCGAATTTTAAAAAATATTTGTTTACTCTACACACAAATTCCTTTCATTTAAGCCCAAATTTGCATATGTACCTCATAAGGTAACTTACGTCAGATTTTCGACGTCGCGGCGGGCGTCTGCTTTACATAGGCGTCCAAATATCGACGTCTGCCGGCCGAATTAGGTATCTAGGAGCTTTACCCTTACACATTTTGAAATTCTTAGGCATGTACCAATGGGGTGAGAAAACCCAGATTTTCGTCTTTTTGACGAGCTGTCATTTGTGAAGTTGACCGCTGAACCCCGGCAGACGGCCGATTTTGAGATATGCAGATAAAGTACTTTCATCCAAGAAACTCGAACCTTTTGTACCCGATGAGGTGACTTATTTGTCTTCTCGGCCGTAGGTCTATATGAATAGGCATAAAAAAATCTAATAAAATGCTCGCTTAAATAAAATGGTTCTTATGTTAGCGCCTCCTGCAATAAATTGTAAATTTCAATAGCGCACCCATGGGGGCTTCGGGTTTCCCCCTCCCCCAGTCCGCTATCCAAGCCTGTATTTTTACGTATAAAGCCGGCTTCCAACGGCGCGAGACTTGGCGAGCCTGGCTCGCGAATTGTCGAGTCACGCGTCGTGGGAATGGGGAAGCTCGCCGACTCGCCGAGCGGCTTGGCGTTCCCGTCGGTTGTCGGTAAAGTGACACGAGTCAAACGGAACGCGAGCCTGTTTTTTGCTCGACTTGTCCGAGCTTGTGAAACCGTTCCCACACAAAATGCTTGCATTTGCAGTTTTCTCCCAGTGGCGTTGTGTTGTCGAGGTAGGTACTAGTGCATTGTTTTTAAGTTTTCTTTTATCACTTCGATTTTATTTTCAGAATGGAGTGGTCGAACGACTTAGTCTTGGAATTTTTGGAACTGTACGAAGGGGAACCAGCTATCTGGAACCCAAAGGATCCAAAGCATAAAAACAGAAATTTGGTGCACGATAGTTGGAAAAAAATTGAAAACAATTTAAGTGTGAAAGTATCTGTTGCGGATCTTAAAAAGAAAAAAGAAACATTGATGGCAACTTATCGGAAACTTTTGCAAAAAGTGAAAATAAGCAGTGGAACTGGCTCCGGAACTGATGATGTCTATAAACCAGATTGGTTTGCTTTTGAATGCATGCATAAATTTTTACATGGAGTTTACAAACCTAGTAAAACAAAAAATTCAGAGGTATGTATTTTTATTTATATTATAAAAATCGGTTCTTATTGAATATTTTTAAATATTGTTGTGGCCAGACCTGTATAATCATGTAGCATTTTTTGTTTGTCAGTTCCTCGCCTCTTCTCTTTCCTTTTTTTCTTTTTTGTTTATCTATGAGACAAGCGATTTTGACCCTTCTGGTGATAATCAACAGGGTCAGGATTCCCTATGCCTTGAAAGGGATCGATAAAAGCCTAGGTACCAAAAATTACAATTCTTTATTAGTTTTTGAAGTAGCAATTTGAACTGCACGTTTATGTTTAAAAACGTCATTTTCAAGATTTTTTGGTTTTGATAATTGTATTGGGCTTGTATTCATATTTTTTGGTTCAATTTTCTATGTGAAATAAAAGGTGTTTTTTCTCGCTTAAATTGGTTGAACCAGGTTGAACCTAATTCAAAACATTACATTTTCGCGTTGAACCAATGGCGTCATAACAAAACTGTTTGAAAATATTTTGAAACGAGATTTCGCCTCGGTTCAAAAACAAACGCATGCGCAATAGTTCAAGAAAGTTGACAGTTTGTTGTTTATGTTTATATTTGTGTTGTGTCTTTTGTAGCAGGTTATAGAATGATGAACAGAACACTCTTAAATTTTTTGAGAAATAGAAAATAGGCTATTAGGGCCATGGTTAATTTCCAGAAAAAAAAAAACAAACAAAAATCCTAGGTTAGGTTTGTATGGTTAAATCACAGCATATTCAAAAACAATCAGCAGGCTAACTCTCACGCGCATCTTTTCTGCGCACGCCGCCATTAGGGGATACCATTTTGTCATAACTGGTCATAACGCTGTCATTAAACGGCAGGAGCGCCGAAATTTTATTTTATTTGTTTATTTCTGACGGAGGTCATAGGCGTGCGGTGTAGAGCGGAATTTTAGCTAAATATGATTTTCAAGATGATTTTGATATATTCGTGTTGTCATTTATGGTGTTATCTGTTATCATTCTTGTATATTCAATAATAATAATAAATTAGTAATTATAAACATTATTATATGTAAGTAATGATAAATTAATTTATTTAAAGCCAATACCACTCTGTCACAGGAAAGAAAAAACCTAAATTATCGTTAATCAGGCCCTGTTTCGTATCCCAAAATAGCCGCTAGTGACGATGAATTCCTTTATTACACGGGCTGTCACTCAAGTTAGCCTGCTGATTGTTTTTGTATATGCTGTGGTTAAATTCTGGTTTGAAAACCTCATTTTTTCTCGAATGAAAGTAATGACGTCATTTTTAAATAGGTTCAAAACAGATTTCAAAAACATTTCAAACTGTTGGGGTCGAGAAAAAACACCTAAAGTCCACGTTAATTTGAAAATTGTTACAGCTGTATGCAATGCAACATCCTCTTTAAACTTAACAGCGCTTTTTAAAACTGGTCACTTTTAAAAATTTGTATTGCTTAGAATACAAATTTTTTGAAAGTGACCAGTTTCAAAAAGCGCTTTTAAGTTAAAAGAGGATGTTTCATACAGCTGTATGTGTTTTATTTGTTTTGAATATGAACTAAACAATCACGAACAAAACTGAAAAGTTTTGTACAAATATCCGTTAACCAATTTTGTTGTAATTTGGCAGCCTTTATTTGTATGAGGTCATTTTAACCTTTATTGACAAAAAATATACGACACGGAAATTTTTGTTAATTTTTTTTATATTTATTTATATTTTCAAAAATATTCAATAAGCCTTTAGTTTTCTCAATTTTAAACATTATGTTGCCATGCTACAGCGCCCTGGCGTGCAAAATATTTTGCATAGCCATCTCTTACTGCTTTGGCATCCTGCCCAGGTCTTCTAGCAACTTGTCGCAGAGGTAAGAAGGAAGTCACATTGTCTTTTTCTGCCCTCCATGAACCAGGAGTTATTTTACCATCAATGTCATTGTCTAAGGAATCTTGCGATAAATACCTTGTGCCTGAGGTTCTGCTTTTACGTAAAAAATTGTGGAGTAGTACACAAGTCATAGTAATTTCTGTCACTTTATGTGGTTCGAGCAGCATTGGTTTTCTGAATATTCTAAAAACAGATGCCAATATTCCAAATACGTTCTCTACAAGTCTGCGTGCCCGCGAAAGGCGATAGTTGAAAATTCTTTTCTGGCTTCCCTTGTCGTGGATTCCGGGATATGGTTTTAACAGGTGAGTCGTCAAAGCAAACGCATCATCCCCCACAAAGACATATGGCAATGGTTCTTCACATAAAGGTAACGGCTCATCTGGAGGCAGCCTTAATTGATTTTCATTTAGCTTCTGAAATAGCGTTGTATTTCGAAAAACACCGCCATCACTAATCCTACCTTGGCATCCAATATCAACGTAAATAAAGTCATAATTAGCGTTTACTAATGCCATAAGTACTACGCTAAAATTTCCCTTATAATTGAAAAACTCTGTCCCGCTGTTCATTGGGGATTGGATGACTATGTGCTTGCCGTCTATGGCGCCCAGACAATGAGGGAAATTCCACTTCATCTCAAACCCTTGGGCTATTTGGCGCCATTCATCTGGTGTTTTAGGTAACTAAAAAATTCATCATTATATGAAAATCATATTCCTCACAAAAAAGTGTTGAAATTTTTTTTCTCAGTTTCAGATATTAGAGGACATAGAGAATATAAATTCTGAAAATACCAACCAAAACGAGGGTGATCAACCACACGAGGAAGAGAAAAAAGAAAATGATTCCAGTAGAGCTCAGCCTGCTATTATAAATACAGAAAAAGGCAAAAAAAGAAAGGCGGAAACTACAAATAGTACTACTGAAAGTCGCATAGAGGAAGCCTACCAAATCCTAAAAAAAGTATCCAAGCCCGAATCAAATACTCTGGATGAATGTTCTTTATATGGTGAATTGTTAGCAACAAAATTGAGATCGTTAGATGCAACCTCTAGAGGACTTGCAATGCTTGAAATCGACCAGTTAATGTTTCGCTTAACGCAGCAGAAAAATTACACATACCAGGGCCCACAATCTAGTACCGCTTATAATTCTTGGTTTGGTCAGTATTCACAGCCCATGAGATACCCATCCACAGCATCATATTATTATCCTATACCTCAACAGTCACGCTCATCATCAGTCACCTCACAACCTCAGTCTTCCCCTCACTATTCCTACCAATCTGACCCAATAACACCTCAAAGTTCTCACCAGCAATCACCTCAGCATTCTCACCAGCCAGCACCTCAGTATTCTCACCAGCCATCACCTCAGTATTCTCACCAGCCATCACCTCAGTATTCTCACCAGCCATCACCTCAATATTCCCCCCAGATATCAACTCAGTACTCTCAATCACCAGCGTCTACTCCTTTGGCTTCGCCATTACCCTTATCGGAATCCATAGTTCTATCCAGAAATAACCAATCTCCCGCTCAAGAGTCACAAGAAGATTCATGTGAAGCGAACCAGGACCAGGACTTGGATATTGATTTATACATGCTTTCGTCTTAAATTAATTAGGTACATGAATAAGTTATCATTGAAGTTTATTTGAGTTCACATTTGGTATTAAATAATTAAATATACTCACCTTTATTTCATCTTTGAGTTCATTATTCAAAGCACGACATACGTCTTGCACACATCGAGATACTGTTTGAATAGAAAATTTAAACAAGTATGACAGACTTGTAAAGCTATCTCCGGTAGCCAAAAATCTTAAAGTTACAGCCAGTCTCTCTCGAATAGGTATACTTTCCCTCATATTTGTGTCCATTTTGGCTATAATTGGACCTATTTTATTCAGTAAATATTCAAAGTCTGTTGGTGACATTCTACAGAAATTTTCAAAATAACTTGATGGTTCACGACGTAAGTCGCCTAACATATCTGTGACATTATATCTGCAACAAAAAAAATATATTTTAAGGACAGAAAAAAATACAGTGCCAAAGCTACTTAAGGGCGCCTTAATGACATTTGGAATGTGTCAGTTCTGGACTGGCTTGGTTGATTTTTTAAAATCCGGTTGGAAACGAAAAAAAAAACCTCTCATCAGAATTGGCTCAAATTTGGCATAAATATTCTTTGATCGATTATCTACAATCCGAATATTTCAATTTTTCGATATTTTGCTAAGAATAATCCATTAACCTATAACCTGAAAAATAGGCAACCGGATATACACTTTTTCATTTTGAGAAAAACGCAAAATATCGAAAAACTAAAATATTCGGATTGTAGATAATCGATCAAAGAATGTTTATTCCAAATTTAAGTCAATTCTCATGTGAGGTTTTTCTTTTCGTTTCCAAAACGGATTTTTAAAAAATCAGATTTCAAGGTCATTAATGCACGCCGCCTCACTTAATGCAACCTTTTTTGAGTTGTTATTATGCAAAATAAATATCTACCTAAAAAACTATAACACACTGCATTTGCTTCAAAAACGAAATCTTCTCTGCTACACTCTACATCATTTCAACCTCAAATTCGGAAAGCGTAAATTCAAATATGACTTGACTTTTTCCGAATTCGGATTTACTTTTTCCGAAATAAAATGTCACTTTTTCCGAAATTGAGGTTGAAATGGTGCAGATAATTTTGCAAATGATTTACTTACCTACTTCGACTTTTATACAAAGTCGTCATCCACCAGCGTTTTTTTCTTTTTTCTTTTTTTTTTTTTGCTTTTAAATATTCACCGCTCATTACTATAAAAGCTGCAGCACAAGTTGCAATACGCTGCCTTTGTTCTTGTTGGCATCTCATCATTTTGCTTGATGTTAACTACTCCACTGTTTTCACCAAAATGGCAAATTCGTCGAGCGCGATGCGAAACTTGGCGAGTGCCGTCCAACGCGCCGTGGGAATAGCTATGGCTCGTCGACTTGCCACTTGGCAAGCTGACTTGCCAAGCCATCGGCTTGGCAAGTCTCGCGCCGTTGGAAGCCGGCTTAAGAAAATGTGGCAACATCAAGGCGTGGCACCCTGACACTTAAATTTTAGGTTTAGATTTTTAACCCGGGATCGGTCGCGGTGTTAGAAAAAGTCGTTAGGTCATTCTCCATCCTGAAGTGCCTGGAAGACGGCCTATGTAAGCTCATGGCTCAAAAGGATTAGCCATATCGGGAAGATGACTTAGATGTTAGTTAAAATTTAACTACGCGACCAACTACGATTGAAATACCAAGACTTAATTGCATTTATCAAATTTAAGTTTAAGCTTTGATTCCGATTTTTTTTTTGTGTTAGATAAAATCTAACACGCAACCGATCGCGTTATAGGAAGGGTAGCGACCGATCCCGGGTTAAACACAATCCATATTCCATATCCTATATGTAGGGGCCCCCAAACGTATTCTCTGGGGTGCGCCACTGGTAAATACAAATAAAGATGTTTCAATATTACAGGGACAAACTTAGACAAGTGATCCCTTAACTCCCAATGTTTCTTTGAGCATTTTTTACTTGAAAAAATTGCCTAATTTAAGAACTTGTTAAAATTTGCTCCTGTGGTAGGGGTACTCAATATTGAAAAGCCAAAATTTTGATAATGGCATATATTGTTCATCGTTCATATGGCAAAAACAGGTGTGAAGTCAGGTGACCATTGGCGTTCTAATGTAGGGTGCCACCAGCTCACATTTTTTTCGAGTATCAGACTAAAATCGACGAACTTTACTCTCCCTTTCTTTAAACATTTACCTACTTCCAGTGGCATGAAAGAAGATTTTTTTTTTTAAATTTTCTTTGTTAAAATTCCCTCCAGTAAAAATCTACCAAATAAATGCAAGACTTGCAAGAGTCTTGCTGCAAGACCAAGACCAAGACCAAGACTGGACCCCGCAAGACCAAGACCAAGACCACTTATTAGACTGCACGACCAAGAACAAGACCGCATATGCAAGACCAAGACCAAGACTAGCCCGGTCTTGGTCTTGGTCTTGCATTTGCTCATCACTACAATCAAAGCAGTCAATCCAGAAAAACTTCTTCAGGCAATTCGGAGATGCGTTCCAATAAATATCCTCCTTTTAATACTCATCTTGTTCTACTACATGACGAAAAATTAGAAATAAAGAGGTTCCATTTTATTTGGGAAAAAGCGATAAGATTTTATGTAACGATATAGTCACATTTGAAATGTCTGGACAGCATCAAAAAGATCAAATTCTACAATAAGTTTTCTGGAATTAGAATTTTCACTTTGTACTTTTCTTTCTTCAAATCCAAGCCCAGAAAAAAAAAACCTGATTCTCGAGGACAGTCCTATTTTCAAATACAACTCCGACTATCCAAGTGGTTGTTACGGGATTATTTTTTCCCCTCAAGTAAAAATACCCCTCTAGAAATTTATTACTAAGTTGTCATTTCACCTATACAGTTTTCATTTCACTATTTTTCAGTAACATCTAACAATAATTGTGGCTATTTATTTAAACATTTCATATTATATATTATTACAGATTCCTACACTTGCTTTAAAGTACCAATGGTTTTATCACAGATTTCCGTACTACTTTCCTTTCATTACAGTTTCCTATATTTGGTAGCAGTACCAGTGTTCCCCAATAGATTCTGTAGAAATTCCTAAAGGTTTTTTTCTGGAAGGGAAAGGATTAAAAATTGTTTTTTTTTTTTTGGTAGAAAAGAGGGCAGCTTTCAAGAGCACGTTGAGAGTTTTCCTCTAAGCATTTTTGCTGATCTATAACAAAAAATAAGTTCGAGCCCTATCTCTCAATTGTGAGTTGCTAAGATTATAGCATCACAGTGCCACTATAGGCAGATTTGGTTGTGAGTTTTAAAGAGTTAAAGTCTCAAATTTAGCCGTTTTTTTTCGTGTGCTGTCTGTAAAAGGCCAAAGTATTTTGGTAAGTTTTCATTTTCTGCTATTCTTCTTTTGGATAAGTTCTACAATGTTAAAGTGCTTTTAGAATACTTCTTTACTATATTTGCTATTTGCTTACCATGTGCGAAAATCTTGTTCTCTTTTTTTTAGGTCTTTTTCCTTTAGTCTCTCTTGACTTTCATTCTTCCCCTTCTTGGAGGCCTTGTTTTCCTCCGATACACAAGTACCGGTTGCCCATCAACCCCTAGTACTCTAGAGGTACCTACTGAACCACTCCAGTCGGCCTTACTGCCCCCTTACTTGCTAGAACATCCCTAACCACCAAGAGGATTTGGGGAGGACCCTCAAACCTCACTCCACGTCAAGTAGATTCCGGGGTCGCTGTAAGATTTCCACACAGCAAATAATCAAGGAACTCCCTGTAAGTCAGTTGGGTCACATGTGTGTGTTGTCCTGGGTCCTGAAATCATTTGATTACACTCCAGCTGATTGGTAGTGAAGCTCTGGGGTCAAAAGAAATACTCACCCCGTAATTATTACCATCATAAGTATTGTTCAGAATACCAAGGGTTTTTTTAACAAGCAGAACAATATATAGCCAGATAGAGGCCTAAATTACCAATAAAGAACTTTGGTGTTTTGTTTTAATTATAGGAATTATTACCTTATTATTTATTCTTGTATGTTCTTATTATAAGTTTTAGGCTTAACCTATAATAGAAAAGGTACTGTAAATCGGGAAAATAATCCTATTTCGAGGGTAAGCAATGTTTTTGATTGTGTATTGAATCTATTTTGAATCTAAGGTTATTTCTAATACTGAACATATTTGGGGTATGGATAATTATGCCTAAATAGGTACCTTTTAAAAAAAAAAAACTGATAAACATCATTAATAAATCCTGAACGAAGCTAATCAAGCAAGCAAGATAAACAAAACCATAAAATTTAATTTTCAGTGATTTTCTTTTATTTTGCCTTTACAGCTGATTTTTGACATTTAGAATTTTCAGTTCTTTTCAGATTGTGGTGCGATCACGAGATTCTCCAATCCTAGGGGATTTCAGTTAAAGGTGGTCGCCTTTAAACCTTTCTTTCTTTGGTGTTGATTTGATTCTTTGTATGCTATAGGCTGTTTCCTATTTTGAAATATCTTTCGTTCAGAAACCGACTTACTGCAGGGTTGAAAACCTTTATTTAGACCCACCCCACTCACCGGAATTTTGTGGGCTAGTCCGAGCATCCCTATAAGTCGGATTTCTTCTTTAGGCCACCTTCAAGAGTCATATCCATCCCTTCACTCTTTCCTCTTTTAACTACCCCATGTAGTTTAAGACACGTAACATGGTTTAAATCTAGGCTTCGAATTCATCAAAACTCTAAGCCAGAATCCACAAATCCAAGAGAATGATCATAAGAATAATGGAATATGATGTGCAGGGAAAGAGTAGCAACTTCGGAAAAAGCCAGGATTCATCTGGCCCTGATGAAAGTAACCTATCTAGGGTAACCGGTCAAGCTACTGCAGTCTTTGCTACTGCCATTTAGTATTGGTTTTGGGGTCGTTGGGAATTTATCAGAAGAGGGAGGATTAAAAATTCCATCAAAATGTCCCGGGTGCTTCAGGTTGAGGGTTGAAGCATAAGGTCAACACTGTGATACTCGAAGAAAACTTGTGCTGGAAAACTCATTTGATTGACAGAGAACCGTGAAGGCCAACGGCGACCCAAGCAGGAAAGAGAACTATGATTTTCTGTAACACAAGAAAAGAAAATGAGCCAAGAAGTGAATGAAATTAGGCACGAAGTTTGATAAAAGAAAAAAGACGTAGCAGTACTTACAGAAACACAGTATATGACCACTTCCATAACGTAGTGGCATAGCAAAAACGCGCCCAACGTTGGATAGTAGTATAAAATTTCATCACCAGCTGGGAAGCCGTAAACGAAAGACTAATGAAAATTAATAGAAAGATGAACGGGTATAGAATTCTAGAGTAGAACCGAGAACAGGTTCCCACTGTTGTCCGACATGAAAAAGGCGTTGCCAACGATAATGGCAACAGACACATTACACTTTGCAACCAGTCAGACCTGAAAATCCAAAATGTTTTTTTCCGCCCGCGAACATACTTATATAAGTAGATGCATCTGGACCAAACCTTCCCAGAATAGAATTTAATCACGGATTACCTAATTACCTCAAAAGACGAAATTGGACCGGATGTCAGAGGCCAACGTACATCAACATGCGAAAGTGACCACTATTTTCTGAAAGCTAGAATCTTTCTTAATTATCAGAGACAAAGCCGGTATCAGCAAGACAAAAAAACAACATACTTAGGAGAAGAAATTGATCAGTGTAGATACCTGCGACCTAAAAATCATAAGAGCACGACAGAGGAAAGAATGGAAAACTTAGAGCAAGGCGATATGGCAATCTACATGGAAAATACGAAACTAAGCATGCACCCAGCCATAAATAGAGCACAACCTCGGATAGAAGAAAACCCTAACATAAGAGAGCCATACTGGTGGAATGAATAGATAGAGATAGGTATAGAGGAAAGGTGAAGACATACCACGTAGGTATCCCTACCACATATAACTCTCTAGAAAAACAAGGGTAAAAAATATCACAAGGATGTACAAACAAAAGTAGAAAGAATTATGGGGTCACAGGAAAATTAACCGTGGACTAGAGAATGCCAAAGAAAAGACTCATAGTCTTTGGATATGATTTCGATGCCTCTTCCAACAAAATCTTTCAATAATTATCATGGAGGGTTTTCGCCGTATCCAAGTGTTCCATGGTTTGGAGTGGTTGTATATGTTATTGTAAATGCCCGAAACTCTGTTAAACCTAGGATAAGCGCGCTAAACCTAGGATTTACCAAAAGCAAGTGGTAAAAGCCCGAAATAGTATTTTACATTATTAGCCAGGTAAAACAGTTTTTACTGGTGATTGAAGGAAATGACTAGCGAGCCGTCAGGCGAGCTTGTCACCTTCAAGAGCCAGTAAAAACTGATACCTGGCGTATGATGTACAATAATTTATTTGTTACTCATTTGTAAACAATCTTAAACAATTAATAAAAAATTAATACATATAGGTAATACAATTTTAATAAATAATTCTCTGACCCTACTGAGTTGTAAAAAGTTTTTACAGTTTAGCTGTCAATTTTACAAGTCAGTAGAGCCAGTAACTGGTAAAAATCAATTTTCGTTGTTTATGTTTTGACTTGTTAAATGACGTTTTACAAATGAGTGACAAATAAACTAGTTATTTTGCTTTTATTTCGGACTTTTACCGGACCCAAACAGTAAATCTTAGGATTTACCACACCGCATTGGTAAAAGTACGAATACCACTGATACGTTACAGAAATCGATATCGTGAAACGATAATCGTTAAGAAAATTTCTTGAGTCCTGGAGATGTTCCATCTCAGAAAATTAGCGTAAAAATTGCAGTGCGAAAATTGTCGTTATGTACTGGCCAAGGATTTAAGAAATGCAATTGCATTCAAAAATGTTCCACCAAAAGATATTTGTGTAGATCCTCTAAAATACTCTGCAATTCTAAATGCCATGGAAGTTTGCCCTGTACCAATAAATGCATTTTTTATGGAAATTTTCAGTGACCAGTCAGCTACCCGTTGGTACTCTCGTTTAAGGCCAGTACGACTTCTGTTTACATTAAAAAATATTAAAATAAAAAGTGTTTTGGTATGACTTTTTGTTTCATTTATAAAGTATCTTATTTTTAGGCATTGAAATTTTATTGATTATGGATTTACGATATCGATTTCTGTAACGTATCAGTGGTATTCGTACTTTTACCAATGCGGTGTGGTAAATCCTAAGATTTACTCTTTGTGTCCGAATGGAAGCAAAATAACTAATTTTCGGGCTTTTACCACTTGCTTTTGGTAAATCCTAGGTTTAGCGCGCTTATCCTAGGTTTTACCGAATTTCGGGCATGAATGCTATGGGGAAGACTGAAAAAGTACTTTTTTACTGATATTGATGAGGGTACACTTCACATCTATAGGGGAAGTCGGGGTATTAGCGCAGGTAAAATGTTGATGGCTTGTAAATTAAAGAATTTTTGAGATAAAAATTGGTTTTTTCTTGTTGTCTGTTACTAATTTCTAATTTTATATATTTTCATGCTCCAAATGCAAAACTTTGCAAAGTTTTTTTTTTGTTTTGTTTATCATTCAAAAATGAAAAATCTGTATTTGCGCTATTACCCCTACTTATCGAGGATAGCGCAGCACAGTAACGCTATTGCCCCATATGACAAAGTAACAAGGCAATAAATTTTATAAATAAAACACAACATTTTCAAAATTAAAGTCTTTATTTCCGAAAAATCAGTCGACAATTAATGAAACCTTACAAAAAAAACTAATTATTGGATTAATTGCCGATAAACAGAAAAAAATATACTAATAACTCAATTTGTTTGACGTGACATCTTGGACAGCTTTTCTGAGGTCTGCTAACTCCCACTGACTTCTAACGTTCTTTTTCTTGTCCGTTCGTGGCATCTAAAATAAATTACTTTGAAATACCTACCTATCGAGGTAATAGCGCATATGCGACACGATAACTACGCTATTTCCTCGATTACGTCATTTTTTTGGAAAGCTGGCAACTGCAATCTGATACAAAACTAGGACAAAAAATAGGTTTGATTCTGGACCACAAGAACATAAATTAATTGTAACCAGGAGTGCACTAAATTTAGAAGGGTACTTACCCCTAAATTACAGAAGAAAATATCACTAAAAAAAACTTTTGTCGTGTAGTTTTACAAATAATTTTTTTAATCTTGAACGATCGTGTTCACATTAACAATTGGTAATGCACTGATCAGACCTGAAAATCCATTTTGTACCTAGCTGAAAAACTCTGGTGTCTACCAACCGTTTTTCTGTAAAACAAAGGTACACTTACGTATGTAACGGTCTGAATGTGATTGTATTACATATTGCTATTTTTTTAGAGAGTAAATGTTGAATTAGATTAGTTGAAACAAATTTCGTTCAGCGAAATATTTTCAAATTAGGTTTATATCTAAAATTAGTTATAAATTAAATATACTGGTACATTATTTTAAATTTAGATACCCGAATGATGGGTTCTCCCCACTCACATATTTGCGTTCTTTGGTTCCTCGTCTATCTAGACACTGAATTTTAAAGGTCAGAACCACGCCAACTAGTGTTCAATGCATAAGCTCGTCGATGATATAAAACGCATTTTGAGTTTCATAAAATCCTGGTGATTTTTGCGTTCCTTGGAGAAGGGATTTCTCATCTTCGGAATCCTAGAGTGATTTTGGTGATTTTGGCATTAAGGCTATTTATTTTTCACTCTAACGACAAATTGTCGGATTCAAAGCATTCGTCCACGTTCACGATAGTCGAAAATCTTGACGCCATTTTGTGGGTAAGTTATATCATGGAATTCTTAATCCCAACCATTTTAGGTTGTGGTATTCTGATGTAATTTCTGTAATATTTCCCGGGTATTTATGGGTTCTTTTCCGTTATTTATAGTCTGATAATCCCTCTACATATTCGGGGAGGTTTTCCATCTTCAACCCCCAGAAAGCTGATCATCGTGGCTTCAAAACCACACCCTGCAGTGTGTAAGTAAATTCAGATTTATTAGGGATTTTTGAAGGAATTAAATTAATGAATAGGGACCGATTTAATTGAATGGGTATTGCCTTAGTTAAAAATGCATTAATCGAATTTTAGAAATTATTTCAAAGTACCTATTCGCCTAGGGATGTATTTTTTTTAGAAGTAAATATTACGTAATGTTGATTTACATAAATTATTTTAAATTCAGTGGGCATTTTATTAATATTTTGGGGCTATCCTAGAATTTTTATAGTCAAAGTTGGAACTAATGCCATATTGGTATTGCCTTTTAGGGTTTTTTTGGTGAGGGATTTACCGAGTGGTTCATCTTTCTGAGAGCCATCTTCTCAACCCCTGCCATTAGGGAGTGATTGATGTCGGGATTGTCTAGTGAGCAAAACCATCCCCAGACAGGACCATTCCGCCCCTTATTGTTGTTTGGGCCTGTCGAGACTCCAGGCTGCTCAGATAAGCCCTTAGTTAACTATTCATTTTTCCTTATTTTTGAAATTGATTGCGAGGTTCACGTAAGTCATTATATAACGAGTTATATAACCACACATTTTTCTTATTGTTGAAATTTATTCGTCTATTCAGATAAGTCATTTTATACCTATATTTTTTTTTCTTATTATTGAAATTTATTTGACTGCTCAGATAAACATTATAAAACTATACATTTTCCTATTATTGGAATTGATTTGAATGAAACGATTAATAATTTGAAGTACTGCCATAAGGGAATGTAAAATAATATATTAAGGACGTCTGAGTTTAGGACCTTCTTGTAAGGCCTCTGTGATCACAAAGGTTAACGTGCGCAATCTCATAAAAGCCAATCTAGTGTTAGTTGGAAAATTTATCCTTAAACGATTCCTAAATTCCACATATTTCTGAATATATATATACAATTCTTTTACTCAGGAAAAGTAAATTATTAAAATTACATTGTTTTATTCTATTAATATCAATATTGGTAATTGAATACTAATTAGGCCATAACTGTCATTTTTTTGTTATAAGTTTTTTTTAATCAATCATAGAAAATATAAATTGGAATCTTTCTAATGAAACTGTTCTTTTGGGTACTTATTGATTATTCGATTTCAGTTAACCTACTCATTAACATTTATACAGAATTAGCTATTGAGCGTTACTAGGGATATTTTTCGAGATTCACGTGACCGGTTTCTCTACTTTTGAGTGTCCAAAGGGGTCCAAGTCAAAGGTCACTGGCGCCCTTTTTGAGATCAGATTATCGAATACTTGACTAGTGTTCATGACCGCACGACCACTCTCCGCGAGCAGCTAGCCCGACACTCCCCTTTTACCACCTTCCCTTTAGTTCAGGTCCTTTTAGTTTTTAGTATTTTAGGGGTAGATTCATCCCCTAACGAGCCGTTTCAATGGATGCAGTTTTGGAGAAGGCTGATAATTTTATTAAATTGCCTAGAAATGCTTAAGATAGTGTGGAAGCTAAACAGTTGTGGTCAGAGAAATGCCGTTTTCCAAATGCCATCGCTGTGATGGCATACTGTATCCACGTCAGACTTCAGTGATGAATTTATAAACTAAAAAAATTACCCCGTGCAGGCAACTTGTGGTGCTCAAGAAATTTTTACAGGAAGTGTAGATTGCTAATCACCCAGGCTCTATGCACGGTAGCCAGAATTTTCAAAAATTTTAACATAGTTACCTATACAACTTTCTTAAAAATAAGACAGAAGGTTTATTATTAGAAGATGATGACTACCGTATGTCGCCTTGGATTATGACTCCTTGGAGAAATTCTGCAACCGGATAGGCGCAAAATTTTAACAAGGTTTTCTACATATATCTATAATCAGAAGGAGTCGATAAGACAAGTCTGGACTAATCGTGAATAAGCTAGTGCTACAGATGTGTAAGAAAAGCAGCATTTGCTTCAAAATTTTATTCATATCAAGTGGAAATTGTTTTTATTTTTAACCATATATGAAATGTTGTCATGGTTGTCATTACTGACTTTTCAGAAATTTGAAAATGTCACATTTCTGTCTTTTCATTTTCCTGCTCCATTACCTGTCCCAGGAGGGGAAATGAGGACGGGAAATTTTTTCCGTCCTCATTTCCCGTCCACGGACGGAGAATGGAGCAGGGAAGTATTTTCCGTCCTCATTTCCTGTCCTCAATTTCCGACCTTATTTGGTTCTCACGAATTTTTTATTTTTTTTTTCAAGAAATTATGGTTAAAAGTAAAATAGTAGATATACAGACCTTGATGGGAAACGTCATTGCTGCCTCGAGGTTCAGTTTATCTCGACGCTACGCGTCTCGATAAATTATATAACCTCTCGACCAGCAATGAAGTATTTCCCGTCTCGGATTGTAATAGTTGTATTCCTTTCACACCTAGGAGGAGCCCCGGAACAGCTCCGGGGCTTCACGCGCTCATTCCTTTCGAAAAGTGTTTGTTGCACCACGCATCTGTTCCCTGCAAATCGGGGGCGACTTAACACCGGAGCGAGTAGCTCGAGTGTTTCAAACTCTTGAAAGGAATACAACTAATATACTATTACTTATGACATTTTCTAGTCAAGAGCAAAAGCAAAATCAATTGCTCCAAATAATTATTTAATTTTTGTTCATTAGGCACATGTCCCGGATTTTTAACGAATGTTTATAATTGAAATTAATAACATATATTGTTCGAATAACTGGGAAACAGTCAGTATCATAGATTTATTACTCTTTTACAATTGCCTTGCACAAACTGTGATAAGATCTACATAGGTCAAACATCACAAACCATAAAAAACAGAATGTCTCGACACAAAAGTGATATACGATTGCAAAAAGAAACAAGTGCTATAGCTAAATATTCATTTGATACTGGACATCGACCTAATTACAATAACATTAAAATTTTACAAACAGAAAAGAATTTAAATGAAAGAACAGAAATTAGTAATTTGAGCATAATATATTCCTATTTGTTATCTCTGGACAAAAAAACTTCCTAATGTATATTATTCAATACCGGTTTATTACCTTCAAAGATTACCTTCATCATATTGTCAAGTCTATCAAACACAAATCCAAATTTTCAAAAAAAATTATACCATATTTTACATTTTTTGAAATAATTTTCATTATACATTTATATTAAATTTTTTATAAAAATCTATATTATATCATAAATGAAAAAACTTAAAAAAAACCAGAGAAATCGATAGACTCACTACAAGGTAAGTTTTAAAAAGTTTATAAAATTTTTATTTAATTTCTAATTTATATTATATTAATTTTTTATTTATTTTATATTATATTATTATAGCCCTGAAGAAGAAGCGAAAGGCTTCGAAAGCTATGTGTTCCGGTTAGTAGGTATTTAATGAAAAAGAAAATCAAGAGCTGGAGAAGAAAAAACAAAACAGAAGTAACCAAGCAAATAAAAAACAAGTAGACGTCACTTTTTTGAAAAAATAGAAAAAGTTTGAAACACGTTTGTCAATTTGCTCGCTGCCACGCATTTTTTTATATTATTTTTTTTTAATAAAACATTTAAGAAGCTCGTCTGCAGTCCACTGTTTTCCCTGAGCACAGGGTGGTCCTTCGCCACTTGAAATACACGCTAAAACAAAAGATTGGTCCCAACGAACCGGATATTGAATTGGCCAGTGAAGAAACGCGCAGGAAGAAAAATAAGTACAAGTCTCGTGAGTCCATTCCAAGTTATTGTCATACGCTCCACACGCTACAACATACATTTTAAAAGCATTGCATTCCTCAATTTGTTTTTGACGGAAAAATATCGATTTTTTGACAATTTTTTTTGACATTCACCTTTTTACCTGATTTACCAGCGGTTTTTGTTCATTAATCAAATAATTACGGTTTTGCGTATTCAAGTGTACATTTGATCTGATTCATTAGCAAAATGCCACCGAAAAAGTCAGAGGAAGAAAATTCACAACTCAAACATGCTCGAGAAGTTATTATTGATAGGTTGAAACGTTTCAAAGATTTTTTAAGCACGGATAAAAATAATCAAAATTCAATTCAGGTTGAAATCCGCTTGAAGAGTGTTCAAGAGGATTTTCTTGAATTTGATAAAACACAAACCAGTTTAGAATTCTTGGATAGGGCAGAAAAAAGTAACCGTTTAGACATCGAAAATGAGTTTTATGAGGTAATTGGTTTTGCAAAATCGTGCATTGAATCAGTGAAACAAGCAAGCACGACGCTAGTATCGCCATCAGTAGGTACCTTGGGAGTTTCTTCAGGTTCTGTTGCCAAATTACCAGCAATGGGTCTTCCCAGTTTTTACGGTACCTATGAAACTTGGTTAAGTTTCAAAGATATCTTTAATTCGATTGTTCATAATCAAAGCAATTTAAGTGAAGTTGACAAGTTTCTTTACTTAAAAGTTTGTTGCAAAGATGACGCGCTCAGGTTAATAGACTCGTTAGAAGTTACGGCGAGTAATTATCAAATTGCTCTCGATATACTGCACAAACGTTATGAAAATAAACGTGCTATCGTAAATCATCACGTCAACAGCATACTTTCTAAATTGCCAGATATTCAAAAAGAATCCTCCACAAATTTGAGAAAATTGTTAGATCTACTTTTTCAGCATTTAACCTCTCTGAAAAAGTTAGGCTTACCAACGGACAGTTGGGACGCTTTATTAATTCCGATTATTTTGAGCAAACTTGATTACAGAACCAAACGCGAATGGGAAGTTAAACAAGATGATGACAAATTACCCACATTAAATCAATTAACAGACTTTTTAAGTAAAAAGTGTTTTTCCCTCGAAGCATTGCAGTACGAAGCGTCTAAAACTCAAAAAATACACGACACACAAAACATCAGAAATTTGAATTCAAAACACACATCAAACTTCTCATTCAGAAATAATAAATCATCACCACAACAATGTTTTACAGTAACAGGCAATTTAGTTTGTCCTATATGCAATGAAGCTCATTATATTTATCAATGCTCGAATTTCACAAATTTATCAATAAACGAAAAATACAATATAATTCATCAACATAAATTATGTAGTAATTGTTTGCGTCGAGGTCATTTCAAAAATGATTGCAATTCAGGTGTTTGCAAAAAATGTTCCCAAAAACATAACACGTTATTACATGAAGATAATCCGCAAACAAAAACTAATTTTGCTCCTTTTAAGCCCAAAGTCACCAGTAATTCAGAAAAAAAGGACTACGTCGCAACATCGACCCTCATAGCTCACACAAGCGTCTGCGGATCACACGGAGGCAACGCCACGAATATGGTCGAAAGTGTACGAACGAAACTTTTAAAATTTGGCGCGACGCAACAAACGGCGGTTCACTAGCATTTTTCTTTACCGTCTCTTGATTTATTTGACACAAAATTATTATAGTTATTTACCTAACAAATGCGGAAAGTGATACTTTACCGCACGCAACGGCAGTTGACCGAACGACGCGAAGCGGAGTTCGGTCAAGCCGTTAAGGGCGGTAAAGGCACTTTCCGCATGTGTTAGGTACAAAATTTTACCTATGAGCATCTACATCTCCAAAAAAAGACATTTATAAAATTAATTAATGAATCAGATTAATTAATGAAATTAGATAAGATTTAGAAATGATCAAAAATCCATTTTCTGAAAAAGAGAGGATTTTTGATTATAAATATCAAATTCTACTTTACCGCACACTTTGATTTCACTTTACCGCATACTATGCGGTAAAGTGATACTTTCCTTTTGCAAATACGTGCGGTAAAGTTCACTTTACCGCACGCTCGTAGGTAAACACATTAAATTTACATTACGTAGGTATTACGGTTACATAAACAGGCTTTATTGAATATTGAGTCGCTCGCAAGCTCGCTCGGTCATAAAATTATTCGTACTATAAAGCCTTTCTTTATTGTACCTACTTGTTATTTAATGCTATTTATATAAATAGCTATTATTCAACAATCTAGATTAAACACTGTGTCTTGCCAAATCTTACAGAAACAGCTTGGTTGTGATACAGCCTACAATCAACTGTGAAGGGCGAAGGGCCATGTATCATTGGATTGTTCCACCTGACTTATCAATTATTTTCGCTTGATACCCCATCCCGAAAAAATTAATTCTCATTAGTCTTTCTAAAATTTTTAGGTAAATATTATCGATATTTTACGAAATGGAAATTGCAAAATAATCCTAGAATATAACAATAATATTCATCAGGATTCAGGACAAGGAGGCGGAGGCGTCAAACAACAAGCAGCAAAAACGTTATGGGCGCTGTATTCGTGGCGTTGCCTCCGTGTGATCCGCAGACGCTTGTATAGCTCACGAACTACGCGACAAATTTCCAATTATGACAGACGAAAGCGCGGACATGAGAGTCGACCGTTATGACGCGGCAGCTGGTCAAAGTAACGAGTTTGAGTCAGTGAAGGATAAGAATTTCAATGAAAATGTTTGTATGTCATCTCATTTACCGAATTTTTCAGAATTATCGTTTGTTAATGTAAATGCCAGTCAAGTTCTTCTATCTACAGCTGTGGTGTTAATCGAAGATAAATTTGGAAAGTTGCATGAATGCGTAACTTTGTTAGATTCTGGAAGTCAATCCAATTTAATGACCCGCGAACTTCGTGAAAGGCTGATGTTGGATTCTGAAGAAATCCGCGCTTCTTTAGCAGGTATAAACCAAATAATAATGAATGTTCACGAAAAAACTCAAGCTAAAATAAAATCGCGATTCACTAATTTTCAAACTAAATTAACATTCTTAGTTTTGCCAGTTATTACTGAAAAATTGCCGTTATTTGGATTTCAAAAAATTCAAATCCCTTTGCCAAAAAACATTCCCCTCGCTGATGAAAATTTTAATATACCCAAGAAAATCGATTTATTGTTGGGTGCAAATATATTTTATGAACTTATTGAGAACGGAAAAATCAAATTAGGTCAAAATCTACCTGTTTTAATGCAAACTTCTTTAGGTTGGATTTTAACGGGAACTTTAAGTACAGGCAAAATAAATTCTCAAAAATCAGTATGCAATTTCATCAATCAGGTGTCAAATAATGATTTAAACGAAAAGTTAAACAAATTCTGGCAAATCGAAGAGTTACCTCAAATTCAAATTTTGTCACGCGAGTCTCAGTTTTGTGAAGATTATTTTCAGCAAACCACAAGCAGAAATTCAGATGGTCGATTTGTAGTTCGACTACCGTTTTCCGAAAGTAAATGCGAAATTTTAGACAATTCAAAATCTATGGCTTTGAAAAGATTCAAAAAATTAGAGTCTCGTTTTCGATACAACCAAAATTTAATGGAATGTTATATTCAATTTATGCAAGAATATCATCAATTAAATCATATGTCTTTAAAATGTAATCTTGAACTGGATAATTCTAAGGAGAGAACGTCATTTTTTCTACCTCACACAGCTGTTCTGAGAGATTCATCAGTTACCACGAAGTGTCGAGTGGTTTTCGATGCTTCCGCAAAATCAGATACAGGGAGGTCTCTAAACGATCTTTTATTATCAGGTCCCACGGTTCAAGATGATCTTTACTCTATTTTATTAAGACTACGTTTACGAAAGGTTGTTCTCAATGCTGACGTCAAAATGATGTTCAGGCAAATCCTAATACATCTAGACGATTGTTCTTTTCAACAAATTATTTGGCGCGAAAATCCTCAAGAATCACTTAAAGTTTTCACGCTCAATACAGTGACTTATGGCACATCGTGTGCACCTTTTCTCGCGACACGTTGTCTGAAGCAGCTCGCTTTAGATAATAAAGACATTTATCCTCGTACTTGTAAAATAATTGAAAATTCTTTTTATATGGACGATCTTCTAGTTAGTGTTAATTCAGAAGAAGAAGCCTTAGATATTTACCGCGAAATAACTGATATTTTTTTGCAAGCTAAATTTGAATTAAGGAAGTGGTCGTCAAACAAAACTTCTATATTGGACTTTATTTTGCAATCAAATAAAATTAACAATGACAACTTAATTCATCCCCACGTCAGTAAAGAATTCAAAACTTTAGGTATTTCTTGGATTCCAGATGAAGATATTTTAAAATACTCGATAAAAGTAAACATAAATCCCAAGAAAGTTTCCAAACGTATTATTCTGTCCACGATAGCCCAAATATTTGACCCGCTTGGTCTAGTTAGTGTATGTCTAATAAAACCTAAAATTTTACTTCAAAATATTTGGAATTTAAAGCTCGATTGGGATGAAGAAATTCCTCCAAATTTAACAGAATCATGGTTAAACTTTGTGAAGGAGTTACCTTTATTAAATGACATAAGAATTTCCAGACAGGTGGTACAAATTTCTCAAAATAAAGTAATTTTATTTGGGTTTAGCGATTCGTCTGAAAAGGCTTATGGCGCATGTGTTTATTTAGGTTCAATTAATGAAAAGGGTGAACGGAAAGTGCGATTACTCACACCAAAATCAAAAGTTTGCCCAATTAAAAAACTTACCATACCACGTTTCGAATTACTCGCAGCTCATTTACTTGCGAAGTTAGTCAATATTGTAAAAAATGCACTTGATGTAAATATTTCCGAAATTGTTTTATTCACTGATTCGACTATTGTTTTATCATGGTTGAAAATCGATCCAAGTCAATTAAAAACATTTGTTGCTAACCGAGTAATGAAAGTTACTGAACTTACAAAATTGGACGATTGGCATTTTGTCAGGAGTGAAGATAATCCTGCGGATATAATAACTCGAGGTATTGACGTAAAATATTTAAAAAATTGCGACCTTTGGTGGACAGGTCCGTCTTTTCTCAAAGAAAAAAATTATGAAAATTTACACGTTTCCTTTCAAGAAGCACTACCCGAAATCAAAACAGTTTCTATAATGCTAACCACTACTCAAATTTCTGAATTTACAATTTTCAATGAATTTTCCACTTTCATAAAGTTACAGCATGTGGTTGGATACATGTGCAGATTCAAGAATCGGTTATTGAAAAAGATTTCAAAATCTACTTCAAAATTTGTATCAATTGATGAACTATCAGAATCTTTAAATATTCTCATAAGACTTGCTCAATTAGAAGCTTTTAACAAAGAAATTATTGATCTCAAAAATTCAAAGTCGGTAGATAAAAATAGTAAATTGGCTAACTTGAATCCTTTTCTGGATTCAAATAATTTAATAAGAGTAGGAGGACGCTTATCCAACTCACAACTTGAATATGACCACAAATATCCTATAGTTCTTCCATATAAACACCAATTTACTAATCTTTTGCTTTCTCACGAACATTTGAAAAACTTTCACGCTGGAGCTCAAAATCTGCTATCTATTGTGCGATTGAAGTTTTGGCCAATAAATGGTAAAAACGCGATCAAAAAAGTTATTCGTTCTTGTGTACGGTGCTTTAGAGCTAACCCAAGAGTTTCAAAATTTTTAATGGGCGATTTGCCTCACGCGAGAGTTACACCAGCTAGAGTTTTCTCAAAATGTGGCATCGATTATGCAGGACCGATTTTTATTAAGGAAGGTACGCTTCGTAGAAGCAAAACTGTGAAGACCTATATTTGCATTTTTGTTTGTTTTGCGGTGCGTGCTGTTCACATTGAATTGGTCCACGATTTAACTACAGAAAGTTTCTTGAATGCACTCAAGCGTTTTATTTCTAGACGAGGTCGTCCTACAGATATCTACTCTGATAACGATTTAAATTTTGTAGGAGCCAATAATTATTTCTCAGAGTTATACGAGTTATTAAATAATGAAAAACTTCAAAATAATGTGTCGGCATTTCTCGCAAAAGATCAGATCAAGTGGCACTTCATACCAGCCAAATCTCCACATGTAGGTGGTTTGTGGGAAGCCGCCGTTAAATCGACAAAATTTCATATGAAACGCGTGCTCGGAAATACTATTTTAACCTACGAAGAGATGAATACTCTTCTCGTACAAATAGAGGGTTGTCTTAATTCACGTCCACTAACAACATTATCCCACGATGCCAACGATATGATGCCACTGACGCCAGCCCATTTTTTGATTGGGGATTCCTTAGCTAGCATGCCCCAACATAACATATTGGATCAAAATACTAACAGGCTCTCCAGATACCAGCATCTACAACAAATGTTGCAAAGTTTCTGGTCTCGTTGGCCACGAGAATACCTAAGTCAGCTCCAGGCTCGCTCAAAATGGTTAATAAAACTCCCATGTAATCTACAAGCTGGTTCCATTGTGATTCTGTTGGAAGACAATCTGCCCCCTCTACGATGGCCTATGGCAAAGGTGATTGCTTTACATCCCGGTGCAGATAACATTGTGAGAGTGGTATCAGTGAAGTTATCTAGTGGAACTATTGTGAAACGATCACTATCAAAAATTTGTGTTTTACCTATTGATACGACTGTCTAAGAATTTAATTTCCTCTCAAAAGTTAGATTTTCTCGAAAATTTTAGAAGAGATGTACGTTGTTTAAAATTGCAATTTTTTGCATAAATTTTGTTCATTTTATTTAAGTATTTATCAATGTATAACTTTTTTGAAAAGTATACTTTTCAACGCGGGCGGCATGTTCCGGTTAGTAGGTATTTAATGAAAAAGAAAATCAAGAGCTGGAGAAGAAAAAACAAAACAGAAGTAACCAAGCAAATAAAAAACAAGTAGACGTCACTTTTTTGAAAAAATAGAAAAAGTTTCAAACACGTTTGTCAATTTGCTCGCTGCCACGCATTTTTTTATATTATTTTTTTTTAATAAAACATTTAAGAAGCTCGTCTGCAGTCCACTGTTTTCCCTGAGCACAGGGTGGTCCTTCGCCACTTGAAATACACGCTAAAACAAAAGACTATGATACTGACTGTTTTCCAGTTATTCGAACAATATCAATATAAGTTTTTCTAATTATTTGCCTGAAGTCACAATTTAACTTCCCGAGCAAGGACCTTGTTCCGATTAAATGCATTCCCAGACCCAGAGTTCCACAAATCTAGATCGAACTCGAAGAGCACCTAACTCCGAATCTATTGGACTGTAAACCCATGATCTTTAATTTTGTCTTGAACTATTTTCCACCCGAAATTGCGACTGGTGAAATTGACAAAAAAAAATCTAGGAAATATTTCACCGCCCCGCGCCACTCTCGAATAGGAAAACTCTAGGGGGTCCCAATGAACAGTTATTTACCAAAAAAAAATAACTTAATTTCTTGCTTTGTAAAAACTTTTGGCTTCTTTTCTTCTCGAAAATTAAATTGAATTTCACAACAAAATTTGTTTTTCGGTATCTTACTCAAGAGATTTTCCGTATATTGAACAGCAATAATATGGCAGCCACATATCGGAAATCGATTGAAACACATAAAATACAAGTTCAACGCCCTTCTATAAACCAGGAAACATTCAAATTCAATCTCCAAATAACGATCACTAGAGGAATTGATTCCCCCTAAATAATGCACTGTCAAATGATTAACTAAAATCATTGAATGAATAAAAATATTGAATTATTTTATCATTACTGGCCTCGTGATATATCCCTACCCTACCATGTATATTTCATTATAAAGGGGGAATTAAATATGTAAGGATTTTGATCTATATTTATCGCGCTTATCCAGTTGGGTTGTTTTTTTGTTGTATTAAGTAATGTCATGGGTATTGGTGAATATGTTTTAAATACAGAACATATTGTTGGTTTCAATTTCATTTAAAGCATGGACGCCCCTAAATAAAAACCCACTCAATTTGGGACTACAATTAGTGCAGCAGTCAGTCACACAAACATTAATATCAAATTCAAACGGCCCTTTTGTTCCAATTTCGTGTTTTTTACGGCATCCAGAAATAATTAATATCGGTTCCTATTTGGCGCTGCATGTTAATTATTTAAACGGTTTCCAAAACGTTGAAAAATAGTCCGCGCCGAATACCAGTTAGCGTTAGGCCGTTTAATAATGGAATAATAATTTTTAGGGATGGATTTTGATTCAAGGTTATACTTATATTCAATGAATTATCCAGTATGGATTGGCAGCATCGACTATTAGATTTCGTTCAAAAACTAAATCATATTTCAGAATTTAGTCTTAAGATTCTCAGGAAAGTTCAGCTTTTTAGTGATTTACTTCTTACCCTTCACATTTTGAAATTTTAATATTTTCCAGATTGAGATTTTGATATTAATTAGCTAAGTATAAGTACTACTAAAACTGCAAGCTGACCACTAAAATAAGGTTTAAAGCCGAAATCTTTTTCTCGGTACAGTTAGAAGTATAAAATCTTCTGATGATTCCACAGTTTCACATAAAATGTACAATAAAATGATTCCAGGCAACATTAAAAAAAAAAAAAAAAAAAAAACAGGAATACTAGGATTTGAGAATGAAGGAAATGAAGATATGGAAAGGAACAACTAAGAAAAATAATAGCGAGTTTAAGAATCGAGGAAATGAAGACAAAGACGTTTAAATATTTTGTTACAATAGATGTCCTGATTTCAGATATTGACGAAATTACTTTTGAACTCGTGGTTCAGAAGACCAAAAAACAAGACGAGAAAAGAAAGGCCGAGAAAGAGAAGATAATAAAGAAATAGCAAAAACGCTAGAAGAGATAGAGAATAGAGAAAGACCAATCAAGTTATTCTGAAAATTAATAAAAGGCAAAAATAAAAACAGATTCAACTTGCTGATGAGAATGCATGAAAAGTTAAAATACTATAAAAGGATAAGCTTCAAAAACAAAAACAAAAATTAAAGCAAAAGAAAAGTGCCAGGACAATTCAAAAAATGATAACGTAACACAAACGGATGGAGAAATTTCCATCTAGTTTTAATGGACACAAAATGTAGAGAGCATAAAAAGAATGGAAGCCGCAAGCAAACCCGTAATGAAGGGCAAAGATCCAAATATGAATCCAGGAACGAGCTTGTCTGCTGATTTTAAAACTCAGATAGCAAAATGAATGTCCTTTCCGATAATTCTATTAAGAAAGAAGAGAGATGCTATAGAGTTTATTTTTACTTTAATTTAGCCAGTCATATAATTTAATTAAATATGTCTATATTCTACAAAGTTTAACTTGTTCAAGGGAAAAATAGTACATCCAGATTTTTTTCGTAAGCTCAGCTATTCCACTGTTCACTCCTTTATCGGTGGACGGTGATGCATATAACTTAGTAAGGTCTATAAACCTAGCACTCCCAAGGTGGAAAAAATCTTAGGGGACTATATAATAATTAGGTGCTTTTTAGGTGCTAATTAGGGCCTCTAATTTAAAATCAGGTGCTCCTTAAGTTTTTGAGAAAATCGAAAAAATCTAGGGGACTGTAGGATTATGAAATCTAGCAGTAGAAAATATTTTTTCAAGTTTTTCTCTTGTATCAGAATTAGGTGCTTTTTAGGCGCTCCTAAATAGCCCAAGAAAAAATTGAATCTCTCGATTATTGACTGAGTTACAGATTTTTTTTCATTATTAGGGGACTGCTGGCTTTACATTGTATTTGCAGCGAATCTGATAACAGTGGCTAAAATGTTGTTGTATTGGAATTAGGTGCTATTAAAAAAATTGAATCAGTTAATTATTAACTGAATAACAGATTTTTTCCATCATTAGGAAATTGTTGGCTTTACGTTTATTTGGTATGTAGTAGCTTTGTTTTGGTTCGAAATTAGAAATAACATTAGTTCTCCTCTAATAAAAAAAAATCAAAGCCCAATTCAGTGGTGGAAGGAACATAACGCAATATATCCAAAGTTGTCGGTAGTTGCATCCAAATTTCTATGCAGTCCAGGGTAGTAGCGTTTATAGTGAACGATCGTTTTCAGAGGCGAGCAATATATATGAAGCAAAAAGAAGCAGACTTTTGCCAAAAAAACGCAAAACGCTTGCTTTTTTGGAACCATAATTTACCTAAGTTAAATTTTCAGTACTGAGTTAGTTTTGTTGAAATTTAACTCAAATTATGGTGTTAGTTAGAAGTACTCTTTTATTTTAATATTTTAGTTTTATTCTCTCTGTTTAATGGCGTTCAATGAACATACAACAAATTCCTATGTTTTATGTTTCCAAAAATTGTGGCTTGATATATGTGGTAGGTATTTAGCCGAATAATTGCCGAATATTCGCCGAATACCTCATCACTGCTACTGCTGGCCGAATAACGAATATTCGGCATTTACTCAAAAGTGGCCGAATATCCGGCAATTATTCGGCAAACCGAATACCTACTCGGTGCATCCCTAGTGTATTTGCAACGAATCTGCTGACAGTGGCTAAAATGTTATATTGGAATTAACTGATATTCAAGTGCTCCTAAATAGTCGAAAAAAACCTTGAATCCAGTTAATTATTTACTGAATTGCTTCATTATTAGGAAACTGCTGGCTTTACGATTACTTGCGGGTGTATTTGCAGCGAATCTGATAACAGTGACTAAAATTTTGTTGTATTCGAATTAGGTTCTATTTAAGTGCTCCTAAATAGTCGAAGAAAAACTTGAATCAGTTAATTATTAACTGAATTACAGATTTTTTTCATTATTAGGAAATTGTTGGCTTCACGTATACTTGGTTGTGTGTCAGAATGGAAAAAAACTTTGGGGTCTATATAATAATTAGGTGCTTTTTAGTTGCTTATTAGGGCCTCCAATTAAAAATTTGGTGCTTCTTTAGTTTCTAAGGTTTATGCTAGGTTTATGAAAGCCAGCAGTCCCCTAATAATAATAAAAAAATGTAACTCGGGTAATAATTAACTGATTCAAGTTTTTCTTCGACTATTCAGGAGCACCTAAATAGCACCTAATTCCTATCTAGAAACCTTTCAGCCTCCGACAGACCCCCAACGTGAAGCCAATAATTTCCTAATAATGGAAAAAATCTGTAATTCAGTTTACAATTAACTGATGCAATTATATTCATTTCGTGTCCCTATTATTAATTATGGTAGAAATTTCCTGGGTTTAAGGACGGGGAGGTAAATCAAAAAAATTTACTCAGCTTTCGGCGACGCTTCGGAACTATATTTTTCCTTTTTCAAGCCCTAGAATAGGAGAAATAAGGCACAGGAGATGACAAAGTAAGTAGAAATAATTGATATCGGTTCCTATTTGGCGCTGCATGTTAATTATTTAATCGGTGTCCAAAACGTTGAAAAATAGTCCGCGCCGAATACCAGTTAGTGTTAGGCTATTAATAATGGAATAATAATTTCTAAGGATGGATTTTGATTCAAGGTTATATTCAATGAATTGTTCAGTATGGATTGGCGACATCGACTTAGAAACTAACCTTTTCGTTCAAAAACAAACATATTTCAGAATTTAGTCTTAGGATTCTCAGGAAAGTTTAGCTTTTTAGTGATTTACTTCCCACATTTTGAAATTTCCATTTTTTTCCAGATTGAAATTTTGATATCAATTAGCTAAGTGAGTACCGAATTTTCCACAGTTTCACATAAAAAGTACAATAAAATGTTTCAAGGCCACATTCTTATAGAAAAAAATACAGATATACTAGAGGATTAGAGAATGGAGGAAATGAAGATATGGAAAGGAATAACTAAGAAACATTATAGCGAGTTTAAGGAGAAAAAACCAAGAAAATGGAAAAAAAGTCGTGAAAGAGAAGATAATAAATAAATAGCGGGAATGCTAGAAGAGAATAGCACCTGGAACAGGAGAAATATGGCACATGAGACGACAAAGTAAGTAACATTAAAATGATAGTTAAACAATCAACGATTATGTCGAAAAAAAATTAAAATAATAATCATCAATTATTGGCATATAAATCAGAATTTATTATTATCTATTGAAGGATGATCATGTATTTTCTCTTGGCTGCAGGGCTTCTGGAGACTTCGGTTCGAGTAAGTACTCCTGAGCAATGACTATTTTTTTTTATTTTTTTTTTGACAAAATCGTTGCTTGTATAACTATCATTTCAATGTTACTTACTATGTCGTCTCATGTGCCTTATTTCTTCAGTTCCAGGGCTTGAAAAGGAAAAATATAGTTCCGAAACGTCGCCGAAAACTAAGTAGTTTCTTTTGGTCCTTAAACCCAAAAAACTTTAACCATAACTGATTCAAGTTTTTCTTTGACTATTTAGGAGCACTTAAATAGCACCTAGTTCCTATCCAGAAACCTTTTAGCCTCTGACAGATCACCAAGTGAACGCGAAGCCAGCAATTTCCTAATAATGGAAAAAATCTGTTATATAGTTAATAATTAACTGATTCAAGTTTTTCTTCGACTATTTAGGAGCACCTAAAAAGCACCTAATTCTGATACAAAGAAGAAATTTGAAAAAAATATTTTTCAGTATAATAGGGGACTACTAGCTTCCATAAACCTAGCAATCCCTTAGTTTTTTTTTGATTTTCTCAAAAACTAAAGAAGCACCTAATTTTTAATAAGAGGCCCTTATTAGCACCTAATTATTATCTAGTCCCCGAATTTTTTCTCCATCTCCGGAATGCTAGGTTTATAGACCTAACTTAGCTTATAAAAAAAAAATTATGTCTCCAATAACCAAAGTTCTTTAAGTTTTCTTCCAATGTTATGAGAGAGGAGCCACGTCCCAAGCAGCACTCCTATGTTGGGCCAATATTGGGACAATAACTACGATTTATTGGCCCAAGTCAGATCCTCTATGTTAGTCCAATAAAAGATGTGGACATTCTGCAATATTTGTCCAAGAACGTATGTCAATATATACCCAAAAATAGATACCAACGTTGGTACAATAACGTAACCAAATGTTGGCCCAAAAAGAAATAATCAATATCATATCAAGAACTTTATGCAATATAGAGCCAATTGAAATTACCAATATTGGCCCGAAGACGTATGTAAATCTTGGCTTTATATTATATTTAATTAAGGTAACGGACCAATTATAAGGACCGACTAAGAAGTGTTTTCTCTCTGCCGGACCATCCGTGGACCCATTTCGCTGTATCACAACTCATCAGCACGGTTAAGTCCCGCCAGGGTCCCGCAGAGAGAAAACAACCAATTTTTGGCTTCATCCCGGAACCAGGTTTAAGACAGGTGAAGTGAAGACAGAGTCTCCATCTATTTTTTGGTCGGCACACCAAGTGCGCACGTTGAATACCCTATATTGGACCAACATTTTCAATACAGAAAATCTAACCTTGGTAAAAATTAGTATGTAAATATTGGCCCTTCATTGGGCTTTTCAAAAAGTATCAATATTGTGAAAAAATTGAAAATAAATATTGGGAGTACAAAGTTTTTGAAGTGAATTTAAATATCAATAAAAAATTGAATGCCAATATTGAATTAATATTATATTACAATATTGTTTCGATAATATAAAATGTAATATTTGGCCAATATTTCATTAATCAATATTGTAGTGAGAAAGTCTTGGGCCAATATTCAAATTACTGAAAAGTTAATTAATCTATGAAAACAATATTGGTACAAGATTATTTTTAAATATTGTTTCCACATAGTTAAAACTAACGTTGCCCCAATATTGGTACTGTGTTGATTTAACAACAAAATTGAATAAATATTGGCCCAACTGAAAAACGATGTTTACCCCATATTATGTGCTACTTGGGGTCCACAATTTGGCATAGAAAATTCCTCTCAACTTCCTCTATTTTTTGAGAAATATTATCCATACTTCTTCGGACTTCCTCCATTTTTTCCCGATTTCTTATCCCCCATATTATCTCAGTACTCCGAGACCTAATTCTCAAAACAGAAAAGCAACGTTCCCATGAAAGCCCATAATATGTTCTATATTCGACATACCCATATTAATAGATGTCTAACCTTCACAAAGATTGAGTAATCTTTCTCTTGAGAACGAAATGGAGCAAGTTAATTAAATTGCTAAACATCATAAAAAATACCGAGGACAATAGAAGAAGAAGGCGAGAAGATCGGCTTCAGAAAAATCAGGGAGGATTGGAGAAAATCCTGACAGTGCAAGATAATAAATTAAAAACTGCCATGGAAGAATACGAGGTCAATTCGTGGACACACTGATTTTCAATATTGTATAGAAGAAACAAAAAAACAATTTGAAAAATAAAATAAAGCGCGAGAAAGCCAAGCAAAATACGTATATAAAAAGGATTAGAAAATTGGACAAATAAGAGCGATAGAGTAGACATTATAATGAAAAACAAATAAATATGATATTGACCTATAAATTCTAATCAAGTATCTATCATTGTTCTTTACAAAAAAAATTACCAAATCTAAAACACAAGTCAGGTGATTCAGCCATTTATATATACACGTCATCCGATTTAATACTTGCTAATTATCCATGTGAATTATTGAGGAATATTCTGTAACAACCCCTTATTCTATTTTTAACGTGTTTTCCTGAAACTCCTTTTTTCTAATCAACTACAAATAGTTTCTTCGGAGTTAATGTTCATCTCTCATTAGCAAATTCAAGATGTACGCCTTTATGGGCATGAGTAGGTAAACAAGCAAAAGTAATCTCTATAATAATAGTATAAATGCCGAATATTTGTAAATTCAAGTGATAATAAAGTTAAAACATATGCAATAACCATTAACAAAAAAATATCCTGCATTAAGAAGAGGGAAAGAAATACACTAATCTGTCAAAAAGAGGGTCAATGTATTGCATTGCTTTGAAAAATATTATAATTTAACTACAGTTTAATTTAATTTGTTGGTACGAACCTTTATAATCCAAAAACTAAAAAAACATATCTCCATTTTCGTTAAAATAGTATCAAAATCCAGTGTCCGTCACTTTGGGTCACATTTTTATTATCGGTTCCATCCGACATCGTACCCGTTCGGATTTACACTTTCTGCACCAGTTCGCCACCGTCACAGGAACCCGTCCGGTTCGCTACTCGATACACGCCCCTCTTGCCTACCGTGCGGAAAAGCACATTTTTCCAAACTCACGAACCGGATTTTTTCGGACTTGTCTTCCTTAGCGACGAAACGGTCTCGGTTTTTCGCACCCGCCCGCAGTGACTTCTTTCAGGGTTGGCAAACGCGAGGGATGGTCGGCTAAATTCGGCTTTGCCGATGAGGCACACGAGAATGCGTTGCAGGGCGTCGCAGGAAGGTCTGGATAGGGTTGTTGTATCGAGACAGGGCAGGAATTCGTATAATTAACCCTCGAGAAGGCTTTGGGGGATCAGGAATAGTGTATAGATTTTGCGTAAATTTATTCATTGAAAATATTTCTGGAAATTTTTAATACTAATAATAAGTATCTTTATTGTAGGACTTGCCTAACATACAAAACAAGATTACAATGTATAAAATAAATTACAATATCATACATCAGTAAAAGATTAATGCACTATTACATATTATTATGTTAACATATACAAAAGGACAATAGGATGATTTCATAAACTAAGGCATGCATATTATATTCCCCTCGCATGTGCTGGCTCAACAATCTTTTGAACATATTTACATTTGGTAGATTTTTCAGCTGTATAGGTAACTTGTTAAATGCGTCTAAACCTATATTAAATAAACTGTTCATACTACTTTTTAAGTTAGTTCTTGTAATGTGGAAGCTATTTCTTGATCTAGTTCCATAGTTGTGTACTTCATTATTGCGAATCAGAAATTTATCAAAATAGATTCGTCTATTATTTTGTTGTGTAATTTTAAATATAAATGTCATACTCAAGTAATAAATCCTATCACGAACTGATTACCATTGCAGAGTTAGTAACATAGTGCTAATTGGCGTGTAGCTATTACACTTTAGAATACATCCCATTCCATTATTTTTTAGTTTTTGTAATTTTGAAGTATGGTTTTGATTAAACAAACAAAGTGAGGTCTGATGATACAGTTATAGCACGTGAGCCTAGCGTTTGAAGAAAGTGATCTTGAAATTCTAATAAAAAATAGAATTTCATTGAAATCTTTGATATTATAATATTCAGCATGTTTATCTAATAAATAAAATATTTTTTTATGTGACGAGAAAAAGTAGACTTTTTCTACCTGTTGACAGGGGCAAAAATGTCACTTTTTCTCCCATGGAAAAAAAGTGATTTTTTTTCCCACGGGAAAAAAGTAACAGGTACCAGTCAATTTTTTTCCCGAGGGAAAAAAGTAACAGGTAACAGTCAAATTTTTTTCTCAAAGGGAATAATGTATAGATGGAAAATGTTGAGATTTTCCCGTCACGAAAATTTTATTATACATGGGAAAAAAGTAAGATTTTAGCGCTCAGTGAGAAATTCAATGTTAATTTGCTAATACTTAAGCATGCTTCATCAAAGCTGTTTTGATAGGAACTGGAAAAAAGGTATAAGATTGGGAAAACACATAATTTATTGCTCTGCTGAGTGCCAACACCTTGAAGCTGATACTTTAGAAAGAGATAAATAAGCAACTGCAGAAAGAGGTTGAAGAACTTACTAAGGAGATCCAGAAAAAGAATAAATACATTAGCAGACTCCGGAAAAATTCACAGGTTTTTGAAGATGATTTGTTGAACTATGAAAAAGAACATTGTGATGAAATTAGTAACTATAAAAAAGACATTTCAAGATTGAATACTGAGATTATTCAGGTGTCAGACAGAAATTCCTGCATCCAAATCGATTAACAACAGACGAGGGAAAGCTTAGAAGAGTTAAAGGTACTGAACTGCAACCTGGACGTTTCCATCAAGGTCCTGGAAAAGGAAAATGATATAGGTACTTTCCAAGGAAACTAAGCGTCTGCGTCGTGAGGCTTTTGAAAAGGAACAATGCGATGAAATTAAGAACTACAGGGAGGACATATCCAAACTGAATGCTGAGATTGTTCAGAGTAATTCCCACATTCAAAACGATTAACAGCGGACGAGGAAAAACTTGCAGGAGTTGAATATACTGAACAATAACTTGAAAATTTCCATGGAGGTCCTGGAAAAAGAGAATGATATGTTGGCTAATGAAACTAAGCGTCTGTGTCGTGAGGTTTTTGAATTGAAAAACTCTCCACATCCTATAGCCCATATTAAATGGACTCGTCCTAGGAATAACATACCTATAGTAGGTGATAATTTGGCAAAGGGACTTAGGCATATTATGGATCATTGTGTAAATCGTTAGTTTTTTGTATCAGCGTTAATTAAACAGAATGCCTTTCTTGATAAGTCGGTGAGAGATATTCTTAATTATACGAGTAATTTCGATAAGAAGGATTATGTGATTGTTATGGCTGTTGTGACAAATTTATTGAAGGGACGTCCAGTTAGAGAAGCAACTATACAGACTCTTAAATCAGTGGGAGTATATACTAATCTTATGGTTTGCTCCGTCCCACTTTGGAACAATAATAGATTGTTTAATAATTTCATAAATGAACATAATTAAATGCTGTTTGATAGGTTATGCAGTGAAAGCAAGTTCAGATTTTATTTTCATTTGAATGCCATTATAGGAAGTAAGGACTTTTATTTTGATAATAACTTGTACAATAAACATAGAGGTAAGGTGAAAGTAGCACGGGCACTTAGTGGTAGGGTCTCAGATTTTATTAATGGAAGTGTGCCTGTGAGGGATGTTATAAGACTGGATACAGATAGTCGTGTTTTCACAAAGATTATACACACTCTGTCTGATGAAAACTTAGACACCGTTGATGTTGAGGGACCTTTTTTAGTAGCAGCTCCCGTCAGAAGCACTTTACCCTAGCATTATTAAATATTCAGTCCGTGCGTTCAAAGGTTGATGAATTGGAGTTGTTTTTGGAATCAGTCAATTTTCCTAGTGTATTGATTTTGGTTGAGCACTGGTTGCTGTTTGATGAGCCCATTGACGTATCTGGTTATGTGTTGATGTCTAAATTTTCACGCAAGCAATTTGCACATGGTAGTACACTAATCATGATGGAGAGAGAGTTTTTGTTTAGGTTTATGTTCATTACTATTGATAGATTTGATCATTTGTTGGTTGAAAAAGATTTCGAGTTTTCTATAGTATTCTGCAAGAAACTCAATATGTACCTATGTTTTCGGTTTTTATAGGTCTCCATCTGGTAATTTGGAGTTGTTTTTGGAAAGGTTGGAGATTTTGTTGAGCGATATTTCGGTTAATTCCTTGTTGATTTTGACTGGCGATCTCAATGTGAATTTCTTGGACAAGTGTAATAGATCCAATCACTTACTGTGTAATTTGTTGGACTCGTTCAACTTAGAGATGCACGTGGATCGGCCAACCCGCTTTTCCGCATTCTCTGCCTTAATACTGGACTATTTCTGCACCAGTTTCAATCAGATTGAAATTCAGTGTGTAACGATCAATGCCAGTTTGTCTGACCACGAGGCAGTAATGGGACTTGTGCCATTTGGCGTTAAGGCAGCGTTGCCATTCCTCATGATTTTACATGAGATCTCATGTTTTCATTGTCCATCTCATGCTCTCATGCTTCCAAGTAAAAATCTCATGATTTTTTATCTTATGGTTTGATATTAAATAATGTTGGTTTTTTGCATTTTGTCGCGAATATTTCTGGTTATCAGTTTCAAAACTTAAAAGGGGTGATGCTAAATTTATGTAGTTTACACCACACTCAAGTGCTACATGTGAGAGGATTGTTTCACAAAGTCCAAAAACCGCCTAAACCCAAAGAACAATAGCTGGTATTTAAGAAAGAAACAATATATTGGGTCCAATATCTGTACATTGATAACACACAGAAGAAACCCACTTTATACAGAACCAATGTAGTGGAATAGTATACATACATATAGACATTTACTTAAAAATCTTTAATCAGGTAGGGTAGGTGGTAGACGCTTTTTACTCATTGGGCGTCGACCGGTGAGATACCACCATGCCAGAATTGAGTAGCGCTAAGTGGTATCACCACGTTCCGCTAATGCGCTGGCAGTCCGGTTCCAACAATGAGTAACAGATAGCATGATGGCGCCTCCAGGATCAAAATATTCCGGAGGTAAAATACCCGACCACTCGGATCTCCGGGCGTCGGGTGATCCTGGGGGTCCTTCATGCAAAGATATAAAGAGAAGATCAAAAACTCAACTCAGAATTGATTTTAGCAATATAAGAGGAATAAGTACAAATATGAATTCAGTTCACCAACATCTTGAAGAACAAAGACCTGACATCCTTGTTCTCACTGAAACTAAAATCAGTTCTGCAACACCTATTGTGAACTATCTTTATCCCGGCTATGACCTTCACCACCGATTTCGACATAATTTTGGGATCTGTGTGTACATTAAAAATGACCTTTCATGTCATCGAGAGGAGAAGCTAGAACCAGCGAACCTTGATATCATATGGCTAAAATTCACCTCAAAGTCATCGACCAAGTTTATCTGCTGCCTCTACCGACCGCCAAGTAACACCGATAACCAAAACTTTTTCGCGACATTATCCGAAAGCTGTGATAGTATACAGTCAAACTATCCACAGGCGGAAATTGTCTTTTTAGGCGATTTCAACGTCCACAATATACCCTGGCTGAAACACCACAACAAAACAGATAACGAAGGCAGAGAAGCAGAAGCTTTTGCCATAAGTTGTGGTCTAACGCAGCTTGTCGATGAACCTACCCGTATCTCAGAAAGGGGCGAATTTGCAGCGCTTTTAGACTTGTTCCTAACCACCAATCCTGACTCGTACACAATTCAAGTAGATGCTCCACTTGGTTCGTCCGATCATAAACTTATAATAACAAAGTGCGAAATGCTCATCCCACCAAGCCTACAACCACTTCCTTGTAAAATGTGGCACTATAAATCGGCAAAATGGAATGACCTAAAACAGTATTACCTGGATTTTCCATGGCAAGAGGTTTGCTTTAAAACAGCTGATCCCACTATTTGCTGTAATGAAATAACACAAGTAATCTTATCTGGAATGGACGCATATATCCCACATACAACTAAACGTAGAGCTAATGCAAAAACCTTGGTTCAACAGCCAGTGTCAAACGGCTGTACAGAAAAAACACAGAGCATAAAACCTTTGGAAACGACAACAAACCGCTCAAAACCACACAGAATTTATAGAAGCCAGAAATAGTTGCAAAATTACTATTGACTCCGCTAAAGAAACATACAATCAAAGAATAAAAAACAGGTTGCTGAATTGTCCAAGTAGTTCTAGGTCTTTTTGGTCTCTTGCAAAAGCTGTTGGATCTAACTTCACCAAGTCATCCATACCACCACTTACAGATAAAAATAATCACTTAGCCACAACATCAGAGGAAAAAGCCAATATGCTTGCCCAAATGTTTTCCTCCAACTCCAACCTAACAGTGCCAAACGGAAAAACTCCACCGTTCATTGAAAGAGTTTCCCATAGTATGCCAGAGGTACCCTTTTGTCACAGAGAAATACGAAAATCCCTAAAAAAGCTGGATACAAACAAAGCAATGGGTCCGGATGGCATTCCCGCAATAGTACTCAAAAATTGCGCCAACGAACTCACCCCAACTTTCGCAAAATTATTCAATTTGTCTTACAGGTAAGGAGTATATCCATCATAATGGAAGTCTGCCGCAGTACAACCCATTCCAAAGAAAGGAAAAAAGACAGATCCGTTAAACTATAGACCAATTGCTCTACTTCCGGTGATATCAAAAGTAATGGAAAGAGTTGTGAACAATCACCTAACCAAGTACTTGGAAAAGTACAAAATTATCAACGATAAGCAATACGGATTTCGAAAATATAGGTCAACTGACGATTTACTTGCATACGTCACTCACTTATGGCAAAAAGCGATTGAGTTGCGGGGTGAAACAAGAACAATTGCCTTAGATATATCTAAAGCATTCGACAAAGTTTGGCATGAAAATCTGCTCAACAAGCTCAAAGCAATGGGATTATCGCCGAAACTTTGCACTTGGTTTGAAAGTTACCTAAAGGACAGATCCATTTATGTTGCACTGGATGGCCAGAACTCCAACTCTTACCAAATAAATGCTGGTGTGCCACAGGGAGCAATCCTTTCGCCAACTCTTTTCCTGATTTACATAAATGACCTCATAGATAAAACAGTAAATCCACTTTATTGCTTTGCAGACGATGGCAATGTAGTCTCCTCACTCATACCACCCACAGGTGTTTCCGCACGTGAATACCATCATCTTAGACTAACTCAAATATCGCAGATAAATAACGACCTGGAGATAATAGAGGACTGGGGTAACAAAACCCTTGTACAGTTCAACGCGCAGAAAACCCAAGCAGCTCTGTTTTCAAAAAAGACCAGCACCGGTGAGCCAAACATCATGCTATCTGGAAGTGCTGTCACATTACAGAGTCAGTTGAACATCTTGGGGGTTACTGCAGAGACCAACATGTCTTGGCACAGTCACGTGGCAGATATTGCTAAAAGGGCCTCCCAAAAGCTGGGGGTGCTATTTCGTACAAGACATCTGAACACACCAAGCCAATTGCTGACACTCTACAAAGCCCAGATTCGACCAACTATGGAGTACTGCTCACATATATGGAGTGCAGCACCCAAACATACCTTAATGCTTTTGAATACCGTGCAAAAACGAGCTATCAAGCTGATCAATGACCCCGCACTTACTCGTAACTTGGATGGTCTCGAACATCGCAGATCTGTGGGCGATTTATCTCTCTTCTACAGGTACTATCACGGAAAATGCTCTGAAGAGTTGGCACGTATGATTCCACCGAGAGTAGCACCTACCAGGCGAACCCGTCAAACAGACGGTAACCATGAATTTACTGTCAAACTAGAGGCACCAAGAAACTCATTATATCAGAATTCATATCTCTGGAGAACAGCATCGCTGTGGAATAAACTCCCTGCGACGGTTTTCCCTGCAGGTTACAACCTGAACCGTTTCAAGACCAACATACACCGACATTTACGCGCACTTGCCGCTTCTCGAGCGTGATAGGACATTTCCTTGCGTGTGCGCAAATCCGTAAAAAAAAAAAAAAATCAAATAGAATGTAGTTGTGATTGAAGAAAACACAAATTAATGTTCCTTCTGTCTTCTGTACTAAGATAGGTTCCCTTTTTTTTGTGATGTGATGTATTTTCGTCGATAGTTTGTTTTATTCTGATTGTTTTTTTTTTTTGACCAGAGATGGTATGAAGCAAGATCACGTGTTTTAAATAACTGTTTTTATTTATTTTTTTATGGCCCCTCATGGTTTCAGCTATTTTAAAAATCTCATGTTTTCTCATGTTTTTAATGACTCAAATTTCATGCTATAGAAGTTTTAGACCTGGCAACACTGCGTGGTAGACTTTATACTCGGGCAAAATTTTCTAAATTTTCTTCGGTTTGCCACCGATTGGAATGGAATGACGTTCTGGCTACTGTCAGCCCATTGCAGCAGTTTCATCAAATGTTGCTGAGTAATTTTGAAATTGCCTTCCCTATCGTCACTATAAAGAAGCGAAAGAGAAAACCCTGGTGTACAAAGGGCCTGCGAACTTCTGGAAAAAATATGCGCTCCCTTACATCAGAAAATTCTATATGAACAATCCAGTATTTTTAAACTATTTTGATAGGTACCGAAGGGCTTACAGAAGATCCCTTAGGCTTGCCAAGTGGACTAACTTTCAGAATAGGATAAATAAGTCTTCTAATGGATCAAGGGAGACTTGGAAAATTGTAAATGACCTGAGGGGTAGGAATAATGTTTCGGTCACTTCAAGCAATCTGAATCCTGATGACCTGAATTCCTTTCACTGCAATATTGCCACTGAACTCTCAGCCAAAATTTCAACAGGGAATGATCCCAGGAGCTATCTGAAACATGTAGCAGTGGCTGAATCTCTCTTACTAGCTCCAACTAATGCAGAAGAGCTTATATGTATACTCGGTAATATCAGGAATAAAGGTGCGTCGGGTTGGGATGGGCTCTCATTGTGGATTTTTTTAGCTTTACCCATGGTTGCTTTGCAGGTTCTTGCTGAGGCAATTACCATTTCTTTTGTGTCGGGGATCTTTCCATCTTGCCTGAAGAGAGCAGTGATTATCCCTCTATATAAGGGTGGAGAGCACGACTCTCCAGGTACACAAAACTAGTTTATAGCTAGCCGGGGAACACTGTTGGGCCGTGGAAATACTGGTAGAAATGTCAACAATGCTAGTAATAAAGTATACCGATTGAAAGAATTTGCAATTACCATTGGATCTGTTTCAACTTCTTTCTGATTATCAATAAAACATTCTTTTTTAAACAGTTGGTTTTTTGACGGATTTATTAGTTATTTCAAGTATTGCCACATTTTTTCTGGATTTGGCTTATTTTTGTCAATTTTATTTTCAAAATAAAGCTTTTCTTTATTCTTGAGACAGTTTGTACCTACATATATGTATTACGACAGATTTTGTACTGCTCCCATTTTTGATCCCTTTCAGGGATATTGCTGGATCTAAATTGTTCTTGATCTTTTTCTTTAGACAAATTTTTTAGAACATCATCATAATATGGTAACTGATTCGAATTACATTTAATTTTTTTCACTGGTGCAACCTGATCAACAACAAACGTATAATTTTCTAAAATCTCTCTTACAACAGTATTAACGTCTGCAGTATTTAAATTCCAATTCAATGACAATAATCCTGAATTAATTTCCCCAAAAATATCATCATTCAACCGTCGGACATACATATATTTATCTATTCTAAGTTTATAGCAATTGAAAAAATTTATTGAAATTAATGAGTGATCCCTAATTTTTGGCAAATTAACTACTCCTGCATCAACATTTTCCAAATCACTTACAACATATAATCAATTGAAGTTCTTGAGTCCTTTGTTAATCTGGTATATGTTGATATCAATTGATCAACGCCACATGAGTCTAACATATTTTTCATTTTCTTTGTATAAAAACCATCATTATTACTAAAGTCAATATTTACATCAGCAACCAAAATACATTTTTTCCATTAAAATACTTATCAAGTATTTCCTCAAAACATTCCAAAAACAGGGCATGACTTGCATTTGGTGAATGGTATGACTCCACCAGTGTGTCTTGTTGAACTATCACAACGAACAGTATTGTAGTTATCTATTGATAATTCTGAATCTTGAAACTCCTCAGTAATTCTTATCTCACTCAGTATAACAATAAGCGGACTATAGCAAAAAACATTTGTGATTAACTGTACCTTATGCGCATAAAGGCTTTCAATGTTGATATAAATAATATCTTAGTTTATGGAAATAAACTGATGCTTACTTTTTTGGACAATTTGATGCATATTAGGATGTATTGGTTTTTTATATTGTTTGGTAGATTTTGATCATTTGTTTTCTTGACTATGGTGGGAACAGAATTTACATACTTAATTGTTTGAGAGTTATCGCCATACTTGCAACAATATCTTGGAGCCTTTCCTGCACCGATTTGAAATATAATTGTTGTTTTTTCGTCGGATCTCCAAACACCCTAATATTTGTTAAGTTCTTCCTATTTTCTAGAACTTCTTTTGCATCATTAGAATGATCAAGCAGAACTTTTATGGGTCTACAACGATTTTGTTAATATTTTCCCAATCTTTGTACCGTAACACTTTTATCAACAATATTAATATTTTGCAATAATTTCAGTACTGTTTGCTTTTCATCCAGACTTCGTTCTATTCTGTTTGCCTTTACTGACTCATTAATATTTAATACAATAACATTTTTTGATCTGAGCTTTCTTTCCTCTATTTCAATAATCATATTTTCAATTTCCTCACTATTTGCTGTTGCTAATTTATGGGGTGCTGATTCAAGACTATACATTTTTTCCTGAATCAGTTTCATGTTTTCAGTAAATGCTGCTACTTGTTTTTTTTTTTTAAATAAGTTACACCAGTTTTGAGATTCGTGATTTCTTTTATTATATTAGAAAATTTCTTAAAAGCTTCTCTGCATTCAGGACAAAAGAAGATAAGTGATCTACTTTTCAGTACCTACTACAGCTCTCACCACACTAGCCGCCAAGCCCAAACAAGCCTCATCGGTGTGAAAAGGTAACATGCAGCTATCACATAACACATATTTTTGATCTTTTCAACGTCTTCAGAACATGTACCATATTTCCTCGCCATTTCATCCGATAAAAATGTTCATTTTCTGGTGAGAAAACTTATCAACTGGTAACTATGCTTGGATGTGACGAGTGTGACCTTCTCAGGACACTAAACCATAACAGATCTCAATTGGTTTTTATTTTAAAAAAAACGCACCTCAACATTCACAAAATAATTCAAGGATCCCATTCAATATTTTGATGCAAATTTTATAATTTATTTCACACTATTGCCAAGTAGTCCAAGAAACGGGGATCTGAAAAGAGGGTTTACTTCAACATAATTAGAAGTTAACATTTTTTTTGGAGGGATCGGTCGATTTTAATATGTTAAATAACATATTAAGTTTGCGACCTTGTACTTCCATAGGGTTTTTAGTTAGAACTGGTTTTTAGAGGTAATTTGCGGTTTATGGAGAACGCTGCTCGAAGGGATGGTCAAATAACAAAAAGTTTCAAATGATTCTTTTAGCTGAAGCTTTTTGCTATATAAAACTCCGCGACAGCACCCCTTTATCTTTTACATTTTTTTTTCTGCAGCGTCTTGAATAGTAGCATGTTTTTGTTCAAGGACACTGAATCAACGTTTCGCCTGTTTGCGCAAATTTGATGCAGTAGCGGCCGAATGCATAGTCCTATTTCAATTTTTCAAACACGACATTATTGCTAATGAAATGCACTCTCCAATATTTTTTTTGTTCGAATTTTTTGCTGCAAATTAGGCGAGCACGGACTTGCCTAATGTGCGAGGACGTTGTAAATTGCATCGAAAACTACCCCTTTCTTGCATTTGCTGTAATTTCTAAACGGGGCCAAATATTTGGTGACCGGTTACGACAATCGACAGCCCATTTATATCTCTCATAATGTCCCAGCGGATTTTTTTTTTCGTTAATTACTCAATGACTTATTGGCCTGAACACGTGGCGGGGAATTTTTCAAAAAGTAAAAAAAAAAAAATTGTCGCACATCGCTGAAATTTGGTACGATGGCTTTATTTATTGTTCTTATGAATAAACTGCAATTTTAATCGCTTCACATGACTGCTGCAACAATTAGAATTGCAGTATTAGTCCCCAGTACATCGACCTTAAAATTTTGTAACTCATGTACACGCCCAACTTCCTGAGCGGCTTCATAATACCAAGTCGGACAATATTTTTCATGTCTCCACCCTAGGTGATGGGTCATTGCTACGCTAGCTCTTCGTGAAGTTGTCGTTCTGACGTTCCTAAGTAAGTTGATACATGTACCATCGTCACCAAAAGTAACTGGGACAGCATCACATTAGCTCTCGTCCTATTATATGAATTTTATTGTCAAATATTTGTCAAACTGTGAATTGAATGCATTGAAATGAATGACAGTAGAATTAGTCCAGGAGATTATTATGCATTATTTGTGTCCCAGATACTTTTGGTGACGATGGTACGTGTAGTTTCAATGCCAATCGACTGTTTTTTACATTACATCAACGATATCACATTTGTCGGACAAAAACCATGTGGCTTTGGGGAAGGTCCGACACCCCCAACATGTCGCTGTGGCGTCCCTAAGGAAGTTGATACATGTACGTGTGTTTTTAATACCAATCGACAGTTTTTTACATTACATTAACGATATCACATTTGTCGGACAAGAAATTGGCGACAATCAATGAAAAAATTAAAATTAGTTTGCCTTAACGCAACGTGCATATTAGTCAGTTTATTATTTACCTACTTTGTCAAATACCTGTGGGGCCCTGTGTCATATTCCCTGATCTGTTTTTTTGATAGGTCTCCGAGTATTTACGGAAATTATTTAGTGAACGGTCATTCAAAACCACGCGTGTGAGAAAGAATGGATATTCGTGCAATCTCAGGAGTGAAGATCCTGAATTTCGGCAGAAATTGATCAAAAGGACTTTTGTTGTCCGACTGACTTTAATACTCATTTAATTTGTCCGACATTTACTACACATGTTTTAAAATTATATGTTATTCATAATTTTTTTTGTCGGACATACATGTATCAACTTCCTTAGGGACGCCACAGCAACATGTTGGGGGCGTCGGACCCCCTCAAAGCCACGTGATTTTTGTCCGACCTATGTGATATCAATAATGTAACATAGAAAACAGTCGATTAGCATCAAAACCACACTTACATGTATCAAGTTCCTCAGGGACGCCACAGCGACATTTTGAGGGCGTCGGACCTTCCCCAAAGCCACATGGTTTTTGTCCGACAAATGTGATATCGTTAATGAAATATAAAAAACAGTCGATTGGCATTGAAACTACACGTACATGTATCAACTTCCTTGGGGACGTCAGAACGACAACTTCACGAAGAGCTAGCGCGGCAATGTCCCATCGCCCAGAGTGGAGATATGAAAAATATTGTCCGACTTGGTGTTATGAAGCCGTTCAGGAAGATTCGCGTGTACATGAGTTACAAAATTTTAGGGTCGATGTACTGGGGACTATACCGGGTGTTTTTCAAAACCCGCTCACCCCTATAACTTTTTTATTTTTTCTAATAAACAAATGAAATTTGGTGTGTTTATTTATGACCCGGATGTGCATTATTTGATGTATTCAATTTTTTACTATCACTTCCGGTTTGACCGGAAGTGACCCTAACTTCCTTATTTTAAATGAGACGCCAGGTGAATTTGTCCTCATTTCAATAGAAAACTACATTACGAGTACAATGACACCTCATTTGTCACTTTTTGACATTTCACCTCCAAATTATTTAAATTTTTACTTTTTAATCTAGAGCGCCATGAATAAGTTAAAATGCTTAATTTTGCTCCTAGAAACATGGGAAAATTTGTTTTGAGCTTATTTTGAATTTTATATCCTCTAAAGGCTCATTTAAAGTTAGTAGCAGCGCATTTTTGGAATTATATCAATTTTATCAAATGGAAAAGGTATGGCTCATTAGCATATTTCGAGAGAGCATTTTCTAACAAACAATTCAGTACCACACAATCGCTAGTTTGAACTAAAATTTTCTAAAAATATTTAGAATGCTAGACAAATTCCTAATTTGAGTGATGAACTAGCGATTGTATGGTACTGAATTGCTCGTTAGAAAACGCTCTTTTGGAACATGCTCATGAGCCATACCCTTTCCATTTGAAAAAACTGATATAATTCTAAAAATGCGCTTCTACTATCTTTAAATGAGTCTGTAGAGGATATAAAATACAAAATAAGATCAAAACAAATTTTCCCATGTTCCTAGGAGCAAAATTAAGCATTTTGAATTATTCATGGTGCTCTAGATTTAAAAGTAAAAATTTAAATAATTTGGTGATGAAATGTCAAAAAGTGACAAATGAGGTGTCATTGTACTCGTAATGTAGTTTTCTATTAAAATGAGGAAAAATATACCTAGCGTCTCATTCAAAATAAGAAACTTAGGGTCACTTTCGGTCAAACCGGAAGTGATAGTAAAAAATTAAATACGTCAAATAATGCACATCCGGGTCATAAATAAACACACCAAATTTCATTTGTTTATCTGGAAAAATAAAAAAGTTATAGGGATGAGCGGGTTTTGAAAAACAACCGGTATATTCATGGGAAAAATAAATACGTACCAAATTTCAGAGCTGTGCGACAATTTTAATTTTTTTTTGACTTTTTGAAAAATTCCGCGCCGTGTTTTCAGGCCAACAAGTCATTGAGTAATTAACGGAAAAAAAAATCCGATGGGGCATTATGAGAGGAATAAATGGGCTGTCGATTTTCGAAAACTGTCCCCATATATTTGGCCTTGTTTAGAAATTACAGTGAATTCAAGAAAGGGGTAGTTTTCGATGCAATTTACAACTTCCTCGCACATTGGGCAAGTCCGTGCTCGCTTAATTTTCAAGCAATAATGTGGTGTTTGAAAAATTTAAACCCGATTATGCATTCGGCCGCTGCTGCATCAAACGCGAGCAAACAGGCGAAACGTTGATTCAGTGACCTTGAACAAAAACATGCTACTATTCAAGAGACAAATTTTAAAGCACAATGTAAACAATGATACACTACGTGGCCGCCGCAAAATACCACTTGAAATATTAGATTTGCAAGACACAAATCGAGCGAGAAGCAAGTTTTCATTATCAATATCAATGGACATTGTCGGTTATTTGGAGAAGATTTTTCATTTTCATCATCCTTACGAACAATATTTTCATCACTAGCTCCTCCTCGCCAATCAACTTTCTCTATAGTTTTATCGTCACCATTGCGCTTTTTATGTTTTGCGCCACCTTTGATATTAAACAGAATAAAATTCTATCGGCTGCTACTTTTTTTAACAAATTTTCGTCGTTAGATAACTGAAGCCATTCAGCTACTTCTCCATTGACAAGCCTGTTCCTGTTTTTTAAATCAAAAGCAGAAAACAACGTGTCTGTATGCTGGGTGCCGATCTGGGCCCGTATTCTCGTCACCGGGGAACAGCGTTATCTCAAGAGAACGATTGCTCTGTCTTTGTCACCCATATTGTTACTTCCATAATACTGACAAAGACAGAGCAATCGTTCTCTTGAGAGACCGCTGTTCCCCGGTTACGAGAATACTGGCCCTGGGAGGCTGGAGGAGTCTGTAATGTAATTCCTCGAGCTAATGACGTTCTTCTACTAAATCCAGAAAGTGGCCCAACAAACACATTTCCTACGGCCCAGCATCGTACGAATGCCGCTTTGCCGGATAACAGGCATCTGGCCAACTAAATGAAAAAGGTACTGGTCCGGACCGTATATGACCGCCCGGCCGACAGTCGAGCCGCAAGTCGGCCGATAGTATGAACCAGCGTTGGGCCGATTCAACGTCTGAATCGTTACATTGGGCCAACGCTGGGTATACTTCCTCAAATTTAATGGTCCTTTACAGTATATTTGATAGATTTTCATCACAGGGCCATAACATTATATATGGTTGTAATGTTATATGCCAGAATGCTAGTAAATAATTTCAAAAATCGAATTTTACTTCTTCAACTTGGTATGACACAATAATTTTTTCTGCTGTTCGTTTTTCTTGGCAGTAGGAATCGGAGCCTTTCTGGAGAACTAAAATTTCAAACAAATTTAGGTTTTATCGAAAAAATCATTGATATATTATATAAGTTACATTCCTCCTAAATCTTTGAAAATGACAAGGAAATAAAAATGGATTTTTATAAAAAATATTCAAAATAGGTAATACAATACAATTTTATAGGAAAAAAGTCAATATTTCATTAGCGTATAGAAATAAATAAATAAATAAATTCATTGGAAGAAATACAAAATAAACTTAAGGTTTAAAGTCAACCCCTATTTTCTGAACCTTGTGTTCAAAAATTCCAAAAAAAATATATGATATATGGTTATTGATATACTTTAATCCATAATTTTTTTAAGCAAATTTAACTCGCCATTTTTGAGTTATATCGCAAAAACTGAAAAAAAATTGGTTTGAACTTGTAGTTTTCTCTCTATTGCAAGAATAGTTGGGAATACGCCTGTAGCTACACTGTTTAAAAATAAATCCGACGAATGAACGTTCAAAATTATCTGTGTTGGTCCAAACTACAACCCTGTTTATGTAAAACAGAATAATACTTCGAATATCCGCAAAAAAAAGAAAAAACTTTCCATCACACAATTTAACCAAATGCAGATTTCTATTTTCTCTTGACTATCAAGTTAGGGCACACTATAGGGGCGACAGTACTGACATCTCGCGTTGCTGTAATAAACAATAGGCCTGACTTTAAACCTTAAATTCTAACACATAAACTTAGAAAATAGAAAAAAAATCCATCATTTCCATCTGAAAAGAAGAATAACAACATTTTTCAATGTGCATGCATGCGTTATTTTAATTACAAGTATACTCACAAAGCACAAGACCAAGAACAAAATCAAAATACAAAAACGAAGCCACAAACATACGTCGCCAACGAGGTAATGGCCGTCAATGTCGTTCAGGTTCAACAATTACTGTATTCCTTTTATAAATCGAGTTACATCTAACGAGCGCCTCGGAGTCACTGCAAAACACACAATTCAGATTTTATCATTATTTTTTAAAATTAACATTACTGTAATTGCCTAAAAGGGCTTCTTGCACCCCCCGCAAATTTTGTGCATCAGGGGAAAGGGGATGCACTATGAGCGACTCGGGTGCTTAACGCACTTTTAAAAGGAATGTTCAAGCTTTTGACATTGAGCAGCTCCGAGTTACTCAACGGGTAAAAGGAATACAGTAAATGCACAGAACACACATGAAGAACGGGTGCGTGGTGCGCCTGCTCGAAATTTTCAAGGAGGCTGGGAAACATATATTGGCAAACTGCCGGTCCAGTGATATAGAACCAGTTGTATAATTTGAAATCATTAATAGAAAAGCCTCGACGCTATGCCAGCGCTCAAATGCCAACAGCCGAAATTCAATGATCAAAAACACAAGGGGCCAACTGCATTTTGCCGTCACTTACCCATCGTTCAAGGCATTCTGCCGATTGTTTACCGTCAGTTCGTGTTTGCTGGGGGTCTTTTGTTCTAAATGTGTCTCCTTTTGGGATTCGTTATTGAAATATCCAAATAAACTGTCTAAATAAATGTAAAATTGCATTGTAACTATATTTCGATCTATCACTTCTTCTCACTCAAAATCTATCCAACGTATAGTCTGTGTTCAAGTTTACATTCAACAATAGAACAACTTAATTTGGAGTAAATAACGTCATACAGATACATTTGCAGGCGTATTTTAAGTTTAAATATTGAAACCAGAAAATTGTGTGAGTGTATTTTAAATGGGTTTCATTTTGGTTTCTTCTATTGAAATATCAAGAGAAACTCTCCTAAATAGGTGTATAATTGCATTTTAACGAATTTTCCGCAATTGCTCAGTTCTTTTCAATCTTAATCGTTGTTTGAAAATGGCAAATAACGTGGTATTATTTGAAAGATAACCCGGATAGAACTGATAAAATCAAAATCACCGAGGAAGAAGAGCAGATAACATTTCTTTATAGAGCGAAAATAGGCTAGTCAATAAAAGCCTCAAATATCGCAAACGCGCATGTATCTATGATGTTTTTCTATATTGTTGGGACCCTTGTGAGTAACCTATACTGAAGTTTGCAACCTTGAGAACATATAGACTATTTACTACTAACCAGCTAGTCAAGCACAACACTTTAGTATAGTTAAGAATGTCGCCCTTCTAGAAGGGCCGGGTCTCATCCAGTCACCGAATGGAGAGGAAGGCTGTGACGGAGCGACATTTTCTGGAGGTGGAGGCGGGTCATCATGATATGTTGTTAGATCGTCCACTTCGTCGAGGACGAAAGTTCTGCCTTCCTACACGATCCCAAGCAACGCATTTGCAAGCCACCATACCATCCTAAGTAGGGACTGAGAAGCGGGCTCTGCTTACATTGGAACCCTGCCCGCTGATGACCCATCCCGAGTCACACGGGTTTATGTCTAGTTCCAACCATTTTTGAACCTAGTGGTAGGTCCTCCAAGAATAATATTTTGCTGCCTCTGTGGTGGGGGAGAGGCGGGCAAGGTTTACTTTGACCGTTGCTGCCAATTTTATAAATCCTGAGTATCCCAGGGAGTTCAGCATTCCCTCGTCTCCTTCATATAAGTTCATCAAGATCCCCTAGTCAGTATTTCCTACTTGATATTGGTTAGCGTTTGGATCAAGAAAAATACCCTATCATGTGGATTTTTTTTTAGGACGTTGCACCACTTTATCTTGCCTTGCCAGAAAAGGGACATTCAGAAATAAAACAGTCCCTCGTAGAGGCTGCGTTTCTCCACATGTGAAGAAATTAATGTGCTGGATACTGGGCGCACACCGATCCACCTCTGCCGCCTTGCTGGAAGTACACGTTTGTCTTTCTAGAGCTCAAGCCGTTTAGGATGACCAGCAGTCGAAATTTTCTATATCAAGATCGTTTTTTTCTTCGGATCGATACCATGTCTCTCAAATTCCGTACGCATCATGATGATCAGACGACGTTTGTTGGATTCGTTTGAGACCAGTTTTTCTTGGGGCACACTGATGGGTGTTGATTTCCACAGAACAACTGCGGATTAGCAGTAGCACGAGTAGGTGGTACAAATCAAAACGAAGAGCGAAGCGAACTAGACAAGTGCGGAATGCGGCATCCCCGTCGCAACACGACGAACAACCACGTATTTGTGCACCACGGGGGTAGCACAGCGTTTTTACACCACGATAGTGAGACCTATTCTTGCTTACGGGAAGACAAACTCTGGAAAAACTTCTTCTCTCCCAAACGGTAATAGTTTCAAGGGTGTTAAAATCCAAAACAAAATGAGGATTCACCTTTAGCTACCCACATAACAAAATTGCATCCTTAGAATGTACTGGGAATGTTCTTTTTTCAGGAGGAGTGTGCCTAGAATGTTCGCCAAAACCATTGCTAATGTCCTGAGAATGTTCTGAGAAAAGATTGTAGAAATACTGTTTGCAATACCCAAGAACTTCCTGGGAAATCCATTAAGATATTCCTAGAATATACTTATGAAATTCTCAGTACTTCCTGAAAAGAATAATCCTGTTTGATTCTAAAAATATTCTTGAAATGTATATTCTCACATTCAAAGAATGTTTTTATGACATTATAGTTATGTTCTCAAAAGAATATTATGCCAATATGCTTGAGATATTCTTAGAATATGTTTACATATTATTATATCATTCTCAATATGCATCCTAGACATAACATTCTTGTTTGATTCTAAGAATATACTTGGAATGTTAATTTTCGCTTCCAAATAATGCTCCTTTCAGTGCTTTTATATTAAAGGCAGTGAAAGAGTTGTTGGAAAACTTCTTTGGAAAACACAAGTGTTTAACCAAAGCTCCGGTTTCGAGCTTGTCATGCTCTCGTCGCGGTAAGCACGCCAAATGAGAGAAACATGTTCCAAGGTGATTCAAATGCTAGGCAAGATGTAGATCTTTAATAGCGCGTGGCTCCCTCTGTTTGAAGTCCTACGAAGCAAAAGAAAAATAATATACCTATAATATTTTTTATGTCATACCAATACATTATTGTGTTTTTATACCTAAGATACCATCTACATAATTCATTACTTTATGCCCGTGCGGGCATAAAGTACACATTATGGCCCGCGCGGGCATAAAGACGCAAAAAACAGTTTTCAATTAACTTATTCTTTATTAACAAAATATAAATTTACGCTTATAAACATATTATTTTTGTCAAAAAATGATGATGTTTGCACACTGATGACAATTTGGGAAGTGACACTTTTTTCCCAGGTATTTACTATTCACAACCAACTGGTATGACATAATAGTTATTTATGTATCAAGGGTACTAAGTAGATGATTATGCCCTGAGGGCGACAGTCTTACAAAGCCGAGGGCCTCTGGCCCGAGGGTTCGTAAGTCGCCCGAGGGTATATAGTATATCTATTAGTACCCGTGGTGCATACAAACTTTTATGTCATACCAGTTGGTTGTGAATAATAAAATACCTGGGAAAAAAAGTGTCACTTCGCAAATTGTCCTCAGTGTGCAAACATCATAATTTTTTGACAAAAATAATATGTTTATCCGCGTAAATTTATATTTTGTTAATAAAGAATAAGTTCATTGAAAACTGTTTTTTGCGTCTTTATGCCCGCGCGGGCCATAATGTGTACTTTATGCCCGCACGGGCATAAAGTAATGAATTATGTAGATGGTATCTAAGGTATAAAAACACAATAATGTATTGGTATGACATAAAAATTTGTATGCACCACGGGTACTAATAGATATATATACCCTCGGGCGACTTACGAACCCTCGGGCCAGAGGCCCTCGGCTTTGTAAGACTGTCGCCCTCAGGGCATAATCATCTACTTAGTACCCTTGATACATAAATAACTATAGTAGGTCCTAGATAGAGCATTATTGTTTAATTGTTCAATACAGATTTTTGAGTAGGTACTTTAGATAATTAGGTGAACAATATGAAAATATTCTTATCATGGTTACCCACCTACATAAACTTCTCAGCACAACTTGGTAGGTATATTCTTAATACTTGATAGAGATATTAGCCGAAAGAACATTTTTTAGGGTACATGATAATAATAATGTTCGTATGACAATATTCAAATAATGTTATATAAGGTAGGTTCTTAGCACAATCTTTCAGGTAGGTGCATTGAAGCAACATTCCTAGTACCTAAATAGAACGTTCAAAAATGAATATTTCAATCGAAACAATCTCAGAATATTCATTGAACATTCCTAAAAGAACATTCCAAAAAGCACTTTTAGGGAATATTCTGAGAATATGAATGTTCTTTCACTGTTATGTCGGTATCCTCAACCTGCTTTGCTTGATTTTTAATGGGTTCTTAATGGGTTTAATGCAAAAGCCTCCTTTTGAATGTGAATAGGTTTAAATATAGATATTAGAACAAATAATGCCTCTTTTTTACATTTACATTTACTTCACTTAGTGAAACAGTTACTTTTTTTAAAGGAAAATCAACAAACCTATTCGTATTTCAGGTAAATGTTTAATGAGAAAAGTAAACTCTTTTTTTAGTTAGGATATGGGTCGAATAAAAAAAATTATTAGCTTATACTTCCTTCTATTCAAGTATTTACTCCATATAAATTGAATAAAAGATCATTGACTACTTCATGTAAAAGAGTTAACTTATGACCATAAGCAAACTCTTACTGGTTTCTAGTAGTAACTTAAAATGTAAGGATTTACTTATATTTTTCCAGCACTGGCTTATTTTTATGTGAATAAAAAAAATAAGGTCTGACTTAAATTAGTCAGTTAGGGCTTGATAATTTTTAAGGTACCTTTGAAGCATACTTTTCCGCGACTGTAGTTGTTGGAAAATAAATTTCTTTGTTGGTCATGGTGGATTCCATGAATTTTCGTAACAGGAAGAACTACAAGGAGAGACGAAGCATCAGCCTCAGCAAATCTAAGGTCTTGATGCGTTTTGAAAGTGAAAATATACTCTATCTTTCGAATTATTTTTTACCCAGAGGTAGATGAATTCCGAGGAGGTGCACTCACTGCTGGGAAATAGATGATGCAGATATTTCTGCGATATTTCAGTGATACCGGATTCCAAACAGGTATTGGTGAAAATTTTGGCGTTTATCACTCAACAGTATGCAAAACCATTATTGCCGTAGCTGATAGTATCTTCGAAAAGGCCCACCACTGGATAAAATTCCCATCTACTCTATGGAAGAAGCAAGAATAAAATGGTTAACTTGATTCCAAATTCCTACAGGTATTGGTGCTGGCGATTGTACGCATATTCAGATAAAAAACCACCAGAATTTGGAGATGATTTAATTAACAGAAAAGGAATTTCTAGCATAAATGTACAAGTAGCTTGTGGTGCAAATGAAATTATTACAAGTGTTAACGAATTTTACACCACATCAAACACGAAATATGCAACGAAAAATTATAAGTGAGTACTTACAAGTAATTGCTCAAAATGGAAAAGTGTTTTCCAGTATTTACCTACTTTTGAGAGATTTCTAGTTTTTATTCAAATAAAAATAAGTAATAGCTTCTACCTAGAAGTTTTACCTTATTCTTATAAGTTATGACTTGCAGGGTAATACTTTTTTTGATTCAATAGACTGGAGTGAGATGAGTTTTGCAACTATAGTTTATTATTTACTAGTTTGAAGAACAGTATTCCCTTATTTAGTGAAAGATCTCACCGAACTTATCCGCACTGGTCCATGTCAGTACGTTTCCTGTCTTCCTGTGCTCGGGCATTGTAGGAAAACCATTTCGCCCCACACAAAAAAAAAACAGACACCGTTTTCCTCCTCTTTAGTGAAGTTTCACGCAATTAATTTCCACTGTTTATTTGCTTGGTTTTATTATTCATTGTCGAGCCACTTTTCACTCCAGGCAGATCAATCAGATCATATTCATAGGTTACAATAATCACACTATTATTATTATTATTATTATTATTATTAATATTATTATTATAACGAAACAAATCGATCAACTTGATTTGCAAATTGAAATTAAGCTTGGTTCTTACAACTAACGATGAAAGGCAGCATCTCTCACGCACCTGCTTATTTTGGAAATCAATAAAATGCAAACGTGACCGAGAGTACTGAGACTTGAAAAACGACGAGATTCTCTCAAACTTACTGACTTCCTTGACGCTGAACATTCTATTTTTAACCTACTGAGCGCATTCTAGAAAACCGCCATTCGATTGGCTGTTTGAGATCGTTCTATTATGCTAAAAATTATCTAGCATGATCGAGGATTCAAGATTTCGGGAATGCCTTACACTTTTATATGTACATAGTATGTTGCGTGCCAGTAAGAGTGACTATTTTATTTTATTACAATATACGATCGACGATTTAAATCGTTTTGGAACACAAACTGTGCACGCCTTAGGCCCGCCGCAAATTGAACCCAGCCCATGCACATCCCACGCGTGATCAAGTTTGTAGAAGGTTTGAGACAGAGTGGCGCATATTGAATTTATTCCACAGCCAGCACAGTCCCAATATCTTTTCGCGTGGTTCGAGTTGTGCTTGCACACAGCTTCGTGGGTTGCGGGCACCTACATTTTTTTGTGTGAACATTTTTCTGGGACTGGAAAATGGAAAAATTAATTGAAATGGTTGGAGGGTTTCCTGTATTATACGATACTAGTAATGCAGACATCCATCAGTTCCTCTTTTGTGTAAATATACGCATTCGTTTTACTTTCTTTTGTTTTTTCTGTTGAGTAAATGCAATATCATAAACCTTTCTCCATCCTCAGATTCAGATTCTAGATCGAAAAGTAGTTGCTGGCTTGCTGTCATCTTGCACACCGGGGGAGAAGAAGTGGACATCTAGGTACGAGTCATGGGCGTGGGCTGTGTTCAATATGCGGATGCGCTACTATTGAAAAACGTGTGCTTGGAACGGATCTTGGTTACACGTCGGCTGCACGTAGGATGTGTATGGGCTAGGTTCAATTTGAGGCGGTGATGGATCTTCCAAAAAATACGCTTAATAAGAAATTCAGCAAAGCATACACTGGGTTTGTTCGCACAGAAATCACAAACCAATCAGAGTGAATTTCATTGGTTGAAACTAGTTTTCTGACTGTTTTGAACTAATGAAATTCTCTCTGACTGGTTTGTGGTTTCTGTGCGAACAGACCCATACTTAATCAAATGATATACAAACGGTTCCAATTTCTATATTGTTGAAGGAACTCGGAGCTAATGCCGATGAAGTGTTCAACAGTAGCAGAAATCGGAGTTGTCCAGGCATAAATTGGGTTAAGGGCTTTCTCTTGGTCATTTAAATGACCTCTGCGAAGTTTGTTTTTGTGGCCGTTCAGAATTGTTTAAAGAACGTAACTTATTCTGTTCATTGACTTTTACTAAAGCATCGAGTGATCTAACTTTTTCCTTCTCCTGACCGAAGAGTGAATCATTCATATTGTAGGTATAGGTTATACTTATGTTCAAACATATTTTCATGTCAGGCTTCTATGGATATCTTGTTTGGATTTAATTGATTGCTATTTAGAATGGTAGGTAACTATTTTCTTAGTTTTATCCATGGAATTGGTTTCAAAATAGTGATTAATTAGCTCTTTGCATTTTGAAACTCAATAAGACTCATTGACGCATTGGAAATGTTCCATAAAATACACCCCTAATTTCAATGTCACCTTGAGATACAGAATAACGTTAAGTCATCCTTAATACAAGCTTCAGCGTATATCAAAGTTCCCTTAATTCAAGGTGGATTTTAAGCCACCTGAATGAACCGATTTCAAGTTCACATTAACTTTAAAGGTAGGTACCTTAGGTGAGTCTTGATTTTGAGGTAACATTGAAATACCCATCATAAGACTCAATCATAATAAATTCCTAAGTTGTACACTTTGTCAGGTTCTTTGGAGTCAAATCGAATCAATATTGATTCACGCATCTAGAGTTTTTGATCCGTGATAGTGGCCTAGGATATTCACAATTCTAGGAAAACGATTGAGAATTTTCTGTAGGTACTGTATTTTGTTTAAAAACCTTTTCGCCTGTATTAATGTGCAAGTTAAGTTTGTTGTCCATAAACATAATGTTGAGAATACCTTAAAAGGAGTTTTGGCATGATCGAACTTAATCACTGCATTATATAGAAGAAACGTTCAATGGTAGGTTCTTTGCTGGTTAGAATAATAATTGGAAACTTTTTTATTGGAATTTGAATACACCTTGTGATTCATTGTTGTTGAGTATTGGTTGTCCGTGGTGAGTAACTGAATAGTTGTCAGTGTTTGATGCACTTCGAGGATTCTGATTCGGTTATAGAGTGGAATTGGAACGATCGGAAACTTGCTGTCTGCTTTGATTGGACATTTTATGAACGTCTGTGCTGTTATATTATGGTTCGGAATTATTCGAGGGAGAATTTTTGTTGTCTTTTTCGAAATAGAAGAGTTGAATTTGATTTTGCTTTGAATCGAGCATTGGATGCATGGAAGGATAGTGAGGAATTCCAGTCTTGATAAACTTTTCAAGAGCCAAAGATTCTACGGCAAACTGGTGCCGAATTTCTGTTTCGGATCCAACCAAAGACGCGTTTCAGAGTTCTCGCACCTTGAAATTTTGAATGCCAGCGTGCATTTTTGCATTGAGAATTTGCTCCTTTCTCTATTCTAGAATGTAAGAGAGACTCTCCACTCTTCTGAGGTAGTTGTCCAAATTCTTGGAGGTGGAGTCTCAATTCAAAATTCGTTCAATTTAAAAATAAGTACAGTGCTTGGATTTCTGCAGCTTATCGATTAATCCACACTTCCTTTGAGCCTATTCTTATATTTATCAGAGTTTTTTACTGTACTGTTGCCGTGGTAGGCAAAGTTGCATGTATTCATAAAATTTGCTAAGAGCATCTGATCTTCTTCTTTGTATTCCAATTATGATTTCAAATATAACGATGTGTAAAGCTATAAATACTTTTAATCCACTGCAGACTGCAGTTAATAATTCAAAGAGGTTATGGGCCCAATACGCTTCCGTTGCTCCATATAGTCCCCAGCAGTAAGCTTTAGTAAGAACCGGCCAAGAATAAGCCACTGACGCCATCACTGACGAAGAAGCCAAATTTCTTTTTCTCTAGGGCACCTACTCTCATTTGAAGTGTGACAAACGATAACGCGGGTGTATTCTTCTTAGTTGATTCGAACTTCGAATAAAAACCAAATTTATTGAAACAATTTTCCACAACTTTGGGGGAAAACAATTCTATGTTCAGCAGTTCTGGACTGGAATTCTGTAACCAAAAGAGATAATTTCGCTATCTCTATTGACGTTCCCTCTCTATTGATTTCGAAAAGAGAGAAGAAGACAGCAAGTGGCATAGCGATAGAGATAACGATCTCTTTCCGTTACAGAATCCCGCTTCAGCCTATGAATTAATTAATTCCCCGACAAGTGCAAATGGAGGTACCTACATCCCCAGCTAAAGATGATAAAAGAAAAATTATTTAAATATCTAAATTAAGAGGATTTCGTACCAAGGCATGGCAGCTGTATTGCCAAAAACAAATAAATTGGAAAGGCGAGCAAAACTTTAAATAATAATTGGGTGGGTACTATGGATACGGACATTGAAATTTGAATAATGATTGAGTAATTATTTATCTAGCAATAAAATAGTAAATTAAATGATTGCTAGAGGTAGATATAGAAGCATCGACAAAGAAGAATTAAGAAGGTTCCTTATGAAATAGTAATAAACTTACAAAAAGAAGCACGTATACAAAGCAATAATGAGGAACTTGAACAGGAAGAAAAGATAAAAATTAGTAGAATCATTGAAAATAGACCATATGATGAGACATTGGAAAGCTCGGACCGTGAAGAAATGTATAAACAAGAAACAAGAAGCGGTGAAGAATCAAAACCCACAAAATATTTATTCTTTCGTCAAAAAATTCTGAAGAAGCTATACAAATAATGAAATGAAGAAAGGCGAAAGATAATTAAGAAAAATCACATGAAAAATTAGAAATAGGTTTTTAAATCCAAAGAGGATGGAACTAGAAAACCAAGAATTGTTGCTACAGGAGGAGAATTGAGGAGAAGAATCCGTGTGAACATGCGTACTGCTTATGCACCAGTAGCTCGCATAGAAATAATAATTATTGTATTATCCATAGCAGTACTACAAGAAAATTGATAAAAAATTATGTTGATGGTAAACATTTGAAGTAAAAATATGGTTAATAATGACTATAAAGAGGAATAAAGTGAAATAATAGCCTCATCCAAATTTTCAGGAGTGAAAGGATGCTCTAATTGCTATTTAATTTCCAGTTCTTAACAAATTTCCGGCCACCTGCTAAAAGATACAGGGTGAAACATAAGTTGGCGATTTTTTGCGAAAGTTTGGGTTCACCCCATTTTGCTGGAGGGAGGGTTGAGTAGATTTTTGGTATGCAGTTTAGAAAAGTACCTTAGTACCTCGGGACGTTTTTGAGATTTTTTGAATATCACAGCCCACTACGATTTTATCTTGAGTTATGCGATTTTATGTAAAATATAGCTATTGACGTCATTATTTCTTTCAAAACAAACACTACAATTATGGCGCATGTGGAAACACACTTTAAAACATATTATACAGGGTCATACAAAAATATACAATGTGTTTATTTTTCTAACCAGAGGTATTTTGGTTATTATTAAAGATACGAGGTTGGTTAAATTAGGGCAAAGTCGCGCAAATTTATTGCCAATAAAATGGGGTTTAACACTGGCACCGCTGCTTATAGACATTGCAGGTGGTAAACCAAGAATAATTTCTTCGGCCCGGGATGACAACAGAATTCTTTTTATACATAGACAATAGACACGGGAATAGCTGAATGGTAGGGATGTTTGTTGGTGGATGAATGCAGATTCACGTTGTATCAGAATGACGGGCGTGTATTAGCATGTAGAGAAACGCGAAACGCGTGAGAGTTATAGAGAAGAATACATGGAAGAGAGGCTTTTGGTGGTGGAGGCGTGACAGTTTGAAGGGGGGGGGGTGGTTATTTATCGGAATGGGTAGACTGAACTGGTAATTTTAATGAGAGAAAGTATGAATGAAGAACGGTACCGGGATTTGTATGTAAAGGCGGTTACACACGGACGTGGATGTCTGAGAACATGTACGCACATACATGAACGCGCGAACAAAAACATCAATGTGTATGCAGAATACCATCGCCTTTTTGAATGTGCAAGCGGTAGGATGACGGTCAGGTGAATTTCTACGCATCAATCGAACTCGAACACCCCAATTTTTGGTCACTTTTTGTAAAACCATAACTCAAAATCTAGCAGGCCGATTTTGTTTAAATTTTCAGGAGTGAAAGACTGCTGTAATTGCTAATTAATTTTCATTTGCTAACAGACTTCCGTCTACCTGCTGAAAGATACAGGGTGAAACATAAGTTGGCGATTTCTTTACGAAAGTTCGAGTTCACTCAATTCTGCTGGAAGGAGGGTTAAGTAGATTTTTGGCATGCAGTTCAGAAGAGTACCTTAGTACCTCTAGACGTTTTTGGGATTTTTTGAATATCGCAGCCGACTACGATTTTATCATGAGTTATACGATTTTATGTAAAGTATAGCTATTGACGTCATTATTTCTTTTCGAAACAAACACTACAAGAATGGCGCATGTGAAAATCTACTTAGAACATATTATACAGGGTGATACAATCATATATAGGGTGATCTGATAAGAGTTTCCGGATGTTTTTCTCAATTCAAACGAAAAGCCAACTAGAAAACATTTAATACTTTATAGCAATAAGTAACATGATCGCTAACAATTAGGTATATGTGAAACACAATATCCAACAAATAGCCATCGCGACTTCTCTCACAGCACACAACTCTTTTGCCAAAATTTTTGATCACATCTGTGCACATTTCCGGTAGTATTTCACGAATAATGCTACGAATCACATCTTTCAACTCTTGAATTGTTTGGGGATTGTTCACATACGCTTTTATTTTGATGTAAGCGGCGCAACATGTCACACAGCAAGATAAACCATTGACTTATTGCAAACACGGTTTGAAGATAAACTTCTTCCAAGAAATGAGGATGTCAAGCGTATATTAACAATCTCTCTAACAATTCAAGAGTTGAAAAATGAGCTTCGGCGTATTATTCGTGAGATACCACCGGAAATGTGCACAGATGTGACCGAAAATTTTGACAAAAAAATTGTGTGCTGTGAGAGAAGTCGTGGTGGCCATTTGTTGGATATTGCGTTTCACGTATAATTATAAACGATCATGGTCCTTACTCTTGAAACAGGGGAGCAGCGATCCCAGGAGAACGAGTGTTCCATCTTTGTTACTTATATTATCATTTCTATTCCATTGAGAGACAGAACACTCGTACTCCTGGAAACGCTGCTCCTCTGTTTCAAGAATAAGGACGTATTAAATGTTTCCTTTTCGTTTGAATTGAGAAAAACATCCGGAAACTCTTATCAGAACACCCTATATATTTTTGTATCACCCTGTATAATATGTTCTAAGTGTGTTTTCACATGCGCCATTCTTGTAGTGTTTGTTTCGAAGAGAGATAATGACGTCAATAGCTATATTTTACATAAAATCGTATAACTTATGATAAAATCGTAGTCGGCTGCGATATTCAAAAAATCTCAAAAACGTCTCGAGTTACTAAGGTACTCTTCTGAACTGCATACCAAAAATCTACTTAACTGGAGGGAGGTCTCCAGCAAAATGGGGTGAACCCAAACTTTCGCACAGATATCGCCAACTTATGTTTCACCCTGTATCTTTTAGCAGGTGGCCGGAAATCTGCTAAGAACTGGAAATTAAATAGCAATTAGAGCATCCTTTCACTCCTGAAAACTTGAACAAAATCGGCCTGCTAGATTTTGAGTTATGGTCTTACAAAAAGTTACCAAAAATGGGGGTGTTCGAGTTCGATTGACGCGTAGTTTAGTAGACTAGATATTACATATTCTGTTGCATATTTGAGTCGATTTTTGGATAAGCCTACAAATGAAATTTGGAACGAAGGTAAGAGAGTGTTGAGGTACCCGTATGAAACTTAGGATAGGTAAAAAATAAGGGGGGAGTAGTTTTAGTCTAAATGCGTTTAAGATTCAGACTGGGCTTCAGATAAGAATGATCGAAAGAGTGTTAGTGGGTGTATAATTTTGCATGGTAATAATCCGATAGCATGGTTTTCTGGAAAACAGGGATGTGTTGCTCTGTTTAATGCAGCAGCAGCGTGTGCTCAGGATTTGATGTTAATACGCTACTTTACTGCGCCAATAAAAGTTCAATTCTTAGGTCGAAAAAGTTTGAAAACTTTAGCGAGCCAAACACATAGATGTAAGAAGACATTTCTCAAAAGATTTAGTAACTCAGGGAAATATCATTTTAGTATGTAGGTACCTACCTTCTCCAGACAATTTACGAGACATGCTAACAAAGCCTTTGTGTAAGGAAAAGTTTGGTAAACTTGGTAATTTATGTAGAGTAATATAATGTTTTGCGATTATCATTTTTACAATTTGTGTTTGTATTAATGGTAGGTATTAATAAACTAAAATAGAATGTCAAAAAATTCTAAAAGAAGACTTCGGAGGTAGGTACAAGGCAGTGTTACCTCTCTACAAAATTTCTACCTTTATTACAATAAAACTTTATCCCTATTTATAGTTAAATATGGAGACACTATGATCGGTATGTCATCCACATAAAATAATATATTTTTGAATGAGGAGTGGAAGCTTTACTTTTTCGTGCTGAAGCAGTAGGTTTGCGAGCCGAACGTAGTGAGGCTTGCAATACTGCTGAAGCACAAAAAGTGCTTCTATTCCGTATGCAACACGATATTTTTTCTCCAACCGAATGGGATAAGCTCAGAGGTAAGGGAATGGTTGAGCGGCAGTAAAAGTACGAGCGGCACTAAAAGTAGTTTTACTGCCGCTGGGGTTGCTTAGCAGTACAGAAATTAAAGTTGTATAGCATCTCGATAGGTATTCACCCGCTGATTTTGTCTAACAGTATAAAAATTAAATTTCTATCATCTTGACAGGTGACAAGTGACGTATTTTGGACGTTTGGAGAAAAACTTCATTATGATACAGATTTCCATTATGATACAAATTTTTCAGCCACTGGAATCGAATGCCGAAAAGACTAATTAATTAGTTCCCGTTCAGCTGGGTACAGTCGTGAGCACAAAAAGTGGGACAGCCGTTTTTTCCTATTGTAACACGGGCTCACCAGCTATACCTACGGCAGTAACAGGGATTGTCATATTTGACAAAAAATCGATTTTAGAGAATACAAATACAAAATACAAATACAAATTATTTATTTCCATAGACTTTTGAATACAAGTATAGGATGATGTCAAAAAAAAAAAAAAATTGTTTAAAAATAGATTAAAATATAAGTATAAAAGTTTCAATAAAAAATGGTAGAAACATGGTAAAAACAAAACCACAAGTTATCACACAAACAACATAGGTACATTTAAAAATTCTTTCTAGTTTTTTATTTATTTGGGTAGAAGGTCAGAGACGCTGCAATTCATAAATTGGTCAACAGAGTAAAATGTGTTTTTTGTAAGATTTTCCTTTAGAATATGTTTGAAGCGAGTCAATTTTTGAATCTTTTTTACTTCAGTGGGTAGCTTGTTGTAAAATTTAATTGGTAATACTATAGGACTATTGGCTACTTTTGACAGCTTGTGTATGGGGACCTCCAAGTTCAAATTTGTTCTCAATTCATATTGAGTAGCGCCCTTAGAAATAGAATAGTTGGAAATGTTTTTTTTAAGATGCATAATGGATGTAAATATAAATAATGAAGGAAATGTTAGTATTCCTAGTTCAGGGAATAATTGCTTGCACGAATAAGTGTATGGTTTGGAGCATATTGTTCTTACTGCCCTTTTTTGAGCTCTAAAGACCTCGTCAGCCCTGGTGCAGTTTCCCCAACACATAATACCATATGATAGGCATGAGTGTACATAGCCATAATAATACAGCAATAAAAGCGAAATATCAACTCTTTCACGCAATTGCCAGAGTACATAAATGTATACAGAGAGTTTTTTCAAAACCGTATCAACCTGATTTGACCAACTAAAAAGATCATCAAGAATAATGCCCAGATATTTGGTGACCCTATTCTGTGTTATTGAACTGTTATGCATTCTAACCAGCAAGCTTTTGTTTAGATCCGTAAGTGAAAATAACATCATTTCGGTTTTTGATTGATTTAAAACAAGACCATTATTACGACAAAAATGAATCATTCTATTCACGGCACTAGTTGACATTTTGGACAGTATCTCAAGATCACCGAACGATGTGGTAACACTTGCATCGTCCGCGTATGCACCCACGCAATGATACGGAAATTGCTGCATTATACTGTCAAAAAAAATTATAAATAATAAGGGACCCAAGATGCTACCTTGCGGTACCCCACTAGTTATTGATAGATAACTTGAGTTAACAGAGGCATTTTCATTTTTCAAATTAGTTTTTTGTTCCCTATCAGTGAGGTACGATTTTATCCAATTGTAGGAGACACCGCGCATACCGCATTTGTAAAATACGTCAAGCATCAAGTTAATATCTATTACATCGAAGGCCCTTTTCAAATCAAAAAAGAGACACAAGGACTTGTTGTTTTGCTCAAAATTGGAAAGAACATGAGTATATAAAGCTAAAATAGCATCCTGCGTTGAACGATTTTTTCTAAAACCGAACTGATGCTCACTAAAGAATTTTTCTTTCTGTAAAAACGATTCTAATCTTTTATAAAAACATTTTTCAAAAATTTTGGAAAAAATAGATAGGAGCGATATCCCACGGTAGTTTGACATCAAGGTTTTGTCCCCCTTCTTGTAAATCGGGACAATAGATTTTTTCAGAGAGCTTGGAAAAGTGCCTACTTGAAATGATAGGTTAACTAGATATGTCAATGGCGGTGCTAGGTAGTCGACGACGTGTTTTATGAGTGAGCAAGGAATTCCATCTTCACCGGCCGAGTTTTTTTTGCTAACTGATAAAATAATTTGGTGCATTTCGTGCACCTGAAAATACTCTAAAAAAAGCGAATTTGATATTATTCTATTATTGGATTGATTTTGTTTATTTGGGTTTGCGGAACGTTTTATTTTGTCTACAGAGTTGATGAAAAAATTATTGAAATTTTCAGCTGCTTCCTGTAAGTCAGAAAATTCATGACCTTCCTCGTCCACAAAGTATTTAGGTTGATTTTGACGCCCCGAAGAGCAACTTTCATACTTTATTATACTCCAAGCTGTTTTTGACATATTGTTTGACCTTGAGAATAAATCACTGTGATATCTTTGTTTAGATAATTTCAATTTAGATTCGTGGTATTTTTTTAGTATTTTATAGCGATTTAAAATATTTAAATTGTTTGAAAATTTATACTGTTTGTACATATCCCGAAGGTGCCGTCCTTCATTGATTAGTTCAGGCGTTACCCAGGGCTTACGTGTTAATTTTTTAGGGTAATATTTTTCCAGGGGAAACGAGGCCTCCATTGTCCCTTGAATAACGCCCGAAAATTTATTGAATTCAGAGTCAAAGGAGCAACCACTCTGAAATATTGTATTCCAATCAATTAGAGAAAGGCTACAAACAAAATTATCAATATTAGACTTTCGATTAAAAAACCTTTTGATATAGTATGATGTTTTACTTTCTTCAAGAATAATGGGCGTTGAGACAAGTTGCATAAAGTGATCGGAAATGTCACAGTGAACTACCTCTGCCTTTATTTTTTCTTCATCAAGGGTCGTGAATATATTGTCAATGATTGAACTTTTATTTTTATCAATTCTGGTATACTCGTTAATAGTTTTTTTTAGACCGTAGCTTGTAAAAATATTGATTACTTTTAAGGCATTTTGGCATTGAGGATCCTCAAAGTGGACATTAAAATCTCCGCATATAAATGCGTTAGTTGAAGGTTTAATCACTTCATGCAACAAGTCATGCAAAAAATCAACAAAAACATTAATCTCCTGTGAAGGCGTTCTATATAAGCAGCCAATAGTATATTTGAAACTGTGTATAGTCAACTTTGTTATGCCCGTATTACATCTGTGTATTTTTCCGTGTATTTATTCATGTAGTTCAGGGTGGCAACCGAAAAACTTCAAACTCAATATAAATCAGCATTATGAAAAACAAAATAATGTTGGCACCCTGAACTACATGAATAAATACACGGAAAAATACACAAATGTAATATGGGCATTAGAGTGTACTCAAAATTTTTTTCAATAGAATTCAGGGTTATGTTAATATTATTAAAAGAGAGATCCTTTCTTATAAAAATTGCAACGCCTCCGCCATTTGCATCAATGCGTGAGAAATGAGACGCTAAAATATAGTTTTGAATACAGAGTAAGTTAATTTCTTCATTATTTTCTTCTGATTCGCTTGAATTACACCAAGTCTCTGACACGCAGACTGCATGTGGTTGGTCGACAGAGTCGAGTAAGTTTTCTAGAGTCAGAGTTTTTTTCTTTAAGCTTCTTACATTTAAATGACAAATAATAAGTTTATCAGCAATATTAATTGCTTTGTCACAGGATTCCGTTAGTTCGGCTGTTGAAAGGCACGATTGGGAAAATTTCCTGTTTCACTCCCATTACTGGTTCTCGGAAAGCGATATCTAGCGATGCATGCTCCAGCTGGCCATATTGTAGGTTCGTATACTTTTCCTACATGTTCTAATGGAAATGACGCCAAAAAAGATACGCTATTCATGGTTTTGTTATGCACTTTAATGTCAAACTTAATGTCAGGCGCAGTCGTTTTTAGTAAGTTAGTTAACCCACTAGCAGTTGTACTTAAGTGCAATCTATATATATGTAAATAGCCAAGTTTTTGTACAGCTTGAAGTCCAGTGGTAGTATTAGTGCCTATTATTGGCTTGCGACGCCGATGTTGCGGGGTACGGTATAGCGGGGAGCTATTTGAATCGCTCAGATTAATGCATTGGCTCATCATATTTTGTGCGAGCGCATTATTGACAGCGTTGCCAACTTGACCAGCATTTATATTCTGTTTCCTGCAGTGTACACTGCTGACCGCCCCGGTTCTGGCAGCTTGTACGCCGCCTAGTTGTTCACTGTTGTTCGGGCGATTTCTTGAGCCACGTCCATATCGTTTAGGATATTGCCACTCATTATCAGTAGATGTCGATTCGATCGAGTTCGGATTTTGTGCAACGGAACCAACATGTTTACGAGGTTCGACTGATGTGGCGGTGTTGCTACAAGATGACGCTGCGGTGTCCTTAGGATGCTTTTTATTATTATTATTTTCTTGTAATAATGAAATAAATTGTTTTTGTTCCAAAATTCTATCTTCAAGGTGTCTCTTAAGGTTTTCTAGATCACTAACCTTCGATTTGCTATATTGCAATTCCATTTTCCTTTGGAAACACAGTTGTTTAGCACAGGAAACATCAGGTACAGAACTAACCTCAAACTCGCTATCACTGTGGAAAAACACATTTTCACGCGAAGAAAACGCTGTCGTAAGCTTTCTTTTGATTTCAACTAGCACTTCATTAGACCCGTAATTTGATGGTAACTTTTGATACACAACTAATTCAACTAATTCATCTTTTTTGAGCTTTTTTAGCTCCGACAACAAAACAACGTCAGTTATACCGTCGGCCATTTTTCTACTATTTGAGAAAAGACTGATTTACGCAGAATAGCGAAAAATGACAAGACCTCTCAGTCGGGTGTCCCACTTTTTGTGCTCACGACTGTACCCTATTGAAATGCACACTGCAAATGGAGATCTGTATCCACCAAAATTTCAATGGCCAATAATGACATCAGGCCACAAATTGGACAACATTTCAGGTTTCTATAAGATTTGTTGTATTTGTGACCTAAAATCTATAGAGAGGCAACAAATTATATGGACACAGATGCAATAAAATAACGGCATTTTAATAATTGTTATGGTCGCAGTTGGCTGAAGTTCGTATGGTTTGATGGCAACTCTTACTGGATGTCATCTTACTTCTTTTTCTTATAGAATTGGACACATTGTGAAGCATTTGAGGACTGTTATTTATTTCTTGGATTTTGTTTGTTACTCGGTAGCGAAGCTCATCTAAATCGTCGACCGGAGGGAAAAATATTGAATTTATGAGATGTGGCCACAAGGAAAGGTCGCTTGAAGTTAAATCGCATGATCTGAGAGGATAAGGAATGACTATATTTTTGCTTAAAACCCGTTTATCATATTATTCGTGAAGCAGATCAGAAGTCCCTTGTGTGCAATGTAATGTTGCTCCATCTTGCCTGAAGTAGCGTCGCTAAAGTTTTTCATCATTAAACTCTTCGAAAAATGGTTTCAGGATTCCCGATAGCATTGATCGAGCATCGATATTTCCTTAAAATGCATATATTTTAAATAAAAAATGAAGGCTTTCACGGCCGGTCAAATCTAGTGAAAAAGTTTTTTTCCGGGCTATAATGCCGGGTCCATTAGTATTTCTACCTAACGTTTCGTCTACTGCTGCGGTAGACATCTTCAGAGGCGGTGTGGTAGAGGACGAAGTGTTCTCTTCCGTGTTCCTCCGACGACTGAATGCGTTATTTATATCCAGGGTTGTGGGCGTGGCTTGTATTACGCTATTTTCTTTGTCTCGTTCTCGGAAAGGAAGGGTCTTTGTTTTTCGGAGAACTGGCAACCAACTTTTGTTGAGGTTCATGCCCTCTTTTTTTCTGTTGAAGTTGTTATGGTGTTTCTGTATCTCTATGGCTTCTCTGTGGAGTCTGGTGTAAAAATGTTTGGTTCTATCCAATGCTTGAGTCTGGTCGAAACGAATAACATGGTTTGTTTGTGTTAGCACGTGTTCGGCGATTGCTGATTTATGTATTTGTCCCTGCTTACAGTTCCTTTTGTGCTCTTTGACCCTGGTGTCGATAGAGCGTTTGGTTGTCCCTACACTCCCTACATAGACAGATCCACAGGAGCAGGGAATTCTATCGACGCCAGCCGTTTCAAGAGGTGCCCTAGGATCCTTGGCCGATCTTAGACTTTGCTGAATTGTTCTTGTAGGCTTGTAGATAGGCTTAATCTTGTGTCTCTCTAGCGTTCGTCCTATGCGATCTGTGACATTTTTGATTTAGGGAAGAAAGGCTCTCCCTGCAACCTGTGCTGGTTCCTTGTTATTTGTGCGCTGTTGCTTCGGTCTTATAGCTCTATTTATCTCTTGCTTGGAGTACCTATTTCCTTCAAGTGCTGATTTTAGGTGTTGCATCTCGTCCTTAAGGTATCTGGGTTCACAAATCCGGATTGCCCTGTCAGATAGAGTTTTATTGACTCCTCTCTTTTGCCTAGGATGGTGATTGGATTCCTTGTTGAGGTATCTGTCCGTATGCGTCGGCTTCCTATATACTCTGTGTTGCAGTTTACCTGAGGGATTTTTTCTAAGAGGACGTCGAGGAATGCAATTTTGTTATCCTTCTCAACTTCCATCGTAAACTGTATCCGGGGTTCTATTGAGTTTAGATGATTAAGGAAGTTTTCGAGCTCTGCCTCTTCATGGTTCCAAACAACAAATGTGTCATGATAGCGAAACCAACAAGTAGGTTTCTTTATGGCCGTTCGCAGTGACATTTGTTCGAAGTGTTCCATGTAGAAGTTGGCGATAACCGGGCTGGGTGGACTTCCCATTGCGACTCCATCTGTCTGCTCAAAGAATTCATTTTGCCATTAAAAGTACGTAGTCGTTAGACAGTGGTGAAATGAGTTGTTGATTTCCTCCGGAAAAACATCTTCCAGATACTCTAAGGCCTGATTCACTGGTACCTTAGTAAACAATGAGACGACATCAAAACTAACCAGAATGTCGTTTGGTGGTAGAGTGATGTCACTGCTCTTTTTGATAAAATGAGTTGAGTCTTTAACATAAGAGCTGGATTGGCCAATCACCTCACTGCCCTTTTTCCACCGCAGCAGTAGACGAAACGTTAGGTAGAAATACTAATAGACCACGGCATTATAGCCCGGAAAAAACTTTTTCACTGTATATATTTTGTTATGATATTGACCAAAAAAAATAATTAGTTACCATAATTGCTGCACAGACACCTACTTTTTCAGGATGCAGAAGCGTTTCAAGTTACTATCGAATGTGGATTTTCGAGAGTTTATATGACCAGTTTTGTCACACCATGCTTCATGCTTCATCGGTAAAAAATACTAATGAAATAAGAAGATGTGGATTATCGAGAATTGCTTCAGATACTCATTATGAGCAGATTGAATCGAATGAGGCCGCACCCCAATAACTTTTGTGCCATTGCGCAAATACGCTTCCTGATGAGCGAAAATGTGGGCCCAAGTCCAGCAACAAAGTTGCCAAGAAACACGCACGGGCGAGCTTAAACTTAGCGAAAACACTTTTAGGTCCTGAAAAGAGCTGATTTCGAATTATAAGAAGTTAGAGAGTGAATGATTGCCGGATGACGGCTATCACCAGAACTGTAGCCGAGACATACGTTTTTTGTGACAACCACTATCCATATAGGCCACCTGACTATAACAATTATTGAACACCCATTAATTATTTACCTTGAAATATAGGAATCAACATAAAAATGGAACCAGACTCAGCATCTTGGATTCGTAGAGGACAGAGGACATGAGTGTAGCTAACGGGAACTTAAAGAAATGTTTAAGGAAATTAAACGAACTTTCTGCATATATAGGCCTCAGGGTGCATAACTATAAAAAAAAAGTTCTGTAGATACCAAAATATAACATGGAATGGGGGAAAAATATGCGCAAGACCATTCAGTCCACATGACAATCTTCCACACTCGTGACTTTTACTATGCTCAACGATCATGCTCCAAAGTTAGAAGATTATAGATAGAGTTAATATCAATCTTAATGATCATTATTGAATAAAATTGAAATAATTCTCGAACTTTAGTTGACTTACACATATTTGGGTCTTATAGTTTAGTTTCAGGAATGACTTTTGTGATATTTCTGAGACAGGAAATAGGTTCTCAACTTCAAACGCATTGCTTTCTTTCCAGATATTTTGTGCATGATTCAGCTTCTATGTAGTTGGTGTCTATGATTTTTGAGCTTCTCCCGAAAGAAGCCAACTTCTTGGAATGTATGATGCTCACTCCTTGAGACGTAGGCCGTCTCGACTAATGTGTCTGTTCACGTCGAGAAATTTTTCAGGTCCTTTTGCTGAGATGGGTATGAAGTTTTTCCCTGTCTCAGAGGTTGAGTGGATCTCCAACGTGTGAGCATTTAGTTCTTTTCCCATCTTTTGAGTTTCTTTATGAGGTGGATTTTCATTAGTCTATAGAAGAGCTCTCGGCTTTGGAGGAGTGCTGTCGCTCCATTGTTTTGGAAGAAAATGTGCTTTCTCGTTGACATATATGTCTTGATGGCCTGGTATTCACATTAGGGTCATTCTGTCTCTTGCAACCAGTTGCTTGAGAATCTTTTTGCCTTCCAGAACCAGGTACCATGTGCACTTGATAGCCTAGAGCTGTCAGAGCCGCTTGGCTATCTGACAAAATATGCATGTGCTCTCTTGTAACTGGCCTGAGGCACACTTCAGCACAAGTGATTATAGCAAGCAGTTCAGCTTGAAATGTGGGCGCTTTTTTCATTGCTTATTCCCTTTTGTGAAGCTCTCGAAGCTAAAGCCCAAATGTTATAAGAATGATGACAATAGTTATTTTTGTATCTAGGGCGCGAAATGCTACTTTATATATTAAAGGGTATTTCACGCACGAGTTGCAAACAGTATTTTTTCTACAACTCCATTTAAATATCGATGATTCGAAGCTTAAATTGCATTTACAATCAAAGGCAGGTGAATTTCAATTATTTTTGGTTTCCTGTTAGATGTCAGGTATTTGTTACCTGAGTGTGCGAACTAGGCATTTCGCGCACTGGAGAATCATTTCGCGCACGGCGTCATGGGAACGTTAAAAAAAATCTACCTGGGAAAAAAAGTGTCACTTCGCAAATTGTCATCAGTGTGTAAACATCATCATTTTTTGACACTTGTAGAAAAAAGTCATTTGGTCATCTGCCAGTAAATAGACTGTTCAGGTCCAGGCTGGCAGCAGCCTCAAGATTGTTGGATTACTTTGGAACTCTAGAGATGCTTAACTGGTCATTCGGATCCCCGAATTAAGGTTTTTATGTCTGGAATAGTCTGTTCTTGCCTCTTTTTTCACGCAAATCTGAAGTTCCTACTATAATCAGTTAGATCGGCCCTTGTACGTTAGGTGATTTGTTCTGAGTAGTAGCTTATTACCCCAGGGAAATTGGACCAAAAAAAGGACCATCTGCGGAATGAGGCCGAACAAGCTGAATTTTTGCAGAGACCTTTGTTTTGATGTTCTAATGAAGCACAAAAAAAATCGAATATGCCTACCCTTGTGCGTCTTGAGATATCGAAGGTCAAAGGTCATGAAAATCTCGCTTCCAATGCATCTGACGTCAAAGAACCCAAAACAAAACCTACGTAAAATAGTATTTACTACAAAATTGTTCATAGACTTTTTTTGTACGACCAACCGTTGCCGAAATATAGCGTGATAAAGCGGGAGCGCGCATTCAAAATAGGCGATACTGTATTATACGGGGTGTCCCCGTTCAACTGGTCAAAAATGCTAGGATATATAGGGGAACCATAGGAAAGTAATTTAAGATAATAAGGCGCCGATGGTCGGAAGTGCGTCGTTTCTAAAATACAGGGTGTTGAAATTTAAACAACCTTCTTTCATATTATCTGAAGGGTTAATGCTAGGCTGTTCAAATTTCCAGGGATTATTGATGTAGGAATGATATTTAAAAATTCGTAAAATGCACCTCAGTTTTCTACCTGGGGGGGTTTATTTGAAATGTGCAATTCAAATTCGTCTGACCAAGTCGCATTTTTAAGCATTGAAATACCGGTAAAAATTGCGACTTAGTCAGACGTATTTGAATTGCACGTTTCAAATAAACCCCCCCTGGTACCATCCCAAAAAAAAAAGAAAAATAAAATTTGAAAAAAAAAAAGCAATTTCTTTCAATTTTTTTTGGGTGGTTCCAGGTAGAAAATATGGATGCATTATAGGGATTTTTGAATATAATTCCTACATCAATAATCCCTGGAAATTTGAACAGCCTAGCATTAACCCTTCAGATAATATTAAAGGGGGTTGTTTAAATTTCAACACCCTGTTTTTTGGAAACGACGCATTTCCGACCATCGGAGTCCTGTCTCAAATTACTTCTCTATGATTCCTCTATATACCCTAGCATTTTTGACCAGTTGAAAGGGGACACCCTGTATAATACAGTATCACCTATCTTGAATGCGCGCTCCCGCTTTATCACGCTATATTTCAAAAATGGTTGGTCGTACAAAAAAATGTATAAGAACACATGTTTTGGGTTCTTCGACGTCAGATACACTGGAAGCGAGATTTTCGAAAAAAAAAAAAACGATTTTCGTGACTTTTGACCTTCGATATCTCACGACGCACAAGGGTAGGCATATTCGATTTTTTTGTTCTTCATAAGAACATCGAAACGAAGGTCTCTGTAAAAATTCAGCTTGTTCGGCCTCATTCCGCAGAAGAAGTCTAATTTCCCTGGGGTATATTCAGTTTTTGGCCACCTGAACAACATGGTCTGATTACCGTTTGGTAGATCCAGAATACCGTTTTCGGCTTTAGCACTAAAAATTTCCACGAGTTCTCAGCATTTCCAAAAAGCCGCTATAGCTCGTGAGGTTGTTTCCTCCAGATGACTGGTTTAGGTTCGTTTGTGGTGCAAGGTGACTCTTTATACTTTATTTCATCCGATAATGCTTGGACACGGAACTAAAGTAATATAACTTTAACTGCGATTGAGGGATAGTCTCATTACCGGCTGGCGCCAAATCATATGAGTTTATGCGTAGCATTTATAGACTGTGACTCCGGCTTTGCTTAGTCTGCGCAGGATGTTCTCTGCGACTAACGTCCACAATAGTGGCGAGAAGACACTTCTCTTGCGGGCGGATTTCAATCGCGGGCGTCCTTCCTCGAAAGCTTTTCTCATAGATCGGTATCATGTGTTGTCGAAATCCCCCTCTATGTCGATACAAGTCGCTAGAGCGATTTCTATTGCCGTAAGGGCCTATTCTATATCTACTACCATACTACCAACATGTGCGTTGTTGCGGAACTGCCTGCTTGGTGAGCCAGAGGTGTCTTGGATGAAGCGGTCTTCTGTAGTTATACCATTTCTCTCCTGGATATATTCTGATCAATGGCTTTCTCCATATATTTGAGAGAAAGTAAGTTAGGCTAATGGGTCGGTAAAATTTTGGTTCATATTCTAGCGGACGTCATGCCTTTGGTATATGAATATTACGCTAGCCTCTCAGCAAGCTCTATTTCTTAGAGTGAGTGTATATTCATGTAGTTCCTGAAGGTGTGTCTCAAGGGTATTGAAATCAATTCAACCCATTTGTGACAGGGCGGAAAAAATGCCATCATTTACCGGAGATTTATACGGCATCTCTATAGCTCATTTCATTTTGATTTTTGCTGAATAATATTGAATTATTCTCAATAGTTTCTTAATGAAATTGAGGATGAATTAGCTGACTTGGGTGAGAACAACTCTCTTACCTTAATTTTTACTGTTTATAAATAGCAATTCAGATTCTTGTTATATAAGTATATATTTTTTTCTGAATTCATTATACCTAGTTCTAATTATTATTATAAAAAACATTTCCAGAACAAGGACCTTGTGTCCCTAGCCCCAAATACGATCCTGTTCAAAATGTGGCGTGGTTGGATTGTCGAAGCGCGCGCACCGGAAACTCCGGGCATCCGTTCCTCCACACCGGAGCTCGGTCTTTTCGGTCATTCATGTTTTTCAATGCCGCACTACAGACGGCACGCAAACCGTTCGCATACAATAATTTTTTATTTGGATCTTGGGGGAGCATAACTTTGAATAATTACCTATAGGGTTTTCCTACGATCTAAAAATATCTTGCAGATGTGACGTCATTATCGTATCGTTCGATTTTAATCAATGACACTTATAGATAATCTAATTTTTGAAGGAAATTTATTTTTAATCAATTGAATATGTAGATGCCATACAAGTTCACAATAGAGGAATCTGCTCTATATAACTTTCAGCAAAAACTTCCTCTTCGGAATTTTTGGTTGAATTTTGCATTGGTTCTAACTTCTAGCTAATTTTTGCAAATGAAATAAAGTAAAAAAAAGGTGATTGTTTTATAGTGACTATTTTCTTGATTCTATTCGACAGCCTGATATGGCCATAGCGAATCATCCAACAAATACTATTTGAGACTTGCAAAAACTTTTTCAATGTAGATGCCATAATAGTCTCCAAGAGATGTGAGTGCGAGATCTTGATGTTCAATAATTGTTGTTAATGCGTTTCGAAAAGCCATTAAACTATTCCTTACTGTCATCAAAATTTAATTTAAAGGATTCATCATCTCCAAATTTCACTGATTTTGGCATAATTTATTTCATTAACTCATGTGTGCAACGTGAAGAATTATCTTGAATCTGTTAACTTAAGATATTTCTATATTCAATATGCCAGCGCCACCTGTAGAGACCTATATGTATATAAAATCGATAAAATCATCATGAACTTAAAAATAGATTTATAGAAATTGATTCTGTTTATATCGATTCAATCAAAGCTCGGCGCCGTCTGATTTCTATATTCCATATCGATTCAACTACAGAGTAGGTACAGAAAGCTCCGCTAGGCAGCGCCAGAAGGCCAGACTCTGTAAGATCACTAGATATACAGTGACTGAATAAACCTTCACATAGAGTGGCGGCAATAGTGGTCCCACCGCCATATTCTTCCTTACTTCTCGCTAATTTTAAATATGCATAGGATTTAAATGGACGTCTATCATAAAAAATTGAAAACAACGTATTTGATGACTATTATTAGGTACCTACGTCAAATACTTGGTTTTCATTTTTTCTATGATCGATTTCCATTTAAATCCTATATACTTAATATTGAATATTCATATTTAATTTAAGAAGTACTATGACGGAGTTTTCACTATGAATATATAGGATTTAGAAAGGTCCAAATGCAAGTCGAGCCGATTTCAAGCAGAGGGATTAGTTTGAAATTTTATTAATTTAATTAGAAATGCAAAATGTGAAATAGCTGCCGCAACTCCAGCCACTTATTTCAGAATTTAGAAGTTGAATAGTTTCGCTATTGAAAAAGTTATGCATATACCGAGGGAAGGAAGGGCATTCGCGGATAATTAGTATCCAAGAGAGGACATTCACTTTTCACTGTGGAGAAAGGTGTATAGTTTCTCATACAAATACCGATCTTCTTGAAACTCCCGCAATCAGAAAGGTTAACAGCAAACAAAAATGCTTTCCACTCCATTGCCGTCTCGTACCAGTTCTAATCCCAATGTTACTTCAGGAATCAACAATGGAAACACGAAAGGAAAAAATCAGGAAATCATCGTTTCATCGGAACTGTTTGTGAAATGAGGAAAACTCAATCTACCTTATGAGTAAAAAAGAGCATTTGCTTTTCCTTCCAAAATCATTTCCAGTATAAATGAAAGTTCAAGCAAAACCTCTTACGTGAAAGTCGGAAGCAAATGCTCCAGGAAAAATCAAATAGTCTCTTTCTTATTAATATTTTATATTTACTATTTTGGTAAATTATTTTCGAATATTCCTATTTCCAGTTTTTTTGTAGATTGTAGATTACATTAGTAATTACAGCTTGTTCCAGCCGCTCTAGTGTCCAAGATTTGTAGGCTTCTCCCAAAGTTGGCCAGCTTCCTGGGTGGTAAAGTGCCCACCTCTTTGGGGTGTTAGCAGTGTACCCTTTCAAGGCATTTGGCATTTTGTAGAAATGAGCAGGGCATTCACAGATTACGAGTTCTGTAGTTTTTGTTGCTTGTTCGCAAGATCTGTAATGATCGTTGTCTGATTTGCCGATAGTTTTTAGGTGATATTTCACAAGGCAATGCCCAGTGAGCAGATCAACGACTGTTCTAATGTCTCTTCTGTTCATGTTGAGAAGTTGTTCAGATCTCTTTGCTGAGATGAATATGAACCTTCTTTATCTTTTCATTTCTTCTGAGACGTGGCGTTTCATTAGTCCACAATAAGACTCTGGGCCTTGAAAAGGTGTTATAGAGCTTTGTGAGACGGTCTGCTTCATCGTTGCCTTCTATGCCCTGGTGTCCTATTAACCACATCAGGGTTACTTTATTCCTCCCAGCCAGTTGTTTGAGGATATTTTTACCCTCCCAAACTAGATGAGAATTGTACTCGATCGCTCCTAGAGCCTTTAGAGCCGCTTGACTGCCAGACAGTATGTAAATGTGCTCTCTTAAAAGGCCTCTTTTAAGACACTCTTGAGCACAGATGTTTATGGCCAGTACCTTAAATTTTGTGGGCCTAGGGTTTCACCCATTGCTAAGGATAGTTTAAATTTTAAAGTTTGGTCCAGTTATTCCCAGACCGACTCCTTCCGTTATAGTCCCCAGTACATCGACCCTAAAATTTTGTAACTCATGTACACGCCAAACTTCCTGAGCGGCTTCATAAGACCAAGTCGGACAATATTTTTCATATCTCCACCCCGGGCGATGGGACATTTTCGCGCTAGCTCTTCGTGAAGTTGTCGTTCTGACGTCCCTAAGGAAGTTGATACATGTACGTGTAGTTTTAATGCCAATCGACTGTTTTTGACATTATATTAACGATATCACATTTGTCGGACAAAAACCATGTGGCTTTGGGGAAGGTCCGACGCTCCCAACATGTGGCTGTGGCGTCCCCGAGGAAGTTGATACATGTACGTGTGGTTTTGATGCCAATCGACTGTTTTTTATGTTACATTATTGATATCACATATGTCGGACAAAAATCACGTGGCTTTGGGTGGATCCGACGCCCCCAACATGTCGCTGTGGCGCCCCTAAGGAAGTTGATACATGTATGTCCGACAAAAATAATTATGAGTAACAATGTAATTTTAAAACATGTGTAGTAAATGTCGGACAAAAAGAATGAGTATTAAAGTCAGTCGGACAACAAAAGTCCTTTTGATCAATTTCTGCCGAAATTCAGGATCTCTACTCCTGAGATCGCACAAAAAACACGACACAATATCCATTCTTTTTCAAACGCGTGGTTTTCAACGACCGTTCACTAAATCATTCCCGTAAATACTCAGAGAATTATCCAAAAAAAACAGATCAGCGAATATGACACAGGTCCCCACAGGTATTTGACAAAGTAGGTAAATAATAAATTGACTAATATGCACATTGCTTAAAGGCAAACTAATTTTAATTTTTTCATTGATTGTCTCAAATTTCTTGTCCGACAAATGTGATATCGGTAATGTAATGTAAAAAGCCGTCGATTGGTATTAAAAACACACGTACATGTATCAACTTTCTCAGGGACGCCACAGCGACATGTTGAGAGCGTCGGACCCCTCCGAAGCCACGTGATTTTTGTCCGACATATATGATATCGTTAATGTAATACAAAAAATAATCGATTGGCATTAAAACTACACGTACATGTACCAACTTCCTTAGGGACGCCACAGCGACATGTTAGGGGTGTCGGACCTTCCCCAAAGCCACATGGTTTTTGTCCGACAAATGTGACATCGTTAATATAGTAAAATTTTTTAAAGTTTTATCGTTGAAATCAATTACTGAGCCATGTGAGTCCCACAAAAATTTTTACATATTGTTAGAATGTTTGTCAGGTAAATAAATTAGTCTATAAATAGTTTATATTATTTCAGGGTCGGTTTTTTGTTTATTCATCTCCTGATAAACCTACTGGTAACTATCTACAAGATAAATTTACCCATCAATAGTAATCCGATTATTCAACGAATACTTGGCTGACCAATAGGATTATAGATTACGTTTTTATCCGTCTGTTAACCCTTAAATGCATATTGTTGCTTTTCGGCAACATACTTCTAATCATCCGCCTGGAACGCACCCGATGGCAAATATTGCGCTGCTGCATAGCGTGTCCATTTGTCTACATACCTCCCAAATACAAGATGCCCACAAGTCGCTTAAGGGGGCGCGCGCAGGAATGACGAGCCCCCATTTTGGTTATTCCACAGGTGTCCTTCGCACTGTTTTTGTTGTGAATTTCCAAAAATTGGTGTTTTTGAAAAGAGTTTTAGTGGGTGAAGCAAAAATTGTTTTTCGAGTTCTTACAGGTATGTATTATGCATATATCATGTTCTTTGGTGAAAATATAGGTTTTTTTTTTGTGAAGTAAGGTTATTTTTGTTATGTTACCAATCGGCAACACCATGCATTCTCTCCATTTCATGTTTTTTTCTGAGTGTTGCCGATTGGCAACATCATGTATTTATGAGTGATATTCTACAGGTATTTTCTTTTTCTTTTTTCTAGTATGAGCAAAAACAAACCACTAAGCGACCAAGAACTTGCGGCTTATTGGGAGAATTTTTCTGGTCTGAGTGATGACGGATATGATGTAAGCGATTCAGATAGTTTGGAGGACCGTTCTTTTATACCAGAGAGTGATAGTGATGATGATTCCAACCATGATGATGCCGACCATGATAATGCGACACTAGAAGAGGAAGAAGTCGTCCAGCAGTCCAATGATGATAGTGATGATGTTTCCAACCATGATGAATCCAACCATGATAACGCAACACTAGAAGGGGAAGAAGTCGTCCAGCAGTCCGATGATGATGAAGATTTGCCATTGTCGGCCTTTTTGCCTACCAAACAGAAAAAAGCGCAGGCGAACTCAAAAAAAGACATAGACTGGAAATCAAAGTCTTTGGAGTTGAATGAGGATCGGCTACGCTTTTATGGGGATACTGCGTTGTCTGCTGAAATAATGTCATTAGAAACTCCTTCTCAGTTCTTCTCATGCGTTTTCTCAGAAGAACTGATAGCAAAGATTACTGAGGAAACCAACCTATATTCAGTGCAAACTAAGCCTGAAAGACCACCTATTTTTAGAGAGAACGAACTGAAGAATTACTTTGGCATCATCATTTATACTTCTCTAGTACATATGCCCAACGTCAGGTCATTTTGGAGTGAAGAATTGAGATTTGCACCTATCGCAGATGTGATGCCAGTGAACAAATTTGAAAAAATACGCCAGTTTATTCATTTCAACAACAATGCTACCTTCATTCCTCGTGATCAGCCGGGACACGATAGGATGCACAAGATCAGACCCCTCGTTGACTACCTGAACAAGAGATTTTCTTCAGTGGCTTTGGAGCAATATGTCAGTATTGATGAGCAAATGTGCTCCACGAAAGTCAGACATTATATGAAGCAATACATGCCAATGAGGCCTCAAAGTGGGGCTTCAAATTTTTTGTGATGTCAGGGCATTCGGGGTTTGCCTATAAATTCGAACCGTCTAACCGTCATTTTGGACAGATTTTTCGCAGACAACCCTCCCAAAGAACCAGTTTAAGTTTTAAGTACGTACATAATACGTCGACCGTCGACGTAACTTACGTCTTATGTACGTACCTAGGTACTCTAAATTCCACTGTACATTCTAAGTACGTACACAGTACGTCCAATTTCCACCGGATAAAACGTTTTATTTACGTACATTATTGAAGTATTTGGAACGTCTTATGGATGTATATAAAACGTACTTTTCATATCTTATTTTACAGGAGACGTGTTCGTTTTTGTCATTCTTTTTCGTCGATTTGCTCCGAATTTTTGACAGGCACGTGACTGGATCAGGAAGTTTTTCTACAAATAACGTGCCTGTTAAAATTTCGGCATATCTGGAAAGGCAATCGACGAAAAAGATGAGAAAAACGAACACAGCCAGGGTCAAAAAATTAAAATAATTTCAATTAAATCACTTAAAATAATAATAATATATTTATTTATTGTACATTGCACATTATTAGATTTCATATTTTTATCAAAATGGACACAATTGAACGAATTAAATAAAAAATTAACAATTATATCTTTGATTTTTCCACATTTTCACTTCACATTTATTTCTAAAAACCCACTTTAATCACTTCGCCAGACAAAACAGCCTAAAATTTGCCAGCCAAAACCAAAGCATCAAAAATTTTTATTATTTGTTTATTATTCTTTTATATAACCGAATAAACTGCACTCTTATAGACAATCCCTAACCTAAATTATTTAGGTTAGGGATTCGATATCGATCTCACCCAAGTCCAAGTCGTTCTTATTATTATTATAAGAGAAATTAACAGAAAAAAGTAATCAAATTTCGCGAATCACTATTCCGAAATCGGTAGAATAAAATAAGGAAACATGAGAAGAAATTAGAGAGCGGAGAAAGACAATGGCGCGGGACGCGGTCTTTGGCGGTCTTCTCGTGGCTAGCTGGCGCTTTGTACTTGGCTTGGGATGGAGAGAGAACATGAAGTTGATTTGACAGTTGAAATGCGACATTGCCAAAGCCTCTGTTTATTACCTTGTTTGGTCACAGTGTTCTGTTCAAGAAAAATTGAAAAGTGCAAAGCATCTGGACAATCAAGATAAATTATGTCTACAATTAAAAACAGCATTTTGGCGTGATAATTATTTAGATATACGGCACGTTTAATAATTAATACTCACCCTTCATTGAACTTCTATTTGCAATCATATTAAATTTAGCAATGCTGCACAATCATCATTCAGTTTGCTGGCGGAAATTTGAAGAATACTTATAGGTTGCGGTTGATCACTATTTAGAATTACCATTTGAAGATATAGGTAGATGCAAAATTGGATTCAAATAATTTTATAGGTATTATCATCACGAGTTTTTGTGTTAATTTCTGTTTTTTTTTTAATTTTTTGTGTACTTACTATGTACGTACTGAGAACGACTGAATCTTACATACAGTGAACGTACCAAGCAGTACGTACTTAGTACATATTATTTTGGTCTCAAGACGTACGTACGTAAATATGACCTAAAATGGACGTTTTTAAAACGTACTGTGTTGTTTGGGCTATATCATCGTGTTCGCAATGAAATAACGTTTTATTTTGATGTAAGAATTATATATTAAACAAATGGGTGTAAATTACTAGTATCGACTCACCTGTGTGGTAGAATGGGTGTCACCATCTATGACGCAATACACCAAACTCGTAATGTTGGAGTTGGCAAAACAGGTCTCTAGCAAAACCTAGATTTAAGTTTAGTTGGCAACACTGTTGTGTTGTTCAAAAATAAAGTTGACATGTCAAGAAAAAATACGAGTTGTTGTTTTGATTTTGCACGAATGATTTTGCAATTATTTTCGAGATATTGGAATAATTAAACAGTTAAATTACACTCACAAAGTTAGTTTTAATTACAAACAAAACGCTGCAAAACCCATAGGTTATGGGCCCAGGCTGGAAGGAATAATATTAAGTGAGGAATAAGTGCAAAAACTTCGGAAACTGTGAGTAGAGCCAGTAGAGGTTATGTTTAAAAATTCGTTTTAAAAACGATCAAAAAGTTAAAACGTTTTTACACGGAATTATTGTGGAACTTGCATACTCAAGGAATATAGGAATATTATTATAAAACATGACTTCAAACGTGCCGCAAACTAGCAACATCAAACCTTTCGATGGAAGTGGTTTTTCAAATTGGGAATTTCGGGTCAGCCTCGTTTTGGAACAAGCAGGAGTGCTTTCTGTTTTATCACAGGCACGGCCTGCAGCAACAAGCGCAGAATTTGGGGCCTTCACCAAAAATGATGTAAAAGCACGGAATATCTTAATACAATGTCTCTCGGATAATGTTTTGGAACTGGTCAAGGGAAGAACTAGGTACTGCTAAGGAAATTATTGATGTACTTCGTGGAACATAGGTACTGTAAAACTGGAATAGCAACACAGGTACAACTACAAAGGAAACTAAGGTCATTACAATACATTGAAGGAACTCCTCTTAACTCATTTATAACTGAATTTCAACACACTATTTTTGAACTAAAAGCTGCTGGTGGAAAACTTGAAGAGAGTGAAGTAATTTCACAATTACTTTCTTCAATGCCCGAGTCATTTCAAGGCATAGTAACCGCCCTTGATGTTATATTCATTCATGATGAAACAAAAGTGACTTTAGAGTTTGTTAAAAACAAACTACTAATTAGAGGTGGGTTGTGATTTCACGAACTGTGACTTTGTCACTGCTACTCGTCTGTCACAGTCACGGCTTGCTCCAGTCCCAGTCAAGTAGCAGTGACATTTTGTCACAGCCTGCTCCAATCTCCGATCGATGCAGCGCGGACAGAACTCGAGCTGAGTGATGTAAATGAAATATTAATATTATAAATTGCATCACGGTCACGCCAAATAGAAACTGCTACTGCAGAGGGCAGGCTGCAAACTGGAGCATCTCTCTAGGACGTGACTGCGGAATGCGATTATGCCATTTTACGATGTAGCATTAACATATAATAATAGCAGTACGGCCGCCAACTAAGGTAAAACTGCTCCAAAAAATCACTGTTATTTGTCACAGTGACACGACTGGAGCAGTTACGTCTTGTCACAGCTCCATTAAAATCGCAGGTTGGCCCACCTCTACTACTAATGGAAGAGGCTCGATTGACAAAGGCATATGATGAGAAACAAACAGTGAATGATGCAGTATTTGTAGGACACAGAGGACATAGGAATTATGGAAATAGAAAAAATTTTGGAAACAGAGGAAATAGAGGTCGTGGCAGTTTTGTAAATCCAAATAATGAAGTGAATTCCAATGATTTTCCATATAATTGCCACAATTGTGGAAGTAGAGGTCACAGACGAATAGATTGCACCCAAAGAGGCAGAGGATTTCAACCAGGCAGAAGATGGTCAAGAAGAGGAGCCTATATGGCAGAAGAAAACAACCAAAATAGTGACAGCCCTATTGCATTTTTAACAACAATGGAACAGGCAAGTACAGCTGACAATTTAAAAATTGATTTTGTTATAGATAGTGGTGCAACACACCATCTTGTTCAAGATAAGTTCAGCAAATATATAACTTAATCAAAAGCTATTGATTATAGCATAAATCTAGCAAAATCTGGTTCTGTAATAAAAGCTGTGCAGGAAGGAAACATGAAAGTTAAGATCGGGAACCAGGCCATTATAATAAACAATGTTTGGGTTTGTGATGGATTATTTTGCAATTTATTGTCAGTTCGGAAATTGGAAGAAGCTGGGTTAGAAGTCTTATTTAGAAATAATGAAATTAATATTAAGAAAGGAAAAATGGAAATTTCAAAAGGAAAACTAAATGGAAATTTATATATAGTCACTATGAACTTGTCTGGAAATGAAACAGCTTGTGCCACAAGGGAAGAACCATATTTAATGCACAGAAAAATGGGACATACAGCAAAATTTCCTAGTCCTGGAATTTGTGAAATTTGCATGAAAGGTAAACAGATTAAAAACCCCTACTGCAGAATACCTGATTTCAGAAAGCCAACTAGAATTTTGGAAACTATTTCTAGCGACGTATGTGGTCCCATCAATCCAGCAACGCATGACGGAAACGACTATTATGTAAGTTTTATTGACCACTATTCCCATTTCTGTGTTGTTTACTTAATTACTCAGAAGAGTGAAGTAACACAAAAATTCAAAGAATTTATAAATATGACTTTCACCAAATTTGAGAGGAAAATAGAAAGGTTACGCTATGACAACGGTGGTGAATATGTTTCTGGAAATTTCAAGAATTTATGCAAACATCATGGTATACAAATTCAATACACCGTTCCAAGAAATCCCCAACAAAAAGGAGTTGCAGAGATTTTTAACAGAAATATAATGAATATTACTGATATGATGATGTTTAATTTTAGATTCAAATTTATCAAAAATCTTTTGGGGAGAAGCTGTTAGATGTGCTGTTTACTTGTTAAATCGTACAGAAACAAGTGTGTTACCAAATAAAATAACCCCTGCAGAAATTTGATATGGGTATAAATCAGATCTCAACTAAATCAGACTTTTTGGATGTGAAGCCTATAATTTAATCCTTAAAGAAGATAAGAAAAATAAACTTCATGCCCGAAGCAGAAAAATGATTATGATTGGATACTCTGACAACGGATACCTACAGGCTATGGAACCCCGAAGAAAACAAAATTGTCCATGCAAGAGATGTAGTTTTTGATGAAAATAAGAATCAGAGAAATGTAACCACCATAGACATTAATGATGACATAAGCCAACAGGATGAGACAAGAGAAGATTTAAATGAAGACTCGGAAGAAGAAAAAGAGGAAAATGTTGAAAATAAAGAAGAAACTGGGAAAATAGAAAAACTTAAAGGAACAAATAATGAAAATAGACGAAACAGTACCCGAATTAGACAAAAACCACGATATTTAGACGACTACAACCTGGATTTTGAAGAAAATTTGATGATGGCTTTATCAGCTGGAAATTTAATAACAGATGTACCACAGACTTATGAGGAAGCAGTAGAGGACCGCGGATGGAAGACAGCAGTAGAAGAAGAACTGAATTCGATGAAGAAAATGTCAACTTGAGAAGTGAAAAAAGCGCGTTTAGTGGCTCATGGCTTTCTTCAGAGTGAACTTGATGAAAATGTGTATGCGCCGGTCGCCAGAATGTTGACTATTCGCGTTTTGTTGTGTCTCTTTCTCGAATCAGACATGTGTGTGCAACAGCTGGATATCAATTCAGCCTTTCTTCATGGAGATCTCGAAAAACCAGTCTATATGCAGCAACCCAAGGGACTTGACGGTAATCCAGAACTTGTATGTAAGTTAACCAAATCTTTATATGGTCTTAAACAGGCACCCAAATTCTGGAATAACTTATTTCACAAAACTATAACTGATTTAGGTTTACAAAGATCAATGAAAGATCCTTGCCTGTATTATAACAATGAAACATTCCTTTTACTGTATGTTGATGATATAATCCTATTCTCAAAAAGTTTAGAAAATATTGATTTTATTGTTACAGAATTGTCTAAAATTTTCAAAATGAAACTATTTAAAAATACACAAATGAACTTCTTGGGACTGGAAATTAAAAAGGTTAATAATGAACTGCATATTACTCAAAAAGGTTTAATTGATACGATTTTATATAAATTTGACATGTTTGATTGTAAATCATCAGAGACTCCAATGCAACCTAAGCTTAAATTAAGCACACCTGATAATAATATAATAAATAATTTACCATACAAGGAACTCATAGGATGTCTCATGTATGTTATGCTAGGCTCTAGGCCTGATTTAAGCTATTGCATAACTTACTTCAGTCAGTTTCAGAATAATCATTCTCATGAGCATTGGAATCATCTCAAAAATGTGTTAAGATATTTGAAAGGTACAAGGTCTTTTGGTCTGAAATATATAAAAAATTCTAATTCTGATACAAATATAAAAATAACATCATTTGTTGATTCAGATTTTGCAAATTGTATAAACGATAGGAAAAGTGTAACAGGTTTTATTATCAAGTTAAACAATAATGTTGTATCATGGAAGACTAGAAAGCAAAATACTGTTTCACTCTCCAGTGCTGAGGCGGAATATGTTGCACTTTCCACCTGCATCACTGAAAACATATTTGTATGTCAGATGCTTTGTGAAATTTTAGGTAAAAATGTATTTCCCATATATGTTTTTGAGGATAACATGTCTTGTATCAAAATGGCTTCAACACTTGAGTCAAAGAGAACAAAACATATTGATGTGAGGCATCATCTTGTGCGAGACTGCATCCTGAATGGTAAAATGGATTTAAATTATATTTGCACTGAAAAGCAGGAAGCTGATATGTTCACAAAATCGCTTTCAGCAAATAAGTTTAAATTTTTCAGAAATTTATTTATTAATTTATTAAACATTATATCTTTAGAAACTTGAAATGTTTATTTATGTTTTATTTGGACATTTGTCACATTTATTTAAAATGATAATGTGTTATTTCATTTCGTAGAATTTTGATTTACTTTTATTGTTCAGTATATATTTACTTCTGTTTTTTTTTTGTATTAGCGTTGAGTATTAGTAGTTTGCGAGTTTGAAGTATTGAAGGGGAGTGTGGTAGAATGGGTGTCACCATCTTTGACGCAATACACCAAACTCGTAATGTTGGAGTTGGCAAAACAGCTCTCTAGCAAAACCTAGATTTAAGTTTAGTTGGCAACACTGTTTTGTTGTTCAAAAATAAAGTTGACATGTCAAGAAAAATACGAGTTGTTGTTTTAATTTTGCACGAATGATTTTGCAATTATTTTCGAGACATTGGAATAATTAAACAGTTAAATTACACTCACAAAGTTAGTTTTATTTACAAACAAAACGCTGCAAAACCCATAATCAACTTTTCTATATTCTGTAGGCCTTATACTTTCGATTAGTATAAAATTTGTTCGTTAAACAAATGAGTGCAGTGCCTTTACCAATTTTAATTTTTGATTTATTTATTAATCACAGTCTGGCCAAGAATTTCTTAACCAACGCCCTCTCGATATTTTTTTTAACATACTTAATTTGATATAAAATACTTTTTATCTATTCAACAGATGGGTGTAGAACCTCTCTAATACGGATCCTCCACTAAATTAAACCTCAACAAAATCACAGGGAATTAGGTCTTTTGCCAACAGAGCCGAACAAATTTTGAATTATCTGAACGGCGCTTGTATAGAGTCGGAAGGAGTTGAAGCGTCAACAGTAATCAAAAATCCTAAATCAAAAACAGCTTTTAAAACCTTTATTGAGGGTTCAAATTATTCTTTGAAACTAATAATTAAATGTTATTCAGAATAGTCAAATGTGGTTGAGAAACCGTCAAATGTGGATGAGAAACCGTCGAATGTAATTGAGAAAACGTTAAATGTACTTACCTAATTGTGAATGCGTGAATTGTAATTCAGAAAGCATCAAATGAGATTCAGAATAGGTCAAATAAAATTGAGATCATGCAAAATTATATCAATAACCTATTCTAAATCGCATTTGATGCTTTCTGAATTTAACGTTGTCTCAATTACATTTGACTATTGCAATTACCTTTACCGAACCTTATACAAATTCACCTTTATTTTAAATGTTAAATAACATGAATTTATAAAAAAAGATTGCTTTCGTTCGAAAAAAAAATTCTTTTAACTACAAGATGCCAGCCCTAGAGACGCTACTCAACATGCCCCCACTTCACCTATGTGTGAAAAAGGAGGCAATAACCAGCGCTCACAGGCTATTCCAAATAGACAAGTTCAAGCCTGGCGATCTGAGGGGACATCTGAGAATCCTTGATCTAATAAAACTGGAGAATGCCAGCAAACCAAGTGACCACATGATGGTCAGATTGGACTTAGAGATCCCCTTCGCAGTGGTAATAAACGACCGCCAATCATGGGAGAATAAAGAACTACCACAAGCAGACAATGCATCTCTGTGGTACACAGAAGGATCCAAGCTGATGGAAGAAGCTGGACTGGGCATTTCCGGCCCTAACTTCAAGTTCTCCAAGGCATTGGGTAAACATCTTACAATATTTCAAGCCGAACTGCTTGCCATAGATATATGTGCACAAGAGTGTCTTAACCAAAGCCTCAAAAGAAAACACATCTTCATACTATCGGACAGCCAAGCTGCCTTAAAAGCCTTAAGGGCTTTCAAATGCACGTCAAAACTAGTCTGGGAGTGTAAACAGACCCTAAAAACACTAGCGACACATAACCAGGTAACGCTGATGTGGCTGCCTGGTCATCAAGGCATAGAAAGAAACGAAGAAGCAGATGGCCTCGCAAAGGAAGGGGCCTCAACACCATACCACGGACCAGAGCCCTACTGTGGCTTAATGAAAAGCCACATCATGGAAGAACTCAACAAATGGGAGAAAGACCAACTGTCATCATATTGGAGGCACACACCGGGACTCAGACAGTCAAAAAGGTTTATTACCCTTTCAGCAAAAAGAGCTGAACAGCTCCTAAACATGAGCAGACCAGACATCAGATTGGTGGTGGGACTGCTCACAGGACACTGCCCAGTAAAATACCATTTAAGGTTAATGGGCAGAGCGGAAGACGATCTCTGCAGATTCTGCTCAGACGCAATAGAAACCGCAGAGCACCTGCTCTGCGAATGTCCAGCCCAATTCTGCAAGAGGCTCAAATTCCTCGAGGGGGCAACACTGTCACCAGAAGAAGTGGGCCAACTGACACCCAGGAAAATAGCTTCCTTCGGCGGAAGTCTACGCTTCCTGGAGACAAATTAAGATGTAGAGTCACGCACAAAATATCTGCAAAGGTAGCAGTGCTGAGCGGCTGAAAAGCCGAAACGACTCCCCCGAAATCTACAATCTACAAGATGCCAATGCCACCTCTAAAACTATATCCAAAATGTTGAGAGCTTTTAGTTTATCACCTATTGATTTAATTCAGCATCCGCGTCGCCTGAAAATTCAACTATACATTTGAAGAGATTTCTTAGTATAGATTCAGTTGATATAGGTTCACTTACAGTGAGTTTCACTCTAAGCTCGGCGCCCTCTATTCTCTACATTTCATATCGATTCACCTACAGAATGCCTCCAGAAAGCCCCGCTAGATAGTGCTGAAACCGTGAGTTTCACTCTAAGCTCGTCGCTCTCTACTCTCCACATTTCATATCGATTCAGCTACAGAATGCTTCCAGAAAGCTCCGCTAGATAGTGCCAACCGCCAGGTTTTGAAATTAAACGCACTCCAGTGTTTTCTCTCAAATAAATTACATGTAAATTCAATTTATGGTTTCTTCTCTTGCTGATCAATAATTATTAAATCCGACTGTAATTTGCATTGCCTTCGGGCCAAATGGAATATTTGCTTTGGTAATTTTCTGAATTAAAGTTAACATAAAATATAAAGCCTAATTCTCAAAATAGAGAAGGGAATATTGAAATAAATTGATATCGAATATCCATTTTTGTACACGTAAATAGTAGGTACCTACTTTTTAGAAGAATTTTTTTTTTAAAGTTTTCATTTTACGTGGATCTGTAGGAGTAGGAACAAAACCCCAAAAAGTTCCTATCCGAATATTGTCCGCAACATCCCTTATTTTCCTTGAAACCGCCCCTAAATCGTACTTTGTGCGGTTCTTTGTCAATTTTCTCGTAACCCGTTGTTCAAACCTGAAAAATCATAGGTAATGAATATTGTTGGCAATGAAATATTACATAAAAACTTCTCTATGAAGATTTGAGCTATCCCTTACTGTTTTCTCGCAAATATCGTTCGAAGTTGCGGGTAGTTTTTAGCAGCCTCTTAAAGTATGATTTTAATTGTAGTCTTTTTGGAATGCTTTTTTCTTGTAAAACGGCATCCCTGTTTCTGATGTCTCCCAGTTTTTGCATCTCTTCGATAAAGGGAGATTTAAATTGAGTTTCCGCATTACAATCTCAAATATTTTTGGAACGCCACTGTATATGTCAATGGCAATGGGAGATTTCTAATCTAAAAACATGGACAAAATTAGTCATGGAGCAATAATATATCACGGAACAACGCGTCAAAATTACTCAAACCTATTATAAAAATGGGCGATCCAGGAAGAATACATTTCGTGCTCTACTTGAATTTTCTGGTGACGCAAAATCGACCTACTGAGAAGATAATTTGGATTGTGGTTCAAAAATTCGATCAAACTCGATTCGTAGCGAACATCAAAACCCCTCAGCATGCTCGTAGAGGTCGATTTTGCGTCACCAAAAAATTCAAGTAAAGCACGAAATGAATTCTGTCTCGATCGCCCATTTTCATAATAGGATTGGATAATTTTGACGCGTTCTTCTGTGCTGTATTGCTCCCTGACTAATTTTGTCCATGTTTCTAGATTAGAAATCTCCCATTACCGTTAACAAATACAGTGGCGTTCCAAAAATATTTGAGATTGCAATGTGGAAACTCAATTTGATTCATCCGCCTTTAGTTATTTAAGGCACTAATAATCATTTTAACAACACAGTACCTATTTATTGTGATAGATACAAAACTTAAATGAAAATTATTATCATTTATGTTTAATCAGTACTTTATTGTGCTTTGGAGAATGATATCTGATGCCAATACATTTTTTGGAGTAGTGGAAGAAGCTAAAATGGGCACAATATAGATACTACTATACATAGTACCCTACCTAAGTTTACTGGAATCTGCTAATGTAGTAACTGAGCATCAATAGAGGCTATGTCCTGCAATATTATATAGTTGTGAATTCGGAAAATCATGTCAAGATTTCAAAAGTATCAAGTCCCCGATTTAACAACACAAATGTCTTTTCATAATTGACTAAGAACCTGTTGTGTGGCGTGATAGGAGCATTGTGCTTGATTTTGTTTTGTGGAGGATGGATACCACCATTTACTTTAATATAACGAATATGTAAATTCAATATTGTGAAATTTAGCTGAGATGGGTAACTACGCCAAGGACAACCGTAACTTTAGATCCATACTGGTTGTAATTGTCTGTTTCTCGAAATGCAATTGGACTATTGGACTGAATCTCTAAAAAATAAGACTGGACTTAACGTTAGAAGCGCTATGATCGTCCTCTTTTGAGGTGAGCAAGAGAAGCTCTATCATTGTTATATACAGACCAATGCTTAGAGTTTCATAATGAGCAGGGTTATCTACATACAGGGTGACTGGTAAGTAAACGTATTCCTTTGAGGAGGTAAAAGTCGAGCCTATTTGCTACCGATTGAACATCATTTACCTCTATACCATTCTCAACAGTTTTTGAGATATTTATTCTTTTTTAATTTCCAAGAAATTCGCTTCTTTGCGCGGTAAATATTTGAAATTAAGGAAAATAATAAGAGCAATTTTAAATGTCGTTTTTTAAATTATAACCCGACACACTTACACAAATATCAACATTGGAAGTTATTGAAACAATAGTATGAACTATTAAATTATTTCGGTTTAAACTTAACTTTTCTCATCAAGTTACAAACTAATGGTTACTTTATGCTTAAAAATTTCAGAATTTCATAGTAGATACATCAAACGTATAAATTATCAATAAAAGTTCTCGATATTATTGTCTTAAGAATAAGGAACATTATTTTAGAATTAGTTTTTTGTTTTATTATTAAATAAATAAGTTTTATTTGTAAAAGCTACCAATATTAAGAAAAAATTACTCGGTTTGTTTTTAATACCAAGTGTTAGAATAGAAATGTTGTCAAATATTGGTGTTAAGATTTACCTAAATCAGGTACGTTCCTTATTATTTCTTTTATTTTAAGTATTTACCTCCAAAAAAAAGTGAATTTCCTACAAATAAAAAAAAAAAAATCTTCAAAACCGTTGAGAATGGTATAGAGGTAAATAATGTTTGATCGGTAGCAAATGGGCTCTACTTTCACCTCCTCAAAGGAATACGTCCACTTACCAGTCACCCTATATAAAAAAACACAGTTGTGTTGGTTCTAGCACTTATAACTCGAGAACGGCTGGACTGATTCTTACGATTTTTGCTTTATTGGATTTGTCTTTGTCCCTACTAACATGATAAATCGAAAAAATCCAAAAAAAAGAAAAAAAAACAAAATTACTTATTTTACTTATTTATGAAAAAAATTCACTAAGCCCGCATACGGCGCCATCTCTTATAACCGATACCAAGTTTACCGCCATATTTTCATTGCAAACCATTTTGTATACACTGAAAGAAGGATTTAGTTATATTAACCTAAAATTAGTGACTATTACTAAATCGCTTATTGAAATATGGCTTATTAAATCTTTGGTCACAACACACAAATTATTTGTTTAAAATTTAAGAATAAAACACTTATTTAATAATATACTCTATCTAATAATAGTTAATTAACGCATACTAATAATAAATAAATATTTTGTTCTCTGAAGTTGAACATAGCAACATGGCGGGTGTGCATGCGGCGACCTGTGAATGTAATAATGAACTATAACTCGGTAATCTTCTCAGGTGTAACAGGAAAAAAAGGTGAATACAAAGTTGCTTGGTACCTATTAATTAACTGGCGCTTCTCCAGAAAATATTATTACGTTTGCAGTTTTAAAAAACAACTTCAGCATCACCATCACAGCACGTTTTCAAAAACCGTTGTAATTCGACACTGTTGTGTTTCGCCACGCTATCTTCCATGATTTAATAATTATTACACTCAGAGCTGGGATAATATCATTTATAAGTTGACTGTTAACTTTGTATTTCGCCGAAGCACGCCAGAATAATGCAAAAGTAGGGAGTCGGTGGAACAGATAAGAAAAAACATAGGTCAAGGTGTTTCTTCTTTCACGCCTCGAAGCCAAAAGAACGAATAGCTCACAAATATAGGCGATAGACAGTGGACGGTGGCGGGTGTACCAACGTTTGTTTACTGATATTATAATTTATGTATGGAAAATAAGGATTTATTATTAGAAACCAAGGAACAAGTTGAAATTTCAACTAAACTGTGTTAAAATGGAACATTATATATTTATTAATCTATAGTTATCATTTGTTTATAATTACTAAACCAGAACATTCTGTTAATAAATTATATTTAAAAAACCCTTGTAAATCAATGTAAGAAATATTTTGTTCATTATTAACAAACATTGTTTGATATAAGAAAATGAGTCCTAATAAATCATTTGTATTTTATAAATAACTAATTTTAACAGTCATATTTTTAATTACCAATTTAATGTATTTCTTACCAATGCTTAATAATTATAATATTGGTTTGGTATTTGTAACCAAATTTATCAGAAACAGACATTTGTTTATTATAATTCCGAATTTTCTTTCAGTGTACGGCGCTATCTCTGATACCTAGAACGAAGATCGCCGTTGAGCGGTAATTTCATTGCAGATCCAGTAGAACAATGCTGCTCAGGAACTGGAGCTATTCCGAGAAGACCTATTCCACTATTCCGATCAGATAGAGTGGTGCAAAAAGAGTAGATCAGATAGAGTAGTGCAGATAGAGTAGAACAGGGATGGACTAGTGCAGTGCATGCAGTGCGGATAGAGTGAAACAGGGCTGCGCTGGAGATTTTTTTTTTTGTTTTCTTTACATCCTTTGAACATCCCTGTGCCTGAGTTTATTTATTTGGTGGTACACTTTATAAGAATAATGCTCACAAGCTGCCTAGAAAAGGATGATGTAAAATTTTAATTTCAGGTGACTTCTGATCTAGAGAGTAAACATTAATTTTCTTCAACCAAAGCCAAATTCTCCATGGAAAAAAACTGAATTTAATTCAGCTAATAGATACGTTAACACAACATTTAATAAGTATTTAATAATTCAGAGGCGGTACGACGTTCGCCGGGTCAGCTAGTTGGTCATCCCCCTCTATCTTTTTTATTTGACATTTTACAAAAAAGTGTCTCAAATAAAAGTTTTATAGTGAAATAATTTTTTTTAAAAAACTGACTTTCGCATATACAGGGTGTTTCAGAAAAGCTGGTCGTGCTCCAACTTTCCTATTTTGACTAGAATACTCTGTATAGAATATTCTACGTAAAATTCTCAGCAGATTTCATGTGATATAGCTAGGTACCTACCCTATACCTAAGTTTAACTGTTTTGGAAATATTGACACTTCAAAATTGACTTTTTTGCGACTTTTTGACAGACTGTAAAACCTAAACGGTTAATTTTGGAGCGAAACCGATTTCACATTTTTGTCCTAGATTTTCATAAACTATCAGTTGACACCAACTTTGAATTTAATCCATAATTGAAAATTCGAACTAAATTCAATCTCCGGTTAAATTCAAAGTTGGTGTCAAATGATACCATTTAATATTATACAGGGTATTCCATTTAAAATTATAAAGTTGAAGGGAGAACGACCAGCTTCTATGAAATACCTTGCATAGGCAAAAGTGAGTTTTTCTAAAAATTTAGTTTTAAACGTAAAACTTCTATTTGGGACACTTTTTTCTAAAATGGTAATTGAAAAAGATAGAGGGGGCTGAGATCTATAACCAATAACCCTGTAGACTTTAAGAACTTGATGCGAAAACATAACAATAACCACTACAGTACATACTCCATGAAAAAAGCTGCCATACTGGAGAGTGATAGGAACTTTAAAAGAGAGGCTGTATAATTACTGTAGTTTGAATTGTTCCTACAGGTGGTTAGATATTCTTACAGATATTATTTAGGAATACAAGCATCGACGTCACAGAACCACAGGAATGAAACCTTGAACCTTGTGATATAAACAAGAACATTAAAAAACAAATTTCTTATTAAACCTACAGTCACATTAAATTGGCAACACCTCATCAGTAAAAAATTGGTGATAATGTAAAAAAAATTAAATAGGAAAGTTGTAGTGCTTGAAAAATAGTTTTCCTACAGCCGTGCGGAAAAATCGATTTTCCGCACTGATATGCGTGCGGAAAATGAGTTTTCCCGCACGGTGCGGTAAAACTTTTTTTTTTGATATATCAGCGCGGAAAAAGTTTTTCCGCACGGCTGTCAGTGCGGAAAAAATTTTACCGCACTGATATGTCAAAAAAAAGAGAAATTTTACATTTTTTCGCCTGTAAGAAAAATATTGTACCTAACACTTGCGGAAAATATTTTTCCGCATGCGGCTGCCGATGCAACCGGAGATTAAATTTAATTGGAATTTTCAACCGTGGATTAAATTCAAAGTTGGTGTCAAATGATATTTTATAAAAAAATAAAAAAGCATGTATCTTGCTGTAAAATCAACCGTTTAGGTTTTACAGTCTGTCAAAGATGCAAAAAAGTCAATTTTCTACTGTCATTATTTCCGAAACAGTTCAAGTTAGGTATATGACATACATGAAATATGTCTAGAATTTTCCGCAGAATCCAGAAATGTCATAATATACAGGGTGTCCCATTTGAAAAAATATATTTTTTTGTTTTTTAAACCTTTTGCAACACCCTGTATGAACAAAACTATGTTTTCTGTGAACTATTTTTCAAGGACTAAACCTTTCCTATTTACATTTTTTTTTATACAGGGTGGCACAAAAAAGTTAAGGGTGGTGGAAAAATATAAAAAATGACCCTGTACGTGTTAGTAAAAACAAACACGTATTAAGCAAAGGATATACACGTTATTGAACTACAGAATTATATAAAATTGTGATGAAATCGAATCAGCGACTATTTTAATGAGAAAGAACTACAGAAAATGAAAAATTCTAATGTCTACCAGGTTGAAAAAGTATTGCTACGTGAAAGTGGTAATAGGGTTTACGTTAAGTGGCTGGGATTCAGCAAGACCCACAATAGATGGATTGATTCTACAGACATAGTTTAGAAGAAACTACCTACTGCACATGTGCAACTAGACTAGAAATTGGTGAAAACGGGTTAAATATGCCAATTTGCTCGTATTTAACATCCTGCCTTTCCATTGCAAAGTGTAAAGGTGCAGGAAAACAAAAATGTCCTCCTCCTGAAGAGAATCCAGATTTTTTGGTGAAGACTCTGCTTTAAATTTTTAATAATTTTTTTCATATAAATGCCCACTGCTGTTAAATGGATTCCAAGCCAGTATTGCCTAATCACCAATTGAGCGTGGTGACCCCTCGTGCTTCCGAAATTATCCAACCCAATACACCCACAAAAAAATTAAAGGGTGGGTAGAAGAAAAAAGAGAGAATTAATTAAATTTATTATTGAAAATTAAATTAAATTAAATTAAATTGAATTAAAGGACCCATCAAACGATTGGTAGCGCATTATAGCACGGCCAAGCTAAAAGATGCATTTGAATCAATAAATCCACCAGGCAGCCAAATAAAGATTAAATTGAATAGGGTATTCCAAATGGTGCTACTGCCACTGATAACCTCAAGCCTAAAAGGCGAAATGGAGCTGAGGTAGAACGCAGTAGTAACTGCCCAACATTTTTGGCATCCACGTTGTGGGGGTGACAAAACACGTCCCACTAGGAGTGCCACTCAGACAGAAACCCCCCGACGCCCACCCTTAAATTTCGCTGCTGTCGCCTCGTTTTTAATAATTTTTTTTTTGCTACCACCTCTGAGCAGTAATATTCAACCGATGTCATAATATGTAACGTAGGTTACTAGATTTTTACTGTTTTATCCGCGTTTCCGTTAATTAAATTAATTTCCTACTGATATTTTGTGGCAACGCGTGACCTCGGTTGCAAAGCACACTCCAGTACAAACCGACGTGCGCACCGCGGCTCAAAAACTCAATTCCACACCGCTGGTATCTGCGCTGCGGATCGACGACGACATAACGCGGTGCCTCCCGCTTATAAATACAGCAGCACGCTCTGCGTTTGGTCACTGCTCTCCTAGCTCCGAAACCGACCAGACCGCCCAGACCTGCCGCAGCCGACCGATAAGGTAAAACCGCCGCCGCCAGCACCGCCGTCGCCACGACGCCAAATGTGAACCGACCGTTTAATGTAAGTACGGGTAAGAATGCAGGTATTTCTTCTTTCTCTCTTCTGTACACGGACTGCGGGCTGGATTACGCACAGGGCAGCTCTGTTTCTTCCTCTTTATTCTACACATTTCTTCTTTCTCTCTTCTGTGCAAGGTGTGACCAGGGCTGCGGGCTGGAACACACACAGGGCAGCTCTGTTCCTTCCGTGATGGAATAACGGTCGCTACGGGCTGGCAACAGGGTAGCGCTCTTTATTCTACACATTTCTTCTTTCTCTCTTCTGTGCACGGAGTGACCGGAGCTGCAGGCTGGAATATGCACAGGGCAGCTTTGTTCCTTCCGTGACAGAATAACGCACGCTACGGGCTGGTACCAGGGTAGCGCTCTTTATTCTACACATTTCTTCTTTCTCTCTTCTGTGCACGGAGTGACCGGAACTGCGAACTGGAACACCCACAGGGAAGCTCCCTGTATTTCAATTAAGTTTTATGGCATTTTCCTCATTGTAATATAAATTATTGGTTGAACAATAAAAACTACTTTCTTGGTTGGATTGTGCGTTTCATTTTTGGGAAAGGCGTAGGGACACCTGGTTTTCTGTCTCCACTGTTTAAAAGCTACCTAGAGCACGTGGGCCCTTAACCACATTAATCCTAAGGGTGGCGCCCGAGTTTTCCGGAAACTCCGAAATCAACCGCTTCCTTACCGGAAAACCAAAGTAGCGCTACAACCCTGTATGTCTTCAAGAAACTAACAACAACCAGATCTTCACCTCTTCCAAAGGCGATGTTCAGTCTGGAATGATTATTATTTGGTTTTAGCCAATGCATTTCCGCTTTCGTGGTTTTTACCAAAGTAGGGGAAGTTGCGACGTCATAGAACAGCTGATTTGCTTTTGGTATTTACCACTTGTAACCGATTATAACCCAGCTTCGGACTTGGGTTAATCTTTTGGTTACAGCTTTTTGATGATTGTTATTGTTATTATTTTGGGGATTGATATTGGTGTTTTGTGATTTTGCAGTTGTATTGTGGCCTGGCACAATGAAAGAAGTATACACACACTGCAACTCACTGTAATATTCCGAGAAAATAGACTCATAAATTACAAAGTCTTTACTGTAAAAATTAAATAAATTTTATCAAATAATCAAAAGCTTAATTCCGGTATTCTTAAATCCGTATCGATAAATTAAAAATGAAACAAATTAACGTTTAATATTATATTAGGTGTTTCGTCATCAAGCCCTGTGTCATCACCCGATCAATGAACTTTTTCTTAGCCAAGGCCAGCATGTTAATTAATTTGATGATATATGGCATTCTTGAACCAATAATGTCTTCGACCTCGATAAATCAGTATATTACGACATAATTAGTCGATTTTTTAGGCTAAAAGTGATATAAATTTCAAGGAAATTGCATCATTCTTTTTAATAATAATGAGGTCGACCAATGGAATTCGGATTGCTACGCAAACGACCGCCTATATTGACGATTTGGGGGATAATTAATAATATTTTGCGGGGAGATCGAATTGATATAAAAACCGCGGAAAGAGTTGCCATTAAAACAGTTGCCACTTAAACACAGTCCAGTCCAGTTTGAGGTAAAGCCTGCCCAGTTTCGCGAAAAGTGCTTTTATGGCGTTTGGCCCCGGGTATAATTTGACTTAGAAAAGTAGCGGAAAGTTTTGAAATAAAGTAATAACATTTGAAATTCGTTCAATAATTTATGTGCGTGCTAGCTAAATATTTTGAGTAATTAATTAAGTAATTTTACGTGTGTTTTATGGACAGAATGTAAGTACTCTATAGTGACAAGATTTATTTTTGATGAACATGACTTTGTGTGATTAAACTTTGAATTTTACTTGAGCGATTTTGACTAGTAAAAACTTTCTGACTTTTATCAATGATTCTGAGAGATAAGAAGTGAATCAACAATTGACTTTCATTGCATAAAAACAAACTGAGTGATTATTACTAGAAAACTTTTCATTTTAATCACGGTGGAACTTTACTACAATAAACTTAATAACTTGAGTGTTTTATAAAGGAAACATTATCGCATAACTTAATTACCTTCTGATATAATGACATTTAAATGTGCAACAAAAATATGAAGAGTACTTATAATGCATTTAACAATATACAATTTTGAGTTGGAATAATGAATTAAACAGTTGAATTTATTAGCTAGGCATAGCAATCCGAAAATAGAATTTGTTCTGATAAACTATTAACTGCAATAGGAAATTTTGAAAAGAAATTTGATGACATAAAATAGAAATGTTTTCTTAAAATATTGGAAACTTGTTAAAAGGAAACTTATATTAGAATTTGTTCATGAAATAGAATTGTCTTAGAATATGGGAAAGCTGTTAAAAGAATTTATTGTTCATGAAAGGAATTTTGCATTAGGGAGTTTATTTTACAACTAGAAGTGTAAGATTTTATGAGAATAAATTAGTTGATAAACAAATAGGTAATTATTTTGGGTTTTCATAAGTAAAGGACTTGGAGATTTTAAAGAAGTATTTGATTAGGTAAAGGATAGTTATTAGGAATGATTCGGATGTAGTGAAATGAGTTGAATTATAATTTATGAGAAATAGTATGAATAGGGCGTTTCTTATTTAGTAGGGATATTTCAATGGTCCGTATAATAACAATATAGAACGGATGTGAAGTATTGACTTTATAGAAATAAAGAAGGATGTAAAGTATTGGAAGACATTTGGCTGAATTTTTTTGGGTTTTATGTGAAATAAAATATAATTTAGTACACCTCATTAGTTGGTTTCTCTCTCTTGCAAATAGACCCTCCTCCACAGATTTTAGATAGCAAGCTCCAAGTATATATCTAATAACACCATCGATATACCGCTCGCCATTTACCATCTAACAATTTATATAGAGTACTTGGGGCGTTTTGCTACATCACCATGTTTAGATCATCCCCAAAGAAAATATCTTCGATAAAGTTAGTGTCGTTTATCGAAGATATTTTGAGATTCCGCTCCACTTTCTTGTACCTAAACAAGAAACCATTGTTGAAACGAAAAAACAAGTTAAAGTTATAAACATGCCCTGGCACTGCTATAATCAAATCATTTCAGCGATCAGTTCTTTGGGTTATGATTCTTGAGTGATGGGGGGCTATGACGTCACACTAGGCTGTCAAACTTATCAACCAAAAGAATAACCACGGTATTTCCGATGAATAATCATTCCAGGCTGAAAATCGCCTCAAGTACGGTCACTCATCTGCATATATGTACATCGCATAAAGCAATGGTGGTTCATCACTCACGGCAAAAAATTTTGCGCAAATTGTATAGAAACATTAGGAATTTTCAAGCAGACCAATAAAATTGTTATTTTTTTATATTTATAAAAAGGATAGCGGGGCGATATCCTCTTACAAGCCACCACCAGCCTAACGTATTGATTTTGTACGATTTCTGTACTAATTACGTATTTTAAATAGCATACTGAAAACTACCCCCCTGACCGCAATTTACGGGAATTCCGCGTGGATTAGCTAAGTAGGTACTTAAAGAGTTTTTTTTTTTTTAAATTCAAATTGCAACAATTTTGATCACAAGAATTTTTCAGATTACAACAACGGGTTTCGAGAAAATTGAGAAAAACTGATACTACTTATACGATTTGGGGGTGGTTAATAGCGAAATAGGTGATATTGCGGACAATATTCGGAACGGAATAATATTTTTTTATTCGATGTTTTATGTTTAACTTCCCTGTATTACAAGTTAGTCGTATTTCCAAAATATGGTTAAGTCTACCATTCAAATGTAAATTAAACAATTAATTTTCTTGTCGATGCCACCGGTCAAAAATGCTAAGGTATATAGAGGAAACATATAGAAGTAGTTTGAGACACGACACCGATGGTCGGAAAAGCGTCGTTTCCAAAATACAGGGTGTTGAAATTTAAACAACCCCCTGTCAAATCATCTGAAGGGCTAATGTTAGGCTGGTCAAATTTTAAGGGATTTTTTATGTGGGAATGATATTTGAAAATTCGTATAATGCACCCACTTTCTACCTGGAACCACACCAAAAAAAAATAAAAAATAAAATTTGGAAAAAAAGCAATTTTTTTTTGGGTGGTACCAGGTAGAAAATGGAGGTGCATTATACGAATTTTCAAATATCATTCCTACATCAATAATCCCTGAAAATTTGAACAGCCTAGCATTAGCCCTCCAGATGATATGAGAGGGGGTTATTTAAATTTCAATACCCTGTATTTTGGAAACGACGCACTTCCGACCATCGGTGTCCTATCTCAAACTACTTGTCTATGGTTCCTCTATATACCCTAGCATGTTTGACCCGTTGAACGGGGACACCCTGTATATAATGCTTATAGCAAAATGACAGATATAGTTAGGAACCCATTTATTATTGTCGTATGTTATATACTTTACATGTAATTACTGTAAGTGTTTGTAAAGTTTTTCAAAAAAATAAATAGATACAATAATAAACGTTCTTTCTCTTGCGAGCATTTTACAAGAAAACATATTTTTACTAATTAAATTATTTGTTCGATGGTAAGTGAAAAGCTAAAGTGAAGTAGCTTCTACAACTTAACTTGGAAAACTCTATTTTCGTTTTATCGTTAAAGGCCGTTGGCGGCTTAAATTGTCAGCCTTGATCCAAGGGTTTTGCGGACACACGAGCTTGCTTTGGACGTAATCAAACTCAAACTTTATTTTGTTTTATTGAAGTTTCAGAAAGAAATACTCGACGTCAAATTAGTATCTGGAAAACGTGTCAGTAAGGCCATAAAATATTGAATTTATTCACTTCTTTAAACTCTTGAAAATTGAAAGGCAACTGGACCGTGACTATTAAGATAAAGCACTTTATTGTTTATAGTCCATGTTCTAAGCCTCTTATAAGGGCTTAACTTGGAATATTTAAGCTTAAAGTCCTTCGTTGTGTTTATTCTTGGCTCACGATGCATAATTCAATGATTTTATACTCAAACTAAGGAAAAAGCTTGCAAAAATATTTACTTCTTCAAATATTTGTCTGCAATTAATTAAATTACTTCTCAAAGTAATTTTCTTTTTCAGTTAAATTTTTTTTGAATCTTAGCAAATTTCCTTCTTCAGACAAATAATAAGTGGAACGGAGAAAAAAAAAATAGATCGGAGTATTCGTTCGATAGGGGAAAGAAAAAATTAAAATGATTTTTTTTTACGTGTAAAAGTTTATTAACTGGGCCAGGCGCTAGAGCCAATTTTCAGTCTTTGTCCAGTTATATGGAACTGAAAAGGACAAGGCACTTGTTCTCATAGGAATGCTGCTCCCTCGCTTTGAGGAGAAAACGCCTGGATAACTTCACAAGATTCGGTAACGTTCCCGCTATATTCACGACAGTCACATATTTAGAGTTTTGTTCACTCACGGAAACCGGACATTTTAGGATGCGAATAAAAGTTTCAAATTTGCCTTAAATTTCTAAGTTACCTAAAGTGTAGGTAGATGTTCCTACTTCTCAATCGTAGATTCTCCAAAAATTATTCAACTTAAAAAAGTATTTCATGACGTAACCATTCTAAACCGGTGGGTATAACATTCTTTGGTATAACCATAGAATGGTCCGAGCCGAAATCCTTATAAACTTTCAATAAGTAGTGGCGAAGGGGAAATACAATTCGTAAATGTGTCCAGGAACTATTTTTTCTATACTCAAATAACAAATCCAAAAATTAATTTACCTTTATTCAGTTTATTCAAGACAACTCCGATTATCAACTTATTCGCGTTGAATTCAAACATACTGCCATGCGAATTTTTTAGTAACTGGAAAGGGTGGAAAAATTGTGCACAATTTTCCGAACTGAATAGATGTATAAATCTGCCCCCTCCCCTTCCTTGGCAAACAGCTTGCCCACATCGGCTGGTGGTCCACCAAACATTAGCTCTAAGAGACGCTTCATTTTTCATCTAGTTCACAGCATCCATGGGGTACGGCCGGTTGAATCATGCTGAGACCTGAGAGCTTCTATAGGCCAGAACGAAAAAAGGCACTAGTTTCTCACAGTTTTACTGATGCTCATCTACAATCATCGAGAGGTATCGATTGATGATCTGATTTTGCCTCTCGACCATTCCGTCGGACTGTGGATGAAGTGGAGCGTCGTTTTTGTTTTCCTTATCCAGCTTTTATCGCGGCAGTCGTTTCCATACTCCTTAATCAATACTCATCTGATCGGTATGAAGTTCTATTGGTACCCCGAGTCTGGTGTGTGATGTTTTCCAGTAATGTTTCAGCAACTGTGATCGTTCCTTGATTGGGAATTGAAACTACTTTGGACTTTGAAAATTAATTTGACTAACACAAACAGATTTTCATCCATGGAACATGGGATACCTTGAAACTGGATCGCTAGCCAATCTGTTTTGCAGCAACAAGAAATACTGTTCTCTGGTGACCAATCAAATTGCGCCTTCATCTCAGTACATTGATGTAAAGACTTTGCAATCTTTTCAATATCCTTGGAAAACTGATGATAGTAACTGCAGTGTCCGAGAGAGGGAGCCGTCTTACCTACTTCCGAACGGCATCACGTTAGATAATTTTTATTCTCAGCTATAAAGACGGTTTTCTGTCGATCCTCTTTGTTAAGTTCCATCTCTCAGTCTACAATCCACACAGAACTTTATTGAGCCATCCGTTTTGGTAACCGGTACGGCCGGCAATGACGATGAGCTATTGGATTCTTCTATGATGTTATTTCTCAACATTTCTCATAGTTGGTGCTTTGCGGAGAAAAGACTTGGTGATTGGCGAATAGATGTGGCACTTTCCATGTTGATCAGATGTTCTAAGAGATGGGTTCGTTTCAGAAAATCATTAAGCTCCGCTCTTCTATAGAATGAAAGGCTTTTTTCTTTTCTTGTTGATCTAAATAAGTCCATCAGCTCTTTTTCAAATCCTCCATTACCTCAACTCGATTTTACAAAGGCTCCTTCTTTTTGCATCTCACTACTCAGATAGCTGATGCACATCCAACGCTGACCTTTCCTTCCTTCAACGTCATCCGATTTGTCGATAGATTGACTACCTATCTGTCATAACATTGTTGGTGTTCACTAGGCAATATGTCACAAGAGTTCCATTCTGTCCGTATTCGGTTGGTTCCTTTTCCATGGTGGTCACGCCTTCTAGCTGTTTTTCAAAGTTTGCCCTTACCTTATGGTTGTTGCGCTATAACCTAGAATTCGCGTATCTTCGTTAACAATGGTTTTAGCTCGACACCTCAAAGGTGACGAAGAGAGTATTCTTCATTTTTGCCCACTCTCAGTCCACAGATAGGAAATCAAAAGTTTCTAGGACATCCACACCTAGTATAAATTCATGTCAGCAACTATTAATTCTACCTTCAGTTTGGTGCTACCCATTCCCAACGTAGCAGTGATCTCTCCAAAAACATTTATCAAATCCCCTTGAGCTGTTTCTAGTAGCGATTTATTTTCCAACATCACAAGGTCCTTCGAAACGATGTCGGGGCGTATCATTGATTTTGATGGTCCTGTATCGATGGTCATATCACATTTCTTACCGTTGAGGGTGCATTGGGAAACAAGGCATTCATAACTCCCTCTCATGGAGAAGACACTCAATTTAGAGGCTCGGAAATGATTGGTCGCCAAAATTCGCCAGTTACACAGTCTGATGAAATATGAGGCCACTCTGTTCTTTCGCATCGAGGTCTCTTGAACTGGATCCGTGCCCATAGTTTCTACTGGAGTGCCCTTATAGTAGTAGGTAGTTCATCGCATCAGTTTTCTGGGTTTCGAGCGGTTATTTTCATGCGCGCAGTATTTTCTCGTGAAATGGTCCTGTTTACGCAATAGTATTTGAAATTTAGTAAACTGGACTGCGCGTGGAAAATCGCGCAAGCAAATTGAAATAGAAATGAAATTGATACCATAGGGTTGTCGAAACACACAAAAGTTATTACCACTCACCTGGGTTTTCTTATAGGCTGTTCGTATATACGGGGATCCCCTGGAAATCGGTTCTCCACAACCACCAACGTTTCACCATCGACTTAAGGCACTCAAGGTCCCTTTTTAACGGCACAAAACATAAACTTTTCGAGCGTAAAACACGGAACCGGTAAAAAATGCAACGTGCATATCAAGTACCATTGATCTAGTGTGTGTAAATCCAAATCTTCAACAGCTATCTGCTTCGGTGCAGGATCGTAGAAAATACACTCCTGTGTGTTTTACGCGAAGTTGACATTTAAGTAATTCTTTAATAAGAATAAGAAGAAACCAAATTTATAAATAATGTTGCGTCAACAGGTCCCTTATACAGAAACCTCGCCAATAGTTTCCACTAATTTGTCCTTCATGGACGCAATTGTAACAGTTTAACAGTTTTCTGGATCAGAACCTTAGTAGTATCGCCTCTAACTTTCGAAAAATATCTTCTTCTATATTCGGGATTTTTTCGGATAACCTGACTTTAATTTTGCTTCTTCTTATTCTGCGAGGCCTTTCTGGCATACTCCAATGCATGAATAAAGGTTTCGGCAAGGGTGTTGAGCGTATTCCTACTAAGTGAATGCTGCAGGTTCGTGTCTCACTGTATCGCTGCCAGACAGGACATTTATTTGTTCAATGGAGTCTTCTGAAGCTTGTGGATATGCCAAGCTAACCATTCTCTCAATACTAAATGCCTGCAGCACCTCCGATGGACCTTACACTCTGCTCTATAGCTAGCTCTACCTTCCCTGGTAATGCCAGTATCAGTGCTGGTGCCGTCTGCTATGCATCCCAACCATTTGTTCTAACAACGGTCCCAAACTATCGCTTATACATGGATCAGGATGTTCCGCCGTCGAAATTTGGTGGTTTGATTTAGCCGTGTACGATAGGACCCACCGACATATTTATTTTGTTACCGCTTCCATTGGTGGGTTCATCGCGAATTTCGTCCATCCTCCAGGCGGAGCTTGGATACTAAATTCTTGAGATGTGTTCTATGAGGCTGCTCTCTGCTGGCTCTGATACTCTCGACTGAGGTGTCTGCTTCAATACCTCAATTCTAAGGCGCCTACAAAAGAATATTCAACTTGTTTAGGCTCAGAAATATTTTTGAGGGCTTTTCTTCATGATGCCAGTACCGATGCTGTTGCTTGCTGCTGTTCATCTCATTCATTTGCACTAGCAGCGGCCTCAAAATATCGCTTATAGTTGGCCCGACATATCCATGTTGCTGTCACGTTCGTTGTTTATTGCGCATTTTCTCCATCTTCTCAATTTTCTATGTTTATTCAAGACCTTCGCTAACCATCCCAATTCCGCCTTTAACTTCTCTGACCGTTTCTATTTCACCTTTGACTTCTTAACGAAGGTTGTGGAATAACCCGTAATCCTTTTAATATCTTGATGTCTTTCTTTCTGCTATAGTCCTTTGTCTTTCCGTCGTTTGTTTTTTTGTTCTTACACATTTTTCTAGAGGAGGCCCCGTGCTTTCTATTTTTGTTTTCTGTCGCCTGTCTTCTGCTTCCTATTTTCTCTGTTGTCTCTAGTACAGTAAATTCCCAGAACTAAATCACATTTTACACAGAACGGACGAGGAAGTGGAAATGTTTAATTTCCACTTTTTTCGTCCTTCTGAGTTATGGGGTAGGACCTTCTCTTGCGAACCTTATTTAAAACGCGGTGGACATGGCGAAGAGAGGGGGAAGGCCCGCCAACCGTTCCTGTTCTGGCCTCAGTAGGTCCATATTATTTATTCGCACTAAAAAACGGCCTTCTAATAGATGACTGAGGCTTTTGTGTCACGGACTCTTAGACTATAAACCATTAAAAAATGTATAGAAAATCTCAAGGAAGATCGGGGTTATTATGGATTTGGGTGTGTTTGACAGAGAGGTCAGCTTGAATATTTACCCAATGAAGTCTGAAAGAAAATAGTATACTCACCAAAAAGAAGAATAATATATAAATTGAGGGCAAAATTTCACACAAAGTGAATATCAATTTTGAACCCAAAATTGAACCTCAGCTTCTGCAGTTTGAAGACAAGAAGCAATAACTCAACCGACCTTAAAAAAAGCCAGAGTGTTCAAACAGGACATTCGCGCCTCACTCATGACAAAATTGCGACAAAGTATATCATTATATTTATATTGTAGAAATCGATATTCAAATATTCAAGAAATATATTCAAATAAAAACCCCCTAAACTCTTTTAAAATATGCTGGATAAAAACATCGTGAATAATTTATTTCTAATTATAGACACCCAAATATTTGAGCAACTTTAGAGAGCCCAATGAAATCTGAGGAGTAAACTGGTAAAAATATATAAATCATAAATACAAAAATATATTGTCAACTAGCTACTTAGGAAAGGAGGGCCCGGTATTCAACCTTATTAATTTAATTGCCGATTCATTTGGATGTCTATTGCAATTCAGCAATAAATTCATATAAATAGTGGGCCAAACCGAGCAACAGACAGACTTTGAACCGCCACCCTGGGAACACCCCTCTGGAGTCAAGTCTCCCCAGTGCAAGTACCGCCACCCTGGGAAAGCCCCTCTAGATGAGGATCAGTTAAACATCGATTAGCATTTAACGTAACATTAGCATTAAACCGATATTCCTAAGTAGCGTCAAACGTGTGGCCCTAACTACGGAAGAGCATGCAACCTGGAGGATTTATGTAATGACTAATGGCAAATATGCATATTTTTATAATAACCTCAGCGAGTTTTTCTCCATCTATCCACCCTACACCTCCCATCGGCCATCACAGAGAGGTTGTGACATTTGGTGGAGACGCCGTCTCGAACCCGAAGTCCAAGAACTGACGCCGACGCCTTCAGGCGCCTACAAAGCAATGCCCAGACAACGCCACGACCCGGTACGTTGTCGCAGAGGAAAAGATTAGAGACAAGGCACTCTCGAAAAGAGCCATAACAGTAGAAAATATACGAAAAGGCGAAGAAAAAGATAAGGGACTTTTTGACGAAAGACATAGAGAATGAGATTTCATAGTTGGAGACAAAGTTAAGGAGCTCATACCAATTAGAAAGGTTGGAAGAAGCGAAAAGTTACTCTCAAGATAGTTTAGACCATACAAATTAGAAAAATGGGAGAAGTGAATTACAAAGTAAAAAATATTGGGAGCAGAAAGAAGGATACGGTCCACGTGAGTAGGATGTTACCCTACTACGATCCATGGACAGAAGCTGCGCCTATCGAAGAAAGGGCAGAGGAGGTGGATATTGCTGAAGACGCAGAATCTGAGGCCGATGGAGAAACAGAGGATGAAGACGAAGAAGAAAAAATTGAAGAGGAAAATGGAAGCAGTGAAGTAGAAAACGAGGTAGAAGAAGACTGATTGTACAGATAAAACATAAGCAAAACTATAAAGTAGGGAAATAGGAAGTAGAGATAGGATGGAAAATAAAGTAAGACATTAAATAGAGTAGACAAAGAGGGATGGAGAGCAACGACAGCACAATATAAGAGGAAATTAGTACCAAGAAACCATTTAACTGTATTTGCAGGGGCGAGTTCAGGAATGACACACCCAGTGTGAGTGTGACACCGGTGCGACGCCCTAGCTGTCCAAAAATGCTAGACGGTGCTATAGGCCCAATGACCAATTGTCAATTCAGGCACACCCATAAAATTGCACTCGCACCCTGTGCGTTATTTCTGAACTCGGCCCAGGATACTGGTGTTGACCATAGGGCGATACCAAGGGCAGGAGGTAGAAGTATCCGCGGGAGCCTCATGGAAACTACTTCCGGATACAATATCGTATGGAGGATCGATCTCGCCGACCTAAACGGTATCATGGAAAGATGAAAATCAGGAAGCGCAAACGGCAATGGAATGCCTAGAAAAAAATAGTGATGTAAATGTAAAAATGTAAAGTGATGAAAGCAGTGGAAGAAATAGCCTTGGCAGTGGACAGTGAATTAAACAGCCTGAACAATGGAAGGATCACGGGCCATTTAAGAAACAAAGAGAAAAAATTAAAGAGAACAATATCGCTGTCGTTTATAGCCGTTGGACTTAAATGGTGTAGCAAGGTGGCCACACAACAAAAATTGGACTCTCTAGTCATGGACGAAGACATTTAAAAATCAAGATTGGATTCAGTAATAGAAGGACTGTAGTCTACACTCGAAGTGATAGGGTAATAATCGGCCTACATGAAACAGTCACAGGCAGAAACAGTGGCGGCCCTAGAAATGACTGAAGAAAATATAAAAAATCTGGAGAATTTCATAGAAAAGGTCGGAAACGAGTATTTGAAGGAAGAAGCCACACAACGTAATCTGACATACCTTCTCTTGAAGAATAACATAGATATGGCGAAAAAGGTGGTAACAATCACTAGCGTCATCAAAAAATAGAATATCATAGATTCATGTAGACACCACCATACACCAATGGCGATTGTAAATCCAGAAACTCTGAGGGCAGACTTGGGATACCTGAACAACGAGCCGGGAAAAAGCGATCACGAACTAGCAATTCAAACACAAGACGATTTCAAGTACCTACTACGAGCTTCCAATTTGTGACTGTAGTTTCACAGACAATGAACTAGTGATCCACATAAAGGTACCTACAAACGAAAAAACTACAAATGGAAGCTATTTGAATTACAAACGTACCCTTTTTCATGGCAAGGACATGTATAATCGAACACAACACAATCTACATGGCAGTAGCTGGGAACCACAACTATCACAAAAACGCAGCCACAAGACAAATAACAGGTACAGGCCTACATTTATGTAACCCATATGAAAATAAGCTCTGCTAAGCTACCTACCAAGGTTTTCAGGCGACACACTTCAAGGTCCTTCATGTGCGACAAAACTATTTCAGGGTACCACAGTGGACGACCTGACCATCCATTGACCAATTAGGTACCATAAATCAACTCTACTGGTCAGCACGGAAATAGACCTATCTATTTTTACCTGTATGCGCGCGCAACACGAGGCAGTGCATTTTTATTGGCTAACTAGTACATGTGTGAAGTAATCCTTTTGCACGCTGGGCATCTTCTTTTCCTTGTTCATTGCCCGTGGTCTGACAAGGATAAAATAATGCTTGATATTCAACTTGACGTAGCTTGACAAGTGATCGATTTTCAATTGTTTGTGTTGTTGATTGACAAACACGTTGCACGTCACGCGGTTTTCCTCCTTCCTTTTTCATCCCGTACAAATAATAAGAACGGATTGCTATACGTAAGTCTAACATAATTTGGTACGTTTTGCCTCGTCTTGCGCAATAAGCGTTCTGCGTCTTTTTCTATCTAATAAAGTTCTCGTATTATTACCCCTTTGTCTGGTAGAATGGATAGGTCTATTGGATATGATCAATTTATTCTAACTCATAACAATCAAATAAGTCCACAGTTTTACAAAAAAACGGAACGAGTGGCACTCAAAGTAGTAATAATGCCGTGCCAAAGTAACCTACAAATCGATAGAAAAATTATGATTCCAAAGAGGTTTCCCTGCAAGGAAGAGGATACTCAGTTATACATTACTCATGTGATCCCTGCAGCATGGAGAAACCTGAAATCATTCATCCTGAACCCTTTGATGACGCCAACACCAGTAAAGTTCAACAACATTCACGAGTGCATGAATCATAACTGGTCGCTGACTATACCACATCGGAACCTGACATCAAATAAAGAACTATTAGAAGATATATCAGAGAAATTAGAAAATGGACAAACAGCCACCACCACTTACCATTGAACAACAGAAAGCCACAGTATAATGGTGATACGGAACACCTTGATAACGATAGTGCTGATATACGTTTTATGGAGAAGGTACCGCAAACATTAATTCCTGGATTTCTTAAGTCTGTAAACGGCCAGGACTGGCAACGGCTGCGAGAACGGCTGCGAGAACAAGATGCATTATTTTACCTCACCTGCGGATTATTTGTACTGTTTCTCATTGTATCTATTAGGAAAAGGGCTTAGGTACCTACAAAAGAAAACAAAAGAGCAAATAGCTCAACCGGCAACAGAAAAAGACAATATGGATAAACATGAATATATATTCCGAATAACAGGTCACAATTCTGACGGAACGCTTACTTGGATTTTCCATAAAGTAAACAAAAACGATGCCAACGAGGAACATGAGACGAACAGAATCCAAACTGACGATATAGGACACGGAGTAGTGGCACGAACTTTAAGCACAGCTTCTTCAAAATAGGTACACCAATCTGAAGATGACTTGAATCATAGATTATTTAGTTGTAGACACAATGAATTGGCAACTTCGTTCTTAAGAAGAGAATTGGAAAAACTCCATCTAATACCTATGAACCACAAGGGTTTAATTAAGCTTATTTTATCAGATGATAACTTGGAAATTATATTTATTATTTATTTAAAATTATGTAAAGTCCTTATTTGAAAGATAACTAGAGTTAGTTTCGTTTCGTATGTTTTTTTTCCCTATATGTTACATCCTTCCTAACCGGGTCCACCTGTGTTTTGTTGAAGTTTAAAAATGTCCTGCATAGACCCCAGGACGAGAAGCGTGTGTCCAAGTGTTTATCCTTTGTTGCTGGATTCCTCCCTTTTTTTTTTTTTTTTTTTTTTTCTTCTCTCTTTTATCTTTGGCTGGGTTTAGGTAATTGTGAATGGTTAGCTAAAGTTTGAACTTTTGAATTTTGTTTTCGTGGCTAAATGAGCTATGCTCAAGGCCAAAAAAAAACGAAAAAAAAAAAATAAATAAATAAAAAAAAAAATAAAAAATAGGTACCTACTAAGCCAGGGGCGGACCAAATGTAAAACGACAACCAAATTACTGAAAAAAAAGGAAAATCAGTTGTACAGAATCTAATTTATTGTCATATGTACATAAAAACAATTGGTCGCCAAACTCGCATCATGGCTGACGCCAAACACCCACACAGAACCCCATGGTGTACAAGTAGCTGGGATCCAGTGAGAAATGGAGGTCACTCATCGACGACACGTACATAAATGACCTCATCATTCTAAGGGAAGATAATGAATTAGTATAAAACAAAAATACCTTATCGATGGAAGCATTCCCTCCGTAGAAGCCGCCCAAGGGATCTTAGAAAAGTGCGAGCTACAAAAACAAGGCATATGGGTATACAAAAAACAACTAAACTAACCGGTTGGAGCCATGATCAACAAATAAGCAAATGATGAAATTTGGTGGCCCGAATGTGGGTCATAATTAAACTAATTATATGGATAAGCATTTTTTTTATGTTAAACATTTATTTTTTTGCATGTATTCACAAAAATTCAACCAGGGACGAACATAGCAAAGCCGAAACCATAGAACTGGAAGGATAACTGGTACCTTGCGACATAAACAAGAAGCATAATGAACTAGGAACCAGGAAACAACACTTAAACCGTGAGATTGTACACCCCACGATCTAGCTGTCCCACCAGGAAGTACTTGGAACCAGAACAAACCCACAAGATACAATAGAGGACCGGACCAAAAGAAAAAAAAACCAATGGCTGAAGTTGTAAAGGAGATGATTTTTTTTAGGAATAAGATATTTTTTCTAGTAATCTGATTAAATTGCACCCATCCCACCATACAAAAACTTATGTTGATTTTAATTTTCAATTTTTTACCATCCTTTGATTAAAGGGTGTCCCAGGAAAAACATTCCACCTCGATTTATTGCATTTAGAAAGAAAATCTGGAAAAATGCTCGGACACCTCGACTTTTGATTTAAGGCGGAAATATTTTTCAGTTTTTTTCATCTCCTTAGCTTCAACCCCGTATATCTAGGGAGAGAACAACCCCCCAAATTTAAATAGGGGATAGGGATCGTGTCATACCTCATTTCAAAGGTCTCATTGAGTTCTTTATGGCCCTAGAATTTCGTCTCATTATTTTCATCCGTAACGAAATGACAGCTTATCAAAATCTTGGAAATAGACTAATATTGTTTTAGTGAGAGTAAAAGCGATACTTATCTCCCTTAATAAAAATACTTGAAATTGGAGTATTTTATTATTATTATTAATTAGTTGTATACGTGAATTGTGAATCGTAAGTATTTTTATTGAGGAAGGTAAGTACCGCTTTTACTCCTATAAAACAATAGTCTATTTCCAAGATTTTGACAAGCTGTCATTTCGTTACGGATGAAAATAATTAGACATATGTCAACTAGCTACTTAGGAAAGGAGGGCCCGGTATTCAACCTTATTAATTCAATTGCCGATTCATTTGGATGTTTATTGCAATTCAGCAATAAATTCATATAAATAGTGGACCAAGCCGAGCAACAGACTTGAACCAGTGTAAGTACCGCCACCCTGGGAACACCCCTCTGGAGTCAAGTCTCCCCAGTGCAAGTACCGCCACCCTGGGAAAGCCCCCCAAGTAACATTTTAAATGCTTTTTGGCATTATCTAGGTTATATGAAAGCTTTTAGAATGTGGAATTAAAAGCTTAGTATTTTAAAACTATTGTGTTTTATTGAAGAGCTGTAACAGCATTGTAATCACCTAATATTACAGCCTTTAAGCATTAAAAACGCGAATAGTTTTAAAGTAGCTGTTGCAGTTAAAAAAGCAACATCGGCAACGTCGCACGTCGTTGTTCTGAAAACCTAATGTCAAAGAAAAAAAGAAGTGAGTCTGTCTCTGGAAACGTCAAGTATACGTTTGTTTTTGATTTCGGCAACAGAGGTTAGAAATTTTTACTCGCTTTGATTTCCCATTCTCGAATAGTAATTAACTTGTTTCTCGATTAGTTTTGGCAATTGCGATTGCAGATTTTGTGCTCGAAGCAGGGCCGGATTTTGGCACAGGCAACCGAGGCAACCGCCTAGGGCGCAACGATTAGGGGCGCCAAATTCCAAACAATTTTTTTTTTATTGATAACCATTTTACTTATTTAAAGTACTCCTCAGCGTGTTTAAATCCAACATTCAAAAACGCGCGTGTTTGGAAGTTATCATGACAACATTAACAACCCAAACAAGTCTAAATGTCAACTTTTTAATTAGGCATTCCAACGACCTGTAAAAACTATTCCAAAATGGCGTTCGTGTCGGAAGTAGTTCCTTATTTCCTATATGACAGTACAAAATTTAAAGCTTTTTAAAGTGGATTGTGTGGTTGTTTTGTGACTAAACCCTATTTGTTTTTTCATTTTATTGACTTCATTGGGCTTTTTTCTAATTAAAAATGCCACAAAGGTCTCTTGTAGTTGATTTTAGAAGGCGTTTCAACCAGGATGATGTCAGGTTGTTTTCAGTGCCCAACCTTTCAAATTTTTCCAATTAAAACGTGAAAATTATTCAGTACCACTGTTCCTGCATCTAAAATAAAGCTATACTCGAAAAACTTGTAAGAATCTAAGCTTTTATAGGCCTTCATTTGCTCATTGCTGTAAAAACTAGGTCAAAATGTAAACAAATGTCAACTAGACATTTTTTCAAACTTATCGTTCGCCCACATCCCGATTTTCCTGCACTAAAGTCTTCGAATATTCACTCTGCATCTCAAAAAGTATATTATAACAAAATAAACTGTAATTAACTCGAAAATATTTCAAATAAACTCAAGATAAACAAACAAACGTCAAATTTTCCACGCTCGCCATATTGAAAAATCACGTGGTTTGGAGAGCCTAATTATTGATTTGTCAGGAGTAGGTTAGGTACTTGTAGATAACGTCAAATAAAATATAACAAGTGTTAAGCACGAATTTAGCATTCTACTTATTAGTAATTTATGATTTGAACGTATACCAATAATACCTTAATATCCACTTATACTTTAATATACTAATTTCACAAGTTAAAAAAAAAAAAAAAAAATGTTTCATGCCACAAAGATAATAGGGAGATAATAAGAGATCCAACAACATTGTCGGGTAATAGTTATTATACGTGTTATCAGTGTCACCTGTCACCTCATCAAGGCACTTTCGATCATTTTATTTCAAAACAGATTGAACGAACTTTCGCACTAAGAATTGAAAAAAAAAATATGGTATAACCTTCAACCATTGAACACACTCGATGGTTACAACATGTTCGATGGTGTAGATTATAGATCTGTTCTCACAGAAATCACAAACCAGTCAGAGCGTTTTTGATTGGTGTAAATCGCCAACAACTTATCAACGAACTCATCTCTGACTTTGCAAGACGTAAAGCCAGACGGATTCATTTTTAGTGTTGATAATTTAATTAGTTTTGAGAAATTATTTTTGTGTTAAGTTAATTTGAAAAATACATATATGTATATGTATCTACAGTATAGATTTATTCTCACAGACATCACATACTTATAATACCTATCAGAGCGAATTTCATTGGTTGTAAACTATCATAAAACTGGTTTCTGGCGATTTGCACCAATCAAAAACACTCCGACTGGTTTATGATTTCTGTGAGAACAGACCTCATGTAATAAGTAAATATTTATACGATATACTTATTTGAAAAAAAGAAGTTCCTTTTTTGTCTTATTCTCCTAGTCTCTAAACGATAGCATACGATAGCCTTAAATTCATTGTTTATCATATTGATCTTTAACCAATTTAATTTGACAATAGAATTTGAGAAGGGGGGCGCCAGAATCGAACTTTGCCTCGGCATAAAATAGCTATTGGACCGGCCCTGGCTCGAAGTAATAACAGAAAAGCTGAAGTGTTTTATTAAGAAAAAATCCTTTAAACCCATCCTTATCAATAATAGGGTTTCTAGGTACCGGCGACCTGTGGAAAAAGTGAGTATTCTCGGAGGAAAAGGGCAGCGGAAAATACGTTAAACTCCGCTCTTCTTTCATGGTCCTGTACGACCCGGATTAACAAAAAACTCTTGATAAAATCCACAATAAAAAACAATTTAGGTTAGGTTAAAACATCTAACCTGAAATTAGAAGTAAAACTCGGAAAATAGGAAGAAAAACTCGGAAAATCAGTAGAAAAACTCGGAAAATCAGAAGAAAAACTCGGAAAATCAGAAGAAAAACTCGGATAGTAAGAGGAAAAACTCGGAAAATGGAGGAAAACTCGAAAATTGGTTGAAAAAACTCAAAAATTGGTGAATATTTGTGTGGCTCGGCAGGAAAATCTCAAAAATTGTTGATTATTTGTGTGGGACTTGGCTGGAAAATCTCGGAAGAAGCTGCAAAATCTCGGAAGAAGCTGGTAAATCTCGAAAGAAGCTGGTAAATCTCGGAAATAGTGATTATTTGGGTTACTCAGCAAGGAAAACTTGGTGAAAAGTGATTCCTCATGTGAAATAACAAGAAAACTTGAAATTTAAAGACACTGGTAAGAATTTTCCATTATATTAGACCTTTGAAACGTACATTTTCATTAGTATTAGTATTGGATTGTAATCTCGGCTCAAAGCATCATTTAACTCGGTCTCGATTCTCGAACTCGGTGAAAGAAAACTCTGTTTCATTCTTGGTTTACTTTGTACTCGACTTTGTATATTCCAACTCTCGGTATACCAATGTTATTCTTTTCTTTGATGTAGTTTTTGATTTATTGAATTTTGTACATTTTTATTTGTTAGATTTTGAAGTGTTCATAAAAAATGTCTGATCACGGCTCGGAAACTAGTGATAGAATTACAGCAGAGGAATTGGTTAAGACCCGAAAAATACATAAATCAAATATAACTCGAATTGAGACATGGATAAACAAAAACTTAGACAAAGAACTCGATATTGAAGAGTACATTACAAGAGAAACGTTTTTAACAAATTCCTTTGGCAGTTATTCAGATATTCAAGACAAGTTAGAGCTGCTCGATGATTCCTATTCTACGGATAGAGATGTAGTTTTGGAAAAGTTTTTTGGCTGTAGTGCTTATTTGAAAAAGATTGTAAAAAATAAAATATGTCAAGCACAAAATTTGCAATCTCAGGCCCTCGCTCAAATACAAAATATTCAACCTCAACAAGTTTCCCAAGGACCGTCTCAATCAGTTAAATTACCTGAATTAACAATACAACCCTTTTACGGTGACATTGCCAAATGGCCCTCCTTTTACAAAATATTCAATAATCTCATAGCAAATGATCAGAATCTGTCTGATGTGCAAAGATTAATATATTTGAAGTCATATTTGAGAAAAGAACCCCTACAATTAATTGACAATCTTGAAGTTATTGGTTCTAATTTTCAAATTGCTTTTAATATTTTAATTGAAAGGTACGAAAACAAGTTTCTCATTGTAAATACCTATATAAAAAATTTACTTAGTATTAATAGCGTCTCAACAAGAGGAAACTCAACAACACTAAGGGATTTTTTAACTCAAATAAAAAAGAATAAAGGTGCTTTAGATAATTGTAACGTCTCGGACAAACTTTCTGATTTAATTCTTATTCATATTTTGTCTCAGAAACTAGATTTTGGGTTAAGAAAGGCCTTTGAATCAGAAAGAAATGCTAATCAGCTGCCATCTCTTGAAGAGTTTTTACTTTTTTTGGATAGAAAGTGTTCGGTTCTCGAAAATTTGTCTCAAGATGAGAAGCCGGCTGAAAAGCCAGTTTTTCACAAAAGAAGTGCTCATTATGGAGCGAATATTGCACCTAACAACTCTAACCTTGACAATTCCCCTCGTTATCACAAATGTTTCCTCTGCAAATCTGACACTCATAAAATATATACTTGTCACGCATTCACCAATATGTCCCATGCTGAAAAAATAAAAGCCATAAAAGAAGCCAAAGCTTGCTTTAACTGCCTGGCTAGTGGGCACATGTCTTCAAATTGTCTTTCATCGCATAAGTGCTTCAAATTCCAACAACCCCATCATTCTCTCTTGCATAACAATAGTCCAAATGGTGTGGAAAATAATACCAACCAAAGTTTTTCTCGTACTGGAGGTAATCGAGTGACTCATCTTAGTCAACAGTCAAAAAATCTCACCGAACCATCTAACAATTCTTTAAATAATTCATCTACACTACCCGAGACACTACCCACTATTTCAGCACTATCTACCACAAGAGACGTTCTACTTGCTACAGCTTGCATTTTGATTTATGATGCGCAGGGCAACCCTCTAATAGTAAGATGTTTAACAGACTCTGGAAGTCAAGTATCATTCATCACACAAAGAATTTTAAAAGAATTAAATTTTCCTCCATATACCAAGATTTGCAGATAACTGGTATTTCTCAAAGTTGTCTACAATCAAACAATATGGTAGACATAAAATTTCATTCACTACTTGATACAAGAAAAAGTTTTAAGATACCTTGTGTTGTGTTAGAAAAAATTACATGTCGGCTCCCACAGTTATCCATTGATATAAATTCGCTAAATATCCCTGATGATGTCAGACTAGCTGACCCTACCTTTTGCACCCCCTCGGAAGCAGTGGCGTATTTTGAAATTTGGCGCCCTGGGCCTTCAAGGTTTGCCGCCCTAATTTAACAAAAAAAAAAAAATAATGAAAAAAGATCAAAAAAGAAACACTATTTATTTATCAAATATTTTTATATGTATTTTTTGGCGATACACAAATTGGTTGACGAATTCGCTCAATGATAGGTCTGTTCTCTCAAGAGTCTCTGACAGTTTTGCAACCTGTCAGAAATAATCGCTCAGCCAAGTTACCGATTTATCTGTGCGCAAGAGTGCTTTAAAAGGAGCCTCTTAAGAGAACACATCTACATACTGTCCGACAGCCAAGCGGCTCTAAAGGCTCTAGGACCCATCAAGTGCAGTTGGGAGGGTAAAAATATCCTTAAACAACTAGCTGGTAGGATCAAAATAACCCTGAAGGGCATATAGGGCAATGAGGAGGCAGACCGTCTCGCAAAGGAAAGAAACCGGATGCTGGCTCAATGGAGATCCGTCCCGAGTCTGGGACAGGCAAAACGGTTCATATCCATCTCATAGCAAAGAGATCTGAACAGCTCCTCAACATGAACAGAAGAGACATTAGAACAGTCGTTGATCTGCTTAATGGGCACTGCCTGGTGAAATATCACCTAAAAACAATAGGCAAAGCAAACGACCACTGTAGATAAAGCGAACAAGCAACAGAAACCACAGAACATTTAATTAGTGGACAGTGAATGCCCTGCACACCTCTGTAAGAGGCTGAAATACCTTGAAGGAGTACGGCTAACACCCCAATAAGGTGATAAGGTGCCCACCACCTTATCACCCAAGAAGCTGGCCTCCTTTGGGAGAAGCCTATAAATCTTGGAAACCAACTAGAAGCAGAGTCGCGCACAAAATATTGGGAGAGGTAGCAGTGCTTGAGCGGCTGGAAATAGCCGTAACGACTCCATATACAATCTACAATTCTACAAATCTACCGATTAATCTTGGACCAATGGCGTTGAAAACATGTATGGGTGATGTGCTTGTCACAGTTTGCAAACTGTCAGAAACTCTTGTGAGAACAGACCTATATTGACAACAACATAATTAATAGATTTTGTCTAGTGGCTTCTATCTATAACAAGAATGGCTGAACTGTCTTCGCGTATACAGGAACGAAGATAATTATTTTTTCTTTCATCGGATAATCGGACGGTCGCCGAATTGCCCCATTTCTTGTTACCTCTTACCTCATATATTAAATAATAAGTTTTAGTTTCATTTTTGTTTTGTTTTATTGGTAAATTGATAGCATTCCTAAACGCTGGGGACGCGGCTTGTGCCGCCCCTTGCAGTCCTACCGCCCCGGGCCATGGCCCCCATGGCCCTATGGTAAATACGACACTGCTCGGAAGTAGATATGTTATTGGGTGCTGATGTTTATTTCGATTTAATCACGGATGGTTTAATTAATCTCGGAAAAGGGCTACCGACCCTACAAAACTCAATCCTAGGATATTTGGTTGCAGGAAATATTCCTATTTCTCAGCCGGAAAGGTTAAATAATTATTTATGTATTACGGATAATCATCTCTCGGCTCATCCCTATTCTTCAAATCACTCAAGTGTCAAGTTTCTGAATAATTTCTCTGAAACAGATATTGATGCCTCAGAGGCTCTTTTGGAAAAATTTTGCAAGATAGAGGAAATTCCAGAAAAAAACTCTTCTTTCCTCTCAAGACGAACTCTCAGAAAATATATTTAAAAAAACAACATTAAGACTCCCGGATGGTAGATACCAAGTAGATTTGCCTTTGGTCGAGCCAAATGCACATAGGCGACTAGGTGAATCTTTTAATCAAGCGAAAAAGCGCTTTCTCAACCTTGAGAAGAGGTTGGCCAAATATGAAAATTTGAATTCAAAATACAGAGAATTTATTGAAGAATATGTTGCTCTCGGTCACGCTCGATATGTTCCTCTTTCCCTCATGGAAAGTTCTTCAGAACACAAATATTTTATCCCACTCCATTGTGTTTTGAGAGAAAATAGTTTAACCACCAAGCTAAGGGTCGTGTTCGATGCTTCAATGAAGTCTTCAACAGGCGTTTCACTGAATGACATTTTGTTGAAGGGATATATTGTGCAGTCAGAATTATTTGATATCCTTATCCGTTTCAGGACCTTCAAATTTGTACTGACAGCTGACATGCAGAAGATGTTCCGGCAAATACAAATTAACCCGAATCAAACCTTCTTGCTCAATATTCTGTGGCGTGATAGTCCCGATAAAGAGCTGAACTGTATTGAACTCACAACGATCACTTATGGAACAAACTGCGCCCCATATTTAAGCACTCGTTGTTTGTAGATTTAGCGGAAAGCAATTCAGAGAAATACCCCCTAGCTTCAGATGCCTTGTTGAATTCCTGCTATGTAGATGATGTTCTGTATGGAGCTAACGATTTAAATACCTTAGTTGAAGCTTATCAGCAAATAACCGATCTTCTAAACTCGGCACGTATTTCCCTCCATAAGTGGTGTTCTAATTCATCAGAATTTTTAAGCACAGTTTCTGAATGTTCCCAAGAAAGTAACTATGTGATTAACCCTGAAAACGCTACAAACAAGGTCTTAGGCCTTCTATGGAATTCAAAGTCGGACAGTTTTTCGATTTTCTTCCCCAGTTCTGAACTCAAAGAAATCTACACAAAAAGAGAAGTTTTAGCATACATCAGTTCAATTTTTGACCCCATGGGACTCATAAACCCTATAGTAGTCTCAGCCAAATTTATAATGCAGAAATTTTTTTTTTTTTTTTTTTTTTTAAGGATATGCGCACTCGCAAGGAAATGTCCTATCACGCTCGAGAAGCGGCAAGTGCGCGGAAATGTCGGTGTATGTTGGTCTTGAAACGGTTCAGGTTGTAACCTGCAGGGAAAACCGTCGTAGGGAGTTTATTCCACAGCGATGCTGTTCTCCAGAGATATGAATTCTGATATAATGAGGTTCTTGGTGCCTCTAGTTTGACAGTAAATTCATGGTTACCGTCTGTTTGACGGGTTCGCCTGGTAGGTGCTACTCTCGGTGGAATCATACGTGCCAACTCTTCAGAGCATTTTCCGTGATAGTACCTGTAGAAGAGAGATAAATCGCCCACCGTTCTGCGATGTTCGAGACCATCCAAGTTACGAGTAAGTGCGGGGTCATTGATCAGCTTGATAGCTCGTTTTTGCACGGTATTCAAAAGCATTAAGGTATGTTTGGGTGCTGCACTCCATATATGTGAGCAGTACTCCATAGTTGGTCGAATCTGGGCTTTGTAGAGTGTCAGCAATTGGCTTGGTGTGTACAGATGTCTTGTACGAAATAGCACCCCCAGCTTTTGGGAGGCCCTTTTAGCAATATCTGCCACGTGACTGTGCCAAGACATGTTGGTCTCTGCAGTAACCCCCAAGATGTTCAACTGACTCTGTAATGTGACAGCACTTCCAGATAGCATGATGTTTGGCTCACCGGTGCTGGTCTTTTTTGAAAACAGAGCTGCTTGGGTTTTCTGCGCGTTGAACTGTACAAGGTTTTTGTTACCCCAGTCCTCTATTATATCCAGGTCGTTATTTATCTGCGATATTTGAGTTAGTCTAAGATGATGGAATTCACGTGCGGAAAGACCTGTCGGTGGTATGAGTGAGGAGACTACATTGCCATCGTCTGCAAAGCAATAAAGTGGATTTACTGTTTTATCTATGAGGTCATTTATGTAAATCAGAAAAAGAGTTGGCGAAAGGATTGCTCCCTGTGGCACACCAGCATTTATTTGGTAAGAGTTGGAGTTCTGGCCATCCAGTGCAACATAAATGGATCTGTCCTTTAGGTAACTTTCAAACCAAGTGCAAAGTTTCGGCGATAATCCCATTGCTTTGAGCTTGTTGAGCAGATTTTCATGCCAAACTTTGTCGAATGCTTTAGATATATCTAAGGCAATTGTTCTTGTTTCACCCCGCAACTCAATCGCTTTTTGCCATAAGTGAGTGACGTATGTAAGTAAATCGCCAGTTGACCTATATTTTCGAAATCCGTATTGCTTATCGTTGATAATTTTGTACTTTTCCAAGTACTTGGTTAGGTGATTGTTCACAACTCTTTCCATTACTTTTGATATCACCGGAAGTAGAGCAATTGGTCTATAGTTTAACGGATCTGTCTTTTTTCCTTTCTTTGGAATGGGTTGTACTGCGGCAGACTTCCATGATGATGGATATACTCCTTGCCTGTAAGACAAATTGAATAATTTTGCGAAAGTTGGGGTGAGTTCGTTGGCGCAATTTTTGAGTACTATTGCGGGAATGCCATCCGGACCCATTGCTTTGTTTGTATCCAGCTTTTTTAGGGATTTTCGTATTTCTCTGTGATAAAAGGGTACCTCTGGCATACTATGGGAAACCCTTTCAATGAACGGTGGAGTTTTTCCGTTTGGCACTGTTAGGTTGGAGTTGGAGGAAAACATTTGGGCAAGCATATTGGCTTTTTCCTCTGATGTTGTGGCTAAGTGATTATTTTTATCTGTAAGTGGTGGTATGGATGACTTGGTGAAGTTAGATCCAACAGCTTTTGCAAGAGACCAAAAAGACCTAGAACTACTTGGACAATTCAGCAACCTGTTTTTTATTCTTTGATTGTATGTTTCTTTAGCGGAGTCAATAGTAATTTTGCAACTATTTCTGGCTTCTATAAATTCTGTGTGGTTTTGAGCGGTTTGCTGTCGTTTCCAAAGGTTATATGCTCTGTGTTTTTTCTGTACAGCCGTTTGACACTGGCGGTTGAACCAAGGTTTTGCATTAGCTCTACGTTTAGTTGTATGTGGGATATATGCGTCCATTCCAGATAAGATAAGATTTGGTTGGCTAAACTCAAATGGGACGAATGTCTCGACACAGAACTCATGAATGAGTGGATAACTTTTCTGAAAAATCTTCCCTCACTATCAAACATAACAATTTCACGACCTATTTTGTTATTTCATACTCCTCTTAAAATTGAAATTCACGTTTTCGCAGATGCAAGCCTAAAGGCTTATGGAGCCTGTGCTTACCTTCGAGTGGTGTACACAGATAAAAAGGTTAGTTGTAATTTAATCACGTCCAAAAGTCGAGTAGCCCCAATTAAGACAGTCACACTCAATGACATCCACACTCCCAAGGTTGGAACTCTTAGGAGCACTTCTTGCATCAAGGTTAGTTTCAAAAATCACAACCATTTTAACAAATAAGATTGTAAATTATGAATCCATTAATATGTGGACTGATTCAGAAATTGTATTGGCCTGGATCAAATCTCATCCTTCCAAATGGTCCATATTTGTTTCCAATAGGGTTAGTCAAATTCAAGAACTCACCAAAAACTATACTTGGCGACATGTTAAATCTAAAGAAAATCCAGCGGACATGCTGTCTCGTGGAATTTCTCCTTGTGAACTAAAGGACTCTTATCTGTGGTGGCATGGTTCTCAATTTTTACAACACCCGAATTTGAATCTCAACAATTTCAACACTAAAGTTAAAACTGAACAGCTCCCCGAAGAAAGACAGTGCATCCTAATAAGGTCAACGAGTTGGATTTTTATGATACAGTTCTTTTGAAGTATTCATCCTATATTAGACTCCAAAGACTTATCGCCTACTCATTACGATTTATGAATAATTCTCGCAAAAACTCTGAAAAAATGGTAGGGCCACTCTCTGGGCCAGAATTAAGATTGGCAAAAACTAAAATTGTAGGTACATATAATTCAGTTGAAATTTTTCTCCGAAGAAATCCATAGTTTAAAATCTAAAAAATTCATTCAAAATAAATCTTTACTAAAGTTAAATATTTTTCTGGATCAGGATTGTATTTTACGAGTTGGCGGACGTTTGACAAATGCTCATGTTCCTTATCATCAGAAATACCCTATTTTACTCCCATCAAAGTGCTTTGTAGTGCGATTGCTCCTCCAAAGAGAACATATAAACCTTGGTCATTCTGGACCGCAAAACATTCTATCGAATATGCGTTTAAAGTATTGGCCTCTAGATGGCTTACGAGAAATTAAAAGAATAATATATAACTGCATCACCTGTTCTCGATTTAAAGCAAAGGTTGCTTCCCAAATAATGGGTGACTTGCCTAAGGAACGCCTCCAGATCTCCAGAGCATTTACAAATGTAGGTGATGATTATGGCGGTCCATTTTCACTCAAAACTTCGAAGTTGCGTCGAGCTCCTTTAAGCAAGTACTACATTGCAATATTTGTTTGTCTAGTAACGCGAGCTGTGCACATTGAAGTTGTTTCTTCTCTCAGCACGGAGTCCTTTTTACTGACATTAAAGCGCTTCATTGCCAGGAGGGGTAAACCGGCCTTGATATATTCGGATAATGGTACGAATTTTTTGGGTGCAAAAAATCAATTAAAAGAATTTTTTGAGTTTTTTAAAAGACAAGATACAGACTGCTCCATCTCTCAAATGGCCTTTAGGAAGAGTGGTTGAGATTTTTCCTGGTAAGGATGGAAGTTATAGTCGGTCGATTGTAAAAATTTGTCCACTCCCTATCAAGCTATCAATGACTAATATTAAAACAATCTCGCACGATTTTTACAACTGTAAATAATTCTTAGTTTTAGTAGTTAAATGTAGATATTATATTTTTAGTGTTAATCAGTTGCTAAATATTTGATTTATTGAAACTGAGGTTTCAACGCGGGGGAGCTATGTTGCAGTTAAAAAAGCAACATCGGCAACGTCGCACGTCGTTGTTCTGAAAACCTAATGTCAAAGAAAAAAAGAAGTGAGTCTGTCTCTGGAAACGTCAAGTATACGTTTGTTTTTGATGTCGGCAACAGAGGTTAGAAATTTTTACTCGCTTTGATTTCCCATTCTCGAATAGTAATTAACTTGTTTCTCGATTAGTTTTGGCAATTGTGAATGCAGATTTTGTGATCGAAGTAATAACAGAAAAGCTGAAGTGTTTTATTAAGAAAAAATCCTTTAAACCCTTCCTTATCAATAATAGGGTTTCTAGGTACCGGCGACCTGTGGAAAAAGTGAGTATTCTCGGAGGAAAGGGGCAGCGGAAAATACAAGTTAAACTCCGCTCTTCTTTCAGTAGCCGTAATAATACTGCAAACATTTCTAGCTTAAAGCTATTTTACTTTAAGAAAGATCTGGAAACCGCTCTGCTTTATCTTAACCTACGAATAAGGAATTCAGCTGTACGAAGGGAGTGCAAAAGTAAAGCTTAAAACTGCAATATAACCGAAGATCAATAAACCTTTCAGGCTTCAAAAAAAGATGTCTCTAAACTTCATACCCAACTCCGATACCAGAAAGAATTTTTTGAAAATAATTGGGCTTAAGAAGGGGAGTAAAGAAGCTGCGTTAAATCTCAATTTTTTTAAAGTTCCTGAAATGTGATGTAGCACGTGAAAGTGGCAGGCGACATCTACCGTTCAATAAAATTAGTACTTTGAAATCTTATTTTAACCTTACAAAAAGCTTGTTTGTGGTCTGTAAGGCCGTAGTGTCTGTAACGTAACGGTTTGTTTCAGTCCACAACAAAAAACAGGGGGTTAGGGTGTTTACTTACAAAAGGCCTTTTTGGAAAGATAGAAAACAAACAGCTGGTGATCGGATTAATGAGAATACTCGGATCTGGATCAGCGTTTCCGAAAAAGCCTAATGTTTTCAAAATTTTATGCTATATCTAGCGAAGAAGATCCAAAGGTTTTCAAAAGTTTAGAGAGCAGCGGGACTGTAGGCGCTAAATTCAATTTTGCCGCAGAAATATTAATGGACATAAACCTGAGCCATACTAAGACAATGGAGGATTGGCACTTACTTGGTTTATGCTGGTTTTCGTCGATCCAGAAGAGCTCCTCGTGTCCAGAACGTCTGCTTCTTAGCGACACACCAATACAACACAGTCTTAAAAATAATAATAAGGAATTTCTGCCTTGAATTCGATAGGTTTTTTGATTTTTGATAATGACCGAAAAGGAGGACGTGGTTTTAGAGACACGGCTTCGTACTGCCTTCTGCTTCCTTCTCATAATTCACATATTTTTTTCATGCGCCGCGTCTGCGCGAACAGTGCCAATTTTGATTTTAAACTTGTATGGCATTCAACGTTTTTTACTTTCGTAATTTTGGAATGAATATATAAAATAACAAAGTTGCATGAACACCTCACAACGCACCAAGCAGGTTCCAAGATCACGAGAGCATTGAAACAGTTTGAATCTTCTCAGCCACATGGAAGCATAAAAATTTGAAAACAGCCCTAACAACCTGTTTCAGACAAATAACTTTCATGAAGGTTTTATAGAGCCGTTTTATCACCAGAAGCTCTAGGAATCACACGCTTTAAAGCAAAATAGCTTTAAGAACAAATAATGTAAGGTTTGCAGGCCTATTTTTACGCAATTAAGATTTGTGGTATACAGGGTGTTTCAGAATATGTGGGTAATCTCTCGGATTCAGATAGAACTCAAAAAAAAAATATTATGACAAGTTCCTATAAAAAAAAATTCCTACGCCCCCCCCCCCCTACGAAGTTACGTGCCCCTAAAGGGCGCCTCTTAAATGGACCCTCTCAAACACACTTGACCATTCTAGTTTGCCAGGGACGGACTAGCTTTACCGCAATAATGACACTGAGGAAATATTAATAGAAAGGATTAATTTTCACTATCGCGAAATAAGGGCTTATATTGAAGCATTGTCGAGAGTCGAACAATCTTTCAATAAAATAGGTATGTACTTAATGCATAAGATTAGAAGGATCTCATGTTGAGTCGACATAAAAAAAAATTTAATAAAAAACCATTAATACACAAAAACAGATTTTTCTCGAAACCAGGGGGCGGATTACGAACTCTCGATTCGAACCGAAACCGCCATGGATTTCGAACGCATTCTGATGCATTTGCATGGAGTGCGTTCGAAATCCATGATGGTTTCGGTTCGAATCGAGAGTTCGTAATCCGCCCCCTGGTCATTTTTTTGACATCGAGTAAGAGTACCTTTTTTCTAGTTCAAGGTTAAAACTATCTAAAAATATTATTGCTATGCCTATATCATCCAGGGTGTAAATTTTTTTAGCATTATTGTGCTAAAGCTAGTCCGTCCCTGGCAAACTAGATTGACCAAGTGTGATTAAGAGGGTCCATTTCAAAGGTTCTTATCTAGTATCCATCATATTAAAAGAAAAAAAAAATACGCGAAGTATTTTGAAAGTTATCATCAAAAAACCGATTTTCAGAGGCGTCCTTTAGGGGAACGTAACTTCGTAGGGAATTTTTTTATAGGAAGTTGTCATGTTATTTTTTTGTGTTTTATCTGAATCCGAGAGATTGCCCACATATTTTGGGACACCCGTATAATGAAAAGAACTGTTATCTCTATCACTATTTCGCCATGTTTGATTGTCATTTGAACGCGTTTTAATGGAATCCATTTTGTAGAAAAATATATTCACTGTTTATTTTCAGGTATTTTGTTGAATCTGGTATTGCAATTATGATTTTACAACTTATTATAATTGATTCATCATATTTATGCTTCGAATATTCATAAAACGTGTAAAAAATTGCACATTATGGGTGAGTATTTTTATATTTTTGTCAAAATTAGGGTTTTTTCAAGGCCCACGAGTTATTTGAACCTTTGAACTACACTTTCATCAGTAAACTTGGGTTTGTATATAAATTTCAATGCAGAGTCATGTCTATCTGCGAATTATATTTGTGTAATACCACTCATAGTTATCATAGATCGTCCATTACAGATGTAAGTTTAAATTATGTTTGTGGGAAATTATGGCGAAGTAGAAGAATAATCGATAAAGTTTGGTTAAGCTCTAAAGTTTTAAGAATATAAATTTTGCTGCCATTTTTATTTAAAAAAATTCCATTTGTACTTCATTTCTTCCATTTGGCTTTTCAATGCGGCCTAATAGTTTTATCATAGACTTGGAATAAGTTTTATGGACGCTGTCTATATAGTTATAAAACTTTGCCTTTGTAAACCTCAAAGCTTTAATAAGGTTTTATAAAGGACTGCTAAAGCAATCTTAGGGGCGGGCCCTTGCAGTCTTAAAAGAACTTTAAAAGGGTTCTTTAATGGTTGCTAAGGCAATAGGGCTTTATAAAATATTTTTATTCTAGGTTTTATAGTAACTCTTAACACTTCTTTAAAGCTAAAAATATTACTTGGGCCCTCTAAATGAGGATCAGTTAAACAGCGATTAGCATTCAACGTAACATTAGCAATAAACCGATATTCCTAAGTAGCGTCAAACTTGTGGCGCTATCCATGGAAGAGCATGCATCTTCGAGGATTTATAATCACTTCATAGCAAGCATACATATTTTCATGATAACCTGAGCCAGTTTTTCTCCATTTATTCACCCTACACCCCCGTCACAGAGAGGTTGTGACAATACCAAAGCAGAATGTAACTCAAGGTATAGCTTTGCAAATTTAATTTTTCCGGCGACATCTGAGGGGCGAAGAGCAGAAAAATATCGGACACTTGGTGAGTAGTTGTATCCTGAAAATTGTCAAACTTTTTTTTATGAAAGTAGCCATGATGAATTTCAATCATCTGCAGCCAATCGCCTTATTGATGTACTATCAAGAGGCGCAGTTGACGCACGTGTTGCCAGATGTATAGAGCAAAAAAATTATTTCAATTTCTAAATTTATTTAAATTGGTAATATGTAAAATAGATTATGAATTGAAATTAAAGTACAATTTAGTAGAGCTTTATTCTAGATATTACTTTTCATTTGAATTATTTAATGAGTACCTGTATTAAATTATGTGTGTGCGTATCCAATATTAGATATAAATATTAATTCTCAAGTTACTTGACAGCATCGCCAATTTTTTGTCCGCATTTTTTCTATGAATTACACATCACCATTGAAATGAAAAATTTCATGAAGTCTTTGAATATTAAGAGTTTCAAAATTTTTCTATTTTTTCAAAAATTTAGAATATTCTGCTGTACAATTTTATAACTTTATAGGTGAACTTTCCAGACTCGCCATTCTCTAGGTTTTTCTCTTCTGGAAAAAAATATCTTTTAAAAATCTACTTACAGAAAAGTCGACAAACGATGTTTTACATTCAAAAAAAAATATATATTTCAATTTGTATGCTTGACATTTCTCGTAACAAGACGCCTCTCTTTGACAAAATCGAATAAAAAACTTTCAGGGTGGTGAAAAATCCGGTACAAAATTACGAAATAGAAGAAGTTAAATTGTTCCTCAAAAATTCAATTTTAATTTGCGAAACATTCTGAAGGTTGGTAAGCCTTTTTGAACAAAAAGTTTCAAACTGTTCTTGAAAAAATAAATCTGCTCTGCTTTTATTTTATTATAGAATTTACAATAGAATGATCCCAGCTTTTCAATATAAATTTAAAAAATTTTGTAATTAAAGTTTTGCATAATTTCGAGTTATTATTTCCTAAGGGTTTTTATTTTTCGTACAAACTAATTACTGTTATTCTCGCCAAGAAATACTGGCGGAAAGTTAAGCTAGCCAACGACTTTTTAATTAGCTTGCTCTCTCCCGGAATTCTCTATAAAGAACTCTAAAGAAAATGTTGTTTGAGGGAAATATCAACTAATTTGAGGTAATTTTTATTATTCCTACCATTAACCATTAACCATTAGGTACTGAATGTATTAAAAATAAAAATGGTAAATTCAAAATTAAAAATTATTCGCAAATGACTTAAAATAAATAAATTAAAAATTGCCTTCGCTGTTCGACCAACTCATATTCTTTTTTAATTGCCTCTATTTTATGCACCTAAAATTTAAATAAAAAAGAGTCTTGTATTCACATTATTTGAGAAATTTCCAACAACGTTGGCTCTCAAGAATTAACTCTGCCTTATTAAATTCAGCATAAATACATACATTAAATAAAAATCCTACCCCTTATATTTTATGTTTTAATTTATCTAGCCTCTTCTCGGCTAAAATTTATAATGTCGAATAATTCTATTAAACTTGAAGGAATAATTATTTTTCCTTGAGTTGATAAAAGGGGCTTTTGAAGCCTTTTCGAGATAGACCCTCTCGTTAGGACCTAAATTAGTGGCGCTGAAGTGCTGCGACGCACGAGACAAAGAATAAAAAGCACCCGATTAGCATATTTTTCAAATATGAATAATTAATAATTATTACTCACATGATATCGCCCAGTTTAAGTCTGGTCTGTATAAGGGCACAGCTTTTATGATCTGATGTGGTAACCGCCGCCCTTCTTCTTCTGGCATATCTGCTAACAGGAACAGGTCCATCTTCCCACTTAATAGCAGGTGAAGAACCTCTTCTACGTGACATATGACGTCCTGCCACACCTCCAAGCATACTGTAACAATTCGAAACAGAAATATAAAGAAAATTGTCAAACCAAATCAGTCCATTACCTAAATACATGCTACAATGGATGGCATCAAACCTGTCAACATACTAGTATGTGTACTATTATGTCGAAAGATTTGATGATTGTACACAACAGCGCTTAACAATATGGGAATATATCAGGACTAGAGTAGCCCCTGTAGTTTAATGTTTAATACTTCCTCAATTTGTGGCGCTTCTATTATTTTCAGCGTGCAGGTATACCTGAATGCACAAACTTCGTTGGGCGGCTTAAATTTAAGTCGGGATTTAAATTTAATTTAACTTATAATTAACCGAAGGTGGATATTATGTGTTTGATGGGGTTGGTTATTTTTATGCAATTCTGGAGAAGGTTTCAAATTAGAAATTTATTCAAGAAAATCAATAAATAAGTTGAAATAATCTCTGAGAAGGTTGTGGTAGTTGATAGTTGGTGAGGGTACTCAATGCCCTAGTCGCACCCAATGTCACATCATCATCAAACATGTAATAAATTAATTTAAATATTTTATTATGATTGTTAATCCTGGTACAAGTGTAAAACACATCTTTATTATACATATTATAAAAGAACAGGAATTTAATATCAATATAGGTTAATTATTACATAACAATCGCTTCTTATATTTCAGTCCTAATTTATGTAATTCTATAATCTCTGAAAGGCAAACTTACTGAGTTTAACAGTTTTACGATGCAATATGAGAAACTTCTCTGAAATAGTGTAGTTCTGCGTTTAGGTACCTATTGTAAAAGTTGTATTTTTTCTTAAGTTTGAATTATGAACATCAGCCCTACATTCTACAGTATGTATTTACGGTGATTTAATCGAGAATTGGATAGTAGGATATAAAACAATAGTTGAAAATTGATAAGTGCTTCACACAATTTTTTTCTCATTTTAAAATTAAGAATACCTATATCTGTTTATGTAGATATAGGAGCTTTATAGTAATATAATTTTTCTGTACCAAACTTTGTATATGTTTATAGAACCTTAGATGGACATCCAGATGTGGTTCCGGATTTTTGGCACAGTTGAAAAAACCAAGAGCATCAGGGCCAATGTGTATTCTCAAACGATCAACCAGAGAATTCTGTAGTCTTTCTGAGAAAAAAGGACAACATCTGTCTTTTTAGGCTTGATGATAAGGTTATGCTCCGTGGAAAACTTCACAACTCTCTCCAAGTGCTAGTTTAACTCAATTGCAGCATTATCAGGGTATATGGGTTGGTTTCTCAATAGAAAGTCACATCCAGGTTAGTTTTACCTCCAGGGTAAACGTGTCCAGTTGCAATGCTTACCCTGGAGTTGTGCTTGACTCGGGGGTGACTTGCTGTTGGGAAACCGGCCCTAAGGGATCAGAATTTAGTGGAAACTAGGTCTCGTAAGCATATGCTCGCAAATGAGAGTTCGAGACCACCGAGAAGATTTCAGATGTATAGATAACATGATACCAAAAAGTAGGTAACCAAAAATGGACCCCTAGAAATCATAGCTTGAGATTGTGGGAGACTATCTTTAATTTCCACAACTTGAGATCTATCATATACATTGTTACGATAAATTTATCATTTTCATAGCATTTTCCATTTCTTCTAATTTTCATTATAAAGTTGTGTTTTCGCCATTCCAGAATCAGCAAAATAATTGTTTCAAATTTCAGTAATTTGCAAAGTATCTACTATCCTCAATGATATTTTTATTTGAAGAAATTATCTTTATCCTGCTTTAAGCAAAAAAATATATTTCTGTCTTTCTCTAACTTCTGATTCTGAAATGATTATTTTCAACTTGATGACCTAATAAATTCGTGGTTTTGTGTTTCTAACATAACCTTAATTTAAACCATTATAATTTGTTTACAATTAAAATAATTCTAGTGTGTTGTTATCTATTCCCATTTAATCAGCGTGTTGTTTCATTAATGAAGTGAACACGGACGGTATCTTTTGTGTGTGTTGAGTGTTGTCTTCTGATTGGTCGGATGGTCACATTGCAGTTAAGTATAAAAAACACAAGACTGGTTCTCCTAAAAGGAAAGGGGTTTCTAGAAGACCTCTTCTTCGATTTTCATTTTCTAATTTTTTTTTTCCTTCAGATTTCTAGATTTTCCCTTAATATTTTTCAATTTATTCCACCATCAGTGTCTACTATCACTGTTGGGTTTTTATTACCTGATATCTTATCTACTTTCAAAATATAGAAAATATATTTTAATTTTTTATCTATTGGGAACCTCCATTTTGTGTGGTACCACAGGACAGTCAATTAAAAGTTTTGGCTGATAAATAGTTATTGCTACTTTGGTATTTGGATTAAATTGTTAGTGTGGAATTATTGGACCATTTTCTCTAGAGTAGATGTAAACCAAAATTGTGTGTCCATCCCTATCAACACTACTTTACTGAATCCAGGCAGAAACCTATCTAGTCATTTATTGTTTGACTCAGAAATTCATTTAAAAAGTTTTAAATAAAACATCTCAAGAATTTTGACAGTTTCTTGGATTTAATTTATTTCACCCTCAGCTTTAGCTTGTAGTACCAATAGTAGGTACCTTAACTTGAAAGAAAAATTTATCTATTTGGGGAAAATCTAGAGATTTACTTTTTTATCTTGTTCAATTTTTCCTACATTTTTTCTAATTTTTGCCTGTTCAGCGCGACTTCTCGAGAAGCAGCATTCTGCTCAATTATAACGAGCATCTATTTTTTTATCTTTAATCTTGCTGTATACTTACCTAATTATTGCTACTTTATTTTACATGGATACTTTATATTATATTTTTTTTTATATTATTATTTTTTTTTTATTCCTAAATTAATTTTACAGAAGTGTCTGCACAACAATAGTTTTATATTTAACTAATTTCATTTCAATTTTTTCTCTGCAAGATACTCGCTTTTTAACAGAATTCAGGAATTTAATTTTCCAAAATTTGGTGAACCTGATACTGTAAATTCTTTTCTGGGTACCTTTTACACAAGATCATCATTTGGAGTCTGGACCAGCTGGAGTGATGTTGTAGCGTTTGAAAGCTACTTGGTATTTAGTTGTAAATTTTATTTAAAAATGTCTTGGAACAACAGGTTGTACGGGACTGTTGATGACGTAGCTTAACTGTTGAAATGTATTTTCACCAGACAACCTCTTTTAGTTGTAACCTTGATTTTACTACTTGCCAAATTTAATACTGTTTTCAGCTGATAATTTTAACTATGTATTATTATTATTATTATTGTTATTTTGTAAGATTATTGAGCTTCAATATTTACAATGTTACCGCTTGAGGCTATATTTGAGGTTTAATAATAAGATGTAAATAATTTTAAGTTAAGTTAATGTTGTATAGAGGCCCTTAGGTTTGCTGCTAAATTCATGCTCCGTAGGTCATGTCATTCCTTCCTGTCGTTCTCTAAGCCACTTTTCTAAAGGAGTCGAATGGTACAGTCGTACTGGGTCCGTTAGAATAATAATTTTGTCCCTCGGCCTTCAGAGAGTCAAAAATTTCTCAGTTACCTCGATTTCTACCTTTAAATGAGTAAAGTTTAAATGCTCATAGTGGCCTGTTGCTTGTGGAAATGTTTTTCCTTGTGTTTTCGAGAAAGTTCCATAACCTCATTTGAGACCATCGCCGGTAAGTTTGGTTTTCCAAGTTTATCTAAGGCATCCTGCCCTCCATCAATATTTTCGTGGTCGAGCCACTCATTTTCTGTCCAGATCCTTCATTTTCAAGGTAAGCTTGCTTCGGCTATGATATTCTCTAAATCACCATGCAAGGGTTGCTATAAAATATAAATGTAATTAATAGGATCTACCGAGGGGCTCCAACTGTAGTGGTGCCAGTCACCAAAAACCACTACACTTTTTCTACGAAAGAGCTTCCAGCACCTTTTGGCATGTCTTCATGGTGCCTCTTATGAGGGTTCTTTAATTGAACTCACCCTAGCTGGACATGGATCAAACAGGTTTTTTTTATACTTATATATCTTGAAATCCTTGGATTTAATTAATAAACTTCGTTCCTGATCAGGCCAACCGGTCAAGGGTTATATTGTACTATTACATTGCACAGGGTGCAATGAATTGTTAGGGAAAATTCAAGCTCTTTTTTTAGATATAAGGATTAGGGAAAATTTCAGCTTTTTTTAGGTTTAAGACATTTAACGAGGGATATACATATTTTACACTCGGGCTTTAAAAAAACATCGAAGCTTTAATTTAATAAACAAAAATTAGTGTAGACAGTCGTTACAATTATTTTTGAATCACCTCCTTTTCAGATTTCTTTGGTTATACATTTTTTTTGATAAAGTTCATTTGAGGATTTGGAACTTAAAATTTAAATCTTCTGGCGCCCACTATAGACACTCCTAACTCACCCTAATTTTGCTCTCTGACGAACAGCTGTCTCTGTTGTACCCCTTTTTGTTAAAAAAGAGGGTACAATGTGACACCAGCAATCGATCCTCTTTCCTGAATATTGGAAACAACCTGAAGAGCTCCGGATTGGAAAAAGTACATACCGTATCAGTGTCACCAGAACAACCTAACTGTTAACTTTCAAATTTTAAAAAAAAGTACCTTGTTGCTTGCATTGCTACTTGCATTTACAAATACTGAATAAAATTATTGTTGGTTGGAATTTTAGTGGTTTCATTTGCACATAAAGGGGCTACACGTATTATTTTTCTTTAAACTCCACGACCACAACCCATTAGGTTCTGTTGCTGTAAATTACTAGTAATGCCGCGAGACTCGAGACTGGTCTCGTCTCGTCTCGACTTTTCGATCGAGACTGGCTTTGAAATCAGGTAATTAAATATCACGGTTACTCTTTACTGTGATTTTTCACTAATTGCTTTTTCACTGTGGTAGTTTGGACTTCCTTTATAATATAAAAATAAAAACCATAAATACAGGGTGTCCGAAAAATAACGTAAAAGCTCTCCACGTAGTAGGGGACCCTTTGAGAAACCCTAGAAAAATAATTAAATTAAAAAAAATCCTTTTCCAGCATTATTTTTGGTAATATGAAGAGGTAGATGTGAAAATTCACCTTCGAATTCTTCAGGTAATTACATGGGTATTTAATTTAATTCTCTGACATATTATCAACGGGATATTTTCAGTGTTGCCAATTTTAATAAATATTAAAATGCAAATAACTTTCTTAAGAATGCCACTAGATTTTTTAAAGTATTTTTCTGGAATTCCTTGTAGGGTCCTCCACCACGTAGAGAAGAGTTTTTACGCTATTTTTTGGACACCCTGTATAACTCGAGACCAGACGAGACTACTCGAGACGAGACGAGACTTTGGTACTCGAGACTGAGACTAAGTCACGGTCTAGTCTCGAGATGTCGAGACGAGACGAGACCAACCCTAAGTCTCGTCTAGTCTCGTCTCGCGGTACCACTATAAATTACAAATAAGTAAATTTATTTGTAACAACATAGGATCTAAAGAATGGAGTAGAAATTTCATCGAACCCACAAAAAGACAATTTGGCACGCCACAGGTGATTAATCGATCAGGTTAAAGTAATTTGAATAATCTAGAAGCACCAGTACGGATGCCTGTATGTTTGGACCATTCGAAATAGCCTCTTAAGGAAAGGCAAAATATTTTATTTTTCTGAAAGATAATTTTTCTGCATATAAGTAGGTGTGTTGTTCCTATATACCTCAGCAGAATGGAAGGGCCAAAACGGATATAAGAACCACTGCAAGGACCATGCTATAGGTATACAGTAAAAATATAAATATGTCTCTTTGGGTAGAAGCAGAGAATTGTGCTGTATTTATTAGATAAATAAGAAGCAACTGCCAAAAGAATGAGTCAGGGACTTTGGTACAACAATCAAGGTAAATGTAACACGAGAGAATATTGAAATCAGATTCTAAAAGTAGAAAAGTTGATTTTCTCGGATATAGTGATAAAGTGGAAGGTTATCGGATTTACTTCAAGGCCAAGGACAAAAAAAAATATAGAGATGCATGGGACGTTATTTTTATACAGAGAATTATCCAAGATGAGGTAATTGTAAACCTGAAAAATTTATAAAATAAGACCTAGAAAACTATAATAAGAGTGATACATAATAACAAGATGTTGAAGATGAGAACCAAGATTTGTATAAAACAGTAAACTTACATAATCAGTGACAAAAACTTAAGTGGAAACTCCAACAATGATTCGAGACGCTAACAAGAAATCTGAGCAGAAATTAAAGATATCACAAAATCAATGAACGACTATGAAACAAGTTTCTTTCCAAGAAAATGAAAACCCTTATTAGTTTGAAAGAAGCCTTAAATGGAAACAATGTCGCATAATGTCAACACACTATAGAGAAGGAGCTGTAAGTTCTAAAAGAAAACAGCACTGGTCTGAGGCACCATGGCGAGATGACAAGAAGGTGATTGAAAGCAAGTGGGTCTTTAAATCGAGAAGTGAAAGTGAATTTAAAGCGCGCGTGGCTCGGGGATTTCAACTAGAAAGTGAGGACATTTTCTATGCATCTATCAAAATTGTCAATCTTCAACTTGCTAATAGTTGTTACTTATAAGTTCGTTAAGCCAATTTCCCAAAATGAAGTTGGAAAGGTCGTTTTTCCAGAGTGAAATCAAGGAAGGAGATTGGTCAACTAATAAAAATTAAAATAATATTAGCACAGTTCTAGTTTTAGCCTGGAGTGTATGGTTATAAATATAATGAAAAATGTATTGGTTTTCTAAATTTCTGCCATTGTTTCACTTAATTTTGCAAGCCCAAATCTTTAAATTCGACATATTTATTTTTTAAAACCTGGAAGGGGAACAACCTCATCAAAAGTATTTGGTCCCAACAACACATTAGAAGGACAGTCATATTTCTTCCCGCCATAAGTGGATATACCACAACTTCAGGACTCTTCAAGAAAGGCAAGAATGTGGTGATCAAGCTGAATTTTCTTCTCAACGAAACCAAACCTTTCTTCGAGCATAACACTCAAGCTGTCGAACGCCGACGTCTGTGAAGTTTGTGTACATACCTATTCCTTCCCCCCCCCCCTTTCATCGTAATACGTCATAGCTATAATTTTTCTCATTTTAATATAATCATCACTAATTGATTTCAAGAATTGTGTTTCTGATCCTACCACCATCTTTAGATTTGTTGAAGGGATCTCATCATATTAATCAGGCCTATGATGTATCCTGTCCTGTTATTTTAACGGCTGTGTTAAGGCTCAACATCTATTTTTGTCTCCATTTTGACGTATAGAATAAACAGTGAAAGAGAACTTAACGTTGCTGTTAAAATAACAGAAAATGATACATCATAGGTTATATTGTAACGAAAATGCATCGACAAACCAGCTTCAGGATTCCAAGAAATAAGGTAGGTATTTGTTTACGTCGGGCAGCACGCTTTTTTCGTGGAATTCTATTATGTTCGATTCGATGTTCCGAGTCCAATTTGGACTGCATATAAATGCAGTGTAGGAATAATTTAAGTGGATAAGTGATGAGTGTTTTTTTTTTTTTTTTTTTTTTTTTTTCTTAGGCTTTGAGCATAGCTCACTTAGCCACGAAAACATAAAAGTTCAAACTTTAGCTAACCATTCACCCAACGATATAGAGATAAAAAAAAGGAAGGAATCTAGCAAAAAGGATAAACACATGGACACACGCTTCTCGTCCTGGGGTCTATGCAGGACATTTTTAAACTTTAACAAAACACAGGTGGACCCGGTTAGGAAGGATGTAACATATAAGGAAAAAAAAACATAGGAATCGAAACAATCTCTAATTATCTTTCAAATAAGGGCTTTACATAATTTTAAGTAATTAATAAATATATTTTCCAAGTTATCATCTGATAAAATAAGCTTAATTAAACCCTTGTGGTTCATAGGTATGAGATGGAGTTTTTCCAATTCTCTTCTTAAGAATGAAGTTGCCAATTCATTGTGTCTACAACTAAATAATCTATCATTCAAATCATCTTCAGATTCACAAAAGCATCGCGTGTTCTCGCATAACTTAAGCTTATACATGTGTTTATTAAAATTTCCATGCCCAACTAAAAATCTGAAATAGGAAACAAACACATTTCTGGAGAGTTTAAAACGTTCCATTAGTGGCTTTTTATTCAATCTAGGATAAAAGGAGTTATACAAATTAGGGGAGTTAACTGCCTGAACTGAATTTTTTAAAGTCAATAAGTTTAATAAAAGTTGTTACTGTTTGTGAAGTGAGTTTTAAGTGAGCCCGGAATCCGCGACAATATTCTATATGAAATTTCATTGATTTCTGTAGGCCAATAAATAGTTTAGCAGAGGTGACCAGGCCTCTTTATTCATATTAATATTTGGCAGCCATGGTCTAATTTCGTTCTATATTGTTTAGTAACTTTCAAATTACGAATATTCATGTTACCAATTCACCAACGTCCAGAACGGGCTAGTAGGAGGTACCAATCTTTCCCCTAAAATTTAGAAGGGGGGATTTACATTAAATTTTGAGATATTGTCAACCCTACATGAGACCACCGGCTATAACCAAATTCAATACACTGAACCACTGGTTAAAACAAATAACTGCAACTAAGCAAGAAAACACAACCAGACTATTTAACCTAATTATAGTCAGCAAATATTGGATATAAAAGCCACTACCACACTATGGCAAATCAGTCGTGTCTCAGCGCTTTTTTGTATCAGTAGGTGTTTAGACACGTCTCAAAAGTCGGAAGCTATCTGGCTGAATAGGGATTGCGCCTCGTATCTCTGTTCGAGCAGATTTCAACTGACGACCCAGACTCTGTGAGCTGTACCTCAGTGCTTTTCTGTATCAGTAGGCGTTTAGATACGCCTCAAAGTTGGGAGCTATCTGGCCGAATAGGAATTGCGTATCGTATCTCTGTTCGAGCTGATTTCAACTGACCACCCAGACTCTGCGCTATAGTACAGGCTTCCTAGCTTCTATTGTCGGTGTTGGTCTGGTTTTTTTAGCAGCTTCTGACCACAAAGATCAAGCTTGGGTTTATACCCGACGAATTCGCTCAGGTGCCTTTAGACCTTTTTCAGCCCGAAGGGACGTGCTGGCTCGGGATGAGAACAATATGGCTCGGGATGAGAACAATATGGTAATAATTGTGTGTTTTACTCTTAATCTCCTACCCTAGAACATTAAACATATCATATTTATCTAGAGTTATTCTGGTGTTCCCTTTCCCTTCCCGTTCTGATTTTCAGGGTGAATAGTCGAGCTACGTAGCGGAGCAAGAGAGGCTTTATGACAATAGACTTCAGTAATTTTAATAATCATTTTGAATTTGAACATAATTTGAAAATTAAAATAATGAGTAAATCTGTTGTTGTCGCACAACTGAGACATAACTGTTGAAACTTTATTGCGTTTATTTGGGGTATACCTAGTCCAATCAAATGGTCATTTTTTGGTAACATGAATGCGGTAGAAGGTTTTTCAACGGAGTTATATGTTTTTTTTGGGGTACTGAAGACGAATCTGAAGTTTGCTGTCTCGTAGCAGAACCGGCTCAGGCCGAAAATCACGAAAAACCTTGAAATTTTCTGACTTTTTCCGGTTTTCTGGTCATATCTTGCAAACGACGCATCGTGTGGAAAATGTCATAGTATTCCAAGTTGAGGAGCATAAAATTCTGCGTCGTATCGTAACCTTGTTACTGAATTTATAAGCCCGCCATCGTAAGTCGGAAAAAGCCAATTTTAATGAACTTTTGTGATTACTGCAATAAACTTACTTTTAGACTGATTCCAAAACAACCACTCTAAGTGAAAAATTTCGGAAATATCAAAACGCCACTGAGCTCAGTAATGCGCAACTTTTTCCAAATTTAACCAACCATGTATCTCTTATGGTTACGGAGATCTGTAGAGTGCATCCTTATCCAGGACACCCTGTATAAGCATTGCACAGTCAATGAGAAATACGGGGAAGGTTTGCAAGATTGTCGGAAGGGAACTTCAAGCGTAATCCTAAGGGTTTTTTTTTTTGTGAAATAAATATGGAGTTGAAATTTTAAGTACTGCAATAGCCCCAAAATGCAATTCCACAAGCAATGTGTCACCCCACCAGAGAAAAATATGCGGTCCTGAGAGCTCGCAGCTCCAACAATTAGGACCCATTTACACAAAAATATATTTACTTAAATGAGAGAATATATACAATATACATAATGTGTACCTATATTGTAGGAAAAATCATGAGAAGACCATATAGTGAGCTGGAAGAAAAAGAGCTACTAAGTTGTAGTATAGTGTGGAAATACGCTTTATGGAGAAACCTAATATAGCAATGTCCATTTTATTTTACTCCCTTCGTAAGTAAATTTATTGCAGTTTTCACAAAAGTTAATTAAAATTGGCTTTTTAAGACTGACGATGGCGAGCTTAGAAATTTAGCAGCAAGAAAGTTAGGGAAGTTATTCGACGCAGAATTTTATGATTTTCAACTTTGAATATTGTGATATTTTTCGTACGATGCGTCGTTTGCAAGATATTAGCAGAAAACCGGAAAAAGTCCAACAAAATTCGAGGCCAGTACTGTTACGAGGCAGCAAACTTCAGATTCATATTCAGCACCCCAAAAAACATATAATTCCGTTGAAAAACTTTCAACCGCATTCATGTTACGAAAGAGCCACTTTCAAACATCAATTGATCAGACTAGTATTATAATTTTTTGCAAAACTAATCTTCTGCCACGATTTAACATGTCTTGAAAAATTCGTAGATTTTACTTATAGGTACCTACATTAATTTGGAGTGTTCATAAAAACCATATTCAGTCTTGCTTTGTTAAAAATGGAATAATCTTTATCTTTCTTAGAACTGAGTTGGATATTTCCAAATCTGTCTTAGTTAGATTGGGGGTTTCTTTAAACGGTCTTGATTGAAATGTAACGACGTTTTGAAAAAAAAAAAGATATGTCCTATGGACTCTTTGTAGTGATAATTTTTTGAGATTCATGATGAAACTCCATCGAATTGTTCTGTCGGACTCTTCTTGGTACTTCTTTTGGAACTTGTTTGGAACTATCTAACCCAGAACTGCCTTAGTTAAATTATCGTAACTCTCCTATAAAAATCCAACCCAAATTCAATAACATAGAACTGGTTGATAGGAAATGTATCGTCTTATTGGACTCTTGGTAGTAGGTGGGTACTTTTGACCGACTTGAAACTTTATGGAACTATCTTTTTTGACCCTTCGTGGCAGGCAGGAACTTCTATGTAAATAGAGTTGGAACTCTCTGAAAATTGTTTTCTATATGCGACAATGTTGTGACTGCCATGGTTGAAACTATCTTTTTGGAAATTAAATGTTTGGCAAACTGCTTGTTGAGAATTTTGTTTTGTTAAGTTTGATCAAGTTAAAATAATTTACGGGAAAAGTGGAAAGAAAACTTTTTAAAATTCTCACTTCATTGTGCCGTTAATGACCAAATATTTGTTTTCTCCTCTACTAAAACCGGAAACGTGGAAAACAAAGCCGAGGACTTTGGAATAAGTAGTTTGTTTTTTGTTGAGTTTTATTTGTGTGTATTTTTATTTGGAAAGTTTCACATTTTAATGAAATGAAATAAAATAAAGTAATCTTTTATAGAGGTTCATTATTTAAAAGAAATACTTCCATATATGAACAAAAAAAATCAATCCCGCAGAAGCTTTTTCATTTCTTTGATAATATAAGTATTGAAACCAAACATTGGTATAGGGTGATCGATGTGAGCCAAATCCGTTTAGAACCGCAAAAGCTGAAATAAATATAAAGTTTATATAGAAAACTAGGAAAATTGAATCAGGATTTCTCTCAGATACTGTTTATAACGAAATTGAATCACATTCCTATGCCGATGAAGTTTAATTTATTCAATTTAGATTAATAAATATTTGGAATCGCTGTTAGTTTTGCATTATCAACTGCTTATTGTGCAACAATGTTTATATTAACATATTTAAACAATCTCTAGATAGTTAATAATAATCCATTCGCTATATTCTCAACATCCTCAAAATCTAATCCGGACAATTTAATTGAATTAATCCGCTGGTGACAAAACACAGACCGCTCTTGTATAACATTTTATTACCGGGAGATCTCCGGAGAGAGCAACGATATTAACTTGTTGCTATACAGACCTGTTGCGAATTTCCCAGGGACCATCTTCAATCGGATCTATAGGTTTTTCATTGTATTTCGTTGCACGAATTTGTTGGACAAATTTTTCACGGGCAACTGAAATTGGACGGTAACTTGGAGTAGTATTGTGTTTGATTGTTGAAGCATGATTTTGATTTATCGGTACTTACACATTTCCTTGCATTTTTTTACACTAGACTCACGGCACGCTACTCACAAAACCGAACACTGATCTCATTATAGCGGCCTTTAGAATATATAAATGTAATAATAAGATACAGGGATTCCAAAATGGAATGGTATTTATAGTTGAAAACTGTTATTAAAAATTGTTATCTTTAATTTCCCTATACGATAGGAGCAAATAGAAAGATAGAACTATATCTATGTCAATTTATTAATTAGCTCCAATAAGTGTTTAAATTCTAAAAGTAGGTAGTCTTTGGAAAGATAAAGTATCACAAAATCAGAATAAAAATTGCCACTTCTTTTTGTTAGTCATCTGCTTGGTTCTAATCATCTAAGTTGATCAGAAGGATGGCAAACGTTGACAGTCCTGACATCAAACAATTCGAAGTAAAAGAATATTTTCATTACCTTGGGGAAATATGTCATCAATACAAATCAAACATGTTTGCATGTTTTCATATAAAATGCTTGGACTAGATAATTATTGAATATCGGCAATAATTTTACCCCTTTCCAGTTCAGGGACAAAACCGCAATAAACAATCTGAAAGAAAAATATAAATAAATTTGTCACTTCATACGTTCACCAGTGTATTTTTCAACACTTCACTTGATATAAATTATTAAACAGCTCTAATTTATCAGATAGTAAGAAGAGGCCGACTCCACCACTATTATTTTATTAAGAGCAATAAATTAAACGTAAAGTTAGTAAATAAATTATATAACATGTCAGAGCATTAATTTATTGTTTGTGAGTAATCAATTATTGTATTATGCGAAATGTCTTATAGTCTAGTAAAACGCTTTTAATGGCCACAACTTCTAAGTTACCCGACACATAGTTTATAGGGAAAATATACCCGAACCTTATTTGAAGTTTACCTAAACTCGTTTCTAACTTCCAAGTTTTGACAAATAATATGATGTCGTCTACCTTAACTTTCTTGGAGTATGCTAAGTTTGCTTGGTTTAAAGTTTCGCCTCTGTATCGAAGTTTTTATCAGTAAATTTAATTCCCGTTATTCTTATAAATAAACCTTCCAGCTTTCAGAGATGAAAATTTAAAAAGCTAATGAAGCTTGAATATAACATTTTATCAGTACACAAGCAGCAAGTTTGCTTAAAAATTAATGAAGAAAAAAGGCTTTTTGTACTGAACAATAAATTTCGAGTGGTGTTGCTAAGGAAGTTGAAATACCTACTTTGGAAGAGTGTAGGTGATTTTAGTCTCAGATGAAGAATGATTTACCTCAGTAAGAAAACGACATTTTTAATTGTGATGCATGCAAAAATGCCCAAATGTGCAAGAAAGAAATCTAATGGTAGTCGGCATTTCGTCAATAAATCAAGTTCACAATGGAAAGGAGTTCTAGATAATTATATTCTAAATACTTATTCGTCAATTCGTTGATTGACCGAAGGGAGAAAAAACTTCTCTAGAACTGAATAGAATTCTCTAAACTGTCCCTCTCGATACCAAGTGCTGTTGCATCGGTACACAGGTACTCATAACGTACTTATTTGGCAATTTCCTAATTATACTGCGTACGGCTAGTCAGCATCAGTTCGGAGGCCATGGGTTTATGGGTTCCTTGTATACATCTTACCTTTGGGCGCCACCAAGTTAATTGAAGGAAGATTTTTTAATGATGTCATAAACAAAACCTGTGCAATTGGAGAGCTTAGCAATAAAACAACTAATCAGGTACAATAATGTATCTGGCTTTCTTTATTAAAAAATAATTACAATAATAAATAGGGATAGTCAGGGCGTTATTAAAAATGTGTACCTATAGAATTAGGCTTGTACCTATTTCATAAATATTTGAATATAAAAAAAATTAATGTTAATAGAATATATAAAAATATGGATTTTAAATAAACAGTTTTAACTGTTTATTTACACTCTTGAAAGATTAAAGACCACAATTTCAGTTACACTCTACCAAGAGGCAAATTTAACACCAGAAAGGTGAAAATGATTGTTAGGGTAACCTCAGGGTAAAATTCTAGAATTTTATTTAAGGGGCACGTACTGACGTAATTCAGTGTCAGGTGATTTATATAAGATTTGCCCAAATAGTAAAAAGTGCAACTTACAAGTATACAACTTACATGTATACAAGGATTGCTGAAGGGTAGCTACCAAAGCCCCAACTAAGAACAACCTAGTTCCAGCCTAGAATCTCTCTAGATACAGCCTAGGATCCTCTAACTTCAGCCTAGGATCCTCTAACTACAGCCTAGGACCCTATAACGATGTTCGTATAAAAAAACAGATCGCGCCTCAAACATTAGAAATAATCTTACCTTTAACTGAGGGGTGCTTTAGACCAAAAGTGAAGTCTTAAACTTCCAAAAGCTGCTCGGAACGATCCTATTGAAGAAATGAAACACGTGTTGTAGGTTAATAATTGTTCCCTGAATGTGCCTAATCTGGCATTTCTACCATAATGGACTATATTATTTTGCTGATTTGGATGCTTAGCACAGGAAACAAACTTATACTGAGTGCTGGACTTGAAAACACTTAATTTGTCACCCTTAACGTAAATTGGCTCCACAACACAAGATTGCATAACTAGTGCAACGCAGTACACTTTTCAGTAGCCAAAAAAAGAAATATCAACTCTATAAGGGTAAACTTTGCTAAAGGGCATAAGTCCAGTCACAAAATCTTAATATATAAAAAAATACTAATTAATTGGACGTTTCGGAAAAACAATGCAAGATGGAAACCGGAAATCTTGCTCGATTTCCTCTAGTACAATCTACAACTCTATGTCCTGCGTTAAGGCAATTAAAGCATAGTCCCTTTTGTGTAACAAAACTTCTCTTGTCTCTTCAATTCAATCCCTCAAACTTTCTACATCTAACAATACTATGATTTACACCATTACAAAAAGTAATTTTAAGTTAACAGTATGCTGAACTACAACACCTTTTTCTTCATGATTCTCGTTAGTATTTTAATCATCACTGTTATCTTCAAATGAAGCATGCACTAAATTGAAACTTCCTTTACCCTTATATTGTGCCCTATTTTCCAGGCCTTTGTTCTTATCAACATTCTGCTCTGAAATCTTCCAAGCACTTATCCTTTTATTCAAAAATTCCAGAAGCTCCTCCAAACTGGGCAGGACGTTCTGATCCCTACCTAACTCAAATTCATTTCTCAAAAACTTGTCCAACTTAGCTGAAAATATATTCACCAAAATCAAATCCCAATTTTTAAATACTTGCACATTTGATGCTTCCAAAGCATTAATATGCTGTCTGATCTTTGAAACAAAATCCCTCAAGCCCTGAGAATTTCTATTATTTAAATTAACGTTTAGTAACCCATTAATATGGTAGTTAATTATTGGCAATTTTTTATCATAACGATCTTTTAAAACATCAAATGCTTTTTGGTAATTACTATCAGTTATTAACTCAGAAATTTAAAACAAGGGCTCCCCTTTCAAAAATGATTTCAAATAGACAAACTTTTGAGCACCGGTCAAGCTAGAATTTGAGTGCACTGAAGCTACATATAAATCAAAAAACGTCCTCCATTCCCCGTAACTGCCTTGAAAAATTGGAATATTCATACTTGGTAATTTAACCTGAATAGTAGGTGGAGGTGGGGGTGGGGGAGGAGGTTGATACCATGCTGGAGCCACCGGCGAAGAAGACCTGGAAAGACTAGAACCACTAGCTGTCACCTTATTTGCTAGCAAATTTTTGATTTTCGGGGATAATACCACGAGAGCTTCAAAATTACCGATAATTTTTCACGATTGCGTGTTTTCTATAATTTCACGAATCTGTAGGACGAGTGAAATTTACAGAGAAAACACGCATGAGTCAAAAATTATCTGGTTCATTTTAAAGCTCAAGTGGTATTTAGAGGATTATTTCACGTATGAGAATGCAAAAAATATGGAAATAAATATGTAGGTACTAAACGATATGAACATTTTATCAATCAATATAAATAAATGGTTGCTATCAGGAACTGTTTGTTTGTATCAAAAATTAGCATGACAACCATGGGAGAATTATCGCTGTAATTCTCTCTAGTTAAACAAATGGAAAAGAGAATTTTCGCTGTAATTCTGAAAATTGTCACTTGTCTTATGGGATTTCTAACATATGAGTGGAATAATCGTTTTAATTGCGACATATTTATTTTCTGTCATTTCCCTGTCTGCTACCTGCGTGTCATAATATGGATCACTTTCATCTAAATCATCCTCTATAGAATCTTGAATATCGCAATAGTCATTGAAATATTTTTCTAATAAACTTTCCCTTGTATCAAGTTCATGAGTGGATATTAAAGTTATCGGATAAATTTTTAACATCTGATTCAATGCGAGTAATCGAACTCTTTACACGGCCTCTTTTCTTTACTAAAGTTTCCATCTTTCTCAGTTTTCTTCAACCTTACAATATAAAATACAAAATAATATTTGAATCTCAACCTTTGTTCTATGAACACCTTAAACCTTCAACACAATATTTGAAATCACTTCATTAAATAGTCCTATCAAGCACCTTGTTGAAAAACCGTAAAGATATCTCCGAGGATATCTCCTAATCCTTCAAATAATAATTTCAAGCCTATTTTTTCCTTCAAACCCTAAATGCACAATAAAGTAACTTGTGCCCTTAAAAAACAAGCTTTGTCTTAACCTAAAATTTAACAAACTCTCTTTTTTTTACAAAAAGCAGGAAATGTATCTTTTAATTTCCAATTCCCAATTGTTTTTCTTTCTATAATTTTATAGACGTCATAGTTAAAAAATTAACACCTGTTATTTTAAATTGATTTTGTAAATTAATAAGAATGTTTATCTGACCTCATTTGTCCAATTTTCTTCCTAACCTTTCTTTCAAAGTATTTCCATCACTGCATCCTTTTGAACCTTTTCTTTCTGAGCTCGTAGTGTAACTACTGACTACTGCCGAAACTGACTCCAAGCTGTTCTCTCCTTGCTTGAACCTTGTGCAAAGCCCCAAATCTATCTGGTTCGAAGTGGCCAAATGTTCCCTGAATGTGCCTAATCTGGCATTCCTACCATAATGGACTGTATTATTTTGCTGATTTGGATAGAGGGCTTAGCAAAGGAAACAAACTTATACTGAGTGCTGGACTTAAAAGCACTTTATTTGTCACCCTTAACGTAAATTGGCTCCACAACACAAGATTCCCCTAACTAGTGCAACGCAGTAGACTTTTCAGTAGCCAAAAAATGAAATATCAACTCTTTAAGGGTAAACTTTGCTAAAGGGCACAAGTCCAGTCACAAAATCTTAATATATAAAAAAATACTAATTAATTGGACGTTTCGGAAAAACAATGCAAGATGGAAACCGGAAATCTTGCTCGATTAACCAACAAACCACGATTCCCGAAAATTCTACATTTCCGCCGTTTCGTACTTGTCGTTCGACCTGTCGCATTGACATCTGACCGATGGTTCGTTCGGCACTGCCGCGTGTTGCATCCCCGAATCGATATTACCCCTGACACCATGTATCAGACAGGGACAGAAAACTTTTGCGGCCTCTGCTCGGAACTGCTCCAAACACCCAAAATCCGAAAGTTTAGACAAGTTGTGAAAAATACGTTCTTTGGCTCACAATCCCCAACAATAATCCTGAAGAAAATCTCAACACTTACCGAAACAAAATCCAAAATGACCAAGGGACAACTCTAGACAATGATCAACAAGAAATTAGTCTAATTGGAGTTTCCCTGGCACAAAATTCCAAAAAGTCGTGCCCAAAAATTATTAGAGCCAAAACCGGACCTCACAGCATGAGGTCTCAAATCAAAAGGGCAGATTCTTCCTTTTACTTCTAATTTTGACATTGATGAGAATTATAGAAAAGGGCGTGTTAAGTTTCAAAAAATACGAACTGAAAAGTGGGTTGTGTATAAGTGACTCCAGATAACCGGTGAATGTTGAAAATTGCCTATAGAACATATATCAAAAACTAGAACAGGTCTTAAGAAAACGCCTAGACAAGGCAGCTGTTCAATGACAGATGTATCATGAAACTGAAAAATCGAAAAAAGTAAACAACTGCAACTATCATAACCTCCGTTTATTTGATTGGATTTGCCTACTAGAGATGATGATACTCTCTCCTTTTTATAAGATTCTAATCAATACCAGCGGGCCCTGCCGTACTGAAATCAAAACTTCCTAGATCAATTAATTACAATTGCAAATCTGAACCAAAACACTTTTAGTAGAAGGCAGTACTCAAGGTAATAAAGTCTGGGCACAGAACAGATAGTCGTTTATGCGTTTATTTTTTTATAGTTCTATATGGAATCATATCCACTAGAGCAAAACAAAGTATTAGCCAAGAAATTGAAAATGCTACATACTGAATTAGCAATGTAGCAGCGATTAACATCACCATCTGAGCTAGGAGTCTGTAACGAATAGAGATATTTTCTCTATCTCTATTGACGTCCGCTCTCTATTGATTTCGAAAAGAAAGAAAAAGACAGCAAGTGTCAGAACGATTGGTATAACGATCTCTATCCGTTACGGAGTCCCAGCCCTGTTTGTCTATTTTAAACAAATAGATCCACGAATTCGAAATCATATGAATCTGGTCCTGAAGATGACACTTTTTTGATTCAAGGGTCAAGGTCCAAGGTAGGTATTGGTGAGGTTGATGCAACCTTTAGAGATTGCAGATTATTTGCGTGATCAAAGTTGCAAAAACTGCCAATATTTCCAAAACAGTTGAACTCAGGTATAGGAGGCAGGTATATCACATGGCATCTGCTCAGAATTTTACGTAGTAGAATCCGAATATTCAATAATATCCAGGGTATTCCATTTGAAATAAAAAAAGTTGTACCACGACCAGCTTTTCTGAAACGCCCTGTAGATATATTATGTGAAAGAGAGCTTAAAAAAAAGAATAATTTCAATCATAAAACTTTTATTTGAGACACTTCTTTCTAAAATGTCAAATAAAAAAGGTAGAGGGGGGTCAAATTTATAATCAATAACCCTGTAAATGCATACACGCATATCCAGTGCAAGACTCTACCAACTGAGCTACCGAACCTGTTTTATTTCTACCTTATCGTTCAAGCCTTTGATCAATTTAAGGTGTTTTCGCATCGGTGCCAGATTCATTGTAATATGATTAGAGGTTCAAAATACATACATATAAATAAATAAAATAAAATAAATAAAAAATGTTCGTTCTGAAGACCAATGGCAACCTTCGGTTACCGTAAGTATGGGAGTAGATTAGAAGTTGTTATAGGGTAACACATGCGCAATTAATGGCTGTTGGAATCCATTATCCTATCAATTACGGATGCATCGTCGACATATAGCGACATCAGCAGGCATCGTGACTGGACGCCCAACCATGCATCCACTGTTGATGGGATAATAGATTCCAATAGCCATTAATTGCGAATGTGTTACAATAACAACTTTTCATTCACTCCCATTCTAACGATAACCGCCGAAGCTTGTCATTGGTCTTCACAACCAACATTTTGAACTTGACCGACAAAGTAGAAATGAAACAGGGCTCGGCGTCTCGGTAGCTCAATTAGTAGAGCGTTTCAATGGATATGCGATATGAGGGTCCTGACTTCAACTCCTAGTTGAGGAGAGAAAATTTTCCATCAATTTTAATTAACGTCTGCATGTCACTAAACTCATTGGCGCATTATTGTTTTACTGTTAAGCTCTACAAATTGCATAATTTGTTTTAAACACCTATTAATGAATATCGAAATTGGGTGTCAGTCAATTTAGTGGCTCCCGAATAAAGCTGTGCGTTGTGCCCGAAAACTCGCTAACCCAGAAGCCTCTCAACTGATGCTGACTAGCCGTACACCGTAGGGATAATTTTTGAAAAGTTACGTGATTACTGGAAAGATGAAGCAAGAATTCCTGTGGTAACTTTCACTGAAATACTTGGCTGTAGGTAATTTTTTGAAAGGTAATGAAAAGTTGTCGTTAGAATTGCTAAGAGGATCTGATTGACTTAGGTATGCTAGACGCAACATTGGATTTCTCATTTATCATATTTTATTTTCATTAAAAGGCAAGATGCTACATGCAAAATATCTATTTTCAATCGTGTTCATTATTAGTGTCATTATTACGATATCTCAATCTCTGTCCTCCAGATTATCTACATGCACCCACATATTTTTGTCATTTGACTCTACCTGATAATATGTATAGGGGAACCGGGTATAGAACGGGGTACCAGGGTAGAACGGGGTACCACGTTTGAAATTTTCGCGGGTTAGTGCAACGCTGCCATATCGATATATATCACAGCACTATACCCTAGGAATACGTTGACAACAAATTTGACCTTGTTGGTAGTCCTTCGAAAGCTGTTCCGCCAAATGCATCACTATAAGAAGATCCACTGTAAGAATTGACAAATTTGCGAACAACGGTGAATGTTTAATTTTACTAGCCGGTCATTTTGTGTAGTATAGGTAGAAAGCCCTTCTCTTAGGGTACCTTTTCCCCATAAAATTAAATTATTAGTTAAAACCCTTCAATTGTTTATGTAGTCACAAGGGCGACGAATGCTCTTGGGGCAGAATGGGGAGAGGCAGAACGGGGTAAACCATGTCCCGCCCCACGTATTTGTTGAACTGCTAAACTTAATTGTAAATGTTATTTAATGACGTAAACTGTTTTAAATACATTGTAGATGGTAGCTATAGAACTTACTTCGTATTAAACAACATTTAACCATTATCATCCTGAATAATTTATTTTTTCTAGATGGTTCGAATATACGTAAGAAAAACGGAACAACAATGGTCTTCGGAGTGAATTCATCAGTTAGGAGTTAGAGTCAGTGATCAATAAAGACTATTGACTAAGTTTTAAACGACTATTCTATTCTGCCTCACATGTACCCCAATGTACCCCATAGGTGGGGCACAACGGGGAATTGTGCAGACTCTGTCATAAAAATAAATAGCAAAATACAGAAAAGGAAATAATGAAATATTTTTGTAATAATCATTAGAAATAACATCAAATAAAGTTTCCAAGAAAAAGTTTGAGAATCTGTAGGTAAATTTTCTCAAAAAAAAAAAAAAATTCAAACACCAAGTACCCCGTTCTACCCCGGGTTCCCCTACTTGCTAACATTATCTAGAATAGTACCTTCAGACCAATTCTCATATTTTCCCTTTCTGTTGTTATGTTGCAAACTGGGCAACCTAATTAATTAATTAATACACAAAAAGGTGGCTGAGGTACTCCAATAACCAAAATCGAGCAAATGGAGCTTCGTTTTTAGGGTGTCCGACCAACTCACACAGCGAAGAGTGAAGTGGGTAAACATCAAAAAGGCGCCACCTGTTTTACTACCCTGCAGTCAAACGAAGCTACCGATTATAAACTAAAAACAGGAAACACTCAATCCTAATTGGAAGTACTGCAAAAACCTAAATATGCATAAAATAAAATGAAATGAAAGCGCTTAAAAATTCACTCCAGTGCATGATTTTTATTTGCCCAAAATAGTTATTTATAATATTTATTGTAAATGGCAGCAAACAGCTGATAAGCACCAAAATTGAATTGTTTATTTAATAGCTTTTAAAAATAATAAAGAATCTATCAGTAAACTTAAATTACTGTGATATAATTGGCCATAATTACAACGCATAACCAATATAAAAACTAAAATTAGTAAGTACCTAAAGTCCGACAAATACCATTTTAAAGTCACGTGATACTGGTTGGAAAAAACGTATGTCCATTGATTATGTCGTTCATATCACCTACAAAATGCTACTAGTGATTAATTAATATTGAATTTTAGGATATGTTCCCACTAGCATTTTACAAACGCGTTTCTGAAGTAGTATTAACCAATCAGAGGGCAATTTTAATACTTGCAATTGTTGCGAGACTCACTTTTGTCGTATCTGCTGTCTGTTGTAATACATTCTGAACTTAAACTGGGTACCCGTTTTCTATTTGCTTCTTTTCGAGTTGGAAAAAGGTTAATATAGTCAAAATTATTAGCTGTGTTTGTTCATTGTATTATTTTCGAAAATAACTTTGACAAACTAATTGATGACAGTGACGGATTCTATTTCAGGTAAGAATATTATGAAGAATAATTAGACAGCAATTGTTTTGTCAATTTTACTATCACCGCTGTTTGAGATGTATTCAACAAGGATAGAGAAAAATCACGTGACTTTAAAATGGTATTTGTTTGACTATACTACTTAGTTACAGTAGTTAGGTGAATTAAATGTGTAATCTACAATATTCCAACCAAAAGGGTGGTATTTGAAGTGTCCAAACCTTACCTTACAATCTGGTTCATTATGGTGATCAAAAGTTATAATTAATTTCCTAAATACATTCATTAAGTTCAAATAAATGAAGGGTGATAATTAAGTACGGTTCGCACCCCTTGAATCAGTACCAAAATACTAAAAATACCGTCGTAAATGGATCCATTTTAACCTGGTGTACAGTTAGACCTATGTGTTTACACTAATTTGGACTACTTGGAATGTTCCAGGAAATCAAAATAATATGGTAAGTACCTAAACGTAAAATGAATTTAACTTAAACCTAAAGGGTTATAAGGTAATTTTTAAGACAGGTAGAGGTAATTCAGCTGGCTATAATAGGTATTGGAGAGTAGGTACAAGTGGTTGCAGGTAAAAGGCTCCAACTCCCAAGGAGATGGTGAAACCCTTAATACAGACGGGGTGGATGGTTCCCAAAACGGCACAACAATACGCAAATCTGATTATGTAGTTACTTGTTGGAATGATACTACTAAGAAGCTAGGCAAAATCAGGCAATGACAGAGTAGTAAAAAAACCAAAGGCAGCAAAAATATGTCGTAACTTGATTGACTGAAAATTCGACACGTAACAACACAACCCCTTCTAAAAAAAGAAAAAATGTAAAAAAAAAAGATACTGAAATAGGAATACACAAAGAAAACGCGCAAATAACTATATGAGAATTGGGTTGAAGTTAAGTGATCCATTGAACTAAGCAACGTCAACGTCGGGTGGATGAGCTTTAAGGTCCTTGGCATGCCAAACACCTACTGATCGACCGTTCTGGTCTTTCAACTCATATGACCAAGGAGATTTTATTTTGGAAATGATGAAAGGGCCAGAAAATTTTGGGGCAAGCTTAGATGTAAAATTCTTGGCAGCATCAGAGAGATGGTAATTTCTCTTCCAAACTGATTGGTCCACAACAAAACGTTCATGACGTCGGCGCAGATCGTAGCTGTGCCGTGATTTTTCATAGGCTTGCTTCAATTTCTTGTGAATATCGCTGAACAGTTCTAACAAATCGCGGGAGCGTGCCAAGGGATCGAAGTTGTTTGTCAAAGTCGAGAAAACGTCATTGCTGTGAGGAAGATGAAGTTCTCTTCCAAAAACAACAAGGTTTGGAGTAAAACCAGTTACGTCATGTCTAGCAGATCGAATAGCGCATCCAGCTTTAGCGAGAAATTTTTCCCAATGCCGATGATCCTGCTTTACATAGCTCGTTAAAATGGTCTTGAGCACTCGATGTACCCGTTCAACAGGGTTTTCAACAGGAAGTTTATGTTGAGTGGCTCACAGAAAAGCTATGCTTGCGAGCTAGTGTTCGATGATTTAGGGGGAGATCCCCTAAGTTATTATTTTTTCGAGATTTTTTTTTAAAACTTTGTCGAAAGTCATTTATTTGCGAAATTATTTTGGTTGTTGAATACCACATCACTACATCACTTTATTGCGAGCGGTTGTATTTGATGATAATTATATTTCCTTCCTGAAAAATAAAATTGTGGGGGCGGATCTATTTGCAAGAGAGAGAGAAACAAACTGATTTTATGGTTGTTTCCAATTTAAATGGTACATATTTTCTAAAACCCTAATCCAACACCTTTCTAAACAAAAATAAACAATTCTAAATTGATGCGATCGTACATCCACCTCTACACTGTCTCTGAGCTTGTCATTCAAATATTGCAATCAAAAAGCCTTGTGCTTTAATAACCCTTTCATATAGCCCAACTACGTTAAGAATATTTTCAAATCCTAAACACCTTTTACACCTCAAAACAATATTTCATAACTTAGTTTAACTAATAAAACTTCCTGTTCTATAAACGTATAAAATCCCTGTAATCGCTTACTGCCAAATTTTGTCCAATACTTATACTCAAAAATCGTGTACCTATATAGCCGGAGTAAATACTATCAAAATAATGAACATTTTATCTTAATTCATTTAAGTATTAACCAAAATATCTAACCAATCATTTTCTAGACGGGATAAAAAAGTGAATTCGATTATTCAAACTTTTTAGTAAAATTCATTTCAATTAAGTCATTTGAAATAAATTTCTCTATCTATGCTAAGCACAAAATATTCAAAGTCAATTCACTCAAGTTAATAATATTTATGCAATAAAGTTTCATAATCATTTCAATCATTGATAAATTCAAAATAAAACTTGTCACTAGAGCACTTACATTCCGTCCTTAACACACTAAACTAATTTAAAATAATTCTTTTGATTATTAGAGCTTGCACATAATGTTGAACGAATTTAAATGTTCTTTCTTTCACAATTTTCAGTTACTTTTTCAAAGATTCGATTTAAAGTGTTTTCCCGAGGCAACAAAATAAAAGAAGCTCTTCGCGAATTTAATTCGCACTGACTTATTAGGTACAACAATATGGGCGGTCGTTTGACCATCTGTAAAGGACACTTTAGTTCAAGGAAAAACCGCATTCGACACTCGTGCCGGCAATAAGTTATAGGATCTTGGCACAACTGCCCGCTTTACGGAGGTGACATGGGCGGTTTGTAGTTTTGAAGGTCGATGGAGAGAAACTCGCTCAAGTTATATAAAAGTGTAGATATATATTTTCCCAAATATGCCCTTACATATACACTAGTGCTATAGGATGCATGACCCTCCGAACACTGGGGTCCTTATAGGGAGCCACACGTCAACGCTGCTTGGGGGTTTGTTAATTATCGTCACTCTTATGCCTTGTCCAGAGGGGCTTTCCCAATGAGAGATAATTGCGCTGGACAACGATAAGGCTGAAGATACCCAAAGGGGCTTTCCCAACGAGAGGTAGTTGCACTGGGGAGACTTAATTCCAGAGGGGCTTTCCCAACGAGAGGTAGTTGCACTGGTTTATGTCTGCCTGTTGCTTCACTCAAAAAAATCTTGATCATAATATCAATGAACTGCTTTCATAAATTACATTTTCATTGATTCAGTGAAATTTTCATTAATCCCAGGTACAGAAAACTGTAAGTATTATGATTTCATGAACAGCTATCATTAAAATAAAGAATGAAGCTTCATCAAGTTATGAATAGTCATCTACATGAATCTATGTTGAATAGTGCATCGGTTACAAGAACTAAGTTCATTGATATTATGAAATTAAACCTTGATATTAAAGAAAATTTCTTTGATGGGAGCTTCCACGGAATATTCATAATATAAATGAATATTAACATGAATAATATGAATATGGTTCATATGACCTTACTAGAAAATTATCCTTTTAAGAACGAAATTCATTGATACAATGTACGGTTCATTTAAAACAAGCAAGTATTCCTAGAAACAAAGCTGCAACCATTACATCAAGATAAATCATAAATACAATGAAACAGTTCATAGCATTAATGTAGACAGTTCCTAAGCACATGCGCAAAGGTAGCTGCAGTCGGGCAACGACATAGAAAAATATGTTGAAATAGGAATAATTACATTTCTATTTTCTGGGTGCACTGCTACGTACTTCGTTCAAGTCGGTTTTTTCGGTTTTGTGTTGTTCGAAGTGTTAAATAGAAAGTCGATTATACCTGTCGCCGGTTTTTTCTAAAGGTAAGTTGTATACCTCTATTACCTCTATAATATGTATACTTATTATGTAGGTAGAACTTGGATGCCTTGCACGGAGACGGTCTAGTCTCAAAATGGGAATGCGAAAGAAATGACCTACAGATTTAAATGTCATCCGGGGAGAACGTGAAAGACAAAAGCGTCAAGAGCTCCTCAGAATTTCTAAGGAATACTGAAGTCTCTAAAAGTAAGTATACTCAATCCCAAATCAAGTTGTAATTTTTTTAATCGATATATTTTTGTTAAATGGTTTTGTTTCACTAGGTAGAAAAGCAGAAGATTCAATACCGCAGCTAGTGTTTCATAGCCGAGGCAAGGAAACCAGCCAAAGCATCAAATCTTATTTTCTGATGTGGCTTGTTTTAGAAACTTTGGATGTTGATAGTGTTGCGCGTAAAATTACCCTTAAACTGTTTGAATAGTAAATTTAAATTAATAGGTAAACCACAATAGGCCTAGGTACTGTAAGACACTCTTAAGGAATGCGGCCAGCGCAACAAAGTGCTCGCGGCTACTCAGTGGTGTGGGAGTAGGTTCAATAATAAAAGTTAGCTTAATAGGGCGCCACTGATTTATAAAATACAATCCGCGGACTTAAATCAGAAAGTCCCTGATCTCCAAAATTCCTATAAAAATGTACCTACCCAATGTACCTATCCTTCAAAATAAAACAATTTTACCTTGGTTTGGTTGATGTCAGTAGGGATAAAATAAGAGTCAAATCTAAAAACAATGATTAAAAATCTATTTAATAAAATGGGGGGTATATGTTCAAAACTGCAAAGGCCAATATAAGGCAATATGTAAAATACCACAATATATATTATTATTAATAGTAAAAAAAAAATCAAAATGTAGCAAGGACCAATGTGGCCTTATAAAAGACACTGCAATGAATTTAAGATTTACCAATAGATTAAATGTTTGACTACCTTAGTTAAATGAGAGTAAAAGAGAACCAACAGTTATTAAAGATGTTAATAAGAGTAATTAAAACCTGTGCACGCTTATACCATGGTATACCGGGGCGGGTTTCTACAAAAATGTCACCTTAAATATAGTACATTAAAAATCATTGGTACTGTACACCCTTGTAATGATTAAGGCAGTAAAACAACCTTGGAAATATACCAATTAAGTATCAGAAATACCATCAATAATAATAATAAAATAATTTAAGAAATGTTATAAAATCAATGGGTACATCACCCCTTTTGGTCCTCCCTGCAGTCTAAACACCCATTTCTATAACTGTCTCCTGACAGCCTTACAACCTGCATAACAGACCCCATCAACTTCTATTGACTCCCTTCTTACAACGTGAATTTCGGTCTCAACTCAGTGTTGTGGGTACTCTTGACACCTCAACTTCGAGACTAATAAACCGTCAGAGAGGAAAAACCCACTGGTAAAGATTCTGTAGGCCTCGCTAACAGCCTGACAAAAAAACAATCCTAAAAAAAACCCTGAAAGAGTACAAAAGTCTTAGAACTCCTTCATACTTATAAAAAAATGAAAAATCCCAACCCTCAAATAGTATATAAATGATTGGAATTAAATAGCAAAATCCCCTGAAACCTGTAGGTTATTTTAAACAAAAAAAACCCCTTAATTAATAGCCCATTAATGCCCCTTAAACGATTAATGAGTCTGCACATGGCCTCGTGGAGGTCAAATTGCTCTTTTTATAGGATCTCAAATATTTACAAAAATACAGATAAGTTAATCTAAATATTGATAACGGAAAGGTAAATTTGAGAATAGTAAAAACGTTTAAAATTACCTGGTTACAATTGGGCTAGTTGAACAAATGTGCTCTAGTGCTTCACACGACAAACCAACAAAAGGGCGTAGATTTCGGTTCCAGAAAATTCTGTGTGGTTGGCTTACAAATACGGGTACGACCAAATCCAAAGCTTTCACCCCAAAACCAATTAAGCCAGCAACCACTAAATCCCAGCGTCTTCAAATCCCACAAAAAGGTGGATGTTCCCAAGGAACGTTGCCAAAAGGACCGCTGGTAAAATCTGCCAAGAACTTGTTGTTTGCTCAACGTGCGAATTTAAAAGAGAACGATCCCTTTTCAGCGATTTATTAGGTAGGCTTCAATATGAAAAATTTTCTAGAATCCCAGTTTTTTTTTCCTTTAAGATGTCCTCTGGTGCCAGATTTCCGATCTCGACCAGGAAGACGGAACACCCAGTTTCAATCGGAACACAATCAGCTTGAAACAGAACACTCCGAACCACAATGATGACCCACAAAACTCCAAGTTGTTATCAAATTCTCTCCCCTAACACCAATTAACACTAATTAATCACTTATACAAGTTATTAATCGCATCTACTTAGTCTTCAGTCTAAAAACCATCAAAAAGACCGGTGAATGTTTAGGGATCACAGTTACAGTGACTCTATATTACCCACAGCGTTCAAGTACGCCGGCAACGGTGCTCGAAACGAATCAACAAGTGGCATATAACCCCACAATATTTCTGGAGGAAAACAAACTTTTGAAAATGGGAAAAGTAAAGGAAATAAGGGTGGAAAATCGATTTAGAGTGTGCTAAAGTGATTTGTGTTGTTGCAGAAATTTTAATAAAGGAAAATACGAGATCCGTAAGTGTTGACAATTGATATTTATTTGAAAGTAAACAAACCTTTTCACCGACATTTAGGGCCTTTTAGAAAACTTTCGAAAGCTAAATAAAGTGAATTCCTATCCTACCAGTAGGGCTTTATTATCCTGAAACTACCCTGTCCTCTAAATACAAAGAATTCCCTCATTATTACCTTGAAAAATATACCTTTAATCAACACCCAGATATTGTTTTGCATCCAACCAAAAGGCAAAAATCTAGCAAAATTCAATGAGCAACCTATCAATCACTGAAAAATATTAAACCTCAGGTATACAGCTCTATAAATATTCTCACAAATAACTGAATTAATTACTGAATTTATTCGAAATTCTCAATTACGTTAAGGCAAAATTTTAACGTAACATTTTCTCCCCTTTCGTCATCAAAAAAAAAAAAAAAAAAATAATGGTTCCTTACAACTACTTCTAACCTAACTATACACTTCATAACCGAACCAGTCTGTGGACAATGAACATCATCCCACCTATGCATCTGGTGACTCTTTCAGGTCCTTTATATGCCACACACCTTTTGCATTTCCAAACTCATCACGCAACTCATAAGTCCAAGGTGATAAACGCTTGTGAACAATAAAAGGCCCAAGATAATCTGGTGCTAGCTTTCGCGAATAAAATTTACTAGCATCGGACAAAGAATAATTCTTACGATAAACAAGTTGATTGGGTAAGTACTCAACATGACGACAACGAAGATTATAACGATCAACACTCTTTTTCCCAGCAGCTTCCAGACGACGCCTAATATCCTCAAACATCTGATCCATTACAGCCGTACGTTGCTGTACACTAACTTCAGAAGTCTGGTCTAACTGTGGAATATCCTTCTTATAATCATCGCCACGAAGAATCATACGCCGACCAAAATTTACAAAATAGGGGTTAAGTTGGGTGGTATCGTGAGTCGAAGTGCGAATGGCACAACCCACCTTATCCAGATTGACATCCCAATCTCTATGGTTGTCTGAGAGATACATACTCAACATGGTCTTAAGAGTTCTATTAGTCCGTTCAGTAGGATTTGCACGTGGATGATAATTGGCATTATACTTGAGACGGACTTTATAAGTCTCAGCTAATTTCTTGAAATGAGAGCTACGATATTGAGGACCATTATCACAAAGAATTGTGGAAGGAACTCCAAACAACAAAAACACATGATTTTCCATAAACCTTGTAACAGCCTCAGCAGTAGCACGACGAAGCGGATGAAGCAGAACAAACTTTGACAAATAATCTGTCACCACGAGCAGAAAACAATTACCACCTTTGGATCTTGGCAAAGGACCAATTAGGTCAGTAGACACTACTTCCCATGGCCTCCGAGGTTTTGAATGACTAACCATTTTTGCCTTAGGCAACCCAGTTTCAGATTTATGCTGGAGACAAACCACACAACGCCTAACAAACCTAGCTATGTCACTTCGCATTTTTGGCCAATAATATTTCTCAGCAGCACGTTTAAAAGTCTTATAAACACCTGTATGACCGCAAGTAGGAGGTTCATGAACACTAGCAATAACCCTTCCCCTCTCTTCCTTTGGGACCACTTCCTTCCAATTTTCGTCCTCTGGATTCAACTCAGGATACGGGCACTTAACATATTTCCACAACCTACCCTCATTTTCCCTCCATCCAGAAAACTTAAGAGGATTGGATTTGATCTTCCTCACCATACCAAGGTACCACTTATCGACAACAGAAGAAGGTTCATCAATCACAACGAGATCTAATTTAGGGACAGCTCTAGAAAGCATGTCAGGGACGATGTGTTCCTTGCCTTTCCGATGAATTAACGTGAAATCATATTGCTGGAGTTGGACTTGCCATCTTGCCAAACGACCTGTAGGCTGTTGCATATTCTGCAACCAAACTAATGAGTAGTGATCCGTAACCACTGAAAATTTGACAAGGTCCAAATAAGGACGAAACTTTTGAAGGGACCACACAACGGCGAGACATTCCCTCTCTGTCGTTGAAAAATTCTGTTCCTGTTTTGTCAGACTTCGACTTATGTAACTAATCACACGCTCTGTACCATCAGCATGAGGTTGAACCAAAACAGCCCCAATACCATACCCAGAACTATCACACTGCACAACAAAATCCAAGGAATAATCAGGCGCCGCCAACACAGGCGCACTAATCAAACACTCTTTAATACTCCTAAAAGCAGAGTCACAGTCTGGAGTCCAGTCAAACTTACGATTCTTCCTCAACAAACCAGTAATGGGAGCTATAACAGTCGAAAAATCCTTTATAAATCTACGGTACCACGAAAAAGTGCCTACTATCCTCCTAACCTCAGTAACACTAGTAGGAACAGGAACATCCAACATAGCTTTAACCTTATCAGGGTCGACATGTAATCCTTGGCTATCAACTACATAACCCAGATACTTTAAACTTGGTTTACAAAACTGACACTTCGCACGGCCCACAGTGAGATTGGCCTGACGCAACCTACGAAATACCTCCTCCAGGACCTTCAAGTGCGTCTCAAAATCGGGGGTAACAATCACTATATCATCTAGATACACGAAAACATATGGCTCAAGATCAACTCCAAGGACATTATCAATGAGTCTTTGCCAGGTGGCAGGGGCATTATGTAACCCAAATGGAAGTCTTTTAAATTGAAACAGACCACGATTAGGGATGGTGAAAGCGGTGTAGGGACGAGAAGACTCAGCGACTGGTACCTGCCAATATGCTGACTTAATGTCCATAGTAGAACAAAACTTGCTTTGAGAGAGTTTATCGAGGGTGTCAGTAACCTGAGGAAGCGGATAACTATCGCGTTCACACACAGCATTAATCTTCCTGTAATCCACACAAAGTCGGAACGAACCATCCTTCTTTTTAACCATCACGACTGGTGATGCCCACGGACTTTTCGACGGTTCCACAACCCCAAGCTTTATCATCTCATCCAATTCCCTATCGATGTGTTGCTGCATTATGGGAGAAACTCTGTACCAACGCTGCTTAATAGGCCTGGCCTTAGTAACAATAACATGTTCCACTTGGTCCGTACAACCCAATTTATCACCCATAAGCCTAAAACTGTCATCCAACAACGCATTTAATCTACTCTCCTGGTCGTCTGTCAGAACGGTTTCATCAGCTACTTCCACAGAAGCAATTTCAGGCAGACTCGAAAAACACCACTCACCACACCGTAGATCTGGCACAACACCCATAGCCTTCCAGAAATCGGTACCCAAAATCAAAACATGCGGAAGTTCCGGCATAACTAAAGCCTTAATAAGACGAGTACGATCCCTGACTTTCATCGGTATCTCACAAGTACCAATACTGCGACACATTTGACCATTAGCCACACTGCAACTTGGCGACTGACTCTGGTCGAGACGAGGTGACAAAAACTTTAACAACTTCCAACCGGGACCACCAATAACAGTACGAGATGCCCCTGAATCGAGAAGACCCAAAACTTCCCTTCCTAAAATATCTACACGCAAATAAGGTCTCTCATCATTCTGGGCATGCTCAAGGACATAATTCAGAATAGCTGTACAATCATTCGCGCTCGCTAAGTCATTATTCCGACTTAGGAGCGCCCGCCCGCGTTTCCCGACTTGCAATTAGGGCAAGTTCTGACGGTAAAACCATCCTTCTTACAACGGAAACAAAATTTCGGCCTGGGTAGAGAGCATCCTACAGCTCGATGACCAGGTTTCTTACACCTGAAACAAATAATTTCCTGCCTCACAGTCTCTCCATCCTCAGGACTTTTATCAGAAATATTCACAGTGGCTATACCAGCCGAAACATCAGGCACCTCATGAACATAGGCCAAATCAGGCTCAAGAAGATTGGCACGTCTAGAAGGTTGTGAATAGCGTTCAACAGATTCCCTTCTCTCTTCGAGTCGACGACACAGAGTACGCAATTGGTTAACAGATGAAACATCAACTAAAGCCAGCTGACCCTGGTAAAATGGAGCTAAATTACGAAGCAAAATTTTCAACTTAGCATCCTCCGAAACCGGACAAGTAAGCCTTTTAAAATAACCGGCCATAACGGCCAAATAGATACCTATACTCTCATCCTGACCCTGCGTCCTCCTACAAATCTCATCAAAAAGTTTTTCGTTATAATTACAGGGTTGGAATTCCTCACGCAATAAGTCTACAAATTCATCCCAAGTGGTGACGTCACTCCTGTAAGCCAAATAAAATTGGTATGCCTTACCAACAAAAAGATCAATTCCTGAATCTAAAAGTACAGCCTTAGGGACCTGACGAGCAACCCGAAGTTCCTCAGCTTTCTCAAGAAAAGCACTCAGAGACAAACCCTTTTTATCACCGGAAAATTGCAAATTCCATTTACTAGGGAGAACTATTCTATTAAGCGATGGAGAGGAAGTTCGATGAAGAACAGAAGAGTTGACAGCCCCTCCGATGTTAGCATGAAAACTTCCTTCTTCTTCATCCTCAGAACCACTGGTAGTAACACGACCTATACCAGAACCACCAGCCTGCGATTCCAAAAGATAAAGACTAGGAGGAATACCCTTTTCCTGTTCGTATTTGGAAGCTGCATCCTCTAAACTTTTGACCAAAGTAAAAGACATGGCGACCCACTCTGACCTAGACTTTTGTTTTGCCAGATCTCCAGCAGAATCCATATGGTCCAAACGATTGAGAATGTGACTCAACTTAGTCTGTAACTTCAGAAACTCTCCACTCTTCCAATCACCTAAAAATTTACCTATAAGAGGAATAATCTCCTTAATTTTCCTATCGACCACAGCGGCGTCCTCCTCAAATGTAAAAGGATACTCAGGAAACCTGACACTATCACCACTCTTCTCTAATTGTCGAGCTATCACCAACCTATGCCGCATCTCATCACAATTGCCACCTGCGATACCCCTAATGGCAAGCTCGTAAACCAGCTCATCCTTGTCCAACCTATTTACATGCATTGTCCTCGACATGATGAAGCTGCTCCAAAACAAGGAAAAAAACAAAATAAAATCACCAGTACTAACTATGTTACAAGATTCCTAACGACCGACAAAATATTCAGAGACTGATCAATATCCAAAAACAACGAACAACAATATCCAAGATCAATCAAAATCACGCAATCAGTATGAATATCACAAACAGAAAAATAAAAACAAAAAAAAATAAACCAATGGTGATAATCGAACAAACCAACCAAATACTATACCTCAGTTCGATATCACTACCAGCTTTGTTCAACTTGTAAAAATAAATAAATTTGTACTTAGTAAATTTAATAAATTGAGTGTTTTATGTAACCAAGGTTTTGTATTTAGAAATAATCTCCTCTGCCACTCAACCAAACCATTAAACCATTAATTATGACATTATTTAACTTTAAAAAAAAAATTCAAAAAAAAATCCAAACAACAAAAAAAAAATTCAAACAGGTTCAAAACAACCCTTAATAAAACCAAAAAAAACAAATTAAATCGCCCCACGTTGGGCGCCAAAATGTTGCGCGTAAAATTACCCTTAAACTGTTTGAATAGTAAATTTAAATTAATAGGTAAACCACAATAGGCCTAGGTACTGTAAGACACTCTTAAGGAATGCGGCCAGCGCAACAAAGTGCTCGCGGCTACTCAGTGGTGTGGGAGTAGGTTCAATAATAAAAGTTAGCTTAATAGGGCGCCACTGATTTATAAAATACAATCCGCGGACTTAAATCAGAAAGTCCCTGATCTCCAAAATTCCTATAAAAATGTACCTACCCAATGTACCTATCCTTCAAAATAAAACAATTTTACCTTGGTTTGGTTGATGTCAGTAGGGATAAAATAAGAGTCAAATCTAAAAACAATGATTAAAAATCTATTTAATAAAATGGGGGGTATATGTTCAAAACTGCAAAGGCCAATATAAGGCAATATGTAAAATACCACAATATATATTATTATTAATAGTAAAAAAAAAATCAAAATGTAGCAAGGACCAATGTGGCCTTATAAAAGACACTGCAATGAATTTAAGATTTACCAATAGATTAAATGTTTGACTACCTTAGTTAAATGAGAATAAAAGAGAACCAACAGTTATTAAAGATGTTAATAAGAGTAATTAAAACCTGTGCACGCTTATACCATGGTATACCGGGGCGGGTTTGTACAAAAATGTCACCTTAAATATAGTACATTAAAAATCATTGGTACTGTACACCCTTGTAATGATTAAGGCAGTAAAACAACCTTGGAAATATACCAATTAAGTATCAGAAATACCATCAATAATAATAATAAAATAATTTAAGAAATGTTATAAAATCAATGGGTACATCACCCCTTTTGGTCCTCCCTGCAGTCTAAACACCCATTTCTATAACTGTCTCCTGACAGCCTTACAACCTGCATAACAGACCCCATCAACTTCTATTGACTCCCTTCTTACAACGTGAATTTCGGTCTCAACTCAGTGTTGTGGGTACTCTTGACACCTCAACTTCGAGACTAATAAACCGTCAGAGAGGAAAAACCCACTGGTAAAGATTCTGTAGGCCTCGCTAACAGCCTAACAAAAAAACAATCCTAAAAAAAACCCTGAAAGAGTACAAAAGTCTTAGAACTCCTTCATACTTATAAAAAAATGAAAAATCCCAACCCTCAAATAGTATATAAATGATTGGAATTAAATAGCAAAATCCCCTGAAACCTGTAGGTTATTTTAAACAAAAAAAACCCCTTAATTAATAGCCCATTAATGCCCCTTAAACGATTAATGAGTCTGCACATGGCCTCGTGGAGGTCAAATTGCTCTTTTTATAGGATCTCAAATATTTACAAAAATACAGATAAGTTAATCTAAATATTGATAACGGAAAGGTAAATTTGAGAATAGTAAAAACGTTTAAAATTACCTGGTTACAATTGGGCTAGTTGAACAAATGTGCTCTAGTGCTTCACACGACAAACCAACAAAAGGGCGTAGATTTCGGTTCCAGAAAATTCTGTGTGGTTGGCTTACAAATACGGGTACGACCAAATCCAAAGCTTTCACCCCAAAACCAATTAAGCCAGCAACCACTAAATCCCAGCGTCTTCAAATCCCACAAAAAGGTGGATGTTCCCAAGGAACGTTGCCAAAAGGACCGCTGGTAAAATCTGCCAAGAACTTGTTGTTTGCTCAACGTGCGAATTTAAAAGAGAACGATCCCTTTTCAGCGATTTATTAGGTAGGCTTCAATATGAAAAATTTTCTAGAATCCCAGTTTTTTTTTCCTTTAAGATGTCCTCTGGTGCCAGATTTCCGATCTCGACCAGGAAGACGGAACACCCAGTTTCAATCGGAACACAATCAGCTTGAAACAGAACACTCCGAACCACAATGATGACCCACAAAACTCCAAGTTGTTATCAAATTCTCTCCCCTAACACCAATTAACACTAATTAATCACTTATACAAGTTATTAATCGCATCTACTTAGTCTTCAGTCTAAAAACCATCAAAAAGACCGGTGAATGTTTAGGGATCACAGTTACAGTGACTCTATATTACCCACAGCGTTCAAGTACGCCGGCAACGGTGCTCGAAACGAATCAACAAGTGGCATATAACCCCACAATATTTCTGGAGGAAAACAAACTTTTGAAAATGGGAAAAGTAAAGGAAATAAGGGTGGAAAATCGATTTAGAGTGTGCTAAAGTGATTTGTGTTGTTGCAGAAATTTTAATAAAGGAAAATACGAGATCCGTAAGTGTTGACAATTGATATTTATTTGAAAGTAAACAAACCTTTTCACCGACATTTAGGGCCTTTTAGAAAACTTTCGAAAGCTAAATAAAGTGAATTCCTATCCTACCAGTAGGGCTTTATTATCCTGAAACTACCCTGTCCTCTAAATACAAAGAATTCCCTCATTATTACCTTGAAAAATATACCTTTAATCAACACCCAGATATTGTTTTGCATCCAACCAAAAGGCAAAAATCTAGCAAAATTCAATGAGCAACCTATCAATCACTGAAAAATATTAAACCTCAGGTATACAGCTCTATAAATATTCTCACAAATAACTGAATTAATTACTGAATTTATTCGAAATTCTCAATTACGTTAAGGCAAAATTTTAACGTAACAATAGTTCAAAAACAGCTGGAACAAATATAGATATAATATATATTTATGGAAACAGGATTTAAGGAGGATTTGAAAGATAATAGAATATACGGTTAGTGTCATTTAAAATAAAAATACATAAGTAGGTACTTAGATTTTTAAATTTTCAGATTTTGGGATGCCCATTGGTTTGTTTGACAATTCTGGAAGATGATACGAAGAAACCATGCAACTTTTGCATTAAAAGCTTTTTTCCTATTGCTCATATTCATCAGTACAGGGGACACGCAAATATAAAAAATGACCCTTTACCCCATTTAAAATCATAAGTATATTTAAGGCATAATTCATGAAATTATTTTAATAAAAATAAAGAATATGGTATATATTATTGAAAACGTCATTATTAAATATAATGAATGCAATTCTTAGTATTCAAGACTGTGATTCATAAATACAATGAAAGGGTTTCATCAAATTATATCTGGGCTTCATTAATATTATGCCGTCTGTTCATCAGGACAATGAAAAAGTACATATAAACTAAGAACGATGTTTATTGTTACTATGAAAAGTTTCATTAATACAAAAACCTTACTACATACCTTAATGTTCGCTGTTCATACACAAGATGAATCGAAATAGGAATTAAGAAATTGTTCATACTTCAATAACCTAGAGTTCATGTAATCAAAGAAACCGTTCTTTGGACCGATTTTAATGAATTGTTCATTAAATCTAAGAACAACTTCTTTTTATTTATGCTACTATTTGGTTGAGTGTTGGCTTGGCCAACTATTTATACCAATTTATTGCTGAATTGCAATAAACATCCGATCGAATCGGCAATTAAATTAATCAGGTTGAATACCGGGTTCTCCTTTCCTAAGCAGCTAGTTGACATATGCCCCCCCTCCATGAAGCATTGGACCGCAATGCTTGGAAGAGATATTTAAAACAAAATATATAAAAATACCATAATAATGTCAAAAAATACAATAATATCTTGATCCTAAAAATAACCCTTTTTTACAATAATTTCCTAATTATAAAATATCCCTGCTTAACAATCCAAATATCGAGTATAGAAAACAAATTAAAAATTAAAATTAACAAAAGCTTTTTATAGTGGGATGGGTCAGGGTGCATTATAATTCAGGTTACTACAAAAAAAAATATCTTACAACTAAGAAATATCATCAACTTCATCGCTTCAGCCATGTTTTTTTTTTCTTTTGATCCGGTCCTGTTTTTTGTATTGTGGGTTTGTTCTGGTTCTAAGTACTTCTTGGTGGGTCAGCTAGATCGTGGGGTGATATCGGTCCTGTAGTGATACCAGTGATACCTCGACAGGTATATTTCTGATTGTCGAGATAGTTGTCATTAATTGATTATTGTCAAGTCGAGTGTCATTATATTAATTATTGTTCGTGTAAAACTTGAGAATTATTGTATTTAAATAGAAAGTATTTGAAGACATAAGAAGTTTCCTAGGTTCTTAGTACTACAGTCCCATGGTTTAATTATCGTTTCCTGGTTTGTTATGCTTCTTTCTTGTTCAATGTGCTGTATTCTGTCTTTCAAGTGGATTGGTTCTGGCTCGAAGTACTTCCTGGTGATTTGGTCATCTGGGTCGTGGGTTTGCGCGTTCCCACGGCCCAAGTAATCCTTGATCATTTCTTTTGTGAGTGGAAATGGTACTGTGGTCTGTTTACTTTTTGTCCATACCCATTTGTTTCTTCTGGTTTGAAGTTCCTAGCCCCTACTCGGTCCAGAGCTAGATCCTTCTATTACAATAATAGTCAACCATCCAAGGACCTTTTTTTTCAGTTATACATGAAAACCCCATACTATGTGAGTGGCTTGCTTACATCAAGTCCTACAACTTTTCCTCTACGACTTTTCTCGGAAATGGCACGTATGCGCGCAGGCGACTCGCAAACATTTTAGGGGTATCGGACTCCCCCAATTTGCCATTATTCTTGTCGGCCAAGTTGATTTCCGTGATTTAGAAATAAAAATCAAACATTATTCGTGAAATTAGATTTTCATGTATCAAGAAACATAACCACGTCAGATCGACATTTTGGGGGTATCGGACTCCCCCAATTTGCCATTATTTTTGTCGGCCAAGTTGATATCCGTGATTTAGACATAAAAATCAAACAGTATTCGTAAAATTAGATTTACCTACATGTATCAGGAAACATAGCTACGTCAGATCGACATGTTTGCGAGTCGCCTGCGCGCATACGTGCCATTTCCGAGAAAAGTCGTAGAGGAAAAGTTGTAGGACTTGATGTAAGCAAGCCACTCACAAAGTATGGGGTTTACATGTATAACTGAAAAAAAAGGTCCTTGGATGGTTGACTATAACTTCCATCGAATTCGTTTTGTGGTTCGTCCCTGGCTAATGGTTTTGTATATACATGCAAAAAAAAAAAGTTTAATATACAAAAAAAAAGCTTATTCCCGAACTTATTCCTATAATTAGTTTAATTATGACCCACCTTCGGGCCACCAAATTTCATCATTTGGTTATTTGTTGATCATGGTTCCAACAGGTAAGTTTAGTCCGACTTGTTTTTTGTATACCCATATGCCTTCTTTTTGCAGCTCGTACTTTTCTAAGATCCCTTCGGCGGCTTCTTCCGTCGATAAGAATGTTTCTGATTCTTCTTCTTTTATAGGATGACCTCATAATTCCCTTAGAATTATGAGGTCATCCACTAGATTCCTCTTATATTGAGCAATCATTCCTCTCCATCCCTCCTTGTTTACTCTATTTAATGTCTTACTCTATTTTTTCATCCTATCTCAACTTCCTATTTCCCTACTTCATAGTTTCACTTATGTTTTATCTGTATAATCAGTCTTCTTCTTCCTCGTTTTCTGCTTCACTGCTTCCAATTTCCTCTTCAATTTTTTCTTCGTCGTCTTCATCCTCATCAACTTTAGATTCTGCGTTTTCAGCTATATCTGTCTCATCTGCCCTTTCTTTAATAGTCGCAGCTTCTGTCCATGGATCGTAGTAGAGTAACATCCTACTCACATGGACCGTATCCTTTTTTCTGCTTTCAATCTTTTGTACTTCGTAATTCACTTCTCCCATTTTTCTTATTACTTTGTATGGTCCAAACCATCTTAAGAGTAATTTTTCGCTTCTTCCAACCTTTCTAATTGGTATGAACACCTTAACTTTGTCTCCAACTACGAAATTTAATTCTCTATGTCGTTCGTCAAAATGTCCCTTATATTTGCCTTGTCTTTTTCGTATATTTTCTAGTGCTATGGCTCTTATTAAGAGTGCCTTTTCTCTAATTTGCAGAGCGTCCGTTTCGTTGTCAGCGTCCAACAATGCAGCTTCTGCTGGTAGTGTGGGTTCCCTTGCATATGTTAACATAAATGGGCTAAATCTCGTTGTGTCATGTATTGCTGTATTATACGCAAATGTTATAAATGGTAGATAGCTACACCAGTCCGTTTGCTGTGTGTTACAATACATGGATAACATGTCAGCTATTGTCTTACTTAGCTTTCCAGTGAGACCATTACAACAAGGATGGTATGCGGTTATAAACTGGCTTCTTACTCCCATTAATTTTCCTAATTTCCTTACCAATTCCGATTGAAAGATTTTTCCTCTGTCGCTGAGCAGATATCTTGGCATCCCGTGTATCAAGAATACTTTTTCCAGTGAAAAATTTGCAACTGGTCCGGCTTTTCCATTCGGTAAGGCGGCTGTGATGGCATATCGTGAGGCGTAATCGGTAACTACAACTATCATTGTTTTCCTTTTACTGCTTCTTCTAAATGGGCCTAAAAGATCCATTCCGATTTTGTCGAAAATTGTTCCCACCGGTATTGGTTGTAACACCCCTGGCGTTTTTCTGTAAGGTTGTCTTTTTCTAACTTGGCAATCTGGGCATCCCTTAACGTACTTTTCGATGTCCTTTAGCATTCCGTCCCAAAAAAATCGGTTTTTAATTTTGTCCATTGTTTTGCTCAGTCCCAAGTGTCCACTTGTCGGTGATGCATGTAGCTTCCACATAATTTCTTCTCTCATTGACTTTGGTACTTCTAATACTTTTTCTAAGCCGTTTTTTGTCTTATTTATTTTATAGAGTAAGTCTTTTTCAATCCTAAAATTTTTTGCTCTTCTTCTGATGCCAATATTAATTTCTGGGTCGTCTGGTTTTCTTATAGCTTTGAATATTTGTTTTAGACTTGGGTCTTTCTTCTGTAATGTAGCCGTTTGCACTGATTTTAGTGTGAATGTGGGGACCGCCTATTTTTCTTCTTTTTCCTGGGATTCTGGTTGAGGCACTGGATTGTGGGACATACAGTCGGCGTCGCTATGTGTTGACCCTTTTTTATATACAACCATGTAATCGAATTCTGCAAGTTTTAGTGCCCACCTTGCCAAGCGTCTGTTGCTTTCCTTAATGGATTCCATCCAGCAAAGAGCATGGTGGTCAGTGACGATTTTTACTGGTCTTCCGTAAATTAAGTGTCTCAGATAGCTCAATGCCCACACTACGCCTAAGAGTTCTAATTCACTAATTGAATAGTTTTTTTCGCTATTTGAAAGGCTTCTGCTTATGTAGGCTATTGGATATGCTTCTTCCTTGTCGTCTTCTTGTAAAAGTATACTGCCCCAATTCCACATGTTGCTGCGTCGGTGTGCAAAATGGTATCTTTATTTGGATTGAAATGCTGTAGCACAGGAAACCAGTTTTTCTTTAAGGATGTTAAATACTTTGTTTTGTTCAGAACCCCATTTGAACCCTATGTTCTTTCTTTTAACTTCATGTAGCGGTCTTGCTATTGATGCGAAGTTATGTATAAATTTTCTATAAAAATTACATAATCCTAGAAAGCTCTGTACATCTTTAATTTTCTTTGGCGTCGGGAACCCTTTCATGCAAATTATTTTTTCTTCATCTGGTAATATGCCTTGCTCCTTTACTTTGAACCCTTGTAGTTTTATTTATTTAATTATTTTTTTTCGAATATTCGCATTTGCTTGGTTTTAGAGTAAGGTTAGCCTGTCGTAATCGCTCAAAAACTTTCTTTAGTTTGCTCAAGCGTTCTTCGAATGTTTGTGAGAATATAATGATGTCGTCTAGGCACTTCCTTCCATTTCATATCCCAAAAAACTTGGTCTGCTAGTTCTTGGAAAGTGGCTGGAGCGTTGCATAATCCAAAACTTAAAACATTAAATTCGTAAGTCTCATGTCCTTGCGCCACGAAGGCAGTGTATTGCTTGGACTTCTCTTTGACTGGAACTTGCCAATATCCGGAAAACATATCGAGTGTGCTGAACTATTTTGCATTGCCCAAGTATGACAAAATGTCATCGATCTGTGGTAGTGGGTATGTTGATTTTTTTGTTACTGTGTTAACCTTTCTGTAATCTAGACAAAATCTTGTTTTTCCATCTTTTTTCTTAACTAGCACTACAGGGCTAGCCCATAGAGAGTGGCAAGGCCGAATTACTTCGCTATCGAGCATTTCCTGGATTTGTTCGTCTATGATCTGTCTTTCTTTTTGTGACACTCTGTATGGGCGGTTCTTTATTGGGCGAGCCTCTCCGACGTCTATTATGTATTCTGGTACATTTGTCTTTCCCATATGTTTTGTAGATTTCGCGAAAACGTTGTTGTATTCCAGAAGGAGTTTTTTGAGTTCATGCCTGTTCTTCTCGTTTGTGATGCTATTTAACTTATGATCTTCCATTGTTATTTCTTCGCTCTCTTCGTCTTTTTCTGCTTGCAACATGAAATTGCGTGAAAGATTTGTCTCTGATGCTGTTTCTGCCAAAAATGCCATTGTGGTTCCGGCGTATATAGCTACTGGGTTCCTTGTGTTTGATTGTACTTTTAAAATGAGGCTACCTTCATTGGTATGAATGTGCATTTTTAGTTCAAGATGATTTTTTGCTAACCAGTCTAAATTATATTTGCATGCATACATAGTATTATCTTTAATCTCACTAGGTTTGCCCATAATATCTAATTCCAATGTTTTTAACTCATTCTTAGACACCGTATAATCTTTTTTTGTACCCAATTTATATGTCTTTTTCTTAGTTTCTGTACCGATTTGCATCAGATGCCTGATTTCTTCTTCCTGCTTTTCTTCTTTAGCTTTATACCCAGGTTTTTCCCTATAAATGTGAATTTGGACCCATGCATCTTCAAATAGAAAATATATCATCTTTTAAATCTTGCCCATTCTTTTTTCTAATCCCCATCCTTGTCTTGGGATGACTAATTATTTGATGGATTTATTTTTTGAGATATTGTTCTGTAAGACATTTATACATGTTTCTTGGACTTGGCTTCCCCTTCATTGATTCTCTTGTGAATAGAAAAATGACTGATTTTTTTCCTTGTTTTGACATAGATAGCTCCCCAATGGTCCCTTTTTCTCTGTTTTTTGGAATCATATGCCAATATTTTTTGAAAACTGATTTTTTTGATCTGTAGTTTTGGGTTACTCCTACTACTAAAAGGGCGTCGTTCGTTAGGACGTCTATGTTTCCATATTCTTCTTTCAGGAGACCGTTAACCTGGTCATCTTTTATGTGAATGTGCTCTCTTACAAACTTATTAAACATCATCTCTTGAAGTATCTAGTCTAAGCTCTCTCGTTTGAGTCGGCTGTTTTGTTGTGACCAGACCTGACATGTTGATTTTTTCGTTATTCATTTGTCTTAGGGGTATTTCATGCTGACCATTTAGAATCAGTTTTTTTCCGTGGGAGATCTATGGTCAAAAACTGCATGCCCAGGATTATTGGTTGAGTTAATGATGAAATCACTTTGGCGTTTAGTCTGCTCTTCCATTTTTGACTCCCTGGTATTTCTATCGGAACTTCAATGTCTCCCAAAACTTTTATCTGGTGTTCCCCCGCAGTGACTAGAACCGTGTCCATGTCATCATTTCTTGTTAGTTCCTCTTATTAGACTTCTTTGTAGAACGCTATCTTGTGCTCCTGTATCCACGATTGCTGACATGTACTTATTTAAACTAATTGTGATGTGCAAAATTCCTATGTTATTGTTCTTCCCCAGGGTAAAGATGGTAGGGGCTTTTAATTTTGCCATCCCTTCTCGTTTGGGTTTTGTCTTCGGGTTGTACAGGTGTTTGCATTGTGACCCTGTTTTCCACAAACAAAGCAACCAGGATTGTTTTTGTTGTTTCGTGGCGTATACGATTTGTTCCGTTGAGGCTGGCTTCTGCATACTGTTGCAGTATGTCCTGATTTCCCACAGTTGTAACAAACGGTGGTAATTTTTGAGTTGGATTTCTCATCTTTTGGCTCCTACATACAGCTGCGAAATGTCCTGTTTTCCCACAATTATAACACGTTAAGCTAGATATTGGTACTCTTGTGCTTGTGTGTTCTCCTTGAATTCGGATCCTGCAGGTGGCCATTACATGTCCTCTTTTTCCACAATAATGACATTTCTTTAGTTCTGTGTCTGTGATTGTATTTCTTTCCGTACAGCTAATAATTTGGGTGTCTTGCGTTGCACCTTTCTTCGGAGCTTTGTCTATCGTGTCTGCTATTTCTTTTAATTGTATAAGTGATGTTGGTGGCTTGTTCGGCAGGTTTGTTAACCAGTAGTAATTGTAATGATTTGCCTCCGTCAACCCTTCGCTGAAAATCCTTACAAATTCTTGTATATCAAATGTATGTGTGTAATTGTGGTATAATACTTGTTAATCGTACAAGTATGCCTTGACTGACTCATGTTGACCTTGTTTTCTGTTTTCGACTTTTTTCTTGAGTGCCCTTTGGTAATCTGTGACCTCAAATTCCTCTGAAAAATCTTTGACAATGTCTTTCCAGCTGTTGTTTTGGTGGTCGCGCTTATATTCGTGAAACCACAGGTTTGCGGCTCCGTCTAAATATGTTTCAAAATAAACAATTTTCAGCTTTTCGTCCCATTTATTTGCTATCGCTGATCGGTCATATGTTCTTAGGAACTCGATCGCGCTGGTTTTACACGGCTGGAAGGTTTGAGGGCTGATAAACTGAGGCAACTTTGCCTGTTTCTCCGCTGTCATAGCGTCAGTTATTGTGGTGTTCGCCATTATATCCGGTTGTTCTACTTCCTCTTTTGATGGTTGCCTGGGTTTTGGTGCTTCTTGAAGGGTAGGGTCTGGTGGGCTACCAAAAACACTGTCTTTTTCGTAGCCTGTTTGATTATTTGCTTGGTTTTCTATCTCACTAGTAATCTGCTCTAAACTGATACTGGTTGACTCTGGTGGTGATCTTTGCAGTGATCTTCTCGGCAGAAAGAGCGCGTTTTCTGATTCTGTGCTCCTATAGGGTGGTCTATATAGTTCTACTGGTGTCGTTGCTGCTGTGCTCTTTGGCCTTAAATTGTATTTGGGTTTGTCTGGCATCTATTCTTGCCACGATGGCGACGGTAAACCGGTCACAATTTATTCTTCTATTGGCACTAGTTTTTAAATCTACGAGTCTTTTCTTCACCTTCGCCACGCTGTCGTGAATTTCTCTTGAGTGCTTTCGTCACGGTACCGTTTGTCGAAGTACCGCGTCGTGACGGATTTGGGCGTTGGCTTGGTTCAAAGGTGCTTTACGGCGTCGGTTCTTGGGCGTCGGTTTCGAGACGGCGCCTCCACCAAATATGTCACAACTGCCCGCTTTACGGGGGTGACATGGGGGGTTTGTAGCTTTTGGGGCGATGGAGAGAAACTCGCTCAAGTTATATAAAAGTGTAGATATATATTTTCCCAAATATGCCCTTACATATACACTAGTCCTATAGGATGCATAACCCTTCGAACACTGGGGTCCTTATAGGGAGCCACACGTCAACGCTGCTTGGGGGTTTGTCGATTATCGTCACCCTTATGCCTTGTCCAGAGGGGCTTTCCCAACGAGAGGTAATTGCGCTGGACAACGATAAGGCTGAAGATACCAGAGGGGCTTTCCCAACGAGAGGTACTTGCACTGGGGAGACTTAATTCCAGAGGGGCTTTCCCAACGAGAGGTAGTTGCACTGGTTTAAGTCTGCCTGTTGCTTGGCTTGGCCCACTATTTAAACTGGCTATTAGAATTTGAACGTATTTTAAATATTTAATTTAATTTGCAGTCAACGCTAATTTTGTCTCTCCATTTTCCAGTTTTATTGATACTGATTTGAAATACTGGAAATTCAATTTTTGATTATTTAATTACATATAAATTTTACTGTTAAGATATTGTAAATTACGGGTCAATTTTTCCCGGGTCATTTCAGTAGGTAGACATCAGTCCGATGGTCTGACGTCTCCAGCAATAAGCAATATAACAGTTTTTTTCGTCACATATTTATTATCTTGGAATTTGCCTCTGACGGCCAGAAATTATCATAAGAAACCTTTTTTGGGATCTGAAAGGGCAAGGAGGGCCACCAATCTAATGGCAATCAATTTGAAAAAAATGAATTGATTTTTGCCACTGGAAACTAGGAAAAACTCTTTTTGAATCACTCGAAATGCAAATTCTAGATCATCTGACAATTTCTAGGGCTAAAAATTGATATAACAAAGACAAACTCTTTCAAAAGACAATCACAAAAACCACATTAGTTTGAAACTTTGCCAAGAACCCTCGCTTATTTTAGAATTGCTTTGTTACGCCTATTAAATCCTACAAGTTACAAACTTTGCCAAGGGGGTTAGGAAATGATGATTGACGCAAACAAGACCAGTTGCGTCCGTCCCTCGGACGTGCTATTAAAACTACTTGTTAACATTTACACCCCTCAGATTCCGTATTTAATAAAACAATTACAATCACGCTCATGTTTGTATTTGGTTGAACAATAAAATAAATGGAGAGTGCAAATTTATTTTGAAGGGATTCAGCTTTGTTTTTTATCCCACATCAATTAAATTAATTTTTTGTTGTTGTTTGTCCTTAATTTATTTAAGCTCAAGTAACTTTTCCGTAGCTGACGTTAACGCGATAAAATTGATTGGTTGACAATTTTCTGTACCAGCAAGCCACAAAGTGGAAGTTAAAGTTTCTCGAACTATATTATAAAGTTTCATTATGGGCTCGCGCAGACACTTTCATTCAAGTAACACCTTGCATTTATTTATCACCAATAATTTTCTAAATATAGAGAGAAAATCGAAATATCGATAATAATCCAATTATCACTCTTAGTTCCTGCGGTGCACCGCGTAGACGAGAAATAAGAAAACAAAATCTAATTTATTCCGCGAGGCAAAATCACTTTCGGCAAAAATATCGTTTCTTGAGGGGAAAAACAAATTGGAAAGCCTACAAGCCGGATATAATGAATCTTTTTGCTGAAGTTGGAATCATGAGTCAGAGGTGAATTATTACAGCAGTTTTTCTTTTTTTCCTAATAGGTTATTTGACAGCAGTGGAAATAGAGAAACTAGATTCTGTAACAGTATAGCAATGGGGGAAATTGTTACTACCTATTTTTTTTTGTCTATGGAATATGTGAGCAGAATTCAATTTAGGTTATTTTTACGTTTCTGAAATAATTGGAATATAGAGGATTATTTTCGAAAGATTAGAGAAAAAATGGCTGTTTTACCCACCAGTAATAATAAATAGGTATAGTATTTTATATTTTGTACCTGTGTTATATTCTCCTCAATTAGCAATTTTTATTAAAACAGGTTGGTGGATTTATGAAACTGAAAGAAATTTCATAATCTACTGACTTCTTATCCTCAAGTTTTACATGATACCTACTTGTTCAACTTTGGTGTTTTTGCTTTTTGCTTTCTATTTATTCAATATGAAAATATAGAGCCATACTCAGTCAAAATGCGTGCTATCTGTATGTATAAATCTGTCAAAAGCGGAAGCGACATATAGAGTACCTGCTGACTATATCATTATATGAAACACGTCAATAGCTCTTTTGTCTTGAAACCTTTTACTCCTACTTCCGAGAATAGAAATTTGCGGATAATAAAAGTCAGCAAAGTTTGAAAGCATAGGACGAATGTAAGGGGCTTTTAAAAACATCTTTCGACGGATATTTGGTTTCTTTGATTCGATTTAGTGAATGCTTTTCCTGCCTTTTGGCCCTTTCCTCAAATTTCAAGTAAATTTTAATTGAAGCTCTAACAGGAGGCTTAAACAAAAAGATAATTTTTGAATAGGTATAGAAGTAATTTTTTTTTGGTAAAACAAAGACGTTTTGCTTTTTAGAATTGTGAAATTTTAGTAAGATCCGTTTTTTTTTCTTAATAACTGACATTATTGATTTTATGTTGGAAACCAACGAAAAGGCTTTCCAATGTTAGGAATTCCACTACATAAACAGTTTTAGATTGTTATGCCAACGTAATATATCCATAATGGCAGTTATTTTGAAGCAAAAAAAAGACTTCAGTTATATTTTGGTAGAACCTTCTATAATTCGAAAAAATCAATCTACTCTGAGATGAATTATGTTTAATAAGAAAACAGAAATTAAATGCCGGGTAGGTACCTATAGATATTTGCCTGTGTAGTTGTGTTAGATAGTTGATGGCAATCTCATGAGAATAAAATTCACGAGAGGCTACTAACTTTACATTTAGATTCCGGACATCTCCCAGTTGGAAGCATATAAACTCTCATCTTAAGATAATGTGTCTGTTGTAAGTGTTAAGAAGAAGTATTTGAGTTTTATTCTCCCGCTATAATTAGTTAGTTCTGTTCACCTAGTTATTACCTATAGAACCTGTAATTATTAGTATTGTCATTGTAAAATTGTCATTGTCACGCGAATTTGTCACGTATCTTTTCATTATAGTTAGACTCATTTCACTGTGTTTTATTAAACCTCAATAGGTTCATCTAATAGGTTACGGTCCCAGTTCACGTGCGAGTCTAAAACATTAACTTTCGTCATTTTAAATCGCGTTCAAGTAGTGAGTGATTTTTATTTCCGAGAAATTACGTTCAAGTCGTAAAACAAATAAAGATTGTGAAAATGGCAAGTTCTGTGAAAATTGATACGTGCAGCATTCCGAAATTCGATGGTACAAACTTTCAGCTTTGGAAGTTCGGCATAACAATCCTATTAAAAGCTGAAAAACTTATGAAAATTGTTGATGGAACCACGAAGGAACCAGATGATGAAACTAGTGCCGAGTGGGAAGCTTGGGACACAAAAAACACCAAGGCGCAGGTAATTTTGTTATCAACAATATGCCAGGAACAAATGCAACATCTCATTAACTGCGATGACGCAACAAAAATGTGGAATAAGCTGATTTCCATTCATGAACAGAAAACAGAAATATCACGAGAGCTACTATGGCAAAAGTTTTATGAATATAAAATGCCAGACAATGGAAATATTGCCGAACACATTTCAGCTATTGAACTTTTAGTACGACAGCTAAAAGACGTCAAAGAAACTATAAGCCCTAGCGCTATCTGTTCGAAGGTTATAAACAGTTTACCATCTAGATTCAACGCATTCAGAACTGCTTGGGATTCCGTAGCCAGTAACCAACAAACGTTTGAGAATCTTTCTGCTCGTTTATTAAAAGAAGAAAGCCGCATGTCTCATGACGATTCCGAAATGTCTCGTCTTGCACTCGAAGTCAAAGCTCTACAAAGCAAATTAGAATCTGTTACTGTAAATAAAAATAATCACAATAAGAAGAAAAATATCAACGATTTGAAGAAAAACTCGATTTGCAATTATTGTAAAAAGAAAGGTCATTGGATCAGAGAATGCCGCAAAAGATTGGCAAATCTTAAGAAAAATGACAGGTCTTCGACCTCAAATTCGCCTTCAAGTTCGTCAAGCTCCGCATTTATTTGTGATATTTCTTCTTTGTATACTGCAAGCTCCGATGTCGAAAAAGCTGAATGGATTTGTGACTCAGGTGCCAGCGTTCATATGAGCAGCGAAAGAAATTTATTTACCAATTTACAAGAGGTAAATGAACCAATATTTGTCCGAATAGCAAATGATAAATTAATAACTGTTGCTGGAAGAGGCACTGTAGAAATTCAAGTCTTCGCAAACAACCAGTGGCAAAACAAAACAATGACAGATGTTTTGTATATTCCAGAGCTCAGCAGGAATTTATTTTCGGTGGGAGCAATGACAGACAAACATTTTACGTATCATTCATACAAAAATCATTGTGAGTTCCGCGATAGCCAAAAAAAAGTTGTTTGTGTTGGATACAGAAAAAACAATCTATGGATCATGAAATTTAGAGTGAAGCCTCAACAGGAATGTCATGTAAGTACAATTAACAATTCATTAAAACTTTGGCACGAGCGTCTCGGTCATGTTAATTGTCATTACATCAAGAAAACTTCTGAGCTAGTATCCGATTTAAAAATCACAGAAAAAGAGCCGTTTTTCTGTGAAAGTTGCCAGTTTGGTAAACAGTCAAAAGTACCTCATAAAAATCTGTCTGTAAAAAGAGCTGAAAAGCCCGGTTTTATGATACACAGTGATGTCTGTGGGCCTATGAATATTCCCTCGCCTAGCGCTTCAAAATATTTTGTACTATTCAAGGATGATTGTAGCGGTTACCGCATGGTTTATTTTCTCAAACACAAATCAGAGGTCTTAAGTAAATTTGTAGAATACAAGACACTTGTAGAGAATCAAACCGGTAACAAAATGAAAGTTTTCAAAAGCGATCAAGGCGGTGAATACATAAATAAATCATTTAAAGACTTTTTACAGAAAGCAGGTATTTCACCCGAATATTCAGCAGCCTATACACCTCAACAAAACGGCAGATCGGAAAGAGAAATAAGAACCATTACAGAATGTGCCAGAACCATGCTTATCAACAAGAACGTCTCTCAAGAATTATGGTCCGAAGCGGTAAATTGCGCGGTATATATTCTGAACAGAACGGCAAACACTCAAATTGATAATATGACCGCATACGAGAAGTGGTTTGGCCGTAAGCCTACGTTAAAACATGTCCGCATTTTTGGAAGTATCGCTTACATGGCAATACCAGATCAGTTTCGGAAAAAGTTTGAGCCAAAATCCCGAAAATTATTGTTGGTAGGTTATGACGGTCATTCATCCAATTATAGACTTTGGGATCCAGAGAAACTTAGAATTGAAATCAGCTGTAATGTTAATTTCAACGAAAATGACATATTTTCACCCAAAAAGGAAACATTTACCCTCTATTTTGAGATATCTGAGAATTACGAACCACAAAAAGAGACACACGAAGTACCAGAAAATATACATGAAAACAACCCTAGCGAAGAAATTACAGAAATAGAAGAAAATGCCGAAGAATATTTGAGTGATGAAGATTATCAGTGTGAAGAAAATTTTGAATTAAAAGATGAGAATAGAAGAGAATTAAGAGATAGAAGCAAGTTGTCAAGACCCAATTTTTATACTACCTATGCTAATTATTGTTCACTTTCCGAACCTACGACATACGAAGAAGCCATCAGCTGTGAAGATTCTGATAAATGGCGCCTCGCTATGCAAGAAGAAATAAACGCCTTAAAGTGCAACAATACGTGGGACTTAGTAACACTACCGAAAAACGCGAAAATCGTTGACAATAAGTGGGTGTTTCGTATCAAAATATCTTCTGATGGTAAACCATCGCGCTATAAAGCACGTCTTGTCGCGCGGGGATTCACACAAGAAAAAGGGGTGGACTATCAAGAGACTTTCGCGCCGGTGGTACGATACGATTCTATTCGAATTCTGCTTGCATTGGCAACCGAATATGACATGCATATTTCTAATTTCGACGTACAAACAGCCTTTTTGTACGGCGATATCTCGGAGTGTGTGTATATGAAGCAGCCGTCGGGGTTCGAAAACCAAAAGAAACCCGGTTTAGTGTGCAAAATAAACAGAAGCCTTTACGGACTAAAGCAATCAGCATGATGTTGGAACCGTAAGTTTGTTTCATTTTTTAAATCAGTACGATTTTAAACAATTAAAAACAGACCCTTGTGTATTTCTTGGTCACTTTGCTGAGAATGAAATTTATCTGGCTATTTATGTCGACGACGGTCTGTTGATGTCAAAATCAAAAATTGCTATATCTGGACTTATTAATATTTTGAAACAGATGTTTAAAATCGTTGTAAATTTGGACAGTTCAAAACTAAATTTTGTTGGTCTTGAAATCGAACAAAATTTATCTGACGGTATAATTTGCATTCACCAACAAATGTACATAACTAGACTTGTAAATAAGTTTCAAATGAGTGATGCCAAACCCTTATCAGTTCCTGCGGAACCGAGTATTCTGTTGTCATTACCTGAAAATACAGTGTGTGCAAAAAAGCATCCTTATCGCGAAGCTGTCGGTTCTTTGATGTTTTTAGCAACGTGTAGTCGACCAGACATTTCTTTCGCAGTGAATCAAGTGAGTCGATTTTATAATAACTGGCAAGATGAACAGTGGCAAGCGGTTAAACGCATATTTCGTTATTTAAAGCTCACTGCTCATTATAAAATCGTTTTCTCTAAATCGCCAAAAATAAATCTATTCGGATATACAGATGCTGACTATGCAGGTTGTATAGACACACGAAAATCAACCAGCGGTTACGTTTTTGTTCTTGCAAATGCACCGATCACCTGGAAGTGTCAGAAACAAACCGTTGTTGCTCAGTCTACCACTGAGGCCGAATATTTAGCGTTATCACTCGGAGTACGAGAAGCTTTATGGCTGAAGTCTTTTCTAAACGAATTAGGAATAAACTTCCCACAAGTAAAAATTAATGTGGATAACCAATCAGCCATAAAACTAGCTCAGGCTCAGCAGCAACATAGAAGAACAAAACATATTGACATTAAAGTGCATTTTGTGCGTGACGAAATTGAAAAAGGTAACATTTCAGTCAATTATGTAAATTCTAACGAACAATTGGCAGATATTCTCACAAAGCCAGTTACAAAGACTGTTCTGAACAATTGCCTTCAAAAATTAAACATGTTATTGTAGTTTTAGTTTATATCCGAATGTATTTTTTTGAATAATGTTAATTCTTCTATAAAACACAAATAGGTGGGAGTGTTAAGAAGAAGTATTTGAGTTCTATTCTCCCGCTATAATTAGTTAGTTCTGTTCACCTAGTTATTACCTATAGAACCTGTAATTATTAGTATTGTCATTGTAAAATTGTCATTGTCACGCGAATTTGTCACGTATCTTTTCATTATAGTTAGACTCATTTCACTGTGTTTTATTAAACCTCAATAGGTTCATCTAATAGTAAGTATATATATTTTCATTAGGAAAATATTGTTATTATTTAGCTTTTCCTATTTATTTCCCAACGACGTGGAAAAAAGCCTAGTATGTTATGTATTTTTATGCCCAAGACAAAAATAGAACATGAACATTATTTATCGTTTCTTATCGGATCTACTTGATCGACTTCGATTGGTTCGATTTCCTACTGACAGACAGTCTGGCAGTCATAGTCCATAGAAGACAGTTTATTATTCGCTGTGTTGCCTTTTTCTTGTAAGCGTCTGAAGATAATGTCTCCCATCGGCGATTATAAAGCTCACTATCAGAGTGGTGTTTTCAGCTCCTTAAAAATAGGACAATATTTTCGAGATATAAACCAAAGTCTGTATTTTTTAATAAGAAACCCTTATACAGGGTGTCCCAGCCAAGAGTGACTCATTTTAAATGCTTATAACTTTTGAACCAGATATGCTAGTTACCTGCGGTTTGCGTCATTTGATTTCTCTTGACCTGAAGTTTTTTCTAGTAGATTGCACATTTTTTTGAAACTTATACAGGGCGAATGAAAAAAATCCGTTTTGCAACATCGAAATTCTCCACTATTTCTAATGGAATACCCTGTATATCAGAACGTCAAAGATTCATGTTCAAGGTATCCATGTACGAATAGACATCGTCCCTAAAACTTGAAGTTTTAGCCGTAAAAAATCAAAATCGAAATCTTTGTATTTTTGCAAACGCATATTTACAAAGCTTGGAACTTATGTTTGCCTAATAAAAAGTTAATAAAAACTGCATAAAACTATACAAAATGCTGTATATGTACATAATATATACAGGAAATACCATTTAAAACGAAACAGGCTGAATATCTAATGCCACTTTTTTTTTTAATCGCTCGTACACGTAATTTGATTGTGTGATTGTTTGAAACATTTTCAGCACTAACCTAACCCTCTAGGGGGGGGGGGGGGGGGGCGGGACCAACCCTTTCCATTCCAAATGGAACAGGGGGTCGGGTGATATCTGTTTTAGAAGACCGTTCAATTGTCTTTCAGATGACATTAAATGAAAGAGTATTAAATGCTTTTTTAGAAGAGGTATCACTCGACCCCTTGTTCTATTTGAAGTACTGAGGATTGGTCCCACTCCGCCTAGAGGTTTAAAGTTGAAGTGTAAAAATGGTTGCAGAAAACTTCCCCCATTAAAAATCAAATTACGTGTACGAGCGATTTAAAAAAAAAACTAAACCTGGCATCAGATACTTAGCCTGTTTCGTTTTAAATGGAATACCCTGTATATGTTAGCCTTTCTGTTTCTGGCATTCATGGATCAGTAAATGGTTGAATGAACTGTGTAATATTTCCTGGGGAATCGCTACAATGACATTACGAATGTACCGTTTAAGATCTTCCATGCTATTTGAGCAAAGGATTACAGCATCTTTCCTTGACATAACCCCAGAGAAAAAAGTCTGGAACTCTCAAGTCAGAAGAGTAAGGTGTCCATCCTATAGGAGCAGCTCTTCTTATTCGTCTTTCCCCAAATGTCATATCTAGTGATTCCCTTGCTATCAAAGAATAATGAGGTGGGGGCACCGTCTTGCTGAAAAAAGATATCACCTAAGTTAGGACAGGAGGGTCTGTCCTAACTGTCGAAAAAAGAACATATCACTGTATATAGTTTCTGTTATCGTTGGTTCATTAATGAAAATGGTCTGTATTTTTTCTCAATGGAGATTGCACACCAAACTGTTACTGTTGGGGTATCTCTATTCTAAAAAATTCTCTGGAACTCGCTAAATCTACTTGAAAAATGCAAGTACCTACAATATGAAGTTCCATGCGTTTGCAAAAATACCAAGATTAAGATTTTTATTTTCTACGGCTAAAACTTCAAGTTTTAGGGACGATGTCTATTGGTATATGGATATGGTTTGCAACCTACTAAAAAAAACTCTAGGCCAAGAGAAATCGACTGGCGGAAACCACAGGTAGCTAGCACACCTGGTTTAAAAGTTATATGCATTTAAAATGGGTCACTCTCGGCTGGGACACTCTGTATATTAATAACTCATTTACTAGTTCTATACTTCTTGTGCTGATTTCAATGATATAAGGTTCGATAGGCTTATCTCCAATAGTATACAGGGTGATCTATTATAACTGTCACCCCGTCCTAACTTTTTCATTTGACGTTTTAAACAAAAGTGTCAAATAGAAAAGTCTTAAGAAATTGTCAAAAGTTTTTAACCAAGGCAGTTTTAAGAATACAGATTGCGTCAAAAAAGTGTAGCAGTGCGAAGTTATATTCTTTTAAATGGAACATTATGTATATTGTGCGCTTATTAGTTAGTGCCCCTCAACCTGATTTGAACGGTATACAGTCTGATATGTCTATCTTCAATAGTTCTAGAAAAAAAATATGAAAACCCCTTTCAAGGTCTCATGTTGAAGAAAGAAAAATTATACCATTTATGCTTTATAGAGAATTATTTATAAATAATTATATTCAACAATATTGTTCAACAGTGGCGTTGCTATCGATGAGCGGGGAAGCGCTGGGGCCACGGAACATAGGGGGCCCCGCAGGGCCCCTTTCTTAAAATCAAAAAAAATCTGCAAAAATGCCTCAATAAAGCTTAGTTCATATACTTGCAAATCGCGAATTGTGGAAAACGAATAATGATCCTATTGGTTGATTTGGCTTCCCACCGATTGACATTTAAAATCGACCAATAGGATCATTATTCGCTTTCCGCAATGCGCGATTCGCAAGTATATGAAATAAGCTTATTGCGTTTCCGTTTTGCATTCCATGCCATCTTCATCTTCTCGGCAACACGTCACGCAGTCTCGTTTTGTCCTCGCCAGAGTGTGGGCGGTTGGTTTAAGGAGCTCAAAGAGCTTCACCGGGTGGTGCACTAGAGGCGTGTAGAGACCAAATTTTGTCTCACCTCCGCGAGTAAAAACCGAGATTCATCGCCATCCGTGGATTTGTTTGCGTCTTTTTGACTAAGCCGGCTTAGATTCCTAGATAAACAGAAGGCTCACGCGTGGTTACGTTGGCAAGATGGCGGCCAGAGTCCGAGACTTGTGAAAACGCTGTTTGTTTTGACAGAAAAGGTTATATCCGGTTTCAGCGATTGATCTAGGCAAATCCTGGATGTGCCTTCAACATAAAAAAATTGAAGATAGAAGAGATTGAATCGAATCTGGTTCGGAACATGGCCCTGAGCCAGACGGCTTTCCGGACCAACCCAAATGTGCTGGCGAAATTGCCCTAATAGGAGCAGAAGCCATAACCAAGAAAGAAGAAGAAGAAGAACACGTCACGCGACCGCGTATGGCCGCATTGTACAAACGGTCGAACAAGTTCAATTTTGTTTCTGACATCGACGCAACGTATTTGATTAAGGTATTTTATTATTTAAGGGTACGTTTTCATGGATCCGATGAAGCTCCTATTGGTTAAACTGTTTCCCGCCATTTTTTAACCGAATATTTTTAACTTTTCTCCGACGTCGGATGAAGTTAAAATCATTTTAACTTTTCATACGATATCGTATGATCTGACGTATTATTCTAACCTCACTTTTCCACGTATTTACTTTTGTTTGTTATTGTTGGCATTATTTCGTTTCGAATTTCTGAATTTGACTTCTTCGTGTTCATTAATCATAATTTGATTTAGTATTTCCACAGTTTTTGAGTGTCTTATGTCTTTAATAGACAATTTTTGAAAGGAAATTTTTGACCAATCGTAAACGATTCCTTCATCGGATGTCGGGATGCATGAAAATTGCCAAACATACGAAAATGTAATTCAAACATTTTCTGACCAATGAAAAGCCGAAAATTAAACCAATCGGAACAATTTCGTATCATCGTGCCATCGGATGACGGATGCATGAAAACGTACCCTAAGTCATGTACACGTCAAACTTCCTGGGTCCTTATTCTTGAAACAGGGGAGCAGCGTTCCCAGGAGAACGAATGTTCCGTCTTTTGTTGCTTATACTATCAGGGTCCTTATTCTTGAAACAGGGAAGCAGCGTTCCCAGGAGAACGAGTGCTCTGTCTTTGTTACTTATATTATCATTTGCATATCACATAATTGAGAAAGACGGAACACTCGTTCTCTTGGAAACGCTACTCCCCTGTTTCAAGAATAAGGACCCAGTTGTATATCATTAAGAAATAAGGAACACTCGTTCTCCTGAGAACGCTGCTCCAATAAGGTCCCTTGAGCGGCTTCATAAAACCAAGTCGGACAATTTTTTTTCATATCTTCAACCTGAGCGTTGGAACATTTTCGCGCTGGCTCTTCGTAAAGTTGTCGCTGACGTCCCTAATGCCGGTTTTCCACCAAACCGACAAAACAAAAACAAAACTTAAAGTCAGACAAAACTCTAACTTTTCCCAAACATTTTCAAGATTAGCGTGACAGTTGGAATTTTGTTTTTCGGGTTAATTTCGAGTTTTAAAACATGTTTTAAAACACAAACTCAACAGTCCGTTTGGTGGAAAGCCGGCATAAGGAAGGTGATGCATGTACAGTTCGTTATTTTCAATCTGATACTCCAAAGGAATGTGAGGTGGCTCCCTACGTTAGAACGCCAATGATCACCTGACGTCACATCTGTTTTTGCCTTATGCTTCACCCCCTCGCTCCTCAGTCCTCATACGGAAAGTGTCAGATTAAAAACGACGGACAATACGTGTAGTTTTAATTCCAATCGACTGTTTTCTACATCACATCAAATTTGTTGGACAAAAATCACTTGACTTTGGGGAAGGTCCGACGCCCCCAACCTGACGCTCCACAAAATTATTATTATTTTTTTTTGGGGGGGGGGGCTATTAGAAAGTTTGCGCTCGGGCCCATGAGGACCTTGCTACGCCACTGCAAATGTTGTTCATTAATTTACAAGGTGAAATATTATAATGAATCCAGATGTCTCAAGTTATTATTATTATTTAAAAAATAATAACATATACCTAAGGAAGGGATTTTCCTCTCACAAGTTTCTTCTTGGCAGCTTCTCCTCTTCTGGACGCGTAGGAAAAACGAGCGGTAGCATTAATCACGAAAGTCCAATAGGATTTAACTGATTACCTATAGCTGAGAATCTAGAATCTAGATATTGAAAAAGTGGAATAAAAATAAGGGATATTCATGAACATGCAACAAATAATATATTACATTGTGTAAGGACCCCATTGAGCTAGCAATAGCGCAAGGGAATCCTTCATAAATTTCCATTCACTTTTTACAATAATGGCAGGGTTATTCCCTTGGCTCACGAAAGAAGAGAAAAATTTACGAAAGCTCTCAGAAGAGCAGAGCTGTCGAAAATAAATTAAATATGGATATGATAATGATAATATATATTCTACAAACACAAACACATTTATGTAAGTGGCTTTATTTTACTTTTCGCATCATTTTTTTGGCTTTATTTAATAACTGGATAGCGGTAGAGCCCTTAGTCGAAGCAGTACTTTGTGCTCTTATTTCCGATTTGATTTGTTGCTACATAATTATTTTCATTCGGAGCAAAAATGCATGGTGACAAACTCAAAAAATTATCTAAAACCTAATTTCTCATGCCATATTGTCGCACACATTTCCAAATATGCACAAGAAGTCTAATTTTCTGCAAACTTTAGATTTCGTATGGGATGAAATTTGTTTTTCTGTCTACTTAGTTCAGGAATATTAGCTGGAGGGGTTAGTAGTTATTTATGTATCAAGGGAATTATGAGGGTGTTAATACCCCAGGACAAAGTTTGTGTGTGCACCAATTGCCCGTGGGTATTAACACCTGATAATTCCCGTGGTACATAGATCATTTTATTTCCTACTGAATTTACTGTATTTTGTCCATTTTTATAAAGGAATAAACCATAAACCAAAATTTCTATTTTTTGTCAAAGTTTCACCTATTCAAGGTAAAAGCGGGAGTTATGGAAATCCTTAACTCCCGCGCGGGAGTTAAGAACCTGTTTATGATTATCGTAACCAAGGTATTATATGGTTATAATAGTTCAGTAGGAAATAAATTAATTAATTTCTGAATGTTGAAAGCGAAACAGATTTCCAGGCCTAGAAAAATAATTTCAAAAATCAGTAGAGAGCTTTAATAGTACATTATACACCTAGGGACTAAAGTTGTACTTTTAATCCCGAGACAAAAAGTTTATAATTTGTCGAGGGATTGAAAAACACTTTAGTCCTGAGGTGTATATACTATTTTATGCACTTTACTTTATTTCCCGGGATTAAATGAAACAGGGAATAGAAGGGTACTTTTAATCCCCGGGAAATAAAGTAAAAATTTAATCCCTGGAAATAAAGTGAAATTTAATCCCGGGGATTAAAAGACCCACTTTACTCCCTTGAAACAGGGATTAAAAGGGTATTTTTAATCCCTGAAGTGCATAAAAGATATAGCTAACCAAACACTATCCAAAGTATTTATAATAGGAATAACAGGATTTAAAACATAGGTATAGTATGGTATGGTTGAAGACTTGAGATTATTTACATGGAATGTAAGAACACCATACAGAGCAGGAGCTGTAAAAGCACTTGGAGAGTATATAATGGTATATGTACTTATAGGATATAACACACATCCAAGATTCGATGGACTGAAACAGGCACTGCCTTGAAAAGTAACACCAGTTTGGCACCGCTTTCATTGTAATTAAAGAAGTTAGAGAGAGGAAAAATTTAACAATGAAAAGGATGTATTCTATGACCAACTTGAGAATGCATATAACAGATGCCCTAGGCGTTACATTGAAATAATACTGGGAGACCTGAATACCAAAATGGAATGGAAATAACTAACATGAGTTAAGTAACGACAACGACAATAGAGTTATTAAATTTGCAGCCTCTCTAAGAGCATGTTTGTTGGCAGCACCAAATTCAGTCACAAAAATATACAGAAAGCGACAAGGAAAGCCTGATGGGCATACAACCAAATACATCACTTCCTGATTGATGTTAGGCACCTATCAAATCTACTAGATGTTATACCTAGAAGCTACGGAGACACAAACATCGACTCTGATCATTACCTTAGGAGCGCATGCGAATAAATGATACTGAAAAGGAAAAGGGTACCAGATTCATAAAATAAAATATAGAGCTTCTAAAAGATTGGAAAAAATCTATACCCTATGCCTGAATGAACAGTAGGAAGCGTGCAAGAATGCACTGCAAATAGCAGCCAGTAAAACCATAGGCGTCGACCAGAAAAATCGCAGTGCTTGTTTGCTCTTTAACATTGCTCTCGAAAAAGTTGTGAAAGATTACCGGATCAATACAAGCCAATAATATACTCAGTTTACTCAGCGAATAATTCTTAGGGGTGGGTCAATAGTATGTACAGAATAGCAAGGGCGCCACTGAATTTGTAAAAATAAATAACTAAATAAATTACGTAAAATATTGAAGTGTAAATATCCAGAAACATACCTATAAAAATAATTAGTCAACGGTATTGAATAATACTGAAAAAAAAGTAAATAAGGCATACAACTCAACCAAATCTTGACATAGGTAAAACCAATAAAACAACCAAGTAATTTCCACATTAAATTAGTGCATATTTCCATCAGATTCACATTAAGGAGAATAAAAATCAGTCAAGCAGTAAAAGTTAAAAATATGAAATTGTTGGTTGTTAGTAACTCAACTTGAGTTATAAATAAGAACATGAAAGCTTCAAGTTTCCAGAAAATTGTAATGTTTGATGGATGGTTATGACCAGCCTCTGCTTATAAGATAAATTCAATAAAATTGACTTAAAACTGTATGAAGTCAAAGGTTAGGTTAAATGGTTAAATCTTCGAGTATATAAATAGTGAAAAATTGATCAATTTTTGAAGATGTAAATGCATACTTAATGACTAAATTGTTACATATTGTCCAACCTTGACTTCAATTCAGATTAATGAAATATATCGTCGCTGATCTGGCAAACTGGCGTAAGCGCCAAAATTTCAAGATGTATGTTGAGAGCACCAAAAGATTCCCAGTCGGTTAATCTATGATCTGGTACACAGGCGTACATACATTCCTTCGAGGCTAATAATAAAGTCACATTTTCACTGAACGAAAGCCTCATCAATTTGAAAACGAAATCTAACAAAGAGGCGTAAATCGATAAGATCGACTTACGCCTTTCCGCTGGATTTTTTGTAAGCAGTATTCTGTGATATGCCCCAATGTAAAAAATGAACAGATTCTTGCATTAGCGAAACAAAAAAGGTTGAAAAACATTGTTTCTACGACTATTAGAGAATTTTTCCATTCCGACGTATTTGATCATAGAAAAGCTTCATTCCATCTCTAGTGAAAGAATAATCAGTTATTTAGCAATATTGACGTATAGGCAAAAATTACAAATGACGTGTTCATGTCATAATGTGAATGTAAAAAATTTATACATAATATCAATTATTATAAAATAAGGTAAAATACTGTCTACTGAACTCGAGACTGTAGAGAAAAACACTGATATTTATAGTGGTGTTAGTTATAAAATGTACGGGCTTCAAGAAGACAAATATTATTTTGGGACAATGATACAAACAGAAAACAGAATGGAAAGTGACGAAGATGACGATTTGCCTCTCAGTATTTTGAAACAAAACATCAAAAGAGCTTCTTCAGTTTATAAAAAGTTCCCGAAAAATTCGAGAAGTGCAAAGGAAATAACGGATAATGACGACAGGAAACAGGAAAAATACAAGAGTGCTTTTAGTGTTGCTGAGCCAGTTACAACCTGGCAGTAAATGTGTCCAAAATATTCTACTGAGTGTTGTAAGACAAACCCCTAAAACAACTTCTCCAGTTTGCAGGAAGTTTTCAGACAATTGTGTTGAAAGAGAACCTGAGCAATATAAATCTACTAAGAGCGATCACGACCCCACCTAAAGAGCGAGCTGTGCATTTAGAAACTGTAGAAATGAAATATGGGCAGCATGTGAATGATGTTCTGAGTTGCTTTGTTGGGAACATTTCATCAACAACGAAACCTGTACTGCACATGTTGACAACGTTTCTTCCGAAAATGAGGAAAATGTACCGCCAATTTTGCCCTCCAAACGCCAAAGGTATGAAAACTAACTTAGAGATTCGCAGATATGCTGTGGATGGAGAACAAAGGGAAGAACCCTTTGATAAATTGAGAAAGGGCGATAAAAGGAACATAGCACATGATAAGAGAATAGCGGGAGAAGCTTATGTCAGTAGCACCTCTGGAAAGGCTGTATTGGCTAAAGGGCTGAAACCTCGTTGTAGTAGTGAAAAATGCAAGAGTAAAGTGTGCAGCATTAGTGATGTGCAAAGGCAGAAAATATACAACGCTTTTTATGGTACAAAGAGCTTACAGTAATAAAGGGAGTTTATTGTACGACACGTACCAAAGGCTTAACAGACAAAGAAGTTTCACGTAGGTCGAAAACATTTGAATACCACTTCCCTAAAAGTGACGGAGTGTCCTTAGTTTGTGAAACAATGTTTTTAAACATGTTGGGAAATTCAGAAAAGACAATGCGTACGGCTTTATCTAAGAGAACAGAAGAAGAGATAGTAGAGCCCGACAGACGAGGAGGACGACATGAAATGTTGGAAGAAAACGATGCAAAAATGAGAGCTGCAGCATTAGAACAAATTCAGAAATTTCCTAGAATGGAGTCACATTCGTGTAGGCAGTCCTCTACACGAGAGTACTTACACCAATATTTGACAGTGGAGAAAATTCACTATTTTTACCAAAACGATAATATCAACCAACCACAATGTAGTTATCATACATATCGACGGATTTTTAAATCTTTAAATCTTTCCTTTCATCCTCCTAAGAAGGATCAATGTAGTTTGTGTTTGGCATACAGGCAAGCTGATGAAAAAAGAAAACTAGAACCTGAGGATGCTTATAATAATCATACTGCTGAAAAGATATCTGTTCGCAGGAAAAAGGAAGAAGCCAAGGAAACATGAAAGTTAAATCCTAGCGTTTTGGTTGCTGCTGTTTTTGACCTTCAACATACAGCTTCCAAAAAGTAAAGAGAGTGCCTTATTTTTTCGTCGCCGCATCTCTTCAATCAATTTCACAATTTACAATATCGGAAATAAAGAATGCTATTGTTTCTTTTGGGATGAAACTATTAGTAAGCGAGGGGCTAGCGAAATATCAACATGTGTAGCAAGATTTCTAAATGAGCTAGACAATCGGGGGATCAAGGAAGTCGGGTTATTTGCAGATGGCTGAAGAGCGACCAAAACCGCAACACTATTGTTTTAGGTATGATGCTATACGTAATTACAAATGCAAAAAATATGGAAAAAATCGTTCTAAGTTACTTTGAAACGAATTATGATCAGAGCGAGGGCGATTCTGCGCACAGCTCAATTTCTCATGCCATATCTTCAGCAGGAGATATATATTAATATATTCAACTACCCCCTATTTTAAAACTAGCCAGAAGAGCGATGCCCAATAACGTAATCACAATGAGTAGTGATGATTTCTATAACTACAAGGCCCTGGCTGAAAAAGTTAGAATTCGTTCAATAAGAAAATTTGACTCTAGTGAAGATGTTGAGTGGACAAAGGTCAGAGAAGTTATGGTCAACAAACATCAAAATACGTGTCTTTTTGTGAAAAACAGTCATCTTGCCGAAAATTACTATACTCTCAACGCTTTGGAAGTGATGAACCAACTTTTATTGAAACTTAATAATGGATGGTTCCATAAAATTGGATGCAAAAAAATACAATGACCTAGTTCAAATTTGTGGAGGAGGAACACCAGTTGTGCGAAATGAACATTTTCAAAAAAATTTCAGGGATCTTCCTCGTAATAATAATTAGTGCTAATTTTGTTCCAGTTCAGAAGAATGAATTCGTTTAAAATAGGTTGTTAAGTGTGTTTGGTTTCAATTAAAATATTTCTCGTTGATTTGAAATACCAGTTTCCTTTAATTTTCTTTAAATAACAACGGTTAGTCTCTACTTATTGTCATTCGTGCATATTGCCATCCAAGGCGTATCTGACATATCGACCCAATAGGAATCTGGCAGAGAGGCGTATGTCCATTTAGTGCCTTTTTTAAAACATTAGAATTAAGGTCTATCGATTTGAATATTATAGTTTTTATCTAAACCCTTAGTGTACTTACATATAATATGAATGGATATACTATCCAATTATTTTTGGATTAATATGCACCATATTAGAAGTTGATTTATTCAATTCGGTCTCCTGTAAAATTTAGCGAATGTCGCTTAAGCCAGTATGCGAGATCAGCGACAATTATGTATAGGGTGGGCTTGAAAAAAAACGGAATTTTGTTTTTGAGCTGTAACTTTTTTGTTGTTGGCAAATTTACTTTCGTTTTGGCTTGCTTGAAAGAGAATTGAACAGGCTAACGAATTAAAGTGAAACTTTTGAAATTTGAGAAAAAATCAAAATGGCGGACTTCTTCATAAATTACCTAACTTTGGATAGCGCTGGAACTTTTTTGTGACCCCCTGTGTAATTTTCTCTGATAAATTCTTAAAGCTCATCATTTTGCGAACATTTTAACACCGCGATGGGAAAAATCGGTTGAAAACTAAGTGAAATATTGAAATTTTTGTAATATCGAATATCACCTTTTTATATCCAAAACTAGGTAATTTTTGAAGAAGCCTGCCATTTTGAATTTTTCTCAAATTTCGAAAGTTTCACTTCAATTCGTTAGCCTAGTTTTTTGAGCCCACCCTATACATTATAAAATATATGGCATTACCAAAAGTTTTTAAAGGTTTAATAGTTATTTATACACCAAGCGAGTTAAATGAATGTTTATTCATGAGAAGATAGTTTAACCAAGGAGTCCTAGCGAGTGGGTTAATTTTCTTCGAATGAATAAACATTTTAACTCACGTGATGTATACAAAATTTTATCCCATTTTGTGGAAATTCAAAAAATGAAGTACAAGGAAGAATGCCGAGAGTGAGTTAATTTTTTTTAAAATCACTGTGGTGATAAAAGTCTACTTACCTTTAATGTTATGCGTTCAATAATGTCATTTTTGAACGTCAAAATAGGATAAAATAATAAATTCAATAAATTGAGAATCAGAAATTATCTCACAGTCTCACAGTTTCAGGAATCCGTAATTGAAAATTGAAATTTTAACGAAAACATTGGAGCACAGTAGCATATCACTTTCTGTCACTTGGTGATGAAAGTTACTCACTCAATCAAAGTAGGTAGTTGAAGCTAGAAGAGGCTACGTTAAATGATGAGGGACAGGTATCGACACGTGAGGAAATTGATTCCTCTAGGAAATCACTCCAAAATCTCCATGCCCAAGCTCCAGCCAAACGATCTGCCCGGAAAAATGGGGATCCACGAAAATGAGGGCTCGTTGGAAAATGGGGGCTTCCCAAAAGACCCACAAGAGGGTTCGATATTCAAACTCAAATGAAACGGAAATCACAAGACCTTCGATATACATTTTTTTGGTAATTCACGGAACATTGCCTTTCGCAACTTTATTTCGGTAAACTATTGCCTGATGGCTGATAAGGTATTTCTTTCCACGAGAACGATAATCGATATTGGACTTGGCAAGATGGCGGTCTCCAGGCCAAGATCAACCTTTCCGGTCGAATGACAAAATTTAAAACTGCTGAATGTGAGTAGCGAGCAGTGATCTTAGAGCTCCCTTCTCGTTTAGAATGAAGGGACAGAAGAGGTACTAAATGGTCTTTCGGAAATTACTGAAAAGCTGGAGAAACTTTTGCCTCCTCTCGAGCAGGCGAGCAGGCAAAACTGTATAGTAACGAAACAGTGACTGGCCTTCAGTCGCTAGACTATCAGAATCAGCACCCATAGATGTATGACATAAAATATTATTTGAAAAAAAAAAAAAAAAAACAGCATTCAGCACGCTACAAATTGGTACCATATTCTATAAATCGGTGCAGCTGCTTGCATATCATGACGATGTCGATGTAATAGCAAGGTCAGTTCGCTCAAAGAGAATTCTTTGTATCACTATCAGGCTGTTGAGAGCGCCGGCCTTCGGTCAACGGACCTAAAACCAAGCTTTTGGTGGCGTAAAGGAACATCGGACAAAACTTCACCATTGGAGAACTTCGAGGTCACTTATGAGTTTGTCTACTTAACCTTCCCTCCAGCAGAATGGGATGAACCCAAACTTTTGCACCCTGTATCTTTTAGCAGGTGGCCAGGAATCTATTAAGAACTGAAAATTAAATAGCAATTAGAGCATCCTTTCACTCTTGAAAATTTGTACAAAATCGGCCTGCTAGATTTTGAGTTAAAGCCTTCCAAAAAGTGACCAAAAATTGGGGTGTTCGAGTTCGATTGACGCGTAGTTTAAATGGGAACTAACGTAGTGACATAATCTTTTTTCCGGGATACCTACTCAATTAATAAAGTATGAGTGCAACAACTTTTTGTTTTTACCTGAGGCCCAATAAGCGCCAGTATTTACAGGAAGGGGTGTGTTGTCATTTGGGGCTCCATATTATATTCCACAAGCTGTTTCCGTGATCGCATGGACCTCTTAAACCCTTTCACACTTTTTTTCCTTGTAAACGTTGAAAACAATATCTATGCGCTCACTTTTATGAGAAACTTGCCATTAAGCACTCCAAATTCCTCCTACAAACTCTTCATATTATTATGTCTTCAGTTTCAAAGATTTAGCTGGCACCTTTCTTGCAAATTTCATAAAGTCTATAACGTAACTTGATGTATCTCAATAACTATTGGATTTACGGGATTTACCAAAAAATGTTACTACATGTATTTCTAGCCTTTAGAGAAGGAATAAAATGAGCTTTGAAAAACTAAAAATCGGAGCACTTTGTACGTGAATATACAAAAAACCTAGCAACAAGACGGGATGATCTGTATCATGTGACCAATGTTTTTTTAAGCTCCAATAAGTCCAATAGATATTTTATGAAGCCAAAAGCTTAGGGGACATGTACGTGTAGTTTCAATGCCAATCGATTGTTTTTTACATTACATTAACGATATCACATTTGTCGGACAAAAACCATGCGGCTTTAGGGAAGGTCCGACACCCCCAACATGTCGATGTGGCGTCCCTAAGGAAGTTGATACATGTACGTGTAGTTTTAATGCCAATCGACTGTTTTTTGTATTACATTAACGATATCATATATGTCGGACAAAAATCACGTGGCTTCGGGGGGGTCCGACGCTCTCAACATGTCGCTGTGGCGTCCCTAAGGAAGTTGATACATGTACGTGTGTTTTTGATACCAATCGACAGTTTTTTACATTACATTAACGATATCACATTTGTCGGACAAGAAATTTGAGACAATCAATGAAAAAATTAAAATTAGTTTGCCTTAACGCAACATGCATATTAGTCAAATACCTGTGGGGCCCTGTGTCATATTCCCTAATCTGTTTTTTTGATAGTTCTCCGAGCATTTACGGAAATTATTCAGTAAACGGTCATTCAAAACCACGCGTGTGAGAAAGAATGGATATTCAGTCGTGTTTTTTGTGCAATCTCAGGAGTGAAGATCCTGAATTTCGGCAGAAATTGATCAAAACGACTTTTGTTGTCCGACTGACTTTAATACTCATTTTATTTGTCCGACATTTACTGCACATGTTTTAAAAATACATCGTTATTCATAATTATTTTTGTCGGATATACATGTGTCAACTTCCTTAGGGACGTCACAGCGACATGTTGGGGGCGTCGGACCCCCCCCCAAAGCCACGTGATTTTTGTCCGACCTATGTGATATCAATAATGTAACATAGAAAACAGTCGATTGGCATCAAAACCACTCGTACATGTATCAACTTCCTCAGGGACGCCACAGCGACATGTTGATGGCGTCGGACCTTCCCCAAAGCCACATGGTTTTTTGTCCGACAAATGTGATATCGTTAATGTAATGTAAAAAGCAGTCGATTGGCATTGAAACTACACGTACATGTATCAACTTCCTTAGGGACGTCAGAACGACAACTTCACGAAAAGCTAGCGCGGCAATGTCCCATCGCCCAGGGTGGAGATATGAAAAATATTGTCCAACTTGGTGTTATGAAGCCGCTCAGGAAGTTTGGCGTGTACATGAGTTACAAAATTTTAGGGTCGATGTACTGGGGACTATAAAGGGCTGAGCACCAGTAATTATAATAAAACACTCGTGGGCATAAAAAAAAAAATTCTCGGAGAAGCATTTTGCGCTCACTTTTGGAATAACAAAAAGTATATTTTCCGCTTGATTGAAGAAAAACAATATGTCATATATTTGTAAGGAAAAAAAATCAAAAGCTTATATTATCTTGTAGCCCTTTTTTTTAAAATTTTGGTACGTCGTGGATAAACCGAACAAATACCTGAAAATCCTTTTTTACCTGGAAAATAGAACTTTTTTATTTCCACTTTACATTCCCAGCCAAAGGTACCTACTTGAAAACTGGCACATATTTCCTCTCGAAAGAAATAATAGACGCTTTTCTGTTTAAAAGAAAAAACCTTCCTCAGGAAAAACATTAGCACTTTTTCTCTTTTTTGATTTCTGCCATGTTTTTAGCCCAATTGCAAACGCCCTCCCGCACTTTTCGCTATTGATGGGTGGTGATTAAGATTTTGGTTCACCGTACACCGTATGTATAGTTACTTATTGTACGGTTCTACCAAACAAGAACGAAATTTATAATCTGTCTAATAGTGAGGCACTTCCAATAATTTTTAACGCCTTATTTAACTATAATATGTATTTAGTTCAGATTTATAAATTTTAATAATTGCTTTGCTATGCAGTTTGTCAACTTTTCTCAAGATCCCGGTATGTTTCATGATTTCTATTCATTGTAACTATTACCTATCAATGAGCCAAATAGAAAGTTAGGTATGTTTTTATACCTACACAATACTGGCAAAAATCTGAGACTAACTAATATTTGCGTTTTGGATAAATTTGCCAATTTGCCACATTTGATTACAAATTATAGTATCCAATACTATTTTTTAGTTTGGTTTTCAAGCATAAAAAATTAAATAAACCGTAAATGGAAATTTTAAAACACTGGAAACTCAATTTGCAGCCAAACTCAGTTGGTTTTGATATTCGCCCAAACTTTTGATATGTGAATCAAATATAGAGCATTAAATTTACTCTCATTATACCTACTCCGGGTATAACGTCATATTATTCGGATTTAATGCAAAACAAAAATTACCACAAATTTTCCAAAAATGGCCTAGGTTCTGAATGTAGAATATCATTTAACTTGGTTTTTCAGATACCTTCTCCATAAACCAATTTTTGTTCAATTTTGTATGTTTTGCATTTCCTGAATATTAAGACGACGTTAATCTGTCAAATATCTCTGATTGGTTATACTGACTATCTTTTTAATTCAGTGTTCCTACTACAGAAAAGGGCTATTAGATAATAGGCTCCTTGCATCAAATTTTTTTTATTGCTGATTTCGATAGTCCATGAAAAATAAGTTAACACGTGTTTTTTCTTTTTCTTCTTAGTCAAAAATTGACGGAGATATAACACTATGAAATCTGCCTATGACGTCACTTATCTAATAAATTAGTGACGTTGCACATGCTCAGTATATCTATATATACAAAACTTAATAAATATTTGAATAACTTCCGGAATAATCATATTTGGGCGAAATAAAAAAAAAGTAACGATTTTTTTCCGATTTCCTACAGTTTGCAATAAACAATAATCAATTTAATTTTCCATGCAAGTACCCTATTGTGTGGAGCCAAGACTCGTGATTCTTTTCCTCCTCTGTTTTTAAGCCACGGTATTCTAACCTTGTGGTGTCTTTTTATTCTGGAAACGATCTGTTTATTCTTTAGAAAATATAAGTGCGAATTGGATCTAAGAAGTAAATAGTCCAAGAGCCGGCAATACTAACGGGTATGTGATCGTTGGTTGCAATGGATAATTTCTACATAAAACAATAGTTCATAGTAACCTTTAAACCAAATGGATGGGTTGCCTCGATTCTCATGGCCGTAAAGTTGTTTTATATAAAAATACTTCAAGAACCATAAACGCAACAAATAAGAAGTACCTTGCGGTGTAGGGGGTTCTCATCATATGCGGCAAACACTTTATTAACACAATTTCATGTTTCTTTTTTTGTCTAAAGACCTACAGCTGTATGCAAAATCCTCTTCACAGAGTCCTCTTTTAACTTTGAAAGTGACTTTGAAGGCTGTCACTTTCAAAAATTTGTATTTAGCAAGCAAAATAATGCGTGCCCTCGACTTTCAATGAGGGTTGCCATAATTTGCGGCCATCAAAATCGAGGCCACCCTATACAGGGTGTATCAGGTATGAGTACAAATATTTTAACATGAGATAATATGGCCCATTTCATGCTAAAAGTGTCCTATTGACCATGGGTCAATTGTTAGTGTTTTCGGAGTTATCGCAGAATTTAAATTTAGAAAAATGTCAACAACGTGACAACATTGTACAGGTATTTATCTCTGCCACGATGTAAATGTAAATAAAACTGGTAAATTTGAAACTTTTTTTTGCACGGCGTTTATTTATTTCCATCTGTTTACGTTTTGGTTTGTTATTGGCTAGTTATATTAACCAATTGCCATGCTGATTTATAATCAATTATCTATTTTTTATATGCTTTAATGTGCTTACCCCTTTCCTCTAGGACTTTTTAAATACATTGTTGTAAAGTAAACATCAAATTTCTATGACGGCATTAAATTTTTATTTAAGCCGATGCCGTCCCATAAGGAACGTTCATTTGTTTTCTGGCTTTAGCCTGTAGCAATTTGATCCGAATATTTTCTTTTGTCACCTCTGTATTTTAATCAATAAAATAAATGTTTTTTAAAATACAAGTTTCTGAATCGAAAATATAATTGGCGCAGTCGTTCGGATGCTCAGAGTGCTTAAGTTTCGGGAGTTGTAACAGTCGTAATCCGTCGCGAAAATTTCAAAAGACTGAAGGAAGTTCGAAAAAGTGAATTCTTCGGAAAAGTGAAATTTGGATTATCAGTGCTGCTATTAAACGTTCCAGATACTGTCCACTTCGAATTGGTTAACTGAGTAAAAGGAATAACAAGAAACAACGTGTGAAGAAAGACTACTGTTATTAGCTTTGCCTAGTAAGTACAACCTTTCTCTTTATACATTTTGTAATTGGTGTTCCATAGTTAAGATTTTTGGATTTTTGATCTTTTGTAATTTCTAATTTTTGATTTACTGAGAAGACTTAAATTCAGATTTTTGTTCTTTTGCAATTCCAAAACGGTTTGCTGAAAAGACTGAAATCAAAAATAAAAAGTAACTAAGAATTTACGAACCCACAGCAACTTTTAATTTTTAAGAAAAAGCAACGCACAAGACTGATTAATTAATTATAATTTTAATTTTAATAAAACTTTTTGATTTTGAATTTTTTTAAATTTTCAAAATAATTTCTTTTAAAAATTCAAAGAAATATATATGTCAGATTCTGAAGAAGAAATGAGAATCTTTTGACTCAATTTAATTTAACTCATCTTTACAATTCTAATTCGAGAAGTAACAACCAAAATCAAAGACTAACCGTAACAATGAGTGAAAATTTCAAATCAATTGTACAACTTATCAAACCTTTCAGTGGCGAAAGCCAATATTTAGAATATTTCATAAGAAACATCAATGAATTCTATCAAACTTACTATACTGGTGAAAATGCTCAAAAAGAGTATGTGGTTACCGCCATAAAATCAAAATTAATAAATGAAGTAGGAAATTTTCTTATGGCACGTCCTGATTTACAAACATGGACCGATATAAGAGAAGCGTTAAGAATTAAATATGGTGATCAATATTCTAGACAGAATTTGGTACAAGAGCTTATGTATACCACTAAAACTAATAAAGAAACTATTATTGAGTATTTGGATAAACTAAAAGGTTTAGTTCAAAGAATTACATCTAAAATCATATGCGACCCGAATTTAACGGCAGTTGCAAATGTCTTAATTGAACAAAACGAAATTATTGCTATTCAAAATCTAGTCACTAATTCGCCAACCGAATTAAGAACAATTTTAATGGTTCAAAATCCACCAACGTTGGATGCAGCTAACTTTGTGTTAAATTATCAACTAGCTGAAAACCACATGAAATTTAGTAGAGGACTTACTCATTCTACTAATCAGAATCAAAATCAAAATTTTTCAAAAATAAAAATACGCAATTTCGTTCACAACAATCACAACAAACCTATACTCAACAAAAACCTCAATATACACAAAAAACATCGTATGTACCACAGAAACCACAGTTTCCATCCCAACCTATTAATATACAACCCAAAAAGGACTATGTACCAACAAAATTTCCTACTAGTTCAGGAACTTTTGGCAAAAACTACAATAATGCCTTTCGAAAAAATACTAATCAACAATTTTCGAAACCGACACCTATGTCCGGTGTTTCAGTGCAACCAGGAGCACAAAATCAACATCAATACCCTTCTAAATATACAATCGAAGAAATTAATAATATCTTTGAAATCGAATTGCCTGAACCTGATGAAAATTTCGAAAATGACGAATGTTCTGAAAATCAAAACTATTATGAAGAGACAAATTTTGAAGAAAACCGTCGCAACTGAAGACGAACATTTTCAGTTACAAGCCTTGGATACAATGAGTCAGCATTAACTTTAAATGCTTATCAAATCAACCAACTGCCTTTTATTCAAATAGACTATCCACCGTGTAAATTATTAATTGACACAGGAAGTCATGCCTCTTCAATAAGACCCTCAATCGCAGAAGAATATTTTTCAAATTCTATAATTAATTCAAGAAACAAGCTAACAACTTGCATGGGTACAAGAAAAACGTATGGAAAAATCAATATCCCAATTTTACAAGAATATAATATTCAAAACAACATTGAAATGATAATGTACAATTTCCATGACTATTTTGATGGAATTATTGGAATCAAAGCATTACAAGATAATAATTTAAATATAGATTTTTCTAATATGCTTCTTTCTAATAATAAAACAACAATTCCGTTTCAATATAGAACAGATTTCGAAAATCAAAATTTTGAGATTCCAAGCAACTCAATTCAAGTATGTTATTTCAATACAAATATAGCTGATGGCATTGAAATACTTACACCACCGATAAAAAATGCAACGTATTATATACCATCGACAATAGCCACAGTCATAAACGAGACCGTAGCTCTAGAAGTGCATAATTTAATGAATAAGCCTATTATTGTCCCATATAACATAAACAACTTAGCGGAAATAAGTTTACCGTACGCTGACGAACAGTTTGAAATATTTAATATAGAGCAAATGACTTTATTAGAAAATGCTGAATATGCAAATGACCCCATTAAGTCGTTGCGTATTAATCATTTAAACTCAGAGGAATTTGATGCTTTAAAACACGTAATTAAATATTTTCCTTAAATTTTCCACAAGCCAAATGAAAAATTGACATTTACCAATCAAGTCAAACATGAGATTAAAACAACGGATGAAATACCAGTGCACACAAAAACGTATAGATACCCACATGTGCATAAACAAGAAGTAAATTCTCAAATAAAGAAAATGTTAGAAGATAACATAATTAGACCATCCTGTAGCCCTTGGTCATCCCCTGTGTGGATAGTACCTAAGAAAGAAGATGCCGCAGGCATACAAAAATGGAGAATGGTCGTTGATTATCGAAAGATAAACGAAAAAACTATTGATGATAGATATCCATTACCTAATATTACGGATATATTAGACCGACTTGGTCGTAGTAATTATTTTACGACACTAGATCTAGCCTCTGGCTTTCATCAAGTCGAGATGCATGAAAATTCGATACCCAAAACAGCATTTAATGTTGAAAATGGTCATTACGAATTTAACAGAATGCCCTTTGGTTTGAAAAACGCCCCAGCGACATTCCAGAGAGTGATTGATAATGTATTACTAGGATTACAGAATAGAATATGTCTAGTATACATGGATGATATAATAATTTTTTCCACTTCACTTCATGAACACGTGAAAAATCTAAAGAAAGTATTTGAGAGACTCGAGAAGTTTAATTTGAAAATACAATTAGACAAATCAGAATTCTTACACAAGACAGTCGAATTCTTAGGACATGTAATTACACCAAATGGAATAAAACCGAATCCAAAAAAGATAATGGCAATAAAAAAATTCCCAATACCAAAGACGGTGAAAGAAATAAAATCATTTCTAGGATTAGTAGGTTATTACCGAAAATTCATAAAGAATTTTGCCAAATTGACCAAACCAATGACATCTTGTTTGAAAAAAGACAAAAAAATAATACACAATGCAGAATTTCATAATAGCTTTGAAACTTGTAAAAATGTATTAATAAATGACCCAATACTACAACATCCTGACTTTAAGAAAACTTTCTTATTGACAACCGATGCATCAAACTATGCAATTGGGGCCGTTTTATCTCAAGGTCCTGTCGGAGCTGATCTTCCCATTGCATACGCATCAAGAACTTTAAACCCAGCTGAATGTAATTATTCGACGATTGAAAAAGAACTTTTAGCAATCGTATGGGCAACAAAATATTTTCGACCTTATCTTTTTGGTAGAAAATTCACAATCTTGTCAGATCACAAACCTCTACAATGGCTATTTAATGTTAAAGAACCAAGTTCTAAACTAGTCAGATGGCGACTGAAACTATCTGAATTTGATTATGAAATCAAATACAAAAAAGGAACATTAAACATGAATGCAGACGCACTATCAAGAATTCCTGCAATACAACTTCATGCCATTCAAAAATCAGATCCAGATGCCAGATTAACATCTTCAGCTGAAGAATTTCATAAAAAATTAGGATTAATGCTGAAAGATACACCATTATGTAATTATGAAATCATAGCAAAATACTTTACAGATTCTAGAGTATATCTTCCTAAACAAAGCGAGATAGCTAAAGAAAAAGAGATAACAATGTCTGAATCATCTCAATCAACAAAAACAGCATCAGAAAAGGAACCTGAAGAGGAACCTAAGAAAGTAAAACCCAAAATAAACATATTATCACAACTAATAATACCTCCAAGAAAAGAGAAAAAAGAAATTCCCATAGAAATAGGATCTTCTTAAACTCAAAAAAGTAACAGACAAATAACACCAACTAATCGTTCTTCAACAATTTCAGCCTTGTCTGAAAATGACCAAACAATACATACATCTATGGAAAATCCAATACTAGGAGCTCCATATACTAAGAAACATGTAAATGTATTTGGAAATCAAATTGTGTTTCGATATTCCAATAATAACACAATTAGAAAAGAGATAATCAAACTATTTGGTAATAAAAAGAGAATAATATTCTTCTTACCAAATAATCCAACAACATCACAAATTACAAATTTAGTAAAGGAATACATGCCACCTGGTATTTATTGCCTTCATTTCCTAAATAAATCTTTAGAACCTATTGTGATACGAGCATTACAAGAATCGTTTAATTCGAATTCATTTACATTGTACATCTCGAACTCTTTATTAGAAGACATCACAGAAGTTGATCTTCAACAAGAGAAAATTCAACAATATCATGAGACTAAAACCTCTCATAGAGGAATCACTGAAAATATTGCAGCCTTAAAGAAAAGATTCTATTGGCCCAATATCGAGAAAGACGTACAGAATTATGTCAAAGTATGCGAGATATGCAATAAAACCAAGTATGAACGTCAACCATACAAAATCATAAGCAAACCAACACCCATTGGTATGAAACCCTTTGAACATATTTATATTGACACGTATATAATCAATAACCAGAATTTTCTGACCATTATTGATAGCTTTTCAAAATTTGGTCAAGCCTCACCTGTAAATACGAAAACAGCTGTTGAGATATCATCACAGTTATTGAAATATTTTAGTGATCATGGAATACCTCAAAAAATCACATCAGATAATGGAGCAGAGTTCAAAAATGCTATAATGACAGACCTTTGTACATTATACAAAATTGAGTTTCATTACACAACTCCAAGAAACCCGAACTCGAATAGTCCAATCGAACGTTTCCATTCGACACTACGTGAAAGTATAACGAGTTTAAAACTCCAAAACCCGAATAAGAGTATTATCGATCTAATGACAATCGCTATATTGAATTATAACAACAGTACTCATAGTACAATGAATCACACCCCTTTTCAAGTGATTAAAGGAGATTTGAATTATGCCATACCGATTGAACAAACGGAAAATAAACTAACAACTGACTATATAACAAGTTTGGTAGAATCCCTTGCAAATTTGAATAAAGAAATTCAAGAAAAATTATTAGCGAAACAAACAAAATCTTTAGAAACACGTAATAAAAATCGTGAACCTGAACCAGAATTACAAGATCCAATCTTTGTAAAACAATTTAATAGAGACAAGGTAAGTCCGCGTTATGATAGCAAAACACAGAATCGCTTTGCTAAACAAAATGTTAAACGACAATAATTTATTTCAGGTACTCCCAGATGAATCCATTAGTATTCCTAACTCTCGTTGGAGTCACCCAAGCGTATACATTGATGACGGTAGAAAATCCTATTTTACCAATCTCTTTAGGAACTACTTACGTAACAACTCAACATAACACGGCCTATTATCACATAGACAATTATCATACAAAGTATCCATAAACTGGAAATTACCTTAATAAAATTATCTGACACTCTTAACAAAACAACATGGTCAAACCAATTTGTTGCACTGTTTCAAACAAATATTGAAAACAGTCATTCTCAAATTAAGATTATGAAACAAGTAATCAGAACCTATCAAGACCGAAAACGTAATAAAAGAGGTCTATTAAATTTCATGGGCACAGCACAAAAATGGCTCTACGGAACCCTAGATGCTGAAGATGGCGCAAGATATGATTCCTATATGCAGACGCTTAATGATAATCAAAAAACTCTCAATCAAGATCTAAAAATACAAGCTCAAGTATTGAAACAAGTTACAAAAACATTTCACGATCAATTTTTAACTATTGAATCTAACCAAAAGGTTATCACAGGAAAATTACAAAATATTTCCTTGGAAAACCAAAATTTCCACTCAATGTTAACCTTTAATCTAATATTGAACAACATCAATATTCAAAGTAATAAAATAAGGAATCTTATTGATCATGTGCAATTAGCAATAAATTTTGCACAATTGGGAATAATGCATTATACTATTTTACAGCATAGTAAATTAAATCAAATATTAACAAATATACCCAAAAGTCAGCAAATACCTTTTGATAATAAAATCAAGTATTATGAGACAATGAAAACTCAAGTAAAAATCCAAAATGAGTTAATTATATTTGTTATACACACACCAATGATTGATCCCAAGCCCTTTATATTGTATAAAATCTATCCAATTCCTATCCAAGAACTTACCATTAGGAATAAGTACCCTTACCTATTACTTACTACGGACATTTACTACAATACGTTATGGGAATGCCCGAAAATCGAAAGTGTGTACCTTTGTAACCAAGAAGAGCTGAAACAAGAAGAATCATGTGTCTACGACCTGATTACTGACCTACCACAACAATGTCCTTTCACTAAAGTGAAATATGAAAAACCAACAGTGAGACAACTCCAGAATGGACAACTATTAGTCATTCCTAAGAAAAGCCTGACCATAGTTATTCAATGTGACAAGACAAACCATATGGAAATAATAACTAATCCAACGCTAGTTTCTTTTGAGAAATTTTTTGTGAAAATCCAAAATCAAAAATTTTCAAAAACCAGCGAGAACTTCAATTTTGAACTGAAGATTCCAAGAATAGACATCCCTGAACTTCCAGAGAACGCAACAACATTGGAACTTCAAGAAATTAACCAAGAAGACTTAGAAGAAGCCTTCAAGACGACGAAACAAATAAGAGTTCATAATCTAAAAGAATTGTATTTTGAACACTCTCATTTAAACACATATGTAATCATAAGTTTAAGTCTTGCTATTTTATTTTTAATTTTACTGTTTTACTGTTTTAGGAAATATAAAACTTCAAAAAAAGGTTGTGCAAATGTGCAAATTGAATTGTCTGATTTGAATTGTCTGATTTGAATTCACAACAATCCACGTTTGCAACATCTTAAGGAGGGAGGAGTTATTTTAACCAATTGCCATGCTGATTTATAATCAATTATCTATTTTTTATATGCTTTAATGTGCTTACCCCTTTCCTCTAGGACTTTTTAAATACATTGTTGTAAAGTAAACATCAAATTGCTATGTCGGCATTAAATGTTTATTTAAGCCGATGCCGTCCCATAAGGAACGTTCATTTGTTTTCTGGCTTTAGCCTGTAGCAATTTGATCCGAATATTTTCTTTTGTCACCTCTCTATTTTAATCAATAAAATAAATGTTTTTTAAAATACAAGTTTCTGAATCGAAAATATAATTGGCTTTCAAATAATGTAAATAACAACTTGCATTTTTATCACTTTTCTAGTAGAAATAAAAAATATGCCATTTTAGTAAGTTGTGAATTGCATTGAATGACATTTTTGCACTAAACATTCAAGAGAAAAATCAAATAATACTCAGCTACTTGTCAAATCCTTATTATGAAAATAATAATTTTTGTTGAAAAGTTCTCAAAACACTAAAATCAACTCGCAGATTTTGCACACTCACAACTCACACTTCTTGTATCACGCAATCTTTGTAACACGGGCACAATGTTCTTCCATCAGGAGAGTGCTTTTCTTTTGGAAAATCTTTCCCTAGTTTCACTGTGAATTCTGGTAGCTAAATGAGCATTTTGCAACGATGCTGTCTAAACAAGTAGGTATCTGCATTATGGATGTTTCTAAACATTTTATTTTCAAAAAAGAATGAATTTGAATTACGCACGTTTCCCAAGTAGAAAAGACAAATCAAGAATCAATTTATTCAGCTCCACCAAGGTTCAACCTTCAACCACCTTTCCTTTATTGTGCTGTGTTGCTAGATGTTTAGATACCCTTTTACTAGTGAAATTTGTATGTTGTTTTTCCGATTTTTTGTTATTGTTGTTGACTAAAAATGCATAATTACTTAATAATTGGATAAACTATAAATTTTTCTACATCTCATAATGATTAAAATTTTCTTTAACTTTAAAATATTCGTCAAAAAAGTTAAAACTTCGAAGGCCTTTTTCTTAAAAATGGTTGAGTTTGGACCCCATGTTGTATAAACTTTTTTTGTTCAAAATGGGCCATATTTTCATGTGTTAAAATTTTTGTAGTCAAACCTGATACACCCTGTATATTATTTGAGAAGACATATTAAAGAATATATCTACCAATTTTCAGCTATTATAGCGATAACATTGTTCCTTCGGAAAAAGAGGGTTAGTTTACGCCCAGCCATCAAAGGGTTGCAGCCATGAGAATCGAGGCCACCCATCCATTTAGTTTAAAGGTAACTATGAGCTATTCTTTTATGTGTAAATTATCCATTGCAACGATCACATACCCGTTAATATTGCCGGCTCTCCTACTAAAAGGGTCGCAATTTGGTATGATACTCGCCAATCATGTTGATATTAGAGAGTTCTCGTGCTGTCCAAATTTCAAAAACCGTAACGTTATTTGACAAGAATGACAGTTCTTACGGTATTAGCGTTTGCGGACCCCGTGACCTAACGGGGTCCGCAAGTTAGCGGATGCCTTACCGTAACGCTATGCTATGTCAAAATTAGTTTACGCTCCATTCACGTCTGCAAGAACAGCAACTTCTAATAATTCCTCCACACAGGGAAAATTAATAAAACTCAGGAATCTTCAGGATGAACAATAGTATATTATATACCTAGGGACTAAAGTGACTTTTTTATCCCGAGGCGAAAAGTTTGTGACCCGACCGAAGGAAGGGAGGGGTTCCATTTCGTCGAGGGATGAAAAGAGACTTTAGTCCCGAGGTATATATGCTATTTTATGTACTTTAGAGGATAGGAAAACTGTAAAAAAAAAATTAAATGCCACTTGACTTGACTTGACCGTACTCTTTACAAAACGTGGTTATGATGATGACATGTCATGTGAAAAAATGAATGTACCTTATATGACATCAACATTTTACTCAAAAATCAAAATCTCGGTGTGTTGTGACAAGTTGCTAAGATGAACAAAAGTCAGTTTACGCTAACAAATTCAATTATTGTCAAAACCATTGAGAAATATAATAGTAGTAAACTACGAGAGAAGTCATACCCCTGTACTTAACTGGCACAATGTCGACGTTAGCGCCCCTGGTGGCTACGGACAGCAACTAAATGAGTGAACATTGTTTGAATACAGGTTTCTTCTTTACCGACAGTGGAAAGGCGGCTTTTTTAAATAATTCAATTATTGACTTTTGTTTTATTCCGATTTATTAAAAATAAGGTACTGTAAACACTCAAAACAGTTAATTGCAAAGCAATACATTTGTTGAAAAAACTTGCTAAAATTTACCGAGCAATATTGTTTAGAACGATAATAGAACTTATTTTTAACAAATCCAAATTAGGTGAAATGTGATTCCTTAAGGGGGTCAAGGAGGTAATTAAACAATACAAAAATTGAAATATCTTCAAACAATCTTATTTTTTTATTCCAATTTTATAAATATGCCCAGTAGCTAAAAATGTTTGTATTATAATGACGTTTCCGATTGGTAGATCTAGTGCAGAACTAGTGCAATTTTTTCTATTCCTGTCTTTTTCTTCTACAGGTCGAATAAAAGGATGCAAATACACTCAGTGCGCACATAATCTACCAATCGTAAACGCCATAAGTTTTGTGTTTACCTTTTCACTGCATCTCGCATCATCGCAAATTCGATAACACACTTTCATTGGTGTCAGTTTTGTCTAATTAATTAATAATTATGATCACAGATCAAGGCTGTTTTCTCATTTCTCTAATATAAATAATAGAAGAAATTTTACGTTATGATATTTATGATGAGCATTCAATTTTTGATTGATGGTCTTTGGATTCAATCATTTGTTAATTTTTATATCTTGTATATGTTAAAAAAAGATAGAATATTTTCGAGCAATTTGCTGACAAAGAAAAATTAAACCAAGTTTTCAGAAACGATTGAAGTAATTAGTACAATAATCTGCCACACCATGCGAAATACGCTACGGGTAAAGTCCAACAAATACCAAACGAACAAACACAGCTAATAATTTTAACTATATTAACCTTTTTCCAACTCGAAAAGAAGCAAATAGAAAACGGGTACCCAATTCAAATTCAGAATGTATTACAACGGACAGCAGATGCGACAAAAGTGAGTCTCGCAACAATTGCAAGTATTAAAATTCCCACCTGATTGGTCAATACTACTTCAGAAACGCGTTTGTAGAATGCTAGTGGGAACATATCCTAAAATTCAATAGTAATTAACCACCAGTAGCTTTTTGTAGGTGATATCAACGACATAATCAATGAACATACGTTTTTTGCCACCAATATCACGTGACTTTAAAATGGTATTTGTCGGACTTTATGCGCACAAACCCACAAACACACTTCCAGATTCTTACATTAAACAAAGTTCTCTCGTAGTTTACTACTATTATATTTCTCTATGGTCAAAACTTCATTTATTGAGAATAAGCAATATTCATTAGCAGAAACATGGAAAATATTGAACAAGCTGCGGAAGAGGCTATAGCGCAGTTACTACCGAAAAAATCCCGAGATTTGTATAAAAAACAGTTAGCCGACTATACAGAATGGCGTCAAGAACAGGACGTGGAAGATATTACTGAAGAACAGGTTCTGTTAGCTTACTTTTTGGGCAAGTCACGGAAGTTGAAGTCATCGTCATTGTGGACTTGTGGAGCTTGTATTCGATGCTAAAGGCCACAATTGCAGCAGACATGGGCGTCGATATCAGTAAATACAGCAAGCTTACTGCATTTTTGAAGAGGCAGAATGAAGGATATAAGCCAAAGAAGTCGAACATTCTTCATGCTGATAATATTAAAGATTTTCTGGAAAAAGCGCCAGACCAAGAATTTTTGGGACAAAAGGTAGGATACGTTTTTTATTTTTTATGCTGATTGTTTCATATGTCTGTTTGTCTGTCACAACGTGCTACTATAAAACGCGTGTATAAAGACGGCCTTATAGCAGAAAATCAATAATTTATTAATTTGCTTAGACATGTTTTGGAAAATAAATAAAATGGTAGGTATTGCATTACAAAATTCACTGATTTTTTTCCAGGTGGTGCTAATCATGGGCGTGTCAGGGGCATGTCGAGGGAAGGAGCTGTGCCAGCTGGATTGAAGTGATGTTTTGGAATATGAAACATTTTTTAGTAAATTTACGATATACCAAAACACGAAAAGACAGATCGTTCGTGATTAAGAGATCAAACAAAAACTCTACAGATGTGGTAGGATTGGTGAAAAAAAACATCGCTTTAAGACCCCCAACAACAGGTCATAGAAGATTTTTCGTTGGCTACACGAAAGGAAAGTGTACTTCTCAGCCCATGGGCAAGAACACATTCGGGCAAATGTCAATTAAAATTGCCAACTATTTATAGCTGCCAGATGCGAAGCTATACACGAGCCACTGTTTTCGCAGAACGTCGGCATCGTTGCTAGCCGACTTTGGGGTAAGCATAGATCAGCTTAAACGACATGGCGGTTGGAAAAGCAGCACCGTCGCTGAAGGATACCTGGAAAATTCTTTATATCAAAAAAAAATATATATGGCAGATCAAATTTTTACTAGCACCAGTAGCACCTCCTCAGATATTCCAATTTCTATTCCAACGGCACAAAATGCAAGGACAGAAAATGGAAAACCAACGCCAGCAGCGGCGCATGCGAGGATTGTGCAGAACATGAACACTTTAGTCAATAATAATTTGACCCCCAATAATTATTCACCTCTTTTTAACTTATCTAGTACCTGAGTTTTATTTCTAATATGTACTAATGCAATATTGCTTACCTACCTATTTATTTTAGGGATTAAAATCGTTTTTAATCCCTAGGAAAAAAAAGTACCACTTTAGTCCCTGAAAATAGGTACCCACTTTAGTCCCTAAAGTACATAAAAGTTGGCAAACAAGCAAAAAAAGTTAGGTTAGATCACTCAATTCAGCTGTCAAAATGTAAACAAAATAAGGAATTAGAGGATTTTTGTGTCTTCGTGTCCGAGAACTATAGAATAGCGTCTGAGGCACGAGAACTTTCTATTTATCAACAGGTATACCATACGCATTTTTCCAGTTTTTGAATTAATAACAATAAACAATAACAAAATTTAGTTTCAGTTTTTCGTCAAGAGTTTTGATTTAAATAGTTCTGATGATATTCTTTGGCTGTTGGCTTCTATCTAAAATGGCAACGTTTAGCTATGTTGAATATGCGGACATTTTATCTATTTATGGTTTTTCCAATAAAAATGCAGCTGAAGCTCAAAGAGGATATATATGTCGCTTTCCGAATAGGCGCATTCCGCATGTTAAGGTGCGGTTTGTTAGGGCAGTGCGCGACGCACAACTGACAACGTGAACGTCGTCATTGGTTCAGGTATGACGTACACCCGTTTTCTGACGCTGACGCTGACGTCCGAAAATGGGTGGACGTCATACCTGAACCAATGACGACGTTTACGTTGTCAGTTGTGCGTCACGTACTCTCCTAACAAACCGTACCTTTAGTGTGTTTTGGTGCAACTTACCGTCGCATTTCAGAATCTGGCAGCCTTCAATGAGTAGAACGCGTAGGAGCTCCTCCTGCAGACGTCAATATTATTGGTGAAATTTTGAGACTACTTGGAGAAGATCCAACAACAAGCACAAGAAAAATTTCCCGACAGCTGGATGTTTCACAATGGAAGATCGTCAATAAATCATCAAAATGGTCTTCACCCATTACACTCCTGTGCAAGGACCAGACGAGGGTGATCCGGCGCGCAGAGTTCAATTCTGCAGATTTATTCTGAATGCGGATGTTGAGGATTCTAAATTTTTAACCAGAATTCTATGGACCGATGAATCAAAATTTAGCAGAGAAGGAATAACAAATTTTTATAATTGCACTACTGGGCCGAAGATAATCCGCATCAGGAGAAGCAAATTAGTTTCCAAAGAAAATTTAGTGTCAATGTATGGATGGGAGTTATCGCCAATAATTTAATTGGTCCTCATTTTTTACCTGATAACCTTAACGGTGAAAACTATGCAGAATTTTTACGTAACAACTTGTATGAGTTACTAAAAGATGTCCCTTTAGCGAACCGGCAACAGATGATCTTCCAGCATGACGGATGTCCTGCACACTATCGTCTAACATTAAGGGCACTCTTACACCAAAGTTTTCCGAATACATGGATTGGAAGAGGTGGACCCGTACCATGGCCTGCTAGGAGCCCTGATTTAACGCCGTTAGATTTTTAATCGTATATGCCACGGAGGTAAATACGCGCGAAGAACTTATTGAAAGGATACAGTATGGGGTTGCGATATTGCGACAAAAGTTTTCGAATCCAGTTACCAAGACAGAAATAAGAAGACGGGCTCGTGATTGCATAAGGAATGGGGGTAGTCATTTTGAAAATTAAGGAGTTATTGATTAAATTACATCACTTGTTGGAAAAGTTTTTCCATTACATTTTCAGAATGTTGTTTTTTTTTAATATGAGGTAGGAAATACATTATTTTCAAATGGTAATTATTGTTTTATTATGGAATGAAAAAATTAGGTGCCAATTGTAAACTATTTGAAAGAGAGTGCTTTCAAGAATGCTTGGCAATAGAGTGCCAGTAATTTATTATGAAAATTTCAAAATAAAAATTTGACAAAATTTTTATTGCAACACTTGATATCCAAAACAGGTATAAACTAAAATTTTGTTGACTATTTCACTAGAGTGTATTACACCGGCAATAAATTCGGTATTCAGCTGACAATATTGCTACCTGGACAATACCAACAACATGGTATTTCAGCGACCATTTTTTGACATTGTCAAACTGATATTTTTAATTTGAAGTTTTTCTTCATATTTTTGCATTCTATTTATTTTCAAAATCTTACGTGAAATAGTCATGACGAATACTCGCCTGACGGCTCGTGATTTTGTCAAAAATGTCATTCGCGAAATTGCTAAGCAAAAAATTTTCATACTTTTCGAAAATTTTACCGACAAATTTTTTTCTCTTGTGATATAATATATGATAATTATATCGTTACTCCTAAAAATAAATAGTTATTTATGGTACTAGTGTGTTATGTTGAAAATAAGTCACGCGAGAAAGATTTATACCACGAGGCCGTCAGGCCGAGTGGTATAAATTCTCAAGTGACTTAGGAAACATAACACACGAGTGGCATACAATGTTTTATCCCAACAAGTAGAAGAAATCGTGTTTTTTTATGAGATAATATAAAAAAAATAAAAGGTTCTATTAGTCTGCGTCTTCCAGCACTATCAGCAGCTGGACCGATATGGGAGCGTCTGGTTCCAATGAACCAACGAATTTTACAATGACTTCAAATTCGAATAAACCGTTAACGTTTTCCTTTAATTGTAATTGTAATAGTAATAAATAAATAGAATACTACTTTAAATATGAACGTGAGTTATAAACCATAACTCACTAGTGAGTTATAATCCATAACTCACTAGTGAGTTATTTGATAGTTTACTTGTCTAAAATGACATTAATAATAATAGTCATAACTGTCATGTGTTGGATATGATTGATTGATTGATTGATTGATTGAATAAAATAATTTATTTAACAATAAAACAAAAAGTTGATTCTGAAATAATGTACCTTATCTTGGAAACAATAAAATGGAGAACTTTTACCAATTATTTGTACGTTTGAGGTACTATGAAATTTTCGATATTATTAGACTCAAATAAACCATTAGTTAGAAACTTGACAAGAAAGGTCAAGTTTAAACCGCAATAACCCAATAGTTAACATTAGTTTGTTGAGATCTTGGGTAATGGGAAAGGAGACAAAGACCAACTATTCTCTGGCGACGTTTCGTATATTACATCTATACTTTTTCAAGCCAACATTAGTGTTTCGATAAATTTCACTCCTGATATTTTTGTAAGCATGTCAGCTTAAAATTAAAAACACGTCTTTTAGAGAGTTCCTCATTATTTTCGTTAATTATAAATATTTGCCTCATAGGTTAGTGAATTTTATGAAAATTAAAAAAATCTCGGAAACCGGTATAGAGGTAAATACTGTTTAATTGGTAACAAATAGGCTCTAATTTCATCCCCTCAATGGAATTCGTCCACTTACCAGTCACCCTGTATATGAGGGCAAAAAATTATTCAATAAACTTCCTGTAAAGAAGAAAGACAACGCAGCACTGGAAAGAGGCTACTTATAGAGGTAAAGAATTTTCTGACGGGTAAAGCTTATTACAGTTTGAACGAGTTCTTTTCTTTAACGATGTGACTTTACGTTTTACGTATTTTACCCGGTCTGTCCCTTAGCCTAGTTGCTTTTTTATTGTTAAGTTTCAGTTTTGTATATTTTTTTTTGTGATGTTCTAATACATGGTTGACGTTTATTTTGTGTCTTTCATTTTTTGATTCGGACTATAGATATGTATGCGTATGTAAATTTATTATTTAAAAAAAAAACCGAATGTGAGCCCGGGCCGGTCTATAGCGAAATGTAATAAGATGTCATTATTGATATGAGCTGAGAGCTGATGGATATTTTAAAAAAAATAGATAAAGCCACATAATATATGGACAAAAAATTAGTCACAAAGGTAGCTGTTCTACATTTTCACTAAAGGATCAAGAAAAAAAAAATGTCCTGGATCAAAATTTCCAAATTTCGGTATTTTTCAAGTTGTTTATATAATCCATCAAGATCGATCAAGTGGAAATACATCATGAAACTGAAAATGAACCATGACCTAGAATTCACAGGAAATGGAAGTGAAAGCGATGGTAGGTATTAGAACTGTGATATAAGATACAAAACTTGATTGTGTTTTGAGCATCTTGCATGAACATCAAAAAATCGTTAAAAAAGCCAGCTCACATGCAAAGAAAAATATTGAGTAGATAGGATTTATGAAAACAAAACGGAACATTAGCAGAGAATGTCGCGAACTTGGAGATTTGAATACAGAAATAAATGAGAAAGTTCTGAAAGCAAATCTAGTAGTACGGGAAAAAATGTCGGGAAAATACAAATCAACCAGCTAAGAAAAAAACTGCTTTCTGCTATCAAAAGTTTAAGTGAACGTGCTACAAGATTTCGAAAAGCAACCCTATAGAAGTTTATAATTGTCGTGTTTTGCGTTTTCTGATTTCTATATAAATCAATTCTGGAGCTGCACACTCTTCCACAGTCTTGGCACACCCAGTATCTGGCGGCATGGTCTCTTCCTTTGTTCTCTAGCTCATTCCTGCGATCCCTCTTTTCGGTTTCAGGTCTGCGGCGCTTTTCTTCAAAAATTTGCGGTCCGTCGTGGACTACTTGATGCCGTCTAATCCGTAGGATCCTTCTTAGGCATCGCTGGTGGTATTTCTCCAGACTATCTATGTGTCTTTTGTAGGTGCTCCATGTTTCACAGCCATTTGTGAGTGTTCGTATCACAACTGCATAGACGCGAAGTTTGGTCTCAGCGCTGATGTCTTGATTGTTGGAGACTCTTTCTAGAAGTCGCCCGAACGCCGCGCTAGCACACTTTAGGCGATGTTGGATTTCAGCGTCAATGGTTGAATTTGCTTACAGATTGCTTCCAAAGGATGGGTGGAGTTCTACGTTCTGCAAAGAATGGTCATTTATAGTTATATTTAAGGTTTGGTGATTAGTATCCGGTGTGGGTTGGTGCAGAATCTGCGCCTTGTTAAAGTTGACCTCTGGGCCGATTCTCGTGAATGCCTGGTTGAATGCATTGATAATTACTTGACGCATATTGAATTTCAATTATCGATGGCCCGTAATTTGTTAAAGTTGAACAAGACGTCATTAAGTCTGTACAGGATTTCCACTCTTGACGGTAAGTGACCCTCCACAAGGTGAAGTATGGATCCTATAAAGAGAGAAAATAAAGTGGGTGCAATAACTCGGCCTGTTTAACGTCGCACGGTTACATTCATATTATCATGCAGCAGGCGGAGTATCTAGATGTACTTTTGCGGACACCCAACCTTTGCCAACGTCTTCCAAAAAGCTCCTCGTTGGCCAAATCCAATGCTTTCACAAAATCTATGAAGGCCATATATAGAGGACGATTTTGTTCCCTGGATTTCTCTTGCATTTGTCTTGCACTAAAAATCATGTCACAGCTGTACCTCGGTTGGGTCTAAAGCCACACTGTGTCTCTGGGAAGCTTTCTTTGGAAGTTGGGATTAACCGATTTGATAATATCTCGGCAAGTATCTTTCTCGCAACAGAAAATAAAGATCTTTCTCTGTGGTTTCCACATTGAGCCTTGTCTCCCTTTTCAAAATGGTTACGATGAACGCATCTCTAAGTTCAGCAGGTATGGTCTCAGTAATCCATATTTTACTTATTAGGATGTGGGTTTGAGAACTAAGTGTGGGGCATCGTTGTTTAAAGAATTCAGCAGCAATGCCGTCAGTACCAGCTGACTTATTGTTTTTTAGTTGCCTTGTAATGACCCGGGAAAAACAGACCTGTAATTTACAATGTCTTTACTGTAAAAATTAAATGTAATCATATACCTAATCAAAAACTGAATTTCCTGTATTTAAAATCAGTATAATTCAAATATGATGAAACAAATTAGCATTGACCCAAATTAATTAAAATATTTATATCGGTACGTTCAAGCCATCAGTGACCAAGTACATGTCATCATTTGAACTCGTAAATAAAAACCATGAAAGGATAAATTATCAATAAGCACCTAATTAAATTGGACCCAAAATGACAAAAATTTCGAACAGATTGCATCATCCTCTAAATGAAGAAGTTATATTTTTGGAGTAATATCTAGGTCGACCAATAGAATTGAATTATGGATGGTCAAACGACCGCCTATATTATCGATTTTGGTGGGTAATTAATAATATTTTGGGGGGAATCGGAAAATATAAATACAGGATTTTAGAAGATCAGATCAGTTTAAGTTCACATCAGTCCAGTTGTTAGTTCAGTCCAGTTCGAGTTAAAGTCTACAGTACCTAATGAGTCAGTTCGGATTAAATTCGCGAAGAGTTTATTCTATTTTGTTGCCTCGGGAAAACGCGTTAAATCTTTGAAAAAGTAACTAAAATTTATAAAAGAAAGACCATTTAAATGCGTTCAACATTATGTGCGAGCTCTAGAGATTTTTTTTGAAGTAAATTAATTAAGTAATTTTACGAGTGAAAAGTTAAATGTAAGTACTCTAGTGACTATTATTGTTTTTTTTTTTACTTTAACAATGATTCGGAATGATAAGAAGTGAATTGACATTGAACTTTAATGCATAAAAGCTTGAGTGAGTTGACTGTAAAAACTTTATTGCATAACTTTAATTGCCTTCGAGTACAATGACATTTTAATTAATTTTGCAAAGAATTAACAAAGGAAAATTATAATGCTCTTAACAATATTCGATTTTGAGTAGGATTATGACTTAAATAATTATTTTGCATAAGCTGTCAGTATATGACTTAGGAGTTTTAAGAATTTATAGATATAGGTGAAGGGTAGTTTTGATAGGAATGTGAATTGGAAGTGTTGTTTAAAGGAGTGAATGTATAAACTTATAAGTTATTAAGAATAGAAGAAGTAGGGCGTTTTTAGTATGGATATTTTCTGGTCCGTAGTAATGAAATTTGAACGGATGTGAAATAACTTGATTTGGGAAAAATAGAAGTGGCTGTCAGACAAAGAAAGATATTTGCTTTATTTTAATTTTGGTTTTAAATATAATAATATATTTTAGTAAACCTCAATAGTTTGTTTCTCTCTTTTGCGAATGGACCCCTTCCACAATTTCATAGGTAGCCGCTCAAGGAAATAAACACCATCAAAATACCGCTCGCCATTTACCATCTAACTAATTAAAAAGAGTACTTGGGCGCGTTTTGCTACACCCTGATTGCATTTTCAGCCTCCTCTAATCTGTAGAATTTCGTTGAAGATGTCATTATCAATCTAATTCTCTGTTAGGTAGTTCCTGAAAGTGTTCCTTCCAACGAGTATAAATACAATATAATGATACACTATAGACATATTATTTATACTGAGAGAACGGAAGAGATTTCCGAAATAGTAGACAGTCACCCAAACAAATGGAATAGTAAGGAGAGTGGTCACTAGCAGAATGATGAAAATTGCAGGGAAATATAAACTATTAACTAAGAGAATGTGTCAAAAAACATCTGAAATTTAAATCTTATAATCAAGAAAAAATAGCTGAATACAAAACTTACCTTAATACCTTACAGGAAATTATCAATGATGCCAAAAAAAACTATTATAATACAAAAATTACTGAGAACAAAAACAATTTGAAAAAGGCATATGTAATAACATAGCTAATGACGGCATAAGGTTCGCTGACGATAAATAAATGGCTGACTTTTTAGACCGTCAGCTAATGACATATTTTGCTGACCGATTTTCTCTCTTCAGAGATTTCAACCACTGAAAATTATGTCAGTGCTGAGCTCCTAAAATGAAAATTTAGAGGACGTCTGCTGGGTTTATGGAAAATTCACTGTCCTTTTGCAGCGGCCGGAAAATATAAGTACCTAAACAGCTAACCGGCTTATGGGAATTTTTTTCTGGTTTCTAACGATATCAAATTTGATTCTGTCGATTGCCATAAGCGAGAAAACGATCAGTAACCGAATATTCTTCCACAAGATCGCGCCCTTATTTCAACCGTTTCAGTACGTGCAAACCTTGTGGCTTTGGTTTTTCATTATTAAATTGTTCTATAATGTTAATGTATTAAAATGCCCTGAAAGAGAAATTGAAAATATAACCTATTTTTTTCTGCAAAAGGAAAATAAATTTTCCATATGTCTAGCAGACGTCCGGCCGCTAAATTTTCATTTTTTTGTGCTCAGCACTGATATAATTTTCAGTGGTTGAAATCCCCAAGAGAGAAAATCGGTCAGCAAAATCTGTCATTAGCTGACGGTCTTTTCGTAATAACTACTTTACAAAAGTGGGCTAAGATATGTATGTACAAAAGTATACCTGATTCTACAGACAGATTTCCTGTGGAGCCTGCAAACAAGTCAATGTTTTTGAGGCCAATAGATGACAACGAAATAGTGAAGCAAGTTCTTTAAAAAAGAACAGTGCCCCTGGATTCGATGGAATACCGACTAAATTTATCAAAAATCTCCATAGCTATTTGCTGACCCCCTGAAACATAATATAATCAATCTTATTTTCAATACCGGAATTGTTCCTAAATCATTTAAAACCTCAGTAATAACCCCTATCTTGAAATCTGGGAATACTAAAATCATTAGTAATTACCGACCTATCAGTGTCATCTCGAATTTCGCTAAAATTTTTGAAAAGAGTGTAAAAGAAAGATTACCTAACTTTTTGAGGGAGAATAAGCTTTTATCTGAAAACCAATTCGGTTTCACAGAGGGTCTCAACTCTAGCGACGCTATGTATCATTTGGTAGAGGAAGTGAGGAATCAATTGGATGCCGATCGACGATGCTTGGCCGTGTTTTTAAACTTAGCAAAGGCCTTCGACACGGTGCCTCATAAGAAGCTGCTTGATGTTCTTGAACAGAATGGAGTGAGAGGCGTTGTTTTAAAGGTCTTCGAGAACTACCTTACTGCAAGAAAACAACAGGTTAACATACGTAACAGTTTGAGTGACCCTTCTGTCCCTCAGGGGACTGTTTTGGGTCCCATTCTGTTTAATCTCTATATAAAATCAATAACCGACTTGAATATTAAGGTGGTTACACACGGACGTGGATGTCTGAAAACATGTACGCACATACATGAACGTGCAAACAAAAACATCAATGAGTATGCAAAATATCGTCGCGTTTTTGAATGTGCAATTTTGTATGCACACTCGGAATACTGAAGCAAGAATAGCAAGACTGCAGTTTTGTGCGAGCGTCTGTACAAAAGCGCCATGCACGTTCTTGGTTGCACGTTGATGTATGCACGTATATGTATTAAGACATCCACGTCCGTGTGTAACCGCCCATTATGGTAAAAACATGCTATGCCGACGATGCTGTGATCATTTTTAGCGGCCTGACATGACAAGAAACCAAAGAAAACGCACAGAGTGGTGTTGAGATTGTGAAAAACTGGCTTGATGTCCACAAATTATCATTAAATGTGAAAAAAACTAATAACATTGCATTTTCTAAAATCGGAGTAAACCGACCATCACCATTTTCCTCAATTAAAATTAACAATATAGTAGATAACATACATGCGGTTACAAACACCAAATATCTTGGCATAGATCAATAACTAAAATGGGATTTACATGTTGTCTATCTAACACAAAAATTGAAATATTAAATTTTATTCTTTAAGACAAATATTAAATATTAAAATGTTAACAAGTCTGTATCAGAGTCTGGCTGAATCAATTCTACAGTATGGAATTTTGGTCTGGGGAAGTATGCACAACAACTCCCTAAAACCACTACAAACTGTTCAGAATAGAATATTAAAAATTATATTTGGAGAAAATATTTAATGTCCTTCTCATCTAATAGATCATGTCTATAACACTCGAATAAATTTAAATGGACATTTGATAGTTCCTAGATGTTATAGTGAGTTCAGGAAGAAATCAATTCACTACTTGGGACCAAAATTTTATATAACATTTTGCCCTGTCATTTTAAGAATGCAAATGCAAAATATTTTTCTAAGCTTGCTAGGACATATATTGCAGAGCATAATGAATTATTTTCCTATGTTATATTCTCCTGAACTACTTACACAATACCTAGAACAACAAATTCTGTATGTTACTTAACAATCTGGATATCACCAGACAATTGACAACAAACAAAATAGGCAACTTTATATGTAGGCTTTGAAGTTATCTCAGTTATTGAAGAGTTTCACCATGTCAGGTAGTGATCATATAAGGTTCTGAGAGCTAAACTCGTGAACGGAGTCAAATTTGAACGAAAATTATTATTTGACAAAAAGGTAATGAAGCTGGACTACCGAAGCTCCAAATTCACTAAAAAAGAAATAAGAAAAGTAGGTTAAACAGATAACTATTCGATGCAGGCAAGCGAGTAGCAAAAGAGAAAGACAACAAAAAAAAAAAGGATAGGACAAGCGCTGGAACAAGGGAATTGATAAGGCAGAGTCAAATTATTATAATCACCTTTTTAAAATTTTGAAATGGGATTATAGACTGTGAGGTAGGGACTGTTTAGCGGAGTCATTTTTTTTGTCTGGCATTTTGAGGGCTAAATGTGGCTAGTTAGCTCATAAGAATATTAGAATGTTAATTAAATGCCGGCCACCCGTTCGAAAATTTGTAGAAGAAAAAAATTGATTAACATGAAGAATTTTTTTTTTATGATTTCAAATTTTCTGGCTTTTAAATAAAAGATTGACATTGATAAATAATTCACCCATAAAACATTCCAAATGCTTTTCAAAAGCTGAAAAAGTAGGGATGGGTGTCAACTTCCAAGAGAAAAGAAAAACACTTTCCGCGTTTACTTTTTGTCTGGTGATCGAGAAAATAGGAGGTTTTGCTGTGAAAATAACGCTGAAATATCGCCAGACGGTAATCACAGTTCGAAATCGAACTTTCCGGTGAAACATTCTGTGGACATTTCGAACAGGGGGCAGGCATTAAAATCACTTATATTCTCATCATCTAACTAGCCAAATTCAGCCCTCAAAATGCCAGACAAAAAAAAATGACTCCACTAAACAGGCCCTATATCAAGGTCTATTAGGTATAATTGTTAAGGTGGAAAAATATATATTTTTTTGTTTTTTTGAAAAAAGTTCATTTCCTCAAAGTACAAAAACTAATATTTTTTTACACATAGTTACTTTCCCTTGCCTGGCAAGGATTTTTTCTTCGTCTCAATATTTTTGATCTATTTTCGGAAACAGTGTTTTTTGCTGTTTAACTCTTTTATTGAATTTTTGAAACATCCAACGACGCCTATTACTAAAGTGCTTGTAGATTAAACTGTGACGATTTATCTACCTTTTCAAATGCATTTAAAATAGGCATTACCGTTACTCAAGCAGAAAATCAAAAGTGGTCCCGTAGGAACGTAAACAATACCTTTCTTTGTTTCTCCACAGAAAAAAGGGTCTTTTGTATGTATTCTGGGAGAATAATGTGAGATATGATGCAAATTTGACTGTATACATATACACTAAAAGAGAAAATGGAAAATCGTATGGAGGGCATAATGGGTTTTGCCTCAAGCTAAACAACGTACGCAAACTAGGAAAAATGGCAATAATATAATATATATACAAGGTAGCCCAAAAAAAAATTAAAACTAAAAAAAAAAATCCGACCTATAAAGACAAATACAGAGGAGTCGAAAAAGGTCTAAATTTATTGTCAATCTATATTTATGACTAGCTGACCCGGCGAACTTCGTACCGCCTCTGAATTATTAAATATCTCTGAGTTAAATACCTATTGAATGTTGTATTAACGTATCTAGTAGCTGAATTAAATTCAGGTGAAACCAGAGTCGCTTGCCAGTGAGTTCAGTGACGCATTTTAAGAAGCACTTCAGAGCTGCTCTAGAGTGCCCCGGGCTATTCCGTTCCAGTGTATCAGAGCTTCGCGCAACTGAACTTTTTTTTCGGGATAAAAAATAGCCTATATCACTCCCCTCTATAGCCGAATTCGATTGACCGGATTAGATCGATCTGGTTCAATTTAAGTGAACCATACTGTGTTCGAATGAGGTTGGATCAGTGCACCTTCATATCTAGATCAGAAGAATTGAACCCAAATCGATCTAATCTAGGTCAATCGAATTCGGCTTATATAGAGATAGGTGGTATTAAATTCAAGATCGGTCCAGTCGTTCTCGAATTCAAAAAATAATAAAGTTACGTCGGTTGAATGGCAAGCCTAAATAAATGAAATGTGGCAACGTTGTTTCATGCTGTCAAAAAAAGTACGGTTATGTTGTTATGTAATATGAATGAGTTTGTTTAAAATTAAATTAATAATTAATTTAAAATTAATTTCTTTTTCCGGGATGCGTAACCTATCCACAAACCTTCCTTGGGATGGCCATAACAACCTACCAAAGTTTCATCGTAATCGGATAGGTGGTGTAGGAGCGCATAAGGCACTAATTTTTGTCATTTTTAAATGGAATAGGTACTTTCCCACTATTCGATGCAGAATTAAAAAACGAATCTTTTTTGTAGCTACAACTTCATTTAAATTCTTGACGGCTTTCAAAATATCTACGAAAACCCATTTAATTTCCTTTCCACTCTCTATTTTTATTCACAGAATACCTAGGCGGCTATGGAAAAGACTGCTAGTCGTTGGCATGACCATGTTATCAATTATTCGGGTAACCTTGTGATTTATTTGATAACATCTTGTGCAAATTAACAATTTTGTATTAAAAATAAATTATACTCGGAAAATGATTGAAGAATTATCTTCTAGCCTAGGCTCCCGCGTGAACGGGGAGAGTTTTCCTGACACAAGACATCCAGGTGCAATCAAATATTGATAGATATGTTTGTCAGGGCTGGAACAGTTAGTAGGAAAAGCATGAAAGAATAAGGACCGTAGTAGGTGAAGAAAATGAATTTGACGTTATTGCAACTATTGTTGAAGACGCACATAAAAGTGCAGCAGACGTAAGTGATTTGTTGCAAATAGGTCAAACTTCTTAGAACCATTTTAAAGAAACCTTCATAAGTTCCCTCCACATCATGTGCAATTGAATCAACTACTTCAAGGACAATATTTTGAAAATAGGATAAGGTAGGTTTGGACATGGGGCACCTCCGGATATTTTGGATTTACTGCCTTCCAAAACTAAACGCGTTTCGGCATTTTAACAGTTGGTACCAGTGCCTGCTCTATAACGCAAGACAAAATTTTGTGCCGGTATCTTGAGAAATTTGGGAGTGATCACCAGAAATACATAAATAGTGACCCCAACCAAGTATTATGTCTTCTACTCGTAAGGTTTTGGACGATTTGATGATGTAATTTTTAAGTTTTAAAGGGGTATACGTACAAAGTATGATAGTCACACACCACATAACCTATATTTCAAGAATCCATAAGACATGATTTTCAGCTTTCTTAGGTTTTTTTTTACATTTTGTACGGGTGCTGCAATTTGGAGTGTTTTAACAGGAAAAACACACTTCCAGACCAGATAGAGGAAAATTGACTTAGATGTCATGGGATCGATTTTCGAGAAACGTGGATTGTCAAAAACCGTATCGCGATATCTTCAATGGTACCATTAATACAGGGCGATTTTCGATTTTCCCCTATTATAAAAAATGGCTATAAGTTTTTTATTTATCAATTTTTTTCATTTCTGTAAAAACATTATGGAGACACTTTTTTGAGCACAATCCAGTGGCGGACTCGGTTTTTTTCTATATCGCTCCGATTTCGAGATATCGACCAAATTCCGATATTTTCAAATGAAACCACCTTTATATTAATAGCTCATTGGATAGCTCTGTTTTTGCTGATTTCAATGATATAAAGTTCGATAGGTTTATCTCTAACAGTTTTCCAGAAAAAAAATAATATCTGTTTCAGTCATAAGAAACAATGTGTTAGAAAGAGACCTTTCTCACTTTCCTTACACATATAAAATCCTTCTCTAATACATTGGTCCTTACGACAAAAACAGATATAATTTTTTTTCTCGAAAACTATTAGAGATAAACCTATCGAACTTAATATAATTAAAATCAGCAAAAACAGAGCTATCCAATGAGCTATAAATATAAAGGATGTTTCATTTGAAAATATCGGAATTTGGATATCTCGAAATCGGAGCGATATAGAAAAAAACCGAGTCCGCCACTGGATTGTGCTCAAAAAAGTGTCTCCATAATGTTTTTACAGAAATGAAAAAAATTTATAAATAAAAAACTTACAGCCATTTTTCATAATACTTAGGGGAAAATCGAAAATCGCCCTGTATTAATGGTACAATTGAAGATATCGCGATACGGTTTTTGACAATCGACGTTTCTGGAAAATCGATTCCATGACATCTAAGTCAATTTTCCTCTATCTGGAAATACGTTTTTCCTGTTGAAACACTCCAAATTGCAGCACCCTGTACATGTGGGGCACATACGGACAGTTCAGGGTGGGGCACATTCGGACTATCAACTCCTCATGCTGGGAATGCTCGCATGGCTAAATTTTTAAAATTCAACGTAAAGCGTTTCGTTATGACGTTTTTACATAACTATTTTTCCAGTATTTCAGTTATGTCATGAGGCTCATAACACAACTAGTTGTGTTATGGACTAGGTTATGAATTCATAACACAACTAGTGGTGTTATAGACAAGGTTATGAATTCATAACACAACTATTTTTGGTGATTTGAAAAATATCAAAGGTAAACCTGTAAAGGTGAAGGTATTCAACGACTAATAAAGGAAAATGATTGAAAAAAAAAATCTTATTTTTCGCTTTGTAGATAAAAAATTGTAAATCACACGTGCGTTTAAACATGACTACAAAACTCGTGCGATTAAAACGACTCGGTCTACGACCTCGTCGTTCTAATCTTTCACACTCGTTATTGTAATCATGTTTATAAACTCACTTGTAATGTAAATAACTATTATACTCTAATAATAAAATAGTTTTTTTACTACTAACCTGAGAAATTGTCATTATTCAATCTATTTTTCTAGGAAAAAATTGAATTTCTCTCCCTAGGTGAATAATGAAAATAATGAAAAAATACCTAGGTTAATAATGAAAATGACGTCATGACGCAAGGATATTGTCATGTTTCTAATGGTTCAATTTCATTTTCATACGTCAATTTGAAAAAAAATACAGGTTTCTGTAGGTACATAGGAAGTTATCATAAGCTGTTGATAGAGGGCAGCACTTTCAAGAGGGCGTTCAAAAAAAATAATTGGAGCACAGATTTTAAACAAATTTTTCATTTTCTACTAGTAGTAGTAAAAAAAAATCTATATATTCCTCGGTAGAGAAAGTCATTATATACCTCACTCATTATAAACCTCGGCGCGAGCGCCTCGGTTTATAAAAACGCTCGGTATATAAGGACCAACTTCTCTACCTAGGTATATAATATACTAATATTATGCAATGATCATGTAATGATAGCCATTAATACACGAGCATGTTGTAGGATAAGAAACGAGCCGCAGGCGAGTTTCGTATATAACATGCGAATTTATTGATGGCCATTACATGAGAGTTGCATACACTATTTTTTCTACTTCCATTAATAAACGAAATACATATTTATTCTATTCTATATTAAATTTCTCGAGCTCGGTCCAGACTATGTAACAAAACATGTTAGTAACAAAGTTATATAACTATTTGGTTGTGCAACTTTGTTGTGTAACTTGTTACAATATAGCAGAAGCATCCAGACTACATAACAAAAAACAAAACAAAATAGTGCGAATGTTCGCGGAATTTCAGCTGGTGGTAAGCGGTAGTATGTGAAATGGCGTCAAACCTAGAGGATGCAATCATGGCAGCAGCAGCTTGTGTAATTTTGAGTAGGCGACGCCGGCGAAAATTTTGGGTTCGGCCATCACTAAAGGCTAGAGAAAAATATAGTGGTACAGCTCTTTTAAGTGATTTGGAAAGAGATGACCTGGACCCATCGACAGGAGACATTAAATGTGATAGTAGTTTTAAAAACTTCTTGAGAATGACAAGTTCTGATTTTGAATACCTAATAAATGAAATCGGCCATAACCCGGGATCGGTCGCGGTGTTAGAAAAAATCTAACATTTTTAGTTTTATGCACATAAAACTTTGAATAGTGGCGGTAGTTCATTCCCCCTCCCGAAATACTTGGAAGAGGTCCTATGTAAGCTCATGGGAAATCGGCATTTAGCTGGCTCAAAAGGGTCAGCCATATCGGGAAGATGACTTAGATATTAGTTAAAATCTAACACGCGACCTCAGCGTACACTTAGCTGTTGGAAAAAATCTACGCGACCAACTACGATTGAAATACCAAGACTTAATTGCATTTATCAAATTTAAATTTAAGTTTTTATTCCGAATTTTTTTAGTGTTAGATAAAATCTAACACGCGATCGATCGCATTATAGGAAGGGTAGCGACCGATCCCGGGATAAAATAGGCAGGAGCGACACAACATTCCGAGATGCAATTCCAGTGAGAGAAAGATTAGCAGTTACGCTGAGATTCTTAGCAAGTGGAGATTCCTACCAAAGTTTAAGCTATTTATTCAAATTTTCTAAGCAGAGTATTTCGAATATTGTGCCAGAAGGTTTGTGGCGCTCTCATTGACTGTTTGAGCGACAGAATCAAAGTAAGTATATTTTCGAAATTTTTTAATAGTTTACTTTCACAGAGAAACAAATACATACATGACACTTAAAGATTAAGTAATACAATATCTGTAAATTCATCCTCAGTATTGTCTTCTGCGCCTGAAGTGCATGATTCAGTGTTAGCAGAGGTTATATTTGGTGTATTGTGGTCTGTTTGGAATGGGGAACTAGCTGGTGCAGGTGTAGTAGATGGCCCAGGTTCATTGTATGATTGAGTGTCTGTTGTAAAAATTGATGTAGCTGATGAAGCAGCGGGGGTTGGTGTCCTAGGTGGAGGTGTGTCTGAGCTCTCTGCTCGGTAGAGAACATTATTTATTTCAAATTTTGCGTAGCTCAACACCGATTTGCTTTCGAGGTTCCGCAAGGTGTACGCTACATATTCACCATATACATCAAAGTCATCTCGCTTCTTCACGTTACTTGATAGTTGTCTCACTACCGCGGACGCTTCTTCAGATTTCGTGTCTGCTGCCCTTCTCTTGCTGGCTTTAGTTATAGGTATACGTGCAATGGTTTTATCTACAGGTATTTCTTGACGTTTTTGTGTATCTCCTTGCACGTTTTCTTTTGGGTGTGATGGCTCTTCTTCCTATAAAACTAACAATATGTATTATAGTTTAATGTCCAATAATAGGTGTCATAGATATGACCGAAAGTTTTTTTTTAATGGGATACCCTGGTAATTTTTAAACCTAAGTAAGTACAACATGCATGTGGTGTAATAACAATTTTCTTTTGATTTATAATAAAACCCAATGTATCAAGCAAATATACTGTTTCTTTAAAGGACTGCAGAAATTCTACAACAGTACGACCAAAAAGTTACCAGTCATCTAGATATATTACTGAAAGATATCCCTTTGACCTTAACAAAGACAAAACTTGTTTCATAATCTTGGTAAAAATTAAGGGTGCTGTACAGCATCCAAAAGGTAAGGCGCAAAATTCATATAAACAACCAATAAAATAAAAACGTAAATATTTTCGGGAAAACCTATGCACCTTGATAAGGAAATAAGCTTCCTTTAGATCAACTGTTGACATAAAGCAATCTTTAGAAATTAGTTTACAAACCGTGTTCTTGTCTTCCAGTTTAAAATGCTTCGGAGACATAAATGAATTGAGTCTTTTTAAGTTTAAAATTAATCTAAATTTCCTACCGGGTTTTGGGACCAGAAAAATATTTGAAATACATTGACTTTTGCAAGGTCTACAAGGCTTAATCGCCCTAATTTTCAACAAATGGTCTATATCACTTCTAATATTACACCTTTCTTCTTCCGACCAAGTGGGCTCGGAAGGTACCCTATTTTGTTTTACTTTTTTAAAAAAAGATAACTTATAACCTTTAATTACCGACAAAATAGCCGACCGAGTCTTTGGTTATATTCTGCCAAGATTTATAATTTCTGGATAAATTTCCAGCAACAAAACTAACCTGATTTATTAAAATCTCGCATCTGATTTTTTGTTCGGTTTGTTGTACGGGCTCGACTTTATCAGTCATTGTTCTGGTCCCTGAGCGATAAACTGTCTTGAGACCCTGGATTTGTATCCGCTCTGTCTGGGACCTGAATTGACCTTGACCGGACCCTTGGAGTTTAAAGACTTTGTAGAAGGGCCTGAATATGATTTCTTGATCTTCAGGTCTCGCCCTGGACGCTCCATTGCTTTTGCTGCCTTTATACGCTCCCCAAGATTTGACCCAAAAATAAATTCATCGTGTTTCAAATCTGTCATGGTTTCTCGAAGATCCTTATTGAAATTATGCAACAACAGATTCCTCCTGACCTCTGTTTCCTGATATAGAAGATCTGCCAACAATCTGCTGGCGTCACTGACCAAATTAAGGAGAGCTAGGTTACCACGTTCCCCTTCCATATTCTCAGTAGCTAATAAAATTGTTAAAGTTTTCCCAAGTGCTGAGAGTCCTGAGCAAAGTTGAGATTGAAACAGTTGAAGTCTCTCGTCTCTCTTAATTGCTGCTTCAGTTGAAGCCACTTTTGCTTCAGGATTTAACTGTGGTGCCCTCATGAGGCTACAATTTTTCGGAGGGGAATATTTTGCCATAAGTTGATCTCTCAATTCTGTCTTGAGACCAACCTGCATTATGTTAGTCCATAACACAGCAATGTCATTATGAATTTCTTCGTCATATGAAGAGGTTGGTTCCTGGCTTTTGCCCAGTAGGTACCTCAAGTATTTCCTGGCTCAAGGCAGGACCACCAACAATGGTGTCTTCTCCTTCTTTAATTTCATTTTCTTCACCTAAAATAATGTATATCTGTAAGTATACCTACCTACCGATCTTACTATAGTGCATTGACTATGAATTCAGGCTAACAGTACATTGACTATAAATTTGGACTAACAGTACATTGACTGCTTTGTAAATAAGGTGCATTGACCTTCTTTTCCAATAAGCCTATTATCTTATTGAAAGTATCCAACTATTTTTTTTACTTACTTTGTTTTTTCAAACAATTTTTGGATTGATTCTGTTTATCAGAAGAATCCTTGCCTAGATTTAGGATTTCATTTTCCTCAGAACCGATATAATCCGATTCATCATAATTTTTGCTCTCCGAGTCGCCATTTTCTGATGTCGATGATGGAGTCGGAGAACGCCGGAAAGGTTTTCTCAACCTTTTCTTCATTTTCCTAAATTTTCTACGCCAATATTCTACCTCAAAATTCTCACTGGACATCGAGGATGACGATAAAGCACGCTTTCTTGTCTTTCCCATAGTTTTTTCACCAAAAACAAACGTATTTTCTTCCGTAAATTTAAAAATGGACGCGAACAGCTAGCACAAGAAGAGAAGTAAGTGAAACGAATTAGACACATGATGCAACAGAGAGGCGGAGCTAACGAGTATGTCATGTATTGTGGGTTTCATAGTAGTAGGTCATAAAAGCCTTGTTTTTTTGAGGCTTTGAAATTGTGATCAGCTAGCAGAAAGTAGAGGTACTACATGTTGTTCTTATTTCATCTGAAGAAGGAAACGCAAGTATAATTGACATTAGCCTTCAAATTTACTAACTGGTACATGCTGGTAGATTTTAAATGCTCTTTCTTTATTTTATGTCGTGCCAGTTTATTATTTGAAAATAATAACCCTATTTCCAGGTATAATACGTGCGAAATAACGTTCTAGGGCATTATGGATATGTAGATTATTTGAGTGTTTGGGCTAGCATTTTTTATAACCGTATAATAGGCCCCTTTTTTTTTCTATAAATTTACTAGGAGAAATGTAGCTAGAGTGGTTAGAAGATGCGATTCATCCAGAATTGGTGGAGATACTAGAGAATGATAACAGATGGATACACTAATATTCCAACAAGATTGTGCTCCACCCCACTATGCTGCAGTGGCTCGTCAATATGGAGTGGCCCCCATGTTCTCCAGATTTAAGCCCGTTAGGTTTTTTCTTCTGAGGTCATTTTCGGCATTTACTTGATTGTGCTCCACCCCCGCTAGGGCTTTGCCCCCCAGGGGGTGAAACTACCAAAAAAATGGTTTCCCCTTAAATCAAAAATCGACGGGTACGAGGGTTTTTTCTTAAATGTCTTTGGGAGCCCAAAATCACCTCTGTTTCGTTTTCAATTGGCCACCCTGCATATCCAACTAAATATATCTCCCCAACACTGTATAATTATTATAAAGGTATATTTGAACGAGAAGATATTTTTCGTTTTTTGAGAGAAGCTTCGGATGACACCTATTTTTTCTGTGAAGGTAATATTTTGTAAGTTTACCGAAATAAGCAAAGTATGTATTATGCTTTAATTAATTTTGAAATAAATGACCTTCAAGTATTGAGTGACTGACAACGAGTTTCGAGTCGATCGATTGATAGTTTACCATTGGAGATGGAATAGAATAAAGAAATCAACTTGACCTTTTCCCAATTATTTCAAAAACTATTAATTCTCAACGGTCGTTATCCATGAAATAGTTATTTTTGTATCTAGTGCGCGAAATGCTTTAAATATCGATCATTTGAAGCTTAAATTGCATTTACAATCAAAGGCAGGTGAATTTTCATTATTTTTGGTTTCCTGTCAGGTATCAGGTATTTGTTACCTGAGTGTGCGAACTAGGCATTTCGCACACTGGGGAATCATTTCGCACACGGCGTCATGGGAACGGTAAAAAAAATCTACCTGGGAAAAAATTTGTCACTTCGCAAATTGTCATCAGTGTGCAAACATCATCATTTTTTGACAGTTGTAGAAAAATGTATTTTTTCTACAACTGTCAAAAAATGATGATGTTCGCACACTCATGAGAGTTTGCGAAGTGACACTTTTTTTCCCAGGTATTGATTTTTTAAGGTTCCCATGACGCCGTGCGCGAACTAGCTATTTCGCACACTAGTGCGCGAAATAGCTAGTTCGCACACTGGTGTCATGGTGACCCATACCTGTCAGGAAACCAAAAATAATTAAAATTCACCTTCCTTTTGCAATTTTGGCTTCGAATGATCGATATTTAAATGGAGTTGTAGAAAAAATATTGTTTGCAACTCGGCTGCGCCTCGTTAAAAAAATTAGATCTCGATCACCAAAGTAGCATTTCGCGCACTAGATACAAAAATAACTATTTTAATAGGTACCTACACTTAGAAATAACACCTGTAGTAATTTCTTTCTGATGACCACTTATGAATTTCTTATGAAAATTATAAATTGACTTAACATTTCATAAAGTTAAAAAGTACAAGAAACTTTATTTCCAAGTCATATATTTCAGTCAAATTCCCGCAACGAGATACTAAATAAGTTTCATTCCAGTAATAAAATGAGTTTTTAAATAAATGTGTTACTTTTCCAAGTACATAATTTGTTGCGAAGTTCCGTTGGGAAAAAAGTTAGTAGAAGGTAGAAGCTATGATAAAACCTTTTGATGTAATACGTCTTTTGTGTGAGACTGAGGAAATCTCCTCTCATAATATGTTTTTCAATATTTCGGACTATACGTGCGACCAAGAAGAGAAAATGTCGAGTAATGAAAGGGACATATACATAGAATATTTTCTGTTGAGAGAATGTATTATGGAGATTTCAAACGAAATTTCCTGTGGGAATTTTATTTTAACGATTATGGCGAAATTTCAGTTTCGACTTACATAACCTGATAGTTTTGCCTGTCTGACTTTTATCATCATCATGCGAGCGAGCGTAGTCATGAAAGCTCCATTAAGTTGAATGCTGTATGTCATAAAGTATGTTAAATTAAATTTAATATCAGTGTGTCATAATACGTCTAACCTGAACGCATGGTGTTTAATATAATGGATAACTATTTAAGACATTATTGATTTTTATTTAGGAAAATAGTGATTTTTATGACCAGACCAACGTGCAAAAAGGAAATATTTTTATAGTTATTTATGGAACTAGCGTGTTATATTGAAAATAAGTCACGCGAGTAAAATTTATACTACGAGGCCATCAGGCCGAATGGTATAATTCCTCGAGTGACTTAGAAAACATAACACACGAGTAGCATACAATGTTTTATCCAACATGAGAAATCATAACACACGAACAGCATACAAGAACTGAAAAAACTAACAGGAATTTGCTGGGAATGAGTATAAGACCTAGTGTGTTATTGGATAATTATTTACTTGTCTAAATTGACCCAAATAATGACTCTTATAACTAGCAGGTATAAGATAAAATATTGAATCATTGTAGTACACTTGGCCAATCATAAAACTGGAAATTACGCCTTTTCTTATTCTGTGGTATTGTGTAAGTCGACCTTTTTTATCACGTCACAAATTACAGAAAGAGTCAAGTCAGTGTCATCTTTAAACCAAACATAACATATACTATGAGGTAGAAAACATAAGAACATGTTGCATTTACTTTTGTTCAGCTTTGACATTGACAAAAACTGTCTGACCTAAGTTTTTCAGAAGAGATTTCTTGTTGTTAAGCCACACTAGACAAATTTAAAAAATATATATTGCTTGTACCAGTTTCATGTTTGGCCAAGTGAACTATGTAGTAAAATTGGATATACAAAAGAGAAGTGAACTTTGTGGTGAATGATATAATAATAATACCAATCATTTCGTAAACATTATTCTTCGGCCAGTACTATGGTTTTAGCAGCTGGTAGCGCCATCTCTTCATAGAACCAAGCGATTAGAGACATAAATAACCCTGAATATTGTTGAGTCACTGGAAATTCGTGAAATTGAATTTGAGAACGTTGCAAAATGCCGCCCAAGAAGAAAGAAAAGGCAGAGAAAGCCGTGGAAACGACAACGAATACACATTAAAACATGCGTTGATCAAGCGATAGCAGCACTAACGGATTCGATAACTCGAAAATATTAGAAGATCCAATTTTAAGAAAATACTGCAAAATCATGATCCAAAATAACCACATTTCATCTGCATCAACCACAGAAGAAATGAAAATGATCGAGTCATGTCACACTTGAAATTTTTTATTGGACTATTTGATAAAACATTATGTAACGTAAGTACCTACCTAACATCAGGCATTGGCTCAAAAATAATGTGAAAGTATAAAATAGGAAACATGAAAGTCGAAGTTATGTGAAAGAAAATTTGAGAGAAATGATTGAGCACACTAATGGAAAAAAATTTAAGCCTTTAAGCAGAGGGCACAGTCGGGCAATTATCAGTAATAAACCATACGACAGAAACTCACCAGTGTTCCTTTTTGTAAGATGGAAACTGCAGACAAGACCCACACCAAGAAACATTTATAAATGTTTGATAGCACTGAGAAAAAGCATAAAAGAGCAATCCTTCAGAAAACTGGTATTTCCTAGACAAGGATGGGGCCTGGAAAAAAAAATGGGAAAGATTCAAACAGATGCTGTATTTTATGTACAAAGACACGGGAGTCGAAGTCAGCATCCAGAGAGTTGAACCAGACTTCCGAAAGATAGAGTCAAAAACTGTAGATGAAATTAAGCCTCTAATGTAAATATTCACGGACACCCGAGAAAAATCACATATAATAGGAGTCAAAAAGGACTACAGGATAACACAGAATGAGATAAAGACAATAGAATTAAAAATCATGGGCAACACCGGCACCTAAACGAGAAAGTGGGCTGCTAATGAAAATATAATCTAAATTGGCTGGCAAAAAATCGACTGACACTGAAAACACACATTTATACAAATGGGAAGAACATCACTATGAGAGTAAAATCCAACACAAGATATCCAATAGCTTTAAACGTAGGAACCACGATAGCATTTTGAGAGAAACCGGAATACAAAATCCCCGCCTATATCCTAGTAACACAGGATCGTGGATCGGACAGAAGCAGTAACACTAGACGCCCACAGGTTGGACATCATCACAAACGGCGAAATTAAATTGGCACTAGAAGAACTGCTACTGAAGTATAATGACGTTTTTGCCAAATCAATGAAGCGCATAGGAGAGACAAATCTGACAGAACATAAAATAAAAGTAGGGGAAGCAAGTCCAATAAGAAGCCGTTCTTACAGAGTATCCCAGAAAGAAAGGCAAATAATCGACGAGCAAATAAAAGAAATACTAGACAGCAATGAAAACAGGCCATGTTATTCCACACCTTCCGTGGGCTAGTCCGGTGGTCCTAGTGAAGAAAAAAAGATGTGAAAATCTGTTTTTCTGTCGACTACCGAAAGGTTAATGCCGTAGCAAAGAAATCATCTTACCCTCTACCAGAAATCGACGATATTCTGTCATATCTCAGAAATGCATCGTATTTCAGTACTTTTGATAGGTTTTCTGGATACTGGCAAGTACCCGTCGAAGAAAGCTCCAAACAGTACATCGCATTCATGGCACAAGGTCACGGAACCTATGAATTTAACGTTCTCAGCTTTGGACTATGTAATGCTCCCGCAACCTTTCAAGAATTAGCTGACCACGTTTTTTGGGACATGAAATGGAAGGAAGTATTGATTTATCTGGACGACATAATAATATTTTTCCGAACGTTCGAAAAGCACTTGACCAAAATAAGAAAAGTTTTGAAAAGATTACGACAGGCAAACCTGACTCTAAAACCAAGCAAATGCGAGTACCTACGAAAAGAAATAAAAATCCTGGGTTTTAATGTGAACGAAAAGGGCATACTACTAGACGAAGATAAACTGGTATGCATTAGAAAGTTCCCAACTCCGAAGAAAGTTAAAGATGTGCAAAGCTTTCTAGGATTATGAAATTTCTATAGAAAGTTCATATGCAACTTCGCAGCAATAGCAAGACCATTCATAGGGTTCCAATGGGGCACAAACCAAGAGGAAGCTTTCAATACTCTTAAGGAAAAACTTATATCAGCACCAGTACTAAAACATGTGAAATTGGGGCAGTACTATTGCAAGAGGACGATGAAGGAGATGCACATCCAATAGCCTATATAAGTCGAAGTCTATCAAATAGCGAGAAAAATTATTCAATAAGCGAGTTAAAGCTATTAGGTGTAGACCAATGATAATTATAACAGACCACCACGCACTATGCTGGATGGATTCTATCAAGGAGAGCAACAAACGTCTAGCCAGATGGGCATTGAAGTTGGCAGAGTTCGAGTACATGTTTGAATACAAAATAGGCTCAACCCACAAAGATGCTGATTGCATGCAACAAGAGGAACAACCAACATTTACGATAAGAACAATAGAAATGAGTTCATTACAGAAAAGAGACCCAGTGACAGATCAGGCAGGCAGTAGAACACCCGGATGATTCAAATATTAGCCTCGGAGCTGAAGAACGAAAAATTTTAGAATCGAGAATGATCTACTATACAAAGTAAACAAAACACAAAAAGGCCTCAACAAGGTACTAGTGGTACCGAAATCAATGAGGGATGAGATTTTGTGGGAACCAGACGCTTCACCGACATGCGGCCACTTAGGGTTGAGCAAAACAACAGACAAAATACAGAACAGGTTCTTCTGGGACGGAATGCTAGAAGACATCAAAAAATGCGTTAAAGTGTGTCCAGATTGTCAGGCGAGGAAGGGCCAACCATACAGAAAGACCCTGAGCCTCTTACAGCCAATACAAGTAAGCACGATTTTTGACAAAACTGGCATTGATTTACTAGGTCCGTTCAGAAGAAGCAACCAATGAAAAACAATGATAGTAGTAGTCACAGACTATGCATCAAGATACGCCATCACAGCAGCACTGCCTAATGGAAAAGCAGAACCAGTAGCGAAATTTTTATTAGAGAAAGTATTCCTAATATACGGGATGCGACGATACGTACTGAGTGATAGAGGAAAAGTCTTCCAGTCAGAGCTAGTGCGGGAAATAGGAAATATAATGGGATTGAGGAGACGAGTTTACGATGGCATATCACCCATACTGTAACGGCCTAACATAAAGATTGGTTAAGACTATAGCAGATATGTTATCGATGTATTGCAATAGACAGTAGTCGGACAGGTGCAGCTACCTAATACCATTTATTACATTTGCATACAACACAGCTACGCAGAACATAACTCGATTCAGCCCATTTTTGCTAACTTTCGCAAGAGAACCCATACTTCCAGCTGAGACAACTCTTAGGGGCGCTGAGGAAGGAAGAGACTCACTCCAAATCAGGGAAAAAGCCCCCTTGATAAGAGCTATAGCGGTGAAAAATATAAATCTGTAGCAGAGAGGTAAACAATGGTATGTCCATAAATAAAAAAGTTCAGTAAAGCAGAGCACAAGTTGTAATGCTAACTCACTTTAAAATTTGACTTATTTTTATACACGGTACCAAGCTGTTATTCTGGTATGCTACTTAACTTAATTAGCAGTTTAGATAACCAATACCATTATTTCAGCCATACTTCCCACATAACAAAATTGCATCCTTAGAATGTATTAAGAATGTTCTTTTTTTAGGAGGAATGTTCCTAGAATGTTCGACAAAATCATTGCGAATGTCCTGAGAATGTTCTGAGAAAAGATTGTAGAAATACTGTTTGCAATACCCAAGAACTTCCTGAGAAATCCATCAGGATATTCCTAGAATATACCTATGAGATTCTCAGTACATCCTGAAAAGAATATTCTTGTTTGATTCTAAAAATATGCTCGATATGTATAGGTATTCTCGCATTCAAAGAAATGTTTCTATGACATTATAGTTATGTTCTCAAAAGAATATTATACCAATATGCTTGAAATATTCTTGGAATATATCTACATATATCATTCTCAATATGCATCCTATAGACATAACATTCTTGGTTGATTCTAAGGATATACTTGGAATGTTAATTTTCGCTTCCAAATAATGCTCCTTTAAGCCCTTTTATATTGAAGGCAGTGAAACAGTTGTTAGAAAACTTCTCTGGAAAACACAAGTATTTAACCAAAGCTCCGGTTTCGAGCTTGTTATGCTCTCGTCGAAGCACGCCAACTGAGAGAAACAGGTTCCAAGATGATTCAAACGCGAGGTAAGATGTAGATCTTTAATAGCGCGTGGCTCCCTCTCTTGGAAGTCCTACAAAGCAAAAGGTTGATAGAGATATTAGTAATAGATATAATAATGTTCGTATGACAATATTCAAAGATTGTTATACAAAGTAGGTTCTTAGCACAATCTTTCAGGTAGGTGCATAGAAGCAACATTCCTAGTACATAAATAGAACGTTCAAAAATGAATATTTCAATCGAAACAATCTTAGAATATTCATTAAACATTCCTAAAAGAACATTCCAAAAAGCACTTTGAGGGAATATTCTGAGAATATGAATGTTCTTTCACTGTTATGTGGGTTACCTGTATCTTGATTTTGGATTTACGACTTTTTACCTCAATTTGAAAAAACAGGTAATCATTAAAATAGAAGTCTTATCTCGAGTCTTATATTGCAAAACCAACTCAATAAATGATAACATTGATAATTCAGTTCCACAAAACCCTCCAGAAATTCAACAAATTAATAAAATTTATTTTTTCTCACTACCATACATAAAAGAATTATCAAAAAAATTTGAAAAAATATTCAATGGAAATGTTAATATTAAAATTTGTGGCAAACATTTTCTAAAAATTTCAAATCTCTATTCAAAATATAAAGATAAAGATGAGAATTTGAAAAAATCAGGGGTTGTTTATTCCATCAAATATAATGATTGCGATAAAAATTACATTGGATAAACATCAACACTTTTAAAAGACAGAATAAATAGACATAAAAGTGACTATAGATTAAATAAAAGAAGTTGCAGCTTATCTGAACATATATTGGACACAAATCATATGTTTGATTTTTTGAATCCTGAAATTTTGGAAATAAAACAAAATTACAATAAAAGATTATTTTTAGAAATGGTTAACATAAATAATGATAAAAATTGTATTAACAAAAAGAAAGACATAGAAGATCTGAATATTATTTATTCCTTACTTTTAAATTCTATATCTCAATAGAGAGTTATATTAATTATTAGAATTACAAAAAAAAAATTATAATTGAATCTTCTTACCAAAACTGTATTAAATAATAACTGAACATTATAAAATTACCTTTGTTGAAAACCAGTTTTATTTCTTGACAAATTTCAAATTCAATTTTCAAAATTATCAGAAGCAAAATTTCAAGATAAAGCAAGATATTCAAAGAAAATACTAAATTTCCAATAGATTTTCAACAATGGCTAATTCTATAATAAATTAACTAATTTTACACGTAAGTTTTTATAGATATTTTATATTTTCAACAATTTTATTTCGCTTTATACTTTTAGCCTTGATAAAGGAAACAATAAAATTTCCGAAAGCTCGGCGTTCGTGAATAAGTAGTTTTATTTATGCCCAAGAATCATCTCACCGGAAAAAATATGTATATATGGAGAAGAATTAGAGACGCAACAAGAAAAATAAGCAGAGGTTAGCCTAGATATAAGTTTGATATAAGATAGTTAAGAAATAGGATAGAAAACATAGTTTAGGAGTAAATCGTAAGAAAAGGATTAGAAGATTTGGTTTCATTTAGTGCGACTTATATCGGCAAGAAAAAGCCAGGGGATAGATGTATCCTCAAGCGCCACTTGGGAACTTCTATTGATGGAGACAAACAAATTTGTTTAACTTAGTTATTTTATCTTTCATGTAAACAAACATAGGAAAGGACCAGCCAAGGACGGACCAAGTCAATGGATACACAACAACCAGAACAGAAAGGTCAACCAGTACCTTGCGATAGCTCTGAACTAAGTAGGGGCTCATGTCTGTATCAATAAACAAGGGGCGTAACAAACCAGGCAACAGACACTTAGACCGTGGGACTGTACACCCCATGACCTAGCTGACCAAACCGCCAGGAGAAAGAATTTGAGGACATGGAATGGGGACCTGAGCACCAAATGGCCATTGATGCAATGGTGAGCGGAACCTAATCCAACCCACATGGTGAAAAAGGATACACAGAACCAGACCCATCTCAAGAAAAACCCCAAGGCTGAAGCAACGAACTTATATTTTTTTCTGAATTCATCGTTTTGTTGTACGTGTGATATACAACATTTCATCTACGACCTGCACAATAAGTGACAATTGTCGTTTGTCTATTTTAAATAACTATTGTGTACTCGATTGTGGAGTTATATTAAAAATAATGACCTCTTATGGCACTAGTGCGATAATGAACGCGTCATGATTCATTACCGCACTAGTGCGGTAATGAGCCTTATTACATAATGCAAATGAGCAAAAATTAGTGACATAATGACACTTATTGTGTAGGTCGTAGATAAATCTCGTTATATGATGTTTTTAGATTTAAGTATTTTTGGTTCTTCTATAGCATTGTGGTCCAATGCTTTTCAGAGGGGGAGCATATGTCAACAAGCAAAGCTACTAAGGAAAATTTGACACTGTATATAATTGATCGACTTATTGATTGGCGAGTCAGCGATAAACGAATAGAAATAGTGAGCGGCAACACACGGATAGGCAGACTTGAACCAGCACAATTACCTCTTTTGGGAAAGCTCCTCAAGTCTCCTCCCCTGTGCCCCATAGAAGAGGCTCTATGTACCATAGGGCCATCCTTTGGTAATTACTAATTATTATAACTACTCTACAATATACCTTATAGTAAATACCAATCGAGTCTCTATCCTTCTGACCCTACGCTACGTACCCCGTCACGATAGGATAAAGTTGTGACAATAGATATACCATCGTCACCAAAAGTATCTGGGACACAAATAATGCATAATAATCTCCTGGACTAATTCTACTGTCATTCATTTCAATGCATTTAATTCATAGTTTGACAAATATTTGACAATAAAATTCATATAATAGGACAAGAGCTAATGTGAAGCTGTCCCAGTTACTTTTGGTCACGATGGTACATACTTTCTCCAGCACTTGGCTGGGGTGTGCATCCCAAGGACGGCTATGTCACTTAGAACCGACTTGGTATAAGGTTTGGAATCAAACGACCCAATTAGGAATTCTCCCGGATATGTTTACTGACACATAGTGTTTGGATACGCAAAAAAGGATTCAACTTATTCTTGCCTATAGAAGCGACCCGACTTTTTTTGAAAGTTTCAGATTTAAAATTTTTCCTCAAAGTAGATTTCAGGTAAAAGAATAATATGCAGGCTAAAATTTTCCTAAATTCACAGTTTCTCATTTGAAACTCGAATCTAAACCTTCTAAACCGTTTACAATGAATTCTCAAAATTTCAAACTTTGCCGCATCGTAATTTCGAACTAAGAGACTGAAATTTCCTCAGTCTTGAAGATAATCTTACAATGGCTGGAAAATCGCAATCCTTTTAACAATAGTTTTCGCCAGCTTTCATGCATTTCAGCTAAAGTTGGAGAACTAAACAAATATAAATTGCTACAGGTGAACGGAACAGGATTATTGTCAGTCGAATCACTGTGCACCTATACAGTAAGAGATTTTCGTATACCTACATATACACGATAAATAAGAAATAAATTATAGGACCATCACCAATAGCACACTAGTAAGAAAATATGTAGAATTACGCGTCTCTATTCTATAAGACCCTCACCAATGGCTCAGTTGCGAAAATTGTTTAAAAAACACACAAATAACGTTTCTAAAAATTATTTTTGTGGTAATTTCCCATCGCTATTCCATTTTTATTCAATATTGGTATAATAAGACTAGGCTGGTATAAAGTAGTGGCTACCTTACCTAAACTTTATTTTTTCCCAAGATAGATTTTGACATTGAAAACTTTGAAACATAAACAATAACGCTTGACCCTGACTGGTCCCAAAATGAGGTGTTTCTGCAGGTTGACATCAGTTTTACAATAGCGACCAATAAGCGGTATTAGCGGCATTGTTTATGTTTCAAAGTTGACAATGCCAAAATCTATCTTGGAAAAAATAAACCATAGAAGCTTAATGAAACCAGAAACGAGTAAAACCAGCAATTAAACCCTTTCATAATTATATTAAAAATATAACATAGTTTTATGCTTATTATGTTCTGAATTTAAATAAAAGACTCACCTTGTTCGTAGGTTATTTATTATAAATTCCGCAATTTTATATGGGATCTTGCAGGAGACTTCACGAAGACCCATGCAAGTGCTGACTAACTGATTGTCTTTGTGTGATTGTCACCTCTGACAACTTATATAGCACATGGTGGTTTCGATAATCTCATACATAACATTTCCCTCTTTGTTGTTAAAGATTTAAACGTACCACTGTAGGTTTCACTATTCTACCTAAGCGTGTTCGTGTCATGATGGAAGGTGAAACATTTTCAACTTTCCTTACAAAATATGACTGGGGAGAATGGGTCTTTCCCACTCAACCGAATTTAAGTTTTTCATCCATATGGTTTGGAAGCTTATCCGATAAAATACTTAAGGAGTATGTAGTTGATTTTTAAAAAAATTATTGAGGCAGATATTAAAGAGGAAAATATGGCAATATTTGAAATAGTCTGCCAGATTTTGCACCAATCAGAATGCGCTTAGTTGCTCTATTTACCGGCCGAAGCTGTTCCCTATCGAATTTTCTTCTCTCTAGTTGAATGAAGAGGATAGAAAAGGAAAAAAATATATCGACATAAATGCGGTTTATCGATCTCTATTCCAGCGATTATTTTTTAGCTTTATCTTTTACGCTTTATTAGACAAAGACATGACACATGACTTGTGTGCTTTGTAATGAATTCTAACCTAGAACCTACACCTTTACCTTTCGCACAGCTTTTGTTTACCTGTGCAGATTTTACCTTTAATTTCCCAAAATTTCGTACTGAAAGGGCCTCGAAGAAGGTACTTTTTGTAATTAAAACATTTTCGATTTGTGCTGTTTATTGTACTCTTCGGTTTGTTGTAATAAAATCAAGGTTCAAATTGAAAGCTGCTGTGGAACAGGGATTCGAGAAAGCCGATTTTGCAAGTTTACCCCAAGTGATCATGGAAATGGTGTCGGAATGGAATATTTAATTTCCAATGCAATCTACTTCAGTACCGAAATAAGAAATGTGCGACAAGCGCCCCTTTCGATTTCAAAATTTATGAGCTCACCTTCGGCTATCAGTTTTACTTTTTCTGGAGCAATTTTCCCTTTGAGACTGGAAAGAAAACCCATTATCAAAGAAGTATTATCATCTTCTTCTGACTCTTCTTCTTGGACCAAGTTCACTTTACTATTGCGACAGACTTGACTTGTGTGACCCAGCTTTTCACAATTGAAGCATTTCCACGATTTGGCTGGACATGTGTTGGGACCATGTTTGCGACTGCAGCGATAACATGGTTTCGAAGTAAATTTCTGGCGACTTGACCCCTGATTAAGTCCAGATGGACCTGCTTTTTGACTTTATCATTATATTTTTTGATCACGTCTTTTGAATGACAACTTGCCTAATTCTTCTGTGACCGATGACAAGCTACGTTTAGTGCTATCTGCACCCATGGACTATGGACTTGACTTGCCCTTCTGCAAGCTCCATTGATATGGCTATGTGAGCCATATGCTCTCTCAAAAGTTAAGTTGTCTTCAACAGAAGTTTTCGTTTAATTGAAAAGGCATTGACACCACAGACCAATCTATCTCTTTCTGATAAAAACTGGCGAAAACTGCAATACTGACCAACCCTTTCCAATTTTGCCACAAAAGATTTAATATCTTCATTTTGGTATTGTACCGTATTGTAAAATTTATAGCGCTCAGCAATAACCAACCTTTTAGGACTATAATGATCCAATAAGGTCTGACGCAATTGAATTAATGTTTTGGTAAGTACTCGGTAGATCTGAAGCTAGCAAATCCTTCAAAACACCATATAGGCTTCACTGTCTAACAAGGTTAATAAAAGAGGCACTTTTTTGTTATCTTTGACTACATTTCAAAAAAAAAGCCGTTCCATTCTCTCTATATATGATGAAATGTTTTCCGTTCTAGGATTGAAATGCGCTTGAGCCATTTTTTACACACACAATGTATTGATTATTGTTTTATTCAACACTTTTCCCGTGGTTTTTTGACAATTTCACTACACTGATACGACACGATGGACTTTCTGACGATCTGCCGGCGAAATGATGACTTTCCCTCTTGAATTCGAACCACTTCTCGTTGCCAATTTTAGGTTCTGAATTTAAATAAAAGACTTACCTTGTTCGTAGGTTATTTAATATAAATTCCGCAATTTTATAAGGGACCTTGTAGGAGACTTTACGGAGATCCATGCGAGTGCTAACCATAGATGAGGGATACAAAACTCTCTCGAATCTGTATTATAGATAGGCAACTCAATACAAACAAGATACAAACATTTTGTTCCTGATTACAGCGCCCTCTCGCGTGTGTAGTCAGCAACTTGAGAGCGCGGGAAGCGCTCCTTCTTAAATTTAATTTTTTCTCTTTAGGATTCGTTTATCATTTTTTATTGCCACTAGCACTAAACAATTTAATACGTTTCTAGTGGAAATGAAATTATGATAAATAGTCTCTTGACCTCATACCGAAAAGTTACATACTAATTAATCCATGTATTAGATACAAAAATAACAATTTTAAATTACTCTATTAACTACAGTATGATATCAATCCAATCAATAACAGTAGGTACCTACAATGAATAAGATTTTTTGATTGCAAACGTTTTGCAGGCATAAAATAAACACCTTAATAGATAGAAAAGTTACAGTGGTAAAATTACAGGAGGTAAAATCCCGATTTCGGTATAATATAGGGATTGAAACATACCTGCTCATCATTTTTAGGAATTCGATGCATTTTTACTCTGTTCCCTCGGCTTTCACGCATTGCCACACAATAAGATAAAACCATTTTGCTTTGAACGGAGAAAGTTTTCAATCTCTGATACAAATTATTAAATAAAAACGGAATATGTCAAAATTTGTGAAAAAGTAGAACTGAAGCGACGCTGCCACATGTCAAAAGCATGGAATATTTGTTTTGAAAAAGAATAGCTATATTTATGTACAGTGGGAATCATTGCAATTGGCACACACTCTTTAAAATCCCTCGTATTAAGTCAAAATTCTAACCAATAAATCTATTTAGTGCAGCATTTTGCTATTACTGTGTGTCAAATTTGACACATTACGAGGGATATTTATATAGTGTGTGCCAATTGCAATGATTCCCACTGTACCAAGGGAATTATGTAAATCATTATGACCGAAGGCAAAACTAGCCCGAGGGATATATTTCGCCTGAAGGACATTATAATCTAAAAATCCCCGTGGTGCATACAATGCTTTATTTTCTACTCAATACAATGTTCTTTCATCAATTTAGTATGAAACAAAATCAGTTAAATTTGTGTGACAGAATATTATTTTGTATTTTGACATGTACCTGTACCTAGAAACGAAATAAATTAATATATCTATAAACATTTCATAAGGCAAGGCAACGGTGATCGTGTGGGTTAACGCGCTTGAATACATGGGAAACGTTGATGGTAGACCGGGTTCGAATCCTGACCAGACCGTAAATTATTTTCGGTCAGACATATGCCCGTTTATTCCGACTTCGCCATAAACAGTGATTAGCTAATCATTGATTAGTTTTTAAACAACGTTTATATATTTGTGGATTGCAACTCTGGTGTTTTTCAAATTAGTGCATTTCAATAGAAATTGTAAAATTTGAAGAACCAAGATAAAATAAAACTAATTAAGTAGATCCCCTATCAGTTCCAGCAAGTACAAAATTATATTTTTCATCAACCGACAACGTCTGAAAAATGCGAAGAAAAATTTCAGGTTATCCAGCTCTTGTAAATGGTTTTTCTTTGATAAACCTTCCAGGGAAATCCGAACTTCATAGCTTTGTTCAAACCCAGCAGAGAACCGCACATTTTACCGTCAGGATTCTGCGCGAAACGTTAAATTTGTGCGTAGAATTCGGAATTCGTATACAGAATGGTTCCGGGTTCCGAAACCGTTCTTGAGACGGGTTTTTGGCGGGTTGGAACAGACGGAATAAGTCCAGAATAACAAGATCGTCGATTAAAAACACCTTTAAAGTAATCACAATTCATTTTAATTTAATTTAGAATATTCAGTAAAAGCGATAGAACAACAATAAATAGAAAAAACACAACAAAAAGTACGTCTAATAGTTGGGGAGCTGGCGTCAAAAACATGCAAGAGTTTTCGCAAGGCTGATATTTTCAAAATAGGTCGTACTTTAGCGTTAGAAGGCTAGTGTACAGTCAGCACTCACAGTTCCGGGACAGCTGGCTCTGGGACGCGGGCAAAGTTGTAATTTTAAGAAGCATCTAAACTGTTTTCTCAAAGCTCAAAATTTATAGAAACTTTGCACATCCCTTTTTGCAACGAACTAGACGTCTGACGATTTACATACGTTATCTGTGACCTTCAAACAGATAATTGCTTTGAGAAAACAGTTTAGATGCTTCTTAAAATTACAACTTTGCCCGCGTCCCAGAGCCAGCTGTCCCGGAACTGTGAGTGCTGACTGTACACTAGCATTCTAGCACTAAAGTACGACCTATTTTGAAAATATCCGCCTTGCGAAAACTCTTGCATGTTTTTGGCGCCACCTCCTGGACTATAAGGTCTAATCGAAAAGTACGTCTAAGGTCTAATCGATGTTTTAATCACCAAAAATTGGACGCAATTAAAATTTGAGGTTCGCTAAACGATGATTAGTGAACGGTGCAAGTCATTTTTCAAATTAAACAATGATTAATCAGTTAAACGTTGCTTAGGCAAACGGTGAAATCGGCCATTAGTGGCTGCCTAGGGTAATGTGCAAATTAATAAAACAACAACAACAAAAACACCTCAGGGTATTATGACCGGGCGTTATAGGTATGTTAACGTATTTCGTTTCCTAGCCTAGGTATTATGGATCTATAATAGTTAAGTAGAAAATAAATGTAATTTCAAATTGTACTACTGGCAATTACATGTTAGCGAGGTACACGACTTTTTTTTCCATTGTTGGAAGCCTTTTAAAACAAATAAACAATAAACTGTACTTTTTATGTATAAATCTGACAACAGCATTAGACGGCAGCGCCTCTGCCGTCTGCAGTCGCACATGCATGGTGCTGACTGACTGATTATTACCTCTGACAACTACTTGTCTAGCACATGGTGGTTTCGATAATCTCATACATAATAATGCTTATGCGTGTAATAGTATATTATATACCTAGGTAGAGAAGTCGATCATTATATAGCGAGTGCTTCTATAATCCGACGTGCGAAGCGACGAAGTGTATAATGCGGAAAGTATATAACGACTATCTCTACCGAGGAATATATACAGAGTGACACTAGGAATAGGCAACAACTTATAACTTTTTTAATATATAAGGTGAAAATTTGAATCTTGGGGAGCGAGGCAAATTTTTGAGTTTTTTAGAGGTAAATTGCGTTACCAGTCACTTCCGGTTTAGCCGGAAGTGGATATAACTTTTGATTTTCAAATGGGACACCCGGTATTTTTCAAGCTTACTGGCATCAGCAAAATTTGTAACTTCAATTTTTTTCTAACTGAACGCCATAATAGTCCAGGAGGCAGTGAAATTTTTTAGCACTTATTTTCCCAGTTTTTGTATATTAAATAGTTTGTTCTCTTGGTGATACAAAACAAGAATATTTGAGTTTCGCAAAAATTTTCGGATGGGTTCACAAGATCAATGAAAAATACAAGTACACTTATTTTCCCAGTCATAAATATTTCACATTCACTACAATAGAACATAAAGTATATGAAAATAGCAATTTGGCTTATCTCAGATAGTGGAAAGTGAGTCTGGCTGAAATTTTTCGGATCTTCAATTATTCACTTGCCAGACGTATTATCCATACTCACAGATTAGCCGGACTATTTTTTTACATAACCTCAGTATACTTTTCATAAGTAGGCCTATTTTTATCACTGGAAAAAAAAGGGCCGTGCATTCGTAAGCTCTAACGCATTTTGCGCCTCGACCCACCGGAAAACCCCCCTAAAAATATATGAATTTTGCTTAGAATTACTAACCCTACAATTCTATCCATGTTTTCTGACTGGGAAAATAAGTACCGAAAATCGTCACTGCCTCCTAGACTATAATTTCAGTTCAAAATTAAACAAAGGGGTTTTTCAAAGTATTTTTTATATTTTTCAAATGAAACCAAGCCAAGACTTATCAATTTTTTGAAAATAGATTTTTTCCCTACTTTTTGATATCAACATTTTTGAAATCCGCTGAGAAATAACCCAATTAGACCGCGCGGTTCACGAACAAACGTAGCAAAAAGTATGTAAAAATTACTCTAGACGACGTCTCAAGTGATTTTGCCAGCAGTAACGAATTTAGCCAATTCAGAAAAATAAATTTGCCCAGGACCACTTTCCACCCAGGAGGAAAGTAAAACTCAAAAAAGTGTCACTTTCAAACTTTTGAAAAGTCAGAAATATCAACATTACGTACACAGAACATTACGTATGTGGTTGTAAATGAAATGAGCTTGTTACTGCCATCAAAGGTACCTAAGACATGGTCAAGATTAGGGTTTATATTTGCACTTGGCAAATTAGTTTTTTTTGATTAGTTGAATTTGTTGTTGCGAAAATCACTTGAGACGTTGTCTAGAGTAAGTTTCACATATTTTAGACACTAGACTAGTTAAAATGAAAGTTTTTCATCCAAGAATCAGTTTTAGTATTGCCGAGCCGCGGGCGTTTAGAGATGACGCGGGCGCGGCGTTCAGAAATATATAGTAATGTAGTATTAATCTCATCTGTGACGCAGCAGATTATTTTATTATGTATGGAGCTCATTCCTGTAGCAACAAATTAGCAACTAATTCTGCCTTATTATTTGGATGATTACCATTGATTCTCATACTTTTTTTGTTGTAACAATACGCTGGCAGAGCAGTCGATTTCTCGAAAACTGCAAAAGCAAAAAAATGTATTTTGCAGTAACTAATTAGCAATAATTAAGCGGCAATTAATTATGTATTTCGTTTCGGATTCTGCTGATGTTGCATAGCCTGGTTAACACACCTGCTGCATTTGATGGAATGAGCATTGGTGAGCAGTTTTCGACCGCAAATAAATACTTCTTGCCCTACTCAGCTAACTAATCTCCTGAATATTAGAAAGTCGTACCACATATTTTTCGAGTGCTCTGTGGACATCGTCTTCTAACTCATCGCAGGAAAAATATATGGCACGAAATGCGCATGTTGTTTCTGCAGTCCAAGCTTTCCACGCCGACAGATTCCCTTTTGATGATAGTAAAAGCATGGAAACCGCGTAGACCTTCTGCTTTACTATCACCAAGAATTTCCGCAATGCAGTGAATGAGAATGTATCGTAGGGTTTTTGAGCATCCATAGAGCAGCCGGAGATTTTCCATGCCTAGGTGTTTCAATAATTGAGAATAGAAAGATATGGTCACAACCAAAATGTCAGTGTCAGTACAACGGATAAGCACTGATTTTGCTCCATTCAGTACCATATCTTTACCTTGCATAATTTTTATTCGCCCATCCGCCTCCTCCATTTGAGCACAGGATACACCCTCTAAGTGCGTAGAACTGCCAGTTGACAACTTGCAGCACTCACCCACATTGGTTACCACATCCCAATAAACATTTTTGTTTGTATAATAGTCACCGTAAATGTTATATCACCTATCTTAAATAACCTACAGTTATATATTTGGTAACAGAAACCTTTCTGTTACTCTCATGAACCCCTTAAGGTTTAAAGTCAACCCCCATTTTCTGAACCTTGTGTTCAAAAATTCCAAAAAAAAATATATGTTCTATGGTTATTGATATACTTTAATCCATAATTTTTTTAAGCAAATTTGACTCGCCATTTTTGAGATATATCGCAAAAACTGAAAAAAAAAAGTGGTTTCTCACCATTTATTTCAAAACGAATAGATGAAGTTTCCCGTTATTTTTATTACGAACTACTATTGCAATTCTACGCGACATATATTTTTTTCAAATTTTTTGAACTTGTAGTTTTCTCGCTACTGCAAGAATAGTTGGAAATACGCCTGTAGCGACACTGTTTAAACAAAAATCCGACGGATGAACGTTCAAAATTATTTGTGTTGGTCCAAACTACAACCCTGTTTATGTAAAACAGAATAATACTTCGAATTTCCGCAAAAAAAAGAAAAAACTTTCCATCACACAATTTAATCAAATGCAGATTTCTATTTTTTTTTGACTATCAAGTTAGGGCATACTATAGGGGCGACAGTACTGACATCTCGCGTTGCTTTAATAAACTATAGGCCTGACTTTAAACCTTAAAGAGCTTAAACGGGGCATTTATAAAGGTTGCGAAAACCTTTGTTTAGTATCGCTATATAAATTTAGGTCATGTAACCTAGAGTAACAGAAATATTGTGGTAACCTTTATATAACTTTCTAAATATGTCACCTGTCAGTTATAAAAAAAACAAAGGTTTATTTCTCTCTCTATCGAACATATTTTATTCACAATGATATGGCCTTTTTCTACTTCTGAAATATAAGTCAGTAGTTAGAGGATTGGACTTAGAAAATAAAAATGGAGAGAGAATAATTATAAAATACGGCTTTGTTTGTTAAATTAATTGTAGGCTCTTCCGTAACTCAAAATGTAGGTGGGAACGATTTTTTACAGTAAATATTGATGAAGTACTTCGAAAAAACGCAGGGGCCCTTAAAATATCCAATAATAATCAATTTCATGTCGGGTTTTCAATAAATATACATAATATGTTTGTTTTTTAATTTGCGACGAATTAATAACCAACGAAATTTGTATAAATCACCATTTGACAAGTATGGGTAAATTTCGTATCAATTGTTGATAAAATAAGTCAAATATTGGTAATTCGGTAATATTATTGATCTTGGCAAAACAATCATGGCGGAGTCAATGAAGTAACGATATAAATATTGGAAAGCATAATATCAACTAGGGTGACCTTGTATACTACACGGTACCAGTATACAACTTTAATACTGCTTTGGCAAGGAAATTCTTCGACGGTAGTAAGTAGTAAGTATACATCAGCAGAAGTTATTTTTTTAACATGACAATGCGCTGAATTATTGGAACTATCACTTTTTGAGTTATAAACACTATTTATTCTTGGATAAGGAGTTTGAGTTTGATGGTACCGAATTTAAAATTATATTAAAGTTTTTTTTTGTAACTTTGCGGTGGAACGAAGAGCCTTGTTTTGTTTTTTTTTTCAGTTTTTTAAATAATCCATGATGAATAATAATAAATAAAAACAAACTCGTGTTACAATTTATTTGTTTACTAGAGGAAGGCGGAAGAGTGAAGACGGCAATTTTATAAACTAAAAAGTAAGGTTATGATGTTAAGTCCAGGCATTGTTCACTAAAGTTTGCGAAGTTTTATAGGAGAAACCTAATATAAATAATATCACCAAGAGTTTTTTTTTTAAGTTAGACCATTACTACAATTTACCAGTTCTTATAAGGGTGATTAAGCACACTTCTATATAACTACGGGTATTTTAGTTATATAGATAAGGTAATGGCAAACCTTATATAAATTTGTTATAAAAACATTGGTAACGGTTACTAAAAGTTTTATAAAATGGTGATGGAAACAGTTATATCACCTTATTATACACAGTGTGTAAAAAGTCCCGGAACAGTCAATTATTTTGAAAATGGTGCGCAATATAAAAAACTTCCTCTAACAGCTTGCCCAAAATGAGGAGGAGCTCCATCCTGCTGAAACCACGCATGGGATAATAGTGGTCCTACTTCATTAGTTATTGCAACAATTTCATTTTGCAGCATGCGGAGATACATTTCGGCAGTCAAATTCCCCTCTATAAAGAAAGGCCCCACTAATCTGTTGCCAATAATGCCAGCCCACACATTCACTTTCTGGGGGTGCTGAGTATGTGTTTCTCTCATCTAGTGTGGATTCTGATCAGCCCAGTAACGACAATTATGTCGATTGAGAGTCCCGTTCAACATGAATGTTGCCTCATCCGAAAAAATTGTTCTTTTCTTCCTGTTTTTGCATCATCACTTCGCAAAATTCCAATTTACGATTAAAATCGTCTTCTGATAATTCCTGGACAAGAGTTATTTTGATAGGGGTGGAAATTACTTGTTTTTAAAATATTCCCAATTAACTTAAAACAAACATCAACTTGGGTAGCAGCTTTTCTCAGTGACAAATGTGGATCCTGAACAAAATGAAGTAATGCCTCTAATTTTTTTTTTTTTTTCATCACTAAGTAGTTGCCGACTTTGGTCTTCCGGAACGAACTTTATCCCTGCAACTCCCGGTTTCCTCAAATCTTTGAACTGCTCTCACAATTGTAGATTTTGATATAGGCTGTCGGTTTGGAAAAGTTGTATTAAATAATTCCTTTGTTCCATTAACTGATCTTTGTCGGTCTCCAAAACCTTTTATCATTAGTAAAGTTATACGTGACAGTGACTTTGACTTTGACAGTGACACAAAAAATTCTGGTATCAGCTTGTAAAAATGCAAAATGTAGGTATAGTTCATACCAAATAAACTTATAGTCGGGTTGTCAAGCTCGGCCGGCACAGCGTTGCCGTCTCTTGCATATTTTCCTTTGGTCAAAATATTTTCAGAAACAATAATGAATTATATTATGATCTAATGCAAACATTTATTACTTAAATTATTAACATTGTTTCAAAACTTGGCTTAATAGATATTTAATAACAACTTATTTGTCAATAATCACATAAAATATAATAGTATAGCTCAGTACCTATTTTATTTACAGCCACTCTAAATACTATAAATAAATAAATATTATGAATATTTGAACCATCAAGAATATTTTCAATTATACTGCATCACTGAAATCACTAGAGTCTTCATCAACATTGATAATAAGTGAAAGAACCTCTTGCCTGTCCATACTTGTTCCCTGTTATACCATTTCACATTTCAGGGGTAACAGTTTCCAGTGCCTCTCGCCCAATCTCGCCACATTTTTAAACAAGATCTTGAGTATAACCATCTCTGCCAATATGTCAGTTATAATAGTTTTTTGCAATTCCTCAAATAAGTTTAATCGGGTATTCAGGCTTATGATGTATCTTGTCCTGTTATTTTAAAAGTTGTGTTATAGCTCAAAATCTATACCTGTCTCTATTTTTACGTGTAGAATAATAAACAGTGACACATAACTTAACGTTGCGGTTAAAATAACAGAAACTGATACATCATAGGCCTGATTGTCTATAACAATAACAGATGGTTCACTCAAATTCTTCAGCAGCTGATTTTCCAACCAACGTAAAAAGTTTTGCTGATTCATTTCCCCATGATAGTCGTTGAGTTGAGTTTTCGATGAAAATACGAGCGATGCACCTCCAATGAATCCATTTTCATTGCCAGCATGAAGTATGATATATCTGAAAAAAGCATTTCATTTGTCATAAAATACAACTGCTCTCTGTTTTCATGTTTATATTCACATTTCCTTTTACCATCAACTTTGGTAGTTTTAACACTTCGCTTGTTGTTTTGCCACTAGCGGTTAATAGTACCATTTTGAAAAATCCAAGTCTCGTCCAAGAAAACAAACTGGTACAAAGCCTCCTCTTTCAGTCTTAGATAAGACCTCAAAAATGATATCCGTTTAACCGCAATATCAGGAAGTTCCATGAGCCCTCGTCTTGGGTCATCTTTTTTCCATTTGAAGCCTATTTCTATTAACATTCTACTCAATGACATGCAACGGCCATCAAATAATTGTTCGGCTTTCAATTGCTCCCATATACAAGATAATGTTACATGTTGTCCTATAAGAAGAAAGAAGGCGTTCATAGATACCTATCTATGTACCTTTGTCTCAAACGAGTTACTTTTTGTATACATCTCGTAAATAGTGTTACGTATAGCACTGGTATCGAGCTTTGAAACATCACAGACTCTCTTCGAAGTGCATCGCTTCTTAGAAGGCGATTCCAAAACTTCGTTATTTTTGACTGCCTTTGAAATAGCACAGACAGTGGACATAATTAAGTTCAAAGCCTCTGCTACGCGCTAAAAATGAGAAAATCAATACATTCAAATTGAAAATTCCTATTTGGTCACAAGACATCAACGACTTGTAAACTCACCTTCCTAACAGCATTTAATTTAAGGAATATAAAGGGCCATTATTATCGCGTTTCCGTTCGAAATATTCTAACAAGGATGCGATTAGTTCTTTGAACGGCTGTTAAGCTGCTTCGGCATCTTGTACATTTCGCACTACAAGCTGCTTTTGAAAAACTAGCTCACAATTAATAGCACTTGAACCAAAAACTAGTAAACTGTCAAAACGCAATCAAAATTCAGAATGTCAAGAATTTAATTTGGCAACATTACATTTTTTGAAGTGGTGTTACCAACTGAATGGCCAGCGGGAAATTCAAATTCCAATTAAGTCAATCCGACGCCGAATATTTTCACGGTTGGCGATAACAATTTTAAAAATGGCGTCATCGATGTCACAACTACAAGTTTATTTGGTATGAACTATAGTCACCAATATCGTACTTATCGTATTTATGTCCTTCAACTCAAATTATTTCTGAAACTAATGGTTTTAGCCATATGACATATTTCATAATTGTTGTTTAGAATCTCTAGAGGAATTAGAAAATGTAACTAAAAAAGGGTCATTCCATTAAAAAAACTGGAGCACAACATTTTGGGTCACCCCGTATAATTACAAAAGTTCTATTTTAATAGATTTTATGAAGATCTACAACTTTTAATATAGAAAGTTTTTTCATACTGTGCACCATTTTCGAAATAATTGACTGTTCCGGGACTTTTTACACACTGTGTATACTTGTAACTTACAGTAATCATATAAAACCGTTATATAAATACATCACCAAAATGTACGGATTATAGAACTACGAAACTTTCGTATATACTTCTATTACCTTTATATAACCAGTATAAAACTTGGTGTTACTATAAGTTGCGAAAAATGTTTATTGGGATGATACGCGTTACAATGCTCAATAATACTTTCCGCCAAAAATTTGAAAAGATCTTGCTTATTAGAATTTTTCCGCAAATATTCCTCCCAATTAGTTGGTAAGGAACCTCTGAAATATATCGTTGAAAATATCGGGTCTTCAAAAAAAAAACCAATCGAAGATTGCTATGGTTTTTCAAACGTATGTCTTAGCAATATTTGCCTTTAATTTTGTCTATGGCCGCGTTCACCAGATACAAACATTGGTAAACGGTTTGTGATTGTTCTGCTGAACGCTACGTTGAATTTGTGTTAAAATCAAACATGTTTTGCAAACGGTTGTCATTTTTGCAAGCATAGTTTCAGAGTGTTTATAATTTTCAACACTGTGTTTTGTGTGGTGACCTGTCATTCAGAAGGTGACGTTCTATCATTGAAAAGTTGAATCGTTCAGCAGAACCAAGAGTTTATCCAACATACTCTGTTGGTATTTGTAAACTGTTTACAATCTGTTTTGGTTCTGGTGAACGTAGCCAATGAACTTTAACGTCAAAACGTCACGTCAAAAATCCTGACCAATAAAGAAACAGTAATGCGATGTACGTTTTCGAAATCTTCGAATGGTTTTTTTTTTGAAGACCCGATATAAATTCTCCTATAAATTATAATAAAATTTCACCTTTTGTGGGTAGATTTTGTTTTCTTAATCCTGATCCACGGTTTTTCCTTGTGGTATTTTTTATGCCATTGGGGTGGTATAGGTATCATACAAAATACACGATGCGAACCATGAGTTTTATTGATTCTGTTGATATGCGATTTTATCTGCAGATTGACATAATCCGAAAACGACTTGATACTTGGGCGTGAATGCCATCACATTTATCTGGATTTGGAAATTTGCTAGGAACTAGATTTTCAAGTATAACAGTGAGATCCGCCTTAACTCCTCCACGCATCTCTCCGTTGACAGAGAGAAAGGGTGGACAACAAATGTCAAATATGGCAACAATAGAGCCCTACCGTTGGGTCATATGAAGATAGATATTTTCTTTTTGAATTCCCCACATTCGAAATAGTCTAAAGTGACACGAATATTGAAATAATTATGACATAAACATTTTCAATAATTTTAACCCTTCAAAAATAAGATAGGGGTTAAACCATCCTTCTAAGGGATGAAATTTTAGGTGCTGCGGGTCAAATCACTTAAAATAGTCTAAAAAACAACTCTGCCAAATTTCATGCTTTCAACCCAATTTGCTACATTTTACCCCATTTTGATGGTGTGCATAGACTAAATAACTTTTGGAAAATCTTTAGTTTTAAATGCAAATGATGATCCGATTTGGCGTAAACCACAGCCTCCTATAGTTAACAAGCCATGAAATTGGAAATGACGGCAACGTCGCGTATGGTGCTATTTTGTTATTGGGTTATGTGTTTCTGTGTATTGCTTTCATTGTGTATTGTTGCAATTTAGTATTTTTATGGGCATTATTGACGAAAAAGTGGATAGAAACACACCAATATATTGCCCATATTTAGTTGATACCTGTTCCTTTGTGCTTTGATTGCAAATTTTAAGCAAATGGGTAGAGGAGCAAAAATGAAGGTAAGGTAAGGTAAAACAATAAAAACAATATTAATATTTGTCTGCAAGAGCATAGGTCTGGATATATTACCTAAGATATTTAAACTTGTTCCAGATGCCATGAAACTACTGTGTTCCTGGGTGCAAATCGAACTATTAGGAGTTCCTTAAAAACTGAAGAAATGCAAACATTTTTATTTCCAAAAAAATTCTGAAGTGCAAAAAATGTGGATGAAAGCAATACACCAAGATAATTATACCCGAGATTATACAATAACGAAAAATTCTGTGGTGTGTTGTAAACATTTTGAAGAAACCGAAATAATTAGATTTGAAACAAACAAGGATAAAGGCGTAGTTCGAGAGTTCAAACTAAAACGTCCAACTCTTAAAAGTAGGTACCTCTTATTTTCGAAAATCAGCTCAAGTATTTGAATGGACTTGCCTTCCGAAAAAATCCCGAAGAAAGAAAAAGTTAGATTTTCAAAAGACATACTGAAACATAGGCCTATAACACTTTAGACTCTAGAAATATATTCATTTAAATCAATTATTTACTGTTCTTATTTACACAAATAGTTAAATTATTCATTGAATTACTGTTTTTGGCCCTTTAGTACAATAAATTATGTATTTTTTGTGATTCATATTAATAAAATAAAAAATATATATTTATACAAACAAACACCACCAGCACCACTTGGCGGTAAGATTGCGGTGTTGCCTTTTTAACTTCATGGCTTGTTAAATGTAGGGGGCTGTGCGTAAACCTTTTAGAATATTTTCTCGAAATGGCTACTTTTTTGGGCAAGACATTCTCCTGATCTAAGGTTGTTCTGTGCTACCCTATTTAGCATTTCTGGAGTAATCGTTCCATGTAAAATTCGCTGTGCTAAGACTTGGAGATCGAATACTAGAGATCGAATACTTGAGTGACGTAAACAATAGCTTTAATGTATCCCCACAAAAAACAAAGTCCATGGAAGTAAAATCTGGAGACCTTGCTGGCCACCTAACAGGTCCATTGGTACATATAACATGTTCGCCAAAAACTTCCCGTAAATGTTGCGAAACGTCCCTCGTATTATGAGGCGGAGCACCGTCTTGTTGAAAGTAAATCGAACGAAATAACTGAAGGGAAATATTGTCTAACTCAGGTATGCACCGTAAGCTAATTTCGAGGATTAGTTATGAAAACCTGGATTAGATATAGAAGAAAAATTCGGTTTAAGCTTCAAATTATCTAATCGGTCAACGATTCGTGGATTAGCGGAACGGTGTCTAACCTGAAAGTATTTTTTGGCACCGATTTTGAAGTTTCTTTCACAATTTTTTCATTATTCTGGTGTAACATGGATTTAGAAGACGAAATATTTATAGATGATGATCTAGATATCCTCCATATCATAAACTTTGGGTTTTTTCGCAGTCTATAGTCTACGAAAGAGGTTATTATTTCGACAATATGGATAATTATCACTCGTTTTTTCGAAGACTTACGAAACCTACAGATCCCAACTTCCTGGAGAACATAGAAGAAATTGAATTCCAAAATGATTAATTACTTGATAAATAGAAGAAAGTATGTCTTTCTGTTAATAAGTTGACTAGCTAGATTACCCGCACCTTCTTCAAATCCAACTTATTCTACGGGGAATGCCCCGCTACATAAGCACTTTTTTGGCGATATGAGGTGTGGTGGGTAGTGGTGTAACAGCTACAGATAATAGCTAATATCTAGCCTTTCTAACTGCTCGACGGTCCCATGACAGAGTATAGGTTCAATGCTGTTGAATTCTCCTGTCAATCGATTCTAAGCTTGAGACTTTCCGACATTGGAAACTTTGTTTTTTTGTCTTCGATGATATTAGCGAATTTTGAAAGTATCCTCATGAGACTCTGCCTTTCTCCCGGGGAAAAGTTGGGAATTCTTTTGGTGTTTTCATCAGTTATTTTGAATATTTTCAGAAAATAAGAATAAAAATCAAAGTAAAAATTGAAATTCGAAACTGACAACTGACAATATTTTAACGTTAATTGACTTATGGCGTATTCGACTACCGGCACTAGTGCGCACTCGGCTTGCGTTTTGCGAGTGCAGTGCAATAATTTATGTTCGGGTTGATTCAGCTCACAAGCGAGCAAACATTTTTCGTGTTCGACTACCCGAGCTAAGCGCGGGCAAAGCAATACTTTATGTTCGGATTGTTAGCGTGGTTCGTCCAGCGTTCGAACTTTTTGGAACTGTAATTTTTGGCGGTTCAAGTAGATTGCACTGGATTCTTTGAAAAAATAACGCCAAATTTTCAATCCGTCTTTTGTCTTTCTAATTATTTATTTCGCGTTTTTGAACGTTTGTTTACAAAAAAGTTTGTGAAATATGAATAATAAATAGTGGAAATTGTTGTTATTATTAGCTGCAGATGTATTATCATCAAGTAGTAGTAGCAGTAGCTCAGAAAGTGATGATGATGAATTACTTATGGCTTATTTTCATCATTTAATACTATTTCTGTGAGTTTTAAAATAGACATTGCCGGAAATTCGATCGGAAATCCGAAAGTGCAATAATGGGGCACACACGAACGCTTCGACTTGGATTTTCACGAAGCTAGTTCACTTTTTTTGACAATTCGCACTGACCCAGCGCGCGATCGAATCGCCACATACCCGTTCTTGATTACAGTGCAACTGCACCATCATTTTTCGAACTTGATCGGAGCCAGTGCTGGGTAGTCGAATACGCCATTAAAATTGTAAAAAACTCATGGGATCCCAACGTTGCCAAACTTCCACTCCGAATTAGTTAATCCGCTGACGGTGCGTAGCTATAGGCCAAAGTTTACAAAAACAGGATTGGGGAACTAAGATTAGAATGAACAAACGGTGCATTCGGGTGTAAAAAATCATTCTGAATTTGATTCATAAGGAATCGCAAATACCTAACTCCTGTGAGAGTTCCTTGAAATAAAATTGATCCAAAAATTCGATTGCATTATTGTAAAAGCGATATTCATCGGTGAACAAAATTGACTTCACAAAATTATTATCGTTTTTATTCCTATCAAGAAGCCAAGTGCAATATTGTATTCTCTTGTCTCGTCCGCGTCGGGTGTCCCACGGTGGATGGCGTATTAGACGTTTATGGAGAACTAAAAAGCGGACCATTTTGAAAATTTGGAAACCGGGATAAACGACCATGATCTACACTTTAAAAATATTTTTGACCATGCGGTGTTGCCGCTTCTACTCTAAACTAGTGGCCACATCACTATTTTAAATGGAACACCCCGTATTAAATTGCATATTTGGATTCTACGTAAAATTCTAAGCAGATTTCATGTGATATACCCTTTACCTAAGTTCAACTGTTTTGGAAATATTGACAGTTGAAAATTGACTTTTTGCAACTTTGACAGGCTGTAGAACCTGAACGGTTAATTTTAGAGGAAAACCGATTTTACATTCCTATCTTAGATTTTTATAAACTATCATTTGACAATATCATCAATAGTAGCGTAATTTTGACGCCACTTGCTTCTGGTCTGGAGTTCCCCGAGGTATTCCTTTTGCCAACGGAACCAGAAATGTTGCACCATTAACTGCAAATGCTGCCACTTTGACAACCTGTTTTCTTTCACATCAATGAGATTATACTCTGGAATTGCCGTCAGGGTTCGACCAATAAGGAAGTGAGCCGGAGTTAAGGCAGCGCTGTCTTCAGGGTCTTCAGTTAGGGGGCATAAGGGGCGAGAGTTTAAAATACCTTCTATCTGATCCATTATAGTACCGAATTCTTCGATATTCAAAGACTTATTACCAACAACCCTCTTAAAATTATTTTTTGCACTTTTTATACCTGCCTCCCAAAGACCTTCGAACGTAGGCGAGTTGGCAGGAATAAAATGCCACAATATTCTCTCATCAGCTAATTTAACACCAATATAATTAGAATTTTCGCTCAAAAACTCATAAATTTTATTTATTTCATTATTAGCCCCAACATAATTTAAACCATTATCTGAATATATATTTTTCGGTTTACCACGTCTATATGTAAACCTATTTAATGCAGCCATGAAGCATTCTGTTGTCAATTCTGATACAAGTTCAATGTGCACAGCCTTAGTGCACATACAAATAAATAAACAGATATAACCTTTAGTAAGTTTAGCACCACGACCCTTTTTATCTTTGATATAAAATGGGCCAGCATAATCTGTACCTACGTTTTCAAAAACATTAAAACTATTTACCCGCACTGCCGGAAGATCTCCCATTAGATAAGACATGTTCTTAGGTCGTGCTCTAAAACATCTTATAGAATTATGTACAATTCGACGGCAAACACTCCGACCAGAAAGTGGCCAATATCGTTGTCGAACCGAATATAGCAATGCCTGAGCCCCACAATGCAAAAGCCTTTTATGTTCTTCTTTAATAACATATTGAGTTAGCGAGTGATTAGATGGTTCATCCATCTGAGTTGAATTCTTTAACCGACCGCCAACGCAAATAATGTTATTCCTCAATATAGGGTTCAAGCTTAAAATTTTACTCTTAGGAGAAATCGCCTTTCCTGCACATAAATTATGATATTCATCAGGAAAACTTTCAATTTGAGCTTCTTTAAGTAACAACCATAGTGAACGGTCAATTTCTTCTGGTCGCAAAAATCCAAATAATTCTTTTTTAACTTCTTTATTTTTTAGAATTAAAATAAAACGAAATGCAGAAGATAATGTGTGTAATATTTTTGGTAAAATGGACCCATCCTTGGAAAGTCTGTAAAATAATGTATTACTATTGTCACTAACAAGACATGATACGCTTTTTTGTTCTGGAACTTCCTTAATTATGGAACATGGTGGAAACAACCATTGTGATTGATCTTTTAATAGGAAAGAAGGACCATGCCACCATAATTCATGATTGATAAGAATTTGAGGAGTAGTTCCACGTGATAATAAATCGGCTGGATTATCGTTAGTTGGAACATAATGCCAATTATTCTTTTTCGTTAGCGTCTGAACGTCACTAACACGATTAGCGACAAACGTCTTTCAGGATGAAGATTCACCACGAATCCAGCACAAAACAATCATGGAATCACACCAATAAAAATATTCGTTAAACGTTAACTCCAAACCATCTATCACCTTTTGAGATAAATTTGCGAGCAAGTGTGCAGCACACAATTCAAGTCGGGGTAAGGACACTTGTTTCAGGGGAGCAACACGACTTTTTGCACATAAAAGATTAACAAAATACTTGCTAGGAATAATAGTGCACCGCATATAAATGCAAGCTCCATATGCCTTAATGGATGCGTCACTGAAGCCATGCAATTCAATATTAATGTACTGGGAAATTGTTACATATCTACTGATTTTAAAATTATTTATAAAGCCAACATTACTCTGAAATTCTTTCCAAATTGTTATTATTCTCTCTGGTAAATTCTCATCTCATGCTAATTTATGTTTCCAAATATTTTGAATTATTAGTTTGGCAATAATAATTATTGGCCCTAATAAGCCCAAAGGATCAAATATCTGGGAAACAATTGACAAAATGGTTCTTTTTGTAATAATCTTTAATGAAAAAGCTTCTAAATTTAGTTTATAGTTTATGGAATCATTGTGTGCATCCCAGTATATACCAAGAGTTATTTGGCTCATTTTCATCAATTTTTAAAATATTTAAATCAAGATCTTTATTTACTTTAAATTTATTTAAAATTTCCTTATCATTACACAACCACTTACGAAGTTCAAATCCAGAGTTAAGTAAAGCATTAGAAACATTTTTCTGAATATACAAAATTTCTTCCTCTGTCTTAGCCCCAGTTAAAAGGTCATCCATATAAAAATCCCGTTTTATAATAGTACTTACCACTGAATCCTCTTCAATTTGATCTGCTATGTCGAATAGACATTTTACCGCCAAATAGGGGGCAGAAGCAGTTCCATAAGTGACTGTATGTAGTTTGTAACATCGTAATTCTTCCTCAGAACTAGACCGCCAAAATATTTTTTGATATTTCTGATCCTCAGGATCTATTAAAATCTGACGGTACATTTTATTTACGTCACCCGTCATCACATATTTATAAGTTCGAAATCTTGCCAGAATATCAAAAATATCCTGTTGTAAAGTCGGCCCTGCAAACTGAACATCCTTCAATGATAATCCTGAAGAAGTTTTACAAGATGCGTCAAACACCGTACGAACTTTAGTAGTCAAACTGCTATTCTTAACTACCGCGTGGTGAGACAAATAATATCCTTTGTCTTGGTCATCAATATCATTATATTCGGACATATGCTTAAGATTAATATACTCTGTCATAAATTCTATATAAGCCCGTTTCAATTCAGAATTATTATTTAATTTCCTTTCTAATAAATAAAAGCGTCGTAGAGCGACATCCCTTGACTTTCCTAAATTTAAAACTGAGTCATTAAATGGTATTCTTACTACATATCTGCCATCATCGTTTCTAGTAGTATTCCTTTCAAGATATTCTTCACAATATTCCTCTGCCTCAGAAAGATGTTGTTTTCGATTATTTACTTCCTCTAATTCCCAATACCTTAATATATTTTTATCAACATAAGAATCTCTGTCTGAAGAAGTGAAACAGTTAATCGAAACATTACCACACGATGAATTGAGAATCATAGTGCCAGCTACGATCCAACCAAATGCTGTATTTTGAAGAACAGGCAACCCATGTCCGAGAGACATCTGACCCTGAACCAAAACTGACCAAAATAATTCTGAACCTAATAAAAGATCAATCTCATGGGAAATATTAAAATCTGGATCCGCGAGCTCCATATAAGCAGGTATTTTCAATTTATTTTTATTAAACGTAAAAATCGGCAAATTATCTGTTATTTTATTGAGCACTAGACAGTTTATATTTCGTTTGAAACCCCTATCAATACATGAATTTATTTCAACAGTGACTTGTTTATTTATATTTGCCAAGGTTTGCCTGATTCCTTTTACAGAATGATTTATTTTCTTAAATTGCAAATTCAGCCTTTTACATAAGGCCTCTGATATGAAATTGCTCTGCGATCCGCTGTCAAGTAAAGCTCTACATTTAATAAATTTATTATTGTTTTTTATAGCAACAATTACTGATAACAAAACCTGGGAACAAGAACCAACAACAACACTCGACTTCACATGAGTTGTGAAGCTATCCGTTACCACTTTAGGAGTGATCATCTGCGGATCAGATGAATCCGGTTCCGGCGTCGTTAAACTAGAATTATTTACCTGAGATGTGTTTCCACCAATTGTACCAAGAATATCGGAATGCAGTAAAGTGTTATGTGCTTTTCGACATTTCATACATTTATTTAACTTACATTTCCAGGATGGGTGTGTATGTCTTAAACAATTTAAACATAATTTTAGTTTTTTCACAGTTTGAATTCTTTTTTCCACAGAAAGCCGTAAAAATCCATCACATTTAAAAATACTGTGATTTTGATCACAATAAGAACATTTAATTTTATTCTGATTATCCAAAGCTGGAAACACATGACCAGCATGTCCTTTAGACCTTTGTATTAGGAGCTTTTCATTATTAGCAATTTCCAGTTTTTCCAAAATTTCGCATTTTGATTTAAGAAACTTGTTTAGGTCTTTCAAATCTGGTAAATCTCCTTGATAATTAAAGTTTTCCCAGTCACGACGTGTTACTGGATCTAATTTATTTGACAAAATATAAATAATCAATCTGTCCCAGGAGTCGACATTCTCTCCTAAATTTTTTAAAGCACGTAAATGATTAGTTGTTGTGTCATATAAATTTCTTAAACCTTTATGCGATTCAATCGTCAAAACTGGATATTGAAAAATACTGTGAATATGATTGTGTATCATCAGAGCCTTATTCTCAAATCTATCTGCTAACATTTGCCATGCTATTTTATAGTTGTTAGCAGTTATCTCGAGTGACTGAATTACCTCAAGAACATTCTCCTCCAATGAGGATCTCAAATAATAAAACCTTTGTGTATCATTAAGTGTTACATTTACATCAACTAAGCTTGAAAATGATTCTTTAAATTGCAACCAGCCAGAATACTCGCCCTTAAACCTAGGTAGTGTTATGGGTGGCAGCCTTACCGCAGGTTGTGGATTAGAGTTTGAAGCTAACTTTGCAAAATTACTGTTACTCGCTACACTTGCATCAGAATTGACACCATAAGCATTGTCTGAATTATTGTTAAACATTTTACAAAGTGACTTGGCTTTACTAGTAACTCTATAAAATTTATTTTCAAAATCTTGCTCTTCTGCGAAAAGCTCTTGTTCTTGATCATTATTAAAAGAAATTAACTCTAAAATTATTGTACTAAATTCATCCAAAATGCTTTCTATATTAATTAATCTACTTCTTATTTCTGAAACTAGTTCTTCAGATAAAGCATCTTCAGTACACTGTTCCAAAAAGTTTTGGAACCTAGAGAGTTTACTCTTGAGAGAAGTCTTTTTTGTCTTTAATTTCGATTCCTCGGTCATTTTAATAGTTCAGACAAAAAATACTTAATAAAATTCTCACAAATACTCACCCTCTATGCTTACCTTATGCCCAGTCGAGAACCCCTGTGGAACGTACCAACTTTCGTTGTCTTCCGGTTCTGGTGCTGTCACCGCTGTCGTATCGTTTCACTCAATTTTTTCAAATTTACTTACAATTCATCAAATTAATGAAATTCTTGGCTGAATATTCGCCTCACCATCCGGTACGATTGGACCAATGTTATGATCGTGATGAATAACTCAAAAAATGGACTGTATGAAAATGATTTACTGGAAAACTGGAGGACGATATAATTAAATTGACTTGTTCAGCCACGTTGAGTGAAGCTAATGACAATTTCATAAAATTAGCATTGTGACCATATTATTAATTAATGCTTGGCCTAGACACGTAGTATAGGCGCAACTAGGAGGCACCACCAAGCACCCCGAAAACAAAAATTAGCACCCCCATCCGACATCACACCATAGCACTACCTAATACCAGGTAATATTAAATAATAAAAAATATGGCGCTATAACACCCCCCAAATTTGGGACCAATTTGCGCCAGTGAACTTAGACAATCTTTATTATAATATTTCACCTTGTATATCAATGAATAAAATTTGAAAACTGTTTATGGGAGATATGGTAGTATAGGAGATATGGACCACCGCGTGCTTAGTAGCTCACCCTGTATTTTTGGAATCGAGGCATTGTGCTCTTCAAGAATATGGAACCAAATATAGGGCATCCCATTTGGAAAAAGCTGATAGCTTGCAAGATTTCACATTTCTGGCATACAATTTTTGTTTCTGACCATGGATTCTAAAAATTTAGCCAAAACTGTACAACTTTTGTGGGTGTTTCAAGTTCGAGCCACATCATTGGGATCTCGGAAACGGTGAGACATACAGGGTTAGTTGAATTGGAGCAAAGTTGCGTAATTTGTTTTTGTAATGTTTAACAGAATGCCGCATGGATATTTAGGATATTCTGAATACTTCCGGAGATATCCGGAAAAAAACGAAATTTTGCAAAATTGTTTTTTTTATTTATTTATTTTTTTTTTATTTAACAAAATGCCGCTTTGATATATAGGATATTTCGAATACTTCCGGAGATATTCGGAAAAACACCGAAATTTCGCAAAATTGCTTTTATTTTTTCCTGACTTTATTTGAAGTGATATTTCGAAAAAAAAAAATCACTTAATCATAGCCAGTTTTTCTCCCCTACGAGACGCTACCATCAAATTTGAGATCTGACGTTTCATCTTTGGGCCACCATCATCAACTTAATTTATTTTTTTTAAATACGACCCTGGATTTTATATAAGAGATTTTTAGAGCTTCTGATGCCCCAAAACCTATGACGTTTCGCATTTATTCGAAAAAATATTTGATGATGGTGGCCCAAAGAAGAAGCGTCAGATTTTAAATTTGAAGCTAGCATCTTGTAGGGGAGAAAAGGTGGCTATGATGACGTGAAATTTTTTTTAGACGATCATCACTAAATACAGCAAAAGTGCTGTTTAGTGTTGAATCCTAGTCTTAGATGGCGCCACGGTGGCTCGTATTTGAAACACCCTGTACGTACTAAAACCTGTTTTTTTTTTTAAATTGACAGGTTGAAATTGAAATTAAACGAATAGAAACCTGACAAAATCCTTGCATCATGACGTCATTTTCATTGTTGACCTATGGTTTTTTTCTGGGAGAAATTCAATTTTTCCCTAGAAAAATAGATTGAATAAGGACTATTCTCAGGTTAGTAGTAGAAAAAATATTTCAAATTTCAATCTGTCTGACAATTCAAATTTGAAAACTTTTTTACTTAGTTGGGCTTTCAGCTAAAATCAAAATTCGACTATCGACTTTATATTTTAAACAATTTATGCTTTTGTATTTTGCGGTGAGTTTTGAGAGACATATACTTTGCTGTTAGTTACAACTTTAATTAAAAATAGGCCACAAAACTATAAATTAAACTTAATTGCCACAAACGGTTTATAGCGCGAGCATTTGTCCAGGTGAGTTATTAAAATGTTTCAACCATTAAAATGTAACATTTTGAGTTGCAAAGAATAAAACTGTTTTATTGCCGTGCATAAAAGTTATGCGCTTTAAAGATAAGGACAATTACATCAGCAATAAACATAAAGTACACCTAGACGCATTGTTTTATTGCAAATTATTCAATGAAGGCATAATTACTTTATCAATTATTATGTAAAACTGGAAAGTTGAAGCTCCAAAGAATTTATCGCAAAATTGTATGTCAGTTTTTTAGAAAAGAGATTTTTTAAATGAACTCTCGCTTTTCATCGAGTTCTGAAGAAAGTGATTCAAGATTTGCTTTCAAATAAAAGTTCAAGCTTTAAGTAAAATAAATTAGATATCAAAAACCGTGACAAAGTTTGGGAATTAAAATCTACTTGCAAACGAGAAAAAGGTATTATTAAGTCGAATATTTTCTTGAAAAAAAAATTTAAATCGTATACAGACGAAAATTCTGATTAATAGCTTCAAAAACAGCAGTTGGCTCTCAAAGTTATTTACCCTGCGTTAAACTTTCACCGAATTCGGCCTCAAGTTTGCTTTAAAATGTAGTCAATAAATTATGAGAGAGGGACTTAGCTAGTAAAAGCATTTTGGGGTTCGACTAAAAAAAATGGATTGTTGGAGGTTTTGTGTATAAAGCTGCTTATATCGGCCTCAAGATTTCACCTGTTGACCATAATTGACCCAGTAAAATCAATTACGTACCTATATCTCGCTTAAGATGTCTTGATCTCGCACGTAAAATTCCATTATGTTTTTTATAATAGATACTTGAACGACTCTTGTTTCAGGTTTCACTAGCTCTAGCTAAACTTTTCAGTTAGCTTCCAGGCACGTTCCAGTTACCTACCCATTTTTTACTAACAATAAATCATATTGTAGATCTCTTTCAAACATGAAAATGGCTCGATGCGACTCTCGGAACGTTAGTCCTGTGTCAGATAAGGAACTCCATCTATGATTAGTTTCAAATTTATTTTCCTCTGGAGGAAGTTATTCGGACACTGTAACCCCTTTTGTTAACAAATTAACAGGAGGCCCATAATATGCTCAGTTTGCTTAGCGAATAATTATTAGGGGTGGGTCAATAGTTTAATAAGTACAGAATGGCAAGGGCGCTACTGAAATTGAAAAATAAATAATTAAATTACATAAAATATTGAAGGGTAAAAACTCAAAAACACACCTAAAAAAGGTATCAGCAAACGGTAATTCATAATGAGGAAGTTGCATAAAATTTTATTTAGATGCAAAATGTATTTAAAGTGAAGCAAAATACTCTAGAAGTATATTTCCATATTCAAATCCTCTTTATACTGAACCACTAATAAATAATTAATTATTTAAATATCGAATATAACAAAGGGCGCGAAAACGCTCTCAAATTGGTTATGACGTCATGGAACGGTAAACAAAGAAAAGTGTGGTTATGATAAAGTGATACGTGAGCCGTCAGACGCTTGTGCTTACATAGAATTCTACCGATAGATTCAGCATGCTATGTCGGTCATTGTCATTTTCCATTAACTAAACAAAGATACCCCTCGTTTTTATTCTAATCGGTGACTTTACGGATGAGTTAGCTATTGTTATAATTATTATTTTTAGTCATATATATTTGTTACTGTCATTACTACACTATATCTTTCTCTCTCTTAATGTATAGGGTGTGAGTTCACTGGAAGAGAATTGATTTCCAAAATCAACGTAACACTATCTTTGTTTAGTGAATGGAAAATGACAATGATCGACATGCTCGCATAAACCAATGACAAAATACAATGGGTAAGAGAGAGAGGGAGTACAGAGACTCGTTTTGACGTATACCGTCTTGTGACGTCATTCATTTATGAATGCGTTTTGGCGCGAAGAGAGTCATTTTGAATTTCTATATTTTTTTACAGAACAACTATTAGTTGAAAATTTAAAATTTGTGTGGCAAGTGACTTTTTACAATGTGAAAAATTTGATGAGAATAATAAAAAAATCTGCTAATTCCTCATTCTGAAAATGAAATAAATAAGGCATACAACTCAACCAAATCTTGACAAAGGTAAACCGATAAAACAATCAAGTAAGTTCCAAATTAAAATAGTATACACCGTGATTCACGTAGCCCGTGCATTATAAGTTGTCCAGTCTACAGGTGGATTAATAGAAATCTCATCTAATCCACCTGCAAGCTAATGCTTGGGCTACGTAAACCACCCTGTATATTTTCACAGTGGAGTTAAAAATCAAGTATCAAATAATAGATATTAATAGGTAAAATCAATTGTTGGTAAAACATTTTAAATAAAATCAATAAATAGAGGTTAACTCTCAATCAGATTCATCAAATTCCAAATAAAAACTAAATCGCCAGAATTTTTAATTAGATTGAACAAATGAGCAAAGTTAAAAATATGTCGATATTCACGATTTTTAAATAGAATGCTCTTTATTTTCTTTCAAATTCCCAAAGTTCTCGTTTTTCTGATTCAGATTATATGATATGTAAATGTTTCTTTCAATAGTTTTGGAAATATCTGGAGTTCAGTTAATCATAGAGAGTAGTTTTTTGAAAATATTTAACCTTAATTTACCTGTCACCTGTTCACAAAACATTCTAATACGTGAATAGGTCTTTGAATAACTAAACTCCAGATATTTCCAAAACTATTGAAAGAATCATTAATATATTATATAATCTGAATCAGAAAAACGAAAACTTCAAGAATTTGAAAGAAAATAAAGTGCATGCCATTTAAAAAAAGTGAACATTGACATATTTCTTCATTTTGTTTTGCTCATTTTTTCAATCTAATTAAAAATTCTGGTGGTTCAGATAAAATGCTACAACTTTTGTATTTACACCTTTCACTTATCACCTGTAATCACGGCTGCAAGTGGGTGTCAAAATATAGTGATTTACCCTGTACCTCAATATACTTGCCATAAAAAATTCATTAACAGTCGCTGGCCATATCATTATCATGAAATGAAAATATAATAGTTATTTATGTATCAAGGGAATTATGAGGGTGTTAATACCACAGGGCATCGTTTGTGTCCTGAGGGCCTCTGGCCCGAGGGACACCAATTGCCCGTGGGTATTAACACCCTCATAATTCCCGAGGTACATAGATAATTTTATATCCTACTGAATTGACTGTATGTTTGGGAGTTAAGACCCTGTTTATGATTATCGTAACCAAGGTATTATATGGTTATAATAGTTCAGTAGGATATTATAGTAGATTATACCACGAGTCAATAATGATAGCTATTATTCCCGAGGATTATTACGAACTGAGCCGCGTTAGCGGCGAGGGAGTAACATTCCAAGGGAATAATAGCCATTATTGCGAGTAGTATACTCTACTTTATTTACGACAAATTAATTTATTTGTGATTTTCAATGAACAAATTTCATCCGTCTCATAATTTTCAATACAAATCCACAAGCACTACACGTTTGACACTGACACTTTTGTGGAATAATGACCATTAATCCCGCTACTCGTCATTAATCCCTGGAGGAATAACATATGTCATTATACTGCCAAAATCACAAATATAATACGCACATTATACATTAGTCGTAAATAAAAGATTTAAGTTTCCAGAAAACTAATTTAAAAAAAAATGAATGATTGAAAATTGTATTGATAAATTGTTACATCTCATTACCTATGTGGGAAAAATTTGTTAGGTGTTTGTCAATTTGTCATTTTGATTAATTGTAATTGTCATAGAATTATAAAAAAGAATAAAAAAGTAATGTTTAATTTGATGATACAGTCCACTTAATTTTCGATTGGTTGTTTTAATTCTGGAATAAAAAGACTCCATCGGCGAGGGAACAAAACATTGGTCCGATACGAACCGGATTTGTAGGTGCTTTTTGGCAGGCGACCCTAATAATTGGTTATTGGAACAAAAATACTTGAATAAAGTTGAAGAATTGGAGATCGGCTCCTAGGTAGTGGATGGTACGGATAATAGCAGTTGGGTATTTTAGGGCTTCACAGGTACGCCTGTGGGTCACGGTAAGGAAAACAGGGCGAGACAATTGTAAGTATTGACCTTGTTTGGGCAATAATTTTATTGGTCTAAAAATACTTTTTTAATTTTGATATTTTGATTTTGATTACCTAGCTAAAAAATGATAGATTATTCAAACTTTTCTTTGGCAGAATTAATTAGAAAACGAGGTATTATAAGATCCCAATTGACGCGATTAGAGAGCCATGTTTTAAATTTTGATAATAGTAAATTGGGACAAATTAAGGGAAGGGTTGAGAAATGTGATGAGTGGTGGAGTGATTTTCAGAGCATTCAGTTTTGCATTGAAGAGTTGGATGCAGCGAATTTGGAGAGACAAGAGGCACAAAGGTTGTCATTCGAAGACGAGTTTTTCGATATAGTTTCCAAAGCAAAGTTAATTTTAGAGCACGAAGTGCAAAAGAATCTTCAAGGCCAATCACAACTCTCAACTTCAAATGTAGGACAAAGTAGCTTGGCATCTGGTGGCAAAGTACAATTAACTCCTATTGATATTCCTAAATTTGATGGGTCGTGTAAAGAATGGTTCGGTTTTAAAGAGTCATTTAATTCTATGATTGATGATAACAAACAACTGAACACTTTGCAAAAGTTTCATTATTTAAAAAATGCTTTGATTGGTCAAGCCGCGGATTTATTAAGCAATATGCAAATTACGTCTAATAACTATGCAAATGCTTGGGACTTGTTAAAGGATTCTTATGAAAATGAGAAAATTATTACTTATAGTTATTTAGAAGATTTACTTGATTTCCAATTAATCGAAAAAGAGTCCCACGAGCAGTTGACTAGGTTTTTAAATGAAATTAGAAAAAATATTCGGGGTTTGAAGGCTCTAGGGCAAAACGTAGATAATTGGGACACAATTCTGATCTTTAGTTTAGAAAAGAAATTAGATCCAGACAGTAAAAGAGCATGGAAAAGAGAAATAAAGTTGAACGAATTTCCTACTATGGACAAATTCTTGAATTTTCTATCGCATAGGTGCAAATTAATTCAGCCAGAAAATACAGAAAATAATACAGAGTTGTTGCGATTACAGGAAAAAAGGATGTCCAAAGGAAATACAGATTTTTCACATACATTTTTGGGTAAAAAGGGCACATCTAGATCATTTTTTGTAGAAAACACAAGTTGTCCGGTTTGCAAATCCTAGGAATTCCATCAATTATATCTCTGTAAGAAATTTTTGGGTTTAAATTTAGTGGGAAAGCGGGAGGCTGTGGAAAAATCAAAAGTTTGTTGGAATTGCTTAAAACCAGGACACAGAGTAAGTAATTGTACATATAGGGCATGTCAACAATGTAATAAAAAACATAATGTTTTATTACATGTCGATAGTCAGGAAAATAATAATGATAAGGACAATTCGGTAGGTGAGCGCAAAAATACAAATTCGGCGTTGTTTTTGAGTGCACCTAAAAACTCGGAAATTTTATTATCTACAGCAATGGTTGATATTTTTGATTTTAATGGAAAAATGCATAGAGTTAGGGCGCTATTGGACTTGGGATTTCAGTCAAATTTTATGACTTCAGAATTACAAAATGTACTAGGGCTTATTAGAAAGCGCATGAACATCACATTTTAGGTTTGGGTGAAAATAGTACGAATATTAATTCATATGTTCAAACAAAGGTGAGTTCAATTTGTGAGACCTTCGAAATTGTCGCAAGTTTTCTTATAGGTAATTGATAAAATTTCTGATAATATTCCTTCTTTTAAAATTGATTTATCGGCATTAAATATTCCAAAAAATATAAAATTAGCCGATACAAGGCTTGGACATACGGGTAAAATTGATATTCTTTTAGGTTCAGCAGTGTTTTGGGACCTAATCAGTGAAGGGCATCATTCTATGGGAAAAAATATGCCTAAAATTCAAAATACGAAACTTGGTTGGGTTATTGCGGGACCCATTGAATTTCAGGGTAGACGAAATAAACAAGTGAGCCATTTGAGCACCAATTTGGAAATACAGGGGCAACTCGAAAAATTTTGGATGTTAGAAGAATTTCCTGATGAAAGGAAATTTAGTAAGGATGAAATTCGGTGTGAGGAAATATTTAGGAACACTACAGTTAGGGACGGAAATGGTAGGTTCATTGTAGAACTTCCAATGAAAGAAAATAGAGGTAATTTGGGTAATTCTTTGAATACGGCTTTAAATAGGTTTGAGAAATTAGAAAAACGGTTTTTTAGGGATAGATGTTTGAAAGAGCAGTATTTTGATTTTAAAAAACTTACTTGGATTTGGGTCATATGTCAAGGGTTGGGAATTTGACAGATCTGGAATCTTGTGGAGATAATAATACATATTATTTGCCGCATCACGGGGTTTTAAAAGAAACATCAGAAACTACAAAATTAAGAACGGTTTTTGATGCTAGTGCAGGATCAGCCAGTGGCGTTTCATTAAATGACATATTATTGGTTGGACCCAAATCACAAGACAACTTATTTAATATTTTAATACGGTTTCGGCAATATCAGGTTGTTATTTCGGGCGATATAGAAAAGATGTATAGGCAGGTATTTGTTAAAGAAGATCAACGAGATCTCCAAAGGATAATATTTAGATTTTCTCCAGAGAGGCCGATGGAGATATATAAGTTAAATATGGTAACCTATGGAACAGGTCCGGCTTCTTTTTTGTCTGTACGATGTTTAGTACAATTGGCTGAAGACTTTCGTGGTATTTATAGGGAAGCATCTAGGGCTATACTGGAAGATTTCTACGTGGATGATCTAGTCTCGGGTTCGAACACGGTGGAGGAAGCTAAAATTTTAAAAAATGAAATTAGTGAAATTTTGAGCTCAGCGGGTAAGGTCTTAAGAAAATGGATGTCTAATGAATGTTCGATTTTAGAAGGAAATCAGAATCAGGTTATAGAGCATTACATAGCAGAAGTAGGTGAAAACCATAAAACTTTAGGAATATGTTGGAACTCTGTTAAGGATACTTTGCAACCCCGGTTAAATATGAATTTTTTGGAATACAACAAGGTGACCAAAAGGCACATCTTGTCGGTAATCGCTCAAATTTTCGATCCATTGGGCATAATAGGTCCCGTTTTAGTTAAAGCAAAATTAATTTTACAATCATTATGGCGTCTAAAAATTGACTGGGACACTGAAGTTCCTTCTGAGCTTAAAATAGTTTGGGATCATTTTCAATCGGAATTGCATCATTTGAACGATTTAAGAATTAATAGGAAAACTATTTGTTGTGATGCCACAAATATCCAAATACATTGTTTTTCAGATGCTTCTCAGGTGTCATATGGGGCATGTGTTTATGTGAGAGCGGTCAATAGACAAGACGAGGTCTATTGTAGTCTCTTATGCTCGAAATCACGTATTGCACCTCTAAAGGTGGTATCATTGCCCAGGCTAGAGTTATGCGGCGCTTTACTTGCTGCTAAATTGGGTTCAGAGGTTTTGAAATCTCTACGTTTTACACCAGATAGGGTTTGTTTCTGGACGGACTCGACGATTGTTTTGTCCTGGCTGGCGAGTGAGCCAGTTGAATGGAAAACATTTGTCGTGAATAGGACTTCTGAAATATTAAAATTGACAGAAAAATATGAGTGGTTACATGTGGCATCTGAGAACAATCCTGCGGATGTTTTGTCTAGGGGCATTGATTCTAGTAAAATTGGGGATTCAGATATTTGGTGGAAGGGCCCTAAGTTTTTATATGGTAGCGACGATTGGAGCGAATTCAAAAATTATACAATTTTATTAGATTTGGAAGAGTGGCGTGTGATAAAAAAGGTATTTCTAATCACGGATAATTTTGATATATTCAGCAAGTATTCTAGCTTCTCAAAATTGATTAGAGTGGTGGCCTATTGCTTTCGCTTTAGGGAAAATTGCAGAAGAAAGGCTGTAACGGGTCCGTTATTGTTGTCAGAAATAGAATATTCTACTTTGATTTTGATTAAATTAGCTCAAAAGGTTGAGTTTCAATCAGAGATAAATGCACTTAAAAATGGTAAAGATATATCTAAAACCAGTAAATTGATTTCATTGGCTGCTTTTCTTGACCAAAATGGAGTGTTAAGAGTGGGAGGACGCCTCATTTCAGCTAATTTGAGCTTTGGGGAAAAACATCCGATTATTTTGTCCCATAAACGTATATTTACAAGGCTAATGATTTTACATTTTCATTATAAAAATTTACATCAGGGTCCACAAGCATTATTATCATCAATTCGGTTAATCTATTGGCCTTTAACGGGAAGAAGAATAATTAGAGAAATTTTGCGTAAATGCGTTGTTTGTTTTAGGGCAAGGCCGCGAGATTTCATTACGCAAATGGGTAACCTCCCTCGAGAAAGGGTAGTACCAAGCAGACCTTTCAGTCACTGTGGGGTGGATTACGCTGGGCCTTTTGATATTAAAGTCTGTAAACTTAGAGGTTATCGAACAGTCAAAGCTTATTTTTGTGCCTTTGTGTGCTTGTCTACTAAGGCAGTACATTTGGAGATGGTGAGCGATTTATCCACATCAAGTTTTTTGAATTATTGCTTTAAACGCTTTATAGGCCGAAGGGGACTTTGCACTAGCGTGTATTCAGACAACGGAACAAATTTCGTCGGTTGCAACAATTAGTTACAGGAGCTTTTTGCTTTTTTGTCTGATCCAAAGATCCAAGATAAATTTTCAGAGTTTTTTACAAATTCGAATATGCGTTGGCATTTCATTCCACCACGTTCACCACATTTCGGGGGCATTTATGAGTCAGTAATAAAGTCAGCTAAATATCACATTAAAAGGGTAGTTGGTATTCAAAAATTAACTTATGAGGAGTTTGAGACCGTACTTATCCAAGTGGAATCATGCCTAAATTCACGACCTCTCACTCCTATTACCGAGAATCCAGATGACCTCAACATACTTACCCCGGGTCATTTTTTAATTGGTTCGTCTATGTTTTCTTTGCCGCAAAACGACCTACGGGACATTAACCTGAGTCGCTTGAACAGATATCAGCTGCTCACCCAGATGTTGCAATCATTCTGGGATAAATGGAGCTTAGAGTACTTGACACAGCTACAACAAAGAAATAAATGGTTCCATTCTGAAAATGGTTTGAAGTTGGGAACAATGGTTGTTATAAAGGAAAGTAATGTGCCTCCATTGTATTGGCATCCAGGCAGAATCGTAGATTTACATCCAGGCCAGGACAATAAGTGTCGCGTTGTATCAATAAAAACATTGAACGGTGTCGTTAAGCGCGGAACCACGGAAATTTGTGTGCTACCCCTTGAATAGAACAATTTGAACTTATTTTTTAATGTTGAAAATCAGAAGATTTCAAGGGGGGCGATATGTTACATCTCATTACCTATGTGGGAAAAATTTGTTAGGTGTTTGTCAATTTGTCATTTTGATTAATTGTAATTGTCATAGAATTATAAAAAAGAATAAAAAAGTAATGTTTAATTTGATGATACAGTCCACTTAATTTTCGATTGGTTGTTTTAATTCTGGAAGAAAAAGACACCATCGGCGAGGGAACAAAACATAAATATGGTCAGCTTGTGATAAAAGAAAAAATTCAGTAAAATGAAATTGCACCTGTATGAAATCAAAGGTTGGGTTAAATGGTCAGGAGATATAATAGAAATCCTCAAATATATATTATAGGACCCAGGGTTAGAAATTGATCAATTTTCGACGATGTAAAGTCCGTTGATTTTCATCTGATACTCGAAAGGAATGTGAGCTGGTGGCACCCTACATTAGAACGCCAATGGTCACCTGACGTCACACCTGTTTTTGCCATATACTCCACTCCCTCGCTCCTCATACGGAAAGTGTCAAATATAAATCGACGAACAATAGGTACTCAATAATTTTAAATTTAGAACATGTTGTCCAACCTTGACTTCAGTTCAGATTATTGATTATGAATAATAAAATTCAAGTACAATCTTTAAATATGGCGGTACTGAAAGTTAAGTAGAGTTATAATCTATAGTAAATACGGTAAATCAAAAATCGGGAATATTTATTTAAAGTTCACTTCGGTGTCAACAATGTGGAATTAAAATTTTAAATATTTAAATGTCATGTCAGGAAAAAAAATAAAATAAAAATCAATTAATCTTACAATGAAGGAGAAACAAAAAGTCAAATCTCACAATTCCAATGGAATGGAATGGAATTGTGAGATTTGACTTTTTGTTTCTCCTTCATTGTAAAATGAACTCACATTGGTTATCACTTCAATATTTCAATTAATTTTGTTAATTGATCATAAAGTAGATTTCATAAAAAAAAGGTAATGAAATTTATAAATGAAACTCTATATAAGCCTCAATTCCGACAAAAAGGTAGAGTACGGTAGGCATCCATTTTTTGTCCCTTGACGAGGGAAGTTGCAGATTCTAACCTGGAATCAGGGTAGATAGAGGATAGAAGTTCACTGTTTTCGTCAAATGTGGAGGTCAACACGTGAGGGTCTTAATTCCTCTAGACAACCCTTCAAAAGCTCTATGTCCACGTTCCACGAAAATGATAATATTTAAAATTGTGAGCTTTTTGGAAATGGATTCGTTGAGAGAAACAGCTTCCCGGAAAAACCCTAAGTACTTAATATAGGTATTCCGCATGAACAACCATTACTTTAAAAAAAATTAAAAAGGACTTACCACGAGGGGGTCCGAAATTCAAACTTGAACGAGACTTTTGATTCAAATGTTTTCAGTAATCAACAGAACTTTTCCTCACGCAACTTTATTACGCCAAACCAGTGCCTGATGGCTGATAAGGTACTTTCCTTCACGAGAACGGTAATCACAATTGAGGAAGATGGCTGCCCTCCAGGCCAGAGTCGACCTTTCAGGGCTACCGACAAAATTTAAAAGGTACGCTTCGTTTCAAAAAAAAAAAAAAACAACGGAAAGTAATAGGTACCAAACTGGCACTTCAAATTTAAACGGAAAGCGTGCCCTCTAGGTTAATAATTGCTGTTATTATTTTCGATAGAAATCTTTTTTTAAGTTCTTTTGATAATGGTAGTCACCAGACTGTCGGAATTCAAGGCGATAATTTAATTTATAAAATAATAGATGGGAAAAATAACTACAGTAATATTTAGCCTGTTACAATACACAAGTTTTTTTGGTTGCATAATATTTTCTCGGATCAGATAATACACCTACATTGTTACGGAATAGTCCTGATTTAAATACAAATCAGAAGTTATTCTGTGCTGTGATTACTCCAACTTTCTTGCAATTTATCGTTGTTGTTACTCCATTTCCATTAACTATTTGGGTAGGTACTGCACGAACTACATCCTTTTTGCTTTCATTTTCAACTTTATGAAATACCTAGGAGTAGGTACTTTTTGGTGTGAGTTTTTTTCTGTTTTCGTCGCATCCTCATCATTGGAAAGGAGGATATTTATAATTCTGAATTAAACTAGAAATACTGTGAAAAATCTAGTTACATAATTTCTAGTTTAGCATCAGGGAAACAAAGGTACCTACCCGTGAATAAAGTTTTGGGATTTCCGCTGCGTGCCGCTTACATTTATAGGAAAATTTATATATTCCATAGTCCATTTTTTGTGCATTAACCCATTTAGAATGAATAATTTCTAGGGTTCTGGGAGAATATCAGAATGTTCCAACCGTATCGTTTGCAGAGTACTCCTGGAACGTCTACTATTATCTAAGTAAGCTCCAAGAGTGTTCGTGAAAATTAGTTTCCTTGTTCGCAATAGGGAACTTGATAAAAAATTTAAACATGAAAATATTACTATAAATCATAAGAATACATCAATTAAAACCTATATCAGCGGAAAAAAACAATTTTTTTTTGTCTCAAACGGCCACAATAAGGAATTAAAAATGCGGAAAAATTCAAATTATTTCCAGCGGGAAAAAAACGCTCTGGTACTGGTCCTGACGTCTAGTATGATCTGTCAGTGTCTGTCAGCAACCGTCCATCATACCGTGAGTTCGTTTTGAAACACTGAGTGCTCGGAGCATTTTCCGTCTTTTTTCCATATGATGAGAAGAACAGGGATAAAAGAACAAAACATCAACTCCGAGCGTTTACTTGAACTCTACATAATAAATACCCGTTAGCTGTGTTTATTTACGTTTTTCTCTGATTTTTTAAAATTTTATTATTGGTTTACTTAACTTAAATTTAATGATCAGCTCAGCATTATATGGATAAAACGATATACCTATTAATAATGACCGAAGAAGGAAATTCCAAAGGCCAATCCGACAATCTGTAATTTGTGATATGGTAGCAAAAGTAAGTATGTGCGAATCTTTTTTTCCATTATACTTCAAAATTTACAACTCGCCGCAGCACAAAACAACAACAAACCAAATAACTGTGGAAAATGTGGAAATCTTCCAAATTAAATACAATAAAGTATGACGTTTGACGACAAGGTGAAGCTGGCACCACACGATGTGTCGAATGCCTTTTAACGTTGAACAGATAGCGATTTGTGGCATCGTGTAGCCGTGCGCTCATCGGATACATGATACATTTGCCGAATGCTAGAGTAAAAAAGACTGTACCCAACGTTGGATCGATCTAACGTTGGGACCAATGGTTGGACACATCGTGTGGCGCCGGCTTAACGCAAAATCATACTACGTGACGTCATCCAGATTCGCGCGCATTTAGGGTCGTTTGAAATGCTTTTAATTCGCGCGAAACTTTAAACATTTTTCACCAATTTATTATTGAGTTTTAGGGAATAATATTTGGGGAATACTTTTTCAAGGCATAAATAAATGATTTGAAAAAATTAAAAAAAAATTGTAAAGTTCCCTTTCAAGTGTTACGGGTTGAAATTTTTATTAGTGACAATTTAATATTTTCCGACCAAACTAATATTTTTGAATTTTCCTCATCTTAAATTTAGTAAATTGATCAAAATTTCTTTCGTTTTGTTTATTGGCAGTTTCGTAATTTTTCGAAAGTTCAATTTTTTTCGTAATTTCATGGTCCGCATTTTAAATAATTTGATAAAATAATAAGCCCCTATTGTCAGTAGAAATAAAGGTCAAAATCGAGCGAATTCTTTTTTGGAATGCATTTATGGAATGTTGAAAATTTTTACTGTTATTTTTTAGATCAAGTTTCAATTAATGCATGGTAAAAACTTACCAGTCGAATTAATTTGAGCAATAAGAATTATCAAATATTGGATAGGTTAATTAACTTAAACTTGGCAGTGTGCGAAAATTTGAATCGTGTAAAAGTAAAATCCCTAGATTTCTCAAAATTCTAATTCTCCTTCAGGGTACAAAACTGCCAAAAAAGTGACAGATTGTAAGTGAGCAGAGAAGAAGCACGCTGCTTTTGACTTTTCTCTGGGAATTTTTGCCAATTTCCTCACAAAATTTGTGGTGAATCATTTCCCGAAAGGTAGCTTTATTACTAGTAGGAGAGCCGGCAATATTAACGGGTATGTGATCGTTGAAATGAATAATTTTCACATAAAAGAATAGCTCATAGTTACCTTTAAACTAAATGGATGGGTTGCCTTGATTCTCATGGCCGCCACCTTTTGGTGGCTGGGCCTAAACTACCCCTCTTTTTTCGAAGGAACAATGTTATCGTTGCAATAGCTGAAAATTGGTAGATATATTCTTTAACATATTTTCTCAAATAATATATAAAGTTCGTTTCACCAGGGTTCATACTTGACCTTGAAACTTGAAAAAAAAAGGTTGTCGTAGATTAATTCATATGACACATTCAATTTTTTTCACAAATTAAAATTAATGACTTTTAGTTTAAGAGCCGACGAACATTTTTGACGTCATTGATTTGTTTCAGTCAATTTTTATTTGTTAAACAAGGAAGGCAAATGCTGGTGGCAAGTACAAACCCTGGTGAAACAAACTTTAGGGTTGCCTCGATTTTGATGGCCGGAAATGATAGCAACCCTCATTGAAAGTCGAGCGCGCGCGTTATTTTGCTTACTGAATACAATTTTTTGAAAGTGACAGCTTTCAAACTCACTTTTAAAGTTAAAAGAGGATTCTGTGAAGAGAATTTTGCATACGGCTGTAGGTATTTAGAAAAAAAAAAAGAAACATGAAATTGTGTTAAAAAAGTGTTTGCCGCATATGATGAGTAGCCTCTACACCGCAAGGTACTTCTTATTTATTGCGCTTATGGTTTTGTTCTATTTATAAAAGTATCTTTTTATAAAACAACTTTACGGCCATGAGAATCAAGGCAACCCATCCAATTGGTTTAAGGTTACTATGAACTATTGTTTTATGTAGAAATTATCCATTGCAACGATCACATACCCGTTATTATTGCCCGCTCTTGGACTATACTGTTTAATAGTATAGTGCCTTAGCAAGTTGCTGATTTGTTTAGTGAGAAATTTTTAATTCGAAACCACGTTTTCACACATACGATCTCGCTATGTCCTGGAGAATGAAAAGGACAATATCCATTGGTAAGTGTCTTTTTTATTCATTAAATTTGCCATGCTCAATTTCTATTTACCAAAATTACTCATAAAATACTAAATAATAGCCTACCCTCTTTGTGAAGATCTGAAGAGTGTTCGTATGGTTTTAGGCCTTTTTCTTCCTATGAAGTCCTGTTTTAGGTCCTGTTACACTGACGCTCACAAGCTGCTGTTGGTTGGCATTGGATTTTGATGACCAGAGCCATATAGTATACCCAATCCGCCCTATGTATTAGAAGTTTGCATCCGAAGTTATAGGAGTAGGTTTGCTGTGTCGTGCCCTTAATAATGGTCCCTCCTAATTGAATCAATCAAAAGTGCGTTGTCTGTACCGTCCCCTCGAGCTAAAGCTTTATTATTATTAATATTTGAGGTTTTTAGGTGTATATTCAATTTATGCGCTTAGTAAAATGTAAACTGGGTTTAGGCGGGCCTGTTTACGAAGGTAATTATTTACGAATTATTAATTAATAAATAAATATACCTACTATGCCTATTTTAAGGATTTATTAATGGTACATTACGTTGCACATTATTTCACTTTACGTTACTATAATTACCCCTTTGATTGGAATATTAAGGTTCCATTTACCCTACCCAACCAATTTAACTTAGTAGTACTTACATATTTAAGCGTTTGTTGCCGATGTAATGTCATTATGAACAATTTTATCACAGCCTAATTTATTTTAGCTAATAGATTGTTTATTATTTACAAGGGTTGAACCCTGAAGCTTAAAGTTAAATTAATTCAATTTTGTTGCGCCTCAGCTGGTTGCTGCCTCTAAATAATTTATCCTTTTTTGGTAAAGAAAAATCATGCACCAGAGTAGATTTTAGGCGCTTTCATTTCATTTTATCCTGTGATATCCATTTAGGTTTTTGCAGTGCTTCCAATTATGATTGAGTGTTTCCTGTTTTGGTTAGGGAAGTAAAACAGGTGGCGCCTTTTTGAGTTAACCCACCCCACTCTACGCTGTGAGAGTTAGTCGGTCACCTTAAAAACGAAGCTCCATTTGCTCCATATTGGTCATTGAAGTACCCCAGCCATAACTATCCGTTGTTCTACGACTCCTGCAGAGTTGATGCCCCTCACCTGTCGGATAACTATCTAACTCAGAAATTAGGTACCTACCTACTTCAAAAAAGGCATTCTCGTTCAGGTACTTATGAGAGGAGTGCAGATATGCATTCATGTCAGCAAATATGGTGATAAGCATGGTTCAGCATATAGGTGCCCAATAGAGTTTTACCTCGAGAGTGCCACAAGGGGTTTGATAATCTTCAAACAGTATAGGTACAAGAACTACATGGAAAGCAACATGAAAACTAGGTACACAACCTACCAAAGCCTTCACATCTCTACGGAGTACCAAACATCAAGAAGGCAATATGCTCCAACAGCTGAAAAAATTCAACAACCTGGCAAAATTTGTCTGTACGAAAACCTTGATCCAGAAGACTGCTTTGATTATTCCAAATTATTTTTGAAGTACTTATGTGTAAGCACCAAAATCTGAAAGCCAGGCCCAAGATAGACACCCTGAATACGGTACCATGGGTCCCCGACGGGGCGATCCAAGTTTAGCATGGAAAAGTACCGGGACCCAAGACCCGACTTGCGGACTCGAGTATAGCCAAATTTTATGGCACTGCAATGAGGGTGAAAAGGGTTGGCCAGGTACCGAGAAGGGTACTGATGAAAATTCTTTGTGTTCAGTTGGAAGTATACGTTCTTTCGTGCTTCTACTATTTCTTGTATTTTTTTGAGTTCGTTTACAGTTCAGGTGTGGCGTAATTCGCGTTCTTTGTTCGAAAAATTTTCGTATTGAGGAGAAAATACTCTTATTTAGTTTTGTAAAAATTAATGCCTTAATTATTTAGTGTTTGTGCTAGTTCGAAAATAAGTTTCAAACTGGACAGTGTGATTTTGTGTATTTGTTGTGTGAGTGTTGATTAGTTTTAGAAATACGTTTCAAGCTAATCCAGCTCTTCGAACCTAGTGAGTTTTCTAATTTAGACGCTTTTGTTTTGAAAATACGTTTCAAACTAAGCCTTTTCGTTGTAATATTTAGTGAATTTTGTATACATAACTTCTTTTGTTTTGGAAATACGTTCCAAATTCCAAACTAATTATTGACTTTCCGTTTATACCTTCTGTGTGTTCTTTTTACAATGGGGAAGCCCCGAAAGGTGTGTGAACCTGGCGCCCGACTTCGACGGATGCTAATAAAAATATGATTTTCTGGAGGTACAAACAAAGTAATTGATTGTACCGAAAATGATTTTGTTTGTACCTCTTTGGAAATGAGGTTAAAACACTTATTTATTCCGCGATCGGCGCTCGATTTCCGAAAAAAGAAAATTCAATGTTTATCGAGAGGTACAAACGAAGTACTTTATGGTACCAAAAACTATTTTGATTGTACCTCTTCGGAAATGAGAAAAAAACACTTATTTATGCCGCGATCGGCGCTCGATTTCTGAAAAAATAAATTTAAATGTTTTTCGAGAGGTACAAACGAAGTACTTTATGGTACCAAAAACTATTTTGATTGTACCTCTTCGGAAATTAGGAAAAAACACTACTTATTTATGCCGCGATCGGCGCTCGATTTCCGAAAAAATTAATTTCAATGTTTTTCGAGAGGTACAAACGAAATACTTTATGGCAACAAAAACTATTTTGATTGTACCTCTTTGGAAGTGAGGTTAAATCACGTATTTATGCAGCGATCGGCGTTCGATTTCCGAAAAAATGAAAATTCAATGTATTTCGAGAGGTACAAACGAAGTACTTTATGCTACCAAAAACTATTTTGATTGTACCTCTTCGGAAATGAGGAAAAAAGACTTATTTATGCCGCGATCGGCGCTCGATTTCTGAAAAAATAAATTTCAATGTTTTTCGAGAGGTACAAACGAAGTACTTTATGGTACTACCAAAAACTATTTTCATTTACCTCTTTGGAAATGAGGTAAAAACACTTATTTATTCCGCGATCGGCGCTCGATTTCCGAAAAAAGAAAATTCAATGTTTTTCGAGAGGTACAAACGAAGTACTTTATGGTACCAAAAACTATTTTGATTGTACCTCTTCGGAAATGAGAAAAAAACACTTATTTATGCCGCGATCGGCGCTCGATTACTGAAAAAATAAATTTCAATGTTTTTCGAGAGGTACAAACGAAGTACTTTATAGTACTACCAAAAACTATTTTGATTGTACCTCTTCGGAAATGAGAAAAAAACACTTATTTAAGCCGCGATCGGCGCTCGATTTCTGAAAAAATAAATTTAAATGTTTTTCGAGAGGTACAAACGAAGTACTTTATGGTACCAAAAACTATTTTGATTGTACCTCTTCGGAAATTAGGAAAAAACACTACTTATCTATGCCGCGATCGGCGCTCGATTTCAGAAAAAATAAAAATTCAATGTATTTCGAGAGGTACAAACGAAGTACTTTATGGTACCAAAAACTATTTTGATTGTACCTCTTCGGAAATTAGGAAAAAACACTACTTATCTATGCCGCGATCGGCGCTCGATTTCCGAAAAAATTAATTTCAATGTTTTTCGAGAGGTACAAACGAAATACTTTATGGTACCAAAAACTATTTTGATTGTACCTCTTTGGAAGTGAGGTTAAATCACGTATTTATGCAGCGATCGGCGTTCGATTTCCGAAAAAATGAAAATTCAATGTATTTCGAGAGGTACAAACGAAGTACTTTATGGTACCAAAAACTATTTTGATTGTACCTCTTCGGAAATGAGGAAAAAACACTTATTTATGCCGCGATCGGCGCTCGATTTCTGAAAAAATAAATTTCAGTGTTTTTCGAGAGGTACAAACGAAGTACTTTATGGTACTACCAAAAACTATTTTGATTTACCTCTTTGGAAATGAGGTAAAAACACTTATTTATTCCGCGATCGGCGCTCGATTTCCGAAAAAAGAAAATTCAATGTTTTTCAAGAGGTACAAACGAAGTACTTTATGGTACCAAAAACTATTTTGATTGTACCTCTTCGGAAATGAGGAAAAAACACTTATTTAGGCCGCGATCGGTGCTCGATTTCCGAAAAAATAAATTTCAACGTTTTTCGAGAGGTACAAACGAAGTACTTTATGGTACCAAAAACTATTTTGATTGTACCTCTGCGGAAATGCGAAAAAACACTTATTTATTCCGGGATCGGCACTCTATTTCCGAAAAAATAAAAATTCAATCTTTTTCGAGAGGTACAAACGAAGTACTTTATGGTTCAAACGCGGAATAAACATTATAAGTAGGTATTTATACCTCATTTCCAACGAGATACAATCAAAGTAGTTTTTAGTACCATAAAGTACTTCGTTTGTACCTCTCGAAAAACATTGAAATTTATTTTTTCAGAAATCGAGCGCCGATCGCGGCATAAATAAGTAGTGTTTTTTCCTAATTTCCGAAGAGGTACAATCAAAATAGTTTTTGGTACCATAAAGTACTTCGTTTGTACCTCTCGAAAAACATTGAATTTTCTTTTTTCGGAAATCGAGCGCCGATCGCGGCATAAATAGGTGTTTTTTCCTAATTTCCGAAGAGGTACAATGAAAATAGTTTTTGGTAATACCATAAAGTACTTCGTTTGTAACTCTCGAAAAACATTGAAATTTATTTTTTCAGAAATCGAGCGCGATCGCGGCATAAATAGGTGTTTTTTCTTAATTTCCGAAGAGGTACAATCAAAATAGTTTTTGGTATAGTACGCGCAACAATATACCGTTGACTCCTACTGCAATAAATTAACTACCTGGATTAGACCCTATTGTATAGGCCCCAACCTCTTCAAAGCTCAATAAATGGAATCAGGGTCGGCTTAAACATTTAGGTACCTTTATACCAACCAACCACATTATTTATTTTCATAATTTGAGATAATTGGACATTTCTGCTGCGTCTCTGCTAATGCGTTCGTTGAATTAAAATTTCTACTCAACAAAGATTGATACACATTTTTAATTATTTGTTTGGCATCGATAGATAAATGCTTTCTTCGAAAAATGTCACTTGAAGATGCCCCCCTATCAGTACACTCAAAAGGACGCCACATAATACCACAGATAAGTCCAACTGAAAACTACTCTCTGGAAGACTACTAAAAACTAAAATTATAAAGTCAGTTGCTACTATTTATATTTTGGTTATTTTGACCTGATATGCAATATAGACATAGATATTCTCAAAACTCAGAATAATCTAGGTCATCAGGTATGTAACATACCTACCTGTTATAAATAGAATTTGTGATAATACCTGAGGATCCGGCACTGCTCGAAAAAGGTTTAAATTTGGGGTTTTATGATTTATTACTTGGTCAAAAGGATAATGGGTGTTAATTTATTGCAGTAAGAGTAAACGGTATATTGTTGCGCGTACTATACCATAAAGTACTTCGTTTGTACCTCTCGAAAAACATTGAATTTTCTTTTTTCGGAAATCGAGCGCCGATCGCGGAATAAATAAGTGTTTTTACCTCATTTCCAGAGAGGTACAAACAAAATCATTTTCGGTACAATCAATTACTTTGTTTGTACCTCCAGAAAATCATATTTTTATTAGCATCCGTCAAAGTCGGGCGCCAGGTTCACACACCTAGCCCCGAAGCGGTTTGAGATCCCGCTCCTCCAGCAGCAGCGATAGTTCTCCTGAGAGATATACCTAGGAGAAAGCACTCATCAAAAAATATTTTTGAAACGCGTGGATCTGAGAAGTCGTACACGCCCAAAAGGAAACACTCGTCCAGTGACTCAGATCAACCATCTAGATCACGTTCATCTGCTCCGAAACAACGCAAGGTGAACGACAAGGAGGCGCATCAGAAAATTGCTAAACTTGAAGCTTTGGTTCATAAATTATCCAGATAATCTGATAACTTTGAGAGACAAACTCAAATTAGCGCACGCAGCGACTGTATCCCTGAATTTTCTCCAGACAAATTTTACTGCAACCAAATGGCTGGAAAAAGTCGATCAGCTTAGAAAAGTGCCACAACTGGGACCAGTGGAAACAATTGATTATGAAATCGTTTCCTGATCATGGCGACTATGCAGCTAAGAAAAATGTTGGATAGGAAGAAGCAACCAGATGAGACTATGACAGCGTACTATTTTGAAAAAATGGAGTTGTTGAGAGGCTGCCGAATAACTGATAAGAGCGCAGTTTCGTGCTTAATAGACGGCCTTAACGATAGCGTAGTGCAAAATGGCGCCTGTGTTGGACGTTATAATATGCCCGAAGCCCTTCATGAAGAGTACCTTTCTGTTGTTAAGGTTGCTACAAACAATGAAGCAACAAAAATAGATGCGAAACCTGGAACGTCTTTTTACTTTGTCTACTAGTTCGAATAAATTTTTAGGTAACTCTATGGACAATGGTTCTAATGAAAAATAAAGCATTAATTCTCAATCTAATACGTGCTACTTCATGGATTGTAAAGTAGATGGTCACCTAATGAGGAGCTATGTAGATTCTGGCAGCAGTGCTGTGACAATACGTATCACAGATGCTAGCAATCTAAATTTGAAGCTGAAACCAGTGTCCATATTGTTACATGGTTATGGTGGAAGAACTGTTCATGCAATATCCCAAGTTGAGGTTGATCTACAAGTCGATTTAGCTTCTGCTAGTGTAAAGGCACTAGTGGTTCCCAATAAAACTCAACAAGCGCCTATAATTGTTGGTCAGCTGTTCATCAATAACGAAAACGTCGTTATGACAGTATCCGGTGGCCAAGTGAGACTGTTTAATCAACAAACGGTTAATCTCAGTACGATTAATTCCCTGCCTTCTCGCCTAGTAACATTGTGGGCAAAAGAAACGTCCATAATCCCGCCCCACCATATAGAACATGTGAGCCTCCATAGTGATCACTCTGCTGGTGATGTATTCGTTGATCTGCAGGACATGGCCTTCGAAATATCACGTAGTTCCACAATGTGTGTTAAGTTTCAACCAAGACTCAGTTTTACCTATATTTAATAACTCTGATGAGCCCGTAGAATATTCGAAAGATAAAGTCGCCGCAAGAGGTACCATTTGTCAACCAATGGAAGATTTCCAAACATTGGAGTGTTTGTCTACCAACCAAAATTCTTGCGCAGAACTCACCATTAACGATATCAAGTTTGGCGAAACACTGAGTAAACAATTGCAGCGCCGGCTACTAGACAAGCTTAACGAGTACAAAGAATGTTTTGCTTCTTCAATTAGTCAACTCGATAAAAGTTCGTGCAATTACTTTTATCGATGTCCATCAAACTGACGGAAGATGTCCCCATTACATATCGCCCGTACCGTCTATCTTATGCAGAGCGAGAGAAAGTGCGAAATGTTGTACACGAGTTGTTGGAGAATGAAATTATCCGAGAGTCCAACTCACCTTATGCCCGTCCCATTCTGCTGGTGAAGAAGAAAAATGGAGAAGAGAAACTATGTGTTGACTACCGTGCACTAAACCGAAAAACTATCAAGGACAAGTACCCACTACCACGAATAGACGATTTGTTGGATAGATTAAAAGGTTGCCGGTACTTCACTAGCTTTAGACTTGGCTTCAGGTTATCACCAAATCGCTTTAGACGAAGACTCTATACCGAAAACCACTTTTGTGACAGCTGACGGCCATTATGAGTACCTACGGATGCCTTTTGGGTTAGTAAACGCTCCAGCTGTCTTTTAACGGACCATGAATGAGATACTTGGAACTTTCCGCTTTACGACAGCATTAGCATACCTGGATAATATTCTAATACCAGCTTCAAACGCAGAAGACTGCCTGAAAGGATTAGAGGCAGTGTTGGACCTCATAAAAGCATCGGGTATGACACTCCGACTTGATAAGTGTCATTTTTTGTATAGCACTATTTCGTATTTGGGTCACGAAATAAGTGGTGAAGGCATCAAACCTGGAAAAGAAAAGATCCAAGCAGTTGCCGAATTCCCAACACCAACGAACGTACACGAGGTTCGTCAATTTCTGGGTCTCAGTAGCAATTTTCGCAAATATATTTACAACTTTGCATCTATTGCAAAACCTCTTTGTAATTTGACAAAGGAAAATGCTGTTTTCGTTTGGTCAGATAATGAAAAACTTTCATCTGAAGACTTGAAGCAAAAACTAACTTCACGACCGCTGCTGGCGATATACGATCCCGATGCCCTTACGGTGCTACACACAGATGCGAGTAAAATAGGCATAGGAGGCATTCTCCTACAAACCCAGTCAAATGGAGAGTTAAAACCCGTTCAATACTCTAACCGATTAACGACCAATGAGGAGAAGAACTACCTTTCATACGAAACGAGACCTAATTCCAAGAATTGGGAGGTGGTGGTTGTCGACCCAAGAAATTGATTTCACCATCGAGTATCGCGCCGGATCTAAAATGTGTCACGTGAACGTATTGAGCAGGAATCCAATACTAAATGGTGAAGATCCTGAGTGCGCAGAAGCATCAATGCTACACGTTGCGGTTGATGAGGATGATTGGGTCCTCTCTGCACAACTCACTGACAAACGTTGCCAGGAGTTACACAAGAGCCTAAACGAAATACCGGTTACTCCAGAGGATAAAAGAGTCCATAAGTAGTACCTGCTAAAAGACAACAGAATTTATAGGAAGACCTCTAAAGGTAGACGCTGAGTGGTACCAAGAGCCGCGAGAAAGAGTGTCTTAATGTCCTACCACGAGGGTGCAGGACATCCAGGAGCTGATAAAATATTGGAATCCATACAAAAACGATATTGGTTTCCAGCTATGCGCAATTAATTACACCAAGAACTATATTTCCTGTTGCATGGGCTGTATGTATAATAGGGAGCCCGTGGGAAAGCCACCAGGGAGCTTGTACAGTATTGATAAGAAGAATATACCTATGGATACACTCCACCTTGATCACCTGGGCCCTTTCGTGAAAAGCAAAAAGAAAAATAGTTATCTAATTGTAGCACTTTCATGAAGGCCGTTCCATCTACAAGTACAGCACCTGTTATTAAATTTCTCGAAGAAATAATCGAATTATTTGGCGTTCCACGGCGCCTAATTTCGGACAGAGGTACCGCTTTTACGAGCGGACTCTTTAAGGAATTTGCCTCCAACTTGGGCATAAAACACGTTTTATCTGCTACCGCTACCCCGAGGGCAAACGGCCAGGTAGAGCGGATGAATAGAGTCATTTTGAATGCTCTAACTTCAACTGTTGAAAATGAAGAACGTTGGAACGAAGCAATAAGCAAGATAAAATGGGGTATGAACTCTCCAATAAGTTCTACTACGGGCAAGTCCCCATATGAAGTATTTTTTGAAAACCGTCCGAGGGGAGTAAACGACGCATTCCCCAGTGCGGAGGCCTGCGAAGACGAAGTGGAAGATTTGGCAGCGTTAAGAGAGGAGGTTTCTGATCGGATTGCCGAACAGCAGCTGACTCAGAAACGGGCCTACGACGCTAGACATTCACGTCCACAAGTGTTTTGAAGTCGGGCACCACGTGCTCGTACGAAAAGCGAAAAGCGCTAATGACGGCAAAAGTACGAAGCTTGAGCCACGTTATAAGGGTCCTTATATTGTTAAAAGAGTACTCGAAAACAATCGATACGTCCTAGAAGATATGCCAGGCGCGAAAAGAATGCGACTGACATATAAGGGAATATGTCCCTCAGACAAGTTGACGCCATACAAAATGAGTATGAGTTCGGAATCATCTGAAGACGATGATTACGATTTTCATAAAAATCAAGATGATAACTAATAGTTGTTTTTTTTTTTGTTACAGTTAAGTCACGCTAGGTCTTCGCGGGACGCAAAGAATGTCAGGTTTGGCCGACTGTAAGCACCAAAATCTGAAAGCCAGGCCCAAGACAGACACCCTTAATACGGTACCATGGGTCCCTGAAAGGGCGATCCAAGTTTAGCATGGAAAAATACCGGGACCCAGGACCCGACGTGCGGACTCGAGTATAGCCAAATTTTATGGCACTGCAATGAAGGTGAAAACGGATGGCCAGGTACCGAGAAGGGTGCTGATGAAAATTCTTTGTGTACCGTTGGAAATATACGTTCTTTCGTGCTTGTACTATTTCTTGTATTTTCTTGCCCGAGTTCGTTTACATATGTATTTTCTATTTGTATAATATTATCCTATTCAACTTACAGTTACAGAACATAATCATACTAGGATAATTTTATACTTCAAAAACGACAACCTATTAACTAAATTAATTTGAAAAGAAAAGAAACGATCCGGCTCAGCTTCTTAGCAAGCACAAATATAAACTACATTGGGACCTGTAATGTTTAAGAGAAATATTTTAATCAAAAACCAACCTTTAAAGTGAGATCTATTTTCAAATAAAAAAAATTTCTATCCATGAATGGCCAAAATTCTTGGTTTTCCATCTAAAAACAAATACACAAATGTCCACTAACAATCAAAAACCTCTTTTTTTTTCGACTTTTCTCCCGAGTAAATGATGGCTCTCAAAATGTTTTCCGGAATGAAGTTGCTTTTGGTGGACAAATAGACAATAGCTATTCATAATCCTGATGGAAATTTTCCTTATTTAATTTTTCGCGATTTTTTCTTTGGATTAAAAAAAAATCACTAAATGTCTGAAAAAGTTATAATCTTTCGTATGCAATAAAAACTCATCCCAATTCATATTTTTACAAAGGGGTGTTGGTGCTAATAATTACCATGTTTACAGGCCTGTTCGCGGAAAAAATTTGACAATCAAAAAATTTCCATTTCCATGTTTGAAATGTGAATTTTTATTTTACAATGCATAATAATTTTTCATTCGTATACAAAATAAATGTCTGCCTATATACCTACCTACTATATACAACGCAAAGAAATCCCAGTATCATTAAATCAGATATATTTTATTTATTTTCATTAAATTCTCGACAAAGTCGAAGTATATTTGCTTTGAACGCATTGTTGACATGAAGCATTCAAGAGTCATTAAGAGAATTGGTTTGTGTTTGAAGTACTCTAGTTCGAATAAGTGGAAGACAAATCTTCACTGGAATATTGCTTTTTTTATTTGTCATACTAGCTTCATTTGATAAATAAAAAGAATTCCTATGTATATTAAATCTGCTCTAAATTGGCAATCCTGGCACGCTCTATTTGCGCAGAGGAAAATCCATTGAGAGGGAAAAAATGATTGCATGCGGATTGCGGTGACGAATTTTGCGTCTATCAGAACTATAATTAACTTGTAATTGTCATTTATTCCAGCGTTTTATTATTGTTCACTTACAAAGTTACAAATGACCATTTCTAGGTCTAGAATTTTTGAATGCGTTGTTGAATTTTGTCCTGGTCAAATTACTTTTTCAATAACACCATCCGTCCGACTTTGTGACAAACCTAATTGGATTTACCTGTTTCAGGATTAAGATTACCCTTTCGAGGGATCTGGTGCGTTGGGAGCGTTGGCTGACTTAAATCCCCTTCTAATTACCAATATGTAAATTGGTGGAAATGTGGAACTGTTCTGTGGAAGGACATACTACAAATTCGGTGGGTGCGTAAACAACAGGAAGGCGCGCTAGAACGGTATTAGTCTTGTATAAATGTTTGTTTGGTGTTAAGGTAAATTTTACAGTAAGCAAACATTTGTTGATGTTTTGCGTCAATAGATGGTAGAGATTTGTAGTTTAGATCTCCAAAAAGGAAGAAAATCCATAATAATTCGTGACTTTTCCTTGAAGAATGTAATTTATTTATTTATATATTACTAATAATTCGACAGGCCAAAACCCAATTACAGTAAAGATACATATGAATCGATTAAGCATTTAACAATAATAGTAATAATTCCTAATTTATATCAACTTTATGACAAATGAGCATCATAATCAAATTAATATTCACAATATACAATGTAACAATATCACGAAAAGTGAACTATCACAAGTAGACCTGTGAGCTACCTGTTTAGACTTTTTTAAGTTAATTCATTCAAATAACTTTAGTCTAAAATTAGAATATATATTTAGGTCATTGTAAGGTTCGGGTATACATTTTCCTTTAATTAGTTTTCTTTGGACATTTTTATTTAGCTTTATCTCTATTATTGTTATAGTTATTAACGTTAGAAAAGAGAAATTTGCATAAATACCGAGAACTTACGGAACCAAGATATACGAAATGAGCTACAAAGAAGAATGAAAACTCTCGAAAGCAAGGAAGAACGACACAGCAGCAGCAACATAAACGAAAAATGGAGCGCAATGACATCAATCAGCCTTATTGAAACCCTCAACAGACATTTTGAAGAAAGAGAACTCTACAGGAAAGAAGGAATGGATAACTAGCGAAATTCTAATCCAATAGATAAGAGGAGAAGCTATAAAGGAAAAATTGAACAATATAAAATAACACAATGAAAACTTCGCACAAAAATCAGAAAAGAAAAAGAAGATTACTACAAACAAAAATGTGAGGAAATTGATGAGTTACAACCATAACGCGAAAGCTTCAACATAAACAAAAAGGTAAAAAACTCGCAGCCACCTATGGTTCATTTTTTCCCAAGATAGATTTTGACATTGAAAACTTTGAAACATAAACAATACCGCTTGGCCCTAATTGGTCGCAAAATGAGGTGTCCCTGCAGGTTGACATCAGTTTTACAATGCATGACGTGCAAATGGCATTTTGCGACCAATAGGCGGCATTAGCGGCATTGTTTATGTTTCAAAGATGACAATGTCAAAATCTATCTTGGGAAAAAATAAACTGTATAAGCAAGTAAAAAACTCAATACATTGTACAACAATGGAAAAAATAGGCACAGAAATGGAACAAAAACTAGAAATATGGAAGAGCTATACTACACAACTATTCGAAGATTAGAGATGACAAATTAATCTTGAGAATACCGATGGGGAATTATAATTGATGATGAACTGACATATGCATTGGGCATGCTAAAGAACGCAGGTCAAGAGCAACTGTAAGCGGAAGTTCTTAAACTGGTAGAGGACAGAATTAATATTCTGGTAGAATTAATCATTACCTACTATACAGAGTGAATTACTAAGTGCGCGGTGGTCCATATCTGTTATACTAACGGAAATCGGAGAAAAAAACAAAATACAAAACTTGTAGATAAACATGAGTACTACCTTCCTAAATGTATATAGAACAGGAATAATACCAAATAAATGGTTTCTATCAATTTTTATAACTCTCCCAAAAAGGAAAAATGCCAAACATTGTTCTGACTAACATATAATAAGCATAATGGCTCACATATTGAAATTCGTGTGAAGTTTTGCTATCAATGTACTTTCATATCACAAAGATGCCTGGTGTAAATTCCTGTCTTGGAATTTAGGCGGCTGCTCGGAACACTTAGTAGTTTGTTGATTGTAGGTTGGGTTAGTACACCCGGGAAGTTTGGTATTGGGGAGTAAAACCACTGTTGGATTAATACTGATTTTTATTAAACAATTAACAACAATTTATATACAAAAAATGCAACTTTAACAAACGTCATAAGCAATGATAATTAATTAAAAGAATAAATTGGTGACAAAATTCTGTTGTGTGCTCCACATTGAAGGATTTGGCAATTAGACTTTTGATGATGCTGCGTCTGTTTTAGATCGTATGTTTCCTGGTGACCTACTGGCGGTGTGTAGTGTTGATGACCTAGACGCTAATAATTAATTATTTTTTGTAATGATTTTGATAAATATAATTTAAGGTTTTTTATGACTAAATTTTGAATTAAGACATTCTGGGCATTCTATTGCCATGCCATCAGTGCTCAGTGCTGTCATGAGGCAATACTGGTTCGAGAACAATAGCTTCGGTGGATGGCTGGGCAGCTTTAACTGTATTTAATAGAATGGCCGCCGTATCTCTGTTTCTTCTTGTATTGGAGCCGTTATTCTGTCGTCCTTTGTAGAACCTGATGAATAGCACTATAAGTGTGATAGCAACAATTATAGTTACTAATGTAGCACTGAGGCTCGTGACTAGGAGGTGCTTTTTTACTGTTACCCAATGCGTAGTTTCAAGTTGTTGTTTGATGTTCATTTCTTCATTCCTGAATTCATTGAGCATCAATTACAGGTTCGTCAATTAGCGTGATTTCCCTTTCATGCATAACTGGGAAGAATGATATATTTTGTAGTATGGGTTTGGAGAATGCTTCTAAGACAGTGACAGTATCTGACCTTTTAGGAGTTAGGATGTTCCTCTTAGTTTTAATAAGGCAATTAGAGGCTATTTCTATAATAGCTGTTTGATTTAGTGCCACATCGTCCCGGGTTCCATCGCAAATAATGGCAATTTTTGTTTTCTCAGGCGTAATTGCTAACCACGAGTTTGGAGTGTGTAGCTGCTTCCATATTATTGATGCTATGGATTGTTGTCGGATTTTGCACGAAGTATTTTCTTCTCTTTGATATATTTGATCTATTATGCAATTAGGACTTGTCTCTATGCCTATTGTAGTAGTTGGTGAACATACGAAAACATTTTCTGCAATGTTCAGACTGTTGCTCAACTCATCTTCAGATATTTGGAAGTATAGCTGTGAATCATAATCCACTGCTAATACTTCGTTTGAAATATTCAGGATCCAGTATGACTCTTTTTCTGTTTTTAATGGAATTGGAGTTGATCTGATTAGCATAAATTCGTTGTGTTCTATCATCACAAAATATCCATAGACGCGGATAAATTCTTCACTGTGTTCCACTTTGGTCTGGAGCACAGGATAAGATATTATCTCGATATTAGACGGAATTTTTCTTGATGCAGATGCTATTATCTCTTCAACGTGGGTCGGAGATATTAGATCATATAGGTGGTCTTTATGGTAGTGAACATCTAACAATCGTCTATAATAGTCCAGAAGTTCATGTATGTAATTAGAGACAATTTGGTATGAACTGAAAACGTGAATTGTTAGTTTATTTGCATCCACTGTTCGATACCATATTTTCATTTCATTTATCGAAGCAATGCCATTGCACATTGATTTTTTCCCGGAATCTCTGGAGTTGATTGTTGATTCTGGATTCGGTGTCATTGAAAGTAGATAGAGCATGTAGCATGAATTTGGTTTGATGGGTGGATGCCTTAATAAGCTCCTTCTGGTTTTTGTCTAATTCGTCAATATTCATGTAGATCTCATCGTTTACTCCGAACACTGCGGTTAATTATAGTTTTCCCAAAACTCCTCTTTTATCACGTTTGGATACCACAGTTTGTAGTCCGTTTTGTATCCATTGAAATTGTGTTTCCTTTTTATTTAAATGATGGATCAGTGACATGCATTGTGTGTTCATTTCCATTGATTTTACTTGCTGACAGAGGTCGTCTAATTGATATATTGCACCTTGAACGTTCATGGAATCGTTTATTATTTTGTTTTTCTCATATTTAAGGTCAACTCTGAAAGTGCCCCTGTCTATTCGTGCATCGTGAATATTGATTTGCTTTGGACCCTTGAATCATCACAATGAATAGAATGGCGATCAATATCTTTTTCCAATGCTGTCTTGGGCTTCGTTTGTCATTGTTGTGGACTGGCTGTTGTTCAGTCTCGGCACTTGACAATATTGGAATTAAATGATGCGTAGATCTCTTGATGAATCAAGACATACAGGGTGTCCCACTAAGGTGGGCAAGGTACGATATTATGGAAACCATAGACCTTACGGCTTCGGGATTGTTCTTTTTTTTCTTCACTAAATCGGCCAAGAGAAATTGATGGAAATTATTTCTAAGATGACCGCTAGGCGGCGCAATTATGATGATATAACTAAAAATTCGAATTTTCTTTTTCGTATCTTCACTAATAAAGGTGGGGGAAGTTGGTGAAAAAATAGTTTTAAAAATTGCTGTATCTTCCATACCCCTTATTCAAACTTATTCAATTTGGGCTCATTTGAAAGATAATTTCATTGTTATTAAGAACACATTTCGTTCGGGGACGATAGTTTCGACTGCGTCTCCTAGAGAGCGCTGGTTAACCAAGATCCAGTTTTTTCTATTGTTCTTGAAAAATCCAAATGACATAATTTTATTTTTTTATTGCAGTGCTTAAAGAGCAAAAAAAAAAATCCACATATATATCTGCATTCGTTTTCGAGCTATATGCAAATAACTATTTCCATAATATCGTACCTCGTCGACCTAAGTGCTACACCCTGTATATGCGTGCTTTATACACTACAATAAAGCATTTGATAAAGTTAAACACGACCATTCGTAAAGAGAAGGACAGACCTCAGAGCCATAAGAATAATAATTTTAAACCTATACTATGGCCAAAAAGCAGCAAATCGAATAGAAGATATCATAAGACAATGACATTAGAAGAAATACAGAGAGACTTTCGTCAAGGGTGTAATATCGCCAACCTCTTCAATCTGTAATCGGAGTACATAGTAAATAGCGTAATTGATGATCTTGATCATGACAATAAATACTCTGAGGTACGCTGACGATACAGTAATTTAAGCTGGAACACATGAAGAACTACAGACGCTAATTAATAGAATGGTCCTCGGAATGGTCACAGTAAGCGAAGAATATCTACTGAATTTAACCAAAACAAAATATATGCGGATATCCAAAACAACTCAAAACTCAAAACATCCGTAGAATATATGTGAAGAATCAACCCATTGAAAAAGGCAGAGAATACAAATCCCTGGGTTTAACTATTAATTAAAATAATGACAGCTCCCAAGAAATATCAGAATTGAACAGGCCAAAAGCACATTTACAAGAATGAAGAGGCTTTTCTACTGCCGAGATCTAAATCTTGGATTAAAAATACGACTGTTGAGATACCATGTCTGTACTATAATATAGGATGAAAGACTGGACATCGAATATGACCACGACGTGAGGAGGCTAGAGGCATTTGAGATTTAGATATATCGGAGAATAATGAGGATTTCATGGTTTGAGAGAAAAACTATAATGTGAAAGTAATGAAACGTATGCATAAAGGAGAGGGAAGTTATTCCGACAATCAAGAGAAGAAAACTGCTGTATATGGGACATGTCATGAGGGGAGAAAATTATCGAATGCTATACAAATTATTATGCCAGGAAAAATCCAGATGTGTGAAAAGGTGACTAAAATCGTGACCGATAACTTCAGGGAGTGGTTTAGATGCAGTAACCACGAACTATTTAGAGATGCAGTCTCAAAAATTAAAATTGCCTTGATTATTGCCAACCTCCGAAGCGGAGACGGCACGTCTTCAGAAGAAGAAACCATTCTTCAATGTTATTTATGAACACATTAAATAAGAGGGTACCTGAAGTGTGGCCTTTGTAAAACTGTAAAAGGGATTTTAATTTCATAGGAACGAAAGTTTGCAATTCGAACCTTATAGATATATAGCGTCGAAATCACAATATTATAGTAACCCCTGCTTCTATCAACGCCAAGTACTTCAAGTCTATGTAGCAAAATTGCATTTTATTTTACTTTATTGAGACTGAATGAAATTGCATTAGGTAATTAGACTTTTTATGTTACACTCTCAATCAAAAAATAATACATAGTTAGCAATAACCTTACTAACATATAGGATGGCTCAACATGGGCTTATACGTAGTGCTTCAAAATCTTTCCTCATTAAAATATTCCGCCATGCCAATAGCTTCTGGCAGCGTTTCCAATCTGGGCTTGAATAGCGGCTTCATCGAAAGATAAAGTGTTACGGGATGATTTTTCCTGGGCCAAAATAGGAGGAAATAAGCGTATTCACCTCACAGAAGAGCATACCTTCCTCAAGCCACGGTTTTCTATCCAATAGTTGTGGCCACACTTTTCGTCAAACTTTTCAATCTTCCCAGAATCATCAAGTTTTAGAGGTTTATTAATGGAATTGATTTCCTCTTAGCGCGGGTATTATAAAACTGCTTTGAGAGTTAACTTAAAGTTAACTGCTGGAATTACATGTAATTCAAAAAGTTAACTTTAAGTTAACTGTCAAAGCAGTTTTATAATACCCGCCCTTAGTAGGGTTAAAATAAATAGACAACTAATTTATTAATAAACAAAATCACAATATTTACATTAGAACAGCTGACTATCTGATCCGATCAGATTGACTAGATTGACAGCGCTCCAAATAGGGTCAATGACCGGTACTAACTTAATTTGAATAAGTCCCATGCCCCAACTACCATCAAAATCCCCAGAACCCTTCACCTTAGAGTTTTTGACAGAGCCTTTTTAAAGGACATTGCAGGGACAAGGAGAGGTCATTCAGGTCGAGGACTTTCCACGATTAAGTGTTCGGGAAAACTCCTCAGGCACTTTTTGCCGATTTCTGAGTTGCCAAGTTTCGCTCATAGATCTAGGGTGGCTATTCCGTTATTTTAGCAGCCAATCGCCTTTTGCGGATTTTTTTTTTGTGAGTCGAAAAAGAGCAACGTTGTTTGTTCCTAAAGGCCAAAGTAATTTTGGTAAGTGGTTTTTCTTATTATTCTTCTCTGTGTTTCTCTATTTCCTATGTAAAAGCATAGTTTTGTGTTAATTATACGGTTAAATTCCGAATATCGGACATACCTACCTATCGCTCCACGCCCTGTCTCATAACGTCCATTTGTTTCAGGCCTTTAATCTTTACCTATAGACGTCACCTTTATTCTTCACGCTTTAGTCCTTACTTAGAGTAATAAGTTATACGTCAAGCTTACTGTATACTTCAAGTCGTACCTACCTCCTATCTTCAGCCTCCTCTAGACAATTGGAAGCTTTAGTAACTCCTAGTCACTGAACTTCAGTGCCCAGGGCCAGGTTGCTTCTTGTTGCGGCCTTGATCCAGTCCCAGGCCATTGCAAACACTGGAGGATATTGATCCCATCTGTCAGGATCTCCCCAAGAGATTAGGGACTACTCAGGTTTGATAAGTGTGTTGTAATGTCCTAATATCTGAAGCCTATCAAACCTTACCAACCCCTTGTTGGAGTGCCTAAATCACTACAGCAACGCAGTTCTACTACAAGATCAAATTACCCTTATGTGTCGTTATTTCAATTTTTAATTAATTATCTATATTACCTTTTTTTTATGAAACTTGCCATTCAGGTTATGTATTGTTAGGTACTTCAATTTTATTAGGTATTTAGGTATCTATACTACCTATATTGTTACATAATATTAAAGCCCTTCAGGTTACGTATTGTTACCTCAACTTTGATTAATGATCTTTATCTTTTTAATATCCCATAAGTACATGCTGCACTGAATACAGCTAAATACTTGTACACTGGGGTTAAATGGTCATTTACGAAGGTACTGCATTAAGTGAGCTTATTTATTAATTAATATTTCAGGTATTATTGCTGTTAATTGTTATTACTCTTTATTTTTTTTTATTTAGGGACTCAAGTTGAGTGTAATTAATAATTATTATAAATACTATTTTAAGAACATATGGTTAGACGATTTCTTTTCTTGTTCTGGTTCCAGTGTGAATAATATTCAGTGTTCTAGGGCGGTCGGAAAACCCACTCCGAACTTGCTCTGGAGTCAAACCTATTCTGTTCTGGTTCTAATTAAAAACCCGTACCTGATTGTAGCAAAGCGTTTCACTTTTGTCCTTCCTTCTTGTTTACGTTTATATTTCAGGTTGTGCTGCTATAGGTCCGTAGAAGTTTCCTGCTTTCGTTATATCGGTTGATTTCGTGTACTGCAGGGAAAAAGCAGGTGGCGCTCTATATTTAGTTATTTAATTGACCTACACCCCTCTCCGCATTGGAAGCTAGTCGGCAACCCTTCACACGAAGTCACGTTTCTAGATTTCAGCCACCAACCAACCCTTTCTTTCTATTTTTTTGTTTTGTTTTAGTTACCCACTTCACTTCAGTCACTTCCTCAAAGTTTATTATTTACCTTTCAATCGGTTTTGCGGGTACCTAACAAATTGGCAGTGTCCGTGTTTCCACGTAACAAAAGTAACTCAAACTATTTATTTTCTAGCTTGCGGCTACTATTTCCCCTTCAGTCGTATAAAGAACCTGGATAGATACAAACAAGTACATACATGTTGTCCTTTAGAAATATCACCAAAGAAAGCAGATTTAAGGTAGTCTTTCCGGGCATTGTACAGTTAATTCAACAACTGGCATATTCCATTGGCCTTCCATCTGGATCCTATCCCTCACCCTTAAGTGCTGCACCAAAGGCATATAAGCTAGGATCCGTCGTGAAAAATGGTTTTGTGGGATCAGCCAGACGTGAAATATTTGCAATAGTGGAAAAACACTCACCTTAGTTCATTAAAATGAGTAGGTCTCCAATTCGAAGTAGAATTTTTCCGAGTTGGCTTAACGTCTAGATACAAAGTTTGGTAAAAAACTTTGAAATCAATAGTACGTTTGTGAAAAATTTGAAGAACTTGTTTTACATTTTGAGGCCGCAATTGCAGCTATCTTAGCTGGACAAGAGTAGATTCGTCTTTAGAGATAATGTGCCCAAGGGATCTGTAATGAAATGTAACAAAAGAGCGCATATGTTATAAAATACAAGAACACATGGAACAATTACTTTATTTACAATCATACATGTAATGTTGACTTTACTGACTTTTAAAAAGTTCGAAAATGTCACTTTTTTGACTTTTACTTTCGGCCCACGGGTCGAAAGTGAATGAAATTTTTAAAATTTATTGTATTTTTTGACTTTTACTTTCGGCCCACGGGTCGAAAGTAAACTTTCGACCCGTGGGCCGAAAGTAAATGAAATTGTTAATTATTTTATTTTTTAGTTTTAATCCAAATGAAAATTTCAAAATTCGAATGATTGTAAATAAAATAGTATACATACCTCGGTGAAAAGTTTCATTACTGTCTCGAGATTTCAGTTCACTTTCCACCTCGGTATGTAATATACTATTGTATACCAAGGCCGCGAAATGCCTTTTTAGCGTACGTAGAGGAAAGTTATCGCCGAGGCCGACAAGTGTCTAGGGCGAGGCCAGATGAGAGCCCTCAAATGAGTCAAATGTTAACGAATCGAACCAAATTTTTAAATTGGGCGCGTATCAAAACTCCAATGTATTTTGATTTATAAAGCTAGGCATAAGTTTAAAAAGAATTAAAACTTTTTTCTTAAATTGTTAACCCACTTTTTTTTACATCTAGATGCATGCGTTTTTTTCCTTTTAAATATGTATTTTTTTTGTTGACAATTTTTTTTTTCTATTAGCGTGAGCGGAGTAAATACTTTGCGCACTCATTTTTGTTTCGCATGAAAACCGTATTCATACGCGATTTTTCAATGTTTTGATAGTTTCTGAGAGCTCTTGAAATAGTTATTTAATCAACAAGTTAGTCTAGGAAAATTGTCGATTTTCAAAAAAAAAAAAAAAATTCCTACCCAAATGAGTTTTTCAGGGATGATAGGGGGCGAGTGGGTGATCATAAAACCGAAGATATCACACATACACCCTTCTGGCGTTTTGCGCTATAGGGGTTGAAAGTGCGCCATTGGCGATAACTTGATACCTATTGATTTTACAAAAAAAAAGTTCAAATAAAAGATGTGCAACATTATTTGATCTACAATGTTTATCCAGATACTTTTTTGATTAAGAGCCTTCTGTGGTCATAAGGGCCGTTTGAAATTTTATAATGAAAATGAAAAATTTTAACCAACGTGAAAAAAATTTCTACAACACATACAACATTTTTGCTCTATGAAGTTTTTACTCACCCCCTGCCGTTTTTCAATAGGGGTAGTTTAAAGTTTTTGTATTATTTTACAAAAAAAAATTCTTAATAAAAGTTTTATAAGATTACATTTCCCACAATTTTTCCCAATCAACTTTTTTTGTAACTCACCCCCATTCAGTGGGGAGACACTTCCCTTGGGGAAATTTTAGTTTTTAAGGGTATATATTATAGTCAACCATCCAAGGACCTTTTTTTTCAGTTATACATGTAAACCCCATACTTTGTGAGTGGCTTGCTTACATCAAGTCCTACAACTTTTCCTCTACGACTTTTCTCGGAAATGGCACGTATGCGCGCAGGCGACTCGCAAACATTTTAGGGGTATCGGACTCCCCCAATTTGCCATTATTTTTGTCGGCCAAGTTGATTTCCGTGATTTAGAAATAAAAATCAAACATTATTCGTGAAATTAGATTTTCATGTATCAAGAAACATAACCACGTCAGATCGACATTTTGGGGTTATCGGACTCCCCCAATTTGCCATTATTTTTGTCGGCCAAGTTAATTTCCGTGATTTAGACATAAAAATCAAACAGTATTCGTAAAATTAGATTTACCTACATGTATCAGGAAACATAGCTACGTCAGATCGACATGTTTGCGAGTCGCCTGCGCGCATACGTGCCATTTCCGAGAAAAGTGGTACAGTAAAAGTTGTAGGACTTGATGTAAGCAAGCCACTCACAAAGTATGGGGTTTACACGTATAACTGAAAAAAAAGGTCCTTGGATGGTTGACTATAAGTTTTTTTGTTTTTTTTTTTCTCGCCTTCAGTGCATATGAAAAGTTGCACTTAACATTGTATCAAAAGGATTTTTTTCTACCACCTTTTTGGTTTTCGGGGTAGTTCGCCTATTTCCAAATTTTCGGAAAAAAAATTATAAAGAAAAGTTGTTCAAAATAATAAAATGAACAAGTTTTCTTAATAATTTTTTTTTGTAAAGCTGAAAATAGGGGAACTACCCTTAAAAACCAAAAGGTGGTGGAAAAAAAAAAACTTTTAATACAATGTCAATTGCAACTTTTTATATGCACTAAAGGCAAGAAAAGAATAAAAAAAATTAATATATGTATACCCCTAAAAACTAAAATTTCCCTAAGGGAAGTGTCCCCTAACTGAATGGGGATGAGTTACAAAAAAAGTTGATAGGAAAACATTATAGGAAATGTAATCTTATAGGACTTTTATTAAGAAATTTTTTTTTGTAACAAAATAAAAAAACTTTACACTACCCCTATTGAAAAACGGCAGGGGGTGAGTGAAAACTTCATAAAGCAAAAATGTTGTATGTGTTGTAGAAAATGTTTTCACGTTGGTTAAAAGTTTTCATTTTCATTATTAAATTTCAAACGGCCCTTCTGACCACAGACGGCCCTTAATCAAAAAAGTATTTAGATAAACATTGTAGATTAAATAATGTTGCATATCTTTTATTTGAAACATTTTTTTGTAAAATCCATAGGTACCAATTAATCGCCAATGGCGCACTTTCAACCCCTATAGCGCAAATCGCCAGAGAGGTGAATGTTTGATATTTTCGGTTTAATGATCACCCCCCAGCCCCCTATCATCCCTGAAAAGTTCATTTGGGTAGGATTTTTTTTTTTTGCAATGCATGTATTTTTCGACTATTTTCCTAGACTAAGTTTTGAAAACGACTTTTTTCGCACAACGGGACAGTTTATTGGACCGAGCCGTAGGCGAGTTCCACAAGTCGAGCAAGTGTGAAAAAAGGTTTTCAAACGAGTTTTTTACAATGCTTTTCTTACAACTGCAAAATAAAACAGCCAAATATGTAATTTTTATTTGTTAGAAAACAAATCATCAACATCAGAGATTGGTGACAATCGCAATTTATGTCATGTCAGGATGATAGGACCAAAATAAATAGAAAACTAATGAGCAGCGTGTGAAAAACTTTTTCGCACGCTGTGTGAAAAACTCCATTTTCAGAGGTAGTTGTAGGAAAAATGATTTTCAATGGTACAGGGTGATCTATTATAAATATCACCCCCTTCTAACTTTTTCATTTGACATTTTTGACAAAAGTGTCAAATACAAAAGTTTCAAGAAATTATCGAACGTTTTTAACTAGGTCTGTTTTAGGCATACAGGGTGTGTCAAAAAAGTGCAGGAACACCCTGTATATTGTGCGCTTATTTGTTAGTCCTTTTCAACCTGATACGATATACGGTTTGATATGTCTATCTTCAATAGTTATAGGGAAAAAACTGATGTCTAGTTATTATTATTATTTAAGAAAAAAAAAGGAGATGAGAGACCTAGGAAGGGATTTTCACGTTTTTCCCTGAAACTATTAGAGATAAACCGAAAGATAAACATATCAAATCGTATATCATAGTTGAAAACTTTTGATAATTTCTCAAAACTTTTGTATTTGACACTTCTGCCAAAAACGTCAAATGAAAAAGTTAGCAGCAGGTGACATTTATAATAGATCACCCTGTACATATAAGGTAACATTTGATATAATGCCAGCTCTTCAAAATAAAACCACTGAAATGTGAATTGAATTTTTGGCTATTAATTTATTGAACATTCGAAAACATTCTTATTTCTATCGTAGAGTTTTATTTACCTAGGGCCGATACTTTTGATCTCGATTAACGAATTTGGCATATCCTTAAATTAAACAAGGTTTTGCACAGGCCAAGGTCTGTAAATATGATGTGGTTAGAGCACATTCTAACCCCTGCTGATTATTTTTATTGGCTGTCAAATTCGAAAACTGAGAACAGAATTACTGGCATCTAATCAAGCAAAAAATATCGAATGTAGCTTTGTCGGGTAAAATTGAAAAGCATTTTTCAAGAGCTTTCAGATAAGATATCACAAGTAGCGGATTGACATTTAGGGTTATTTGGTTGGGGTGGCTATGGATAAGAAGGTAAGTGAAAACAGGTTAGTTATTAGTTATTATTTCATTTTGGTTCCCCCTCCCAGTAATAGAAATTGTTTCCAGCGATTTCTCATTTTTTTTTTTGGTTTTACAGATAAAGCCATTGTTTGTTGTATACTATGAAACAACAAAACAAATGAGTTTCGACTGAACAATAGACTGCAAACTCAGTAGCTCTAAGAGTAGCTCCTATCTGACCTCGCCGTAGACATTAGTCCGAGGCCTCTTACGGCCTAGGCAAGATAATCTCAAGGAAGCTAAAAAGTTTCGCGGTCATGTTTCAGACACTATTTTTTGTACAGCTACAAAAATTATGTAAAGTTACTGAAAAACTGTATGCATTTGACAAGATTTTGAGACATTTTGCATGTAACGTGTGGCGACCGCGAAAGCTCATTTCGCAGAAAAACTATTTTTGGAAATGACTGTCTTCATTGGGTTACTTATAAAAACAATTTCGAATGGGAATGAAAATAACCAAAACTCGAGGGGAAAATCCTCGGAAACGTAAATTGAATCAACATTAATTAAGGAATTGCAGACTTACCCAAACGTACCGATAATAATCCGTTCGCCTATTGCGATCTAATTATTACAAGTTATCTAATAAAAGATTTTTTAAGAAAATTTTAATACTTATATATTTCCACAATTTTTTGTTAAACTTTTAACATGTTTCGCTAAACTTTAGCTTCATCAGAAAGATTTTAGAAAAATAAAATGTAGACATAAAAGTGAAATTGACAAATATAAAAAAAAGGTAAAAGCTGGTCTAATTTTATGTTAATTTAAATAGGTATTACACAGTAAATAAATTTAAAAGTGGTGAATTGTTTAAATCTAATTGATCGTTCAATAAACAGTCTAAAGTTTTAAGTTTGTTTATTTCTAAAGATTCTAGAAGATTTAATTTTATCCCTTTGTTTTCATTATGTAGTATTTGAAATTCATTATTAAAATTATGATTTGATTCTATCAGGTGATTAGCATAATTTGAATCTGTTTTCTTTTCATTGAAACTATTGTAATGTTCTTTAATTCTAGTACCAAAATTTCTACCTGTTTGTCCTATATATACTTTTGGACAATCTTTACAAGATAATTTATAAACGCCAGATTTATCACAAATTTTAGTTTTAGATTTATTATTTTTCAAGTGAAAGCCTATTGTATTGTTAGTTTTGAAAGCAACATTTATATCGTTTTTGTTAAGAAATTTGCTAATTTTCTTACTAGCTTGTCCTTGGAAAGTAATACTTTTGAAATTATTATTATTTTGTAATTTTTTAGGGTATACTAAATTAATGGCATTTTTGTATAGTTTTTTGTTTAAAATATCATCTATTAATTTAGAAGAATAGCCATTATTGATAGCAATTTGTTTAATTAGGTTTAATTCTTTTTGGAAATTAATACTATTTATAGGAAGTGTTATTAATCGGTGTATCATACTGTTAAAAGCAGCTAATTTGTGTTGGATAGGATGACAAGATGTATTGTGTATAACTGTATCAGTATGAGTAGGTTTATGAAATATGGAAAATTCATGTTTTTCATTTATGTTTTTGATTGTTAGATCTAGGAAATTTATTGAATTATTTAGTTCTTTTTCTATGGTAAATTTTATGTTAGGGTGGATTTTATTAATAAAGTCTATAAAAATATCTAATTGTCTGTCTGTTCCAGTAAAACAAGTTAGAACATCGTCAACATATCTATGCCAGTAGAGGAATTTTTTAAATCTTGTAAAGATTGTCCAAAAGTATATATAGGACAAACAGGTAGAAATTTTGGTACTAGAATTAAAGAACATTACAATAGTTTCAATAAAAAGAAAACAGATTCAAATTATGCTAATCACCTGATAGAATCAAATCATAATTTTAATAATGAATTTCAAATACTACATAATGAAAACAAAGGGATAAAATTAAATCTTCTAGAATCTTTAGAAATAAACAAACTTAAAACTTTAGACTGTTTATTGAACGATCAATTAGATTTAAACAATTCACCACTTTTAAATTTATTTACTGTGTAATACCTATTTAAATTAACATAAAATTAGACCAGCTTTTACCTTTTTTTTTTTATATTTGTCAATTTCACTTTTATGTCTACATTTTATTTTTCTAAAATCTTTCTGATGAAGCTAAAGTTTAGCGAAACATGTTAAATGTTTAACAAAAAATTGTGGAAATATATAAGTATTAAAATTTACTTAAAAAATCTTTTATTAGATAATGGATTTCCACCAAGTAAAAGCCGATTCAATCAAAATATTACAAGTTATCATTTCATTAAAAAAAAAAAAAGTTGATTGAGTTATAGTGTATAATATCCCTTGAGCGCGTTTTGTTTTTCAAATAAAATGATATCTTACGAGGACTAAATTGCACTAGGCAGCGCTCTTTTGTTACAGCGCTCTTTTGTGCAGCGCTCTTTTGTTACCGCACTCCTTTGTGCAGCGCTGTTTTGTTACAGCGCTCTTCTGTTACAGCGCTCTCTTGTTTCAGCGCTCTTTTGTGCAGCGCTCTTTAGTTACAGCGCTCTCTTGTTACAGAGCTCTTTTGCTACAGCCATAGATGTTACAGCACTCTTTTGTTACAGCGCTCCTTTGTGCAGCGCTCTTTTGTTCCAGAGCCGTGGCCAAGATATTCTACCCCATCGGTTCAAACAAACACATTTTGCACGATTGACATGTAGTTCGAATAATTTGAGCTTCTCGAAAGCCTTATCTGAACCTTGTAGGTGGCATTGAAAGATGGAGAACATAATTATCATGAGGTCATCTAAATAAACCAAAATTCTAATATGCGTAGAGCGGAATCTCTCAATAAGCCGTTTGCTAGTTCAAATTTTCCTATTTTGTCCAAAACCTCAGGATTTTCAGTTGTCTGACCCGCAATCTATTATTGGCAAAACGCTATTCTTCTTTCTGGATTGCCTGAGCGTAGTATCAATAAAATGGGAATTTTGTGGGGTTTATAATTTCTGCTTTCGAGTTTTCATACAATTTACATGATGCAAATTGAGCAAATTTGCCTCTTTGATGCAAATTACGCAAATTTCTCTTTGTTTTATCGAAACAAAAGGATCGAGGTTTACCTGAATAATATACAGCGTCGAAAACAATAAATATCAAAATATGGTAGATAATTCATTTGAAAATAAATGATTTCTCTCATTTGTGTGACGGTTACCATATTTTTGCCGGCGTTTCTTCGACTTCTTTTATATTTAGATTTCTGCAATTGGAAGCATGCATGATATAGTTGGCGTTTCCTTGGATATTGCTCGAAGTATATTTCAGAAGCTCTAAAAGAATTTCCTTTTACATACATTGGAAATGCGGAGCATACATAATAGTCATTTCTAGATTTGATTAGGTATGCCTTTTTTCATTTTATTTATTAATGAAACTAACTGTACTTATAAACTAAACAAAATTACGAAATTGAAACAACGTTTTCTTGAATCCAGCAATTTCAAATTTACGAGAAAATTAAATCAAACAATAAGAAGAATAATTCTTCTAGAAAACCTCAAGACATTGTTTTATTTGTTTTAAGCGTTCTTTAATGTTTAGGTCAAATTTCAAGCATTACCGAATGCATTGTAGTGACTACAGAAATTTTAATCAAGAATAACAAGGACTCACCAAATAACCATCCCAGGAGACATCATCACTGAGACAGCACAACCAGAAACTTCAATTAAAAATTATCTGAACATCGATATCCAGAAATTATTGAAAGCCGATACTCGATACCAATTGACTAATACATTGGAATGTGAATAAAGCAAAAGTTCATGGACCTTTTTTTTTTGGTGCTTTCAACAATTAACATTCCAAAGGAGCCGAAAAATTTCTTAAAGGATCAATAAATCATGCCCGAGCCTATATGATGATACCCCCTTAACAAACTACTTAGCGACGCCTTTGATAATTAATTAAAAGGGGACCAAATACACTAATTGATCGGATGATTCAACCACAAAAAATCGAGGTCAGAAACAATAAAGAAATTCAAGATAATGGAGGGACCAATGAAATAAAAAGGCAACTTTGTTAGGAAAAATGGTGTTCGAGAAAACCAGTGTTCGACAAAGAGCTAATAAACGGGCAGAACTACGGCGTGAAAGACCAGTGTCGGTTGAGTAATCAAGAAACAAGTAGTAATCGAGAATCGAGAGACCTGTGTCCAGAAAGTCAGAACTACGGCGTGAAAGAGTTGTCGAATTAACCGAGAGTAGAAGCACGACTTGAAATAACAGCGCAAAAATATTCGAGTTTTTTATTAAGTGTTCATAATTAAAGTGAATTCCTTCGACCAATAAGATTTCCATGTAATTGGGTGTGGCCAGCAGTAAATATAATATTTTTAAATGTAAGTAGAGTTTTTTTATGTTCAGCCAGAAATTGTGAAGGCAAGAGTGTGAATCGAGTCAAACTGTAAATAAAAATTTTTACTTGGAATCATATAAATTTATTTTATTTATTTATTAGAAATCTAACAATATTATTGTAAGATTATTTATTACCGACGCCTTTTATTTAATAACAAGCTTTATTTATTTTAATAAAATAAACTTTATTTTTATTGACCACAATATTTTTGTGTTTTACTCTCTCCACCCGCAAATAGGACCCACTTCAAACTGTGTCTCCACTCAGAAACTAATGTCACCTGTCGCCAATTTAAAATCTTGCCAAGTTTCTGAATTTGGGGTCTCACAGCATATTTCGTAGACTTTCAAAAACATGTAGGAAAAGTTCTAGGTAGAGAAAAGAAAATGAATAAATTTATATTCAGTTATCAAGTAGATACTTTGGTTAGAATAATGTTTAGGACAACATAATTTAACCAATATGCATGTTGTTGCCGCTTTCGTTAATGAGTTTATCGCGAATTTTCTCTATTCTCTCCGACAGTTTTCAACATTTCTTTTTGAACCCTTCACCAACCTTTCCTATTTATTTTAATTTATTTTAATTAATAAATTCTTCTCGGACAGTTTTTATTTCTCTTTTGACTTCTTGTCTAATGTTTTGGAACAATTCGACGTTGCTGGCAATATTTCTTAGTCCTCGTTTCTGTTCTTCTTCCAGTCGTAAGTCGTCTTGGGTTTGCAAAATTTTCTGGTCCTGTTCTTCTTGTTTTTCTTCTTTTCTTTCAATTGATCGAGCGTCTTTTTTTCTTGATCTTCCATTTCGGCAGATTCCATTCGCACATAAATGAGACTTCCCTTCCAAAATTAACTAAACTTTATTCGAGACAATATCAAGGAAATCATTACAAAACTATCACTATTATAATACTTCGTTTTACCGTTGTTTAACTTTGTATAGTGATGAAAAGTCTTATCTAGTACAATATTGTATGGTACCATGAGCTATGGTTTTAAATCAGTTTAAATCAATTTTCCAAATTGTCTCAATTCGTTTCGCCGTGATTTAAAAATAAGGCTTGCTCAATAATTTGTCAGGGATGTTAAGTATCTAGAGAAAGTAATAAACGAATAACTATATTGGTCAGGTAGGTACATATTTTTTAAAGAGATACATTACTTGTTGATATGGCTCTCTGCCCGGCAATGAAAATAAAATTGTTATATTAACAGAAGATATTCATGGAAAACGAATATATTGTGACAATCAAGGTATAGTTGTAACTTTAGTATCGGTAGTTATTGTGACATTGCCTTTGCTGAGCATCAGCCACTTTCACTTATCAGGAATGGTTAAAAAAATAATTTGTTTTTCAATCTTTTTTTCGTTTATTAAATCAAAAATGAAAAAAGCGCGGGATAGATTTAGGGATAGCGTTTTATCTATCGTTCTGTAAAAAGAGCAATTGTCTAGAACAACTCAGGACTTCAGTAGATACGACACAGACTTTTAAACATTAGCATTTTATATCTATGTAGATACCTACCTTCACTCTCATAATTATTTAAAACTTAATTATGCTTTATAAGCTTGTCTCACTAAATTTCCTTTGTGCGAAGGCGCCCTTGCAGTGTGGTAAGATGAGGAAACAATTCTAAAAATATAAATTAATTATATCATTATACATTAGGTACTTAGCTATGATATGCCTACATTATATTCCTTACCCAGTGAAATGTCTCTTTAAAATATAGTATTTACACAATAATATAAATGTGTTACTTATTTTTTCCGTAAATCTTGTAATTTTCAAAGTATTGTTATGGAATTACATTAATAAAGCCACAGTGACCCAAGCGCTCACGCTAAGCAATACCATTGTCTGACTGAAATGAACCAACATGTATGTGACTCTGGAGATTTTTTGACTAAATGTTTCTCTATACGAGGTAACCCAGGAAAAAGAAAACAGTCCACCTCAAATAATGTATGTTTTTTTTTTATAGAATCATGTCGAAACATTTTGAACTTCTCAACAGGGAGGCCTCGCGGCTTTGAGTAATGTAATTTCAAAACGATACACAGCTGAAAATATTTAAAAAAAAAAAGTAATTTCGTTTTTAACCAAATTCATTTCCGTGCCTATTTCTTTCGCCTCAGGGAGTAGTTGTCGGCTCTGTGAAGTAGGCAGAAACACTTGAAGCACAAAAGTAAAATTTTACGTAATCATTAAGCGCTTCGTTTGTGCTTTAATGTACTTCAATCCCCAAATTAGCAACCCTTGTATCTTCGTAGATATTTTGGATTTTTTAAATTGCCTGCTCACTACACACCTAGCAGGAATAAGGGAAGCGCCAACTTTCAGTTACAGATGGATGATTAGTGCTTCGTTATTACGTCAATGTGCCCCAATCAGCAACCCTTGTATTTATGGAGATATTTCGATTTTTTAAATCGCCTGCTTACTTCACACCCTCACACGGAAACAAGGGAAGTACCAACGTTCAGTTACACATAAATGGTTAGTGCTTCAATCCCCAAATTAGTAACCCTTAAATTTTCAGAGATGTCAGATTTTAGAAATTGCCTACTTAGTTCACACATAGCGAAAACATTGGAAGCATCCACCAAAATCCCAAAGCGTAGAATATAGATGGAGAAAAAGTTCATATTTAAAACAGATGTCCCTTCGATACACTGATACACTAATTCAATGCTTTTTAAGTGCTATCTGCGATTCGAGTGATCACGTTCAACAATTTATTATTGCTTAAAGTGAGTCACTTTTTTTCTCTTTCCTTATAGACTGTGAGATAGGGGCTGTTTAGTGGAGTCATTTTTTTTTGTCTGGCATTTTGAGGGATGAATGTGATTAGTTAGCTGATGAGAATATGGGTGATTTTAATGCCTGCCTCCCGTTCGAAAATTTGCAGAAGAAAAAAATTGATTTACATGAAGAATTTTTTTTTAGTGATCTCAAATTTTTTGGCTTCTAAATAAAAGATTGACATTGATTAATAATTCACCCATAAAAAATACCAGATGCTTTTCAATAGCTGAAAAAGTCGGGATGGGTGTCAACTTCCAAGAGAAAAGAAACGAACCTTCCGCGTTTACTTTTTGTCTGCTAATCGAGAGAATGGAAGGTTTTGTTGTGAAAATAACGCAGAAAAATCGCCAGACGGTAATCACAGTTTGAAGTCGAGTTTTTTGGCGAAACATTCTGTGGACATTTCGAACAGGGGGCAGGCATTAAAACCACTTATATTCTTATCAGCTACTAGTCACATTCATCCCTCAAAATGCCAGACAAAAAAAAATGACTCCACTAAACAGGCCCTATCTCAGGGTCTATTACGGAATTTTTGAAATATGTAGCAATCTCTAGAATTAATCAGTTAAGCGCTGAACAACTGCTCTACAAAACAACGATCTTCAAGAAAACTACTTTGTCAAACAGCTCTACCATATTTAATTGTATTCAGAATATCTGCCACGTGACTGACTGTTTTATTGACAGTTAAACATTTATTCTTAAAAATGAACGCCTTTCTCCTGAATGTCACTATTTCAAAGAGTAGAAAGTGACGTCATTTGTCTTGGAAGTTGAATCGATCCAGAAGATACACGAAAAAGGATTCCAAAATTTGGAAGTGTTGGTAAATCATCAAATTGAGAAGATGGAAATGAGAGTGAAGACATGCTAGTACTGATCTATAACATTTGTGAGAAGATGAATATAACGGATGATTAAAAAAAGAAACTAAGGCCCGGTTTATTCGCATACTGATTGATAAACTATCAGGTATATTATGTGACGGATAAAAACCGCAATCTATAATCGTATTGGTCGGCCAGTTATGTTATACGTCGACCAAGGATTATCGATTAGCAAATTTGTCTTGTAGATAGTTACCAGTACGTAATTGAGACCAGAGTTTATGCTGTTCATATTCCCGGTTCTCGGCCATGGTACGGTGAACACCGCAGGCGATTAAAAAAAAATCGAAATATCTCAGGAAGTATAAGAGTTGGTAAAAGCTGAGGAGGTGCATCATAAAGTAGAAGCACTAACGAAGCATTAACTATTCATCTACAACTGAACGTTGGTGCTTTCCATGTTCCTGCTGGCTGTGTAGTAAGCAGGCGATTTCTGAAAAACAGAATATCTCTGAAAATAGAGGGGTTGCTTATTTATGAATTGAAGCACTATCATTCATCTGTAACTGAACGTTGGTGCTTCCCTTGTTCCTGCTGGGTGTAAAGTGAGCAGGCAATTTCAAAAAACTGGAATATTTCCGAAAATATAAGGGTTGCTAATTTTCAGATCAAAGTACATTGAAGCACTAACGAAGCACTAACCATCTATCTACAGCTAAACGTTGGTGCTTCCAATGTTCCTGCTATGTGTAAACTAAGCAGGCGATTTCTAAAAACCAAAATATGTCCGAAAATTCAAGGGTTGCTAAATTGAAGATTGAAGCAAATTGAAGCACTAACCATTTATATATAACTGAACATTGGTGCTTTTCTTGTTCCTTCTGGGTGTGAAGTATTCAGCGGGCAATTTCTAAAATCCGAAATATCTGTGAAAATTTAAGAGATGCTTATTTGGGGAATGAAGCGCATTGAAGCACTAACGAAGCACTAACCATTTATCTGTAACTGAACCTTGGTGCTTTCTTTGTTCCTGCTGGGTGTGAAGTAAGCACGCGATTTATAAAAACTGTAATATCACTGAAAATATAAGGGTTGCTAATTTGCGGATCGAAGTACATTGAAGCACTAACAGAACACCAACCATCTAAAGTCTAAAGTTTTTTTTTTTAAAGATAATTCCCCAAGTCAAAAATTTAGTAACTATGTTGGCAACACCAGCCTTTTCTACATAAAAAATTTGAAAGCATTGACAATTTTACATTGTATTGCCAACATAATGTCACTTTGACTTTTATCTTAAAAAAAAAAAAACAGATTTTATCTACAACTAAACCTTGGTGCTTTCAATGTTCCTGCGATGTGTGATTTAAGCAGGCGATTTCTAAATACCTGAATATGTCTCAAAATAGGAATGTTCACAAAATAAAAAAATCCTGTTTAACAATCATCAAATTATTAAGCATCGTTTCCTAAGTAAATCCACAAAATTTTACGAAAATCAGAAAATTCTTTCTATTAGGAAAACGGAGACGAAATATCAATATTCGTTTAAACGCAAGAAACGCTCTCTGACGTGACAATGCGTAACAAGTTAGCGCGCGCAAGTACAGTGGCGCTACCCAGCTACTTGGATCAGGCTTTTGTGACGTTGCTTTTGCGATTTTTGTTGACAATAAAGAATAATAATAGTAATATTATTGTCATTATTATTATGGTTAGGTTTTAATTTAACGAGAGGGCCTGTTTAACGTTTAACAAGTATTTTGATAATGCTGCTATTTCCTTCGTGTCGATCTCTGTTATCTGTGAAAGGGCTTATCGAAATTAAGGTTGAAAAGGTACTATGGCTAAAATGGAGGGAGGTTCTCAGAAGGCCTTTTCACATAATCTGCTAACTGTGGACGTTACTATGGTATCAGAATTTTTGGTCAAGTGTCAAGACTTGAATCAGTCCCAGTCCAGTGGTGTAGAAGTAAAACAGACGTATTAGACGTAGGTATAGTTGAATTTGAACTGTGATATAGTTATTTACTTATAACAAGTGCGGAAAGTTAAACTTTTCCGCACGCAACGGCATTTGCACGAACGCGAACGACGCGCCAGTAGAATTCGTGCAACCCGCAAGTGCGGAAAACATACTTTACACTCGTGTTAGGCACATTTTTCCTACTAGCGCGGAGCGTGCGGAAAACGCGTCTCCACACCGATTTGTGTGCCGAAAGTACCACATTTCCGCACCTCGTAGGAAAACACGCACGTAGGTACCACTTTTTTCAACTCGGTTTAACTTTGTTTGAGTCTCCCAACATTACACAAACACAGATAATTAGAGTGAATAAAGCTTTTCGGGATAAAGTCAGTGAGATAATGCAACAGTTAGCAACAAAATCAATGTAAACTTGTGAACAAATCTTGTCAACGCGCCAGCTGATTATTCGTTCCGCACAGTGACGTCACAAGCGCTACTCTCGCCGCAGGAGGTCGTTTTGCTAGCCTCGCTAATTTCGTTTTTTTGTTTTCGATTTATCAGAAAAAAATAAAAGGTTTCTAGATGTTTTAGCGCTTAATACGTGTTTTGTGGACCTAGAACCACCACTTTTTATTACAATTAAAAAATAGAGAACATTCATATTCAAGGGTTGCTAAACTGGGGATTGACTCACATTGAAGCACTTACTACTTATCTGTAATTAAACGTTGGTGCTTTCCGTGCTCCTGCTGGGTATGAAGTAATCAGGGAGACAATTTCTAAAATCCGGAATATCTTTGAAAATTTAAAGGTTGCTAATTTGGGGATTGAAGTACATTGAAGCACTAACGAAGCACTTACCATTTATCTGTAACTGAACGTTGGTGCTCCTCTTGTTCATTTGGGGTGTGAAGTAAACAGGCGATTTCAAAAAACCGAAATATCACCGGAAATACAAAAGTTACTAACTTGGGGATTGAAGAACATTGTAATGACCTGGGAAAAAAGACCCGTAATTTACAATGTCTTAACTGTAAAAATTAAATGTAATCAAATAATCAAAAACTGAATTTCCTGTATTTCAAATCAGTATCAGCAAATTGACCTTTTCAATTTGAAAGCCTCTCTCTCTGGTATCAAACTATCAGACGCCAAAAGAGCATGAAAACAATGGTTGACAGCCGTTGACAGTGGTTTGTAGACAAGACTTTTGAAAGAAACTATCATTTCCTCGGTTTTTTCAAGGTTTTTTCCTAAGAATGGTGATTGTGTGTAGTGTGCCTATTCATAAAAATAATTCCTATTCACCGACGGACGTGTCTTTCCATAAGTTTCCATCAAATTTTACATTTGTCAAAATTTGGATACACAAAATCAGAAAGGATACTCGCAAAAGAAAGGGAAATCCACAGCCCATCAAGTATACAAAGTAATCCACGTTCAAGTTCCGTTTGCAGAAGCTGTTTGCTTCCAAAATAATCCACCACCGTCTCCATAGCGAAGTTCAGCGAATGAAGCAGTGACTTTTCCCACATTTTCTTTCCAATTTCAAACCCTGCGTTTTTATTCTTATCAAATTTCATACCGATGGATCCATCATTCTATGTCGGTCATTGTCATTTTCCATCCACTTAACAAAGATACCTAACTCATCGGTGAAGTCACCGATTCGAATAAAAACGAGGGGATTGCTTAACACCCAATACACATTGACATTGACAAGCAAGCAAATGTTGGCGGGAAAATGAATGTTTTCATACTTATCGTCTATCTCTTTTAAATGAAAACGTCAATTGAAAATGAAACAAAATAACGTTGACCCCAAATTAATTAAAATATCTATATACGTTCAAAATTTTATTATTTAGTCACCAAGCGTGATGTCATCTCCTAAATCAAACTTATTAAAAGCGAGGCTAAAGTGATTAAATAGGTGATTTATGGCCGCACGTGTTTTTGGGCATTCTTTGTGTTGTCCTCACATTCTTAAACCAAATTTGTTGAGCCCGATAAACCAGGAAATTGCGACATAATTATTCGGTTTTAAACAAATAAAAGAGGAAGGTTATTGAATGATGAAATTAGGAACTTTTGGGGGAACGAAACATATAAATACAGCGGTTTTAGAAGTGGAGATGCAGTTGAGTTGTCAGTTCAGTCCGGTTTGAGTTAAATCTACAGTACCTAATGAGTCGGTCCGGGTAAAATTCGCGAAGACTTTCTTTTATTTTATTGCCTCGGGGGAACGCGTTTAATTGAATATTTGGAAAGTACGGAAAATTGTGAAAGAAAGAACATTTAAAGTCGTTCAACATTATGTGCGAGCTCTACAGACTTTGAAGTAAATTAATTTAGTATTTTATCGAGTGACAATTTAAATGTAAGTACTCTAGTGACTATTATTGTTTTTTTTTTTTTTTTTTTACTTTAGAAATGATTCGGAATGATAAGAAGTGAATTGACATTGAAACTTTAATGCATAAAAACTTGAGTGATTTGACTGCAAAAACTTTATGGCATAACTTTAATTACCTTCGAATATAATGACATTTTAATAAATTTTGCAAAGAATTAACCAAGGAAAATTATAATGCTCTTAACAATATTTGATTTTGAGTAGGAATTAGTAATTAAATAATTGTGTTTGTTGGCTAAGAATTCGAAAATAGTAATTGTTCTGTTTAAATTGATGAAAAGAATAAACCATTAAATGAAATGGGAATTTTTGAAAAGAAACTTGTTGTTCATGAAATCAGATTGTTGTCGTTAATCATTAAAAGTAATGGAAAATTTAGTTTAAAAACTGTTGTTCTTGATGAAATAAGATTGGTGTTTTTATTCATCAAAAGTATTGGAAAGTTTTGTTTGAAAATTGTTGTTCATGAAATAACATTGTTGGCTGAAGTTTTGATTTAGGGTTTTTCATTTAGAAATTATTGTACGGTTTTTATAAAAATATATGTTTACACTGTATATGTACAGTGTGATTTTTTTAGTGTGCAACATATGGGGATTTTTTTTAGTAATAGCACAACCCAAATACAAACAAGGCCAAAAGTCGGTGCATATCTGATAATCATATTAGGTGCACTTAGAATGGTTGCAAGTCAAACAGCATACAGGGTAGCTCAAACAATATCAAAGCTGTACTGTAAAGTATCCTTATTTTAGAAGATTCAGCAAAATGTTATAGAGAAAAGTTCTTTGGAGTTAAAAGTTATGCCTAAATACCAAAACATAGCCTCCTAAGATTTTTTTTACTTTTTTTCGAAAAAAATCTATAATTCCTATATTTTTTTTTATTTTGCATAAGCAGTCAGTAAATGACTTAGGACTTTTAAGAATTTTTTGATATAGGTGAAGGGTAGTTTTCATAGGAATGTGTATCGGATGTGTTGTAATGTATAAACTTATAAGTTATTAAGAATAGAAGAAGTAGGGTTTTTTTTGTATGGATATTTCCTGGTCCGTAGTAATGAAATTTGAACGGATGTGAAATAAACTAGTCAAAACGAAATAAGGACCACTTTTGAAAACCCATTTATTTTTAATGAATTTTGAATAACCCAGGTAAAGTGTTTATTTCCATTCACAATATAAATTTTTTGTGCACACTTTATTTGTTTATCTATACTTATTGTAAATGAAAATAGTCACTTTACCAGGGTTATTCAAAATTTAATGAAAACCTGCTCTTAAAAGTGGTCCTTATTTCGTTTTGAATAGTATAATTTGAATTGGGAAAAATAGAAGTGGCTGTCAGAATAGAAAGATATTTGCTTATTTAAATTTTTGGTTTTAAGTATAATCTATATATATAAAAATTATAGCCACTTTTCGTTGTAATTTTATAACTCAAGAACGGGCTCACCTAGCCAAACCAAATGTTTAGGCTTTGTTCGGACTATTTATTAGATGGTTTATGTGAAGTTTGCACAAAATCGGTCGAGCGGTTCTTCATTTATCACATTTTTTGTAATAAATGAATTATTCAATAAATGGAGGATCATTTTGTTAATGGGGATTTTGCTGTCAAATTGAAACTTTTTTCAGCGTTGACAGTACCAGCATGTTGTTATGTCATTAATGTGGTCATTTCATTACTAATGGCGTTTCCCATTGGTAGATCAAGTGCGAAACTAGTGCAATTTTTTCTATCTTTGTCTTTTTCTTCTACAGGCCGATTAAAAGGATGCAAATACACTCGGTGCGCACTGAATCTACTAATCGGAAACGCCATTATTTTATTTATTTATGAAAAAAATTTGCTAAGCCCGCATACGGCGTCATCTCTTATAACCGATATCAAGTTTATTTTGTATTTTGTATACCGCGCCATCTCTGATACCTGGAACGAAGCTCGGCATTGCAGATACAGTAGAACAATGCTGCTCAAGAACTGGAGCTATTTCGAACAGAACTATTCCACTATTCCACTATTTCGATCAGATAAAGTGGTGCAGAAAGAGTAGATCAGATAGAATAGTGCAGATACAGTAGAACAGATGGAGTATTGCAGTGCAGATAAAATGAAACAGGGCAGCGCTGGAGATTTTTTTTGTTTTCTTTACATTCTCTGAACATTCCTGTGCCTGAGTTTATTCATTTGGTGGTACACTTTACAAGAATAATGCCCACAAGCTGCCTAAAAAAGGATGATGTAAAATTTTAATTTTAGGTAACTTCTGATCCAGAGAGTAAACATTAATTTTCTTCAACCAAAGCCAAATTCACCATCGAAAAAAACTGAATTTAATTCAGCTAATAGATACGTTAACACAACATTTAATAGGTATATTTAATAATTCAGAGGCGGTACGAAGTTCGCCGGGTCAGCTAGTAAAATATAATTTAGTAAACCTCAATAGTTTGTTCTTCTCTTTTGCGAATAGACCCCCTCCTCAATTTTATAGGTAGCCGCTCAAGGAGATAAACACCATCAATATACCGCTCGCCATTTACCATCTAACTAATCAAATAGAGTACTTGAGGGCCTTTTGCTACAACATTGAAGCACTAACAAAGCGCTAAACGATGCTCATCAAGAGAAAAGTGCATGTGTTGTTAATGTATTTGAAAACTTGTTTATGTAACTCTTTTGTGTTCCTCAGGCCTGCCACGCTTTCATTCTATATAGAATGGTTGAGCTTTGTCTGCAAGGACTCGCACTCTAGATACACCAAGGATACACCATTCCGGAGAAAAAATGAGATTGTGCCTCTGACGAATGACAAGAAACTCCAGCCGCTTTACGATTTCATAGAATCCTAGATGGGCAGTTCGTCGATTCCTACCCTCACGCGGTAACGTGATCCTTATGGTGGATTGGAGTTGATCCTGTGAAGTCTAAATTTGGGTCCGAAAACAACATCATTTTTGGAGGAATCAAAATAAAAAAATTAAAACAGTTTAAAAATCAGTCAGTGTCCGGAAACATGGCAGACCGCTTGCTAGACACTGGCTTAATTGCCTCTTTGAGTGCAGAAGCCAAGTTAAAAACTCATTAAAGAGAATGAAAAAAACTTGCTTTTAATTATAGTTATTGGAAGTTTCTTAAGTGTTTGACTTAATCTCTGCTAAAAAAACCTCGAATGCATGCAGTTCGTGAGCCGAATATTATTTTGAAGAGAGAGTGTTAGCTGGATTCTCCTAAATCCACTTTGCGAAAGCAAACACACGGACGCTTGGGCCAATAAAAAAATGAAGCTCAACTCTCACATTCCCCGGGTCCACTGCTAGGGCATATACAAACGTTTAACGAGGATTAAGTGCGAGAACAAATCTCTAAATCTGGAAGTCTGGCAATGTTGTTTTTCCCCCACATCCCAGGACCGAACAGGTGGCCGCACGTTGCTATAAATACAGCCAGCGGCCCTGGGAATAAGATCGATCATCAGCGAACGAGTTATGAGGTTGGTGCATCCGATAAAATAGATTTGTGTGTTTAACGTGTTTTCAAGTAAACGGAGCGCATTTTGGTATTTTTTTGAATTAATAATGGGTTTAGTTGGTTAATATGCGTGCCTTGGAATTATCATTTCGTTTAATTTTGAATTTAATTGACAAAGCTGGACTTATTATTCATTTGCATCTTTAATTTTGGGTTTGGGTTATTATGAGCTTCTTTTTCAGTAACCATAAATATTCATCTTGTCCTTTTTTTTTAGCAACTCTGCTCTAGCATTCGACATATATAGTTTTTTTTTAAATTGTTAATTTTTAATACATTTAGCTTTGTGAATGCCCCTCTGTACCAGCTCGATCGAGTTTTTTCAAAGTGCAATATTAGTCGTAAACATTTTATTTCTCCCCCACCACCCAATAACCGAAACTTGCTAATAGCAGAAAGTCAGCTCCGAAAGGATCCCAAAGAGAAGTTTCCTTTAGCATCCATGGGTTAACCGAAGAGGCATATTGAATCTCCAGGGAATGTAAGAGAGGCTGACAGACCCCCGAGTCTTGGTAGTTAGAGATCACGATGGGATTATTTATTCACGATGCGATTATTTATTCGCAATTTTTCCCGTACCTACTGTAAATTGTTTTGTGGATCTTTTTCTTAAGTGCGAATGAAATACCAACAGAAGAAACTTTTGAACCTTACGGGAACTATGATAAATCACAGACAAGTCAATTTAGTTGTTTCAAAATGCTAATCGGTTCGACCTCGGGCAATTAAGTACCTAATCATATTATTTTGAGAACGAGCTATTTTCGAGCTTAAAGTTGGTTCGTTATAGCAAGGTTAAGTTGAGGATATAAACCAGGATATATAGTATCTGCCAAAATAAACAGTACTGAACATATAAATTATATCATTTATTAATTTGTATCATGCGTGTATGTTCAAAAAATGCATCATAGCGACGCAAAAAAGCTTCATAACGATTCTGCAAATCATTAAAAATATTTTTTGTCATATGCTCCCAAAAACAGCTATTTTACGGACTCATTCAAGTCCGTAAAATGCTTCTTTTTAGGATTTTTTTTTCTTTCTGGATGCACCTTTATGATTTCAAAAGTTAAGGAAAATTTGCAAATTTTAGCGTTCTGAAGAATTCTAAAAAGCGTATGACAAAAAAATAGTGTTCGTCACACGTACCTAAGCGAAGTTTTTCAGGACTCATCTGCTATTCCGGACTCGGCTGACGCCTCGTCCGGAAACAGCAATGATTCGTCCTGAAAAACTTCATTTTAGGTACTCGTGACAAAAATAACTATATTAGGAGTGGTTGCTGAAATTTTTTTGAGACCTATTTCAAACTTGAGCCTTTATTCCTTCCAAATCCGTATGACCGGAAATAGTGCTCTGCTCTACTAAGAAAAGTGTTTCTTAAGTTGAAAGATACATAATGACGAAGATTTTAACCTTTACTTAATGTCAACCTCATAACTAATCCCAAGTAAGCGAAATATGATAAATGCAACTTGAGTACGCAATTATTCCGTACATAAAATGAGTGACCTAACATCCGAGGTAATTGAGAAATATGGAATTTAGAATATTTCTAACTCCATAATAGCAATTTTCTGTGTGTCTTTGTTATGTAATTCCTTCTGAAAAAATAAAATAAAGTTGCGTAAGGCAATAATCCATTGATTACCGAAAAAATTTGAATAAAAAGTCTCGTGATTATAGTTTTATTTGAGTTTGCATTTCGAACCCCCTCGTGATAAGTCCTTTTTAATTTTTTTAAAAGTAATGGTTGTTCATGGAATGTCTCTATTACTTAGGGTTTTACCGGGGAGCCGTTTTTTTCCGAGCAGCTGTTTTTTTCGAGGAGCTGTTTTTTTCCGAGGTGCCGTTTTTCTCAAGGAATCCATTTCAATAAGCCCATATCTCGGGACATAGAGCTCTTGAAGTGATTTTGTAGGAATCTCCCTTTGTACGGGAAAAACCTTTTTGATAGATCGCTGATTCTTGAATAATATGATGTCTTGTTTATGTTAAAAATTATTTATTGCCAATATATTCACTAATACATGGAGCTAAGGTGTGGAAGATTATAATGATCGTGATGGTTTTTAAAAACTGAATAAATTACAATTATTATAACAAAAAAGAAAAAAAAATAATGGCTGGAGACAATTAGCAAATCCGCCCGACCCTTTATGCTTGGTAGTGAAAAAAATGACTAACTACACTTTATTTTTTTCCAAGATAAATTTTGGCATTGTCAACTTTGAAACATAAACAATGCCGCTAATGCCGCTTATTGTAAAACTGATGTCAACCTGCAGAAACACCTCATTTTGCGACCAATCAGGGTCAAGCGTTATTGTTTATGTTTCAAAGTTTTCAATGTCAAATTCTATCTTGGAAAAAAATAAAGTGTAGTAGGTACACTGATTTGATAGAGCACCTGAGGTCTGTTCGGTTGCCTTTTGTCTCTATCACCTATAAGTATGATAAGTAATACATTAAAATAAACTTAAACTAAAAACGTAGGGATGTGATTTTTAAATAAAATCACAACATATTCCCCCTTTGTGAAAGGCTAGCTTTCGAACATTCAAAATCATAAAAGCAACATAAAAATAAAATATGCTGCAAAAAAAAATAAAAATGAAAAATATAAAGTTAAATCTAATAAATTATAATTTCACTATCGATTGTTTGTTAGTCTTGCAGTGGTAGCAAACAAATTTTAGAGATTGGCGCTTTATATCACCACTACTAGTTTTTAACTTTACAACGCGCACTATTGAGTCTGTCCCTGGAAACACTTCGATTACACGTCCTAACTTCCAGTATGAGGGTGGAAGATTCTCGTCCTTGATTATGACTAAATCACCGCATTTCAAATTTTTACGTTGAGTACGCCATTTGACACGTTCTTGTAAAGTGGTAATGTATTGTGTGGACCACCTTTGCCAAAAGTGCTGCACCTGTTGTTCAATTCTTTCATAATGCGTTATCCTATTCTTAGGTACTTCCCTCAGATCAGACTGGGGAAAGGCAGTTAAAGGCTCGCCAATTAAAAAATGACCAGGTGTTAAGGCACTTAAATCATTGGGATCACTTGTCAATGGTATCAAAGGCCTTGAATTTGAAACTGCTTCTATTTGGATAAAAATGGTTAATAAAGATTCATTAGTAAGATGAGCATTTCCAACTATTACTTTGAGGTGGAATTTAACTGATTTCACGCACGCCTCCCACAAGCCACCAAAGTTTGGACGGTTAGGTGCTGAAAAATGCCAATTTATGTTATTTAATGTTAAAAATTCTGTAAATCTGGCATCTATGCGAATTTTCCTAATGGTATTTTTCAACTCCCTTGCGGCTCCAACAAAATTTGTGCCGTTATCAGAATATATTTCGAAAGGAATACCTCTTCACGAAGAAAATCTTTTAAGACAATTTAAAAATGCCTCTGTAGACAAATCACCTGCTAATTCTAGATGTATGGCCTTAGTTGTAAAACAGACGAAAACGCATAAATAGCACTTAACTAGAATACGATTCTTGGCCTTACCATCCTTCACGAAGAAAGGTCCAGCATAATCTATGCCAGTTACAAAAAATGGACGGGGAGTCAACCTATGTTGAGGTAGATTTCCCATTTTATTTGATAGAGTTTTTGGATTAGATTTGAAACATGTGACACAATTACGCAATATCTTTTGGGTTACACGTCTACCATTAATTGGCCAGAAGTTCAAACGCACACTAGCTAAAGTGGCTTGAGCTCCTGCATGCAAATTTCTTTTGTGCTCATATAGGATTATTAATTTTGTCAGGTGTGAATCACTGGGTAGAAGTTTAGGATGTTTTTTATCGAAGGAAAAATTTGATAATTTGAGACGTCCTCCCACTCTAATCAGATCACTTGAATCTAATATGGGATTTAAAGCAATAATTTTGCTCTTGGAATGCAAAGGTTTAGAAGCCTTTAAATTTTTCAATTCTTCTGCAAAGCACAAAGATTGGACTATTTTACAAATAAAGCAATCCATGATAGTACTATGGTTGAATCAGTTGAAAATCTATTTTTAAGGAATTTACTATTCTTTGGCTCAGGCGAGTCAATAAAACAGCTGCTGAAAGTTTTAAACGAGGTAATGAAATGGTCTTGAGTGGTGCGACTCTAGATTTTGCACAAATTAAAGAAACCTGAGTCGTGCCTGAATCATCAATTGATCGTAAATAACAGCATGCGCCATATGCCTTGTTGAGGCATCACTGAAACCATGAAGTTCTATCTTGATTGGGTTGCTACACAAAATATGTCTTGGAATTTTGATGTTGTGAATTTCTGGCAATTGCGCCTGAAAGGATGTCCAAACATTCAAGATGTCAGTGGGAACGTCTTCATCCCAATTTAAACTTTCCTGCCAGAGGACTTTAAGCAAAGTTTTTGCCTTGATGACACAAGGACCAATGAATCCCAAAGGGTCAAATATTTCAGCAACAGTGGCTAAAATTGTCCTTTTCGTGATTTTGTTTTTGTGGGTTAAATTAACTGTATATTGAAAAAAGTCTTCTTGGGAGTTCCAAGTTAATCCGAGAGTTTTTGTGGGTTTTTCGTCAGTCATAATTTTTTGATTCGTGGATGATTTTTTGTCAATTATGTTGTCTAGAAGCCTGTCATTATTAGTTACCCATTTTCGCAGTCTAAATCCTGCAGTTCTGAGAATTTTGTCGATATCAGGAATAAAAGTTTGCCTTCTTCTATGGAATCGCAACCTGAAAGCAAATCATCTACGTAGAATGAGGATATTATGACGTCATGCGCTCTTGAAAAAATATTTTTGTTTTCAATTACAATCTGCTGCAAAGACCTGATAGCCAAAAAGGAAGCACTAGAAGTGCCATAGGTAACAGTATTAAGCTGATAATGATTTATACCTTGTGATGAATTAAATCTCCATAAGATTTTTTGAAGAGGTCGGTCATCTTCCTGTACCATTACATATCTGTACATTTTTTCTATATCTGCTGTTACTGCATATTCATGACACCGGAATCGCATTACAATGTCCATGAGATCGCTTTGTGTTTTTGGTCCGACTTTCAAAGTGTGATTGAGGGAAAGCCCAGTTGTTGATTTCATGGAGCCGTCAAAGACGACTTGAAGTTTTGTAGTTGTAGCTACTAGATTCCTTGATTACTCCGTGGTGAGGTAAAAAGAAATTCTTGTTGTCGCGTGTTAAGTTTCTATAAGAATTACTGATTTTGGACATGTGCCCCAAGGAAATGTTAATGAAGGCGTCATATTGAGCTTTCAACGATGGGTTCGAATTGGGGCGCTTTTCTAAATAGTAAACCTCTTTAAAGCCTTGTCGAATGAATCACCCAACTCACTTATATTGTTTTTCAATGGAAGTTTTACAACAAAATTGCCCGATGGATTTCGAGTGGTGTGTTTAAGAAAATGTTCTTCACACTCTTTTTTTTCTGATGATTTTAGACAAATTGGGGCCGCTTCCTCAAGGAGCCAAAATTTCTCAATTTCATGAATTGATACATTACTGTTAATAGAAAGATTGCAAATGGATGAGTTATGACTGGAAACTGATAGAGGACCCGAAACTATCCACCCAAGTAGAGTTTCTTGTAAAATAAGGCCATTATTGGTAATTTTCAATTGATTGGGACAAATCAGAGTCCAAAAATAGAAAGCTCCAATTAGCATGTCGATGGGAGATGTTTTGTTAAAGGCATCGTCTGTCATTACGATAGCTTTGGGAATGTTCAAATTTTTTGTGTTAAAAGAAAATTCTGGTAGATTTTTGGTGATTTTATCTGTGACAAGACAAAGATACATTTGTCAGGGAAAAGTTATTTAACATGGAAAATGTATCTACTTGGACTCTTTTAAATATTTTTGTTACACTGCTGCCAAATCCCTCAACTGTATGCTTTACCTCAAATTCCTCAAGATTAAGTTTTCTGAGTAAGTTTTCAGACATGAAATTTGATTGGGAGCAGTTATCGAGCAAAACACGACAAATATATGGCTTGTTCGAGTTGTCATATAGGTATAGTTACCTTTGCTGTGGGTAAAATGACGTATGGTTCTTAGGTGATGGTGAAGGTGTTTGTAGGTGCATTTGTCACAGAAAAAGCCTGTGAATTTCCTTGATATTAAGTGCTAGAACTAGCAAGTGCTTGTGCTTCTTGAACCGATGGCAAAAGCGGCAAATTTGAATTGTGTTCATTTGTGCGAGAAATATCCTCATTAGTGTTGTTTTTATTAATGTTCAATAAAGAATTATGACGACTAGAGCATTTTCTGCAGGTGAATTTGCTCTTGCAATCTTTTACTGTATGTCCCTGACGTAAACAATTTGTGCAAGCATTGATTTTGCGGACTCTGTTAAGCCGATCACCTGGACTAAGTTCCTGAAATGATGGACAAGAATAAATGGAATGATCCTTCTTATACAAGGGACAAGAATTTGTTGCGATTGCGAAGCTTGAACTTGTATTGTGTTTATGATAAGTGTTTCGAGGGTTGTTGTTGCTGGGGGGTTTATTTGCTGGTTGGTGAGAATGGATCAATGAATGGATATTTTCAAGCATTTGGCAATGTCTATTGAGAAATGATGTTAATTCGTTTAAACTGGGTGTGTATGTCTGTAATTGTAAAAAAAAGTCTTCCCATTGTCTTGGATGCAATATGAAAAATGATTATGGTGTCCCAATGTTTCACTGGCAAACCCAATGATTCTAGAGCTTGTAAATGTTAACTAAAATAATTTATCAAAGTTCTTAAGGTGACCGACGATTCCTTGTGAATAGATGGAATGTCAAAAATCGCTTTCATGTGACTTTGGACTATAATTTTATTATTTTGATACCTATCGCATAAAAGAGTCCATGCTCTGTCATAATTAAGTTCAGACACTTCTAATAATTGAGAAATGTTTGCAGCCTCGCCCTTCAAACAAGATTTTAGGTACCAAAATTTTTCAATTTTGCTCAAGGTACTGTTACTATGAATCAAAGATTTATACGTATCTGAAAATTGCAATCATTGGTCATACACCCCTGAAAATTCAGGAAATTTTGGTAAATTCATGTTAATGTCTTCAATATTCTATTCTATATTTTGTATGATCAACATCCACATCATATAATTCTAGCACAGCGTATACAAAAACAATCAGCAGGCTAACTCAAGTGTAATAAAGGAATTCATGGTCGGGATGTCACTAGCGGCCATTTTGGGATACGAGATAGGGCCTGATTAACAATAATTTAGGTTTTTTCTTTCGTGTCACAGAGTCGTATTCGCTTTAAATAAGCTAATTTATAATTACTCACATATAATAATATGTATAATTAGTAATTTATCATTATTATTAAATATACAACAATGATAACAGATAACACCATAAATGACAACACGAATATACTAAAATCACTTTGAAAATCATAACTAAAATTCCGCTCTACACTGCACGCCTATGACCTCTGTCAGAAATAAACAGATAAAATAAAATTTCGGCGTCCCTGCCGTTTAATGACAGGATGGTATCCCCTAATGGCGGCGTGCGCAGAAAAGATGCGCGTGAAATTTAGCCTGCTGATTGTTTTTGTATATGCTGTGATTCTAGGTCACCTTGAACACCTATGAATAATGCTTGTAGCCTCTCCAATCTGCTCTGAAGGTTGTAAATTTTGTTATTATCTGAAAATGAGCCTTCAAAATCTGAAAACCTATTTAATGCTTCAAAAATCTTTGTTCTGGTACTCTTAAGACCCTTGATTTTAGTAAGAAATAGCTCTTCATTCTGTGTTTTAGTATTTGGCATGTTTGATTAACTGTCAAAACCTTGTCAAAACCAATAAATGCAATATGTATTGAATTTTCTGAAAATGTAGAATTTGAACAACAAATGAAGCAACCTAACTAATTGGCTTGTGTTTCCAATTAATAAAGATTGATGATGTAATAATATAAGAAATTATGATAATGATTGATTGAGTATACCATCAGCTCTTGGACTTGGAGAGCTAAATTCCTGTTCTTGTTTACGCGTCTTCTTGTTAAAGCACTCTGCTCCAATGGCTGATGATGGATGAACGATTTGACGTTGATTTTGAAACTTGGAACTTTTTCCAATGCCAATTTCTTGCTCGTTCCTCTTCTGTTTCTCTTCTATCACTAATAAACCTTGGGAACGATACTTGAAGGACCTGCTTGCATGAAAATCTTGAATATATCGGCTAGATTGTTTATGTATCTGGCTCCTGACCATGTAGGAATCTCCCTTTATACAGGAAAAACCTTTTTGATAAATCACTGAATCTTGAATAATATGATGTCTTGTTTATGTTAATAGCTATTTACCTAACAAGTAATTAATTTTTCCGCACGCGGCTGCCGTTCACCGAACTCCGCTACGCTTCGTTCGGTGAAGCAGCCGAGTGCGGAAATAGTTATTTACCTAACAAGTGCGGAAAGTGGTACTTTTCCGCACGAGACGGCAGTTGCACGTACGACGCGGAGCAGAGTTCGGGCAAGCCGTCGAGGGTGGAAAAGACATTTTCCGCAAGAGTTAGGTACAATATTTCTCCTACGAGTGCTTTTGTCCATCTTATTTATCAAAAAAAAATTTCCAATATGCAAAGATTTTATAATGATGGTACAAAATAGCACATAATATAAAATAATATATAACATAAATCATTTATTTGATCCTAAATATCTTCATTTTTAGCAATACAAAAATCGTGCGGAAAAGTAACTTTTCAGCACGATTTTACTTTTCCGCACGATTTTACTTTTCCGCACAATTTTTTTATACACAAAAAAATAATGGAACCGGATTTTTTTATCATGATCCTTGGCCTATAACTAAATTGGCCAAAAAAATTGTTAGGATTCCCTACCTTCGCGGGGCTATGCCACCCAAAATAGGGGGCCCTGGACTACCGTATTCTACCATTTTGTTGGAATGGAGGCTTGTATAAAGTTTCATTAATAACTTTTGATGTTTTTTATGAAATCTGTTCTATAGTCAATTAACGAAATTATTTGATTTTTTTTTTGATATGACTTACATACACAAAATCCTTCATTCTGGACACCGAGGAGATGGTGGAATAATTAACTTCCGTTTTATCGAATTTCTTATATATTTGTCTTTGCCTAACTTTTAATATTGACATATTTTAGGAATGTCAATTTTGTTATTCATAGGCAATAATCTGAACTGAAGTGAAGGTTGGACAACATGTTCTAACTTTAAAATATTTGAGTAAGTACCTATATCGTCGAAAATTGATCAATTTTTAACCCTGGGTCCCATAACTTATATATTTGAGGATTTCTATTATATCTCCTGACCATTTAACTGTTATACAACCCAATTTTCGATTTCATACAGGTTCAAGTTGATTTTATTGAATTTATTTTTTAGGCAGAAGCTGACCATATTTATCAATAGTAATATAACGAGTGCAATGGAAATTATCGATAATTTTTGAGGAATTTGCCCGAATGCATTTTTAGTTGAAAAAGAGCCTTTTTCAGTTAAAAATGCATGAGTGCAAATTCGTCAAAAATTAAGAATTTCATGAATCAAAAATTTAATTTTTTTGTCAAAAAATGTCAAATCACCAGTTCTCGCACCAGTTACTATGCAATTATCCGATAATCTGCACTAGTGCAAATTATCGCGTAATTCCAATCTGATTGGCTCGAATCAACAATCAAAACATGTCAGTTTATTGTTGGAATGTCAGTTTTGACAGATGTATGAAATTCTCGAATGTAATACCACAAGAGGTTTCAGGATTACCGGATAATACTTATATCTGTCACGAAACGCGTTACGCAGCAACACCACGACTCCAAAAGAGGAGTGGTGTTGCTGGTAACGCTTTGAGTGCCAGGTAAAAGTATTAGGTAATCCTGAAACATCGAGTGGTATTCAAAAGGTTATACAACGAACTAAACTTTAATACTTTATTAATTTTTATTATTATTAATAACAAATTTCCACCAAGCGCGATAATCCCAAAAGGCTTATCACTTTTTAAGCCTTTCGTGTCATATGGGAATAATGTACAGTGAGTTGTATAATCAATACAATTTTCAATCATTTATTTTTTTTAATTATTTTTCTGGAAACTCAATTCTTTATATTTTCCCTTCATGATAATGGTATGGCCAGCAACTGTTAATGAATTTATATGGCAAGTATATTGAGGTACATTGTAATTTTAGCTTTTTTGTTTCGAATTTGATGAAACTGATTGAGAGTTAACATCTATTTATTGATTTTAGTTAAAGTGTTTTACCAGCAATTCATTTCATACTTTGAAATAATTCGTACGTGATTTTTGACCTCACTTTGAAATAGAATACGCTAATTCAATTTGAAATTTACTCAATTGTTTTATTGGTTTACCTATGTCAAGATTTTGTTAAGCTATATGCCTTATTTATTTCCTTTTCAGAATTATCAACTACCGTTTTGCTGATTTTTTTTTTTTTTTTTTCAGGTGTGATTCTGAATTTTCACTCTTCCCTATTTTATGTAATTTAATTTATATTTTACAAAATTGCAGCTTCTTCTTATCCTTTTGAGAAACTCTCCCTTATTGTTTCTTAAACATTTTTTCTCCATATTTCAACAAAGAAAGTTAGCAATTTTTGAACGGCCTTCCTTTAATTTTCTTTTCCATTTTCTCAGCGAGGCCATTTGAGCGGCAACTTGCAAGACTTCCAAAATGTATCCCTATAACCCATAATTTCACCCTCTAAGATAAACAACAGAGAACCAGGAGTGCCTATCAGTTTCGAAGTGCGACACTAACTACAGAGCGATGGAACAATTATGCTGGTTTAGTGTTAATTGGATTAAACGGCAAGTTTCGAGCAATATGAGTAATAATTCACGGCTGATTTAATTCCACAATACAAATTGTGCGAATAGAACTTCCATATAAAATTATCGGCATGCAATTTTTAGTGCCCATATAATTCTGAATTTTTTAAATTTGTCTAATAAAATAACATTTAAAAAATATTGTTAGATAAAAATTTGTGATTAAGATGCTGTCATATTCTACAGAGGAACACTCTTGAACTTGGTAATTTTTCATTCAAGCATGGTTGTCAGTAAATGCTCTCCGGTTATTTTCATATTTTGTTTAAAGTGCCCGACACCGAAGGTTGCGAAATTAGGAAAATAAACTCATCCTGTTGTTGACAACATGCTTTCATGAAAAATTATCGATAAATAATTTTAATGCACGGGTTTAATCACTTCCGAAAAGTTGCATGTTGATTTAGTAGTTCGCATAATAGTTCAGTGGCGGCATAAACATTTCGACAGTAAAAGGTCCAAGGCTAAACGTAGCTCAAGACAAGTTGGAATTCTACCTACCATATCTTTGAAGACTGAGACTGACGCGCCTTTATTACTCATTTCATGTCCAAGTCAGGTTTCTGTAAAACAATAAATGCAATAAAGCCACATTTGTATGCTTTAAAATAAGATAGCATACTTTTTAGCTTAACTCAAGAAATAAACTATTGTGCACCCATGGTTTATTTTCCAAAATACCAAATTAACTCCACAATAATTGGCCCATTATTTACTGCAGAAGTATCGATTGTATCTCAGTTTGCTTCTCTAATATGAAACTGTATCTGAAAGTTTGTGAGGGTGGTATGCCACAGCACTTAGGCCACAGAAGGCCCATTGTGCGCCTTCAGATGAGGAGAGGTCATCCTTAGCTCGTCATCCAGCCTAGCGATTTAACGTAGGCAATGAGGCCTCTGATCTCTTCTAGGGATGGGTATAATTGGCCTAATCTGGCTCAGCGTATTAGCGAGAGTAGTGCAGTCACAAATAATGTGATCTATCATCTCTTCTCCTTGATTACAAGCCCTATACAAGGATTTTTAAAGGGGGTGTGACCCAAAAATGAAAGTATTATTGCAAAAAGATCCTAGAATAAATATTTAAACCGCATCTTGCTACGATGGTCCGTTTTCGAGTTAGGGCGGTTTAAAGTTACAACTAGGTCTTTGTGACGTCACACTGGATTATCAGGTACAGTATTAACACGCGTAAGAATTTTTCAAAACAAAAGACAATTATCACCTAGAGCGAATGGCAACCACTTAAAGTATAGGGTACCGGTTCACTGACGACTGAACGAACAGAAGACTGCAATTCCGGCGGTTGTGACATCACAAGTTCCTGCATAATTTATCTCCACAAGGAATTTTCTCGGAGACTATTTTCAATATAGGACTGCGGTTTTCACGAGAGATCTAAGAATTTTTTTCTTGATTTAAGTCGTTTTTTAGGCTCATGCCCGATTCTCATTAATAGACGTAGTCTTTACATAGTCAACAACAGTTTCTGGCAGCGTTGCCATTCCTCATGATTTTACATGAGATCTCATGTTTTCATTGTCCATCTCATGCTCTCATGCTTCTAAGTAAAAATCTCATGATTTTTTATCTTATGGTTTGACATTAAATAATGTTGGTTTTTTGCATTTTGTCGTGAATATTTCTGGTTATCAGTTTCAAAACTTAAAATAGGTGATGCTAAATTCATGTAGTTTAATTAAACCACATTCAAGTGCTACATGTAAGAGGATTTTTTCACAAAGTCCAAAAACCGCCTAAACCCAAAGAACAATAGCTGGTATTTTAAGAACGAAACAATATATTGGGTCCAATCAATAACTGTACCAAATTTTACCATTGATAACACATTTATAAATAAATAAGACGAAACCCAATATATACAGCACCAATGTAGTGGAAAAGTATAGACATTTATTTTAAAATCTTTAATCTGTAATTGAAGGAAACACAAATGTTCCTTCTGTCTTCTGTACTAAGATAGGTTCCCTTTTTTTTGTGATGTAATGTATTTTCATCGATACCTAGTTTGTTTTATTTTGATTGTTTTTTTTGACCAAAGAAGGTATGAAACAAGATCACGAGTTTTAAACAACTGTTTATATTTATTTTTTAATGGCCCCTCATGTTTTCAGCTATTTTAAAAATCTCATGTTTTTAATGACTCAAATTTCATGCTATAGAAGTTTTAGGCCTGGCAACACTGGTTTCTGGCTCGCTGCAGCTTTATCTAGGTAGCTTAGCAGTTCCTTGGATAAGTTGCAGTCAACCGTATTGTCCCTGTGGGAGCGTTCTTTGATCATCTCTTTGGGCGCCGACATGGTCAGCCCCACAAAGGGCTTCGGTCCAAAAAGCTGCAGCCTGGCGGCCCTCCTAGCCAGAGCATCGGCAGCCCGATTGCCTTTGCTGTGATCATGTCGTTGATCCAGCTGACTACCACCGTGTTTTTTATTGATGCCTCTGTGAGGGTACGGTGGCAATGTTGTACTAGTTCTGACGTGAGTCGTGGTTTAGATAAAGCTAGTACTGTTTGTCCGTATAGATGTGAACTATCTTGTCAGTGATATTGTTACTGACTATCTGTTCTGCAGCGATAGTTATACCAGTAATTAAGGTTTGTAGGACATTTGGAATAGCGCCGAGGGCTATTTTGTTAGGTTCAGTTTGAGGGCGTAGCAGTATACACTACATCCCTAGCCTGTTTCAGTTTTGGATCCGTCAGTGTAGATGTTACTCACCCTTGCATCTGCCACTGTGTTGTTATCAATGCCTTTCGTGTTGATTGCGTAGTGCTTTTTGAAGACGAAATATGGAGTTGCAGAGTACAACATGGCTTCCAACAGTGGAAGTGGATTCGTTGTCTCGCGCCATATGCGGGCTCTGTGCAAACCGACTTCTGCACTTGGTTCTATACTAACAGTGCTGAAGCGCATCTTTGTGGTTGAAGCAACCTCCTTGACATCATAAATATCTAGGAGCGTCAAACATAGAATTACTTCAAAAGCCCTAGTTGTTGCGGCTTCGGAATCTGGGCCCTCTGCTCGGCTTTATGACCCCAGACAATAGCTCCATAGGTAAGAATGGGCCTGATGATGGCTGTATAGATCCACATAACTCCCTTGGGGTAGCACCCCCAGGTCTTACCGATGGTACGTTTACACTGTTTATAGGCGATATAAATGCTTTCTATATTCTTTTAGTGATATGAGACTTCCAAGTTAGTTTGCAATCGATTGTCACTCCAAGATATTTGACTACGACAGCGAAGCTTAGTTTGGTACCTATCTAATAAGTCTGGGTGCTGGCGGAAGTACCAGTTTCTTTTTTTTCCTAAATAGGAAAATTTCAGTCTTTCTGGGGTTGATGGGCGAGTATATTCCGTGCACCATCTTTGTATAATTCGAAGAGCATCTTGCATGAAACTGTATTGCTGGTATTAAAATTTATTTCCCACATTTGGTGCGTTGTAACATTGTGAATGTGATTGCTAACTTTTTATCCACTCCACTTTAGTAGGTATTCAATTGACCGTACTGAGTCGTATATCGTATATGATAGTTATGATACGAACTTATTCCTACGTCATACCTCTTTTTCATCTTGTAGTTGTCGAATTCTTGCCCAGATCAGATTAGGATGGTTACTTAAACATAATCTCTCCGGCCGGTATTTCTCCTCTAGTCACTACTGCAAGTTCACACAGATTAACAACTAAAAACGACAGATACAACAGTAAACAAATAATTTGCGATCCAACATCCGTAAGGTCGATTTTTGCATGAATTGTAGGTTGCCAATAATCTGATGTGATTTTCAATATTAAATATCTTCACGTATAATTATTATTTCAAAATATGTTTTGAACATAATGTAAATGCTTTTTTCTCCGAATGACAGTAAAAGCGGCCTTTTAATGACACTTGACAGCATCAAAATTTGTATTTTTACTGCCTAGGCAGTAAAAGTGGACTTTTACTGCCTAGGCATTAAAAGTGACAGTGTCACAACGTTCCAGGTAACAATTTCACTCAATTTGGTATTTGAAATTGATGGTGACAGTGACAATTGTCAAAATAATTCAATTATTTGGATAAAAATAATTAAGGAAATAAATATAAAAAAGATGTCCATGTGGCTATGCCTCGGCTATGAAACACCAGCCGCGGCATTAAATCTTGTACTTTTCTGCCTAGTAAAACAAATAACTATTTTATATCCATCTTTGTTAAAACATAATTTAAATGCCTTTTTGAATAGGATAGTTGGTCTTTTTTAAATTTTAATTGGTGAAAATTCTAGAATAACTACAAATATATTGCTCGAAAAACGGCACATCGGCAACGTTGCATTTACGAGCAGCCAATCAGATGATCTTATGTGACTTATGTCATCCATAACGGATTTGGCAGTGTTGCTGTGAAGTGATAGAGCTGATTTGGTGATTTTGAGTGTTAACAGTGGTATTTTTGGATTTAAAACCGTGAAAAGTGTGGTTTATTATTTGTAAGGATTCTAAGCACATTTCAAGATTTCGGCGGTAAGACATTTGATCTCATTTTACTCGTGACATTGGCGTAGTTAGAGGATATTTTTGGTAATTTATTGTAGGTGAAACTTCTATTACATTCTGGACTTGCCGTCACTGATAGTGGTAAAATCGACATGCGACTGTGTTGCCGTTTTATGGGTCTATCTCTCTCTTACTTATGTCATGGACTAAAAGATGATAGTTTGTAAACATTGGGCGATTTCTAAATGGCATGTTTGGTATCTAGTTTTGTTATTAGTCTGAGCAAGTTCATGTAGTTCCAAAAAACCTTCTCCGTACACATTCTTCCTGATTTTGTCAAATTTTGACGGGAGTGATTTTGACAGTAGCTTAATTTCTAATACAGGAGTAGTGATAGGCATTTCGGAACCCGAAAAATAGTTTCTCACATTTTCTTTCTGTCTGGCAATCGAGAGAACAAAATGTTTATCGGTTTTCTGAATTTTCGAGCCGGAGGCAGGTATTGAAACCACCCGTATTTTCATCAGCTTACTAGCCACATTTATAGACAAAAAAAAAATATGACTCCACTCAACGGTAACCTATCTCACGGTCTATTAGTGCTGACACGCATTATTAGTGATATTGCTGATAATATTTTCCGGTATGCCGACTTTTAAGCCTCGTAAATGACTTTATCAATAAAGTTAGGTTTGCCGGAAACAAATATGCATTTTATTTCCTCACTTTTGACTAAATGTGCGTGTTCCATTATCAGTTTAGGGTCCACCGTCTACCCATCAGTTCATCTACTCAAGAACCCTTTAGTACCGGCATAACCGTTCAGACGATCCCATTCAATCAATCAAAAGGAAACCATGTTGTCGGCCGAAAATTGTCGAACCTCATAAAGAGTTCATCAGGACATGATAATCTATCAATGAAAATCTTTTATAATTTACCGCAGAATGTTCTCGATCGACTGACTGATTGTATAAAGGATTCTTTTTGTTTGGGTATTTTTCCTGTCTGTCTTGAGTTAGGTGTAATTGTTCCGATTTTCAAGAGTGGGGATAAGGATGATGCTTCAAACTACCGACCCATTTCTTTGCTTAACACTTTTCTAAAAATTATTGAAAGAATAGAAAAGACTAGACTTACAGATTTTTCCTAACAGAAAGACAGTTTGGGTTCCAATAGCAAAAAAGCACAAATGACGCAATGTGCTCGCTTTTGGAAGACCTATTCTTGGCCCTCAATGATGGTGAATTGATGATGATTTTTCACTGTGTCAATCACGGAACACTGCTGCGAAAACTGAGCCATAGTTAGAATGGCTTAGATCATATCTTGCGGGAAGCCAGATTGTTAGGGTAGCAAATTGTAACGATTCAGAACCTCAAAATTTGACTCATGCGCCGTCCCGCAGGGTTCTGTACTTGGTCCTATCCTTTTTGTTTTGTATTTAAATGACTCACCAGCCCTGGATATATTGAGGATATTTGTGATCTTTGCGGATGACACAATAATGCTTTGCAAACACGAGGACCCACTAATTTTAAGAAATATTATAGAAAACGATTTATAGGCGAGCGGCCAGGCGTTCTAAAGACGTAGTTTTTTTGATGAACCCAATATTGCGGTATAACTTTATGAGACCTAAAAAATATTGTAAATCACAACATTTTCTACGAAAAATTCTTATATGGCGACTTTTAGTTTTGGTCGAGATAAAAGTTATTCAGGAAAACGGAGAAAAATGGTCAATGGATAGGTTCTGTTTTTAAACCCTAATTACTAAAAAACTGATTAAGTCATAGGCGTAATATTTTCACGATTCTAAATAGTTCTCATTGCTCTTCATTATGACATGCAACATTTTGGATTTTTTTCATTTCTCAGACAAAAAGAAATAGCTTTCATCATTCAATCTTAAAGAGAAAATATATCTAATTATTTTCAACCTGGTCTAACTTCACTATTTGTTGAGATATAATTTTTTTCTTTAGACAAAAAACTGCGGAATTTCATTAGCTTCATTTTGTCTCAATTATTGTTTAATCTACAAATAATAATAACGTCAGCCAACGCCCTCGTCAGTACTTGACGCATGGCCTTCGCACGGGCGCACGTTCCAGGTGGTGCTTCTGTAGGAATTAAATGAAAAATAATTTAAAAGGTTTGAAAATATTGCTGATGTTCTTTTGTGAAAAACATTATTCTTTTTCAAAGAAAATGAAGAATGCCATAAAATAACAATAATATTTGACAGATAAGATATTGAATATTCCATAAAAGATTCAAAGAGACAGAAAAGAGGAGAAACTAAAGTAGTTACATATGCTATAATTGGCCCACGAAACGTCCCGAATTACAGAATTCTTCAACGAATAAAATGTCTTGATCAAATTCGTAAAACGGTATCTGATGTCTCTCTCAGGAAAATTGCCGCGTGGCAAAGAATTGATTAATTGATAGTTGCTGGAGGACTTCAAGACATGAAGACATGGGATAATGTAAAGTGTAATACCTAATTATGATCAATATAATTCATATTTTAGGTATCGAACTCCTCCAATACTGAAGGTTCTGTTTTACGTTGCAACAATGAAGAGGCAGACAGCAAGTTGATCTTCAACATTCTCAATTATTTATTATGGTAACGTCAGATGACACTGATGTTCTCATATTGTTAATGTATTATTATTGGAACGACGAAATGCTAAAATCGAAAGAAATCGAAGTAGGTATATGGAAAAAAGACATAGCACAAAATGGTTTGCCAGCTCTACACGCTCTGGTCGCTCTGACGGGCTGGGACACAACTAGTTCCTTTTATAAAATTGGAAAAAAGTCTGCTTGGGCCATTTATTTCCGCAATATTGACAAAACTGATTTAGACGAATTCGGGAAGGTTCCATTGGACGTAAGTTTAGAATTTGTCTCTTACCTCTACCACAAGGAAAATTGTAAGTTCCTTATTGGAATTAGACTGAAATTAACTCAGGAAACAAAACTGTCAGCAAAAGAGATACTTCCAACTGAAGATGCATTTTGTTTACATGTTTAATGACCCGTGCATAATAATTCAATTGGATTGCATCAGGTGGATTAATAGAGATAGCATCTAATCGGGTCCGTTAAGCTGGCCCCCTCCGCACTGATTTTTTTCTTCAAAACGCTAGCACACGATCGTTAGAGCTAGTACCACCTAGCACAAGCTGTTGTAGAGCTAGCACAGTCATAGTAACAAAAATATATCCTAGTTAGTGCGGGGGGGGCCAGGTTAACGCTAGCCCCCCCACCGCATTGTTTCAAGGCGCCATGAAGCTAGCACAGCTTCTTTGGAGCTAGCACAGGCTAGCACAATAAAAAAAAATGCTAGCACAACTATTCGTTTTAAAATAATAAGGCACAAATGCGGGGGGGGCCAAGTTAACGTTTGGGATTTTTTGGGAATTGGCCATGAAAACTGTTATGGAAGCTTGGTAAATAGCTAGCACAACCTAGCACAACCAGTTTCAGATCAATCAGAGTTTTGGAACCGAAGTTATTCCCTAATTTATGCAGGGGTGGGGAAAGTTAACGCTATTCGCTTCCTTGCCCGTTGTTAAGTCGCTTTAATGCTGGCACAGCTTTATTTGATTTAGCACAGCCTAGTACAACAAAAAAGAATGCTGGTACAAGTAGGTATACTTTCATGATAATTAGGCCATAATTGGGGGCGTGGGGGGTTTTCAACCTTTGGGGATCTTTTAGGGATTTGTCATGAGAACGGTTATAGAACCGTGGATAGTAGCCAGCGCAACGCTATAGCCTAGCACGTTCATTTTTCAATCAACCCAAAATTTAAATATAGAAATTATCCCCTAATTTATGCAGGGGTCGGGATAGACCTCTATCGCTTTACCCTTTCTCGTCCGTTTTTAAGTTGCTTTATTTACTTTTTAATCAATCATTTACATATAAAAAAAAAATACCTATAGTATTTTCAAAGTCAATTGGAACAAGGTAACAACTGGTGGCTGACTGGTCACTGATAATGTTCATAAGAAATGCACTGCCACTAGCCTGCCACCAGTTATACGATTTATTTTTACCTTGTTCAAATTGACTTTGGAAATACGGGGTGTCCCAATAGAAAGTGACCAATTTTAAATGCTTATAACTTATTTATGCATATAAGCCCTTGAAACCGGTCAGTTTCTATTGGGACACCCTGTACTATACCTACTTAGTTTTTATTTGAAGAAATAATTAGAAGTTATTTTTGTTTTTTTAATTGAAAATGTACGTTTAGCTTTTTTTGGTGGCAATTAAATTATTAACATTGAAAATGTTTATATTATCGCACGGGCACGTAGTATGAGTATGGGGTACGAAATTCGAAATTCTTGTGTTGCATTTGTTCCATAGGTACCACCGTCACCAAAAGTAACTGGGACACAAATAATGCACAATTATCTCCTGGACTAATTCTACTGTCATTCATTTCAATGCATTTAATGCATAATTTGACAAATATTTGACAATAAAATTCATATAGGACAAGAGCTAATGTGATGCTGTCCCAGTTACTTTTGGTGACGACGGTACGTCACAGAGTCGGGGAAGGGATACGAAACGCCACTGCTCGCAAGCAAGATTGAGCGGTGTTGCCGGATGATTTTTTAAAAATTTTAAATGGTATGCATGCCATATTAGGAAATGGTTAGTGGAAAGAAATAGGTAATAGTATATTATGCAATGAACGGTACGAACTGCCCCGAACGGTTCTAACTGCTCCGAACAATTCAAAACTGCTCCGAATAATTCAGAACTGCTCGGAACAGTTCCAACTGCTCCAAACAGTTCAAATTCTTTCAAAGAGTTCGAACTGCTCCAAACAGTTCAAACTGCTCCGAACAGTTTCAACGGCACCGAATCCAACGAAACGACCCAAACAGTTCAAACTACTCCGAACGGTTCAAACTGTCCGAACGGTTCGAACTTCACCGAAAAGTTCGAATTGCTCCGAACAATTCAAAACTGCTCTGAACAATTCAGAACTGCTCGGAAACAGTTTTAACTGGTCCAAACAGTTTCAACTGCTCCAAACAGTTCAAACTCTCCTAAACAGTTCGAGCTGCTCCGGACAGTTCAAACTGCTCCGTACAGTACAAACTGCTCCGAACAGAGTGACGTTCCGAAAGAGCTGCTTTGAACAAAAGTAACCCAAACAGTTCAAACTAATTCGAACTGCTCCGAACGGTTCGAACTGTGCTCCGAGCAGCTCAAAACTTTTCCGAACAGTTCGAACTGCTTCGTTGCAAGCAGAGGTGCTCCGAACAGAGCTGCTTTGAACGGTTCGAACTGCTCCAAACGGTTTAAACTCTTCCGAACGGTTCAAACTACTTCGAACAGTTCGAACAGCTCAAAACTGCTACTGTTGGCAACTAAATGGTGCTACGCTTGGTTTTTTACCTCAGTGACAATGTGGAGACAACCGTTTTCCGCTTTTAACTGTGCGTTTTATGTTTGAGTTAGTTTAGATTAGGTCCAAGCGGAGCAGATCGAACTGTTTGGAGCATTTCGAACTGTTTGGAGCATTTCGAACTGTTAGGAGTAGCTCTGTTCGGGACACCTTTGTCCGGAGCAGTTCGAAGTGTTCGGAGCAGTTTGAACTGTTGGGGTCACAACAGTCATGAGCGTTGAACTCTGCTTCGGCATTTTCAATGTCCTCCCCGGTTGTATCTTTGTGAAGGACTGTGAATTTTTCAAAATTCAGATCAACTCAATAGAAATCAAGAAAATTTTGTCGGGCATGCATAAATTTTTTTATTTGGAGCTAAATTAGCTTCTTATCATAATAAATAACGGTAAGTACTAAATTTCAGCTAAATTGGGTAAAAGATATTATTCAAAAAAATTGCAAAAAAAGATTTTTTTTTAAAACTAACACCCGAAGTTACTGACCGAGGTTAGGACACACGAAACACCCTGTATAATTTATACAGGGTGTTTCAGCAGTATTCAGTCTCCTCTAGCTGAAAGAGATATACATATTTCAAAATCTAAATATTTTGGAAATATGGAAATTACGGAAAGCCCTATAATACTCAATACCGCCATTGTTTTTATATTTATAGCAATAATAAATATTATTCATAATTTTAATTCCGAATCCAAACGTCGGCGTCGCGTCGAATTGCGAATCGATACAAATCGAGAATAGGCAAGCATGCGCACTTTTTAAAAACGGGCAAGGAAGGGAATAGCGTTAACTTTCCCCACCCCTGCATAAATTAGGGAATAACTTCGGTTCCAAAATTCTGATTGATCTGAAAATCGTTGTGCTAGGTTGTGCTAGCTATTTACCAAGTTTCCATAACAGTTTTCATGGCCAACTCCCAAAAAATCCCAAACGTTAACTTGCCCCCCCCGCATTTGTGCCTTATTATTTTAAAACGAATAGTTGTGCTAGCATTCTTTTTTATTGTGCTAGCCTGTGCTAGCTCCAAAGAAGCTGTGCTAGCTTTATGGCGCCTTGAAACAATGCAGGGGGGGCTAGCGTTAACCTGGCCCCCCCTCACTAACTAGGATATATTTTTGTTTCTATGACTGTGCTAGCTCTACAACAGCTTGTGCTAGGTTGTGCTAGCTCTAACGATCGTGTGCTAGCGTTTTGAAGAAAAAAATCAATACGGGGGGGGGGGGGGCAGCTTAACGGAGCCCATCTAATCCACCTGCAAGCTAATGCACGAGCTACGTTAATCACCCTGTATATTATTAATATACCTACATTTTTTAGTTGTTGTGCTGTCAAACATTTTTTCGTCTCAGATGTTTTTTGCAGGTGAAAATTTGGATTCAAAGCCATAGGCAATAGGCATGATGGACAATATGGATCCCACTAATTTTAGTTGGGTCCGTGAAAATAACATTTTAGTGCCTAAATTTTCAGCCAAAGCAGCGGTTCCAAATGATATTAGATCACTAAGTTAAGTCCGACGAATACCATTTTAAAGTCACGTGATATTGGTGGCAAAAAACGTATGTTCATTGATTATAATAATAATAATAATAATAATAATAATAATAATATGACTTTATTTACATCTTCCAAAAAAAATACCCATACAAATTGGAAATAAGTAGGGTGGCGAGATCTAGCACATGCTACTCATATCTAACCACCCACAGTGTAAATACTTAGGTAAAAAATTATAAAAATTAGGAAAAGAAAATACAAAAGAAAAAAAAAAAGAAAAAAATAACAAGAAATTTCAAAAATAGTGTTTGAGAAAAAAATAAAATAAATAAATAATTTAAAAAAAAATAAAATAGAGAAAAATACATGAGAAAAGTTTTCTTACTACAATGGTGGAAAAATTTAGTCCCTTTGCAAAACAAAATTAGAACAAAAAAAAAAAAAAAATAGCTAAAATTTCGGAAAAAAATAAAAAAAATAAAATAAAATAAAACAAAGAAAAACAAGAAATTAATTATTAATTATGCGATCTCTGTTATTCCATGTCCGCAATAGTTAACCATTCGCCATTCTTTCTAAAGAGTACCTACCCAATTCGTTCAATTATTGTGATTTAATGTATATCTTAACGCGATTTTTAAACATGGAAAAACTTCTTGATTCCTTTATGCTGACAGGTAAGGAGTTAAATAATTTCATGGCATTATATGTGAACGATCTTTCAAATAAAGCTGTACGGTGTCGAGGTATTGAATAAAGATTATTGTGTCTTGTAGTAAATTGGTGGGCGTTGGACATTTTAACAAGTTTATCCAAAAGGTATTGAGGTTCCTGAAATAAATTAATCTTATAAACCATGCAGCACATATGTACCTTAAACTTCTCTTCCAGTCTTAACCAACCCGATTCCACATAATAAGAGGATATATGGTCATATTTACGAACTCCGTAGGAAAACCGCAAGCATGCATTGGCAAGCTTTTGCAGACTTTGCTTATCTTTAACAAGAAGAGCAGGCCAATATAATATATCACAATAGGAAATATGTGAAAGAATTAAACTATCAGTCAACCTTAATTTGACGGGGGTACTCAGGAAGTCTTTAAATAAATATAGAGTTCTCAATTTGGTATAGCACTTTTGCAATACATAAGAAATATGATGTCCAAATCTAAAACTTGAATCGAAATAAACTCCCAAACTCTTACAAGATTCCGAAAAGTTAATCTTAATATTATTTAGGGTAATATTTAAATCTCTAGCAAGTACTGCAGAGTTCCTTCCAAATCCAAGCAACTGTGTTGTCGACGCGTTCAAGAGAAGTCCATGAGCCGAGGAAATGTCATGTATGATATTCAAATCGCTATTATTAATGTTCTGTGCTTCAAGCAAGTCAGTATCAAAAGAAAAATACAACCCCCCGACCGACACAGACAGAAGAAGAGGCTGAGCTACCCAAAACTACTCTCTGGTCTCTATTGTACAAGTAACTCTTCATAAGCGTTAAGGCTGAGTGAGACAGACCAAAATACCTCAAATTAGCAAAAAGCATTTGATGATCGAGAGTATCAAACGCCTTGCTGTAATCTAAAAGGATCAAGCAGCTGCTCTTGCCCTCATCAGTTGCCTTTAAAATATCATCCCCAACCTTGATCAAAGCAGTAGCTGTGCTATGTCGAGGCCTAAACCCAGATTGCGTAATCGGTATTATCTTCGATGAATAAAAGTGATTCGCAAGTTGTTCAGATACAATTTTTTCCAAAATTTTTGATAACACCGGTAAAATACTAATAGGACGAAAATTGGCAAGTGTCGAGGGATTGGATATTTTAGCAACCGGAATAATATTAGCTATCTTCCAAGTAGATGGAAAGGTACTTGTTTGTAAACAAGAATTCATAATAAAAGTAATATGTTTCAATAAATAAGGTGAAACCAAAGCAAGCATCTTCACATCAAGACCATCCGCGCCTCTTGCATTGGATTTTATTTTAGTTATTATTTCACTGACGGTCTGCTCATCAACCACTGTGAAATTCAAAATGCTTTGGACCCCATTGTAAATAGAGCTAAAGTATTTTGTTAAAAAAGTGTTTTCTAGTGGATTGATATTAACATTAGGCACAGAGTTTGCAAAGTATGCATTGAATTCCTCTACAGATGCTATATCTTCCGGTGCACTAATGGGAGATTAATTTATATTGAGCCATCTTCCAGAACCCAGCGGGATCTGTATTAAATTTATGAGACAAATAAGCTTTTTTTTCATTCCTAATTGAGCTGGTGACAAAGTTGCTTGTAATCAGTCCATGCAGCTTCCGTTTTATTTTTCTTGTACCTCGAAAGAGCTTTAGCACGGAGTCGCATCATATATTTAATATTGGCAGTAATCCACGGTGCTGGCTTTTTGGTAACACGAGATGTTTTCAAAGGAGCATGTCTATTGAAAAGAGTTTCAACAGATTGATTGAATAATTCTACCATATCATCCACATTGGCCAAATTAAACAAACAATCAATATCCACCCTATGCAGATCAGCCGAAAAAGATTCATAATTAAAGCTTGCATAGTCACGGTAAGTAAGAAACTTGACACCTGCAGATGGCCTCTTAACTAAAATTTTGCAGCTCACGAGACAATGATCTGAGATACCATCCATACGTAGCACTTCAGGATTACCCACATATTCAGGAGAATTGGAGACAATTATATCCAAAAGAGTTTCAGAGTTATTAGTGATACGGGTTAGTTCTTTGATTATCTGTTGGAGCCCATACTTATTTAAAAAGTTATTCAATAAAAGTTTACTATTTTGATTTGAAATAAAATCTATGTTAAAGTCACTACCAAAGAGAACCAGATCATGAGCAGGTAAAAAATTAACTATAGCATTTTCTAAGTCAGTGATACAATTTGAGACATTATCATGAGGAGGTCTATACAAAGTACCCAAGCATATTAGTTTGCCATTAACTTTAAGACTAATCCATAATTGTTAGAAATATTTTTTCAGGTTTCAGTTGTTTCTGACTGGTCAACAAAGTTTAATCCATAATTGTTCAAGAGCACTGATTGAAGTAGGCACATCCAATACTTTGTACTTGAACTTCTCGCCAACATAGAAAGCAAGACCACCACCCCTCCCAACCTATCTTTCCTTATCAAGCTAAACCCAGGAATGTGAAGTGCTGAGGAGCAGATTCCGTCATTTAACCACGTTTCAGATAATCCAACAAAATCAAGCTCCCCAGCGGCCACAACGTCCTGAAAACTGGCAAAATCAGAACACAGAGATCGCACATTTAAATGAGAGAAATTAAGACTATTAATTTGCGCCATAAGGTTATATTAGGCTGTAACAAATTCGCTCCTATTCCGCATATACTAGTCGTAGCAAAATATTCATTAAAGTGTCTTGTGATAATGATAAAAAATAATCATAATCCATGCAAAATTAAACCATATAAATACGTAAAAAAGTGAAAATAGATATTTATTTAGAGAACCCAGATAAAATATTGTTTACAATACTGAGCAATAAATTCATACCCACAGATGCACAAAAAATAGGTAAATGTGATGGATTAACAAAAAAAAAAAGCACATACACTCTAAAAGGCAAAGTAGAAATATTTATAGTAGGTTCGTAGCGACAAAATCTTGATAAAAAGACATTAATTAAATACATTGTCATTATATTTTAAAGTAACTAACATTTTTGTGTTTTTTCGATCATCCCAGTGAAAAATCTTACCGCCCGAGGACCATGCTTTATTGTTCCCAAATTTCTTTTTCGTTTCCTGCAGCAAAGAGTATCTCCCCGGAGTTAAATCTTCAAACAGACTGTTTGTGGAGCCCTTTAGAAGTTTCTTCGCACCAAAGACCTCATTCCTTTTGGAGTTGCGGACAAACCTAACGAGCAAAGTTCGAGGTTTATCATCCATTTCAGGTCCAATTCGGAAAAAATAGTCTAAATCCATAGCGTCACAGGACACTTTGAGATCATTGTTGATAAACGCAAGCAAAAGCTGTTCCAGTTCTTCATTTTCTGATTCGGGCAAACCACATATTCTTAGGGAATTACGTTTGTTGTCCTGTTCTATGTGATTCATCCGCTCCCCAATCTTAAGGATAGTATTAGTATTACTACTAACCTTATCATTCAATGCAGTAAACGACTCACAGGCCTGGGTTAACTTGTTTTCCAACTTCTTAATTCGGTTGTCAAGCTTCTTATCTAACTGCTGAATAAAGTTAGTGCATACCTTGTTGATAAGCTGCTCTAAAGTATCCTCATCTAATCCAGTAGACAAAGAATTCTTGGTTGACCGAGGTTGTTGACCTGAACCACCCATCTTTTAGGCTGCGACTTTATCGCACTCAAACCACTATACTGACGGAAAGTATTAATTGACAAACAACTACAAATTACTCAGTTTGTGGAAAAGGCGAGTAGTAACTTTTATCACCTATCGATTGCACAACTAGAACGCACAACTCATGCCAAAAATCGAAAATTAAATTGCAAAAAAAAACACTTAAATTCACAAAATCTATGCGGAACCAAGCAAGCGAATGCTACTCGAACAACGACATGATAGCGACTTCCATTACGTCGTTGATATCACCTACAAAAAGCTACTGGTGGGTAATTACTATCGAATTTTAGGATATGCTCCCACTAGCATTTTACAAACGCGTTTCTGAAGTAGTAGTGACCAATCAGATGGGAATTTTAATACTTGCAATTTTTGCGAGACTCACTTTTGTCGCATTTGCTGTCCGTTGTAATACACTCTGAACTTAAATTGGGTACCCGTTTTCTAGTTGCTTCTTTTTGAGTTGGAGAAAGGTTAATATAGTCAAAATTATTAGCTGTGTTTGTTCGTTGTATCATTTTCGAAAATAACTTTGACAAACTAATTGATGACAGTGACGGATTCTATTTCAGGTAAGAATATTATGAACAATAATTAGACACCAATTTTTTTTTTTCAATTCTACTATCACCGCTGTTTAAGATGTATTCAACAAGGATAGAGAAAAATCACGTGACTTTAAAATGGTAATTGTTGGACTTTAGTTATTTATCCGACACGTGCAGTAATAATTTTGCGCATGAGTGCGGAAAGTAGTTATTTTCCTTACGGAAATGAGCTTTTCGCACTTACAGTTTTTTGCACCGCTCGTAGGAAATAGTTTTCCTAATCACTGCGGAAAAATTGGATTACCTAAACAATTTTTCCTATATACATATTAATTAATATTAATGATACGATTTTTGAACCTCATTTCTCCGTTTTCGTTACGTAACTTTTGTCTCGACCAAAATTAAAAGTCGTCGTATATACATTTTCCTTTTGTTATGACCTAATAAATAAGATGGTGTGGATTTCAATAAGTTATACCAAAATATTGGGTTTCTGAACGTAAATGGGCCTCTGCCGCCCGCCTATTATCCAAAGTAAAAGTATGGTGTAACTCAAATGGTCTGGCATATTTAATGTTCTTAAAACAAATACTCTTTCAATTAAGTGCTCTGTCGAAAATATAGTTTTGGATGATGTCTCCATACAAAATAAGGATTCGGGTAAATTTTTAGGACTGCATATACAGTGAGGGGCAAGCTACTAGGTATATAGGAAGTAACCTGACGAATTCGCATGTCAGAAAATGACAAATCGGTTTAGCGCTAACCTGGTGACAACCAGGTAAAAAGTTTCTTGGGTTGTTGATAATTTTAAAAAATATGGTTGTGTTTCTCTCCGAAACCATAAACGAAATGACGTCCAGTAAAATTATGAGGATCAAGAAGCCGAATAAATTATGTCGTTGGTTGTTGGCATGACTAGTTAACGAAACTCCAACTATTTCTACTCGTGCGCTTGCGCACGAGATTTACTCAAGTACAAGGACGGTGAGGAAGCCACAAAAAAAAAAATCGAGTGCGAGCAGCCGCCAAAGACACCAGTCCTTTTTAGGACTAACTTAAGAAATTCGTTATTATCTTTGGTTGCTAGTACTCCAGTTCCGAGTTTTTTAACCGCGTCCAAGTGCCATGTCCGACCAAGTCGCGTCAGCGTCGGTAGACCAGCTCGTTCGGCCTCCTGACAACATAACGGTGCCCCGCCGACAGAAACTGACCATAAACGCCAAACGCAATTCCTCATCATCACGTTCGAGATCCAGATCAGATCAATCTGAAGAGGAGAAACGGAAAACAGCAGACAAGCAGCTACGCACGGCGAGAACTGATTGTGACCAACTCAACGCAGTGGCTGTTCAATTCAAGGCCAAGAGCGAGAAGCTCGAAGCTAATAATATCAGGTTAGTGGAACAACTTGCTGACATTTCCTCCCAAAATTTAAGCCTAACCACAATTAACTCCTCCTTCTCCGAGAAAATCGTACAACTTGAAACTCAAAATGAAAATCTTAACAAAACCATAGCCGAGCTTCACTCAAAATCAGAAAAACAAGACCTAACCATTTCCGACCTCAACAGTAAACTCATTTACCTTTCAAATCGACTAGAATCCATCCTCAATGAACGTCTCGATAACGAACCAACTGTCGTGATCCCCGCCCCTGCGCCGCGTGATCAGAGTCGTGGTCCGTCCGAACCGGCGTCATCCGCCGCCGAGTCGGAGATGGAGCTCGACTCTGCTTCCGCTGCGGAAGGGGAGGCTTTCACCATGGTGAAAAGCAGTAGATCGAAGAGAAGGAGGAAAAACCGCCAAAACTCCCCTCAAAACCATCTTGATTTTCCCCCACTCCCGTCCACCAGTACCAACACCCAAACCCCCATAAATCCCGTAACCCAAACCCCTAAAACCAATACTCCAAACAATCCCCCAGTAGCCCCCACCAAACCTCCTACCAGTAGAAACCGTGTCCCCCCAGTGATTCTCAGGGACAAGGCCAAATATGACCAGGTCGCCTCCTACATTAAATCCCAAAACATAAAGACTGTAATTTTGAAGAATGTCGCGGAAGGCATCAAAATCCAGCCTTCCGAGCCTTCCGACTACCACAAACTTACCTCTTATGCAGGACACTAAGATCCCCTACCACTCTTTCTCCTTTCCGGAGGAAAAGAACCTTCACGTAGTGATACGTGGAGTTCCCGAACTCTGGACGGAAGAGAGAGTGAAAGAGGATCTTGTGAGACAGGGCTTCAGTCCCCTGTCAATCAGGCGGTTCTCACACAAAAGTGGCGACCCGATGGCTCTGGTCCTCGTTGTTTTGCCAAAAACTCAAAAGACCATCTATAACATCAAATATGTAGAACTCATGGCAGTAAAGGTCGAGTCGCAAAAAACGAGGGCCAGTTTCACTCAGTGCCACAGATGCCAACTGTTTGGACATTCCTCGCTCAAGTGCACTGCCCCACCCAAATGCGTCAAGTGCGCAGAATGCCACTTGACGGGGGAATGCCCGAGGGATAGGACCGAGAAACCCACTTGCGCAAACTGCGGAGGGGAGCACCCTGCTTCCTTCTCAGGTTGCGCAAAACACCCGTCTGAACAACCTGGCGGATGTCTTTAATTTTACTATTTATTCGCCTCACGAAGCCACCCATTTTTCACCACGGGGTCTCCCCGAAATTCTGGACATTTTCGTTGCCAAAAACACAGACCAGATCACGGAACCCACCGCCATTCACGATTTGACCTCTGACCATCTCCCAGTAATCGTCGAGTATGGGGACCCAAATCTCGCCTCTCGAGGGCGCGTTGAGATTAACCATATAGATTGGGCCCGATACCGAGAATTGCTGGGGGACGTCGAGGCAAACTTTTCCACTAACATCGGAAACGTCCAACAGCTGGACGAAGCGGTGGGCTCCCTGACCAGCGAGATCCATTTGGCTCTCGCTATGTCCACGGTAACGAAAGTGTCCAGAATTACAAAATATGGAATCCTGCCTCCCCACATCATAGATACGATCCGCTTGAAAAATCGTATTCGGAAAAGGGCCTATCAGACTGGCGACCCGGCTTTGAGGAGGCAAGCAAATCGGCTCTCTAATAACATCCGCTCGTTGCTCAAAGAGCATTATAACGACAACTTTGTAAGGCATACAGCCGAAATCTCTACGGACGACAACTCCGCCTATAAAACAACAAGACGCCTAATCAGAGGCGCCTATCGCCCCCTTCCAAATCTGGAAGTGGACGATAGGGTTGTGTGCCTTCCCAGCGAGAAAGCCGAGTTGTTTGCCTCCAATCTGTCGGTCCAATTCAGTGAAAACCCAGCGAAGAGTCCTGCCAAAGAAAACTCAGTAAACGCGACTTACAACATCTATGAAGGCATGCCTTACATCCCTGACCATCACCTTGTCACCGTCGCGGAGGTGCAAAGTATCCTCTCAGACTTGAACGTCAAAAAAGCGCCCGGCCTGGATGCTGTTCCCAACAAAGCACTGAAAAACGTCCCAGAAAACATCAAAACCATTCTGTGCAACATTGCAAATGCCACTTTCCTGCTCGGCCACTTTCCCCTTGCTTGGAGGGAGGCTAAGGTAATCCTGATCAGGAAGAGAAACGAGAACCCGAAACTCATCTCTTCCTACAGACCCATTAGTCTCCTCTCAAACATTGGAAAGGTGGTCGAAAAGGTTATTCTGGGACGTTTGCAGGAACACGTGGAAATCCACCATCTCCTCCCCCCCGAACAACTGGGGTTTGTTTCCGGATTGGGAACAATAAACTAGACCACTCGCATGGCGACTCAAATCCTGAGGGGATTTAACCGGAGGCACCACACAGGAGCCATATATTTGGACATCTCCAAAGCGTTCGACAAGGTTTGGCACAGGGCCCTCATCATCAAAATGATAAGGCTTGCCTTCCCCAGGTACCTCACTAAAACTATCAACAGCTACCTCCAAAATAGGAGGTTTTTGGTAGAGGCCGACCGGCATCGCTCAGCTTTTCATATCATAAGGGCGGAAGTCCCTCAGGGCTCCCCGATTTCTCCCATCCTTTTCAACATCTTCACTAGCGACATCCCGAGGAGTAGACATACTCAGCTTTACCTCTTCGCGGACGATACCGCCATTCTCTCCACGCGCAAATGCGAGCGCATTATACTCATGGGACTGAACAGACATATGTCTGAAATAGAGAGATGGATGGCGGACTGGAAAATCAAGCTTAATCCCGCGAAGACTAAAGCTATTATGTTTACTCGTCGGAACACTACGTTGAACCAAAGGCTGAGAGTTGCCGGAATGCCAATAGATTGGTCCAGTAAAGTGAGGTACCTGGGTCTTATCTTTGACAGGGGTCTGCGCTGGGCAGACAACACTGCAGCAATTGTGGCAAAGGCTCAAATTGCTTGCTTGTATCCTGTTCTGAACAAAAACAGCCTTCTCAATATACGCAACAAAATAACACTTTATAAATCTTTGATCCGATCCATCATAACCTATGGGGCGGCGACCTGGGTCACCAGCGCGGCGTCTCATAGGCTCAAAATTCAAAGGATTCAGAACAGGGTTCTGAAGATCATCGTGGACGCACCAGTGTACACCCGTACCAAAGTGCTCCACGATGATCTTCAGATCGACACGATCGAGCAGTTTGTTGCCAACCTCTTGACCAATTATTACCAAAAGGTGGACGTCAGTCAGAACCCCCTTGTCCGTGAGTCTCACATTCACTCTAATCCCCGTGATACATACCGTCTCCCCAGAGACTTCTTACCCCCACATTAGAACTCACCCAAATCCCTAAAATGTCAGCATTGTTTCACTAATCTAGGGGCCCTCAGCCCAACTTTAATTTTTTCCTAATTATTAAATTTTAACATTCAACTTAACAATCAAATGTGGCTAGTACCTAAACGTAAACACGGGAAAAAGGACTTTTTTGTTATATGAGAAAACACAAACAAGCAACTTACAGTTGCTTCTGTGCTAAACGTTTTTATTTGTCAAAATAAGTAAATCATACTTTATTGTATCTATATTTTGTGATAAATAAAAGCTATTTTGATTGATTGATTGATTGAGCTCCACACGATTTAAAAAGGTTAATAGTTCGCCCTTGAACTGAACCAGCCACTCGAAGAGATCCAATAAAAAAAAAAGCCACAAAAAAAAAAGGATCGTTCGTACAAAGTACGAAACTCCCAAAAAATTGATCCTGATGCAAGGACAACATCAGGCGAATGGAGTTTTGTAAAACTGATTAATGATGAAATTAAAAAAAAAAACAAATTGAAGATTTTCTTAGAAGAATTGTCTTCACAGATGAAACGACATTTCAACTCCATTGTCGACACACCCGTTATTGGTCTAAGGTCTACAGAGAATTTACACAGGTATTTTGAACTTAGAGCCCAGCGTCCTCAAAAGGTAACTGTCTAGAGCGGTTTGTATGGAGAACATATTATTGAGCCGTACTCCATTGACGCTAACTTAACTGGTATATTTGGATTTTTCGCAACGGCAGATAATTCCAGAAATAAGAAGATTATCTGGTCCTAGAATTTATGAAATATGGTTTCAACAAGATGGATGTCCAGCCCAAAACACGGGTTTCATTCTGGACCATTTAAATAATACTTTTCTAAACCGTCTCATTACTGGGTCGAGAGCTACAATACTGTGGCGAGCTCGCTCTCCCGATCTTGCACCCATCAACGATTATTTTTTCTGGGGTTATTGCAAATCAAAAATGTATGGTGGTCAAGAGGATCGCGCCGTGAACCTTGAGCAGCAGCGTTTCAAAATTCGAGAAATATATCTAACTGTCACCCATGTGATGCTAAATAATGTTCGTAGAGCCTTCTATGATTGTTTAGGTCATTGTTTATCTCAAGAAGGTGGACTGTTTGAACATTTGCTACAATATCATCTGTTTAGAACTTTTGTTTTTATTTTACCTAATTTTTCTTCTATTTTTTATGTTGAATACATTTTTAGTTTTTCCTTGATGGCTTTTTTAAAATACATGTTTTCTTTTCATAGAATATGAAAAATTATTGTTTCGGTTCGAAAAAAAAATCTATCTACACGCTTAATTTTAATTATAAGTAAGTGAAGCTCGACGAATCGATACATCTAAAAGCACGGTCCAGATGCTACATTTTGCATAACGCTTTGTTTGAACAGTTCAACACGTGATCAGTAATCAGTAACGTAGCGTCTGGACCGGGCTTAAGTCTGTAAAATCATAAAACGTACTGATGTGAACCTGGCTTGTGAACAAACTCAACGAACGTCAAAGTCATCGAAAAAACGACAGCGAACCGACAGCGACAGGTGTTCAAACGGCTGCGGACGATCGTAAATTCGTCAAGTTGGATTCTATATACCTAGTAGCCTGCCCCTTACTGTATATCCACTCAAAATTAATAGTAAGAACTATACAAAGGGAGCTGGGAAAAAACTTGGCAAAAATAGCTTATTTGCACTGATGGAATCATATATCCATTACGGCATTGCTTTTTGGGGGTTTTATTCTCAAAAATCTGTTAAATCAGCCTTTGTGATACAGAAAAGAGCAGTTAGATATTTATGTAATGTTGACAACAAACATTCTTGCAGAGAACTTTTCAAGGAAGAGAATATTTTGACTGTGCCTTATATTTTTATTGTGTAGACAGCATGCTTGATATTCAGAAATTTCAACACTGATAATGGTAATTCTAATTCGAATTTATGATTTAACGAATAACAATCTTCCCTTACCAATTCCAAAGTAGGGTGGAGAGGGCAGGTTCGGACGGATTTGGTTAAGGTGATACGGAACTTTTATTTTAGCTAAACTAAATGTTCTAAAAATGCAAATGTATTGCTTCATATGTTTTTAAACTAATATCATAGCAATTTCAGAAAAAACTTGCACCGTTTTTCGTGAAACTTAAAATAAAAACAAGTTGTCATTTGTCCGAAGGTGCCCCACGGTGGGGCAGTTTTGGACACGCACGGTAACTTCGGACATATACTTTATAAACAGTTTATTTTTTGACAGGTATATTTCAAATAATTTACCATCTATCTAAACATCAAAACTTATAATCTAAAGGAACTCCTAACATACAAACCTATGAACTTTGGCACTAGCCTACAAAAATAAATAATATGAAAATAAAAATAAATAATGACAAAAAACGTAAACTAAACATGTTTTTATTATTAGAGTATAAAAGAATTGATTTTAAATTAAAAAAACTAAAATTCAGGTTGAATTTTAAAAATTTAGCCATGCAAGCATTCCCAGCATGACAAGTTGATAGTCCAAATGTGCCCAAGCCTGTATTGTCCGCATGTGCCCCAAATGTACAAAATGTAAAAAAAAAACTAAAAAAACGGAAAATCGTGTCTTGTCGATTCTTGAAATATAGGTTATGTGGTGTGAAACTGTCATACTTTATACGTATACCCCTTTAAAACTTTAAATTACGTCACCAAATCGTGCAAAACCTTACGAGTAGAGGACATAATACTTAGTTGGGGTCACTATTTATGTATTTCTGGTGATCACTCCCAAAGTTCTCAAGATACCGGCACAAAATTTTGTCTGGCGTTATAGAGCAGGCACTGGTACCAACTGTTGAAATGCCGAAACGCGGTAAATTCGAAATGTCCGGAGGTGCCCCATGTCCGAACCTGCCCCCCTCTACCCTACACTTTAACAAAAAACTCGATTATATATGAAAGTATGAAAATATTCAACAAATTACCAAAGGATTTAAAAAACATACCAGACTTCAAAACATTTAGAGATTCTTTGGAGGGGTTTTTGGTTACCCAAAGCATTTTATAGTATTCAGGAATTTTATGATTGGATTATCTCTACAATAGAAATAACCAATGCTTATATCAAGGTCTCTTATATTGTGAGAGTACTTTTCGTTTGTTTTTCATTTGTTTTATGAGTCTTGTTTTGAAGCCTTGTTTTTATACATAAGGTCAGTTTAAACCTTGTTTTTCTCAAGAAAAATTGTGTAATTATTCTGCCTGCCATACCTATACATTAACATTATAATTAAAATATTGTTTTAATTAGAATTATTTAAGTATTACTTATTAAAAAAAAATCCCTTTACTGCATCAAGTGTTGAAGTGTGTGTGTTAAATATTCTTCCAATGATGGCTACTAAAATTACTTCTCGATTATGATATGGTATTTTGAATACCCATTTAGAATAACCCCATCTGTTTTGCGGGTAGCTAATACGTAATGTCTTAGCTGGTAGTGGACTGTATTTACTTTGCGGCGCAACCTCTAAATAATGATAAAAAGGACTTACCCAATGATTCCATAAGTGCACTCCTGCAGGGACCCTGCTTTACACACGCGCTGCGGATTATGGTGTTCCCACTTACGGGTTATGTAACTTTGTAGAAGGTTGATACGAGAGGACTTCACAATGAAGTTTTGAGATTAGAAATATTGCGACCGGGTTAAGCCGTACGACGACGCGCCCGTGTCGTCTCATCGAGTTTCTTAGCAAGTCTGTCCAATTACTCGCTTCTGGTACGTCCACTATCAAAATCTAGAGGTACGACTTTTTTTGCGCGAAACAAAACAAAAAAATGCGAGCAAACAGGAATTTTGCACCTTTGCCAAATTGTATAAAATTTATTTAGAATAAAGACGAAACATTACCGCCCACCAAAAACATGCAAGTGTTTTTTTTCTTGTTTCTTTTTTCAAGCCAATTTGGCACTATAGAGTCCCAAGAACAAAAACAAAAAAAAAAAAAAAAAAATTCTTTTGTTAAATTAAAATTAAAATAAAATTAACTAGAGGTATTTAGCTATATACAATATCATCTAAGTTACCTATTGGGATGGCAACATAGACACTTTATTAACCGGCCGTTTAAGAACTCCATGGGTTGTCTTAAGGGTTACAACCCGGATAATACCGTCAGGACCAGGATGAGTTTCAGTTATGCGTCCAAGTCGCCATTTGAGGGGTGGAGTGAGTTCATCTCTTAGGACTACTAAAGTTCCAACCTTAATTGGGCTTGGATTAGTATGAAACCATTTGTTGCGCTGTTGCAGAGTATGTAAGTACTCGCGGTGCCAACGTTTCCAGAATTGTTGGTGAAAATGTTGAAGTAGTTGCCATCTACTCAAACGATGTAAGCTTATGGCGGACAAATCGGGATCAGGGATAGTAGATAATGGAGCCAGAGTTAAAAAATGACCCGGGGTCAAACTCGAGAGGTCATTGGGATCCGTACTTAACGCAGAAAGCGGACGGGAATTCAAGACCGCTTCGACTTGGGTGAGCACTGTGTACAGTTCCTCGTACGAGAGGATTTGGTCACCGATAAGACGGACCAGATGAAATTTGACACTTTTGATACCAGCTTCCCATAATCCTCCAAAGTGAGGTCCAGCAGGGGGGTTAAATCGCCAATCAATTTTTTCTTCATGGGCAGCTTCGGCAAACACTTCATGGAGGTATTTAGCGGCGCCAACAAAGTTGGTGCCACAGTCACTATGAATCACCGAAACTCTACCACGTCGACTTAGAAATCGTCTCAAGGCAGCAAGAAAAGCAGAGGTGGTCAGATCTGAGGCAAGTTCGAGATGAAGTGCCTTTGTCGCGCAGCATACGAACAGACATAAATAGGCCTTTTGAGATTTGGCACCTCGAGCTCGAGTGAGGGTAATAAAAAAGGGACCGCCAAAGTCGACAGCGGAACATTGAAAGGGTTTTATCTGAGTGACCCTAAAGGAGGGTAAATCACCCATTTTGGGTTGCATGATTGGAGGGTTTACTCGGAAACATTTTAAGCAATCAGAAGTTACTCGAGTGATTGCTCGTTTCGCAGATAGAATCCAAAAATGTTGTAAAATTAAGTAGTTCAACGTTTGTTTTCCACAATGGAGAAATTTTTCATGAAAGTCCTGAATTATAAGATCGGTCAATCTGTGTTGAGCTGGTAATAAGGCAGGGTGTTTTTGTTCAAATGCAAGTTTGGAATGAACTAAACGACCGCCCACCCTGAGAATACCAAGTTGATCTAGAAAAGGGGAAAGTTTTTTAAGCTGATTTGAACAGCGACGACCCTTTGACAGATTGTCAATATCCTCACTAAACACCATCCCTTGAATATATTTCACTAGCGTCATTAGGGAATTATGCAATTCAACATCTGTGAAAGTATTAGTCGAAATAGTGGGTTCATGACGCATTTTTTGGATCACCCGAAGGCAGTACGAGAATATCCTTAAAATGGTTGGGAGCGAAGAACGTTCACCTAAAAGCCTGGAAACACCATCAATTTCCGTAGTGATAGCACATACTAATTTTCCTTCTTCGGCGAGAACTTCCGGTTGCGGCTTTGAATCGGGTTCAAACTTTGATGCAGGCCACACTTCCTGCGGCAACAGTAACCATGCGGGACCGTGCCACCACAAAGAAGCGTCACACAATTCAGAGGGTAACATGCCCCGAGTAGCGCAGTCGGCGGGGTTAAATTCCGAGGCAACGTGGTTCCAGTTTTTCAGGAGGCACGATATCCTGGATTTGGCTGACTCGATTGGCTACGAAAGTTTTCCATCGAAATGCCGGCGAGCGAATCCAAGCGAGTGAGACCATAGAATCCGACCAAGCGTAAATCCGCGTAAAGTTAACGTCTGAGTAAGTGGCCAAGACAAATTTAAGTAATTTTGCGGCCAACAAAGACGCACAAAGTTCGAGTCTAGGAAGTGAAATACGTTTTAACGGAGCAACTTTGCTTTTTGCATAAACAAGGAAAGTAGAAATTTTTTGGTTAGAGCAAACCAAACGTGAATAGATACACGCTGAATATCCTAGGCTGGAGGCATCTCCAAAACCGTGGAGCTCAATCGAGACATATGAGGAAAGAAAACAATGTCTAGGGATGCGTAAATTTGACAAACGGGGAAGATCGGCCTTATATTTTTTCCATGTTTTCGCGATATCAGAGGGAGCCACATCATCCCAGGTGAGTCCTTGGACCCAGAGATTTTGCATCAATAATTTAAGGGCGAATGTAACAGGGGCAAGGAAACCTAGAGGGTCAAAAATGCGAGCAATTTCCGAAAGTATGGACCGTTTAGAGCATTCTGATTTTAAAACTTTTATTTCGTAAGAAAATTTATCGAGGTGGGGATACCAACGAAGTCCTAAAACCTTGAAATAGGAATCCGTGTCATCCATTGAAATAGATGTCAATGTTTGGTGAATATCAGAAGGTATAGTTGATAAAAATTCCAAGTCGTTACTAGACCATTTTCTCAAATCGAAGCCTCCCAACTTTAAGAGCTGGATTAGTTCGTTCTTGATAAGGATGGCTTCACTTAATGAATTCGCTCCATCAACGACATCATCCACGAAAGTTTGATTAAGAAGAACTTTTGATGCCCTAGGAAAATCCTCGGAATAATTTTGCGCCAACTCAAGAAGACATCGTAATGCAAGAAATGGCGCACTAGATACTCCATAAGTTACCGTCTTCAGAACAAAATCCTGAATGGGATCTGAAGGGCTAAATCGCCAAATAATGCGTTGATAATCCCAATGACATGAATCAACCCAAATTTGGCGGTACATCATCTTGATGTCAGCAGTGAAGACAACCGAGTAGCGTCGAAAATTTAAAAGAATAGCAGTGATGTCCTTCTGGAGCTTAGGACCGGGTAAAAGCGTTGCGTTTAGGGACTCGCCTTCTGTATTTTTTGCGGATGCGTCAAAGACCACACGAAGCTTGGTGGTAGAAGAATTAGGATTTATTACGCTGTGATGAGGAATATAATACATTTTTTCGGGACGATCTTGAGCGGGTAGGACAGTTGCGATTTTCATGTGTCCCAGGGACAAATACTCATGCATAAAATCGCAATAGGCCTTGTAAGTTTGGGGATTACTTTTTAATCTCCGTTCTAGGCTATAGAATCGACGTAAAGCAATGGAACGTGAATCAGAAAGAAGCGGTTCACCATTTTTGAATGGCAGGGAAACAATAAACTGTCCATGGGACGTGCGACGGTGCGTATTCACAAACGAACTTTCGGCCAAGAGGTCATCAGAGGAGAGAGTGCTAGCTTGAGGAACTTCTTCAATTTCCCAGAATTGTTGCAACTTTGTTGTAAGATCATCATTTTCAACAAGCGCTGAGAAAGTATAAAGTGGAGTTGGAGTTTGAAAATCGATTTTTCCCATCAGCACCCAGCCAAAAATTGTGTTGAGGGCAACTGGAGATCTTCCACCTCCATCGATTTTTCCAGGCAACCAAATATGAGGAAAAACTGAAGCTCCCAGTAACATGTCGATACTACCTGGAGCGTTAAATGGATGGATCAGCTAACTTCAAATTGTTGATGTGATCCCAAGAATCGGTTTTAAAGAATGCGGTTGGCATGTCAGAACATACTTTGGGTAGGATAATAGCTTCTAAATTGACTAACAACTTATTGTTGATAGGAGGACCGATCGAGAATAGCGTCACACCTTGTGATACAAGAGAAGACATTTCGCCAATACCTTTAATAGGTATATTGAGTTTTGAGGAAGTCAAACCTAAGCGGTTGAAACACCTTTTTGAGATAAAATTTGCCTGACTGGCACTATCCAGCAAAACTCTAACGGAATGCGGGTTGCCTTGGGAATCCAAGACATTAACTAGCGCGGTTGCCAATAGAACCACTGAATTTGGATTTACAGCTCCAACACACGAATTCATAGTCGGCGAAGAACTTGAATTTGGGCTAAACAATGAGGGTATTTGGTTATCAGGGGGCGATTGAACTGAACTAGATGAATTAGTTTGTGAATCTGCGGAGTTTGGACTCTTGGCTGAATCAAAATGCAGTAAAGTATGATGGCGCAAACGACAGATGCGACAAACCGAGGTAGATTTGCACTTCTGTAAGTTATGAGCCGAACTCAGACAATTGATGCACATTCTGTTTTGCTTGCAAATCGAAAATCTCTCTTTGGGAGTGTTATTGCGAAAATTAGGGCAATTATAAACCAAATGTGACAAATTACACACACTGCATCTTTGTGAAGGTACTATCTTTTGAGTTTGACTGTTGCCGTTACTTGCATTTGCCAACAATGCATGAGGATAAACTTTTCCAGGATCACCTTTTACGCCTCGACTATTATTTGCTCCTTTTGTTTGCGAAATTTGATTATTCGAATGAGCCATAGTCTCTAAAGCTTTACATTGATTTGTAAGAAATAACTTCAACTGATTAAAGGTTGGAATATCAAATTGTGCATGGGCTAATTCAAAACGTTGTACTGTGTCAACGTCCAGTTTTTTAAGTAATAAATTCAGAAGAATAAAATCCCAATGTACAACTGGAAATCCTAAGAGAGAAAGGGCGTCTAAATTTTCCATAAAGGAATCAAAAATATTGCGTAAATTAAACCCATTCGAAACTTTAGGGAAATTCAATATTTCAGTTAAATAGGTGGTTGCCAGTAATCTTTTATTTTGGTAGCGACTCACCAGGGTTGTATAGGCAATTTTGTAATTTGCTTCCGTTATTGGAATAGCTTTGATTAAATTTAGCGGTTCCCCCTTAATAAAAGAGAGGAGATACTGGAACTTTTCTATATCTGATAAGCCAGCTTTATTATGAATTAGGTTTTGAAACAAATCAAAAAACGTTGGCCATTGCCTAAGGTCACCCTCAAATACAGGTAGGGTCAACTTGGGCAAATTAACATTTATAGTCGGGGCAAAATTATGCAAAGCGGCAGTGGGTGAAGCTAACGGTTGCGACATTGTCATATTGACACTCGCATTAGCGATTGCTTCATTTTTAATGAATTGATTGAAGATACTCTTCGTAGTATAATACTTTTCATCTATTTCGCTTCGAATTTCTTCTTCGCCATCCCATTTGTCCTCAGACATATCCTTATGAAGAACTATTGTCATGTGAATTTTTTCGAAATCTTGATAATAAGAGGGAATAGCCTCATAGCGTGTCTTAAAATATTCTTGCGTTGTCTCATCTGCGATCGCTTTATTAGCAATATCGTAGACTTCAGAAATTCGTTTGATAAGAATTTTGCGTTGGGCAGTGAGAATTGTTAAATCTTCTGACATATTGCCAAAAAAAAAATTGAAATCAAATTTAAATTAAATTAAATGGAATAGTACCTACTATCTAGCAAAATCCGTTCTTTTCCTGAATTTGCATTTGGGCAAGGCAAAAAAAAAAGAAAGAATTTCAAGCTTGGAATGTTTATGTTCAAATAAACAAGTTTTTTTTTTTTTCTTGCTCTGCTCTTGAGGTTCAATTTACAACTTCTATGGCTTTTCTGATAAAAATGTTTTCGTTCTACTGGCCAAATTACAATAATTAATGCCTTTTATGTTTTATTTTGTCTAAAACACAAACCGAGAATAATTAAAACACTTGCAGTTTCTTGCTAAGAATGATGTATAACGCGAATGAATTTCAACAAAATGAAAAAAATCAAATAAAATACTTTCAATTAATCGATTAATTGCAATAATTAACCAGTTAATCAATTTAAGCACCAGAACAAAATAAGAAATTTGGCTCGTTAAGGATCAAAATGTTTTGTGGGTAGCTAATACGTAATGTCTTAGCTGGTAGTGGACTGTATTTACTTTGCGGCGCAACCTCTAAATAATGATAAAAAGGACTTACCCAATGATTCCATAAGTGCACTCCTGCAGGGACCCTGCTTTACACACGCGCTGCGGATTATGGTGTTCCCACTTACGGGTTATGTAACTTTGTAGAAGGTTGATACGAGAGGACTTCACAATGAAGTTTTGAGATTAGAAATATTGCGACCGGGTTAAGTCGTACGACGACGCGCCCGTGTCGTCTCATCGAGTTTCTTAGCAAGTCTGTCCAATTACTCGCTTCTGGTACGTCCACTATCAAAATCTAGAGGTACGACTTTTTTTGCGCGAAACAAAACAAAAAAATGCGAGCAAACAGGAATTTTGCACCTTTGCCAAATTGTATAAAATTTATTTAGAATAAAGACGAAACACCATCCTTATCACGAATCAGATGAAACAAAAAATTACCAACAAAAACAAAAGTCGATTGCTAATACGTCAATTCCATGTACACATAGGGAATTCCTATCCTATCCCTAATTCAATTTCTGTTTTCAAGAACTGACATTAAGTTACTAGAACGACTGGTAATTCCAAATAGGTATTAAAACCTCTATACAACCTGCTAGATCACAAACGAGGCTCTGATGACGAACGAGCTATGGCGGTATACCCTTTTAATCGAGTATTAGGGAAATACTCAGATCATCTTTAAAGCCGTCTATCAAGCGTCGAAGATTATGGCTATTTACTTTCCAACAAACATACTATGACGGATTTAAAAAGGTCTGCTTCAAAGATTGTCGGGGAGGCAACAGTTCACATGAACTGCTCTGGGTCAAATTTAAATAAAAAATGATCAGAAATCGCAGTTTCAGTTTAATTTTGGTAGGAAATTAAATTTTCATGCATTTCCAGTTAAAATTCCAGAATTTTTAAGATTCTCCATTCCAAAACTTAGCTCGACCAGGTTCAAAAATTATCAGTATTCTATCCAAAGAAATCAAATTTGCACCATTATCCAAAAAGTTTTCAGGCCCAAAACTTCTAGATCTTTCCAAATGGTATAATAAACTTGCTCAAAAATTGTTTCGCTCAGAACCCTTCTTGGCCCTAAAATAGACACCACCGCAAACATCCTTTGGTACTCCGATAATACAGCTTCGATATAAGGAACTCATTGTTTATTCATTTTAATTGATTTCCTCATCTTTTTTGAACTCGTCATCCAGGCATTTGTGCACTTTTGCCTGGATTTCTGGATACGGGATCATTGCCAAGAAGGCAAAGTGTGATTGGTGGTGGTGGTGGCCAAAAATACGAGAACACTGCACATACCAAATATGAAATCAAAGAACGCCTAGACGGTCTTGAAACTATGCGAGACAAGCTTACCGGAAAAAAGATTCACAATATTGAAAAATGACATTTGCTTTTCCAAAGGGAGAATACGAATCTTGGTGTCACAAAAGGAATGAAACATCTGAGTAGTGACAAAAAGGAAATCTATATCTGGTAAAGTAATATATAGGGTTAGATGCAGATAACAACATTCAGATAATTCAAAAATACGCGCCATGAGTAACGATATGATAGGACATTTCACGAGCACGAAAGAAGAAAATGAATAATTTCAAATTATATTGGGCTATTTAATGCTGAGGTAGCAGGGACGGATGGAACAGGCGGGAGACCGGGAAATTTCCCGGTGGGCGTCCTGTCGGCCGGTTAGTCGGATGAGGAGCTACAAGATGAGCATAGAAGTTTCAAATCACAATGTAATTATAAATATGATACAGTCTCAGTATGGTCAGTTTATTATCTGATACTCCAAAGGAATGTGAGGTAGTGTCTCCCTTATGCGTTAGCACACCAATGGTCACCTAACCTCCTGTTTTTGCCGCACCTATTCTTCTTTTCCTCGCTCCTCATACGGAAAGTGTCAAATTGAAAAAGCTAAACTAAACATTATGCAATGGAGTTCGGTTAATCCTCAGCGAGCGAAAAGACGACAGGACCCTCGTGATCAGTTTTTGAACTCCAATTCGAAGATCACATGGGCTTTTGCCAACAGTGTCATTTTTCAGCTCGCGGTGGATTGACCGAATACGCCTAGTATTTATCAATGTCTACAGGTATGCCCAAAATATAGATAGACCTCTGTGCTAATAAATGTATTTTTATAGCAATTTTCAACCCAACATATTTTGGAAAAACAACGACTTTGACTTGTGTGATATGTGATATGAAGCTCGTAGGAGAAATATTGCTCCCAAAATTTGCAAAACCGCTTTGAGTTATTCGTCTAACTGCTTTGGCGTGCGGGAATGTACTACTTTGCGCGTTAGGAAACTATTTCCAGACTCAAATATATTAAAAATAGTCTAGAAAAAGGGTAGGTGATGAGGAGGCTTGAATCTTCAGGCTTATGAACATAGAAAGATCCCTACACAACCAAATAGATAACGAAATTAATAAAGTCCTAGCGTATTTTTTTCTTTTAGAAAAAAAAAAACTCTTACACATGAAGTGCCAAGTGGGCCGCATGACCAGAAATTTTCCCGGGCCGGTCTCACAGAGCTCATCATCCATCCCTGTGAGGTAGGAAAGTTCAACGTAAATGATCTCATGAAATAAAAAATTTGGTCTTGACGACGCAACAAGCAGAAAGACTATTAAAGTATCTCCACAATGAACACTTGTATTGTATGGATACATTTTTTCAAAAGCCACTAAAAACAAGATGGGCTTGGAGAGACTCCATCAGTTAAAAATGGGATTGATTACATTTTATTGTCACAAATCGGAGATACATGATAATTGAGATTGTGGTCGTGACACTGGTAGTGTAGTGACCATAGATTACCTACTCAGTAAACTGATAAAGCAACAAAATTATCCCACCGCCGAAAGATTAGGAGAAAAAATTCAAAAATCCCAATCGACACTCAACAAGAAACTCTAAGTATGATTGAAAGAGCACTGTATAGAAGAATTCTTTCATCTAATAAAATGAACAATGAACATGTATGCTTCTCGCTTTCTCCGGGAGAAAAAATAGTTATTTGTTTTACTAGGCAGAAAAGTACAAGATTTAATGCCGCGGCTGGTGTTTCATAGCCGAGGCTAGGAAATCAGCCGAAGCATTAAATCTGCTTTTCTGCCATGTAAAACATATATTTTTTTCCCAGAATGTTCAAATTCACACATGGACATATTTTTTATATTTATTTAATTCATTATTATAATCCAAATAATTAAATTATTTTGACAATTGTCATTGTCACCATCAATTTCAAATACCAAATTGAGTGAAATTATTACCTGGAACGTTGTGACACTGTCACTTTTAATGCCTAGGCAGTAAAAGTAAATGTAACTTTTGATCCTGTCAAGGCCGCTTTTACTGTCATTCGGAGAAAAAAGCCATTCTATTTAGATCATCTAATGTCTATTCGTTTTGAAAATAAACCAAATCAAAACAAACAGCGGAACGTGATCTGAGGTGAATCAGGTGGATAGCCCCGTTCCTATTGGTTTATTCGGTTGCTGATATCTACGTCTCCCGAGGTTTTCCTAGTGCCATCTACCTGCAACTCAGTAATCACGTTCCGCTGTTTGTTTTTGATTCAGTCTACATTTTATTTGCATCAGTAGGTACAATGCTTTTTCCAAACTTTAATTATTATTGGTGAAACTTCTCCACCTGTTCATTAATAAATTTAAATGCATCTGCTTAAATAAACTTTCCTCTAACAACCGTTGAGTTTCATGTTGATATTTTACTACTAAATGAGCTTAATTTTTTTACTTTAGTTTGAAGTTAGCATTCAGGGCCGATATTCATTAAAAGTTTCACGGCGTATTCAATAAAGCCGGATATTCACGGTTCGTAGTATTTTCCCGACGTCTTTAAACCACATTGACACAATACAAGATTTTAACAATAACGCCAGACAAGAAAAAATCTCGGAGTGTTCTACACGCGATTTTTCTTCTACGGAGCTTTTTTAGTAATGCTTTTTTTCCATCGGAAAAACCATCGACTTAAAATGAGTAAATACGAAAACCTCCTAGTATGGTCCGAGACTATTTATGGTTTCTAGAAAATATCACCCTTTACTTTACAACATTTATTATTTCAATACGAATTAACCAAAGGCCATTGACAAGTAATGTCCCAATTTAGTTTAGGGCAATACGGATGTTATATTGAATAAAGCAAACGCATCAAGATGTTAGCAAAAACCTTACAGCCAACAACCTAAGTTTTAGGTCAATGATTTTTGCTGATAATCCTGAATTTATTTGGATCGATAAAATTGTAAATCTAAATTCGGGCGCTAAAGTGGTGCTACGGGCTACGCTACGGTCTACAAAAAAATGGGTCTCCGGCAAGTACCGTTATTTACCATTTATAAATTATGTCTAGTGTTCTCATCTATTAATAAACCCTTTAGTTCTAATCAATAAACTTAATTATTCGTAATGTTTTGGGACTTATTGTTTTAATTCATTAAAACCCCAAAAGATCCCAAGCCCCCAGTTACAACAAAATAGGTTGAAACACTAATGTGCCAATTGAGAAGAGATCCAGTAAATTCGCTCAATTTTTCGCATGTCCAAGGCCATAACCACTAATTAGGAGAAGCTTACTTGTCTACGTTCAAATATATCTGAACATGCTCATAGTGTAGTCCGATTCCACTCCGTAACGATATTTTGCCGTAGAAAATACACGATACCAGAAGGAGCACGACCGGTTTCGATCTACCGTGTTCTATGAAATTTACCGTGACGTGATTTCTTATGTCGTCTGAATACTCATACTCAATATGCTTTATTGTCCAAAAAATATAAATTTTCATTGACAAATAATACACGAATCGCACAAAATTACATTGAAGTTAACACAAGGCCACGAGAATGACATATTAAAATGTAATAAATAAATTAAAATAAAATTAAAGAAACAAAATCAAAACACAAAACATGAAAAATTTGTAAATATGTATATATTATAGGTCTATAAAAAGTAAAAAACAAGACAATCATAAAACATCACTAGAATATTCTTCCAAGATGTAGAAGGCTTTCTCCAATAACATACTCTTAGCATTCGTTCGAAATTGGCTATAGTCCGATACTGATTTCAAATCATTACTGAGGTGATCGAAAATTTTCTTGCTTTCAAAGAATATAGAATGTTTAGTCAGAGCAGATTTTGGAATTGGTAAACGTAAGTCATTATTAGTGGGTATTGTACAGGGTGGGCCAAATTAGACACTTTCTTATGGAAACACCCTTTATTTTTAGAGATAGAAAAAAATGGACCCCCCACTCTGAGGCTCAAATTTCATGAAATCTTGATTGGTGCAAACCGCATTTTGATATCTTCAACCGTTTAGCCGCTAGAGGGCGATTCTCGATTTTGAGCAATACTGTAAAGCCTCCATAACTTTCTTATTTATGAAAATAATTCATTTCCGTACAGACCTTTTGGAAGCACTTGTTCAAGCAGAATTCAGTGACATTCTCAGTTTTTTTCTGTCTGGCTTCGATTTCGAGACATTGACCAAAATCCGATTTTTTTCAATAGGACACTCTATATATTAATAGTTCATTAGTAAGATATGCTTTCGCTGATTTTAATGATACAAGATTTGATAGGTTTATCTCTAACAGTTTTCGAGAAAACAAATTATTTCGGTTTTTGTCATAAGAAACAATGTGTTGGAAAAGGACTTTATCTCTATAAGGAAACTGAGAAAGGTCTCTTTCTTACACATTGTTTCTTATGACAAAAACCGAAATAATTTTTTTTCTCGAAAACTGTTAAAGATAAACCTATCAAACCTGTATCATTAAAATCAGCGAAAGCATAGCTTTCTAATGAACTATTAATATATAGAGTGTCCTATTGAAAAAAATCGGATTTTGGTCAATATCTCGAAATCGAAGCCAGACAGAAAAAAACTGGGAACGTCACTAAATTCTGCTTAAAAAAGTGCTTCCAAAAGGTCTTTACGGAAATAAATTATTTCCATAAACAAAAAAGTTATGGAGGCTTTACAGTATTGCTCAAAGTCGAGAATCGCCCTCTAGCGCCTAAACGGTTAAAGATATCAAAATGCGGTTTGCACCAATCAAAATTTCATGAAATTTGAGCCTCAGAGTGGGGTGTCCATTTTTTTCTATCTCTAAAAATAAAGGGTGTTTCCATAAGAAAGTGTCCAATTTGGACCACCCTGTACAGGGTGAGTCACCATATTTTGACACCCAACTGCAGCCGTAATTACAGGTGATAGGTAAAATGTGTAAATACAAAAGTTGTAGTATTTTATCTGAACCACCAGAATTTTTGATTAGATTGAATAAATGAGCAACGCAAAGTAAAAAACATGTCGATGTTCACTTTTTTCAAATGGAAGGCCCTTTATTTTCTTTCAAATTTTTAAAGTTCTCGTTTTTCTGATGCAGATTATATGACATGTCGATGTTTCTTTCAATAGTTTTGGAGATATCTGGAGTTCAGTTATTCAAAGAGAGTAGTTTTTTTGAATATATTTTACCTTGATTTACCTGTTACCTGTTACAAAACATTCTGATACGTGAATAGGTCTTTGGATAACTAAACTCCAGATATTTTCAAAACTATTGAGAGAAACATTAACATATTATGTAATCTTCATCAGAAAAACGAGAACTTAAAGAATTTGAAAGAAAATGAGGTGCATTCCATTTGAAAAAAGTGAACATTGACATATTTTTTTACTTTGTGTTGCTCATTTATTCAATTTAATCAAAAACTCTGGCGATTTAGATAAAATGCTACAACTTTTGTATTTACACCTTTTACCTATCACCTGTAATTACGGCTGTAGGTGGGTGTCAAAATATAGTGACTCACCCTGTACCTTACCGCCTCAGGTTACAGACCAGAATATTTTTATATGAGACAGATAGTTTCCAAAATGAACAAAGATGGCAGAGTTGATATTTTTTCTTTTTTGAACAAAGGCTGACAGTGTGCACGGTTTTTAGCTCTACAAATACCGCACTGCCCTTTTTTGCAAAACGAATATAGAATTCAGCAACTGCCCATTTGTGAATTCCCAGAAAGCAATACCATTCCATACATGAGACTCGAACAAGGAGAGATTATGAGAAATAGACCATTTAGCAGCCGAAGTATTAAGCGGCCAAAGACACATGTTAACAAAACAGGTAGTTGTTTAGTTGAATGGTTGCCATTTTAGAATATGGATCGTTTTACCACCGCAGGGCTTTGTTGAAAGAAAAGTTTCCAGAACGAGTAATTCTGAGATTGGCTAATGTGAATTGACCAACACGGTCCTGTGATCTAACACCGTTGAACTTCTTCTTGTGGGAACATGTGAAAGATAATGTTCATGCCAACAACCTTCTAACGATTGAGGCGTTGAAAGGCAATATTTGTCAAGTTATGACCGCGATATGCCTGAAATGTGCCAAAAAGTTGCCAAAATTACCTCAACAGGATTAAGTCCTGCAGGAGACCCGTGGAGGATATTTAAGTGACATTATAATTCACACATAATGGCAATAACCATACTTTATAATGCAATAAAAACTTTATCGCAAACTCAATTTGTATCTAAATCACATTTTCCAAAAAAAAAATTTCAACATTTTGACTGCAAGTTTTTTTTTTAATTTTTTTTTGTGTTTTCCGATATTACCTGTACTTTGGGGATATATTGGACGATTGTGATTTTGCATAGAAATTCTTATATATTTTGGTTTTGTTCGATATAGAATTTTACTATATCCTATATCGAACAATTTTAAACTAAAAACATATATAATTTGATTTTTTTAAACATGGGAAACTTAAGAAAATGTAAGGAGTTGCAATAAAATGCTTTTTTTCAATTGTTGAAACATGAAATAAAGTTATAACACTTTTGTTTGACTATTTTATTTATTTTTTTTTATGAAAAATAAAACATAATTTTATAAAAAATAAAATAAAATTTATTTTGGCAAAAATATAAAAAATAAAAACGTAACAAAACCTTTAATTCTAATCAGTCTGAACAAACGGGCCCCTCAAAAAAATAATAAAAAAGAACAGAAACAATTTAACTCTTAGTTGGTCATTGATTGGCCTATTAAAAAAATTAAAAAATCAAAAAATATTTTTCGAGAAAACATGAAGTCCTCTATTGACTTTTGGTGTAGCTAAAACAGTCTTTATTTGAGTATTTTGTAAGTTTTGTATGTCTTCAATTTGAGGAAAAACAAACACATTTTTTTTCTCTTTATAAAACCTCATACAACTAACAACAATACAAGTCTTTTTAATTTTCATCACTTTGGCAACAAATGACTTAGACATTTCTTTCTTTGTTCCTTTATTATAATAGTATATTATATAATAAGTGTGGTAACTAGGTTATTACCGCACGCGGGAGAAATTTGCAAACCGAGCCGGTGAGGCGAGGTTTGCAATCTCTAAGGGCGGTAATAACCTAATTATCATACGTATTATATACAGTATTTTATCTACAAGCGTGCGGTAACAATATATCCGAAAGAAATTTTAAAAATTATGAAAAAAAAATTGCGTTTGTCACCTTTGACAGCGAACAAGTAGAACATAGAAAAGTGATTTATATTCTTGATATAGAACGCTCACTTCTGTTGTAGTCGCCCAGTAACATTTCCGACGGTGCTGCCATAGCGGTGTAGTCATTGAACTAATATTTGGCGGGCCGTTTGAATCTCGGTTTCAAATGACTCGTTTGATATTTCAATTATTTCAAAATAAAACAGTGCTCCAAAACTTCATAAACTAAAATTTTATACATTTTATTTTCATATATTTGTGAGAATCACTTAATGAATAAAATAGTCTATAATCTAGATGATTTGGCGTATCTGACTCATAAGCTAACTGAAAAACTTTCCAATTTGCTTTTTGAAAATGTCCATTTTTCCATTTGAATGACTGTCATATTTGATCAAGTAATTTATAATTCCCTCGAGCATGTATTATGGAGCATCATACAGTGGCACTGGGTTGTTTATCTCCCACAAAACCAAAATTTCTGTTTCTGTGTTGTTTTTGATGTAGATTTCCCTGGTCTGTGGCTGCAATTCGCTTTTGACCGATTTATTTTTTGCCGCCTGGTCACACATTGTGGCAACAACTCTTAAACCGGCTGCTTGTGATGCACTTATTAATTCTTTCACAGTCTTGGGATTCAAAACAATCAATGACGATGTACTCAACAAATTAATTCAGATGACATATGCATTATATTATGATGTCAAATGGACCTGCGTTTTTATGACTGGTTTTTATATCCACCATTCTATGTCGGTCATTGTCATTTTCTATTTACTAAACAAAGATAGCTAACTCATCGGTAAAGTCAGAGATTAGAATAAGAACAAGGGGGACGTTGAGAAATGGCGCACAGCGGTGTAGTCACGAACTAAAACAAAAAGTGGAGGGGATGAATCCAGTGAATGTTCTATTTAAGAATTTATAAATCACTTTTCTATGAAGTAGAATTTAGGTGATAGGTTGAATTGAGTAGCGCTAAGTGGTATCACCACGTTCCGCTACTGCGCTGGCAGTCCGGTTCCAACAATGAGTAACAGATAGCATGATGGCGCCTCCAGGATCAAAATATTCCGGAGGTAAAATACCCGACCACTCGGATCTCCGGGCGTCGGGTGATCCTGGGGGTCCTTCATGCAAAGATATAAAGAGAAGATCAAAAACTCAACTCAGAATTGATTTTAGCAATATAAGAGGAATAAGTACAAATATGAATTCAGTTCACCAACATCTTGAAGAACAAAGACCTGACATCTTTGTTCTCACTGAAACTAAAATCAGTTCTGCAACACCTATTGTGAACTATCTTTATCCCGGCTATGACCTACACCACCGATTTCGGCATAATTTTGGGATCTGTGTGTACATTAAAAATGACCTTTCATGTCATCGAGAGGAGAAGCTAGAACCAGCGAACCTTGATATCATATGGCTAAAATTCACCTCAAAGTCATCGACCAAGTTTATCTGCTGCCTCTACCGACCGCCATCTAACACCGAGTACCAAAACTTTTTCGCGACATTATCCGAAAGCTGTGATAGTATACAGTCAAACTATCCACAGGCGGAAATTGTCTTTTTAGGCGATTTTAACGTCCACAATATACCCTGGCTGAAACACCACAACAAAACAGATAACGAAGGCAGAGAAGCTGAAGCTTTTGCCATAAGTTGTGGTCTAACGCAGCTTGTCGATGAACCTACCCGTATCTCAGAAAGGGGCGAATTTGCAGCGCTTTTAGACTTGTTCCTAACCACAAATCCTGACTCGTACACAATTCAAGTAGATGCTCCACTTGGTTCGTCCGATCATAAACTTATAATACCAAAGTGCGAAATGCTCATCCCACCAAGCCAACAACCACTTCCTCGTAAAATGTGGCACTATAAATCGGCAAAATGGAATGACCTAAAACAGTTTTACCTGGATTTTCCATGGCAAGAGGTTTGCTTTAAAACAGCTGATCCCACTATTTGCTGTAATGAAATAACACAAGTAATCTTATCTGGAATGGATGCATATATCCCACATACAACTAAACGTAGAGCTAATGCAAAACCTTGGTTCAACAGCCAGTGTCAAACGGCTGTACAGAAAAAACACAGAGCATATAACCTTTGGAAACGACAACAAACCGCTCAAAACCACACAGAATTTATAGAAGCCAGAAATAGTTGCAAAATCACTATTGACTCCGCTAAAGAAACATACAATCAAAGAATAAAAAACAGGTTGCTGAATTGTCCAAGTAGTTCTAGGTCCTTTTGGTCTCTTGCAAAAGCTGTTGGATCTAACTTCGCCAAGTCACCCATACCACCACTTACAGATAAAAATAATCACTTAGCCACAACATCAAAATTGCGCCAACGAACTCACCCCAACTTTCGCAAAATTATTCAATTTGTCTTACAGGCAAGGAGTATATCCATCATCATGGAAGTCTGCCGCAGTACAACCCATTCCAAAGAAAGGAAAAAAGATAGATCCGTTAAACTATAGACCAATTGCTCTACTTCCGGTGATATCAAAAGTAATGGAAAGAGTTGTGAACAATCACCTAACCAAGTACTTGGAAAAGTACAAAACTATCAACGATAAACAATACGGATTTCGAAAATATAGGTCAACTGGCGATTTACTTACATACGTCACTCACTTATGGCAAAAAGCGATTGAGTTGCGGGGTGAAACAAGAACAATTGCCTTAGATATATCTAAAGCATTCGACAAAGTTTGGCATGAAAATCTGCTCAACAAGCTCAAAGCAATGGGATTATCGCCGAAACTTTGCACTTGGTTTGAAAGTTACCTAAAGGACAGATCCATTTATGTTGCACTGGATGGCCAGAACTCCAACTCTTACCAAATAAATGCTGGTGTGCCACAGGGAGCAATCCTTTCGCCAACTCTTTTTCTGATTTACATAAATGACCTCATAGATAAAACAGTAAATCCACTTTATTGCTTTGCAGACGATGGCAATGTAGTCTCCTCACTCATACCACCCACAGGTCTTTCCGCACGTGAATTCCATCATCTTAGACTAACTCAAATATCGCAGATAAATAACGACCTGGAGATAATAGAGGACTGGGGTAACAAAAACCTTGTACAGTTCAACGCACAGAAAACCCAAGCAGCTCTGTTTTCAAAAAAGAACAGCACCGGTGAGCCAAACATCATGCTATCTGGAAGTGCTGTCATATTACAGAGTCAGTTGAACATCTTGGGGGTTACTGCAGAGACCAACATGTCTTGGCACAATCACGTGGCAGATATTGCTAAAAGGGCGTCCCAAAAGCTGGGGGTGCTATTTCGTACAAGACATCTGTACACACCAAGCCAATTGCTGACACTCTACAAAGCCCAGATTCGACCAACTATGGAATACTGCTCACATATATGGAGTGCAGCACCCAAACATACCTTAATGCTTTTGAATACCGTGCAAAAACGAGCTATCAAGCTGATCATTGACCCCGCACTTACTCGTAACTTGGATGGTCTCGAACATCGCAGATCTGTGGGCGATTTATCTCTCTTCTACAGGTACTATCACGGAAAATGCTCTGAAGAGTTGGCACGTATGATTCCACCGAGAGTAGCGCCTACCAGGCGAACCCGTCAAACAGACGGTAACCATGAATTTACTGTCAAACTAGAGGCACCAAGAACCTCATTATATCAGAATTCATATCTCTGGAGAACAGCATCGCTGTGGAATAAACTCCCTGCGACGGTTTTCCCTGCAGGTTACAACCTGAACCGTTTCAAGACCAACATACACCGACATTTCCGCGCACTTGCCGCTTCTCGAGCGTGATAGGACATTTCCTTGCGAGTGCGCATATCCGTAAAAAAAAAAAAAAAGTGGGTAATTTATCTCTGGTAGATAATCACAGGTACCTACCTATGTAGGTAGAGCGTGCGGTAATAATATTACCGCACTCCGTGCGCGAAACTTACAACTACAAAACAGCCTTCGGTAACATCACATACGGTTTCTTCTTCCTCTTCTGCAGAATCGGATAGCTCTGTATCACTTTCACTTGAAACTTGGCAGTCACTAACTTGTTAACTTGTTCACTAAATTATTCTTCATGTTGAATTGCTTTGGAGGGTCCTGCTTTGCTATTATTATTGCTTGACTTAATGTCAGCGGTGGAAATAGACTTACCAGCTTCAAATTAATCTTCTTTTGCCTCGTACCAGTTGTTTATAACTAATTTAATATTAGTTTAATGGACTGTATATTTGAATAAATTTCTTTTATTCGGAGAGAAATTATCTTGAACTAGACAGGACTTTTAATTTATTTGACAAATTTTATGACAATACAATCAATACCAGTTATTTTCCAAATTGCTTGTGGATAACAAATTTGCTGGTACTAATATAATATGTTCAGAAACAATAATATCTAATTTAATCTAAATCTAATTTAACATATCGCCCACCTTGAAAGGATGTTGTATAAACTTTCAACATATTTTACACAAAAGAAAAACAAAAACTTATACTAAATTAAAATTAATAGGTACCATAGTTTACGAATTTAAATAAATTCCTAATTCCAAAGGTACCTAATTTAACAAATACAAAAAGTTCTTTGATTCAACACTCCGATTCAATAGGTAAGACACAAACACGATTAATTCCTCTTTTCAATATAGTGCCTTGAGTTTTTACACTTACAACTCTCACGATATTATCTGTTCCGCGATGCAACTCAGTAACACATCCTAGTTTCCAATGCAACACCGGAACATTATCGTCTTTAATTAACACTAAAGATCCCATCTTAACCAAAGACTGACAGTTTTTCCGCCATTTCAATCTGGTTTGGAGTTCACTAAGGTACTCCTTTTGCCATCTTTTCCAGTAATGCTGAACCATAAACTGAATATGCTGCCAACGAGACAGTCGATTCTCCAAAACATCGATAAGAGGGTATTCTGGTATTGAGGTAAGGGTACGTCCAACAGGGGCGTAGCTAATAGGGGGTGAGACGGGGGAGCCTCCCCCCCAGGGCGCAGCTGACACAGGGGCGCCAAAATAGGCAAAGCGAAAAAAAAAAAAGAAAAAAAAATAGTCAAAAGGCAAGTTTCTGAGTAGGTAATTAAATACTATTTTACAACTATCATAATGTGAACACGCCCCGCCGGTTATTGTGAACACGCTTTAGTCAAGAGTTCCATATTTCTATTGTGAACACGCCCTAGTTAAAAGTTCCATCAAAACGGAGCAACGGAAACCCGGTGAATCACCGGTTAATTTGGCAATGGGAATTGTGTCTGCAAGCAAAATGAGCAAAATTTGACAGAAGTCACGTGATTTGACACGTGAAAAAAGATAAGTAGTGGATAAGTGATCACGTGACGTCCGTCAAAATTCGCTCCTTTTGCTCGCCGATGCAATTACCGAACCCAGCCACCGACTCAGCTTTCAGTGATGTAAGTGACATTGTAACGTATTGTCTGGCTAGCCAAACGGCGAACTGCAATAGAATTTGCTGCTTTGCCAAACTTGGAGGAAAAAGTAATAAACAAGTTGATGACATATTTTTTTTTGCTATATGGGCATGTGTAGTATTTTGAAATTAAAAAAAATCCGGCAACATTGCGCAATGATGGATGTGGAGAGGCGTGATTATTCAGAGGCATGATTCTATTGGTTAGAGCCTGAACGACAGCACAGTGGCGTGGTTATTGGCGAAACTTTAAAAAAAAAATAAAAATTATTGGTTCATTTCCTTGGTGTTTTAATATTCTTAGGTTACGCCCCACTTATCTTCCCCCTTTCGTCTCTATCTATTGTTTATAAATGTTCCCTCTATCTTTTTTTTTGACATTTAAGAAAGAGAGTTTTGGTTTTGTAGTTGAAACAATTTTTTTTTTAAACTTACTTTCGCATATAAAGGGTGTTTCAGAAAAGCTGGTTGTGGTACAACTTATTTTAAATGGAATACCCTGTATATAATTGAATATACGGATTCGACGTAAAATCACAGCATCACAGCATATTATACAAAAACAATCAGCTGGCTAACTCGAGCTCTGTATCCTCAAATAGCGGCGTGCGCAGAAAAGATGCGCGTTAAATGTTGTGCTTTTGCCGTAGCGGTGTTAGGCTGTATCCTCAAAATGCGGCGTGCGCAGAAGAGATGCGCCTGGGAGTTAACCTGCTGTTTGCTTTTGTATATGCTGTGGTAAAATTCTAAGCAAATCTCCTGTGATAAACCCTATACACATTCCTATATCTAAGTTCAACTATTTCGGAAATATTAATAATTGAAAACTGACTTTTTTGCAACTTTGCCTGGCTGTAAGGAATTTTCAATCATGGATTGAAATCAAAGTTGGTATCAATATGGTATCAAATGATAATTTATGAAAATCTAAGATAAGAATTTCAGCTCGGTTTTGCTCTTGTCTAAAATTAACCGTTTAGGTTTTAAAGTCTGTCTAAGTTGCTTTGCGGCGCTTGGGGGGCGCCGGATCTCAGTCTCCTCCCCTAGAGGTAGTCATATCGCTACAGCTCTGACGTCCAATCAGAAAATGGGCAGGCGTCAAAGCAGCAGCATCTTCTGGGTCTTCAGTTATTGGACATAAAGGTCGAGAATTTAAAATGGCTTCGATTTGAATCAGTAAAGTACCCAACTCCTCAAATGTTAAAGATTTATTCCCAAGAACACGCTTGATATTAATTTTGGAGCTTTTTATTCCTGCTTCCCAGAGACCTCCAAAAGTAGGGGAATTGGCAGGAATAAAGTGCCATTTTATATTTTCATTCGCTAACATTGTAGTAAAATATTCGCAATTAATTTGTAAAAATTCATAAACTCGACAAATTTCTCTATTTGCTCCAACGTAATTATAGGACCATTATCCGAATAAATATTTCTAGGTTTGCCCCGCCTACTCGCAAACCTATGAAGAGCAGCTGAAAAACATTTCGTTGTTAGCTCTGAAACAATCTCAAGATGTACTGCTTTGGTACACATACAAACAAACAAACAAAGGTAAGCCTTGGAACACTGAGAGCCTCGACCTTTCTTATTTTTAACATAAAATGGCCCACCATAATCAGTGCCAACATTTTCAAAAACACCGTAAGTGTTAACCCGAACATCAGGCAAATTTCCCATTAAGTAATTGGTCCCCCTAGGATTAGCCTTGAAGCAATTCAAGCATTTATTTATTATTTGCCGACAAACATTTCGACCACCTATGGGCCAGTATTTTTCTCTGATGGAGGATAACAAAAGTTGTGCACCGCAATGTAAAAGTCGCTTGTGTTCATGTTCTAGTATATATTTGGTTAAAGTGTGTTTACTAGGTAAAATAATAGGATATTTTTTCTCATCTGATAAATTAGCATGTTTAAGTCTACCGCCAACACATATTAAATCATTTTTTAAAATTGGATTCAAACTCAAAATTTTACTTTTAGAAGAAACTTGCTTTCCAGAAATTAAACAATTAAATTCATCAGCAAACATCTCTAATTGAGCTTTTTTTTATCAATAGTTCAAGTGATTTATTAATTTCTTCAGGCACAAAACCACCTTCGAGTCTTTTATCATGGTCTTTTATCTTCAAATTTTTTATAAAACGTAAGGCATAAGCTAATGAATGTAAAATTTCCGTAAAAGATGAACCATCTTTAGACAATTCATTGAACAAATTGAAAGTATTTGAAATAGGCAAAGAAACTGATTTTTGCTCCGGAATTTCATTAGGGATAGAATATTCTTGAAGATTCCAAGAAGAATAGTCATTTGAAAGAAATTCTGGACCATGCCACCATAATAAATTATTCACCAAGTCTTTAGATTTAATACCTCTCGATAGTAAATCTGCAGGGTTTTCCTCCGATTTGACAAAATGCCAATCTTGTTTATTCGATAATGACTGAATTTCGCTAACCCTATTAGCCACAAAAGTCTTCCAAGAAGACGATTCACCGCGAATCCAATATAAAGTTATCGTCGAATGTGACCAAAAATAATATTTGTCAAACTTGATTTCCAAAGCTGTCATAACCTTTTTAACTAAATTAGCCAATAACTGTGCTGCACACAACTCTAATCTTGGCAGGCTGACTTGCTTTACAGGAGCGACTCGACTTTTGGCACATAACAAATTGGTGATAAAACTGCAATTTCTCAAAGAACATCGAACATAAACGCAAGCGCCATATGCCTTTACTGAGGCGTCACCAAAACCATGTAATTCTATTTGAACATAATCTGAAAATACGTTTCTATATATTTTAAATTCATTAATTGAAGTGATAGGTACTGTGCTGAAATTCCTGCCAGATCTTAAGTATATAGCTAGGTAATTCATCGTCCCAGTTTATCCTGAGTTTCCAAATATCTTGAATTAATAATTTGGCAACTATGATTATGGGTCCCAACAAACCCAACGGATCATATATCTGGGATATAACTGATAAAATTGTTCTTTTAGTAATTTTCTTTAATTTTAGAATATCTAGACTGATTTTATAATTTATGGAATCACCTTGAGCATTCCAAAAAATACCTAAAATTTTATTCGATTCATTATCACCAATATTTAATATACTTACATCTACATTATTACTAATCTTAAAATCGTTCAGAACATCTTTATCATTACATAGCCATTTGCGTAATTCAAAACCAGATTTGGCCAAAAGTTCATAAATATTTTTTTGAACATACAACAGTTCTTCTTTTGAATTTGCCCCGGTGAGTAAGTCATCCATGTAAAAATCAAGCCTGATGATTTTGCTTATCAGTTTATTGTCTTCATTTTGTTTTGCTATGTCAAAAAAACATTTAACCGCTAAGTAAGGAGCTGACGCAGTTCCATAGGTAACAGTATGCAAGACATAACATTTAAGCTCTTCATCAGGATGTGATCGCCAAAATATTTTTTGATATATTTGATCATCTTCATTTATAAGTATTTGGCGGTACATTTTACTCACATCACCAGTCATTACATACTTATGTGTGCGAAATCTTACTAATATTTGGAAAATATCCTGTTGCAATGTAGGCCCAACAAATTGCACATCATTCACAGACAAACCAGAAGTAGTCTTACACGAGGCATCAAAAACTGTTCGTAACTTAGTAGTTAGACTCGTGCTTTTGATGACCGCATGGTGAGGCAAATAATAACCCATACTTTCACAATCAAAATCCTTATACTCTGACATATGATTTAAAGAGATATACTCATCCATAAATTGTATATATTCCTTTCTTAAATCTGGATTTTTATTTAATTTTCTCTCTAAACCATAAAATCTATTAAGTGCGTTAAATTTAGAGTTTCCTAAATTTGAAATAGATTTTTTGAAAGGAATTCTCACAATATATCTACCGTTGTCGTCTCTGATAGTGGTGGACTCAAAAAGTTCCTCGCAATATCTTTCTGTCTCCGATAAAACATCTTTTTTACTCAAAACATCCTCTAATTCCCAGAATTTCATGATACTAGTGTCAAGATTACACCCATTAGTTAGTCAGTTTATCCACATATTAACGTTATTACAGCCTATTTGCATATTTCCTGCAACTATCCATCTAAATGCAGTATTCTGTAAAATGGGAAGTTTATTTCCTAATGAAATTTGTCCTGAATAAATAGCCGTCCAAAATATATCAGATCCCAATAATATATCATTTTCTTTCGATACGTTAAAATCAGGATCGGCTAATTCTAACTCTATCGGTATTTTGAGTAAACTTTTATTGAAACTACACACAGGTAATCTATCTGTAATTTTCTGTATCACTAAACAGTTTATATTTTGTTCAAAAGAATTAACTCGTGACATAATTTTGATATTTACTTGGCGATCTATATTAGATAACATCTGTCCAATTCCCTTAACAGCATGATTAATTTTAACACATACCAAATTGAGTTTTTCACAAAATGATTTGGAGATGAAATTACTTTGAGACCCACTATCTAGAAGTGCCCTACATGTTATTTCCTTCCCACCATTTTTTACTATTTTAGTTTTATTGTAGATAATAATACTTGAGAACTAGATATAGCAAAATCGCTCTTCTGTACATGGGTAACTACCCTGGAATCGCCAATTTCCGGAGTTACTAAAGAATCTCTATTTATATTTTCCAAATGTAACAAGGTGTTATGCGGTTTATGACATTTCGCACATTTATTTAGTTTACATTTCCATGACTGATGTGTATTTCTGAAGCAATTTAAACATAATTTTAAACTTTTTACTGATTCAATTTTTTGTTGAGTAGATAGTTTCAAAAATGAATCACATTTAAAAATACTGTGATCTTTTGAACAATAATAACATTTTAATTTACTATCTGAAGCTAGCAAACCATGACTACGACTCCTTTTACCCTTGTTATCAAGACTTTCCAAGCCAGTGGCCTCTATTTTCTCTAATATATCACATTTATTTTTAAGAAAGCCATTCAAATCTTGTAACGAAGGTAGGTCGTTCTGGTATTTATAATTTTCCCACTCCCGACGAGTAACAGCATCAAATTTATTTGCTAAAATATAGATGATTAACCTATCCCATGAATCAGTATTTTCTCCTAAACTTTTTAGAGAACGTAAGTGTTTTGTAGTTGTATCAAATAGATTTCTCAATCCTACATGTGATTCATACCTTAACTTTGGATATTCAAAAATGATTTTAATATGATTATGAATCATTAGGGACTTATTTTCATATCTTTCGAGTAAAAACTGCCATGCAACATTATAATTTATTGCTGATACTTCAATAGATTGAATTGCTTCAAGAACATCTTTATTCAGAGAACTTCTCAAATAATAGAATTTTTGGATGTCGCTGAGTAACTTATTTTGATCAATTAATGAAATAAACGCATCTTTAAACTGCAACCAGTTGCAATATTTACCATCAAATGGTGGTATAGTTATGGGTGGCAATTTTACTATTGGATTATGATCATTTGAATTATGATTTCTATGTCTAGTTGATTCTACACTACCTTTGCTTGTTTCGGAATTTGTGTCAGAGTACATTTTTAATAATTAATTTTACCCGACTACATAAATTATAGAATTTATTTTCAAAATCCTCCACTTCTTCAAGGAGGCCTGTTTCTTGTTCTTCATTTAAAGAACAAAGTTCACAAATAACATCATTAAATTCAGATAAAATTGGTTCTAAAATTTTCAATCTTTCCTCTAATTCTATAATTATCTCTCCAGTTAAATTATCTTTATTTAAATTATCAATAGTAATATAACTAGTGCAATGGAAATTATTGATAATTTTTGGGAAATTTGCCCGAATGCATTTTTAGTTGAAAAAGAGCACGAGTGCACGTAGTGCACGAGTGCCTTTTTCAGTTAAAAACGCAAGAGTGGAAATTTGTCGAAAATTATAAATATATTTCCATTGCACGAGTTGTATTTAAGAGAGAATTTCATAAATCAAAAATTTAAATTTTTTGTCAAAAAATGTCAAAACACCAGTTTTCGCACCAGTTAGTATGCAGACATAGTTGAACAAAAAAAAAAAAAAATTTCAAACATGGTAGTCCTTGGTATGGTATGGTATTTTTTTGCAAAAATATGGGTCAGGTACTACTTTGGATGAATATTGTATGTTATTTAGACCTTAGTCAACCATCCAAGGACCTTTTTTTTCAGTTATACATGTAAACCCCATACTTTGTGAGTGGCTTGCTTACATCAAGTCCTACAACTTTTCCTCTACGACTTTTCTCGGAAATGGCACGTATGCGCGCAGGCGACTCGCAAACATTTTAGGGGTATCGGACTCCCCCAATTTGCCATTATTTTTGTCGGCCAAGTTGATTTCCGTGATTTAGAAATAAAAATCAAACATTATTCGTGAAATTAGATTTTCATGTATCAAGAAACATAACCACGTCAGATCGACATTTTGGGGGTATCGGACTCCCCCAATTTGCCATTATTTTTGTCGGCCAAGTTGATTTCCGTGATTTAGACATAAAAATCAAACAGTATTCGTAAAATTAGATTTACCTACATGTATCAGGAAACATAGCTACGTCAGATCGACATGTCGTAGAGGAAAAGTTGTAGGACTTGATGTAAGCAAGCCACTCACAAAGTATGGGGTTTTACATGTATAACTGAAAAAAAAGGTCCTTGGATGGTTGACTACCTATTTCGATGATAAAATATAGTTTTTCAACATTGGCATTTTGGACCCGATCAACCGAAATCTCTCTGGCAGTGAACGTGTTAACTTTGATTCGTCAGACATTTCACTGATTCAAATCTTAACACACTTTTTTTTTTTAAATCTCAGCAATTCTCTTACCTTATTTAATTCCAACTGAAGACCCGTGGTGGAACAATCCAACTCTTAGACAAACAGTCGTTTTCCGATCATCAATGGAGAAACACCAATTCCAATATTCACATTTATTGCGTGAATACCCACTATTTGGCTGGAACTTACATGAATATATCCGGCTCGAAGGACCAATGTTTATAACTAATTTAATATTAGTTTAATGGACTGTATATTTGAATAAATTTCTTTTATTCGGAGAGAAATTATCTTGAACTAGACAGGACTTTTAATTTATTTGACAAATTTTATGACAATACAATCAATACCAGTTATTTTCCAAATTGCTTGTGGATAACAAATTTGCTGGTACTAATATAATATGTTCAGAAACAATAATATCTAATTTAATCTAAATCTAATTTAACACCAGTATGTGTTGGGTTAACATTTGTTATGTCTTTTATTATATCCGCAAAGCTTGTTTCTAATGCTGCTTGATTCTGCAACGGTTCTTTTTTTTTTTCGACCAACCACTTTTTTTAAAACAACTGATGCATCAAATGGACATATACCAGTAGCCTTAAATCCTGCTATTATATTGTCAGCCATTTTATCTTGACATTGACAACGTCTCAAAAGATCTACGAGCAATTTAGGAAATTGTTGCTTTGGAACCACTCCTCTATTTTTACTTTTCCATTCGGTTAATATTGCCCTCCATGCAACTTTAAGTGGATGAAAAACAGCCACATCCAATGGTTGGCATAGGTGTGTGCTGTTTTTTGGAAGAAAGACAAGCACTATGTTATTTGCTCTACATGCTTGGATAATATTTAATGACATGTGGCTACCCAAGTTATCTCCTATCAACATTTTTTTACCATCTTTTCTTTTTAAATAGGGAAGGGCAATTGATGTGAACCAGTCTTCGAATGTGTCTGCGTCAAACCATCCTGATGATGTTCGGTTATACCTTGCACCCTCTGGTCCACCTTCAATCCAGTTGGGGTATACATACTTGGATTTGTATACAAATGTATAGAGGCAAAAGGGTGCCATCAGCAGCTCCTGCAAACATAAGCGATGTGGAAGATTTTGAAAAATCCATTACTCTGCTAGCATGTTTTGATTTTTTTGAGACAAAGACTTTTTCACACCCTGGATCATCAGACAAGTTTGATTCATCGTAGTTAATAATATTTTCTCTAGGAACATTTTGTATGGTTTCTTTTAAATTATTGAAATATTCAGTCATGTTTTCTGGCTGCAGATCTGCCCTACATCTTTTCATGTTTTCACAGTTGCGCTTAGATAGTTCTAGGTTCCGTTTTAAAAAATATTTGACCCAGTCTGTGCCTGGCGTATTCTCCTTAAATCCAGTTACCCTTACACCTTTACGGTTCAAATATTGCTGTACAAAATTCCCTAATTTTTGCTCAGTATAAAAGGTATTTTAAAGTTGGCTGCAGTTAACAAAGCATCAGCTAATAATTTTTCTTCAATATTTGATAACACTGGTGCCCTACCAAGTTTATCGCTATGGAGGCCTCTATATTTGTCATAAAGGGTAGACTTTGGAACAGAATACAATTCGGCTGCTTGACCAAAAGACAAATGCTCATCTAAAACGGCCAGGAGAGCCCTTTCAATATTTTCTGCTGGATAATTTCGTCGGTATGGGGTACCCAATTTGTGACGGTGTTGTCTTGGCATTTTGTCCGATTTTACCCCTAAAAACACACTTTTTTAGCTTTTTGCAAATTAAAAAAAAAAAAAGGGGCTAGTTATTTCTTTTTTAAATAATAGATCAAAAGGTTGTCTAGGTTATGTGTGACAAATTATTTCATTGCACCAAATTTGTAAGTGCCACAGTATTTCAGATAGGTATATAGAGGTTTTTCTACATTTTATTTTTTGAGGTTGAACAAATATTAAATTCATGATTAGGCAATCTCAATCACGTGATTTTATATGGCCGTTCAGGTCAAATCATGGGTCAAATATTGCGGTGACAAGCCGGTGGCGTTCATAAGGACGGCATTTGTGTTCGGCCCTTGTTGCCTTCGAAGTGAATTTTATGTGTTTCTACGTATTTTTCATTGGTTTTGGTTTTGGTCATTGTTGTTTTCATAGAGAATTTTATAGTCTTTAGTATTTCTACGTATTTTTTAGTGTTCTGGCCCTTGTTGTTTTCAAAGTGAATTTTATAGTGTTTCTGCGTATTTTTTGATTTAAGAGGGGCGTTTAAATAAAATGTCATTCACAGACCTTCACAAAGGACCCCACCACATTTTTTATGGAACAGTGATCTATGTGGAATTTTGCAGAATTTTTGATATGGTGTAGAGGGAGTCGTCCTTAACAAAAGTTATCATTGCGCTAATGTTTAATACCGGACAGTTTTTAAGATATGAATTAAAAACTGTTTTAATATAATACTCTTCAGTATGACGTCACCAGTATGCTCACAGCACCGAAAATTATAACTATCCTTTTCACTTTTGACTTTGACTATATATACTCTTCTCCTTTTAACATTTAAGAAATAAAAAAAAACAACAGGTACAAATTAAATCGCTATATGACAGACATCATGACATGAAACTGACGATTGCGGCAGAAGCTAGGTTTTGTTTAAAATACCTACTTATTTGTCACTAATCGCTTTCGTAATTTTTATTTATTTTTTTTAAGTTAAAAAGAGAAGAGTAAAGTCAAAGTCAAAAGTGGAAAGGATAGTAATAATTTTCGTTGCTGTGAGCATACTGGTGACGTCATACTGAAGAGTATCATATTAAAATAGTATATTAAAATACAAGTTGCAGAAGGCCACATATTCCCGCACGAATTCGAAATTTGGACACGAGCGACGAAGGAGCGAGTGGACGAACGAATGAGTGCGGGAATAGCCTTCTGCAACGTGAGTTTTATACTATTTTCTCGATTTTGGATTTTATTTTTCATTTTTTAACGAAAATTTGTGGTCGCTGTTAATTGGAATTTTTTTTTTTTTGCAAAATATGTCAGTTGGTGACACTTACTTACCAACCAACTGACAGATAGATTTCATTATTTTAAAAGGTTTGAAGGTACCAATGGGTATACTTTGAAAACTAAATGTCACTAAAAATCGTTGAAGAATGAGCTTCATTCTTCAATGATTTTGCGAGCGGGAATAATGACATTCTCACATCAATATCGAGAATAGTAGATTATACCACGAGTCAAGAATAATAGCCATTATTGCGAATAGTATACTCTACTTTATTTACGACAAATTAATTTATTTGAGATTTTCAATGAACAAATTTCATCCGTCTCATAATTTTCAATACAAATCCACAAGCACTACACGTTTGACACTGACACTTTTGTGGAATAATGACCATTAATCCCGCTACTCGTCATTAATCCCTGGAGGAATAACATATGTCATTACTGCCAAAATCACAAATATAATACGCACATTATACATTAGTCGTAAATAATAGTAGATTATACCACGAGTCAATAATGATAGCTATTATTCCTGAGGATTATTACGAACTGAGCCGCTTTAGCGGCGAGGGAGTAACATTCCGAGGGAATAATAGCCATTATTGCGAGTAGTATACTCTACTTTATTTACGACAAATTAATTTATTTGAGATTTTCAATGAACAAATTTCATCCGTCTCATAATTTTCAATACAAATCCACAAGCACTACACGTTGGACACTGACACTTTTGTTGAATAATGACCATTAATCCCGCTACTCGTCATTAATCCCTGGAGGAATAACATATGTCATTATACTGCCAAAATCACAAATATAATAAGCACATTATACATTAGTCGTAAATAAAAGTTTTTAATTGATATCTTGAAAACTGTTCGGTATTAAACAGAGGCGCCGACTTTTGAAAGTCCTCATGGGTGCAGAATAACTCTATCAATTTGTCCATAGGGGGAGGGGGAAGCTCGCCGTAGGCACCGCCGGAGGCGAGCGAATTTTTTTTTCTACGAGCGTGCGAGAAGCGAGAAGTGCTTTTTTCTGCACGCATTTAGGCACTAGTGCGGAAAAGTAAAATAATTATGCAATGTTAAGTCACCCTGGTATATTTACGGTCGAAAAAAAATAACGTTCTTTAATCGTGCGGAAAATCTCTTTTCCTCATTTAATTGCTACGCAAACGCCCCAACTGACGTTTTGTTTCATTTTAGCCGCCTCTGTCAACTGTCAGACTGTCACTGTCAACCAATGATCTATTATTATACAAGTTCCGATATATCGAAAAGATTATTAGGTATTTCGATATTTTTTTCGATATATCGAATGTAAAATATCGATTAATATATATCGATATAGTTTATTGTTATTATTAATATTTTTTTTTGGGTTTGGTTGGCTTTGCACATAGTGCATACAACTACTACAATTAACTTAATATAATATTTATGTAAACTATGATGTATGTAATTATGTGTTTCAAATAATAGCCTCTGGCCCGAGGGACACCAATTGCCTATGTAAAAAATATATATAGACAGGGTCACTCACTTCACGCCATAGGGTCTATCTAGGCGACTTTTTTTACACAAACAGGGATAATCGACCAGGTAAAAAGGATAACATAAGGATCAGTACCAAAGGATAACAAGTCCCTAAAGCTTTCTCACACACATACTATTTTGATTTCTACAAAACATCGATATATCATTACCATTCCTACCCACGCGCAAAACTGAATTATATGGCATACGGCCACTATACGGCGCAAGCGCCAGACTTCCCGTTGTGGGTCGGACTTTCCGATTATTATCACAAAAGATAGAGAATAGCAACATAAAGTAAAAGAGCATAGAACTGAATGAACTGACCACAAATAACGGAAGGACAGATGGACAGAATACCACACACACACCACTTGTATAATTCTTATACAAAGTTTTCTACATTTAAATTACATGATACTGGATATTACCACATGGAACGGAATGACCATGAAACACGTTTGTACTTCCGTATTTCCCACAAGAGCTCCCATGGGTGCTCCGCATAATGGAATCACCCGCCAAAAAGCAATACCCGATCGGCTGGAGTGCGAATGGAGTCACTCGGAGGGCACGGAGTGAGCAAGCCGAACCCACCTAATATTGAAACTATTGACAATAATGAAATGGCAAATGAAATTCTGACATACAAATTATATATTTGTCATATGGATATGACAAATTTGTATCGATGTGCTCCATCATCGCGGACGTATCGATATATCGTATAATATATGGGTACATTAGGCGTGTTCTTTTTACGGCTCGTCTCATCTCATTTTGGGATGAAGTGGTGAGGTTATTCGAGTAAATCATATGTAAGTAAGTGAGTAAGTGAAGTAAAATGAGAATAAGTGAGATCCTGAGTAGAAAGAACACGACTAATCAGGCGGTGCCAGCGGCTAAGCTCAGCAACTCAGCAGGGACTTTATTCTCGAAGCCGAGGAACAGCGTTCTCATGAGAACGATTGCTCTGTCGCTGTCAGTGTTATACATATTTATCAACAAAAACGAACGTCGATTGCTAATACGTCAATTTCATGTACAAATAGGAAATTCCTAACCTAGTTTTATCTGTGTGTTCAAGAAGCGACATACGTTTAGTCACTAGAACAACCGGTACTTCTAAAAAGGTATTAAATATGGAAACATGAATACATATGACGAAGACAGAACCTTCGTTCTCATGAGAACGCTGCTTCCCTGTTTCGAGAATAATGTTCCTGCTGAGTGGCTGAACTTAGCCGCTGGCATCGCCTGAATGTACCCTATGTATGGGTGTCCCACGGTGGATGGCGTATTAGACGTTTATTGTAGGGCTGTGACAAACCGTATGTATTCGTTACCGAGTAACAAGTATTGTCTCGGATTTGAAATACGGATTCGTTACTGTCGGCCGTCTTCCGTTACTTGCATCAGTCGCATCTCAACGAAATGTTTTGTTTTTTTGAACATTTACCAAAGATTTTTCATATGGGTAAATTCTGTAAACAAATTTTTAAATATTTTTAGGAGGTTTGGGTATATTTATTATTGACAAATATTGAAAATACGAATCCCGACAATACTTATTCGATAATCGGAACAAATGCGAATGGCGAATGAGTCACTTTTCGCATAGGTAGGTAACTTTCCTATCCTCTGAATACTAGAGTAACGGAAGTAACGAGTAACGAATATTTAGTAACGAATATTAATATCAAAAGTAACGAATACGTACGAGTATTAATTAAAATTTTCGTTACTTTTACAGCCCTAGTTTATTAAGAACTAAATAGCGGATCATTGTGAAAATTTGGAAACCGGGATAAACGACTATGATGGATCTAGCCTTGAAAATATTTTTGACCATGTGGTGTTGCCGCTTCTGCTCTAAACCAGTAGCAGCATCGCTATTTTAAATGGAACACCTTGTATATTTTCAAATTTTTGAATTCGGCACATACAGGGTGACACAGTGAATAGGGAACAGCCTATAACTTTTTTAATATACAGGGTGTCCCTGGGAAAACAGTCCACCCCGATTTATTGGATTTGGGATGAGAATTTGGAAAAACGCTCGGACACGTCGATTTTTGATTTGAGGGGGAACTATTTATTTTTCAGTTTTTTTCATCCCCGTAGCTTCAACCCCCTAGCTAGGGGGAGAACAACCCCCCAAATTTGAATAGGGGATAGGGGTCGTGTCATACCTCTTTTTAAAGGTCTCATCAAGTTCTTTATGGCCCTAGAATTTCATCTTATTATTTTCATCTGTAACGAAATGACAGCTTATCAAAATCTTTGAAATGGACTATGTTTTAGTGGGAGTAAAAGCGGTACTTACCTCCCTTAATAAAAATACTTGAAATGAAGTTTGGGAAACTTCATCTATTCGTTTTGAAATAAATGTTGAAAAACTACTTTTTTTTCAGTTTTTGGGATATAACTCAAAAATGGCGAGTCAAATTTGCTTAAAAAAATTATGGATTAAAGTATATCGATAACCATAAAACATATATTTTTTTTTGGAATTTTTGAACACAAGGTTCAGAAAATAGGGGTTGACTTTAAACCTTAATAATAAATTCTGAAATGAAAGTGAATATCTTTGAAGGTATTGTTATTAAGGGAAAATCGAGTCTCTGTTAGATCATTTCCTTTAATTGCATCCATAAAGCCCTGCGTTGTTTTGATAATTCATTTTTGTAGATCAAAAGCCGATGATTTAAAATAGCAGGAACTGAATAAAATTTCACATTATCCCTGTTACCTCGACTTCCACGCCCAATTACGATGCAAATCGCTGGCATTTTAATTAACACAATACTTAAACACACAAAAAAAACACAGAATCCGATAATTCAAATCTTGACATTTGTCCAGAATGTGACAGAATCAATGACATACAGAATAAACAACACAGTGCTTGACCTGAACTTCCATATTGAATGATATTGAATTTCGTTTTTGAAAAGTCATTAGATTGCCTAATAGGGTACTTGACATATTCCTCTGAACTTTCATTGTGCGATGTTGCCGATTGGAACATTTATCAAAATAAAAGTGCAAGCGATGTTTAAAGACACTTTAAAGCTCTTCTCTTGGACAATTGTTGCCTGTCAAAACTGCGCTACCTCCCGCACCCGAATCACTTCTCTGTATGGTTTACTGCTATTGCAAAACCAATTGTGCTGGTAGATGCTCATGTAGACACTCATGTCAAAAGTGTAGCACATTTTTTTTCCTTTGCAATTGCGAAACATGCAATAATATTGTGGAAACCGTTACAGAGTATTCTACTCTTGAGAAAGATGTTTAAAATGTTGTTTTGAAACGAAATAAAAATTATTTTTGTCTAGCTTTACCCAAAATTTGAACTATCTTGACTCGGGTGTAAGTTTTCTTTACTCTTGTCATCTTGCCATAAGACTGCATGGTGTCATCCGCAAATAGAGTGAATGAACTTGGAATATCTAAGAAAGCCAAATCGATTATCGTTCGGGTATATCAAAAACAAAATTGATTCCAGCACTGAGCCCTGTGGAACACCTTTTGCAACAAGGAAGTTGCTAGAATATACCTCGTCCACTTTTACGATTTGTTTTCTTCCAGAAAGATAGGATGAAAACCATTCCACTGCAATGTAACCAAAGCCATAACGAAGAAGCTTTCGCATGATCCACGCAATCAAAAGCTTTCGAAAAATCACAGAATGTTGCCGCGACCGTCTCCCCGCCATTTATATTTAGATAAACATCGTGGAACAACGAAAAAATAGCATCATCAGTACTTTTGCCCAGAACGAAGCCAAATTGAACAGAACTAAGTAGTCTGTGACTATTGAGAAACTCCATCACTCTCCGCTTAAAATTTTCTTCAATTACCTTTGAGAGTGTTGGCAGAAAAAAATAGGTCTATCATGACAGAATTTTTCCTCGTGAGGCGGTACCCGATAATTTCCCGTTAGGTACCGCATCGTGTGAACGGGGTTTGACGGACCGTTGATTATACGAATCATGTTGTATTTGTGCCTGTAATACTTTCCTTGAGGCAAACACTGCACAATCCCAATTGACACGTTTAAATTTGCAAAACCACTCAAAAAATATAATCATAAAGTTTGTCCCTGTATCCAATAGGAGAATTTGATGCACGGTTGATAAAGTTTTTATAGGTGCGAACTTACCAATATCCCAGAGCACGTACCTAGTGGGCTTCACTAATAAAACAGGGTTGTTTTGGAATTATTAATGCATTTTATGAAAGGATCTTTTCACGATATTTCCGTCATACGGGCTATGGTTGGGTCGTTATAGCTCATTTAATGTTAATTTAATGTGAGATTTCACTGATACGATAAAAATTTGCTGTTATAGCTGTTGTGCCGTTAAAAGTATAGTACCTAGCTTTTATTGGTTTCTGACTGATTTATAGATTGCATTAAACGCGAAAAGGGATTTGCGGGAAAATGTTTTAAAGATGTAACATTTAACTGTTCATAACATTCATCAGGCCATTTTAAAATATCGTTTCTGAATTTATTATAAGTATGAATTAGCAAATCCTTCTGGAAATCGTCCGCAGTTTTTACGAAGCTCGAGAAAACTTCTGAGCATATTCCGACGTCGACAACATTTACGAATTGCCTAGATTTTCCCTCATCAGTATGGATTCCTTCGGGCAAAACTACGTGGCCAAGGAATCAAAGTGCTTATGGAAGATTGAACCTTTTTTGCCATTTAATCAAAGATACGGATACGTGTTCATTGAAAGTTTTTCCCACGAGTAACCCATCATCCAAGTAGAGAAGGCATAGATACTCTCTTTTTAGGTCCTCGAAATACGATTTTCACCAGTTTTTCAAAAATTTCGTGGGCTTTACGCTTTACAGACTACAAGCTGTCTTTTCATCTTTGTTTTTTTCCTTTAATGATTCCCTACCAGTATCCGCTTTTAAAATCCATTGTAGAAAACTGTATGATGGTAACCCCGCTTTGCTGAAAAGCTTTTAGTTACTGCCTAAGCCTAATAGAAGGCAAAGCAGCGCAATTAGATTAATTAGAATATCATTTTTCATCGTGAGGCAGTTTTACTATGCGCTGTTGTCACGTGTGGAAATAAATAATGAAACTTGAATAACAACAATAGGTTTCGTCACTTGCAGATCGACAAACCGTAAATAGCGGCCTCTATTATTTTTATTCCTTTCATTTATTATTTACTACAAAAAAAAGAACGTACCTATAATTGTATCATACTTGTTACCTCTCGAAAAATTTCGATGCCTTTTGTGGATTTTTCTACCATCGACTCAACTTGATATAAAAAAATTTCTTATTGCCTTTTCGCTACTTATTTGATTCGAGGTTACTGGTAATTGGTGAATTGAAACACAAAAACGTATTGTCCTGGGTCCCAGGTCTAAAGAAATGTGTGATTAACTTACCGTTGATAGTTCAGACTTTGTCTGTGGGTCCTTTATGTTCAGTCGGACAACTCCTTACATAAGAAAATTCTCCTTGGCGGGCGGTTTTTTTTTCCCCCTTTCGAACTCATTGATTTGATGCGAGAAAAATATTAACTACCTCAACATAGTAATTTCATAGCAAGCTACATTTATCAGAAAATCCGAAAACATTATGTCGATTAAATATATTCCGTCAATTAACGTGTCGGACACCCCTAACATGACAAAGATATGACGTCACACCTGATTTTTTAAGGATTGCTCAATAAAAAAATTTACAATTAAGTAGTAGGTAACCTTGTCTGGAAAAATCCATTGTCGGACGCACTTAAGTGAAGGGGTTCCTGCAGCTTAGATATTGACACTCCATCTGCAACCTTTACGCTTACAGTTAGGAGAAAGGCAAAGGCAAACTAGGCTCATTTTTACTAAAGTTATCAAATTCGGGCGAAGTGTTCAAGCATACCTATTGAGATTGACAAGAAACTTTGAAGTATGTTTGTCCTACTTTTCTACATCCGCACTTTGGACCCCAACCTTTCTTACAATCCAGAAGATTTTGTTCAATGGTGCGCCTGATGCTGGTGTCAAGAGTGTTGTTTTCTGTTCGACCTCTCGTTCTTTAAATTCCAACCCTATTTTTTTTATTGAAGCGCCAGGATGTACAGAATTGGACAGCTGATTCTAGATTTTGCGATGCAGTTCGGGAAGGAGGGTTATCGCTTTTGTTCTGGATTTTGCAGGAATAGATTGCGGATATATAAAAGCCGGTATTAGTTAATAATTTTAAGTTTGATATTGGCTATGATACGTTTTAGATAGTGATTATTGTAAAAGTTGTAAAGAGTTAGGTTAAATTGTTTGAGTTAATTAGTGAAGTAATTAGTGTCAGATTGTGTAGTAACGTGGAATAAATTATTGTTGTGTTAATTGGACTTTCTGTCACGTACCTCAGAGCCGTGACATTAGTGTCAGAAGTGAGTTATAATTCGAGGACTGCAAATTGAAATACGATTGCAGAATAAGGCGCGGACATTATTGTGGACACTATAGTGACCACTGGTACAGTTAGTCAGTGTAAGCAGTGACAATCACCAAAAGAGACTTAACCGATTGTATAGGTAAATTACCCCGGAAGTGACTGTCAAGTCAGTTCTAGAAAATTATATTTAGAAACCAAGGGAGATATCAAATTTTTGACTTCACCGACGTATTTGATACATGAATTGTCATTCAGAAAAAGAATTTCGAGGAATTTCGGGAAAATTCTAGAACACTCTATTTGGAAACCAGGGGAGACATCGAATTTGTGACTTCCCCGACGTGTTTGCTATATCAATCAACATCCAGGAAAGAAATTTCAAGAAAATTCTAGAATATTCTATTCGAGAATAACGCAAGTTATCCAATCTATGACTTCAGCTACGTGTTTGGAACTTCAATCAAAGACCAGGGAAGATATTTGAAGAGAGTTAGGGTGAAATTCCAGAACATCCTGTATATGCCTATTACGAGACAACAAGCAAAAATGGAAGAACAAAAAGTTGAAGAACTTACGCGCAAAATGCTGGAACTTTAGACCAAACGACATCAGGAAAAACAAGACGAAGAGGCCAGGCGACAAAAAAAAACGGCTAGAAGACCTTGGACAACTACAGAAAATATTTCAACCATACACGGATTTTCGCTAACCTGATACAAAAGATTACAGAAGTGAAAGCCGAAGTTAAAGACGATGTTCGAGAAGTTAAGAACGATGTTCGAGAAGTTAAGAACGATGTTCGAGAAGTTAAAAACGACTTTCAGGAAGTAAAAACTGAGGTCAAAGCTGATGTTCAGCAATCAAGACAAGAAGCTGAGGACCAAGTTCAAGCACTTGAAAATAAGGTGCATTAATTAGAAAAACAGTCCATCAATCCAGCTTGTGTTGTAGCATTCTCTATACCTTTGCAACTTCAAATTGGGACTAAGCAACTTCAAATTGGGAACTAACAATATCAAAGTGGGAATTAACAAAATCAAATTGGAAATAATCATATTTAATTTGGTACTAATCAACTTCAAATTGGGACTAATCAATTTTGATTTGGGAAGAAACAAATTCAAATTATGGGAAAGAATTGCTTGTGAACAAAATTCATATATTAATAAGGACTTTGAAGTCTTTGAACAGTAATAAAATGACATTTTTATAAAGTTTGTGAGGCATTTGCGGTCCGGGTTAATTGATGAAATATTTTCATTCGAGCTTAATGGCCGTCCGAGTGGCCGTCGTAAGTTGAAATTTCTTCCTTACCATTGGCTAGCACGCGTGGCTAGCATCTTCAGAGGTGCCTCCATGTCCGATTCTGGTAGCAGTCTGCTACCAGACGTCAGAAAGAAATTTTAACTTACGACGGCCATTAAGCCCGAAATTTGTCTAAATTTTTCTTTCATTTCAGCGTAATTTCAGGATTTTCCTCTATGTTTCCAGTCATTCATACTCATTGAACTTTTATACCTTTATGTTCTTCTGAAATGTTTGCTTTTCTCTGTCCCCCAAGTTTCCTTCGAACAACTTTTTTACACATCGATTAGCTAAAGTTTTTTTATACCGAGTGTGTTATAGCCAATCCTCTTCAGTCACCTTTGTTATTTAAAATAGCACAATATTTGCTTTCCAGCATTTTCTGCATCAGGTGCCTTAATTTAAGGCATTTTATTAATTTAATATACGGTTTAAACGCGTAACTGCCGTTTGACTTGCAAAACTTTAAAATTTATTCAACAATTCCAATTTGAAGTTGATTAGTACCAAATTTAAATTGTTTGTTCCCAATTTGACTTTGTTTATTCCCATTTTGAACGTGTTAGTTACCAATTAAAAGTTGATTAATCCCAATTTGAAATTGCTACGTTCCAAATTGAAATTGATTGTTCCCAATTTGAAGTTGAAAAGGTATAGTATGAAGATAAAACCACCAACTTTTGACGGTTCTACATCCTGGACCATGTATATGCGACAATTTGGAGCTGCTGCAAACACCAACGGATGGAACGATCAAGAAAAAGCTACAATACTGATAGTGGCGCTACGAGGACCTGCCTCAGATCTTCTTGAGTCCATTCCTTCAATCTACCAACAGAACCACCAGCATCTGAGTCAGACGTTGGAATTGCGCTTCGGAGGCCATTACAGACAAGAAGTATTTAGAATTCAAGTGAAATCAAGAATTTAAGAACCCAACGAGAGTTTACAAGAATTTGAATCGGAAGTTAAAAGGCTAGTGGGTCTGGCGTTTCCTGCAACTGGGGTAGACATACAGGAATGGATGGCAGTATCTGAGTTCATTGATGGTCCCAGAGATTCCAAGATCCAGGAAAACCTGAGAATGTCCAAGTTCAGGAAAAGTAGCGAAGCCCTTGTCCGAGCATTGGAACTGGAAGCAATCTTTGGTGCCTCAAGTCCCAGAATACGAGCAGTATCCATTGAATACCCAAAGGATAAACAATCGTCAAAAGAGGAAGGTTCACTGAGGAAAATGAATTCTTAAATTGTCTTACTGGAATTTTCTTCATTGCAGACAAAATATCTCTAATAACTGCCATAAATTATCTATCTATCACTGAATAACGTATTTTTATGGTTGCTAAAAATTCTTTGTTGAATTATCCTCATTATCACCTATAGTTATCTATGAGCTCCTATAAAATACTTTACTCTTGTTAAAAATTTAATTTACTGATATATTGTATTCAAATTTCTTCATACGAATTTACTACAGTAGCTAGATACTTTAATATGGTTACTACACACGATCTTTAAAATTGATCTTCATAACCATCGAACTACGTTTTTTAACAATTATTAGTTGATTTTCAGTCTTTAAAATGTGCGTTATAGCCATAATAAACTTAAGCGGGCCGTTATTGGCTTCGGCTGTTCGCGAAACAACCCGAAGCGCGCCATAATGGTTTATTTTGTCATTTTCTGTGCATTCCAATTATTGCTTCCGTGCGAGCATGTAGCATGATCCCGCTCATTTGTAATCAGGTGTTTGTGTCGTATCTCGCCATTTTTTGCTGTAAGCGTTGATTAGTTATAGTGCGTTAGTGAATTATTTAAATTCTAGTTTAAATTATTTTGAATTATTTATCATATATAACCTTGGATTTTGGATTCACACTGGCACTGGTCTGACAATGGCGTATAAAGATGCCCTTCTGGAAAGGGGCTTACAGTCATTTATCGAAGGTAAGCTATGAGTAGGTATAAATATAACCCTCTCAATGCTTTCTCTAATTTTCAGATTTGGAATTATTCTATTGCACAAAGCAACTGAAACTAGGATTTCCTGCATTTTTTTTTTGAAAAACAAAATTCATTTTTGAGAAAATATAAATTAATGATGAAAATTCTCTCATTACCTGCTTTTGCTTTTTCCCAAGTGGTATTTTTTATATTATATACTCAAGTAGTTATGTAGGTATACGATTCGAAATTTTGTTCGTTTATATGATTGCTGTAGATGCAGCTTTTATTTATTTTCAATATCACCATAATAATATGTAGGTAACAACAATCAATAAAAGTTTGGTTTAAAAAATATCCATTGTCTTTTATTTTTACCTCTTCCCAAATTCAATTTAATAGTATAAGTATTTTTAATTTGAATTGAAACACTAAAAAAACATCTAAGCTGTTTTCTCGCGTTCACTTTTCTGACATTGGTTCAAAACAGGTTTGAAACGGGCAATGGTGTTTCCATTGACTGTTTCAAACTGGTTTTGAACCAATGTCAGAAACGTGGACGCTAGAAAACGGCTCAGATGTTTTTTTAGTGTTTCACTTCAGATTGAAAATTTCTTACTATAACATTTTTAATAACCCTTATAAGGTTATCTTGTTATGATTATAAAAGGAACTTTTGGTGGTTAAAAAAAATAGTATATTATATACCTAGGTAGAGAAGTTGGTCATTATATACCGAGCGCTATATAATGACTTTCTCTACCGAGGAATATATAGAATTTTTTTAACTACTACTAGTAGAAAATAAAAAAAATATTCAAAATCTGTGCTCTTAATTATTTTTTTGAACGCCCTTTTGAAAGTGCTGCCCTCTAACAACAGCTTATGATAACTTCCTATATGTACCTACAGAAACCTGTATTTTTTTTGAATTGACGTATGAAATTGAAATTGGACCAATAGAAACATGACAATATCCTTGCATCATGACGTCGTTTTCATTATTGACCTAGGTATTTTTTCATTATTTTCATTATTAACCTAGGGAGAGAAATTCAATTTTTTCCTAAAAAAATAGATTGAATAATGACTGTTTCTCAGGTTAGTAGTAAAAAAAATACATTAATGGTATAAAGATATTCATCTGTTGTTATTAAAATGTTTATATTATCCCTTATAAGATATATCAAGGGTTAATATACAGTTTAATAACCATCATCAAATATTTATTGACAGTTAAAAAACCGTTTTTAAGCCATTAAAAACTATTTTTTCTACGAGTGTGCGCAAAGTAACTACTTTGCGCACACTTTTGCGTACGCAAAGAAGCCTTTTCCCTAACTGCTTTGCGCACACTATGCGGGAAAAAAAATTTCCCGCACACTTTTTTTTCTGGTACCCATAATAAAATCTGGGGACCCCCTATTTGGGGGGGCAAAACCCTACAAAAGCCCCATATTTGGGGGGCGGAGCCCCGCGGGAGCCACTTTTTCGAGGGGCACAGCCCCGCGGGAGCCCCTTTTTCCCCGCGAGAGGCCTATATTTGGGGGGCGGAGCCCTATATTTGGCTGCGAGAGCTCCATATTTGGGGTGCGGAGCCCCGCGGGAGCTCCTTTTTTAAGGGGCACAGCCCCGCGGGCCCCTTCTTTAGGGGGCAAAGCCCCGCGGAGAGAGGCCGAAATTTTTTTTGGCCGATTTAGATATACTTACCTAGTTACAACAAATTGTTTTTGATGCCTATAGAAATTAAAAATTTAAAAAGGAAGTATAGTTATTTCACTCGTAGAAAAAATATTGTTCCTAACACGTGCGCAAAGTAGTTTTCCCGCACTTAAAACTTATCCGAACTGCGCTTCGCGTCGTTCGTCTAACTGCTTTCGCGTGCGGGAAAACATAACTTTGCGCACTGATTAGGAAAACTACTATATTGTGACTGGTTTATAAATTTTTAATGGTCTTTAGGCGATTTCAGTAAATTGGTCTATCAATGGTAGCAAAGTAGTAGTTTATAAAGTGACTTTAATAATGGTAACTACAGCGCCTAGCTGTCCCCCATTTTATGCGATATTTTTATCAAGGTTATTAAGATTTTTATAATGGTCTAAAATTAATTCTCTCAGTGTAGTTTCGAGAACGTTATGATAATTTCTTGGAGGAAATGAAGAAACTTCTTACTACTATACAGGGTGTTTCAGAATATGTGGGCAATCTCTTGGATTTAGATAGAACTCGAAAAAGTAACATGACAACTTCCTATAAAAAAAAATTCCTACGGCCCCCCCTACGAAGTTACGTGCCCCTAAAGGACGCCTCTGAAAATCGGTTTTTTGTTGATAACTTTCAAAATACTTCGTGTAATTTTTTTTCTTTTAATATGATGGATACTAGGTTAGACTCCCTAAAATGGACCCTCTCAAACAAACTTGACCAATCTGGTTTGCCAGGGACGGACTAGCTTTAACGCAATAATAAAACTGAGGAAATATTAGTAGAAAGGATTAATTTTCACTTTCGCGAAATAAGGCCTAATATTGAAGCATTGTCGAAAGTCGAACAATATTTTATTAAAATAGGTATGGAATGCATAAGATTAGAAGGATCTCATGTTGAGTCGACATAAAAAATTATTTAATAAAAAACCATTAATACACAAAAACAGAGTTTTCTCGAAACCAGCTCATTTTTTTGACATCGAATAAGAGTACCTTTTTTCTAGTTCAAGGTTGAAACAATCTAAAAATATTATTGCTATGCCTATATCATACAGGGTGTAAAAAAAATTTAGCATTATTGTGTTAAAGCTAGTCCGTCCCTGGCAAACTAGATTGGCCAAGTGTGTTTGAAAGGGTCCATTTTAAAGGGTCTTATCTAATATCCATCATATTAAAAGAAAAAAAAAATATACGAAGTATTTTGATAGTTATCAACAAAAAAACGATTTTCAGAGGCGTTCTTTAGGGGCACGTAACTTCGTAGGGGGGGCAGTAGGAATTTTTTTTTATAGGAAGTTGTCATGTTATTTTTTTGTGTTCTATCTGAATCCGAGAGATTGCCCACATATTCTGGGACACCCTGTATATGTAGATGGTAGAAAAACGGGAAACGATTCCAGACAAACACCAACTCCGGGAAACCGAGTAGAATGTTACCGGTGCCATAAGCTTGGACATATTCAACGAGATTGTATAGTAAGGACGTCCTTTCCATCTAGAGATCGTTTCCAATGCTTTTCGAGATCTAAAGATGCCAGCTCTAATAACAGACAGGGAAACGACAACTAACCAGTATGGAGGGGCGAATTCTGACTAGTAATGACGAAGCCCCCAGGGTTGTTTACATAAAATCATTGGGCAGTCATTACAGAGGATTAAAATACGAAGGACAAATCAATGGAGAATTTAAAACCGTTGTTACGGGTGCTGAAGTTTCTATAATTTTTTTCTTGATTTAAAAAAATTAATAAACCACTTTAACTTTAATTGAACATGTAATATAACAACCATCACTCTGATCATTTTCTTCGGTATGTAAACTTTGGTTTTTTTTTTCTCATTTATTTTTTTCTCATGTTTTTTAAGGTAGATGACGGAGTGTATTTTTGTGGTAAACTGTGTAGTGTTAGGTGGTGCTTTCTGCGCCTGATTTCAGTTACCCCTAGATTTATTTTTGTTTGTCGCTTGCTATTGGGATACTGCACCTTAGTCAAATGAATAGTCTTCAATGTAAAATTGCTCATTTGAATGTACGGTCAATATTCACAGGTTTCCAGGAATTTAAAACTTTGACTAATGATAATGATTTTGATATCGTCTTTCTTTCTGAGACATGGCTTTCCGTGGATGATGATACATTTGCATTTTCAATTCCCAATTATCGGTTTTTACGTAAAGATAGAGTTGGCAGGGGAGGAGGTGTTGCGGCATTATATTAAAGATAATCTCACTTCTGAGTTGGTGAGTTTAAAATTTGATGTAACGCCTTCCCTCGAATTTTTAATTTTTAAAATTAAAATAAAGAATAAGTGTTATGCGTTTTGTGTCTTTTATCGTCCTCCAAATACTAATTTTAATATGTACATTATGGATTTTGATAACATTTTTTCTTTTTTATTTCCCACAGTGGATGAATAATTTGTGTTGGTGACTTTAACGTTAATCTTTTAAACTTGGGTAACCCCCTTATTTCTCTGTTCGAAAATTATAACTTTGTTCAAATTATTAATCAGCCTACTCGAATTTCCAAGACAACCAGTACATTACTTGATCCTATATTCGTTACAGATGATTCTTTGGTAAGTGACTTTGGTACTGTCACCACTGAGAATATTTCTGATCATTGTTTGGTATACTGTTGTTTAAAATTAGAAAAAACTCATATTGAACCTAAAATTATAAGATACAGAAACTTTAATAACTTTAATATTGACTTATTTCGTAATGATTTACGGGCACTACAGTGGAATAATATTGTCTATGAACAAGATATTGGAAATAAAATAATTTTGTTTAATAATTTTCTTATATCGCTTTTTGATAAACATGCTCCATACAAATGTTCAAAATTTACTAAAAAAAGAGCACCTTGGCTTACACCGAATCTTAAAATTTTTATGAAACAAAGAGATGGTGCACTTCAGCAGTTCAAAAGAACGAAGTCATATGATGACTGGGAAAACTATAAACGTTTGAGAAATTTCACTGTCTCGATGGTAAGAAGGGAGAAGAGGCAATATCTAAATACTTTGTGTGCTGAGAATAATTATAAAAGAACTTGGAACGCCTTGAAGTCCTTCAATATAGGTTCTGATAAAACTATTCATCTCCCTGATAACATTTCAGATCCAAATGATATTAGCAACTTTTTCGGTGAATTCTTGCAAAATGTTTCAGACTGTAGTTCAAAGATTGATTTCTTTAGAAATAGTGGTGTTTTTGCTGATAACCTGAGTTTTTCTTTTAAAATGGCTTCATCAGATGAAATTAACAAAATTATTCATTCTTTTCGAACAAATGCCTCTGGCGTCGATAATATCTCATCAATGATGATAAAATACTGTAGTCCATTTATTGATTTATATATTACCCATTTGATTAACTGTTGTATAGAGGCAAGTTATTTTCCTGATGAATGGAAAATTTCCATTGGTAAACCTCTGCCCAAAACAAAAACCCGTTAAGTTTCAGTGATCTCAGAGTTATTAGCATATTGCCTGTCCTCTCTAAAATTTTTGAAAAAGTTCTATATAATCAATTGTTCAATTTTTGTGTTGATAATAATATATTACCAGAAACTCAGTGTGGTTTCAGAAAATACTACAGTACTTCTGTGGCATTAGTCACAGTTACCGATGACATAATTACAGCTTGGGATGAAAGACTGAATACTGCTCTAGTCCTTTTAGATTTTTCCAAGGCTTTATATACGATGAATCATGACCTTTTATTGGCTCAGTTGAAGTACTATGGTATTCTTGAACCATCCCTCAATTTAATTCAGTCATACTTCTCAAATCGATTTCAGAAAATAATGTATAAGGATAAGTCTTCTGAAAAAGTTCCAATATTGTCAGGTGTACCTCAAGGTTCCATTTTGGGGCCACTTTTTTTTATTATATATACTTCTGATATCTTGAAATCATTAAAACATTGCAAAGTGCAGGCCTATGGAGATGATTCACAACTTTATTTTCATTTTGATCCCAGTAACTATTTGCATGCTTCTAACTTAATTAACGAAGACTTGGAACTGCTGAATAAACTTTCATTGGAACATAATTTAAAGTTGAACCCTCTAAAATCATCTCTTATGCTTTTTGGTTGCAAAAATAGTATCAAATTCTTAAAAGATAACATTAAAATAACTATTAATTCTATCAAGTTGCCTGTAGTTGATAATGCTAAAAATCTGGGTCTAATTTTGGATACGGAGCTTACGTTTAAAGAATACATTAAACGACTTATTCAAAAGTCGTATCTTTCGTTAAAAATGCTCTATAATAATCGTCATATCCTTGGTTTGTCATTACGTAAATTGCTCTGTGAAACTCTAGTCTTATCCAGTTTTAATTATTGTGACTTTATTTATGGACCTTGTTTAGACAACGTGGATAGGCATAGAATTCAGAAAGTACAAAATACATGTTCACGTCTCATATTTGGCCTTAGAAAATTTGATCATATCTCTCACACTTTTAAGGATTTGAACTGGTTAGTAATGAGCAACTGTAAAAATTTACATTTTGGAACTTTTTTTTTTTCAAGATCTTGAATAACCCTGTATTGCCTTTAGCTTTGAGAAATAGATTTATTTTTCGTTCCGATGTACAGGGTGGGCCAATTTGGACACTTCCTTATGGAAACACCCTTTATTTTTAGAGATAGAAAAAAATTAACCCCCCACTCTGAGGCTCAAATTTCATGAAATTTTGATTGGTGCAAACCGCTTTTTGATATCTTCAACCGTTTAGCCGCTAGAGGGCGATTCTCGATTTTGAGCAATATTGTGAACCCTTCATAACTTTTTTGTTTATGAAAATAATTGATTTCCGTAAAAACTTTCTGGAAGCACTTTTTAAAACAGAATTCAGGGACGTTCTCAGTTTTTTTCTATTTGGCGCCGATTTTGAGATATTGACTAAAGTCTGATTTTTTTCAATGGGACACCCTTTATATTAATAGCTCATTGAAGAGCTATGATTTTTCTGATTTTAATGATATAAAGTTCGATAGGTTTATCTCTAACCGTTTTCGAGAAAAAAAATTATTTTGGTTTTTGTCATAAGAAACAATGTATTAGAAAGAGAACTTTTTCATTTTCCTTACAGATATAAAGTCCTTTTCTAACACATTGCTTCTTATGAGAAAAACCGAATTTTTTTTTTTCTCGAAAACGGTTAGAGATACCCCTATCGAACTTTATATCATTAAAATCAGAAAAATCATAGCTTTGCAATGAGCTATTAATATAAAGGGTGTCCCATTGAAAAAAATCGGCGCCAAATAGAAAAAAAACGAGAACGTCCCTGAATTCTGTTTTAAAAAGTGCTTCCAGAAAGTTTTTACGGAAATCAATTATTTTCATAAACAAAAAAGTTATGAAGGGTTCACAATATTGCTCAAAATCGAGAATCGCCCTCTAGCGGCTAAACGGTTGAAGATATCAAAAAGCGGTTTGCACCAATCAAAATTTTATGAAATTTGAGCCTCAGAGTGGGGGGTTAATTTTTTTCTATCTCTAAAAATAAAGGGTGTTTCCATAAGGAAGTGTCCAAATTGGCCCACCCTGTACATTCTCGTAGTATTAGGTCTTCCAATAGAATTACAATGCCTCATCACCGGACAGCCATGTTTCAAAGATCTTTCACGTACAATTCTGTAAAATTGTTCAATTTTTTACCATCTGAATTTACTGCGTATAATTTTCAAAATTTTAAAGTATGCTACAAGAAGTACCTGCTCGATCGTCAATAATACCTGTGTAATACATAGCATATTATATTTTTTTCAGATATCTTTGGTGCATCACTCCTAGTAAGCTTCTCATTAGTTGTATTTTTTTTGTTTATTTTTATTTTTTGATTAGTACTTAAATTATATTTTCATGGGCTGTGCATGGTTCAGTAGAAGCCGTGTGGCTAGACTGCGCCATGTCATCAGCCACCGACAATATTGATTTGCTTTTTTACCTACCTGTAACTTAAATTGAATTAATAAATAAAGGCATTTATTATTATTATTATTATTATTATTTTATTGGAGATAAACCAGAAAAATTTCTTGTTGGAAAGACTCTAGTAAGAACAAATGGAGACATTATGATAAGAATTGCCAATGTTTCTTCCGAAGCAGTAAGAATAAAAGAAAGAGATATTTTTGGAACTCTCGAACCAGTTAAGCAAATATCGAACTGTGATGTGACTTACCAGATAAGCGACATTTTGCAAAATCGAAATTGGATACAGATACCTTGATGCAGACTTTGGCGAAATCATGGAAACATCTCGATCCAGATAGACTTCAAGAAGCCACAGATTTCATCTTGAAAGAAGCAGACGTATTTGTGATGAATAATCAAACCGAACGGACCACCCAAGCAACACGTAAATTTGATTAATTGTATAATATAAGTATAATCAACCATTTTTAGGTAATATTTTAGTTTTGGTATATTTATTAAACGTTTACAAATGATTTATCGTCAACGTATAATTTGTAGACCTTAAATAAACATATATCATATACTACTTTATTACCAGCAAGTGTAGATTTGGGAAAACTAGATATGCTGTCACGAAAATTAGCAGTTAATTGTTAATAAACAATGTCACTATTTTGTTAAATTTGACGAAAGGCTCATTTTTCAACATCATGATATTTAGTAGGGTACATTATGGGTATATAATAGTATAAATATATACTTGTTTATTATACCTGCTATATTATATGGCCATACACAACATTCTTTTACATTTTACTCACGATAAGGGGTAAATAATCCCGTTATGATTAACTAACTGAGGCAGTATACCATGTATTATATTCGTGTCAGAAGTTTACTGAAAATCCGGACATGAGATAGTTTATAGTTTATCATATTTGTATAATCAAAGTATAGGAGCGACCAGCGACAAATGAAAATTCAAAGGAAGGCGGCAAACATGCGAACTAATATTTCTATCACGCTCTATTCCATCGTAACTGTGTATTTCCATATCGTTTTTTCCTCCCCCTTCACCTTAGACCGAAATACTTTTCTCTTATTTGTCAGTTGCCATCGCCATTGCCATGCCAACCTATCCTATATTCTATAAGTATTTTTAATACCCCATCGGAATTTTCATTTGTTTTGGAAAATATGTTACCTACACTGAATAATAACTCGACGTGCCTTTTTTTCTAGTGATTTTATGTCCCATTCAGTTTTCATTTGAAAGAAAAGGGAGCAATAATTGATTAAAATTCAAAAATTGTATATTTCCCGCGCTTGTGTAACCAACATGGAGTGCTGAAAGCACAGACCGGCCAACCAATCAGGTGCTGTCTGTGGCTGCGTAGTGCTTGCTTGCATGCCGTGACTTGTGAATCGTGAATTTTTAGCTGCCCCTGTTAATAGCAGACTAATGAATCCAGTAAGTGGAAAATTATTGGTTGTTTAGAATTAGGAATAGGTATTTATTTGAAAAACCTGGCATGTGTGCTATTTTTTTACAAAATTCAGCCATTTCGATACTTGATTTACAAGCTGATATTTCGTCGTTTCGTTTTCCATACAGGTACAAACAATTGACCATTCCAGTATTCCTCAGGCTGAGGGAAAACCGATATTTTTTTTTGTAAATTTTGAAGTTTCCTAGGTTAAAAACTTATCGGAAAATGCCAAAATTGTAATTTTTGGTTATATTATTTGATCATGTGTGCCCCCCAGAGCAAATTGTCATAGTAAAGTCATCTCATCTGTACTGGAATGGTCAATCCTTGTCGATTTTTTTTTTCCGTTAATTAATTATAAATGTGTCGCGGGATAAATCATGTAGGTAGACAGATACATAGGTAATATGTTTTTTTTTCAATACTTAGGTATAAAGTTATTGTTGTTTTTTGAGAATGGTATACTTCAAACGTAAAATCTACGTATTAATACCGTACAGTTGCACTGCCATGAGTGACTCTCATGGAAAATAACTCACTTATAATATGTAATTATTTTCAGAAGTTACAAAAATTTACTTCCAAGGAGAGGACCAAGTGGGCATCACGGCAGGAGACATAACAGATAAAAATATTGGACAAGCATGCCAAGATTTATTTTTTTAAATTTTTTGTAATAACTATGCAATAACTTTTCGAAATATATTATCTGTTCCATAAATGAACTCTTCCATTTATTTTAGTTAATTAAACGTTACTGATAAAGAACAATATAAACTTTATCAAATTCGTTGCTTCAACGTATGATATAGTTTATATTTCAATGTTTAAATTATATTAAATTATAACGTATAATAATATGATTATTAAACGTATCACATATACAATTATCATTGGTGTATTATATCAATTGAATTAACGTAAGTTTTAAATCAAATATACACGTTTTAAATAGTAAATTATTAAACATAATTTCTATACATCTATTATAAGTACATCATAACAATTAAATTAACGTAAATTCTATGATAAATATATACGTTTTATACCATAACCTCATAAACATATTTTGTATACGTTTATATTTGGTACATAATTATGGTACATATCGACCTATATCAGGCGGACATTTTAACTTATTATAGCAGGCAATAGTAAACCATAAATATACTTGTGGTAGAAACAAAAATTATACGTATATTAAACAATTTTGTGTTGCTTGGGCAGTTTAATTCAACACAAAATAGATACTAAATTGGCACACCCAATAAGACAACCAACTCGACGTATGCCAGTAGCTAAACAACAGGAAGTGGAAAACCAAATTGATGAAATGCTTCAAGAAAGAATTATTGAAGAGTCTAATAATCCATGGTCTGCACCAGTAGTATTGGTCACGAAGAAAGCTTAATGACGTCACCAAGAAGGACAGCTTCCCTCTCCCGAGAATAGACGATACGGTAATAACTCTATCGGGCTCTAAATGGTTTTCCACTGTGGATCTTGAAAGTGGATACTGGCAAGTGGCAATACACGAAAATGACAAAGAGAAAACTGCCTTCAGTACCGGAAGCGGGTTATACCAGTTTAACGTAATGCCTTTCGGATTGTGTAATGCTCCAGCTACATTTGAGCCACTGATGCATCTTGTTTTGCGAGGCCTTACGTGAAGAACCTGCCTGGTATATTTGGATGATGTCATGATCATGGGAAATTCGTTCCAAGAACATCTCAATAACCTAGAAGAAGTTTTTCATCGCTTCCGGAATGCCAACTTGAAACTCAACCCAAATAAGTGTTTTCTATGTCAAAAGAAAGTGGAATTCTTAGGTCACGTGGTATCTGAAGATGGCATACAAGTTATGGAAGGAAAAATAGATGCTGTTAGGGATTGGTCAAAACCACGCGACAAACATGAAATAAGGAGTTTTCTGGGATTATGTTCTTATTATCGAAGATTTGTGGAAGGTTTTGCCAATATTGCTGCTCCGCTTCATCGATTAACGGAAGAAAAATCAACATTCAATTGGACCCAAGAATACAATTCCGCTTTCAGAAAATTAAAAGGAGCATTATATACGAGCCCAGTGTTGTCCTATCCCGATCAGAAAGGTATGTTGATTTTGGACACAGATATGCAAGCAACACCACACCAGTGTTGGAGCGGTACTTTCTCAAATCCAAATTTTACAAGAACATGTCGTAGAGTACTAGAGCAGAACCTTATCAAAGCCGGAACAAAATTTTCCATAAATATCTCTACGGACGTAAGTTTCTAATTCGAACGAATCACGCAGCTCTAAAATGGCTTTAAGAAATGGAAACTCCTGAAGGACAGCTTGCTAGATGGATTGAGAAATTGCAGCAATACGATTTCCAAATTAGACATCGACCTGGAAACCTGCATAAAAATGCTGACGCTCTGTCTAGACGGCCATGTAAACAAGAATACAAGCATTGTCAGAGAATTGACATGCATGAGAGAAACACTAGTCCAGATGTGAGAGGCTGATCGTTGATGATAAATGGACTACCAAACAAATGAGAGCAGATCAAGAAGCAGACCAGGACATCGGGCAATTTCTCCATCTTAAGGAAAATAATGAATGTAGGCCAAAATGGAGGGAAGTATCGAACAGGAGCTTGATTTACAAGGCGTTGTGGGCCCAGTGGAACGCTCTGGCCGTAGAAAATTGTATACCTAAAAGAGTTTGGGAAAGTGCCGATGGGAAATCCACTAAGAGCCAACTGGTTATCTCAAAAGACCGAGTGGAAGATATATTAAAAGAAATACATGACGGAACTTCAGGAGCACATTTTGGAGTTAACAAGACTTTGGACAAAATTCGGGAACGTTTTTACTGGGTTCACTGCTATCATGAAGACGTTAAAAACTGGTGCCGAAAATGCAACATCTGTGCTACCAGTAAAGGCCCTAAACTAAGATCTCGGGGCCCATGAAACAGTACAACGTCGGTCTCCCATTTGAACGAATAGCGATAGATGTTGCCGGACCGCTCCCGGAGTCAGAGCGTGGTAACAAATACATCTTGGTTATCATGGATTACTTCAGTAAATGGCCAGAAGTTTTCGCTATTCTCAATCAAGAAGCCATCACGATTGCCCAGGTGCTAGTGGACGACGTTTTCAGTCGTCATGGTGTGCCACTAGAGTTACACTCAGATCAGGGACGCAATTTCGAATCTGCCATCTTCAAGATTTGTGAGATCGTGGGTATTCGTAAGACAAGGACAACACCTTCGAGATTATGCCGACGAAGTGAGGGGACGACTACTGGGTATCCATGATTTTGCTCGGGAGCATATCCAGCTAGCCAGTGACCGAATGAAAACCAGATACGACTTGAAAACCAATTCGGCCGGATTTCAAAAAGGTGATTTAGTGTGGCTGTATAATCCAGCAAGAAAAAAAGGAGTGTCACAAAAATTGTCTTCAGCATAGGAAGGAACCTACAGAATAATCAAGAGTATTAATGATTTGGTTTATCGAGTTCTGCGCAACACCAGGATTAAGATGAAAATTGTACATCTAGACAGATTGACGAAATATCATGGACGTGAAGTTAGGAGGGCAGTGTAGAGGCATTCGCCAGTCTGTCAAGAATCCAATTTAGATTCGGGATATTGGCGGTGTTTTCGACAACGAGAGTTATTGCGTGTATTCTAGATTGTACATGAATGGATTTGCGGATATATAAAGGCCGGCATTGCTTGATAGTTTTTAAGTTTAAGTTTGGCTGTTATACGATTTAGTTAGTGATTATTGTTGAGAGTTGTAAAGAGTTCAGTTGTTGAGTTAGTTATTGAAGTAATTAGTTTCAGAGTGTATAGTTACGTGGAATAAATTATTGCTCTGTTAATTGGACTTTGATTTTGGAATAAACGAACCCAATGTTTCCGTCACGCACTCTAAAGCCGTGAAAATATTTACCTACAATGGATTTTATTAATTGGAATACGTGTTTATAGTATGTTTTCTAACTAGTGCGGAAAGGACCACTTTTCCGAACGCGATTGCAGTTTGCCGAATGACGCGCAGCGGAGTTCGGCAAGCAATCAAGTGCGGAAAAGAGACTTTCCGCACGAGTTAGGAACACTATTTTTTCTACGAGATGAAAGGTAATATTTTCACCTACATATTTATCAATTTAAGATTTTTTTTTTCACTTTTTCGTACCTGTACCTGTATTATACCTGTTTACCTGAAAGTACATGAAATGTACCGGTCCCAAATAAGGCCATGTTAAGAAGTTTTATTTTTTCCTAACATTATCCACCAAACCCAACAAAAATCACGAGCTTATATGTGAAGTGCTTCGCTTCTATTACTTGAATATTAACTCCAATTTATTTTATTTTTTATATAAGTGGTGGTTTTTGCGTAAAGCAAAGACGCTTACCATTGGCCTTATCTGGCTCACTATGCTCCTGATAAGGCCACCATTGAAAAATGTTTAAAATAAATACAATTATTTATAAAAATATTATTATTTGAGAAATAGTACAAAAAATAGAACTTATACGTTTGCTGCATTCCTAAAAAAACAATAATTTCAAGTCTTGGGATGGTGATCTAAATAGGTTTACATATAACTAAGACAAAATGAACCGCAGCAACTCTTGCTTGGTTGGACTTCAGGCATTCCAAAAAACATCACTGAGGCATATGACACATTCCTTTGAAAAAACACTGTGATGTGAGGCCAATTAAACTTTTTTCGTATGATGGCCTTATCAGGAACATGTTAAATTTATAAAAAAAAGTCTGTAACTAGAAATCTGATATATTTTCCTGTACTTATTCTGTAGCTTTCTCAATACATAAATATCCGTTAAAAAAGTACAATTGTTCCATTCACTTTAAAAAGACGTATATAAGCTAATTGAGTTCCAGCCTCAAAGTTATAACGTGACATATGAAATATGTGGTTGGCCATTTTTCGACATATGACGAGTTGCTAGAAACCTTTGCAATAATTTTTGATTTACATTATAGATTTCTTTTTTAATAATATTGTCATTTTTGAAAATGGGTTTCAATATTAAGCAATAAAGGGCACTGGCCTTATTAAGTACATGGCTTTATTTGGGTCAGGTACCTTATACCAAAAAATTTTGGGTATTCTACTTTTCCGGACTCTGCGCGGAAAAGTACGGAAAAGCACTAGTGCAGAAAAGTGATACTTTCATGACCTAAAATTCGTGCGGAAAAGTACACTTTTTCGCACGCTCGTAAAAAAAATAAATTTCCGCCATCTTACGTAATGAGTGCGATAAAAACAGGCATTTTCTTTGCACTGTGGCTTCACGTTCGACAATACGTGTACTTTTTCCAGTTATTGGTTATATACAGGGTGTCCCAGAATATGTGCGCAATCTCTCGGATTCAGATAGAACACAAAAAAATAACATGACAACTTCCCATAAAAAAAAATTCCTACGGCCCCCCTACGAAGTTACGTGCCCCTAAAGGACGCCTCTGAAAATCGGTTTTTTGTTGATAACTTTCAAAATACTTGGTGTAATTTTTTTTTCTTTTAATATGATGGATACTAGATAAGACCCCTTAAAATGGACCCTTTCAAACACACTTGGCCAATCTAGTTTGCCAGGGACGGACTAGCTTTAACACAATAATGCTAATTTTTTTTACACCCTGTATGATATAGGCATAGCAATAATATTTTTAGATAGCTTCAACCTTGAACTAGAAAAAAGATACTCTTATTCCATGTCAAAAAAATGAGCTGGTTTCGAGAAAAATCTGTTTTTGTGTATTAATGGTTTTTATTAAATAATTTTTTATGTCGACTCAACATGAGATCCTTCTAATTTTATGCATTCCATACCTATTTTAATGAAAAAGTGTTCGACTCTTGACAATGCTTCAATATTAGCCCTTATTTCGCGAGAGTGAAAATTAATCCTTTCTACTAATATTTCCTCAGTGTCATTATTGCGTTAAAGCTAGTCCGTCCCTGGCAAACTAGATTTGTCAAGTGTGTTTGAGAGGGTCCATTTTAAGGGGTCTAATCTAGTATCCATCATATTAAAAGAAAAAAAATTACACGAAGTATTTTGAAAGTTATCAACAAAAAACCTATTTTCAGAGGCGTCCTTTAGGGTGACGTAACTTCGTAGGGGGGGCCGTAGAAATTTTTTTTTATAGGAAGTTGTCATGTTATTTTTTTGTGTTCTATCTGAATCCGAGAGATTGCCCACATATTCTGGGACACCCTGTATAGTTCATTGGGCACCACTGTCCTTGTAGTGCGCATGTATAAAAAAAGAATCGGGATGATTGATTTCAGGGTAATACGCGGTGAGCGATAGAGCGATAGAGCAAAGCATTACACGTCGTGTTCGTTTTTTTGCCTGTCTTTGTTTTCTTATCAAGCCTGTGCGCTTTTTGCTCGTTGTGCTCCAATAAATCTTTCTTTTTTTGATTCTTGACCACCTAAAATCTTATACCTACCTTATTTCGAAATCAGTCACGTTGAAGTTCGGTTTAAATTCCGTCTTTCCTTCACCTTAAAATGACAGTCCACTAACGCATTTATTGTCTTTTAAGCAAAGCCTGAAATTCAGAAAATAATTTTGCTGAAACGGGGAAGTGGTGTTGCCGGTCAACTGCAGCATAAGCACTGCTCTAAATTGAGTTTGTCATTATAAATCCTTTTGTACCTACAAAGTAGATTGACAAATTTTCCACGCTCAGCCTTGCTCCAGTCGCTTTTACTGCCACAAATTTGCATCTTTGGATTTTTCTTTTTTGGTATGTTATAGGTCAAGTTTTCCTCATTTATTTCTCTATTTTGCTTTAAATCTGAACGATTTGTATTTTCCAGTTCAACTATATTGTTAGTTCGAATCAATCTAGTATAGGATCATGGTCAGAATCCGAGTCCGAGTTTTTGCTAGAATTAGGTAAATACTTATCGCTAGCTGGGGATTGATCCGGATTGACCGGATTCGGCGGAATAATTTACTGTGAAATAACATATTAGCGAGAGGATAAAAAATATTGTCCTGGCAAATTCAGTGGAACTTGTCATTTTTACCATCTTGAGCGGCATCACTACACCTCGACTATATCAGTATTACCTTCAACATCATGATAGAATGTGGGTTTCAATATCAGAAATATGGTTCTTGTACCTTTGTTGACAGTCTTTAGTCATGGATAAATTTGTATGCAACAGATTTGAAGTCGAAGTGTGTTAGTTTCAGTAATGATATTCACTTTGAGCGCAGTTTCTTGAGTGAGCACATCTTTTGTATGACCAACAACTGCCATTATTAAACTTTAACTAGAGGCCGACTTGTTGAATTCTGCCTTTTTGTTCTTCGGCTTGTCTCATTATCTGTATGAGAGAAGAAAAGATCTACAATACAATTATTTCCGATGGAATACTGGTACTGGCTATTCGGGCCATATGGTTATTATGCAATCTCTTTCCTGATTTGGTATACTCGATTGAGTCACAGTCGCACTGACGAGAAACAAGTTCGAAACCGATGAATGAGAACTCGAGTGTTCTTTAATGTCTTATAAAACAGAATAACTAGTATTGCTGATTTGAGAATAATTGTCTAAATGCGATATAACCTCTTAATAGCAGTGGAATTGTAGTATTGGTACACTTAACGCTTCTAGTACTTCTCTGTCGGGAAATTATTCTGATTGAAAACCTTTTTTCCCAGTTATAAGAATCATTTTGGAGATAATAATAATAATAATAATAATAATAAATGACTTTATTGCAAAATTAATTTACAAAAGGCGAAGTTGAAGCTTAGCTTCCTATCTTAACCTTACCAGCACGCTGCATTTTATAACCGATGCACATTGAGTGAGCTACTTTGCACTCTAAATTTCAGAAGGGTTTATTTTAGTTCTGTGAGTATGGTGGCTACTCTTTTTTTTTTAAATATAAACTTTTATGTATCCCAACGAAGAAAAGCCATGAAAAAGTCTCACAATTTCCTTAAAATCCAGACCATTGAATAAATAAGATTCCGGATTCATTAAAGGTCCCGACCACAAAACCCAATCTAGAATCTCCCGAGTCCATGTAAGTTTCCGCAGAATGAAATATCAAGGAGCAATTTGTCCGTCGAGCATGGCAGCCTGGAAAAGTGAGGCTCATTTTCCAGGTAAATGGAAAATGGCTGGGCTAGCGCATAGAGAAATTTATTCTTGGTTGGTTTCTGTTATTCGCGAATCGCGATTGCCGTGACCAATCAGAAAAGTTGTCAATTAAAACTAAAATTTGTTTTATTTTCGCTCTCGAAGTTCTGTTCCTTACTCACCCGTAACTAATAATGTGAAAACCGGCTGTTTTGGACTTTAAACGTCAAGCAGTTAACTGTTTTCGGCTCGTATATCTTCTGGTTAGTTTTTTTTGTTCTATGTGGAATTGAGTTAGCACGTTGAGAGAATTTTAAAGAGCAAATTGACTAAAAATAGCTTTCCATTTATCTTTTGACCCACGTTGTCTATAGTGGAGTCCTGCAACAATATATTTCTTTTTTCAATTCTTCTAGCCGCCAAGAGCTTGTCGTTTCAATTCAATAAATTACCACAAAAAGGTTGCAGCTACACAAGTCATCTTGTACAATAAAAAAGGCCAGAAAAAAATTTGGAAGGCACTTTTGTTTTCTCACCTGCCTTCTAATCTAGGGAGGCGATTTTCAACGTTTGTTAATGGAACTGGATTTTCTCGAACAATAGAGGGTAGTCTGCTACGTGAGGCGTATGGATTATTATTTTTATTTATTATATTTACTACTCGATTTATTATTGAGGTGGTTTTGCTGGAAAAACGTTAATTTTACCTCATAAAGATATTCAAAAATTCAAAATAAAACATTTTTGTTTGTACCTACTCAACGCTTAGAGCAAATCCAAATCGCTTAGCCAATCTGATCTGCATAACCACAACCACTGAGAATTACGACATTTCTTGAAAATTGTATAGCAAGTTGTTATGCTGTGCGGTTTACACACCGCACTCTCATTACATTACATGAGAGTTCCATATGGTCGACGATTGACGCCAGAGAGTGACAGCTCGGTATTCTAATTTTCAATTTAATTTTGCGAAATAAAAGTGTTTAGGTAGTGAAAAAACTTAATTGTGGAAGAGAAAATTAATAAGTGCATGTGGGGGTAAGTCCTCAGAATAATATACAAACCCTTGCTTGCGTTAATATAGCTTTTATCCTGCTTTGCATTTTTCTAAGTTTCATAACCACATCACTGCAGAACCAGCTAATGGAAATATGGACAAAAAAAAGACAAATAATTTTTCATATAATTTCAGGGATTCTAAACCATATATGGTTAGCGTATTGTTGAAAACAAAAATGAGAATAATGGTGGTATTATGCATCCCATGAGTTTTTGTAGACTTTTAAGAAATAGAAAAGTAAGAGGAGTAGAGAAACAGTGGCGGCTCGTGACTATTTCAAGTGAGGAGGTTAAAAAATAATGAATTACGGTAAGGTAACAACTGCGCAGCAGGCAACATTTGTTTTGGGGTGCCCATGCCCTCAATAATTTATCTCAAATTCAATAAAAACCATGAATACTCGAGAAAATGTTCCTTTTCTTCATGTAAGTATATATTTTCAGAGTTAATTTTGACGAAAAATAAAAAATAAAAAATACAAGGAAGGCACAAATTGATAATTATGATTAATTACGATAATAATTATGTACTTTTTGCACAATTGGACAATAATTTACAATGCACCTGATGCAAAAAAATATCGATCAACTATAATTCTACAACTTCCGACTAGAAAAGTAACATGGAACTCTTAATGCATAAAACAGAGATAAAAAAAAAAGCAAGGATGGCAGTTTTCGACTATGCGTGCGGCTAGCCGCTCTTCGAGACTATGGTCGCTGAACGCCAGTAGTGGTTCGATATGTTTCCGGCATTACTATTGGAAGCTCAGATCCGCGGTCCATTTGAATGCTAGATTTCAGTGAAGTTTGTGACAGTCTAACCTCCAGTCGACCTTTAATCTCAGAATAATTGCAGGACAGGGATTCTGACAAAGTGGCCTCATGTCGGGTACCCACAACTTTCTTCTGGTCAAAATCGAAATTTCATTTTTCATTTTTTTCCGGACTTAAGATACGCCGTAGCGAGGAGAATCAAATACAAAACTTATAGATCTCGTCGAGTACTATAAAAAAGCCTATGAGAAGTATCCCGCCACGGGACACCGTTTTCGAGAAAATCGACCTGGGAAATTTTAACAAAATTACAAGGAATTGCAACTTTGACAGCTGATATCTCAAAGACGAAAACGGCCTGGAATCTCAATAAAAATAGTATATTGTTTTATTAGGTGTGAAAGTGATACTTTTTGTGGCGAGACTAAATGTTTGGGTTAGTTTGGGTTAGTTAGACTGGGCCCCGTGATTAAAATAACTCTAGCCCTTCGGGCTCGCGTATAACTCCGGCCCTTCGGGCTCGTATTACTGAGACTATTTACTTTACTTTACTTTACTTTACTTTACTTTACTTTACTTTACTTTACTTTACTTTACTTTACTTTACTTTACTTTACTTTACTTTACTTTACTTTACTTTACTTTACTTTACTTTACTTTACTTTACTTTACTTTACTTTACTTTACTTTACTTTACTTTACTTTACTTTACTTTACTTTACTTTACTTTACTTTACTTTACTTTACTTTACTTTACTTTACTTTACTTTACTTTACTTTACTTTACTTTACTTTACTTTACTTTACTTTACTTTACTTTACTTTACTTTACTTTACTTTACTTTACTTTACTTTACTTTACTTTACTTTACTTTACTTTACTTTACTTTACTTTACTTTACTTTACTTTACTTTACTTTACTTTACTTTACTTTACTTTACTTTACTTTACTTTACTTTACTTTACTTTACTTTACTTTACTTTACTTTACTTTACTTTACTTTACTTTACTTTACTTTACTTTACTTTACTTTACTTTACTTTACTTTACTTTACTTTACTTTACTTTACTTTACTTTACTTTACTTTACTTTACTTTACTTTACTTTACTTTACTTTACTTTACTTTACTTTACTTTACTTTACTTTACTTTACTTTACTTTACTTTACTTTACTTTACTTTACTTTACTTTACTTTACTTTACTTTACTTTACTTTACTTTACTTTACTTTACTTTACTTTACTTTACTTTACTTTACTTTACTTTACTTTACTTTACTTTACTTTACTTTACTTTACTTTACTTTACTTTACTTTACTTTACTTTACTTTACTTTACTTTACTTTACTTTACTTTACTTTACTTTACTTTACTTTACTTTACTTTACTTTACTTTACTTTACTTTACTTTACTTTACTTTACTTTACTTTACTTTACTTTACTTTACTTTACTTTACTTTACTTTACTTTACTTTACTTTACTTTACTTTACTTTACTTTACTTTACTTTACTTTACTTTACTTTACTTTACTTTACTTTACTTTACTTTACTTTACTTTACTTTACTTTACTTTACTTTACTTTACTTTACTTTACTTTACTTTACTTTACTTTACTTTACTTTACTTTACTTTACTTTACTTTACTTTACTTTACTTTACTTTACTTTACTTTACTTTACTTTACTTTACTTTACTTTACTTTACTTTACTTTACTTTACTTTACTTTACTTTACTTTACTTTACTTTACTTTACTTTACTTTACTTTACTTTACTTTACTTTACTTTACTTTACTTTACTTTACTTTAATTACTATTCACAGATTTTTGTCGTAGAGGCGCGGGATTGATTGAAATAATGTTATAAGATTTTTCTAAATTACATTGAAATATCGAAATTGGGAAAGTGTAATTTGTGAATTATTATTTTAATTAGGAATCAGGAATAAAAAACTGAGATTGAATTTTCAATTTTTTGGGGGAGGCTTAGCCTCCCCTGCCTCCTCTGACGAGCCGCCACTGTAGAGAAAACCTCCAGAAAAGGTAAAAACAGAGTTGGAATCGAATTTACTGATTATCTTAGTGCAAATGAATGTCATAACTGTGACAAATTTGACTTTTTAATATCTGAAAATAGTTATTTATGATATAAGTGCTAAAAGTAACATTTTATTTTGTGAAAAGGGAAGTTTGGGACACGACGCCGAAGGCGGAGTGTTCCATCCCTTTGAACAAAATAAAATCACTTTTAGCACGAATATCATACACTATTTTGTCTACAAACGCACTAAAAGTGATTACTTTTAGCACTAGTGCTAAAAGTAATCACTTTTAACACCAGTGTCATAAAATGGCATTTCAGACACTGACAGCATCCGTTAAAAATGACACTTTTCGTGACGTTTGTAGAAAAAATATTTTCCGTTGCTGTTCTCAAAAACTCTTAATGCGTACATTTTGTGCATTTATCGCACACCAGATAGTAGGTAATGTCTCAAGTTTCATTGATAATTTTGAAATTCTTTTGTCAAGCATGCCATCAAATTCTAAAATAATAGTTGCAGGAGATCTAAATATTGACTTTGGGGATCCTGAAGCACATTCTACCATTGTTTTACTTGACCTCCTGAGATCATTCAATCTGAGAATGCACGTTAAGGAACCTACAAGAATCACAGAAACAACATCTACCATAATCGACTATGTTTGCTCCAATCTTGATTCTGACCTTGAATGCCGTGTCGTTGACCCCGCCCTCTCTGATCATCATGCCGTTGTAACATCATTGCCTCTAAAATTCAAACATAACAGCTCTTACAGAAAACGTTGCAGAATATTTAGCAAAAAAAACTTTTCCATTTTTAAGCAGATCTCAACCAGGACACTTTGGCAACCCATTCTTTCTAAGGGAAATCCCCTTGAAGAATTTCATCACGTAAATAACTTAATAAGTGAATCTTTTCCTCTAAGGCCCCTTCATAAAAAAAGGTATAAAAAGCACTGGTTGACAAAGGGCATCAAAATATCTGCAGCTAACTTGAGGTCTCTTAATGTTATAAGAAAACTCTACCCTAATACTCCTTTTATTCAACATTATTATTCCGAATACCGAAAACAATACAGAAAATTGATTCATCTGGCAAAGCAGTCTTTTTATTCTAATCGTCTAACCATGGCCACAAATAAGTCCAAGGAAACATGGAGCATTGTCAAAGAAGTTACAGGAAAAAGTAGCACAAAGCCACAGGAAATCGATATCAAACCCGATATACTAAACAACTTTTACTGCAATGTTGCCAATGAACTTACTTCATCCCTAAAATCGAATGTCGATCCGATTGGATATGTTGAAAGTTTGCGAGTCAATGAATCTTTTACATTTTCACCTACAGATGTTCAAGAAATAAAATCTACGTTTAAATCTTTGAAAAACCAAACCGCAGCAGGATCAGATGGCATTTCAATAAAGATTTTAAAAGAACTTCCTAATCAGGCCTTATATGTTCTAGCATCTGCAATTAACATCTCCTTCACTTCTGGCTCCTTCCCAACCACTGTGAAACAGGCATTGGTAGTCCCAATCCACAAGAACGGTGATACCAAAGATCCGTCAAATTAGCGAGCAATATCTTTGCTCTCTACCATATCAAAGGTGGTCGAAAAGCTCGTAAAAAAGCGCAGATGCAGTGGCGGCTGGTGAGAGGAAAAGTTGGCGGTGCACACACTCAGGGGGGAATCCTTAGAGGCGCGCAAATTTTTTTGGACTGACCCAAACTAACCTGAATTTTGATCTAAAAGTTGTAAAAAAAACACGCCTCAGAAAGTTTTTTCACTTATTCTCAATTCAAACGTGGGCACTTACCATTTCTAAAAAATAATAAATGAAGCACGGGCGGAGTACGAGAAATTTATTAAAATAGTCTTATATAAAATAAAACATAAGGCACCACACAAATCAAATAGGAATCAAATTTATAAAAAATATCTACTGTACTGTCTTTCCAGACGAAACTGATTTCTTTGCGGCAGGCGCTTCAAAGAAATATGCCGCCCTATGGCGCCAGGGACGCCGCTAAAAAATCTAATCAATAAGATATTCCTGGAATCAACGTTGACTGTCTATCGACAGTCAAATCAAATGAGAGTAAAAAAAAAATCCTTTGGTGTTCGGCGTTTCACTTATGAAGCACGGGCGGAATAAGAGAAATTTATTAAAACAGTTTTATATAAAATAAAACATAAGGCACGATACAAATCAAATAGGCATCAACCTATAAAAAATCCTGTGCAGTTCACACCCGGTAAAAGTGAAACCTTCATCGAACTGCATGCATTACACACATACTAACATACACAGTGGCGCCCCCCTCTCCAAACAGTCCGTCGGATAGCTTTTTCTAGGATGCATAAAAAAAAATCGACTTCCAACCAAATGGGACCTTCCCCATTTGAAAAAGCATGTTTTTTTACATAGGAAATGGAAATTGACGACACTCTCCATTGGTCCAGATAAAAGATATAGACAAAAAACTGGATAAATATTGAATATAGTTTTTTTTAATTTGAACCGGCATAACTTTTGTTCAAAGCAAGATAGAAACAAGTTTTTTTTTTTAGTTCGATTCCTCATTCAATTTTCTTTCGTTTGGTATATAATCAATTTCAAAAATTTGGTCAACAAGTTGAGAAAAACAGCAATATTAAAAAAAAGGCAACAAATCGCAAATATTTTTTCAAACTTACCTTGCCGTAACTTCCTTATGCATAGTATTATTGCACTTTTTCTTTAACCAAAAACTGCGCAATTTGATAAGCTTCATTTAGTCTCGATTAACATTGGGTCTATTTTTTTAACTAAAAGCAGTAGAGACATTTGAACGTGAAGGCGCGCGTTACGAAAACCGGCTCAGCGGCAGTTCCTAGTCTTCCCCTCGTGCCCTCGCGTTCTCCGCGGCCACGATAAAATTACGAAAGAAAAACTTTGATACTATTTAAAATGAAATGAAATAAATAAATTAATAATATTTTTCATGATTATGATTTATATATTGAAAAAAGTAGTTTTATAGTTAACAACCGTGCAATTTTTTTTTTTTTAATATATCAGGATGAGCTCAATTGAATATTCGTTGTTTCTTTTGTATGTTATTATATTTTTGTGTTTTATTATTTATTTAGCCATACTTTATAATTGTTTGTTATTATCAGGATATTTATTTGTGTCTTCTACTTTTTTTTTTATTTCTTCCTCTATAATGGACAAAATATCAATTATTGCTACTTCTTATGAAAAGCTAGAGATAGGTTTCAGCGTAGAACAATTTTTATGATACATTTCCCAGTCCATGTTTTCCATTTACGAAAAATGAGCTGTTAGTATTATTTCCAGTAATGCTGTGAAACTTGGTAAGCCTTCACATCCAAATTTGCCAATGCTTTTTGAAATAGTGTGAATGGGAATGTATCGTTTTTTATTAGTGGTGATATTTGTGAGACCGGCTTCCATGAATATTTCATTACCTATTAATTATTATCAAAAGCTTATATGTATAAATTTAAATAAAATAAAATTTTCAAACATTAAAGTTTTTATTATTAATATCTTTAATTATTATTTACCTATCATACGTACCTACTTACCTACATACAAATAAAACAAAGAATATTCAATTGAATTCATAATAAGTCCTGAAGAAGAAACAAAAAAGGTTCCGAAAGCTTGACATTAATATAAGAATCATACAATATAATTATTTTTGGACAATATATCCTGTTATTATTGAAAAAAATGTGTGATTAAAAAAATGTATCCAACAATAAATCTTCTTCAAGTCCAGTAGAATTTTCACTCAGATCGAGACTCAGATTCACATTAATAATGTCGCTATTCATATTAATGCAATTCATTTTGCATCTGCAATTCACACTACAAGAGACCGGCTCTTTTGCACTGTTACTTAAAAGTATTGCAAATTTTGTCATTGAATAATAGGGAAATAATTTTCCTTATATCTTCCGGAATTGGAGCTTGCGGTTCATCATTTTTGAAACCATAAAATTTTGTTCATCCATTGAATTTTCAAATAAAAATGGATCTTTTCACATTTCAACTTCACCAACATGACTATTGGCACATATAAATGTTTAATAATTGCATGGGCAATGGATATTGAGATGATTATGTTTTTTTTTTGTAAATTTACCTTAGCATATGTAGATTGGAAGTATCTTGTCCGAGGCAATTCCTGGGCTTGTTTTTGGCTATTATTAGTATTATTAGTATTTTTGAATAACAAACTTACAAATTACAAATTTTCTGGAAATTAAAATTCCTTCTTCAGGTGGCATCATTGAAAATTGGTGGAGAATCTGAGGTGGAAAATAAGCGTAGACCAATTTTTATAATATAATTCCCAGGCCATTTTTTTTTCCGATTTCAAAAATTGAGTTAGTAAGTATCACATCCAGTAATGCTGTTGAAGCTTGGTAAGCCTTTGCATGCAAATTTGCCAATGTTTTTTGAATTAGTGTGAATGGGAATGTTTCGTTTTTTATTAGTGATGGATATTTGTGTGACCGAATGTGAATATTTCATTATTATTGAAAGGTTCGTGGGTAGAATAGAATTATAATAAATTATTAATCATCAGTATTATCACATTTAACTACAAGCTTTCCATTTATATTTGCCGATAACATGTGAAAAATAATTCTGGTTTCAGCTTCTTTCTGATTGCAATGACGATTTGTAATGAATTTGTACCTATGTATGTATATATTTAGGGTGAATCAAAACCACAAAAAACATACAATTTTCTACAAAAATCATCATAACAATCCCTGAATCCCTATTCAAATAAAAACACTTCAAGAATATTGAATAATAATATTCTTAAATTACACAGGCCTACAATTTTTTGTTCTTGTTTTGGTGCAGTTCCGTTCCTATCTGTAGTTGGTAATTGTTGGTAAGGTTGTTGATATACTATTAATCACGAATATTTATTCTCACGAGTCAATTCGAGTTTAGTACCAATCGTTGTTTTTTAAGTTTTGCGGTCCTACGTGGCAATATTTAAGTATTACGGTTGTACCGGAGAAAAAAGTGGTTTTATTCCATAATGGCTAGTAAGATGAGGCGTTGTATTAACGACCCTGATAAATTTTGTTACGTTTGTGGTGAATACATTCTCAAAGATCAGCGAAAAATGATATCAGATAATGTAATTCGCCTTTATTTTGCTTATTTCGGTATTGAAATTCACGATCAGGATAAATCATGGGTGCCTCATATTGTGTGTAAAATATGCACTGAACATCTGCGACAATGGGCGAATGGTACAAGGAAATCTTTAAAATTTGGTGCGCCTATGATTTGGAAGGAACAAAAAAATCATCACGACGACTGTTACTTCTGTATGGTAAATATAGTGGGGATCAACAAGAACAATCGCCATAAATGGAAATATCCTAATGTATCTTCAGCGAGAAGACCAACTCCCCATTCAGAAGATATCCCAATACCAGTTTTTAGGCAGTTATCCGACTCTCAGGAGGGAGAAGTTCAAACATCCAGTGTTTCAAATATGAGCGACTATTCTGAGTATTGCGACGAATCTGTCAATCCGAATCCCATACCATTTTCACAAAGTGAGCTCAATGACCTCATCAGAGACTTAGATCTTTCGAAGGAGCGAGCCGAGTTGTTGGCATCAAGATTAAAGGAAAAGAATTGTGTAACCTCTGATGTTAAAGTTACTCTATATCGGAGAAGAGAACAAGACTAATTGCAATTTTTTTCTTCTGATGAAAATTTGGTATATTGTAGCAATGTAAACGGCCTATTAACTTTCATGGGCTTGGAGATCTATCAGGCAAGTGATTGGCGTCTTTTTTTTGACAGTAGGAAACGGAGTCTGAAGGCTGTTCTTCTACATAACGGCAATAAATATGCATCCATTCCAATTACCCACTCCACTACTATGAAAGAAGAATATCAGACAATCTCCAAACTTCTACAGAAAATAAAATACGTTGAACATAACTGGGTGATATGTGTTGACTTGGAGATGGTTAATTTTTTGTTGGGTCAACAGAGTGGCTATACAAAATACCCATGTTTTATTTGTCTTTGGGACAGTCGAGACAAATCAAGACATTGGATCCAAAAAGAGTGGCAAGCACGAGATAGTTTAGTTGTTGGTGAGAAAAATGTTATTAAAGAGCCTTTGGTGCCTCGAGAAAAAATTATCCTTCCGCCCTTGCATATAAAATTAGGACTAATAAAGCAGTATATCAAGGCGCTGGACAAAAATGGTCCTTGTTATTACTTTATCTGTCAAAAATTTCCTGCAGTAAGTAGTGAAAAATTGAAAGCAGGTATTTTGGATGGACCTCAGATTCGTTTGTTAATGAAAGACTCTGCCAATTTTGAAAAGTTTATGACAGATATTGAACGACTTGCCTGGAAATCTTTTGTAGCTGTTACCAATAATTTTCTTGGAAATGTTAAGGCTGCAAACTATGAAGAGATTGTTACTGAAATGCTTCATAACTTTCGAAATTTAGGCTGTCATATGAGCATAAAAGTACACTGTCTGCATACCCACATAGATCAATTTCAACATAATTTGGGAGATCTCAGTGACGAGCAAGGAGAACGCTTTCATCAAGACATAAGAACCATGGAAAAAAGATATCAAGGGAGGTGGGACATCCATATGATGGCAGACTATTGCTGGGGTCTTGAACGTGATTGTCCAACACGAAAGTTTTCGAGAAAATCACTTAAAAGACAATTTCTTGATGTAAAAAATTGAAATAGAACGATTTGTTCGTAAAATTGCATTTTTTTTTATATTGCATAAACTAAAGCTGATGGAAGAAAAACAATAGTGGTTTTCCAATCACATTATTAGGCATACCCAAAATTAGGTCTCACATCTCTGGCACCAAATTGAGTGTAGGCTTGTGTTATTAATAGTCTAGCCATTGGATAGACGCGGGGGTGCGGGGTAAAGCGATAGTCGTCGTCGAGTACGCTGCCGCCGCACGTGTTTTTCTACGTTCAAAAGTCTCCACAAGGTTTATTTTAGAGAATAGACCCAACATTAATCGAGAACTAATGAAGTTTATTAAATTGCGCAGTTTTTGGTGAAAGAAAAAGTAGAATAATACCTTGCATAAGAAAGTTACGGCAAGGTAAGTTCAAAAAAATATTTGCGATTTGTTGCCTTTTTTTTAATATTGCTGTTTTTCTCAACTTGTTGACCAAATTTTTGAAATTCAATATATACCAAAAGAAAGAAAATTGAATGAGTAATCGAACTAAAAAAAAACTTGTTTCTATCTTGCTTTGAACAAAAGTTATGCCGGTTCAAAGTAAAAAAAATCATATCCATTATTTATCCAGTTTTTTCCCTATATCTTTCATCTAGACCAATGGAGAGTGTCGTCAATTTCCATTTCTTATGTAAAAAAACATGCTTTTTCAGATGGTATAGATATCATCTGGTTGGAAGTCACTTTTTTCAACTCGAAAACTAGAAGGCTTTTGGCGCTCCATCCGACGGACTAAAAAGACTTGAGAAAGAACGCAAATAAATATAGTTTAAAAAAAACTAAAATACACGCTGGGGTGCTTTGTTCCACATACATTGAGCACCCCACGCTTTTTTGACAATAATTTTAATATTTTTTGTTCATTAATATTTTCTGTTTATATTAAAAATTATGTTTCACTTTTTAGTTCAATTTACTATAAAAGCGTGTTTTTTAGTTTTTTTAAAATATATTTATTTTTCACTTCTCAGTTCGATGTATTATAAAAGCGTGTCAGCCCCAGAGATTTCCAGACTTTTCCAGACATTATCCAGACTTATTCAGACCTTTCCAGAGTTTTTCAGATTTCATTCAGATTTATTCAGACTTGTACAGACTGATCCGGATTCTGGAAAATGATCCCCAGGTCTTTTGGGACCTTCTCCAGAATTTTTCCGACCCTTTCAAGAAATTTCCAGGCCTTTTCCAGACGTTTCCAGAGATTTCCAGACATTATCCATACTTATCCAGAGATTTCCAGAGTTTTCAAGACTTTATCCAGATTAATCCAGTCTTTATCCAGACTTGTTCAGACTGACCCAGATTCTGGAAAATGATCCCCAGGTCTCTTGGGACCTTTTTCAGAATTTTTCCAACCCCAAATTTCCAAGTCTTTTCCAGACGTTTCCAGACTTTTCCAGACAATATCCAGACTTATCCAGAGTTTTCCAGAGTTTTACAGACTTTATCCAGATTTATCCAGACCTAATCCAGACTTGTACAGACTGATCCGGATTCTGGAAAATGATCCCCAGGTCTTTTGAGACCTTTGGCAGAATTTTTCCGACCCTTTCCAGAAGTTTCCAGGCTCTTTCCAGACGTTTCCAGAGATTTCCAGACATTATCCAGAGCTTTCCAGAGTTTTCCAGACTTCATCCAAATTAATCCAGACTTTATCCACACTTGTTCAGACTGATCCGGATTCTGGAAAATGATCCCCAGATCTTTTGGGACCTTTTTCAGAATTTTTTCAACCCTTTCCAGAAATTTCCAAGTCTTTTCCAGACTTTTCCAGAGATTTCCAGACTTTTCCAGACAATAACCAGACTTATCCAGAGTTTTCCAGAGTTCTCCAGACTTTATCCAGACCTTATCCAGACTTGTACAGACTGATCCGGATTCTGGAAAATGATCCCCAGGTCTTTTGGGACCTTTGGCAGAATTTTTCCGACCCTTTCCATAAATTGCCAGGCTCTTTCCAGACGTTTTCAGAGATTTCCAGACTTTTCCAGACTTCATCCAGATTTATCCAGACATTTTCCAGACTTGTTCCAGCTCACTTGGCTTGTTCCAGGTTCTTGTTGTGTGTTAATATAAGCGTGTTAAAAAAGTGTCGCTTTTTCGTTTCATGTCGCTTTTTCGTTTCATCGAGTCTCGAATCACTCCCAACGATTCTAAAGAAGTTTTCACTTCAAAATATCTACCGCACTGTCTTTCCAGACCAAACTGACTTTTGTGCGGTGCGGCAAGCGCTTCAAAGAAATATGCCGACAAAGATGCCGCGACGTCGCTAAAAAATACGAACAATGTCCGCGAACCGACTCTCAAATTAAAATTGCCGCAAAAACTAATCCGGGCCGTTCGATCAGGTGGCCCCGTTGATACGTATAAAAACAGCTGGTTACTAGGAGCGCGGCGTGACCTTTTCCAACGTAATTGCCGTGTTGCAGCGGGGCCGTTGTGAGATGGGCTCGGACGGATAGTCCAGCGAGTTTAGTTTAGTCAGTCGCTTAAATTATTGTCTAGGAAATTTAGGAATAATAACGACAGAAATTTTTCCGTCGGGATCAAATTATAAAATGATAAGTAATTTGATCTGACGATTGTAATAACTATTGAACTAAAAAAAAAATATATATTTTAAAAGAACCGACATATTTTGCGCCAGTGCCACGGCCCCTTGGCCCCTTAGGGCCAGCCGCCACTGGCATAATGGACTTCTTATCTGAGCATAACATCTTAAATCCCGCTCAATTTGGCTTCCTACCAAGGAAAGGCACCCATGATACTATGTTTCATGTCATGGAAAAACTCTTTAGACATTACAACGATGGCTTTGCCACCGCAGGAGCGTTCTTTGACTTCTCCAAGGCTTTCGACTGTGTGAGTCACGGGACGCTGCTCAGAAAGATGGAGGTCTATGGGTTCCGTAGAGAAGCTTTGGAATGGTTTAGATCATATTTGTCTGGTCGAAGCCAGCGTGTCTCGGCAAACGGTCAATTCTCCTCTGAGCAGCAGATCAGCTATGGAGTCCCGCAAGGATCAGTCCTAGGACCAATCCTTTTTCTCATTTATATAAATGACTTACTACATCTGGGAATCTCGGGGGTGTTTGCTGTGTTTGCGGACGATGCAACGATTGTGTGGCATCGGAGGACGACTGCGGAGCTGGTCCCAATCATCTCAAGGGCATCAGTGCTATTAAGGCATGGTGCGATGCGAATGCTCAACTTCACCAAAACCCAAGTAATTGGTTTTCGATGTAATATCGACCACATTGATTGTGAGCAGTTTACAGTTAAATCTTCGCAAAGCACCAAGTTTCTCGGCCTTCAGTTAGATGCCGATCTCAATTTTCGATCTCATATTATAGCACTTAATAAGAAGCTCGTGTCTGGCTGTTTCTGCGTTAGAATTGTTGCTGGAAACCTTAACATCTCGATCGCCAAATCCGTTTACTATGCAGTTGTCCACTCTCATCTTTCTTACGGTTTACCTTTTTGGGGCTGTTGCTCCAGGTACCTCTTCGAGTCAGTCTTCAGAATTCAAAAACGTGCAGTTCCGTAAACCTTTATTTGTTTCTTACAATATTTTAACTCTTCCGTCTCTCTTTGTCCTGGAATCGGTCACTCTTGTTCACAAACACAAATCTCTTTTTCCTGCACATCAGAGCTCTCATATTACACGTCAAAGACATGCCATATCACTCCCAATTCCACATTCTACGCTTGTTAAAACTCTATTATTTATACTGCCATAAAATTATATAATCACCTTCCTACAGCTATTATGAATATTCCCGATGTAGCCAAATTCCGTAAAGAGCTCAAAAACATCTTTGCAAAGAAAGCCTTCTATTCTGTGGAGGAGTATTTAGACTTTTCATTTTGAATTTTCATGATATGTTTTATTTTTATTTTTGGGAATTTCATTTAATTTTATATGCTACTTTAAACCAGTGGCGGCTGGCCCTAAGGGGCCAAGGGGCCGTGGCACTGGCGCAAAATATGTCGGTCCTTTTAAAAGATTTTTTTTTTAGTTCAATAGTTATTACAATCGTCAGATCAAATTACTTATCATTTTATAATTTGATCCCGACGGAAAAATTTCTGTCGTTATTATTCCTAAATTTCCTAGTCAATAATTTAAGCGACTGACTAAACTAAACTCGCTGGACTATCCGTCCGAGCCCATCTCACAACGGCCCCGCTGCAACACGGCAATTACATTGGAGAAGGTCACGTCGCGCTCCCAGTAACCAGCTGTTTTTATACCTATAAACGGGGCCACCTGATCGAACGGCCCGGATTAGTTTTTGCGGCAATTTAATTAACACACAACACATAACAAGAACCTGGAACAAGCCAAGTGAGCTGGAACAAGTCTGGAAAATGTCTGGATAAATCTGGATGAAGTCTGGAAAAGTCTGGATAAGTCTGAAAAGAGCCTGGAAATTCCTGGAACGGGTCGGAAAAATTCTGCCAAATGTCCCAAAAGACCTGAGGATCATTTCCCAGAATCCGGATCAATTTGGAGAAGTCTGGAAAAGACTTGGAAATTTCTGGAAAGGGTTGGAAAAATTCTGAAAAAAGTCCCAAAAGACCTGTGGATCATTTTCCAGAATCCGGATCAGTCTGAACAAGTCTGGATAAAGTCAGGATTAATCTGGCTGAAGTCTGAAAAACTCTGGAAAGCTCTGGATAAGTTTGGATAATGTCTGGAAATCTCTGGAAACGTCTGGAAAAGGCCTGGAAATTTCTTGAAAGGGTCGGAAAAATTCTGGAAAAGGTCCCAAAAGACCTGGGGATCATTTTCCAGAATCCCGATCAGTCTGTACAGGGTGTTTGTTTATAACTGGAACACTCAGTAACTTTTTTATTATTGAAAATAAAGGGCACGTTTAAATTGGAAAATTTCTTGGTAAATTGCAACGATCTTAATCGCTGCAACGATATTTTTTTTGTCGCCATAGGTATACAAGGTGCGCCAAAAAATTAATTTGTTTTTAATGGAACGCCCTGTATATTTTTGCATTTTCAAAATTCTTAGAAAATTAGCTTCACAAAAATATCAATCACTATTTGGATAACAAATATATACGAGGGCGTTCCATTTAAAAAAATACCTTTTTGGCGCACCCTGTATACCTATGACGACAAAAAATATCGTTGTATCACTTAAGGTTGCAATTTACTAAAAAAATTTCCAACTTAAACGAGCCCTTTATTTTAAATAATAAAAAACTTACTGAGTGTTCCAGTTATAAACAAACACCCAGTACAAGTCTGGATAAGGTCTGGATAAATCTGGATAAAGTCTGTAAAGCTCTGGAAAAGTCTGGATATTGTCTGGAGAAGTCTAGAAATCTCTTGAAACGTCTGGAAAAGACTTGGAAATTTCTGGAAAGGGTTGGAAAAATTTTGAAAAAGGTTCCAAAAGATCTCGGGATCATTTTCCATAATCCAGATCAGTCTTAACAAGTCTGGATAAAGTCTGGATTAATCTGGATGAAGCCTGGAAATCTCTGGATAAGTCTGGATAATGTCTGGAAATCTCTGGAAACGTCTGGAAAAGGCCTGGAAATTTCTTGAAAGGGTCGGAAAAATTCTGGAGAAGGTCCCAAAAGACCTGGGGATCATTTTCCAGAATCCGCATCAGTCTGTACAAGTCTGGATAAGGTCTAGATAAATCTGGATAAAGTCTGTAAAACTCTGGAAAACTCTGGATATTGTCTGGAAAAGTCTGGAAATCTCTTGAAACGTCTGGAAAAGACTTGGAAATTTCTGGAAAGGGTTGGAAAAATTCTGAAAAAGGTCCCAAAAGACCACGGGATCATTTTCCAGAATCCGGATCAGTCTGAACAAGTCTGGATAAAGTCTGGATTAATCTGGATGAAGTCTGGAAAACTCTGGAAAGATCTGGATAGGTCTGGATAATGTCTGGAAATCTCTGGAAACGTCTGGAAAAGGCCTGGAAATTTCTTGAGAGGGTCGGAAAAAATCTGGAAAACGTCCCAAAAGACCTGGGGATCATTTTCCAGAATCCGGATCAATCTGTACAAGTCTGGATAAATCTGGATGAAATCTGGAAAACTCTGGAAAGCTCTGAATAAGTCCGGATAATGTCTGGAAAAGTCTGGAAATCTCTGGGGCTGACACGCTTTTATAATACATCGAACTAAAAAGTGAAAAATAAATATAGTTTAAAAAAACTAAAAAACACGCTTTTATAGTAAATTGAACTAAAAAGTGAATTTTTTTTTTTAATATAAACAGAAAATATTAATGAACAAAAAATATTAGAATTATTGTCAAAAAAGCGTGGGGTGTTCAATGTATGAGAAATGTGGAACAAAGCATCCCACGCTTTTTAGTTCAATTTACTATAAAAGCGTGTTTTTTAGTTTTTTTTAAACTATATTTATTTTTTTGCGTTCTTTCTCAAGTCTTTTGAAGGGGGGGGACGCCACTGTGTATGTTAGCATGTGTGAAATGCATGCAGTTCGATGAAGGTTTCACTTCTACTGGGTGCGAACTGCACACTTTTTTTTATAAGTTTGATGCCTTTTTGATTTGTATCGTGCCTTATAAGTGCTTCATAAGTAAAACGCCGAACACCAAAGGAATTTAATTTTTTCTACTGTCTCGTTTGATTTGACTATCGATAGACAGTCAACGTTGACTCCAGGAATATCTTATTGGTTAGATTTTTTAGCGGCGTCCCTGGCGACATAGGGCGGCATATTTCTTTGAAGCGTCTGCCGCAAAGAAATCAGTTTCGTCTGGAAAGACAGTGCAGTAGATATTTTTTATAAATTTGATTCCTATTTGATTTGTATAGTGCCTCATTTCTTATTTTATATAAAACTGTTTTATTAAATTACTCGTACTCCGCCGGACGTGCTTCATTTATTATTTTGTAGAAATGGTAAATGCCTACGTTTGAATTGAGAATAAGTGAAAAAACTTTGTGAGGCGTGTTTTTTTTACAACTTTTAGATTAAAATTTGGGTTAGTTTGGGTCAGTCCAAAAAAATTGGCGCGCCTCTTGGGCTTCCCCCCTGAGTGTGTGCACCGCCACCTTTTCATGTCACCAGCCGCCACTGCTTTAAACTATTAAATTGTCTTTCTTAAACCAATCCCTTGATCAAGAATGGTCCTATTGCTTCAGTTACAAAGTCAAACTCAATCGGTAAACGTTCTATGTTGCTAATTACCAGGTTCCTTTTCTTTTGTTACGATTTAATGTGTTTTTTTTACATAGGTATTTTTTAATGTTTTGTCTTTCATTTTATCTACAAGCGTTTGGTTATGACGTTTTTACATAACTATTTTTCTAGTATTTGAGTTGTGTCATGAGACTCATAACAAAACTAGTGGTGTTATAGACTAGGTTATGAATTCATAACACAACTAGTGGTGTTATGAGCGAGGTTATGAATCTATAACACAACTATTTTTGGTGATTTGACAAATGTCAAAGGTAAACCTGTAAAGGTAAAATGAAGGTAGACAACGAAAATAATTGAAAAAACATTCTTATTTTTCGCTTTGTAGATAAAACGTTCTACATCACACGTGCGTTTAAACATGACTACAAAAGTCGTATGATTAGAACGACTCGATCTACGACCTCGTCGTTCTAATCTTTCACACTTGTTATTGTAATCATGTTCATAAACGCACTTGTAATGTAAATAACTATTATCTAATTGTTTTTGTTTTTTATTTTATCTAATTGTTTTTATCTCTATCTTTAAAATTTAAAACCTTATGACCAATGTGATATTAGTTAGATATATATTTGTGACTAAGATAAATGGATGAAATTTGACTGCTAACAATTTTTATAATTAATGTATAATCTGTATTTCTGATTTGTTAAGTAAGTACCTTCATTCATGTTTTTCTAATTTAATTTAAGCAAGTTGTATTTTTTAGATAACGTAGGATTTTTGGATTGAATGTTGGATGTTGGACTGATGTGTGTGTGTGTGTGTGTGTGTTTTATATTTTTTTATATTTAATCTTTAGATTTGATTTTTGTGTCCAATTAATGGATTTTTTTATTGCGATATATTTAAGACTTAGCTTTGTCAATAAGGATCAATGTAATCTTTGACAATATAGCATGTTTACTTACTTACTTACTTACTTACTTATTCCAGCTAGCTTAGTCACTTGCAAAGGAATAGCAACAGGTATTTACAAAGGCAGAAGTGGAAATAGTCGAAAATACAAAATCCGTTGCAAATGTTGTTGAGGCTAGAAGACTAAAGAAGAGAATAACTAAAAATGGCGAAATTATTTATGCAAACACCGAATCAGTGGTGTTTACATTCCAAGTTAAAGTGATTCCAAGGACAGTTAACCTGGACTTCTATGACGTAAAGATCTCAGTCTATATAAGTCCAGTATTGATGTGGTTCAAATATGAAGATATGGCCATACGGCCAAACAGTGCTGAAGCAAAAAAAGATGTCCGATATGTACGGAAGAACACAAAGAAATAGACTGTGAACAAACTACACCAATTGCTTATACTATAATATGGAACATAAAACCACTGATAGGAGTACCTGAGGCAAAAAGCAATCAAAACTACTATGATAACAGAGAACATATCCTATTTTGAAGCAAGGAATAAACACTCGAAAGGGGTTGAAAATATAGGACAAAGCTGTAACTTGGATCATAGAGATTTTTCAGTTCTAAATCCCACAAGAAGAGCTCCAGAAGCCAGTAGACCAATTGAAGTGAATCAGAGACATTTATACATATCAAGCCCTATGACTCCAAGAAAACCATCACATGCTGCGGCTACATGTAACCTGAAAAGAAAAAATCCCTCTTCGTCAGGGTACGGCGGATAGAGAAATGCATAAAAAAAATCTGATTCCTGTTCCTGCTAGAACGCCTACTCAAAAGAGCCCAAGGGAAGGCTCGCCAGTTGATAGTGCCTGCTCGTTCTAGCCAATACTAATATTAGAGGTTATAAAACAAATTATTGGCAAGACAACTTTGTCCCAGGAGGTGAAATATGTAATTATGGAGGAAATCCAGATTGCATTCCTGGTTTGGTTTGGTTGAGGGATCCGATCACGAATTAGACAATCAATACCTATTGGAAGATGTACACGTTAATGCAGATGAATTTTATTTTGAACAAACCCAACATGAAAATAACCCAATGGAACATCAGGAGTGTTTCAAGAAACTGCAATCTGACTATTTTAATAAATAAGGAAAACGTGGATGTTTTATTGATTAATGAAGCATGGCTCAAGGCAGGCAAGGCTTTGAAGGTCAAATACTATGTAACACACAGATTGGATAGAGATGATGGAAAAGGAGGTATTGCTATCTTGATCAAAGATGGCATACCCCACACTAAATGTAACATGAATAATAACTTCAACCAAAGATGCCAAGTCATGGGGATCAAAATTAAAGAAGTTACTATTGTCACGGCGTACTTCCCGCCAGATGACATACTTTCTCCAAACAACATTCACAATACCTTTGGAGGAATACAAGCTCCTTTCATCATCATGGGGGATCTAAATGTTCAATATAGCCTGTGGGGCTCACAGATTAATAGTGCTAATAATAAACACTTGATGGAATATAATAGTGATAACAATTTAGTAATTATAAATGAGGATAATAGCCTAGAATAACTGCACCGAACCAAAATAAAAGTTGTGCGGATATAACAATCGTATCGCAGGACCTGCGAACTTGATGCCATAACTGGTATATCTCCGACCAGAGTGCTTCAGTGACAATCTCCCGACACTATGCTGTATTAAAAAACAATTGATAGGTTAAAAACAGGAGAGGAAGCCATTAGAGAAATGGAAAACGTATAAAGCAGACTAGAATAAATATGACAGGTTCTTTGAGAAGGATAGGGAGCTGGCATCGTGCCTTGGTAAATTAATGGAAAACATGGTTAAGACACGCTTAGAACATTTCTTGGAGAATAAAAATATCTTTTAATGTAGTCCAAAATGGTTCAGAAAAGGTAAAGGGACCATAGACAATCTGGTCATTTTGGCTAATTCAATTTACACAGCATTTACCAATAATGAAGTGATTGTATGTAGTAGTATGTAGCTTCATAGACATTCGAGCTGTCTATGATAATGTATCATTGGAAATTCTTCGAGAGAAGGTGAAAGAAGTTGGGGTTAATGAATGGATTGTTAAGTATATATATATATATATATAACTACTCAGATAAAAATATAACTATAAGAGAACTGTTTAAATTTCAAGAATTTATTTTATTTTTATATTTTCGTTTAAGCCATTTATTTTGTACACTCTACCACTCTAAAATTTGATTTAATTTATATTGTTTTGGGCTTGCTATAAATTCATATTTTGTAACTAAGTAGCTACCTATACGATAAACCTTGAAAGATGTTTCAGCTTGTTTTCTTAAAAAAAGGGGATTTCTTTTTTAGTTGCATCTTGCAACCTTGCACATCCCTTCCGTGTCTTCAAGGGAAAATAAAACTCCTTGCTCGAGCGCCCTCGTGGGCAGTAGGCATTAGTACGTAGTACCGAACCTATAGTTTTGTCGTTTGACGCTTTTCTTCACAAGGGAGAAGAATCCATTTTCTTGTTTTCTACAATTTTGTACGCGTTCGCGTCGGAAAAACATCTTTTCAAGTTTTAACCGTCTGGTGTACTTATTTACTTTGTTTTTTACGTTCTACCTTCTAGTTTATAGTTATATTTTCGGTTTCTATTGTTTGTTATCAGCTAATGTATGTGCGAATAAATTATATATTAGTTAATCTACTTCGCGTTTAATTTGCTCACCTAACCAAGGGTCCAATTGGTCTGGACTATCGAAGCTTCATATGTAATTATGTAAATTATTTACAAGTACCGTTCTATGGAAACCTAATAGTTCCACAAAAAGCACACATGGGGTTACCGCAGGGATCGCCTCTGAGTCATCTGTTATTCAACATGTACACCAATCAAATTCAGGAAATTATGGCTGGCGAGAGGCTTGTGCATTGCAATATGCCGATGACATTGTACTACATATTTGTAGCTGGTAAAAAGGTGGGAGAAGGTATAAGAAATGTGCAGGTTGCTTTGAACAGATTGACAGGATGGCTAAAGGGCCAAATCATGGATATTTCAACTTAAAAAACTAAAGCTATGTTGTTTTCCAAGGGTAGCAGAAATCATTCAATAACAAATATAAGGGTGTTAAATAGAAAAATTGATTGGGTTGAAAATTATAAGTACTTGGGTGGACAGGAAGTTGAAGTGGAACGAACACATTAAATATGTGATTAACAAGGCGCAGAAAGGAATTAACATAATGAGAGCAATTGCAAGAACCTGGTGGGGCGCTGACCCAGATATATTGTTGAACATTTATAAAGGGCTGGTTAGAACCCATTTGGATTATGGCTGTCAAGCGATGTACCAAAATGGATCGCACTCATTACCAGGCCTTGAAAATGGTGACTGGCTGCCTGAAAAGCACTCCCATAACGGCGTCGTTATCTGAAGCGGCAGAAATACCATTGATAAAGCGAACCAACCTACTTAGTACAAAGTTGATGCTCAGGAAAGTAGCCATTAGAGGGGACGAGGTCAATAGGGTGATACTCAACTTATATGCTTGTTACAGTTACGATCATCCGTGTTTGGCGGACCAAGTGCGCTCCGGCGGTTATGGAGAGGGTGGATTATGTGTTTGCTCACATAGGAATATAGGAAAGATCGGACAATCTGCCATGTTTCGAAGAGGATATGATAACTCAATTGCGGAAAATAGACTGGGTGGATTCGAATATACAAAAGTTCAGTCCAGATGGCCAACTTCTATTACAGGAGTTGTTGGAGGAATACCCGAACCATGAAAAAATATATACAGATGCATCATTGGAGCCAACATCAACACATTGCGGAATTAAAATATACAACAACACAAAGAAAATCTCAATAATGGGGAGATGCCAGGATTTAACCAACATTTGTTCAGCAGAGGTGCTAGCCATATATACGGCCCTCAATACTTTAGAGATTGATACAGGAAAAGCTGTTTTAATACAGGATTCCAAAAGTGCTATTTTGAAAATTGTCAGAGATGGCATCAACACAGGTATCGATAGAATCACGTTGAGAACGAGGAAGAAAATATTAGATATTATTTTGCAGCATAGAGGAAAGGAAATCAAAATACTGTGGGTGCCGAGTCATACAGGCATAACAGGAAACTAAAAGGCAGATAGACTTGCTGGAAGAGGCCGAGAGGCAAATAATGCTATCAACAGGACGATTCACTATGATGTGTAGCTAAAGAAGAGACATGGAGGCAATGGGCTGTGGAACTTACCAACAAAGGTAGAGATCATCCAAGCCAATACTATAAATTAACGAAGAAACCTCAAAGAACACCGTGGTTTGCAAAAATTAACAGGGCTGACAAACGAAATCTAGTGTATTTTGCAGAATGAGAACTAGACATTGTCTCATACCTAAACATAAACACAAACTTGGCATGCAGGACAGCGGGAATTGTAAATGTAGCAAAGTGGGTGATATCAATAATGTGCTCTTGAACTGTAAGCTGAACAGAGGTCCGACAGATTGGTTATATTCGAGTCTTAACAAGATGGTAGGAGGTCTGATACAGATGGAAGAAACTTTTGCAAACCCAATCAGTAGGGAAGCAGTTATGCTTATGGATTGTATCAAGAAGTTTGATATAAGAATCTAAAAATAAGCAGTAGTTCATGGTTATAGTTCTTATTGTAGAGTGTTGCTTTGGTGTGCTGCATGATTTAGAATGCTATTTCATGCTAATGCTTATAAAATGTGATTGGTCCCTATATGTTAATTTTTTCAGGCACATATTCTATTTACTCCTATTTCCTTGGCGTTTCAAAATTCCCCGCTGTACAAACCACAGCAAAAAATTACCTACTGATCCCCAATTGAAACATAAACTATTGGCAAGTGGGGTTACCCCGATGCACTAGAGGACACAAGTGAATAAGAGTTCCATATTATTTCCCATGATGAACGAATATTTCACAACTCAATACGCCACCTGTTTGATTTTACAGCCTCGCCATTCCCTGCGGTCGTTGATATCCCTATTATTCCATTGTGTCTCATCTTATTCTGTACCCTTGTCGAAATGTTCGGAACACGGTGCCTTGAAGATTTCCCTTTTAGGCTAGAGGGGCATAAAAATTGGTCGGTATTCAATAGACTATCTCTCCCCTTGATAGAGGAAAATTTGGAGTATCAGGGAATAACTTTTGTATTTTCGGGATAAGTAGGGTGGATAGCTTTAAATGGAATTTAATTTTTTTGCGGTTTCTTGTCCACTAATTCCTATAATCGGTTTAAAACATTTTAAGGCCGTTGAACGTGTTCGAATAAATGTGAAAACCCATTTCTTAGAGGCTTATATGGGACGTAGGCACGCAAACAAGCCAAAAAAAAATATGTACAAATTAAATTAGTGCTTGGTTACATAATATTATTTTCTAAAGGTTTTTTTTTTGCTACACCCTCGAGATTAAAAGGACAGTTTTTTTTCCTCGAAAATCTTTTCGGCAAAATGTTTATTGGATCCACTAAATCAGAGCAGTGTGAGAAGGGGTCAGGCGTCCAAATAACTTTTTACATGAATTTGAAAGTTCTGCGAAGAAAAATATAAGAACGTTCTTAATTATTAATAAAAGATCGTGGATATTATTTAAAGTTATGTCAACATAAAGAAGGGTAGGTACGTATCATGAGAGGATAATTCGCGTCTCATTTCAAGTAGCAATATTGAGAGCCTAATGATATACTAAAGAGAAGTTAACTTGTAATACTTATTTATCTACAATATTATTTTTCTATTTTGGTGTCATATCGAAGTCTTTTCGACACTAAAAGTAGTTTCGAAAAGAAGCTCTTTGTGACACTCCTTTTTTACTTATCGGAGGTTGGTGACACTGACTGACTGATGGCCATCAAACTGTCATTCGCTATTTTATAATAGAAGATTTCTATATTTGGCATGTAGTGTTACCAACCTAAACTATGAAATCAGGAAATATGAGAATAAAATTTCCAAGAAAAATTGGTTTTTTTTACTAAACAATACCAAAATAGAAAAAATAGTATAAAATATTCGTTTCATAAGACATTTTATCGCACTCGCCCTTTAGAAAACTCGCCTCCGGCTCGTTTTCTAATATAGGGCTCGTGCGATAAAATGACGTCTTATGAAACTTGTATTTTAATGTACTATTATCTACAAGCGTTTGGTTATGACGTTTTTACATAACCTTTTTTCTAGTATTTGAGTTACGTCATGAGACTCATAACACAACTAGTGGTGTTTTATACTAGGTTACGAATTCATAACACAACTATTGTTTGCCCAGCGGATCTGAGTCTACGGAAGGAATTCGGACGTAAATGTGCCATGTTGCCACGTTTAATCATAAAAAAGCGACAATACTAGGCATAAAGTATAGTTAATTTGAAAATTCATTTTTTGATAACAAAATATTGATAACAATAATAACACGCTAAATATTTTAACGTGGTTGTTAGACCTATCCTTATTTTAATCTTGATTTCTTCAGTTTGGTCTATTCTAAAAAATAAACATTTTCTAAAGATATCATCAGCTTTTGACAATTTGGCAAGCATCCGTCCTGGATGAACCTGATTGGTGGAGTTTTTGGCAGGATCACCGTTGTCATGGGGAACCATACGGTGAACCATACAATGAGCTAACGTCATCTTACGTCTCGCTATTGGCCAGGGCTCACGTCATTTTATCCTCCCATCTTGGAATATCAATTTATATTGACATATCCAGTGGCGGAGATTTGGTAATTGCTGATTTTCGTGTACGAGTTGCGATACGATAACACTTCCAAAAAGTTCCGCACGCAACTGGGTATTTTATGAATGAAATCTGCCATTTTTTTTACAACTGCATTCCCCTTACCGTTGCCCCGTAGACACAGACTCGCTGGGCAGACATTAGTGGTGTTATGGACGAGGTTATGACTCTATAACACAACTATTTTTGGTGATTTGACAAATGTCAAAGGTAAACCTGTAAAGGTAAAATGAAGGTAGACAACTATTAATGAACGAAAATGATTGGAAAAATATTCTTATTTTTCGCTTTATAGATAAAACGTTGTACATCACACGTGCGTTTAAACATGACTACAAAACTCGTGTGATTAGAACGACTCGGTCTACGACCTCGTCGTTCTAATCCTTCACACTCGTTATTGTAATCATGCTCATAAACGCACTTGTAATGTAAATAGCTATTACATTACAAGTGTGTTTATGAATATGATTACAATAACGAGTAAGAACGACGAGGTCGTAGACCGAGTCGTTCTAATCCCACGTATTTTGAAGTCATGTTTAAACGCACGTGTGATGTACAACGTTTTAACTACAAAGCGAAAAATAACGATGTTTTTTCAATAATTTTTGTTTATTAGTCGTTGTCTACCTTCATTTTATCGTTGCAGGTTTAACTTTGACATTTGTCAAATCACCAAAAATAACATGCATTTTTATTCTCACCGATGCGCTCATCGATTAAGCGAAAATGTCAATCGGCTGTTTTTATTCTCATCAGTAAAACACCGATGGATTTCATCTGTATGTTTTTATTCTCATCTTCCATTTATCGGTGAAAATACGATTAGCCATCGAATTCATCGAGGTTCATTTAGGATGAACTGATGAATTATGACGTAAAATGTAACCTCAAAACAATGAACTAAACAAACACACTGGAAAGGCGGCTGCATAATTGTTTATATGCGAGGGTTTGTGCCAGGAAGGACAACAAACAAGAGGGATTTGCGTCTCTCTCTGCACTTTGGCGGCTATTGAGAACAGCTGTTTGAAGTGTTTGTATCATTGAGGTAAGGAAGATGAAGAAGCTCTTCTTTCTTTTACGTTAATCGCAATGAGTGCGAGCGAGACAACAATCCCTCTGTATTGCTGGGTTGCATATATCAAAATTCGGCACACTACATGTAGCATAAAGCAGTGCGCCCATTCCAGAGTGTTTGTTTAGTTCAATGCCTCAAAATTATGTTGACTTTTGTTGACGGCCACATTGACGGCCGACGGGTATCGTAATCGTATGGTTTGTTTTACATTTGTATTTATTATGTGAAGATTTGCGAAGACGTTAACAAACAAAAAAGAAAAAATGGCATGTTCAAGTGATCTGAAGGGTATGAAAACTCTGACTATGAACTAGAACAGCGCGTCTTTTGAGATTATTTTGGATGAAGGCACATACAGGCCCAGTTTCACAATCGGTGGTAACCAGTGCTGGTCAGTCAACTAGGGGTCAGGGGTTAACTGTGACTTCGCTCATTAACCTGTTTCACACTAAACAAACAATCGTTGGTTAAATGACTAGTGGTTGAATTTTATTTCTCAGAGGTTGGTACTTGATTTTTTGACAAAATTTTAAGAACCACCTTGAAAAATTTTAAAAAAACCGTTTATACTTCACTATAACGTCACTTTTTGTGATTTGTCATTATTAATTATATTAATTTTTTTCAGTGGCAGTAAAATTTCACAGATACCTATTCAATATTGGGTTTTGTGTCGTGTTTCCTGTTTAAATTTAAAACATGGAGTCAAGTGAGAAAAGGTCTGTGAATTTTTCAAAGGAAGAAGAATATTTATTAGGCCCATTGTCACAATGTGCAGGTTTGCAGCAGTGGCCAGTGAAATTGATAAAAAAAAGAATTACATAATTGCCAACTTCCAACTTGTCATTATCAAAGAATGTCATTATCTGTGTGTCATTTATTCATTTTGATTTGAAAAAAAAAAATCTTCAGGCCAAGTACTTCTATACTTTGAATTATACTTGGGTATTCCAAGTGTTAACAAGCAAGGAAATTTGAAGCTATTCAGATTGTTATTCAGTGATTTTTTGGAATAAGGCCGCCAGGTTTTTTTGTGCTAAAATAATTGTCTTCCAAACAACGCGTAGTATTTTATTACAATAACTGTTGCTGACCCAAGCGCAGTAGTAATATAGGTACAATCCCTGGTTTTCTTCAGCACTAAGAACAAGCACTACTATTGTTATTGACTTGAACTTTTGCAGCAGACTGCAGACTGAATAATCGCTCTTTTTTTTTCAAATTTTAATAGCTAATAATTTAAACATACGTATTCAATTATTCGTTTAGAAGTTTTTTACTACTGCCGTTGTTCCAGATTAATCTAGTTTCTCCAGCGTAGGTTTTTTGTGAAATAAAATTACTAATATTTATGTATACCTACCTACCGCATTTTATTGAAAAATTCAAAAAATTAGGTCCTGGTTCTAAACACATTTTGATACTACAAACTTTGATACTCGCTTTGATACTAGTGTATTCGGCCGGAGTGTAAAATCTAGCAAAAAACTCTTGCCTACCATGTATTTCAAAATAATTAGGCCTCTCTCTAAAAACTCTTGCTTTGGGAGCCCTCTCTCCAACTTCAAATATTCCATAATCACTGTAGTCACTTCGTATGCATTTATATTATCATAATATTCTTGTTTTTGAAATATACGAATTTTTCATCAAAAAACATACAGTAGTTGTAGGTTACTTTTTGAGAAAACCTAGGGTAAACCCAAACATGAAGTGCTGGTAAAGTATACTGGCGGTTAACCAAAAGATTTTGGTTTACCCGAGATTGTGGAACGAAATTTTACTGGTTAACCCTAATCCGTCAGACATCTTCTGGTTACCGGCGATTGTGATAATGGGCCTTAGTGTCTCTCCTGCAGAAATATAAGTTCATTATAGAATGTAAAAAAAGCGGCGCATCGACGTGGAAAAAAAAAAGAAAATACTTGGAGAAGGGTGGGAGCAGATTTTAATTCCAATTGTATCACTAACGGAAAAAGAAATGCAAAAGTTTTCATTCAATAATTTACCTTTTCAAACTTGACACTTTTGAACTGTCCTAAAAAAACGAAGCATTTCAGCTAACTCATACGCATTCTTGGGTTAATTCAACTAATGGTTAACTAAAAGTGTCACGTTGAACCGTAAATTGTGAAACGCTGTTTTCGCTTTAGTTATCTCATAACTAGTAGTTTACTACACTTTGTGAAACTGGGCCACAGAGAACTATATTCAGGTAAGTGCTTTACGTTGTGGCTTAACAGGCCTTTTACGTGCAATATTACTTCTATTAAGTAGATTTCAATCCTGGCCCTCATATCTGATCCCGAATTTGTAAAATCGTTTAAAATCTCCATGTTACTCCCCATCGTTTGCTACCAAATCCAAATACTTACGTGCCATTACATATTAAAAAAGGGATAAAATTTTATTAAGAACATTTTATAATTATTTATTATCAATATCGTACCAGTGTACTTGCTGGATTGTGATATTGTTTTTACAGATAAAGTATTGCAAAACCAATATGCTAATGTACGAATCCAATTTTTTTCCCATCAGAATAAGCGAGTCAGTTGAGCATACAGCATAATGATCCAGGGCAATCTCAATTTTCCATGATTTCCATGATCAATAATATCGGCATCAGAGGTTTTACAAAAGAATCAGAAGAATTTGTAAGTCCTTTCAGTCAGTGTTTCCAACTAGGAACTTTACTTAGTCTAAATAGAAGCAAGAAACCAAAAAATAGTTTAAAACGCCTCATAAGCTACCAAACTTCGATTTACAGGCACCTAGTCCTTCATTACTGAGCCCAGCAGAAACCCACACTTTCCCTAATAAAGCAATCAATTTTAAATGGAATATAAGTTCAACCAAATTATTATTGGATATCCGCCTGAACATGGAAAGCGAATTTTGCATGCCCAATTGTAAGAAAGAGAAGCTGTGGGGGAAGGTGACAGATAATTTAAATCAGATGTTTGGATCCAATTGTGTTTCTGGCGATACATGAGATCTAAAATATAGAAACCTATTAGGTACAGTGAGAATCATTGCAATTGGCACACACCTTATAAACATCCCCCGTAATGCGTCAAAATTTGACTTCTTTGACACACAGGTAATATCAAAATCGTGTCAAATTCATAAATCAGTGGTGACCATAATGATTTTGATAAAATTTTAAAGGAATAAAATCAGGCCTATGATGTATCATTTTCTGTTATTTGAACAGCAACGTTAAGTTGCCTGTCACTGTTTATTCTATACGTCAAAATAGAGAGAAGTATAGATGTAGAGCTATAACATAGCTGTTAAAATAACAGAAGTGGATACATCATAGGCCTGAATATTTGGGCTTAAAAATTTAGTGTTAAGTTTAATTCATGATTTTGTGTTAAGTTTGGTTCTTGATTTCTATGTTGATTTGGTATGTTACATGTTATGCTTTTGCGGGGTAATGTTGTACTGTCATATTGTTGATTAAAATGATAAAAATATTACGTACACCACCATGATTAAAAATTCCAGTTAGTTAAATTTGATCTCCGGTTAAATTCAAAGTTGGGGTCAAATGATAGTTTATAAAAATCTAAAACAGGAATGTAAAATCGGTTTTCCTCTAAAATTAACCGTTTAGGTTTTACAGCCTGTCAAAGTTGCAAAAAGTCAATTTTCAACTGTCAATATTTCTAAAACAGTTAAACTTAGGTATAGATATATATTACATGGAATCTGCTCAGAATTTTACGTAGAATCCTAATATGCAATCACATACAGGGTGTTCCATTTAAAATAACAAAGTTCTGTCGCATACGCTATAAACGGAGCACCCTGTATGTTCAAAAATATTTTAAACAACTTTGTAGTTTAATTTTTTTTCTTGCATCACCATGTGAGGAGATATCGTCCGATATCGCACTAAGTAGTATATACAATAGATTGAATACAGTCTATTTTTTCCCAAGATAGATTTTGACATTGTCAACTTTGAAACATAAACAATGCCGCTAATGCCGCTTATTGGTCGCAAAATGCCATTTGCACGACATGCATTGTAAAACTGATGTCAACTTGCAGTTGCGACTAATTAGGGCCAAGCGTTATTGTTTATTATGTTTCAAAGTTTTAAATGTCAAATTCTATCTCGGAAAAAAATAGATATTCGGAAAAAAAACGAAATTTTGTAAAATCGTTTTTAATTTTTCCCGGGCTTATTTGAAGAGCAATTTTAAAATAAAGGTCACTTCATCATTGTCACTTTTTCCCCTTGAAAAGATGGTGCTACTAAATTTAAAATCCGACGTTTCGTCTTCAGGTGGCCATCATGACCTGGATTTTTTATTTGCGATTTTGTCATATTTGGGCATCTTAAAACCGATAATGTTTATAATTTTTCAATAACACAGTAAAAAAAAAAACAGATCCGTATTAAAAAAAAAAAAAAATGATGATGATTCCAGAAGAACAAAACGTTGGATTTTAAATTTAATACCGCCATCTTGTAGAGATGCAAAAGTGACAATCGGAATGTGAAATTAGTTTTTCAAAATATTTTTAAATAAAATCAGGAAAAAATAAAAACTATACGAAAAAAACATGAATTTCCCGTATTTTTCAAATTTTTTCCTGATTTCATTCAGAAAGATTTTGAAAAACTAATTTCACATTCTCATTGTCACTTTTTCTTCTCTACAAGATGGCCGTAATAAATTGAAAATCCAACGTTTCGTTCCTCTGGAATCATCATCATTTTTTTTTTTTTAAATACGGATCTGCTTTTTTTACTATGTTATTGGAAAATTATAAACAGTAACGGTTTTAGGATGCCCAAAGATGACAAAATCGCAAATAAAAAATCCAGGTCCGTATATAAAAAAAGTAAGTTGAAGATGGCCACCTGAAGACGAAACGTCGAATTTTAAATTTAGTAGCACCATCTTTTAAAGGGGAAAAAGAGGCAATGATAAAGTGCCCTTTATTTTAAAATTGCTCTTCAAATAAGCCCAGGAAAAAATAAAAACGATTTTACAAAATTTCGATTTTCCGAATATCTCCGGAAGTATTCGGAATCTTTCTAATTTCAAAACGGCATTCCATTGGTCATAAAATTGCGCAACTTTGCCATAATTTAACCGACCTTGTATCTCTTACGGTTTCCGAGATCCCAATGATGAGGCTCGAATTTGGGCCACCCTGTACATACCTACTTTTATTTTTTGAAATTATGCCTATAGGGACTAGGGAGTTATTAACTAGTAGTTTTTTATTTTTTTATTTACTCAAGTTCCTGAAGACTTCAGTATTTATATTTAATCAATCATGTGATCATAATGAGCATGTTCCTTTTTTATTAGTAGTAGTTTGAGTAGTTTGACTGATTAATAAAAAAATAAAGTCGCTTTTGCTTTTTTTTAAATTTATGCTTCAATTTTTTTAGAATAATAAACCTAAATGAACCAATATACAAGGTTATTGGTGATTCGATACATTCCTTTGAAGATGTGATAGCGGACAAGGTAAGGAGTTTAACTGTAAGATGCTTTATGCAAAACTCAATAGTTCATGAGGTATTCCAATGTTTCCGTTTTTCTTAAAAACGTAGACTAGAAAATTAACAAGGGGTAAACCGCTGGCTCAAGTTCTGCACAAAAACTTCTAAACTTTATCATTCATGGGAAGTTTAACTTATTTCCCTCCCATTTGGCAACTTTTGTGTTGATTACTTGCCCAACACCATGGTCCTATGCAGGGGCGTCGCGTCGGGGGGGGGTAATGGGGGTAATTACCCCCCCCAGGATCCAAAATTCAAGGGAAAAATTACGATGCCAAAAAGGAAATACATATTAATATTAAAGAAAATAAATTTTTTTTTTGTTTTATTTTTCTGGAAAAGTGAATGACCTTGAAATTGGCAAAAAATTTCGCCTGCGGCGCGTTAGCGGGGGGTCGCATCTTCCCATTACCCCCCCCCAGACTGCAAGTCACGCGTCGCCACTGGTCCTATGTTTCTAATGAAAAATATCCGGAAACATTTCCGTCAAAAAAATTTTAGTAAAATTACTTGAATTTTTTTTTTTCCTACTGACGTTTCATAATACGCCTAAAATCTGTTTCATAATGAACTTCATTATGATACAGATTTTTCAGCCACTGGAATCGAGTCTTTGGAACATGAACAATGTTTACATAAAAATAACAGACTTGTTTTGGAATTTTGGATTGTTTCTATTAGTATTTACCAGAAGAAACAACAAAAAATTAATAAATCGGGTGCGAAATTTATGCCCAAATGACGTCTAGATCTCAATTTTTGAAATTGTCAAGTTGTCAACAATTGTCACCAGTTGAGAAATTTACTATTCTTATAAAATACATATGTTTTTCGTTTATTAATGCAAGTAGAAAAAATAGTGTATGCAACTCTCATGTAATGGCCATTAATACACTCGCATGTTATATACGAAACTCGCCTGCGGCTCGTTTCGTATCCTACAACATGCTCGTCGTGTATAAATGGCTATCATTACATGATCATTGCATAATATACTAGTTTTGCATGAGGCATGTTATGGTTAAATTTACTCCTTATCTCATCTCCTATCACATATCCCAAAAAATGTATCAAATTACAAATTACCAATAACCTTGTATAAACAAGATTTATATTTTGCCATAAAATTTTACAATCAGGGGCCCGATTCTCGTCCCCAGGGTGCTTATTCTTGAAACAGGGAGCAGCGTTCCCAGGAGAACGAATGTTCCGTCTTTGTTACTTATACGTTCGATTCGGTAGAATTTCTTCGACTGTGACGTCATTTTCGGTTTGATAGCGCGGAAGCTATTCCGTAGCATCAAACCGATCGGTAACTCAATCGAAGCCTCGATTCGCTGACCGATAGCACTGTGGGTTTCGATTTGAATTTCGGTGAAGGTTTTTGACGTTATGGTGACGCGTGTTTGGATGTTTAACCGAATGTTCGATTACTGCGCCGTTCGATAGTGTACCGAATCGAGAGATTCGGTCTACAAAAAATAAATACAGAATAAGATCATCGACCCACGAGCCAAGTGATCCACCGTTTAGGGTACCTAATCTTGCATTTTTGTATCGAGCGCCCAGTATACCGCATTCGGGTAACGTCGTATTAACCGAGGCCTGTCTCATAACGAGCGTCTGATTTCCCGATCGATTGTCAAGCTACCTTACGCTTGATACTAGTCTTCTGCGAAATTATGGATCGGCGTCCAACAATTCAGTTTTTTTTTTTTTTTAATTGTTTATCATTTATTATGCACTGGCCAGAAAATTATATGTACCACATTGTCGATTCCAGCGAAATACGAACTAATTTCAAGACTAAGCAGGAAGTCGAGGTAAGGGAATAAGTAAGAGCAAAATTATGTTTTATCTACATAACCTTACCATGAATAGAATACCATGGCGAGATAGAATAGGCCACTTTCACGTTTTTTCGAAAACATTTTTGAATTATTGTGTTAGCCATTCTTCCAATGACATTATCATCTGTATACTTTTTTCTCCAAAAAAAAACGCCTATTTTTTGAAATATGTTAGAACGATTTAAAAATCGAATTTTTAAAGCAGGTAAAAATTAACAAGATTTTTGCTATTTAGTTAGGGATTTGTATACCTGCAATCGTTATTTGACAAATGCGGAGATTAGATTCAGGCAGATGTAAATAATTATTTATGATGCTGTTTCTAAGTAACAAAACTAACCCAAATTGGAGCTGAGCAAAAAGTTAAGGTAAGGACAGCCTTAGGGTTAGTTTGGGATAGTTTGTTAGAGACAGCATCAAATAACTAGGCAAATAGCAAAATCTTATTAATCTTTAAGTTTTTTGCTACTTTCCATTCCACTTAGTGAACTACTAGAATTAAAATTGCTTTACGATTTGACTACCAGAACCAAAATTAAACTAATACATATTATCAAGTAGCTTGATGGAGAGGAGCCAGGAAAAATCAAAAAGATATTCGAGACTGTAGGCGCGAGTCGCGAGTATCGAGCATACGGTAGTCCGAGTGATTTTCGTACTACCGTGCGCTTGATACGTGCCGAGGTCGGGTACCCCGAATGCGGGTTGCTGGACGCTCGATACAAAAATGCGGCCGGGATGAGCGCCTTTATTTTCAGAAAAATAAACAGTTTCTCGGGGACGATTTTATCGACGTCGATGCGCGTCAATCGTCTTTGTCCGATACGGCCGATAGATTCGGTCTACAAAAAATAAATACAGAATAAGGCTCCCAGGGGCCTTATTCTGTATTTATTTTTTGTAGACCGAATCTCTCGGTTCGGTACACTATCGAACGGCGCAGTAATCGAACATTCGGTTCGATGGCGTACTTTGCAATTCAGTATGGCTTTTCGGGAACCATTTCGTTCGGTTTGATAGGAATCGAAGAGCAACCGGAAAAATTTCCGAACGCCATGCAATGTTGTCGGATTGTTATGCTCCCAACCAATCAGAGTGCGTGTATTCGTGCTTGACAGTTGACAAAGTGATAGTTGTCAGGGTATTTTTTGATTTTGGTTGACAGTTAAATGAAAGTTTGTGTTGTTTTCGTTTAGTTTTCAATTTTCTTCTGCTTTTTGACGGGTTCCGCCAGTGATGCAAATACATTAAGGGTCACGGCTATAGCCAAAGCTAAGAGAAGAGCGTGCTACTCTTGAGGTATACAGACGCATCTGCTGCTACACAAGATGGATTGTTTTAGTAGATCAAAAACGTTCGGAGGTACGATACAATACTCCCCCAGTCGGATCTCCGAGGGTTTCTGCTCATCGGCTCAAAAAAAATCGTTAAACTTTGCAGCATGGAACATTCGGACTCCGACTCTGCAAGATACTGACACTACAATTCACGCGGAGAGAAGAACGGCCATGAACTAAATCATCCCAATATTGACATTGTTGCGATGAGGGAGACAAAATTCCTGGATGAAAACACTGAAAACAGTCCTAAGACTCGAGGATTTTCACTTGAAGAGAAATCCCTGAGGAGCCTCATGATAATCCTGTTATTACTCGTCTTATCTGTTTCCTTTTGTGCCTGAAAATATGAAATTTGTATTGAAAAAACTGATTAAACATCGAAACACGCGTCACCGTAACGTCAAAAACCTTCACCGAAATTCAAATCGAAACCCACAGTGCTATCGGTCAGCGAATCGAGGCTTCGATTGAGTTACCGATCGGTTTGATGCTACGGAATAGCTTCCGCGCTATCAAACCGAAAATGACGTCACAATCGAAGAAATTCTACCGAATCGAACGGTTCGTTCTTTACAGAATAGGCTTCCTGGTTTGTGCTATGGTTACTAGGGAGAATAAAATGTACAAGCTAAAGTTTTTTATTATATAAAAATGGGTGGAAAAAAACTCTCAAGCTCAATCCAAAAAGAAGTCCGCTAGATTGCAATAAAGTTGAAAGTTTGGAGAGTTTTCTTCCTTTGTTCAGTTTTAGAAAAAATTTAATTCTGCAGAAAGCTGATCCATTTTGCGTTTTCCTGCAGAATTGGCAGCATCATGTTCTGCAGGAAAAATATTTTCCAGATCTTCTTCACCAAAGTCTAGTCCTATATTTTCTACCTCAATGTTTTCATTAATACAGACATTGTGTAGCATACAAGCAGCTATAATGATGTATTTAAAATAGGAAAGATTTTCAATGTCTAGGAATTTCAACCGCCTCCAAATGCCTTTCAATCTCCCGAAAGCCTCTTCAATAATAACTCGTGTGCTACTCAATATCTGGTTAAATCTTTTTCGGCGCCTAGTTAAGTGTCCATTATCCTTGTAGGGTGCCATTAAAAAAGTATCTATGGGATAAGCTGAATCCCCTAAAAGATGAAATTAAATTCTTCCCCAATTAAATTATGTTGTTTTAATTTTGTATAAATTGGAGTTTCCTTCCACATCCTTGCATCGTGTGTAGAACCTGGCTATCCGCAATAAACATCTGGAAATACCATTTTGGAATTGCATATTCCCTGAAATTATAGAAAATAAATAATTTTAACATTTTTTTTTTTTTCAATTTACCAACTTGTTCTAGCATTTAGTGTGTCCCTTCACGTTTGTAAAAGGAATCATCGCCGCTTGGTCCATTAATCAGTATGTGGGTCCTATCCACACATCCTACTTCATTAGGCAGTGAATTATCCCTCAATTCACTAAATTGCCTAACTGGTATCTCTTAGAGATGCTGCATTTTGAGGCCATTTTATATATCGCTTGCGGGCATCATATATTGCATTCACAGTATTGATGAAAATTGTATGAGCATGACCCCTGCTTAAACCAAATCGGTCTGACACCCCCCTTAAGGATTCTTGGTTTGCGAGAATCCAAAGAGTCAATAAGAAACCATGCTGGGGTTTAACAGCTGTTTTTATCATACAAATTTTGATTGGGGTAAGCTGAAGGTCTTCTAATACAGTCTAAAAGAGAAAAATATAACACTGATAACTAAAGCAGTTTTAAATTAAGAAATATCAAATTTAAAAGCTCTGAGCATATGAGCGCCAAATTAACTTTGTAGGAAGTCAGAAATATATCTGAAATATCAAATCAATAATTTGTGAGTTCCTAAAGCTCAGCTCACTGGCACAGAGATTATTTTATTTTTATTATCTTACCTCCACTACAGTCCCAGTAAGTCTAAAATGACACTTGAAATCCAAATCACTATATAAAGGAACTACCGAAGAAATATAATTTTGTAATTTTTTTTTATGTTCTTTTGTTTTCTGCAATTCAACTTAAATTATGTTATCTGAAGAACTCTCATCATCAGCGCATGATGATGATGATGAGGAGCTCACAATTTTTTTAACTAATGCTAGACTTCCAATCATGGTAGGGTTGCGGGGTTTGGAACAAATAAAAAAATAACATTCACAAACCAAACTAACAACACAAATTTTCAATGTCACGAGTATCAATTTAAGTGTCAAAATCCATCGAAGTGTTTTGTAGTTGATTAATTTCATCAACAAAATTGCGATGAATTTTGATGGAGTATTGCTTATCGGAGCTCATCAATGATGGAATTCATCAGGAAAACCCGATGAGAATAAAAACGCACGTATAGTTGTGTTATGAATTCATAACCTACTCCATAACATCGCACTGTTCTGTTATGAGTCTCATGACATAACTCAAATACGAGAAAAATGGTTATGTAAAAACGTCATAACCAAACGGTTGTAGATAATAGTTATTTACATTACAAGTGCGTTTATGAACATGATTACAATAACGAGTTTGAAAGATTAGAACGACGAGGTCGTAGACCAAGTCGTTCAAATCAAACGAGTTTTGTAGTCATGTTTAAACGCACGTGTGATGTACAACGTTTCATCTACAAAGCGAAAAATAAAATGTTCTTATCTACAAGCTCTTGGTTATGACGTTTTTACATAACCATTTTCCTAGTATTTGAGTTATGTCATAAAACTCATAACACAACTTGTGGTGTTATGGACTAAGGTTATGAATTCATAACACAACTATACTCTGTCCAACGAACCTATGGAGTGAACATGACGGAGCTGGTCGGCCTGGCCTACACTGCATAAATACCTGCAAATTTCATAATGTGGAATTACCAGTGGTGTCGGTACCTATATTATGACCTGCTATCATAATTTAAGATTAAAAATCATTTATAATCATTATAAATTTTTTTCGTAGTCTACTAACACTTAGATAAATGAAAAACCCTCACCCTAGTGAAAAAGTCAAATAAAAAAAAGCAATACAAACATTTCGGAAAACAAAATTTCAAAATCTTAATTGAGCGTACGCCACTTTACTGAAATTATATTCTGATTTATCCCATTTATTTCAAAATGCGTACCCGCCCTTTACTTTACAGTGTACACCGGGCTAGAAATTGACCAATAGTAACGAACCTGTAGAAGGTTAGGTAATTTAATTACTCCGTAGGTTCGTTGGACAGATTATACTGGTGTTATGGACTAGGTTATGAAACTATAACATAACCTTAGAGCAGAACATAACTATTTTTAATAATTTGACAAATGTCAAAGTTAAACATGTGAAGGTAAAATGAAGGTAGACAACTATCTACCAATAAACAAAAATAATTTAAAAACATTCTTTCTTTTTCGCTTTGTAGATAAAACGTTGTACATCACACGTGCGTTTAAACATGACTACAAAACTCGTGTGATTAGAACGACTCGGTCTACGACCTCGTCGTTCTAATATTTCATACTCGTTATTTTATTCATGTTGCTCTAAGTTCATGTTCATAAACGCACTTGTGATGTAAATAACTATTTTTCAATTTTCGTTTGTTAGTAGTTGTCTACCTTCATTTTACTTTTACAGGTTTAACGATGACATTTGTCAAATCACAGAAACTAGTTGTGTTATAGATTCATAACCTAGTCCATAACACCACTAGTTGTATTATGAATTCATAACCTAGTCTATAACACCACTAGTTGTGTTTTATGAGTCTCATGACATAGGTAACTCAAATACTAACTCTCACAAATTATCAGAAGTGGGATTTACCGAACTTGACTTTATTTGTCTTAGTGATTAATTTTGTAAATATTTTTGTATAAATGACTTTTAGTGTTAACGAGATACCTAATATGAGGAAGAGAAAACGATCAAAGCAAAAACATTCTTCTAAGTCTAAAAGACATCGTTCTTCCAGTCGAAGCAGTAGTTCATCCAGTAGTTCTTCAAGTAGTTCATCAAGTAGTTCCTCGAATAATAGTAATGTTCAACTGAGAAAAGCGTTCAAACGGTTACAAAAAGAAGTTGTAGAATTACGCAATAAACCATCGACTTCTAGGGCTCATACAGGAGATGAGTTGTTGATTCCAAGATTTGATCCGAAGAAAGATGATATGGTAATCGATAATTGGATACAACGTGTGGACAAGTTGTCAAAACGTTATAAATGGGATGACGATTGCATTATACGTTTGATAGCAGGAAGATTGTGTGGTAATGCGAGGCAGTGGTATGATGAGCAGGCGAAGTATGATATTTCTTGGAAAGAAATGAAGCAGGATATGTCAGAACAATTTAGTAAGTCCAATCCTTTCTCTAACTTACTTAAAGATGCCGCTAATTATGAAATTAGAACTGGTCAAAATTTAAAGGACTACTGTTTTCAAAAACTTTCGAAACTAAGGGCGCTGGGATTACAAATTCCAGATGAATTTCTAATAGATGCTATAATTGGCGGCATAACTGATGAAAATATTGCACGTACAATTAGATCTGCACGCCATACTGAAATTAATACCTTATACGCTTATTTAAATACAATGGGTAACATGCCAAAATCAAAGAGTGATTCCGCAGCGACCAGTTCTAATTTTTCTAAATTTAAGAATACGAACTACTCAAAATCCAATTATTCTTACGATAAGCCTAATAATTCTGCTTTTCAAGATAAAAAAATTGTTACTTGTTATAATTGTGGTATAAATGGACATTTTGCCAGAGACTGCAAAAAACCAAGGCGCGAGTGTTTCAAATGCAAAAAATTGGGACACCTACAGGATAAATGTCCATTTGGCAATGAAGAAGTCAATGTAGTGAATATTGGGCAGAACATACCAAATATGTACATAAAAAAAGCTCTAGTAAATGGGCACAAACGTCAATGTTTAATAGATACTGGATGTTCAATTACACTGGTAAAAATGTCCTTAGCGAATGAAGTGGGAAACATTAAGAATATGTCACATAATATTGTATTAAAAAGTTTTATGGGGTCAACTATAACTTGCAATCAACATATTAAACTCTCCATACGTATCATAGAAGCTATAGCTGAGGTAGAGGCAATTGTGGTGAATGATACTTATTTATCGCACGATCTCATAGTTGGGAGAGATTTTCTTGAACAGCAGCACATATTGATGGAGAAGCGTGATCAATTTGTTTGTTTGAAAATGTTGTCTAATACCACCGAATGTTTCATTGCCAATGAAGTTGTAGATAATTTAGGTGCAAATCAAATTGATTATAAAGACATCGACATCGGAAACATAGATGCCAAATCAAAACAAAAATGTGCTAGCATGTTGAATGAATTTTCTGATAGAATTTCTTTTTCCCTTAAAACCTTAGGAAAAACGAACACAATTGAAATGGAAATAAGATGTACCACTGAAGAGCCAATGTGAACGATACAACAAGACTATTGTTAACGCGCTAGCTACATCAGCAGTTGAGAAAGAGCCTGAAAAATGGGATCGTTTTGTGAAGCAAAGCCAATGTTCCCTGAATACGTCATTCAGCAAAGCTATCAACGCAACCCCAATGGAAGTCTTAATAGGATGTAACTCCAAAAACATATCCGAAGCATGGATAATCAACGATATCCAACATGAAATTAAAAGACTTGATTTAAGTTTATTACGCGACCAAATATCCAAACACATAACGGAAGACCAAAAGAAACAGAAGATACAGTATGACAAAAGAAGAAAAGAAGCTACGAAATACAACGAGGGTGACCTAGTTCTAGTACGTATCACAAGCGAAGCCGCGACTGGATCCAGTAGAAAGCTACTTCCCACATTCAAAGGTCCGTTTCGAGTTAGCAGAGTACTTATAAACGATCGTTACGAAGTCGAAGACCTTCGAGAAACTGCCAAACGAAAACAACAAACGGTGGTTGCTCCAGACCATATGAAAAATTGGATTACGTTCCAAAACGAAAATATGTGAGTACTAATACGCATATTAACGATTTTATTTTTAGGTCAACGGACTTCTAAAGACCAAAGGGTCTGAAGGGATCGACGGATCTCCAGGGATCGACGGATCCCTGTTCCAAAAATAAATTATAATTGAAAATCAACGGATTTTCAAAGACCAACGGGTCCAATGAGATCGACGGATCTCCAGGGATCGACGGATCCCTGTTCCGAAACCAAACAATAATTGAAAATCAACGGATTTTCAAAGATCAACGGGTCAAAAGAGATCGACGGATCTCCAGGGATCGACGGATCCCTGTCTCAAAAACGAACTATAATTGAAGATCAACGGATCTTCAAAGACCAACGGGTCTCCAGAAATCAACAAATTTCTTTCTCTACTGCAACATTATCCCGGGAGATCAATTGATTTCCATAAGAATAAGGGATAATCTATAATCAGTTTAATTTGTTGTAGATCCACGACACCTGAGGACAGGCCGTATCTACAGGATGGCCGAATGTAGAAAATAAGCCACGGAACCCTTCACGCTTCTACCTGCTCCGGCTCGGTCACTTGGACCCAAGGGACAATAACACAAAGCACCCCTTTTTATGTAGTTGTTTACATAACTATTTGGTCACATTTAATTTTGGCCCTAATATTTCAAAATCAGTCTTTTTACGGCATTTGTAAAATCAACTACGATTCGTATTTGTGCTGTCGGCTTTTTCGCGTCATTACGTAAATAAACTTTTCAAATCTAAAGCGTGGTTTTTGTTAAAACTCTTACATTATGTAAAAACGTCAGAACCAAACGCTTGTAGATAAAAATATAAAGTGAATATTCTCGATAAATCACGTTAAAGGTTGCTATATGCATTTAGCTTCAGTATCGATCAGTATCAATACCGATTGTTTTCAATTAAACGTTGTTATCCCTCGAAAAAAAAAACCCCTTCGCCTTAAATCAAATAAAATTTGAACCATTTTCAATTTAAATATTTTTCTAAATCAAATCAAAATATTCCCACGATATTTGTTTTATTTTCAGTTTACTTTGCAATCCTTATTAAGTTATATCCCCAAGCAATATCTTTTTCAACCGATATCGGATGTAGATAAATAAAATCTGACTGTCTATCTATTTTCGTTTGATGTAAAATGTGTGCCTTTGTATCAAAAAAGTGCTGTTAAAAAAATATATTATATAAAGAGCGCATTAGGAATTTCTAATTAAATCTCAGTTATTTTAGAGTAAAATCCAGGAGAAACATGGAAAATCCATTAAAAAGCCTTTCATTTGGCAAAATTGATTTATATAATATTGGCTGATGGATTACAATTAAAAATATTAAATGTGTATAATACACATACGGTATAGGAGAAAAGACAATAATTTTCGGCAATACTTCTCCTAAATATTCGAGTCTTTGAAAAGTATCTAATAAGTTTAAAATCCATAATTTTCATTCTATCTATATGTACATTTTACACATTACTTACCTATCTAAATATATCGTAATCAATACTTTTGCAGGATTACCGAAATAGTTTTCCAGGTTCTGGATCTTTCACTTCTACAATATCATTCGATTCACGTATTATTTCACTACAAAGTTGAAAACTGCCAGGGACGCTTCGAAGTTCATAACTTAATATCCAGGACGACTACGTGCGGCATTTATCAAAAAATACATTTTTTTTGTCTGATGTTCAAATTCGATAAAATATGTAAATTTTTTGGTGACGAATGAAAGTAAACTCCAACTTCTTGAATTCAAATTTTTCAGATCGCTGAAATATGCCAGTCGCTTCATACGCAAAATTAGGCCGGAACGCACATCACATGAATCACTAATAGACGTTTGGCCTTAAAATATGCAGATTGCAGAAGCCGCGGCGGCTACAAATTGGGTTTTAGATAGAAACAGATGTAACACCTTACATTAGGGGTCGATACATTCCAGAGAATAGCAATTTAGAAATATATGGCGAGAAAATTCAATTTACTGAATTCGGTATTGGAGGAATTGAGGTAATAAGACTGAATACTTCTTACTATCGATTTCAAGTATGTTATTCTGTATAATGTATTTATGCTGTGTGTTTGAAAGTGGTTTCAGGTGGCAAACAAAACTAGTTTTGTGCTCCCATTTTCTTAGATTCTATTTTTTGATGGATGGCTTATGGTTTGCCGAAAATCTCTTCGCTTTCTCAGCGCTGAGAATATGCAAATATAGGCAACCACTTCGAATCCTGTTCTGATCCAATGTTGTTCTTTGCTTATTATATTTGTTTCTGTCTGGTGCATTCTGTGCTAGTTGACCCAAAGTGTTCTCTTCTCAAGGATACCTGATTTTGCTGTTCGTACCCTCCGTTCAATGTGCTGGGTTCTGATGTCAGTGATGTCGAATGGTGATTTAATATTTCTTCTTTCGAGGGTATAGCTGAGCTTACTATTAATTCTAACATTGCCTTTATTTTTAGAATTCGCAGTACCTATTCAGAAATCCAGTCTGATAGCCATTTGACATAACTCGGCGTCGTAATATTCTCGGATCTGTCTTATAATGAAATGATAATTTCATATTTCAGTGAAATCTCTCTTATCCTGGTAATATGAATCGTTTAGGATGTTCATCCATCTGCATCCAGATGATTGAATGGCCCCTTACAAGGTGTAATCATTTTCTAGTGCCTACAGTGGTTGGATAATGTCGTCGCTGTCAATACGAAGGCGCCTATCTCAATATTTGGCGAAAATAAGTTATTCTTATAAAAATACTTAAAAGAACCATATCTATGTACTGGCATATCTCCATAATACACCGTGTGGCCATTATTCAATTTTAGCGGTGTATCTGCTTTTTCAAACAGCCAAACATTTGTTTCTGTTATTACGAACGGGCCTATCTTCTTAATAATTTATTCACAGAAAAGTCCAATTTTTTCTTTTAAAAAAGATATGTCTCAATGTTCTGAGTATACTTTTGTGTCATACATATATGAAAAAACAAGTTCTGATACTGAATTATATCCAGTGCTACAGACAGAATGAACATAGTGGAGTTTTCTTCAAAACGCTGTCCTGAAAAGTTGATAAATCAGAGATTGGCCACTTCGTAATGACAGCGACGATGTGCAGTGCAGAAGATATTTCTGTTGTAAGTTTGAAAATTTTTAGAGCATTGTGATTAGTTTAAGTGGCACTCCGATTCTAGGAAATTTTGGTAGGTAGTCTATAAGAGGTGTGGTGGTTTGTTGTGATAGAGTGCGAGCCTGGTAAACTGACAAAAGAGCGGCTCAACTAAAATGAAAGTTCTGCCGTAGCAGGAGGTGAACATTGGATATCAAATAAGATTGAGGTTGTAAAACAAGTACCTACAACAGAGAGGAGAAAAAGGGAGACAAGATTACAAAAAAGAAAAGGAAATGTAACCAGTTATTTTCATTAAAAGGTTAAATTTTGCAAGGAATTGTGATATCAGTCCAAAAAACCCGACACCGAGTTTTTATTGAACTATTTCATAAAAAAAATATGTGACGTAACATCATGTTGAAGATGGTCTCCATTTATTAAAATATGAATCGATCCAGAAGTAATTCTAGATTCTGACAAAAAATACTTATAAACTCTGCTACTAAACCAGAATACCAAAAAAAAACACCACTGTGTATGCAGAAAGTTTGGACATACTGCCAAGTTTTTCTGCTTTAATTCCCCATGAACAAATGAATTCGACAATAATCAAGAAAGCAATCAGCAATGTAATTGAAATAAAATGGAAAAAAATAAGCTTATACAGGGTGTCCCATAAGTCACGGTCCAAACTGAAAGGGTTGATTCTTTGATCTATTTTATGACTAAAATTTCTAATAAACATAGGTCAGCAAACGCCTCGTTACTGATCTACAGGGTGGTGAAATTTTAATGTGTTCATATTGAAAATGAGCAAGAATATGGTGGCAAGGGCGTCGCTTACTTCTAGATTATTCCTATTGAAAATGATCAATAATATGGCGGCTCGAGCTCTACTGTCGCCACTGTAGGTAGAAAAGGTATATTGAGTCACTGTAGTTTCATCTAGCTTATTACACAGATTTGGTTTTTAATTTTTCTCTCGATGAGGTTCGGTAATTCGAAAAAACTACAGGAGAACAAAAAGTTTCTAAATAGGGTAGGTAGAAAAATAGTTTAGTTCTTTAAAATCTACCCGCGGCGCATCGCAAAGAAGTTCAGGTGAAGAAAAGGGTATATGTCCCCTGAAAAAACATTACCCTGTAAATTCTGGCAAACGTTTGAAATGTGCAATCATTCAGCTCCTATTGCGTAACCTAAATTCCAAATTTCAGCTAAATCCCTAATCCCTCAAAAATTGCAAGAACTATAAAGAAAAACCTAAAAAAATATTGAAATTTGCGGACCTATGTTCATTAGAAATTTTAGTCATAAAATGAACGAAAGAATCACCCCTTTTAGTTTGGACCGTGACTTATGGGACACCCTGTATAGATTTTGGAAGCCAATGAAATTTGATCCGGTAGAAATACGATAAGAAGGTAAACCATTACGAGCAATGGAAGTAGAAATCTTAAGGTAAGCGCACCCTAGCCGGAGCTGAACGAGTCGCACCTAGCGCAGGAGCCGTAGCAAAATATTGTTTACATTGATTTCAATGAGGTATCGCAAACTATCCGAAGCCGCACGAGCCGATCAAGCCGTACTACCGCAAATGCGACCAGGATGTTTGGCAGGGAATCTTTTTCCAGTTCGTGCTGATGACATATGTGCCGAATCCATTTAGTGAGCACACCCAGTCGAATCGCAGGATTCGCACGTTGGTATTTTTTATATATTTCATAGGTTAGATAAAATTGTTTTCTTTTTCACTGGCTTGGAAAGTCTATGGGTCAGCAAAGTCTTTGAATAATTTTTGATTTGCTACAAAGTAAAAACGAAACATGGAAGAAGAATTGCTAATAATGTTAGTACAAAACTATGAAGAGTTGTATAACTTGAAACACTCCCAATATTCCAATTTGCAACGCAGAGATAATATATGGGAGGAAATTCTTTTTTTTTCTTCCTCTGCGAGCAACATATAAATTACAATTTCTTCTCCACCAGAAAAAAAAGACAAAAAATCAAAGAGTTAAAAAAAAAAAACGAGGAAAAGTAATATTAAATGAGTAGATATTACATTATGCTTATTGTAGTATGTAGTATACGTTCAAAAAATTGTTCAATCTCAGTAAATTTGTGGTCGATTGTGGTCAATTTAACAGTGAGAGATACTGACCAGTTGGTTTTAACCAGAGCCATAAATATATAGTTTTTATTTTTTCAAGGTAGGCTTGGAGTCTTTCAGGTTTATAATATACTTTTTTTACTACTAACCTGAGAAATAGTCATTATTCAATCTATTTTTTTAGGAAAAAATTGAATTTCTCTCCCTAGGTTAATAATGAAAATAATGAAAAAATACCTAGGTCAATAATGAAAATGACGTCATGACGCAAGGATATTGTCATGTTTCTATTGGTCCAATTTCAATTTCATACGTCAATTCAAAAAAAAATACAGGTTTCTGTAGGTACATAGGAAGTTATCATAAGCTGTTGATAGAGGGCAGCACTTTCAAAAGGGCGTTCAAAAAAATAATTAAGAGCACATATTTTGAATATTTTTTTTTATTTTCTACTAGTAGTAGTAAAAAAAAATCTATATATTCCTCGGTAGAGAAAATCATTATATACCTTACACATTATAAACCTCGGCGCTCCGCGTCTCGGTTTATAAAAGCGCTCGGTATATAATGACCAACTTCTCTACCTAGGTATATAATATACTATTTATAGTGATTTTTTAAATTATTTTAGGTCTGATGATACCATACCCCGCGATCTTTAAATGTACCACTTGATTCGATAAAAACTTGTTTCATGCCCGGTAGAGGCGCTATCAATTGAATTGCGTACGCGTTGTTGATTGTATCTCCACGCTATCTCCGCTTCTGTGGGCCTATTCTTGAAACAGGGAAGCAGTATTTTCACGAGAACAAAGGCGCTATCTTAGTCGCACTTATTTATATTTTCGTGAGATCGTCGCTCCCCGGTTTCAAGAATAGGCCCACAGGAGAAGATATCTGACGTCATTTCCAATTAGGCTCTCGAAACCTCGTACGTCATTTTTAAATATGGCGACTGTGGCAAATTTGACGTTTGTTTGTTTATCTTGAGTTAATTTGGAATATTTTCAAGCTAATTACAGTTTACTTTGTTATAATATACTTTTCGAGTTGCAGAGTGAATATTTGAAGACTTAAAGGCAGGAAATGTGGGCGAACGATAAGTTTGAAAAAATGTCTATTTGACATTGTTTACCTTTTTACTTAGTTTTTACAGCAATGAGCAAAAGAAAGCCTACAAAAGCTTAGATTCTTACGAGTATTTCGAGTATGGCTTTATATAAGATGCAGGAACAGTGGTGCTGAATAATTTCTACGTTTTAATAGGAAAAATTTGAAAGGTTGGGCACTGAAAACAACCTGACATCATCGTTGTTGAAATGCCTTCTAAAACTACAAGACACTTTTGTGGCATTTTTAATTAGAAAAAGCCTTATGAAGTCAATAAAATAAAAAAATAAATAGGGTTTAGTCACAAAACAACCACACAATGCCCCTTAAAAAGCTTTAAATTCTGTACTGTCATATAGCGAATAAGGAACTTCCGCCCCGGTCGCCATTTTGGAATAGTTTTGACAGGTCGTTGGAATGCCTAATTAAATTATGACATAACTCATGAAATACCAAATGATGACAAAACGATGAACTGGAAAACTTTGTGCTTCTTGTTGTTTTAATACTCCTGTTTGTTAAAAATGTGTTTCGTATGGTTGATAGACCATTATTTGTATGTATTTGTGGACTTTCACAGTGTTATAGTCCGGGAGGTAGTGTCACTTTTTTATCAGTGATTTATCTCCGACTCAGATGTGGTTTATTGAAGAGTTTCATCATTACTGTGATCAAAATTGAAAGTCAGTCAGCGCGACCGCGGTGGGTGTGAGTGTGGGAGGCTGTGGAACTCGTAGGAAAAACTATGAAAAAAAGTAAATAATCTACACATGAAAATTTGTTAGAATGTTAGGTATTGATAACTAAACGTGAAAATATTCGTCAGTCACGCTTCCGACGGGGGAAACATCGTCAGTCAGAGGTTTGAAGCAGTCGGAAAAGTTGGAAAATTCAAGTGACCGATCTTCACTTGAAATTTTATGGATTGATTATTTGATTCAAATCAAGCATGTAAATGAACGTCAGCCACCTTTCTCGTGGTGGATTATTATGCGTCAATCGGGTTTCCAGAGTCGAGGGCCGTGACCAGGTTTCTTTGGCGCGCTGCCTTTTAAGGCGGAAACCCATTAGCAACACGCCACGCCACGCTCTACCATGCCACACCATGTGACGAAAATGTATGCGTATATTCTTCCATTATTCATTTTAGGCCAGTGCAAATAATTTTGAATTTGCAAAAATTTTTATAAAGCTGCAACTATCAAAAATAGTTAGCGTTAGTACTCCTAGTAAACATACCAAAAGTCCCCATTCGTCCGGTTGTTGCGTCATTAGAAAAAACAATCCGCCATCTTGAATTTCGGCACTTTTCGGAAAAAATTGTGAATAAGTCAAAAACGGTACATTCTATCGAAAAAACTCAAGAGAGGAAAATTGAATAGAATGAAAAAATGAAGGAGGTATCACAAAAACTGAATGCGTACCATAACGTAGTAACAATCCAGAATTTTTTGAATTTTTGGAAATTTAGCAAAATCAAGGGAACCAGACCATAATGCAGTTAATGCATTTTTTCATTCCCAATAAACAAATAAAATTACCTTTGAACATTTATTTAAATAAAAAAACACTGTAAAAGTGTTACCTATATATTAATTTAATTCAACCACCCTCGTATGAACTAATAATGAGTAATCGCAGATTCAATACAATAATACTATTCAACGCAAAAAAAATTGACATGGTCAATTTTACAATGTTTTGGCCAAAAGACAGGATAGGTAATAAGCGAATTCAAATTGACAATTTAATTCATACATAAAAAATCCCATAAGGAGTGGTGTTTTTGTCATTATTACAGTGACTATTTCACTAGAGTGTATTACACGGGTATACAACTCATTGTACTTTATTCCCATATGACACGAGGGGCTTAAGAAGTGATAAGCCTTTTGGGATTATCGCGCTTGGTGGCAATATTGTTAATTGTACTATTAATAAAGTATCAAAGTTTAGTTCGTTGTATAACCTTTTGAATACCACTCGAAGTTTCAGGATTACCTAATACTTTTAGCCGACACTCAACATGTTACCAGCAACACCACTCCTCCTTCGGAGTCGTGGTATTGTTGCGTAACGCGTTTCGTGACAGGCAAAAGTATTATCCGGTAATCCTGAAACCTCTTGTGGTATCACATTCGACAATAAATTCGGTATTCACCTGACAATATTGCTACCTGGACAATACCAACAACATGGTATTTCAGAGACCATTTTTTGACATTGTTAAACTGATATTTTTAATTTGAAGTTTTTATTCATATTTTTGCATTCTATTTATTTTCAAAATCTTACGTGAAATAGTCATGACCAATACCACTCGAGAAAAAATTGTGTAGGCAAAATTGTTTTCAAGGTTTTATTCAAGTTTGTTGCTTTTCTGCAATTTCGCTCGTGACATTTTTGATAAAATCTCATTTTGTCAAAAATGTCATTCGCGAAATTGCCAAGTATTAAACTTTCATACCTTTCGAAAATTTTGCCGACAAATTTTTTTCTCTTGTGATATTATACATAAAAAAAATTTGCCCTAACTTTTAAAGCGACATAACTGAACCTAGCTTGACAAGACCAGCAAAATTTGTCATTTACGTAGGTATCCATTAAATTGTCTTACCGAATTACACTCAAGCTTTTTTTTTGTCGAAAAGGAAACTTGCCAAGGCAACAAAATTCTCATTGAAATATCAAGTTTACTTTGACAAAAAAGGCTCAACACCATTTTCAAATCCAAGCGGCAGTAAATGAGAAACTGGTCCTTTTCATTACAACCTATCAAATGTCTTCCCTGCATGCGCACTGGTCCAGGTAGGGCGTTTCAACCAATAGGAAGGCTGGTGTTTGTTTACAATTCAGGTTATTAAATGTCATTCACTGCCGCTTGGTTTTGGAAATGGTGTAGTGTAATTAATTATAAGTAACAAATAACTTTCTAATACCAAATAACATCATGAGTGACTACAATCAAAAACGGGGATACGATTTATTCCATCTTATTCGAATTGCTCTTCATCTACGGAAATTTGTTTGTTGTCACAAGAAATACCATTACAATTACCACATAGGATTGAACACGGAATATTCGACTTTATACATGTGCATAATTTGTTACATCCTGACTTGCAGTTGCAATATATTATAATCAGAACAAAATCAGGTGCCACTGCTTTTGACGTAGTTTTTGGAACCAACATGTTTTTTTTTTTTCATCCCAACCCCAATGTGTTGGTTCTTTTTTATTATTAAGCCAATTTTGAATTTGTAAGTAAGTCCTCTAGTAATGATTCTCATCAGCTCCGTCTGAAGTTGGAGGCAAAGTAGCTAACTCAAAATTCTTTCTAAGAACTTGACGAGATGTAAGGGTTTTGTATTTATAATATCTCAACTGATCTAAAACATCAATCATCAAACATTTTCGCGTCTTAAATAATTAAATTATTAAAACCGAATAATTAACAGAATTGAAAATTCATAAGTTGATAGATCGCTTTGATACAAAATTACTTCTCCTTGTATCTGATAGATTTTTTAATTCGCTTCAATTTTCATATCTTAATTTTTTTCAAAAAAATGTACCGTTTTCGAGTTATTCGCGGTTTTTCCCAAACAGTGCTGAAATTCAAGATGGCGGACGAGTTTTTTTGGTGACGCAACAGTCGGAGGCATGGGGACTTTTAGTATGTTAATAAGGGGTACTAGGGCTACTTATTTTTGATAGTCGCAGCTTTATAAAAAAAATTGCATTTTCAACATTGTGAATTTCATAACTGCACTGACCTAATTTACATGTGCCGCGTACACACTTGCCACACGCTATACCACGTCATGGAACGCCACGTCACCCGACGTGTGACAATTTCAAATCCCCAGATGCTGCCCACGCGTGTTGGTATGTGTAGATGTTCTCCGGCCGCCTCTCTAGCCCCGCCGCAAGCTGTATTTATTCAATATGTTGTATTTATTTTGTATGTTTGTATTTATTCAATATTTTGTCGCTTCGCAAATAGTACAGATCCATATTTTTCTCGATTCCTGTTTATTTAGTGCACCCAGGATCTTCTATTTCTTTTCTTCTGTAAAATCAGAACCACAGCAGCACATTCTTCTAGAAACTTTAAGTCACTAGACGAATTGCTTCTATACTCCTAATGTACTCAAACCTACTGACAATTTTTCTAGATAAAATATATAGAGTAAAATGAGCATGTCATCACGTGGAGTGTTACAAATTTGCACTCAAACTGTCCCACGTGAACATATGTCACATGGCCTGGGGTGGCGTAGTATGGCGTGGCGTGTTGCTAGATAGTGGGTTTCGGCCTTTATGCAGTTCGACTGACAAATAATCCACCGCCATCGTGCCGACTGACGATTGTTTATTGAATGTGAATGAGATTTTGTTATTTTTTGATCAATTATAATGTGATATAAATAACTAAATTCAATCCATGAACAGTTACTACCACTATTCTTCTAAATTAAAATATTGCGCTCACTTAAATATGATTCTTTTTTTATTGCTAATACAAAAGACAAAAATTCTTATGAAATTAATTAGTTTCACTATCACTCTGCCGACTGTCCGACTCTTTAGTAGAACTTTCGTCTTCATCGTCATAATCTGATGACTTCGTCTCCGTCAGCATCTTCTTGACATCGGTGATATCTTGAAGGTCAGGCAACTGTTCTCCATCGAACTACTTGAAAATATATTTTCCATCTTCTTCTTGGCAGCCATAATCAATTGGACTAGTTATAGTTGTTATGTGCTGCGAAGCATGAGACCACATCTGCGCAATGTGCGAAGTTCTTGAGAAATGCTGGCATAATTTAGACTTACACGGCGGTAAAGCTGACCCCCTCCGAATTTGCTTTTTGTTTTCAGAATAGCCTCATTATCTTCGATTTTGAGCTGAGTGGTTCACTTTTTTTCGAGCAAATAACACAGAAAGGCTTTGGATCAGTCTTTTTCAAAACAAGTTCTCCAGTAAACAGCGCAGTCTGTACTGTCTCACTGTGCCTCACTGGCTAGTGGCTTTAGTCGTAAACAGCAGATGCTCCGAAAAATATGAGGGGAGGATCAATCTTTGCCCGTACTGAAACATTCTATTTCTACTATTGGTTCTGTAAATATCGATTTTAGATTTGATTACTGAGCAATTAAATTTTTTTTAAAGGAAATAATTAATGTATTTCAGGATATTATTATAAACTGCATAAGGGGTAAAAAATAAATGCTATTTAAATGAGCGCGACATTTTTATTTATAAGAATAGTGTTAATAACGATTCAAATTCAATTTAGTAATTTATCACCTTGAAATTGATAAATAAATGAGAAATTGTCTTAGACATTCCATAAACAATCGTCAGTCAGCACGCGGCTGGTGGATTATTCGTCAGTCGAACTGCATAAGATGCAGCGCGCCAAAGAAGCCTGGTCACTGCCCTCGACTTTGGAAACCCGACTGACGCAGAATCCACCACGATAAAGGTGGCTGACGTTCATTTTCATGCTTGATTTGATTCAAATAATCATTCTATAAAATTTCAAGTGAAGATCGGTCACTTGAATTCTCCAACTTTTCCGACTGCTTCAAACCTCTGGCTGACGATGTTTCCCCCGTCAGAAGCGTGACTGACGAATATTTTCACGTTTAATTATCGATAATTAATATTGTCACAAATTTTCATGTTCAGATTATTAACTTTTTTTCATAGTTTTTCCGACGAGTTCCACACCCACACCCACCGCTATTGGACTGACTGACGCACGGATCTCATATGTTCATGTCATCATGTGGAGAACTACGCACGCTGAAAAAATCGTGTGAAGATCGATCACTAGTCCAAAAGTGACACCACCTCCCGGACTATTATGTTTAGTGTAAAGACTATGATCGTTTTTAATTCTGTGTTGTTAAGTGTTGACTTTGTTGACAAGTTGCGAAACGCGAACATAACTTTCTTCATTCTTTGTAATAAACCGTTATTTGTTAAATTTGTATCAAATTGTGTCTTTATCATAAAATAAATAAGAAGCAAATCTAAAAAAAATAGAAGGAAACTGTTCTACAAGCTGCTACAATGGGATGAGCTCATTTCATAGACAACAGATGGGACCACAAATGGTTGTTCGACCCGTATAACGCGAGTGTCCATTCTATCCCCATTATAAACCTTATTCTATGGATGATACTCATTAACGGGCCAAACACGTGTAACCGTCATTTGAATTAAATTTTGGACACTTGTGAGACTTTGACTTTGGATATTTTTTTCTCCATTTTATACTTTATAGTTATACCTGCTTTAACTCATAAGTTTTTCATTGGAACGGTACACGAAATATCATAAGAAATTAATATCTCACTAATGCTCGGTAACTGAATTTGATAGTCTAAAAGCCGGCTTTTTTACCATTTGATAAACTGTTAGGTACCTATGCAATCTGACAAATGAAAGCGCAATCTGTAATCCCATTGATCGGCCAGTTATCCGCCGACCAATAGAATTATAGAACGGTAGGTACATTTATCTTGCAGATAGTTACTAGCAAGTTTATCTGGAAATGGATAAACTGCGCCTAAAGTATATCGAGACTTCAATGGGCTACGATTAAAAAAATATACAACTTCAAAAGATGAACTTGAGTTATTAGGTCAACGCTACGGCGGATTTGTTGATGTTATGTTAGGTACTTTTTGGTTTGGTTAGTTTTGTGTTTAAATTAAATTGATTAATTTTTAGGATAGTGCTGTCAATATGGTGTAAAAATTCCCTTGACGAGGGCAAAATTACAACACAAATTATTCTTTTTGCATTCTATTCTGAAGATGGCGGCCGAATTTGGTATTTTCCATTACAAAATTTATAACTGTGCATAACTTATCATATCTATAAGGTGTTACCTGGCAAAAATGTTTAAAATACAAAGGTAAAAGTATAAAATAGGTACCTATCAATTATAGAAAACTTTAATACATCTTAGACTTACAAGAACAAAAAACCATTATTTTAAAGTATGGTTTATTTTCCATTATTGAACAAAAATTAGAATGATTTTGTTGTTTCTCCAGAATTCATCATAATCTTCATCTGTACTTTCCATTTTTTTATCTTCTATTCGCTGAGGACTATTTTCACAATTTGTTTCCTGACACTGACCACATGAACTGGTACATTCCAAACTATTCTTTTGGCAACGAAATTTCACTGGCATCACAGCCGAGCCGGTTTAACAGTTACATCTTACTATAGTATTTTTAATACCTATTTAGGTGCCGGTACTTTTGCTCTCATTTAACAGCCGTTAATAATAATCAGGGGTTAGAATGTGCTCTAACCACATCATACTTATTGACCTTGGCCCATGCAAAACTTTGACAACGTATCAAATTTGTTAATCGAGAGCAAAAGTATCGGACCTAGAAGTACCTGTCGTTTTAGTGACAAAACGTATGTCGCTTCTTGACACACAAATAAAATTAGGTTAGAAATTTCCTATTTTTTAATGAAATTGACGTACTAGCAATCGACGTTCGTTTTTGTTGGGAATTTTTTGTTTCATCTGAGTCGTTATTGATGAATAAGGATGGGATTATTCTAAATAGGTATTACAAATACTATATGTGTAATATACTTTCAGATGCTGGCGGCAAATCGATATTCGATTGTTTCCGGTACATACGTATTATCACGTATACTCCATCAAGCCTTCTTGCATTTGTTTCCATATACAAATTTGCAAATATGCACAGAGGCTATGGTATCTACTTGTCAGCTGATTCCGTTGCGGGAAGGTTCTGTGGCTGATCGAAACATTTTGCCTTCGATACTTTATCAATAATAGTTATATACCTGAGTGTTTTTTTCTTTAGTTTATTTACAGCAAAATAAGTGTACAAGTTTAAATACTTATTCTAAATGTTCCTAATTCTACAAAAGTTCCTAATCCTATTCCATGAGCCGCAAATAAACATCCTGAAGCATTTTAAAGCCTCAATGGCTTGTTTGCTCAAAACGTTTTATAAGTTACTCTAAAATGGATCTAACAAAATATTTCAAGTTTCCATATAAAATTTTACCTACTTTTGAATTATTTATTATTAAACCCTTAACCATAGATTTATACAATATTTACATAATTAGATATACTTACTACATATTGGTGTTTTTAAATATATTTCAGTAAGTTATTTAGACGCAAGCCGGGAAGGTGTCGTAATAGAGGGTTTTTGGTCATAATTTCTGTTTCTTAATAATTTGAATTTTTATTTTACTCTTGTAACTTGTTTATAATAATTTAATTTTGAACGTAATAAATGTTTTTTAAGTCAATCCAGCTGTGCACGATTTGTCTGGACATTGGCGTGAGCCATTGTTTCACTTTTTCTTTAAATAATTTTAATTCTTTGATGTTTTTAATATTTTCTGGTAGTCGGGTATATATTCTAGGACCCAAAAAGTAATAACTTCTCTGAGCTATGGTTTTTTCGACTCTGGGTACTCTAAAGGTCACTTCGTTTTGTCGTGTGTTATATCTATGTTCTAATTTAATTTAACATGATTTATGTTTGTGTTGCCTTGAAATAACTGAGTAAGTAAACAGTTTTTTTATATCAAATATTTTTGTTTCTTCAAATAATAAGTTTGACGGGTAGCGATATGGTTTATTATAAATGATTTTAAGGCACCATTTTTGAATTTTCTCAAGGCTATCCAAGTGATTGTTTGTTGCACCACCCCATGCGATAATTCCATATGTTGTATGAGGTTCTACAAGAGCTTGGTATAGCATTTTCAAATGTTGTATTTTAAAGAATTTTTTAAGGATTTTAAATTTATGTAATAAATGCCGAACTTTATTAGTGACGAATTTTGTGTGTGAATTATATTTTCGATTTAGAAACTTGTATTTTTAAAAAACATTTATTTTATTAATTAAAATACGATAGTGACAATCGGAAAATATGTGGATCAAATTGCTACAGGGAGTGCCTGAAAACAAATGAACACTCCTTACAGGAAAGCTCTGGCTTAAATAATAAATATTTGCTGATCCAAGCATTTTTCTATGCAGGTGGTGGTACTACCAGTGCAGTACCGCTGATTAAGCAGTTTTATATATTTATTAGTATTGACATAGGCGTACGCTTATAATTAACATATGAAAGGAGAATTATTAGTATAAAGATAACATAGGGTCTTACAATATAACTCCTCCCTCCTTAAGTGGTTGCAAATTGGGATTGACTAACAATGTTGGGCAATTCAATCTGCACCTCAGTTTGGGTTTTATTACGTTTTCCTCTAAAATATAGAATAAGAATAATGGTTATGCAAATAGAACTCAATCCTATGATTATAATATAGGTTGACACATTATTGGTTATAAAATCTAACACTTTTAATGGGTCAGTCTTTAAATTGTTTGCTTCTTTAATCGCTGATTGAAGAGCTTCGTGGTCGACTGTAACATTTACCTTTGGAAATTACGATTGGACTGGAAATGATTTCCATGTACTTCTTCTGGTCACATTGCAGCATTGCTGTCATAATAATATGTCGTTTTGGAATAACCAATATTTGATTATTGGGTATTTCTTCAATTGTCGATTCTTCATATTGAATTTTCGTGAATGGGCATAATTGTTGTTCACTAGATACAATGTCGTGAACACAGGGCTCATCTTGTTTCAATAGTTCCATTTTGCACAATTAAATGTCTTCAACATTTGGACATTTTTGTAAAGCGTTGTAATACGTGTCTGTGGTAAATAAAAGGTAAGGATACTTAACACTAATTGTATAATTTTGGATGGGTATAGGATATAATTTATACAATATAAAAGGTTTAGGATTAATTATTGGTGTGAATATAGTAAAAATAATTAATTCCTTTTGAATAATTACATGAGAGGACATTGTCTCATAGTATTTAATTACGTTATCAAAGGGTATTTGTTCTCTCTCGGGTATATTTTTCAAGATCAAATTTAACTCATGATGCTGCAGAATTGTATAGTGCATTATGCCTACGCGTGCAAAGCCTATTGCGTTTTGTATGTGGCTAATAATTTCTCGCAGCTTACTACTGTGCATATTAATATTTTCTAAAATTAGATTCATCATTAAGACAGTTTGAATATTTTGATTATCCATCGAAATATTTTTTATCTTGTCTGAGATAATTATCTGATTATTTTCGATAGTAGAAAATTGATCATGAAATGTTTTCGTAACTTGTTTAAGTACGTTTGCTTGATCTTTTAGATTTTTATCGATAGTTTGCTGATTCTCATTTAATGTTTGAATGTAAGAATCATATCTATCGCCGTCATTTGCGTCTAATGTACCATACAACCATTTTTGTGCGGTACTAATAAAATTGAATACCTACTCCACGTTTAATTCGATCGTGTGAAAATTGTTTTATAAATTTATTTAATGTATTGATACGTGATTGACTAGTTTCAATATTTACTTGTAATAAAGTAACAATTTCGTCTTTATTAGACCATTTGGTTAAATTTAAAGTACTGTTTAAATTCTTTAAAGTTATTTCGAGAGTTTTAATACTGTTTCCAATAAGGTTAGTATTAATGTGATAAGTGTGATGTAAGTGGTTCCTATAGAAATCGGTAAAATAGGATTTCTTAATGGAGTTAATGTGTAGGCGTTACTGGAAATTCCTATGAGGAGGATGATGAAAGCTGCCAGGAACATTTTGGTTTTTCTGAAACAAAAGTTTGTCGCTTTACCATTGGTTTACTAAATCTGACTTGTGTTTTAGCACCATAACGAGGACTAATTTTATTTCTGTCAAATTGCTTAATAAAAATAGGATCTTTTAATTCAGGTTCCTTTTCACGTTGCTTATTGATTTTCTCTAAATTTTGTGTTTGCTTTGATATTAATTTTTCATGAATTACATTATTTAGAGTTTCTAATGATTCGGCAAGATTATTAATATAATCTGTGCTTATCTTATTTTGTGAATTTTCAATAGGTATTGAAAAATTTAAATCGCCTTTTATTATTTGGAAAGGTGTATAACCTGTAACACTATGTATGCTGTTATTATAATTCAAGATTGCAATTACCATTAAATCATTAATGTTTTTATTAGGGCTTTGTAATTTCAAGCTTGTTAGACTTTCTCTCGGGGTAGAATGTAGCCTTTCTATTTGACTATTAGAATTAGGGTTTCGAGGTGTCGTATAATGGAATTCGATTTTATGTAAAGTACATAAATCTGTTACAATTGCGTTTTTAAATTCAGTTCCGTTATCGGAAGTAATTCTTTGTGGAATTCCATGGTCACTGAAATATCTTATTAATTGTGATGCAATCTCAACTGAAGTTTTGCTAATAATTGGGATAGCTTGTGCAAACTTCGAAAAGCTGTCAATAATTGTTAAGAATCTTTGATTCGAAACTACGTATGTATCAAAAGGTGTTCAAAGGGTTTTGAACCGATTGGAGTTGGTTTGAATATTATTTTATAGGGTTGCCTGTCATATTTTGTCTTATTACAAATTTCGCATGTTTTGACATATGCTTGAACGTCTTTTTCTAGATTAGGCCAATAATATCGTTTCTTTAAAGATGAAACATTTTCTGTAACTCCGCGATGAGATGTTTTAGTCTCATGGTATAGTTTAATTTTCTCTTGCTGTTCGTCAGTTTCAGTTATGTCTTCGACAAAGGAATTGGAAATACATAACTTGAACGAATTCGAATTGAATGATGTACTTAGAACTCTAAGTATAATAGGTTCTAACGTTTTGTTGTGGAAATACATACAATACGTATTTGGTGGACGATATTCCTTTATTAATTTAATAATTTGTTCCTCTAATGGGTCATTAGGTAAAAAGAATGTTATTCTTGTCTTGTTAGGAAATGGAATAATACTTTCTTTGCGAATAGCATTATTATTAGAGTATCTAAAAATGATTTGGTTAGCAAAAAGATTTACATGTTTCTTCGTATAAGGGGCTCCTAGAATAGGGTTTTCAAGAGAAGTGTGAATAGTTTGATTGTCTTCGATTACTTCATTCTCAATTGTATCTTCTTGAATTGAATCTTTTTCAATTATATCTGTTTCAATTGAATTTTTCTTCAATCTTTTTGGAGGTATTATTACGTGAGATAAAATTTTAATCTTAGGTTTTTCTTTTTCTCTTTGTGGTGAATCTGCTGAACGAGTAGATTCGGACAATGGAATATCTTTATGTTCGTCATTTATTTTAATTTCTTTGCCTTTATTAATAGGTTTCTTTGCTTGTATATGAGGTTTAAAAATTTCAGTTTCTTTGAAATGTTTTTCAATAATCTCGTCATTATTTAGTGGTATGTCTTCTAGCATTGCTCCTAAAGTTTTATGAAACTTTTCATCGGAATCTGGTTCTGTACTTGAATCTGATCTGGAAATAGCATTTAGTTGTAAAGGAGGTCTTGATAATGCGTCTGCATTCATATTGAGTGTTCCTTTCTTGTATTTGATTTCATAATCATATTCTGCTAATTTTAATCTCCATCGGACTAATTTAGATCCGGGTTCTTTAACAGAGAATAACCATTGAAGTGGTTTATGGTCAGATAAAATTGTAAATTTCTGTCCAAATAAGTATGGTCTAAAGTATTTAGTTGCCCATACTATGGCTAGTAATTCTTTCCCAATTGTGGAATAATTACATTCCGCAGGGTTTAATGTACGACTTGCGTAAGCAATTAGTAAATCTGAACCTACTAGTCCTTGTGACAATACAGCGCCAATAGCATAATTTGATGCATCTGTAGTTAATAAAAATGTTTTATTGAAATCAGGGTGTTGTAAAATAGGATCATTGATTAATAAGTTTTTACAAGTTTCAAAACTTTTTAGAAATTCAGAATCGTGAATTACTTTTTTATCCTTTTTTAAACAAATTGTCATTGGTTTTGTGATTTTAGCGAAGTTTTTTATGAACTTTCGATAATATCCTATCAATCCTAGAAATGATTTAATTTCTTTTACGGTTTTTGGGATTGGAAATTTCTTTATTGCTTCGATTTTCTTTGGGTTTGGTTTAATACCATTTGGGGTTATGACATGTCCCAAGAATTCTACTGATCTCTTTAAAAATTCGGATTTATCTAATTGAATTTTTAGATTGAATTGTTCTAATCTTTCAAATATCTCTTTAAGATTTGCAATATGTTCTTGAAGAGAAGTGGAAAATATAATAATATCATCCATGTAAACTAGACATATTTTGTTTTGTAAACCTATTAATACGTTGTCCATAACTCTTTGAAATGTGGCAGGGGCATTTTTTAAACCAAAGGGCATACGGTTAAATTCGTAATGTCCATTTTCTATATTGAAAGCTGTATTGCTTATTGAGTTTGGATGCATTTCAACTTGGTGGAATCCAGAAGCTAAGTCTAGAGTAGTAAAATAATTACTTCTTCCAAGTCTGTCAAGAATGTCTGTTATATTTGGTAATGGGTATCGATCGTCTATTGTTTTCTCATTGATTTTTCTATAATCTACGACCATTCGCCATTTCTTTATGCCTGAAGCATCTAACTTTTTAGGTACAATCCAGACAGGGGATAACCAGGGACTACATGATGGTCGAATAATGTTATCTTCTAACATTTTCTGGATTTGTTTATTCACTTCTTGTTTATGAATATGTGGGTATCTATACGTGTTTGTGTGAACTGGGATTTCGTCTTTTGTCTTAATTTCGTGTTTAACTTGATTTGTGAATGATAATTTATCATTGGGTTTATGAAAGACTCTAGGAAACGAATTTACAAGTTTTTGTAAAGCTTTTACTTCTTTTGAGTTTAAATGATCAGTTCTTAAAAGGTTTAAGGACGTTTTTTTATAAGGTTTGTCTTTATAGTCATTAGTGTTTTGGGTAATTATCTGTTCTGCGTTAAACAATTGATAATTCTCTTCTTCAAAAGGTTCACATATTTCTTGAATATCATCAATATGACAATCTAATATGAGGATTTTGTCTTTTAAATTATAAACATCAAGTGGTATTTTACCATTTTTAATTGTATTAATAGTTGATGGAATATAATAATTTTCATCTTCTACAATGTCAGTTATTATTTTAGTTCCGTCTGGAATTCTTGTGAGAAATTCACATTTTTGAACTGTGTTAGGGGAAATTTCGATAGTTTGATTTTCAAAGTCACTTCTAAATTGAAATGGTATACATGTTTGATCATTTACAAGACACATATTTTCGAAATCGATATTAAGTTTGTTATCATATAGAGCTTTGATTCCTATAATTCCATCGAAATAATCGTGAAATGAATACATAAGCATTTCTACTTCATTTATGTCATATTCTTGTAAAGTTGGAATTTTAAGTTTTCCTTTAATTATTGTGGTTGTTCCCGTACATGTGGATAATTTAGATTTTGTATTAGTAATGTACTGAATAAAGTATTTTTCAGCTATGGAAGGTCTTATTAGTGAGGCATGACTTCCGGTATCAATTAATAATTTACAAGGTGGAAATTGAATTTCTATAAAAGGTAATAGGGAACTTGCATGTGAACTAAAATTTTCCAAATTTGTTTTAAATCGATAGTTTATACTGCTAAACATTTATATGACCGGTTTTTATCTAACTAATACCACCCTTGTTACACAAAAAGTAATACTAAATTTGGAATAAAAAATTTCCCGCCAAAACAATGCTTCCATGATGGCTACCTTTTTTGACGTCACGATTCTGTAAACAAACCTGTCCAAAAGCAGTCCTTTACAATATTCTTCATCCATTTCGACAATTTTCACAAAAAGCAAACTTAAACAAACTTGAATAACACAAAAATAGCACTGCGTCAGCAGGAGTTCGTTAACTACGTATTTGTTGTTTACAAAATCTAAACGCTGTCATATTGAGATTTTGTGTTTTCGCGCCAAAGTTTTTGATTTGAATTTCAATAATTTTTTTTTCGTACAACATATAAATTAAAATGGAAAAAAAGAAAACTATGTAATAACTGATCACTAGAAGTATCTAAAAAAAAAATAATTTGAGAAATATGAAAATTCCCTATTGATTAATTTGGAATTCATTTAAAGTTAATGCTGATCCGAGGCTTTTAAACAAAAATTTTCGGATTCATCAATTTGTTGTTCATCAGGATTTTCAAAATCTTGATATTCATATTCACTTTGATTTTCTTGGTTTTCACCAGAAGAAAGGTCAATTTCTTCTTCAAAATTTTCATTTTCTGAAAAATCTTGTTCAACTGGAATTAATTGTAAAATATTATTTTCTTCTTTAATTCTGTATTGAACAGGTCTTTTTTGGAAATTTTGTTTAAATGCGTGAGTGCGAGGTTGCACTGAAATTCCGGACATAGGTGTCGGTTTTGGAAATTGTTGGTTTGTATTTTTCTTAAATACATTGGATTGTTTATTATAGTTTTTTTCCAAAAGTTTGTGAACTATTTAGTTGGGTATTTCTGTTGATAATTCGCTCTTGGCTGAATGTTTATAGGTTGTGAGAGAAATTGTGATTGTTGAAGTTGTTTCTGTGGAAACTGTGTTTGCACAAATTGTCTTTGAGGGAATTGTGTTTTCTGTTTTGAATTAGTGTATGAAGTGTGTGTATTATTATTCTTATTAATTGAATTATTAAATTTCATATGGTTTTCAGCTAATTGGTAATTTAATACGCAACCTGTAGCTGCATCTAAAGTTAGTGGATTTTGCACCATTAAAATTGTTCTTAATTCAACAGGAGAGTTTGTGACTAAATTTTGGATTGCCATTATTTCATTTTGGTCTTCCAAAACATTTGCTACTGCAACTAAATTTTGATCACTCATTATCTTAGAAGTTATTCTATGATTTAAACTTTTTAATCTCTCTAAATAATCAAAAATATTCTCTTTAATATTTCGAGTAGTATACATTAATTCTTGTACTAAGTTTTGTCTAGAATATGGGTCTCCATATTTTAATCTTAAACCGTTCTTTATACCATTCCATGATTTTAAGTCAGGACGTGACATAAGGAAGTTTCCTGCTTCATTGATTAATTTTGATTTAATCGCTGTTATATCATATTCTTTCTGTGCATTTTCGCCAGTATAATATGTAGTATAAAATTCTTCGATATTACTAATAAAATATTCTAAGTATTGTTTTTCGCCACCAAAAGGCTTAAGTAATTGTACAATAGATTTCAAATTCTCACCCATGGTTCTTGGTTGATGATTATCATTTCTTAACGAATTATTAGAACTTGGATTATATAAATGAGTTAAGTTAAATTGGGTTTAGAGGTCCTGTATTTCCTCTTCAGAATCTGACATGTATTTTTTAAATTATATGCTTATTTATAGATAGAAAAATAAAAAATACTCTCTCCAAAAATTTATAATTTTTTCTGAAAATTAAAAAATTGGAAAAAATTATTCATAATAGAAAATTAAGAATAGTTTTCTCAAAAAAAATCTATTATTATTATAATTATTTTTTTTTGAAAATTAAAAATCAAAAAATTCAAAAATTCAAAAAAATTCAAAAATTCATAATTGGGTATTAGAAATTCATAATTTATGGAAATAGCTAAATCGTATTCAGTTATCAATTATATTTTTAGAATGAATTATTCATTTAATCGTTAATAATATTTTTAAAATTAATTACTTAGTTATCAATTAGGTATATGTTTCCTTTAAATTAGGTATTTATTTAATCGATAATTATATTTTTAAAATTAAATTCTACTTTTTAAAATTATTCATTTAATCTAACTTTTACTTTCTTAAAATTAAAAAAATCGAAAAAATTCAAAATTAGAATTTTTGTTTCGCTTAAAATTAAAAATAAAAAAAAATCAGAAAATTAATTTTTTTCTTTAAAGATTCAAAATTGAAGTGAAATTCTATGCATTTTTTTCTTTAGAAACTCAAAATTGAAGTTTAGAGGCTTATTAGGTTATTCAGTTATTTGAAAGTTAAAGTTGGAAAAATTAAAAAATTGGAAATTTTATTTTTTCTCAAAAAAATCAAAAAATTAAAGGTTTCACTTTATTATTCAGTTTCTTGAAAATAAAAATTAAAAAATTGGAAATTTTATTTTTTTCTTGAAAAATTTTCTAAGTCTAATATCAATCAGTTTCTTGAAAATTGAAAATAAAATATGAAAAAATTGGAATTTTTTTCTCTAAAACATTTAGAAATTAAAGTTTTTAATTAATTATTCAGTTTCTTGAAGTTTAAAAATTAAAAATTGGAAACTTATTTTTTTCGTAAAAAATCAAAAATTAAAGTCTTAAATTTATTATTCAGTCTCATAGGGTCTTACAATATAACTTGTGCATCCCATCGTAAATGTGCGTCGATAAATATTCCAAGATAGGTACTTAATTTTTAATATTTTTTTGATGAAGATCGGTAGGCAATCACAGTTTTTTTGTGTGAACATGTCCAATGTGTTAAATGCCGGAAGGTTGTTGGACTAAGATGCAAATGGTAGAAATTTAGTTTTTTTCAAAATTAACTGTCAAGTTCATTTTTGTAAGGTAGTGTATTATTTTTTCTGTTTCTTTTTCTGCTTTAAGTTTAAGATGGTCCCAGCTGTTAGCTGTGAAGTAAATGGCGGTGTCATCAGCAAAACTTAGGACTTCTTTGTCAATGTCAAGCTCAAAAAGTCTATGCAGATAAATGTTGAAGAGTAAGGGCCCTAAAACAGTGCCCTGAGGTACACCGTATTCAATGGTTTGAGGGTCACTTAATGTGTCTTGTAGTTTTACTATTTGTTGTCTTTGTTTGAGGTAGTCCTTAATAAGTTCACATGCTTTTCCACGTATTCCTATTTTGTCAAGTTCGTTTAGAAGTTCTGTGTGTCCAACTGTGTCGAAAGCCTTGGATAAGTCTAAAAATACAGCAAGAGATGGTTGTTTGTCTTCCAGATTTTTATATATGCATGTGGTAAGATATTCTATCGCATCTTCTCTTGACTTTTGTTTTCTAAAACCGAATTGTTGATCAGAAAAGACCTTGTTATTCTCTAAAATTTCATTTAGCCTTTGTTTCATGATCTTTTCCAAAATTTTAGCAAAACTTATTATAAGTGAAATGGGTCTATATAGTTGGAAATGTTCGTCTTATCGCCAGCTTTATGTAGAAGCTTTACAATTGTACTTTTAAAAATATTCGGAAAAGATCCTGCAGCAAACGATTTGTTAACTATAACTTTTAGTGGCTCCGCAATAAATTTTGACATCTTTTTCGTTAACTCACTTGTAACATAATTAATGCCAGGAGCTTTTTTGTTTTTTAAATCTTTAATGGTTTGATATTACTTCTTGTCTAGTTGTTGATTTGAACTGAAATGGTGATATTTTCTTATTTGTTAGGATTTTGTTAATTGTGGATGTAGCATTACATTTTTTAATATCTTTGGCCAGGTTTTTCCCAACGTTTGTGAAGAAGAATGCAAATGAATTAGCAATCTCTTTCGTTTGGTGTGTTATTCTTCCGTTTTGGTCATTTATCTCATTAATTATTGTTTTTTTGTTATTCACGCATACTTCGTTAACAGCATTCCAGTATAATTTTGAGTCGCTTTTATTTGATTCTATTTTATTTTGTATATATTTTGTCTTATTTACTCTTATTAATTGGTTTAGTGCATTTCTATGTCTTGCGTAAATAGCTTTGTTTTGTTCTGTAGAATTTTGTTTTTTTATTTTAAATAATTGGTTTTTCTTTTTCACTGACTTGACTATTGATCTTGTAATCCAAGGAGATTTTTTTGATGCTATTTGTTCTTTAACTGTTTTTGTGGAGTCATTTCTGTGCTTTTCAATTTTTGCTAAAAAATTTTTTGGCGCTGTATCAATGTCGGGTTCTTGATAGAAACAATCCCATTTTTCCAATTCCAGTTTTCGCAAAAATATTTTTTCATTGAGTAATCGTTTTGTTATATAGTTTATTTTATTATTTATTAAAATTTTTATTCATTGAAGAAATTATTTGCAAAAAGGTCATATAGTGGTCCGTGACGTCAGACTCAAAAACAATAGGGCTGCAATTTTCATAGTTGACACTGTTTTTTTTTCTCAAAAAAATATGATCCAAACAAGAGATCTTTTCGTTTTGCGGTGTAGTGCCTTTATTTATTGTTGATATAACAAATTTAGGAAATCTTCAACAATTTTATTCGTTTCCAAAATATCTATATTTATGTTCCCTAAAATAAGATCAATGTGGTGATTTCTATCGCGGATCTTAAGATAGTCAGAGAAGCTATTTAAAAATTCCTGCTCATTTGTTGATGGTGATCGGTATATATTCCAGTAATAAGGTAAGAAAGACCCTTATATTTCAGGGATAGTTCAAGAGATTTTTGTTCCCCAATTTTAAAAATTCTATGAGTAAAGGGTATTGTCTCTTCTAAATAAACTACTACACCATCGTGCGTATTGAAATCACCCTCACTATAGATTAAATTAAAACCCCTTAAGTTATAAAGTGTTACATCAGGGATTTGAAAAGTTTCTGTTAGTATGATACACTGTGTAGTTTGAGAAATCTCCTGTAAAGTGACCCAGAATTCATCAAAATTTTTGTTCAAACTTCTTATATTTTGTTGTACAATTTTAAAATCATTGTTTGTGTTTTGTATCAGTGCATTTTTACATTCTTGAGTACTTTTAGTAACTATAGTGTAAATGTCTTGAGCTATAAAGTTTTGAAGATAGTTGTCCATTTTCATTTAATTTAATGTAACTTAAGTACCTACTTAATGAAGAGTATAAGAACCAATATGTAGTAATTTTAACGAAAAGACAAACATACATAAAGTTGAATTAAATTACGGAATTTAGATAATTTTAATATTTCTTTAGTGTTTTTTCTTCTTGTGGGATCTTGTTTTTCTCGTTTCTGGTGTTGGCGTCTTTTGTTTTCTCTTATTTGAGTTTTTTTGAAAACTCAACTTATCTAGAGAAGAGCTAGTTTTTTTTTTATGGCTCTTCCATGAAAAGTTTCTTCGTCTTCCTCCTCTTCCTCTGTTGATGATTCCTCGGACTCGCTACCTTCTATTTCTGTGTCTGATTCCGTTGGCCCCTCAAGATCTCTGGCAGTATAGAGTTCCTTGTTGATTTCGAGTTTTTGACCTTTTATCTTGGCTTCTTTGCCCTCTTCTCGAGTTTTTTTTAAATCTTCTTTCAAAACCTTTAAATATCTTCTATCCTCTTCGCACAAGTCGTTTGCAATGGCGTAATTAGTTTTATTTTCAACCACATATGTAATGTTGACATTGCAGGTTTTTCAAAATCTTGAAAGTGTCACATTTCTGGACTTTGACATTTATCGGGACGGTAATGCATATGCCTGCCTAGGACGGAAAAGCATTTTCCGTCCGGGACGGCAAATGCTTTTCCGTCCCCATTTCCCTGCTCGTTCCAAATTGATAATTTTCATACAGCTCTCACATATAATAATAAAACCACATGTATTACATGGAACTAATTAAATCTATTCACTTATTTACATTAATTGTTAAATTAGCATTGTTGTTTATAATGGAAATCTTGAGACCATCCTGTTGGAATTGTGTTTCGTTTGGAACTATTATCTCTTGCGCTTGCGGATGAGTTTCCGCATGTGATGTACTTGTGGATGCACTGGACAACTGAATACCTTTGGAAGTAGAGGATAGCATCAGAGCAGTCTTACTTTTGTTCTCCAAAGATGCCTCTATGTAGCCTTCAGCAACCGTGCTCGATTTCCACCCTCCCAGTCTTTTGAGTTGCAATAGATCGGCCCCGTTGTCAACCAATAAGGTTGCGGAAGTACGACGAAAAGCATGCCCTGTAAAAGTTTCAATTTTTGGAAGCTTCAAAAAAGCAGCTATTTTATGTGGAAATTTTGAGATTGAATGATAGCCAATTGCTTGGTTATGTAATTTCCCATTTCGCCATTGAACAAATAACCTGTCATTTTTCAAATTTTTCCGCAAAGTGAGGTATTTGTGGAAAATAGCAACCCAATCTGGATCGCTTATGATAAACGATCGACTTGTGTAAGTTTTTGTGTGTGGAATTTCTATAGCGATCTTTCCTTCCAAAACGTTGACGTGCTCCATTTTCATCTTGACTAGTTCATCGCTCCTACATGCACCCGACACACCAACAATTAGCGCTACCTGAAACCAGATAAAAATAAAATGGGTAACCTAGCTATAGCATACAGAAAATCATTTTGATTTTCGCATTTTTATCTTCTTTGTATATTTTTTGAAAACCTACCTTGATGCTAATGAATTCTTCAGCTGCCTTCGTGAGGAACTCGTTAATGTTTTCTCTGGAAAAAACGCTCGACTTTTTCGGCTGAAAGCCCAGATTTTGCCGCTTCAAAAAAGCTATAAGTTTTGCGTAATTGGAGATATCAACTTTCTCTTTCAATTTAATCATGGTTTTCAACATACTGTAAGTCGACCATAAAGTCGAAGGCTTCTTTTCCTTAGATAATTCGCCAAAATACGCCAACAAAACGGTCTCCGAGGCAGTATTTCTCGTTCCTTTCTGGCTACACCATGCTTCGAATATTTGAAAAGCCTTTTCGTACCGAAATTTGCTTTTTGCTGGAAGCAAACTTTCTCCAATCCTGTCTGCTGCTTCTTTTAATTCAGGTGGGGTACAATCCATCGCTTCATCTTCACTTTCCGAAATCATTTCTTTGGGGAGAACGGGGAGAAATCTAGTGAAAATCTATTATTTCCGCAAAAATACTGAGCGAAAACTACCGTCGTTAAGGCGTTGTTGATCTTATCTATGGTTGTTGATTTTGCGGTTTCCTGTGGTTTCGTCTTTTGTTTTGGCCTTTACAGGGCCTTTGAGATCGTCAAAATTGATGACATTGACAAAAAAAGTGAAATATTTTTTTCTAAGGCCAGTTTTACACTATATGAAAATTTCGTATAACAGAATCTTTAGTTTTTGCATCAGAAAATTAAGGGTTGAAAATAAAAAAGTATACAAACCTCGACGGAAAACTTCATTTCTGTCTCGAGGTTGAGTTTATTTCGACGCTTCGCGTCTCGATAAACTATAATAACCTCTCGACCAGCAATGAAGTATTTTCCGTCTCGGATTGTAATATACTATTATTTAAACCCGTTAGCTTTTCTGGGTCTTTAAATAACTCTGCTTTTTTTAGATAGGACAAAAACTCTATTAAAATAGGGGCTGTTTCGCCCTTTCCTAGCTTGTAAATATTGTTGATATCGCTTTTGGTAATTTGCAGCGAAAACAGCTCGTTTAGTTTTTTTATTGTGTATTCTACCAATTCGTCGTTATCTCTTTCTTTGTTGTCCTTTTTTGGTCTAAACAAGAGCACGTTATTTTTTCTGATCTTCCTTTCAAGTAATAAGCTTCTTTTTTCCACTTTTTCGAGTTTTTTGTTAGACGTCTTGATGTCCTTTCTAAGACTTTTTTCGCTATTTTTGATGCGTCCTGTGAGTGCTGCCGTTTGGTCCTGATTTTGTTTCGAGAGGAGTTGGTACACCTCACCTAATGTTGTTGGCTCCCCCATTAATACGTTAGGCGATGTTTTACTTCCTGAATAGTAAAGAATTCAACACATCACAATCCGCAGCGAGTGTGTTACTGATTTTCAGTCTTTCTGGGTTTTGTTGACAGTCTTTCTAGGGAAACGTACGTAGTGAGTCTGGTACCGCCCAATGCAAGCAATTTTCGACCTTACGTTTTTTGACTTGTTTTGAAGTGCGGTCTTTTTGTTCTTATTTCCAACAGTAATTATTAAAAATTTTGGCCTACCTTGTAGTTCGTTGTATACTTGATGTCGTAACGAAGCTTTTGATATAACTTTTTACATTTGAATCACAATCTAGTCCTTAAAGGGGGTGTGCGCCAAAAAAACAACTTCATCTCAAAAAAAGAGAAAAAAAATCTAAGAATAACAGTGAAATCCGCACCCCTCTAAGAGAAATAATACCGCAGATATGGCTCTATGAAGGTACCGCATCTCACCCTATGACGTCACGAAAGCTCAAGCGACGCACGAGAAAGTGGAGTGAATTAAATTTACGTATGTTTTTCCTGTGTTACCTGCAATAATCTAAACAAAAACCACTCACGCGTGCCGGGAGCAATCAAATTAACAATGCGGAGCGCGGCTGGACGAAGTTCTCGTGACGTCACGAGAACGTCGTCCACACTTTAAAGCGGTATATCTCAAGGATGGTTTATCGTAGAATAACGAGGTTTGAACAGTTATTCTTAGATTTTTTTACACTAAAACTTTAATTTTTGGCGCACACCCCCTTTAAGGACTTTGTGGGCACACTATTGTTTATTTAGTGTATCATCTGGATTTTCACCAAAAATAAATACCTACCATTATTTTCTCTCTAAATTCTTCAACCTGACTGGGACTAAGGTTTGTTGAGCTGAACGATAGTATTGATCTTCAACAACACGTTTCAAAACTGATTGCTTCCTGTGTACGAATGTATAAAGAATAGACTGTTCGCTAAGTCATTTCCGAGCGAATATCTAATGGTATTGATATTGTAACGTTTTCAATTTCTTGGCTAATAAGCTACCTTGTTTTGCTTTAGTAGATATGATTCCATATAGAACTACAATGAAATAAATGAATAAACAACTATCTTTTCTGTGCCCAGATTTTGTTACCTTGAGTACTGCCTTCTACTAGAAGTTTTTTGATTCAGGTTTGCAAGTTTTGTTGATTGATCTAGGAAGGTTTGATTCAGTACGGCAGGGCCCGCTGTTATTGATTAGAATCTTAGGAAAAGGAGAGTTTTTTTCATCATCTCTGTTTGCAAATCTAATTGATAAATAAATAATCTGAGGTTATGATAATAATTGTTGTTTACTTTTTGATTTTTCATTTCCATCATGTCATTGAACAGCTGTTTTGTCTAGGCGTTTTCTTTAGACCTGTTCTACCTTTTGATATATGTTCTATAGGCACTTTTCAACATTCACCAGTCATTTTTTACACACCGATTCTCAGTTCGTACTTTTTGGGGTGAAACTGAACACGATCTTTTTCTATAATTTTCTTCAATGTCAAAATTAGAAGTTTGACAGATGAAAGTCTTCTTCCGAAATCTAATATCTAAATGAAGAATCTACCCTTTTGATCTGCGACCTCACGCTGAGTAATCGTCCGGTCTCGGGCCTCGGCCCTAATTATTTTTGGGGCGAGACTTTTTGGAATTTTGTGCCAGGGAGCTCAAGTAGACTAATTTCTTGCTGATAATTGTCTAGAGTCGTCCCTTGGTCATTTTTGGATTCTGTTTCGGTAAGTTTGAGATTCTCTTCAGGAAATATAACCTACAACACGTGTTCCATTTTTTTTTAATAGGACTGTTGCGAGCAGCATTTGGAAGTTTAAGACTTCACCTTTGGTCTAGAGTATCCCTCAATTTGAGGTAAGATTATTTCTAATATTTGGGGCTCGATTTGTTTTTTTATACGAACATCGTTATAGGGTCCTAGTCTCAGACTATAATTGGACAGTTGCTAAGCTGTATTTAGAGAGATTCTAGACTGGATCTAGATTGCTCTCAGTTGGGGCTTTGGTAGCCATTCTTCAGCAACTCTCTTTGTGCCACTCTGGCAGAACCACGTCGAGTTCTACGTTGAACGGATACAACGTGGATAGGACTCATAACTCACTTACCATACCTTAGCCTATCTATAGTGAGACCAAACCTGTAGATAATCTCACTTTGGAAACTTCTGGATTTTCACATACATTTCACTTGTATACATGTAAGTTGCACTTTTACTATTTAGGCAAATCTTATATAAATCACTTGATACTGATTTACGTTCGGTAAGTGCCCCTTAAATAAAATTCTAGAATTTTACCCTGAGGTTGCCCTAACAATAACTTTCATCTTTCTGTGTTTAATTTGCCTGTTGGTAAAGTGTAACCCATACTGTAGTTTTCTTATCACTCACAAGTGTAAATACCAAAAGGTTTTTAGTCATGTTTACTTAAAATTCATATTTATATATGCGTTATTTACATTAATTTTTTTATAATCAAATATTTATAAATTGGTACAAGCCATAATGATGTCCTGGCCATCCCTATTCATTATTGTTTTTATTTTTTAATAAAGAAGCCAGATACATTATTGTACCTAATTAGTTGTTTTATTGATAAGCTCTCCAATTGCACAGGTTTTGTTTAAACATCATTAGGTTATCTTCCTAGTTAAGTCACAATTAACTTGGTGGCGCCCAAAGGTAAGATGTATACAAGGAACCCATAGACCCATGGTCTCCGGACTGATGCTGACTAGCCGTATGCAGTATAATTAGGCAATTGCCAAAATAAGTACGTTATAATATCATAAATGTTATTCTCTTTGGAAGGCTTCTTTCTCTCACTTCTGAAAAACAGCTTGCGGTATGCTTGATAACACCAAAAAATCAGCAATACCAATAGGTCAGTGTCTTCTCATATCACTGTTGTATTTTTAATTTTTGAAGATTCCACTGCAGTTTTAACCATTTCAACATCAACATCAGCATCATCAACTGCATGAATTACTGAACATCCATGTTGTTGTATTTCTTCAGCGATTAGAATAGTTACACTAGTTTACAAGGATTTCGCAACACAGTAGCGGCATATATTTTTTGTTTAAGCATTCCTGATTCCTAATAAATTCATAAAATGTCTCCATCACGTCAATTTTTTTATATAAAAATATAAACTTCCCATATGCCCCTAACTATATAGCGCCTATTGATTGAAAAGAAAAATCAGGGAACACAAAAACTCGAGATATTTGAAGTAGACAATTTTGATATGATGCAAAAATCGATAAGTCTTAACCAGGATATGATACTCTAGTTTCTGTTGCGAACCAAATCTTTTTGTTTGTAGATTAGTGTTATTTTCTGCTTGTTTCCCCTATTAGTGATAATCATTTTCTCACCTCCTGTGAATGTCATGTCTGATATTAAGTTCACGGAGGGGAAAATTCTATTTGTTTGGCAATTATGGGTCATGTCTTTTATTGTGTATTCTGATGTATAACCATCAAAAACTAAATACCTAATTACATATTTAAATCGCCGCCATTTCGAAAAAAAAAATGCAGTGGGTGGTTATTTTTTTATACTTTAATCTTTGTATTTTAAACATTTTTGCCAAGTAACACCTTGTTATAAATTTTGTAATGAAAAATATAAAATTCAGCCGCCATCTTGGATTCTGACTCATTTCCTGTGACGGGATTAATTGGGATTTTGAATATACCTATCAAAAAAGGCACTTCACACAGTATAATGCAAAAAGAATCATTTGTGTTGCAGTTTTCCCCAGGTCATAATCTATTTTTATCGCATTTTTGACAGTAATGTGATACATAGCATGCATTCAAAATTGAGTGGTAAAGTGCCACTTTACCTCGATAGCAACACTTTACCACATAGTAACGTCATTGATAGCAACCATTTTGTAAATCAATTTTCATTTGTTAAGCCTTATTCACAGTGTGCGAAATTGCAGCATTTCGCAGTTTCACGCCAATCAAATAAATTAAAAATAAGAAAAAGTATTTTTATTTCTGGTTATTATAAAAATTGATAATACAATTATTAACTTCCATTCTTTGCGTTTGCTGGATAGACGAATCGGAATGTTGATCCAGGACAACCCCGCCTGAAACAATAAAAAGCGAACGTTCTTTAAAGTGTCGTGTAGAAGAACCTTAAACCTTGACAATGTCAATGTCATGAAAACTAAATTTGTATTTCAAATTTCTATCAAAATTTAGGAAATAGTATATTGTGTATTTAGGTGGAAAAGTGACACATTCTCGGCCAACGGTGTAAGTTGACGGGCGAGGCGTAGCCGAGGCCGGCAAACACCGAAGGCCGAGAATGTGCTTTTACACCGAAATATACATACTATTTTTTCTGCGATCGGTTAAATACCTGTTAAATGTTTGTCTTTTAGTTCCAATTATTCAGCAATACGAGAATCACTTTCCCGGCCTAGGCCGGAAAAGTGTTTCCTGTATTGTTATTCATTGATTCCTTAGCAACTATTGAAACATAATTGAAATACCAGAATATTGAGTTTTGCGACCTGTCAACCGGTCAAAAATGCTGACATTTCTTGTCAATCGCAGAAAAAAATATCTTATGAACACAGGATTTGATTGATTTGAAACAGTTATATTTAATTGATTTACCTTTTCATGAAAAAAAGCCAACTTGAGGTCCTCATTCGGCACTTATTCCACGTTATTCAATAATTTCCATTGTCGGAATTGGTCATATACTTTCTAATACTTTGATTTTGATTTCTCAGGCAGCAGCCTTGCTGTAGCAGCACGAGCTGCTTCCGAAATCTTTGGATTCATTTCACTGGACGCGATTCTGAAAATTCTTTTTGATTTTTTGTTTGAATAATGTCACCGGTTTCTAAGTTACCGAAAAGAAAAATTAGCCAGGCATCGGCCACTAGGCACAGGTCTGTTAATGATTTCAAAAATTAAGTTGTCTTGTCAAAAATAAGAACATTTCTCAATCATTTGAAGACAAAATGCGATAAAATAGTATAAGCAACGCATTTGCAAAGGGTTTTACCAATCTCGTGAGGCCTTAGAGCACTCGCTCGCTTCGCTCCCTCGTACACAAAACTGGCCACACTCAATTGGTAAAACCTCACTTTACTAAACTTGTTGCTTAATATACTATTACTGCACTAGGATGGTCACAAGATATTATTAGTAGATTATACCACGAGTCAATAATAATAGCCATTATTGTGAGTAGTATACTCTACTTTATTTACGACAAATTGATTTTTTTAAAATTTTTAATAGCAAATTTCATCCATCGCAATACAAATCCACAAGCACTACACGTTTGACACTGACACTTTTGAGGAATAATGACCATTAATCCCGCTACTCGTCATTATTCCCTGCGGGTGACATTAGTCGGAAATAATAGTAGATTATACCACGAGTCAATAATGATAGCTATTATTCCCGAGGATTATTACGAACTGAGCCGCGTTAGCGGCGAGGGAGTAACATTCCGAGGGAATAATAGCCATTATTGCGAGTAGTATACTATACTTTATTTACGACAAATTAATTTATTTGAGATTTTCAATAAACAAATTTCATCCGTCTCATAATTTTCAATACAAATCCACAAGCACTACACGTTTGACACTGACACTTTTGTGGAATAATGACCATTAATCCCGCTACTCGTCATTAATATTAATCCCGCTACTCGTCATTAATCCCTGGAGGAATAACATATGTCATTATACTGCCAAAATCACAAATATAATACGCACATTATACATTAGTCGTAAATAAAATAAATGATTGATAATGACAAATACCTACAGATTATTGTTTTGTGTCATTTCCTATTATAATAATTCTAAATTTTCAGGGATTTCACAATCAATTTTGTATTGTCAATATAATTTAAACTTTTAAATTCAGTTTCTTAGCATTAGTGAGATATGCATTCAGGTCATTATTTTTATGATATGGTCTGACAAATTATGATATATCATTGGAAAGGTAATTTTATGCACATTCTTAAAATAAAAAAAATTACGAGGTGTCCTCTTTAAAAAACATAAAGGTCTATGACAAATCTCATAAACGGTACCGCCCCAAAAAAAAAATCTCCAGGCCACTGGAAACTACGTAGAAAACTGCCTCAAATACAATTTCCACCCATTTGATGTCTTTTTTCATACCCGAGATAATTACTAGCCTCAAAAAGTAGGTGAAAATTACCAGTTTCATTCTGTATCCTCAGAATGAAAACAGATACTGACCTGCAGTTTACGGCAATTGATTTGTCATAAAAAATGGGCCCGAGAATGTGAAATCAAAAAAATTCTACCTCTACGAGACTAACAGATAACCCCAATCCCCATCTTCAATGGGACATCCTGTACACTTATTAAGCGAAGTGTACGAACCCACTGCCATTTCTAGCAAATACTATCACAGTCCACATCCAATATTTTCAACTTATGGTTGAAGGTGTCGCTATTTCTTCTTCGAATCATTCGTGCTTTTTTCGGATTTTGGATAATTGATATCCATGCGCATTAAAGATTAAAGGTCTGCAGTCTGAAAGAGACCAAGATCCCATTCTATCTGTTTTTAATTAAATCCTCCGAATTAACTGGGACAAAATTAAATTTCTATAGAACGTCAAATTCCCTTAAACCAGTTAAACTAGAAATAAAGAGTCTTCCGGTAAATGTCGGGCTCATCCTGAACATAAAAGCAAATATTTCAATAATGGCTAAAATTAACTCTGGCTGAGGTATTTTCAACAGATTTTAGTGGACGTGGAATATTAAATGTTCCAATGATGATGATGGATCGGATAGATACAATTTGATTTGATATGCAAGTTGGAAATTCACACTATTTTTTTGAACATTGATAAACTATAATTCCATTTTTCCTTTTGCCCATTAATGCAGCCGAAGCTTCATCATTGATTTCGCACACCCATTATTGGAATATGCTTTTGTAGAAAGCCTGAATTGTAGATAAGAACGTAGTCCGTGGATTTTCATTGTGTGAAAGCGTTTTACCTTTAAATTTCTTTTGAATTCAACAGCCAGCAGACATATTCTAAAATAAATCGACGAAATTATATAAATTGACATTACAACGCAATTCAATTCAAAATTCAATTTAGTTTGGAAATTGTGTTGCTGTTGACATTAAACAAATGCTATTACCCACTTGATTATAGTAAAAGGAAACTCATCATTGAGAAAGACATTAAGGGTTGGTGAATAGGCCAAAGTCTATGTAACTTTGATGTGGTTGGGAAACATTTAAAACCCTAACATTTTAAAAAATAATCAAATTAACCGATACCAAAACTACCGGTCCAAGAAATATATGTATTGTTTCTCTCGAACAAAAAACATTTTCTCGTTCTAAAACGGAACTATTTAATATTGTTCCTAGTCTACTGCGTCCCTCATAAATCGCGAAACTTGAACCAATTACTTCAAATCAGAGTTTAATTCGATAATCCAGGTAAACAATTCTGACTAATCCCATTAAGTTTTACCACCCTTTTGTTCGTTTCCGCAGCCGAGCAATATTACATTCGATACTTTTAACGACTACTTACTGACTGCAACTTTTCCAATTTATTCTACTAATAGGATTGCGGACTTAGTGTCAGTATTTTATGTAATTTTCATCTCAGAGTACCTATTTAATGACAGATTTTTTTCTATTACTGAAGTTGTTTTTAATGATTCCGGATAATAAAATTTCCAATTTAATTGAGATGAACTAGAAATATCGGGAAGAAAAATGAAAAAAAAAAAACATATTTCTTTCAATAATTAATTGTAGATTATCAACACTAGCTGATTTAATTGGAAAAAGTTGATCATAACCCATCCGGTAATGAAGAAAAACAGAAATAATCTAAACTTACTCATTAAAAATACGATGTCGTAAACCACACTAGTTTTTACTGGCAATAGCAAGCAATTAAACAAGCTTGTCGCTTTGTCGGGCTTGTGAAAACGGTTACCTTTTGTATAATTTATTTGTTACACTCATTTGAACAACATGGCGAATATTTTTTTCATGTGCGCTTGGTGCGCTTGGTGGTAAAAGTAGCTACTGCCAACGTAATTTTCCTGCTGCGATGTTAATATTTAACTTCTCCAGTTTTGCAAGTGTGTAGCTGAAAAAAATTAATTTTCAGGGCATAGATTCAGGGATTACGTTCTGACTCAATTAATGACTTGTTGCAACTGTGTAGCATATGAAAGCTATTTTAGGATTTTCGTATTTTACATCACTGTTCAAGACGTGATCTCATTCTTTTTTTTTTTTCAGTTCATCTTTTGGATCCTTCCCTTTTTTTATTCAAGTTACATTTAAAATTTCCTTTACTTTCTGTATGAGTTTTACTATATATTTTATGCGAAATCGATCAAACGCACTAGTCGTACCTAGCGTAAATCCCTTGAGGTCGGGTCCGGGGTCCATATACCAGATTTCAGACCACGTGCCAGATTTGGGAGAAATGACGAAAATAATCGAGCGCTCTCCCAAGACTCTCCCTTTTGGATCAGGAGGTGTCTTGTCTTCAATAGATAGTGAAAAAACGACTCCGATCGTCCGAATCCCGAAGGTCCATCGAAAAGTCTAACCATAAATTAAAAACCGTTCGAAAAACAAGGACGCAACAATTTATATCTATTAAGCTAACCTCCGCCTCCCCAAAGACGATTTAGTTCCTTCATGTTACCCTAAATTCTTTTTACCACCAGCCGGTCAGCTTTTTTACTGCAACTTATCACGAACATTCGGTCTGATACATGCAAGGGGGCAATTACCGATAATGTTGGAGATAAACTGACGAAATACGTCTTTGCTCAAGCATTTTTGGTGTTTATGTAAACCTAAGTGTCGCTTGATTGATACCCCCTGAAAGATTTATTGCGTTGCTATACTTGCAATACGCAATTTATATTTACAATTTTTTTTGGTTTTTTTTCTTGCTACTCACCGTTGCATTTCAAGTCTATTGTACGAAATTAATTAATGCTCGACAAAAGCAACAGAACTCGAATCGCTTCTGCAAATACTTGAGGGAAAAATCAATGGCTCAGGTTGTTTACGTAGACGTTTTGTTGTAATTGGGACTAGCGAAAATTTTGTTAGGTTCGTGATAAGTCAAAGCTGATTTTCTCATTTTCAACAGATAATTTTTTATTTGTTGTAATCTTAGAGCCTGCAACGTATTTGGCCCATGATCACGAAATCGATGAAATTTAGTTCCCATCAGGTTAATTTTGTTGCAAAACCAAAACTAATTCATTGACCTAATCAATCTCGGGATCAGAGTAACCATGCGATATATAGGAAATAGCTTTAAATTTGTTTACCTACGAGCGTGCGGTAAAGTACACTTTACCGCACACTATGCGGTAAAGTTAACTTTACAGCATTGTCTGCGGTAGAGTTAACTTTACAGCATAGTATGCGGTAAAGTGGACTACAAAGTGTGCGGTAAAGTGCACTTTACCGTATAGTGTGCGGTAAAGTAGAATTTGATATTTATAATCAAAAATCCTTTTTTTTTCCAGAAAATGGATTTTCGATAATTTCTAAATCCAATCTAATTTCATTAATTAATCTGATTCAATAATTAATTTTATCAATGCCCTTTTTTGGAGATGTAGATGCTCATAGGTAAAATTTTGTACCTAACACATGCGGAAAGTGCCTTTACCGCCCTTAACTATTGGCTAGAACCCAACGGAGCCAGATTTTTCAATTTCGATCTGGAAAAAAAAAAATTGGCAAAAAACGGGTATTAGCGCGCACGTTTCGCGTGTTTTATCTCGGATCAAACGTCGAACCATCCACGTTCCTCTCGTCTTCGCACAGAGACAATATTGGTGTGGCGGAAAAAAATAAATATTTTTTAGTAATGTTACATCATACACATTCTTTATAGATTCTTTAAATGATCTCCGCTAATAGGACAAACAATTTCATTTACATTGCCTGGCAGAGGCAGGCCTATCAACTAGTTATGGATAAAATGTGGATAAAGTCACTTCGGAGTGCAACGCCAAACCGAAGTTTCTCAGCGCCCATTACAGCTTGGATGACTCGGACTGGTCTGTGAAAACATAGTCACCAGATAAGGGTTGCAGAAATCAGTCAGCTTCATTGGGCTGGGAAGAGAGTAACTGTAAAGATCTTATTCAGATGTCTTAGCTGCATATTTCCCTGGCAGCAAGGAAAAATCCATCAATAAAATCCTTATACTAGTCGATTTGGTCACTAATCTAAATTAACCCTCTCCGTGACAATGCGTCCGTGGAGAAACTAAAATCAAATAATTGGGCATAATTTTGATTTTGACAATGTAACCATCTTACAAACACAATCTAATTATAAAAAAAGATTGATTGCAGAAATGATCGAGATTCAGAAAAATAAAAGTTGCGTAAACAAACGAACTGATGTAGAAAATCTGAGTACGTCATATTTCAATATTATTAATAAAATAAAATAACGTCACTGTAATTTTGGTTGTTTTTTGTTCTCGTTCTCTTTCTTTCATGAATTCCTGTGTGTTTTTGGGTTTTTTTCCCTAGCTTATAGTGGCACCATTTCAGTGTAGTTTGGTACCGGCATGCATTGATTATAGGTGCTACCTGATTTTAAATTAAGAAAAAAAAGTAACAACAATAACTTTAGAGTTACCAGTTTTAATATTTCTGTTTTTGTTCTTGATAATTTTAAATGTTATGTCTACAGTGTTTGTCTTTTTATTTTTATTTTTATTTTAACGTGTTACGGCTTGTGTGTTTTTTGAATTCCGTAATTTACATAATATAATGATGATGTTCCAAACACAAAAAAATTTTTGTAATACCTATAAGATCTGTGATACAATTATTTTAATGACAAGGAAAGTTAATTTTTAAATGTAAGTAGTAGTCAGTATGTTCCTAATGTCCACCTTTTAATTATTTATTTATTTATTTATTAAATTTTGCACGTCTTTTATAGTGTCCTGAGGATGCAAATAAATTTTGCGAAACGTCGACAATTTTGAAAAAAACAAACTTCCGTTGGTGTTTTTTTTTCCGATCCTACCCCAATCAAAACAAAGCAAAATAAAATCAAAAAGCTACGTGATCAGGTATAAGTTTGATCACACAACTGTGAAACCACAGAACAGCCTCAAAACAAGCAACTAGAAGCAAGAAGGCTCTTTCAAATTGGCTGATACCAGAAGAGGGAAACCTTCCTCGACTAAAGGCACAGTCATGCCAAAAAGTCTAGGTAGTTGGGCAGGTGCCAGAAATCAAGTTGTAATCTCCAATGGCTCCCAATCACACAGGCAGAATGAAGAACATCACTGTCGAACTCAAATGTATCTAAATAAACCCTGAACACTCGAAAGCTCCTTGGTAAGCTTAGAAGAGGGATATTTGAAAAACTAATCAACATAGGGCGACTACAGGAACCCTGGATCAATGATGATTAAGTTGGAGCCCTCAACATCAACTCTTTAGGCTGGTCTACAGAAACAGAGGCTAAAAAGCTGTTCTACAATTAGGATAGTTCAATTCAGGACAGTCCTCAACAAGTACAACCAACAGGTAAACTTGGAGGCAATTTTGCGAGGAGATAGATCAATTAGCCCCAAAACAACGTCTGCCAAAACTCTCACCAAAAAAACGTTCGAACGGCATTAGCTTGGTGTAAAAGTCAAACAGGATATTGTAATGATCAGGAAGGAAGCTAAAACGATTCTCAACCATTCAGGGCTCCATAACCCAAACGGAAGGAACAAACGATTAGCGAACAAAATCTTTCAGAGCAAATATATATGGGAGACCGACAGGTTTAAGCCCTACAAATCTTTAGGTAAGGACTGCTTCCCTATTGCAAAGAGGCTATGAGAACTTGAAGTGCATTTACAAAAAGTTGTGGGACACATAGCACAAACATGAAAGGTGAGGCTAATCATACCAAAGACTGGCAGTCGGCCGGAAGATGAACCTTAATCATATCGTCCCATTAACCTAACCTCCGTTTTTCTCAAGACTATGGATGAAGCAATGGATCAATACATCAGAAGCCAGATCCTATGGAAAAGACCTCTACCAAGCCGGATATTCTACAATGCACTGCACTGTCTAGTTGAAAATATAAGAAGCAAAGGAAATCGCAGTCACTAAATTTATTGAGAGTGGGGGCGCTTTTGACAACACTTCACATCATTCCTTCGTGAGGGGCCAACGGGAATGGAACGTAGACACCCCAATAATAATTGTAAGATGGACGAGTCAACGCTGAGAAATCGCTCCATAACAGGAGAAAGAACCGGTATCCATAGTCCAACCGTATCCCCAAGGTGGCATTCTCTCGGTCGGTCTAGATAACGTCCTAAGCTCAGGAGGAGACCTAGATTTTTAGTTTTAGGCTAAGCGAACTACAAGACTATCCCTAAACCCTACCAAAACCATTTTAGTTCCAATCCACTAACGAGGAAAAGAACGCTGGAAAAGCGTGCACTCGCCCTTAAAGGAACACAGTTAACACTTTCCAATGATGTGAAATACTTAGGAGTCACATTAAAACGCCAGCTCACCTTGGACTACCATCTAGATAAAACTATCTCTCTGTGGACTGTACAGCCGTACTGGCTATCTAGACATGCCACAAACTTGTTGACAATGAAGATTGTGAAATGATAACCTGATAAGTAGATTTTCGAGCTGTTCGGACGTCGTCGTTGGGGATTTCAAATTCAAATTACAATACCAATTTCAACAACGTTCTAGTTTCAATATCTGTAATAATTTAAAGTTGTTACCTGAGGTCTTATGTAGCAAGAGCCATAGGGAGCACCTAACCTAGAATCAGTATCCGTATCTAACACGGACCACGACCAGGGAGTTTTGGTAGTAAGTCAGAATTTTTCAGTAAAACTTCATTCGAATAAGAAGATCCTCCATGTAAACAAGTTCCCAATGTTAAAGTTGAGAAAAGTTTATTTCCAGCTGAGTCAAATCCAGAAAAGCAAAAATAATATCTGATTAGGAACCCAGAACCTTTGCCTATGTAGCAAACACTGTACGTAATTTGAACAAACTTTTGAAATAGACTTTGTCTAGAGTCTAGATCCTAGAGATCTCAACTTAGCTTTACATAAATGTGAGATTCCATCATTCGCTGAAAAAAAAAAGTCCAGTTTTGGATTCTGAAGAGGATTTCTACTAGGTTGAGCTTAATGAGGAATCAAGTAAACTTTGGTACTACTTGTGGAACTTTTGGATTTCTTGCGTTTGCTTTTCAAGCTAAATTGTGTCCCAGATTTTTTCAGAAAACAAATACTCAATGATCACTTTGATGACATTCCTGAAGCGATAGTGTACTTTGATGTCTTACTGATATCGGCCGCTAGTTTAGAGAATCGGTGTAAGAGTGTAAGAAGTTAAATATATTTAGTCAATATATCCGACAAAAATGATATGAGATCAGATGATGTTGAAGTTATGGCAATTGCGAAACTTGATGATCCAAAAAAATAAAAACAGGCTCTATGTAGTAAGAGCATATTAGCTGTATTCTACTCATTACTAAATAAGAAACCAGTTGCTTTTACTTCTCATGTCATTACTGGATCAGACAAGATTTAGCCCAATAGAGAAAGAGTTTAATGGTATGCTTCTTTCTCTTCTCTTTCCTCATGAAATTTCATAACTTCATTTATGGTAGAAATGTTAGAACTTATGTATATGTTCCCACAGATGACCAAATTTCACAAGGCATGTTAAATTAAATTTCTTATTTTTTCTATATTCGTCTCCCAATAATTATTATAAAATTGACAAAATCGTGGGTTGGGGAGTGGCAAATAACACAAATTTATTCTTTGCGACGTTTCGTAACTATATATTGTTACTTTTTCAAGCACTAAAATAAATGGAAACAAAGAACATGTCATACATAAATAAATTAACCATTACAACATCATACCTGAATAATTAGTGTTTCTGTGCACACATTAATAAACCATTTCCATGGGTAATCCAGGAAGTTTTAAACATTTTCACACACGCAAGCTAGAACTTTTGTTTTTTTTTTTTTTTTTTGGTACGTATTGCTATCACGTTTATCACGGAACCACTAATCTGGCCTTGGTTCCGGTGGTACCTGCTAGGTACCTACCATATGAGCATAAAACATTTTTTGTGCAGCAACAATAACTTCTTTTAATTTTTAAGAGTCCTATAAACCGCTGATAAATTCCTGGTAATGTTGCTTATACTAAAAGGCACTATTGCTTATTAAGTGTGCACAGGCCCACCAACCACCATTGTTTAGTATTTATTGCTGGTTAAAAAAAAAAAAAAAACACACACACACAAGAACAACCATTGGACATTTACGTTAACAAAAAAGACAAAATTCAATTATAATCGTAGTTGTGTAACTAGCGTAATTATTCATTATTATTATATTCAGAGTATTTTTTCAAAATATTTGTATAAATTACACTTAGTCCTTGTGTGTCCGACCTTAAATTAATAGTGTTATTCAAGTTAATATGAATCATTTCGCCTATATTTCGTTTGAACCAGTTGCTCTCCTTATCCACAATTTCAGTGTTTTGAAATTCAAAGTGATGGCCAGTTTCAAAACGGTGTGACGCTAATGCAGTTTTTTCTGTTTTTGCTTGATTGTGGTTTTTACAATCATTTTTGTGCTGATTTAGTCTAGAAGCCAAATATTGCTTGGTTTGGCCGACGTAAAACTGACCACAGGAACATGGAATTTTGTAAATGACATTGGAATGTTTCTCTAGGGGTGTAGGGTCCTTTAGTTTTGTATATAAATGAGCTGTTGTTTTGGTATTATAGAAAGCTAGTTTAGTATTGGTTCTGTCTATGCAATTATTAATTTTTTGGGACAGACCTTTGATGAAAGGAAATTTGTAGTATTTGACATCAGGTTTAGGTGTGGCATTAGCGTCGTTCAGTTTGTTGTGGAAACAATGTATACATTGGTTAACAAATGAGGAAGGGTAGTTGTTTAGTTTTAAAATTGTTCTGATTTTCCTTAAATTCTCATCATTGAATGATGGATGACTGAGTTTGTAGGCCCTGTGTAGTAGACCAGTGATGGTACCTATTTTGTGTGAGGTTGGATTGTTGGAGAAATAATTTAGGATTCTTCCTGAACTACTTGGTTTGCTGTACCATTTAGTGAAGATTGTTCCGTCATCATTTCTGATGACTTCGGTATCAAGAAAAGAGATTCTGTTGTTAGTTTCGGCTTCGAGGGTAAATTGAATTTTTGGGTGGTAGGTGTTAAAATATTCAAGAATAACATTACAGCCATTTTCAGGAATGGCTGTGAGTGAATCATCAACATATAAATAAAAGAAAGGTAATTTGAATGGAAGTTTGTTTAAAATGGTTGTTGTTAGATCATTCATTACTATGTTTGCAAGTGTGGGGCTCAACGGGTTTCCCATAGCGCTGCCATCCAATTGTATGTATGTGACATTTTTGAAGGTAAAGTAACTGGATTCAAAACAAAAGGCTATCATATCTAGAAAGAGGCTTTTTGGTATAGTTGTATAGGCAGATATATAACTCCAATTCTTCGATATTATTTCAAAAGTAAGTTGTTTTGGTATATTAGTAAATAAGGATACAACATCGAGCGATATTAGTCTATAGTTAGGAGGTAGCACAATTTCTTTTAAATTTTCAACGAATTCAAATGAATTTTTCACATTAAAATGGTATGTAGTGGTTAAGGGAAGTAACATTTCATGTATAAAGGAGGCTAGGTTGTAACATGGCGTGTTTATACAGCTAACGATAGGTCTTAAACTAAAAGTCTGTTTGTGAGTTTTTCTCAACCCATAGATTTTTGGTGGCACTGAGTTGTGAATTTTCATTTTCTTTTCTTGTCTGTCACTTATATGTTCTTTTTCTTTTAGTATTTTGACAAAGCCGTTGGCCTTATCTTGGTATTTTCTTGTTGGATCCCTGCTAGTACTTTTGTAGACTTCAGTGTCGCTCAACATTTCAAGTAGCTTGTCTTCGTATGCATCCTTTTCCATGATGACAGTCGCATTCCCCTTGTCAGATCTCCCCACCATAAGGTCACCATTGTTTTTTAGGAAGGACTCGGTGATTTTTACGTCGTTGTTGAGTTTCTTGAATGACTTGGGAAACTGATAATTGTTGTAAAAATTGGTCAAGACGTTTGTGGTTTTGGCTCTAGTTTCATTTCTCTTTTCTTCACTCATTGGTTGGTTGGTAATGTAGTATTCTAAGTCTTTAATTATGGTCGGTATGGGAATCTCTGAAGGTAAGAGTGGTAACCCAAATTTTGGGCCCAAAGCTAGAACCCTTTCCACTTGTTCCGGAATGTCTTTTGAAGTATAATTGAATATGAATTCTTTGTTAGTTTCTATGATAATTTCATTATTGTCATCCAAGAGCCTCTTTATTTTTTTCAAATTGTTCTGTTTTATTGCATTGAACATTTTGTTAAATCTAGCGTTGTTTATGTTCAAAGTATTTAAAAATATTTCTGCCGGTATAAGGGCTCTTAATTCGATTTTCTGTCTCTCAATTAAATCGATCAGTTTTTTATACTTCCAAACTGCAATGTCAATTTCAACGTTCAATACTGATTTTTTAAAGTTTTTTGCAATATTGTCCACTTTGTTTGCGAAAGGATGTCTGTCCAAATGGTATGAGTACAAACATTTGAGGTTGCTCGTGATATGTTTGGGGTAAATACCCTTTTGTCGACATTGTAAAAGAAAAATTCTTCTGTTTTTTAGAGAGGCCAATTTGTGAATATTATTAGACCAAGACTTGATTAAGTTCCATGTTCTGCTTCCGTACGTGTTTTTGATGTTGGAAAAAAAACCCGTTTCATATGACATTTCTTATTTTTTTTTTATTATAGAAAAAATAAGAAATGTCATATGAAACGGGTTTTTTTTCCAACATCAAAAACACGTACGGAAGCAGAACATGGAACTTAATCAAGTCTTGGTCTAATAATATTCACAAATTGGCCTCTCTAAAAAACAGAAGAATTTTTCTTTTACAATGTCGACAAAAGGGTATTTACCCCAAACATATCACGAGCAACCTCAAATGTTTGTACTCATACCATTTGGACAGACATCCTTTCGCAAACAAAGTGGACAATATTACAAAAAACTTTAAAAAATCAGTATTGAACGTTGAAATTGACATTGCAGTTTGGAAGTATAAAAAACTGATCGATTTAATTGAGAGACAGAAAATCGAATTAAGAGCCCTTATACCGGCAGAAATATTTTTAAATACTTTGAACATAAACAACGCTAGATTTAACAAAATGTTCAATGCAATAAAACAGAACAATTTGAAAAAAATAAAGAGGCTCTTGGATGACAATAATGAAATTATCATAGAAACTAACAAAGAATTCATATTCAATTATACTTCAAAAGACATTCCGGTACAAGTGGAAAGGGTTCTAGCTTTGGGCCCAAAATTTGGGTTACCACTCTTACCTTCAGAGATTCCCATACCGACCATAATTAAAGACTTAGAATACTACATTACCAACCAACCAATGAGTGAAGAAAAGAGAAATGAAACTAGAGCCAAAACCACAAACGTCTTGACCAATTTTTACAACAATTATCAGTTTCCCAAGTCATTCAAGAAACTCAACAACGACGTAAAAATCACCGAGTCCTTCCTAAAAAACAATGGTGACCTTATGGTGGGGAGATCTGACAAGGGGAATGCGACTGTCATCATGGAAAAGGATGCATACGAAGACAAGCTACTTGAAATGTTGAGCGACACTGAAGTCTACAAAAGTACTAGCAGGGATCCAACAAGAAAATACCAAGATAAGGCCAACGGCTTTGTCAAAATACTAAAAGAAAAAGAACATATAAGTGACAGACAAGAAAAGAAAATGAAAATTCACAACTCAGTGCCACCAAAAATCTATGGGTTGAGAAAAACTCACAAACAGACTTTTAGTTTAAGACCTATCGTTAGCTGTATAAACACGCCATGTTACAACCTAGCCTCCTTTATACATGAAATGTTACTTCCCTTAACCACTACATACCATTTTAATGTGAAAAATTCATTTGAATTCGTTGAAAATTTAAAAGAAATTGTGCTACCTCCTAACTATAGACTAATATCGCTCGATGTTGTATCCTTATTTACTAATATACCAAAACAACTTACTTTTGAAATAATATCGAAGAATTGGAGTTATATATCTGCCTATACAACTATACCAAAAAGCCTCTTTCTAGATATGATAGCCTTTTGTTTTGAATCCAGTTACTTTACCTTCAAAAATGTCACATACATACAATTGGATGGCAGCGCTATGGGAAACCCGTTGAGCCCCACACTTGCAAACATAGTAATGAATGATCTAACAACAACCATTTTAAACAAACTTCCATTCAAATTACCTTTCTTTTATTTATATGTTGATGATTCACTCACAGCCATTCCTGAAAATGGCTGTAATGTTATTCTTGAATATTTTAACACCTACCACCCAAAAATTCAATTTACCCTCGAAGCCGAAACTAACAACAGAATCTCTTTTCTTGATACCGAAGTCATCAGAAATGATGACGGAACAATCTTCACTAAATGGTACAGCAAACCAAGTAGTTCAGGAAGAATCCTAAATTATTTCTCCAACAATCCAACCTCACACAAAATAGGTACCATCACTGGTCTACTACACAGGGCCTACAAACTCAGTCATCCATCATTCAATGATGAGAATTTAAGGAAAATCAGAACAATTTTAAAACTAAACAACTACCCTTCCTCATTTGTTAACCAATGTATACATTGTTTCCACAACAAACTGAACGACGCTAATGCCACACCTAAACCTGATGTCAAATACTACAAATTTCCTTTCATCAAAGGTCTGTCCCAAAAAATTAATAATTGCATAGACAGAACCAATACTAAACTAGCTTTCTATAATACCAAAACAACAGCTCATTTATATACAAAACTAAAGGACCCTACACCCCTAGAGAAACATTCCAATGTCATTTACAAAATTCCATGTTCCTGTGGTCAGTTTTACGTCGGCCAAACCAAGCAATATTTGGCTTCTAGACTAAATCAGCACAAAAATGATTGTAAAAACCACAATCAAGCAAAAACAGAAAAAACTGCATTAGCGTCACACCGTTTTGAAACTGGCCATCACTTTGAATTTCAAAACACTGAAATTGTGGATAAGGAGAGCAACTGGTTCAAACGAAATATAGGCGAAATGATTCATATTAACTTGAATAACACTATTAATTTAAGGTCGGACACACAAGGACTAAGTGTAATTTATACAAATATTTTGAAAAAATACTCTGAATATAATAATAATGAATAATTACGCTAGTTACACAACTACGATTATAATTGAATTTTGTCTTTTTTGTTAACGTAAATGTCCAATGGTTGTTCTTGTGTGTGTGTGTTTTTTTTTTTTTTTAACCAGCAATAAATACTAAACAATGGTGGTTGGTGGGCCTGTGCACACTTAATAAGCAATAGTGCCTTTTAGTATAAGCAACATTACCAGGAATTTATCAGCGGTTTATAGGACTCTTAAAAATTAAAAGAAGTTATTGTTGCTGCACAAAAAATGTTTTATGCTCATATGGTAGGTACCTAGCAGGTACCACCGGAACCAAGGCCAGATTAGTGGTTCCGTGATAAACGTGATAGCAATACGTACCAAAAAAAAAAAAAAAAAACAAAAGTTCTAGCTTGCGTGTGTGAAAATGTTTAAAACTTCCTGGATTACCCATGGAAATGGTTTATTAATGTGTGCACAGAAACACTAATTATTCAGGTATGATGTTGTAATGGTTAATTTATTTATGTATGACATGTTCTTTGTTTCCATTTATTTTAGTGCTTGAAAAAGTAACAATATATAGTTACGAAACGTCGCAAAGAATAAATTTGTGTTATTTGCCACTCCCCAACCCACGATTTTGTCAGTTAAATTAAATTATTGACTGTAAAGTTGAGTTTTCCCAAGAACAGCACATTGAATTTAAAAATTCCGTTTACAAAGAAAAAGTACCGTTTAATATTTTCGCAGATTTAGAATCTTTGTTTGAGACATTTAATGATAATAGTCATAATAAAACCAGTATATCGAAAACATATAGCGTACAATGCTGGGTATTACTTCAAGTGTAAATTAGGAAAACGAATTTTCTTACCATAAGAGTAAAAGGGTCTTAGATTGCATGTATTGTTTCGCAGAGGAATGTGTCTATTCTAGCTTGAAAAACGTGGAAGTTAGTTAACGAGATGCCGCAAAGACTTCGAGGAAACTGATAAAATCGTTGGAGATCACGCTCACCTCACTGGAGATTTTAAAGGGGTTTGCTCACCATATTTGTGACTTAAATTAAAAAAATTATTTTGTAATTCCCATTGTTTTTCATAATTTGAGCGGCTATGATGCGCAATTCCCGACAAAGGTCTTGGCTTTCCATTTTCATATCGGTTTATCAGATAAAAATGAAAAATACATTAGTTTCACAGTTTTCGATAATGAAACCAATTTAAAATTCTGATTCATAGACTCATTTCAACGAATTTCTCGTTTCGGATGTGGAACGATTCAAAACTATTACATAGACAGTATCGAAAGGCTAGAGAAAACTAAATCAACTAAAGAACACTTTCGCAATACAATAAACGATAAAGACATAGAAGCCGCTGATTATGAACATGCAAAACTTCTTTATGGAATAAATTCAGTATCACGACTTTGGGTGATTACAGTGACAACCGATATCATGCTATTGACTTGTGTTTTTGAAACTTTTCGCAACACGTGTCACAAGACATACTGCCTAGATCCTGCACATTATTATACTCTTCCTGTTATACTTGGCATTGTATGCTAAGCTATATGGCGTAGGCTAAAAAGTATTCAAGATGTAGGTATTTTATTATTTATAGAGCGTGGTGTAAGTCAATGTTGTAATCGGCTCTAGGCTAATAATAAATTCTAGGTTCTCAAAATAATAACCATCTTGCTATTATAAACAAAATTAAATAATTAACTAGAGAAATCTCACTTAAAGAATCTTTACAATATGGCTTGAAAGAGACGCTTATTCATAAGGTCTTGGAATTCAAACAGTGTCAATGGTTGAATCCCCACATCGACTTAAATAGTCATTGAACAGAATTTGGAAAAACGTTATTTAAACTAATGAATAATTGTAACATTTGTTACCAAAAAAGTAATGTAAAAGATACGTAAGGTCAGGTAGAATGATGACCTTACCCGAACAACGACTAGCAAGTCACATTTTGGACTTTGTTAGACACCCTTAGTGATCATAGAGTATTTATCAAAGTGGTTAAAAATGATTTTACTAGAGAACTAAAATTCAAAATGTATGAGTAAGGCCGTTGAATCAGTATTTGCACACATGGGATACCACTTAAATTTTTGCAGACAATAGGTATGGCATGCAATTTTTTTTTGAATATCTACAAGTTATAAGCAAGAGAATGAAACTGCAAATTCATTCAAAGCACTATCTATCTAGTGGTGAGTCGGGATAGCTAGACATAGCTCTATCTTTTTGTGTAAGTGATTATTTATTCTCCTGTCAAATATGTTTAGAAGCAAATTACTTACTATGCGAATAATTCGCAACTATTATGACCATGAATATGATTTGAGTAATGTTTGCATATTTTCTCCAATTTCCTCAATGCATTGTCAATAATTCGCCCGTTTTACATACATTCATTTATGATACAAATTCGACGCGACCACGTAATATAAACGCAGTTAGAATATCATACGGAATAAAATGAATATCATGTGCACCTGAAACATATTTAGTTTACTTAATTTGATTTGATTAATATTCAATCATAAAATTTAATTAATGCACCAAAAGATATCTAATATAGGTACCAGTGAGATAAGAACAATATGAGGATACCAGTTAGGCTTCTCCATAAGCGCGCTAGCAAGATTTTTGTCTCTATACGAGTAATATTGTATCTAAGCCTAAGATTTGTGAAATCGATGGAATACTTATGAATAATAAGAATTATGTTCGCAATATCTGTGAAGTTTGAAATTATTTTAGAACCGGAATTTCCTTCAACACGATGAAAGGGAAAAAAGCTATTCTGGCAACAACAAAAGGAAGATATAATAGTGTTGGCAGATTTCATGGATTCATTAATAATAAAACAATTTGTTAAAATCGGCTTTAAATCAATGTCAATTATTTTTGAACAGGGTATTTTTTGGTACTTTACGTGACCGTTATGTGTCCTCTTTGGATATATGTATTATTCTTATTTATATTTTCAGTCAGAGAAAAATTAATTTCTACATCAAAATTCAATGGTTATAAGCTTGTTCACATTGAAATTCTTTCGGATATTAAACATGCAACCTCCTAAAGCTATTTCTGCTAAACTTTATTTATATTTTTCTTGTTATAGGGTTGTTATTACTGAACAAAATTAGCGTATGATCTAGATAAATCAGTGGAATAAATAGCTCATATCCCACGGGCGTAAATAGAATTGTTCTGACAAAACACTTTATATTTAAATATCAATTACCATCTTAAACCTAAGTCGTTTTTACCATCATTATTCGAATTCGAATATTCGAAATATACAAATACGAGTTGAGAGACAAACTTTGTTCAACAAACTTAAGCATACTTTCTTTTTGAAGAAGTTCATCATAAAGCGGTATTGTGAAACTTTACGGATGCTCCGGGTGAAATTATGAAACTCCTTTATCAGATATCGAAAACGATATTGTAAATTTGAGGGTAGGCTATGGTGGAGGAAATATATTTTATTATTTAGAAATATGAAAATTTATATTTTCAGTTTATAATTTGAATACAAGAATTTATTATCCATGCTACATCGAATTATACAGGGGAGCACGGTAGAGCAGAAATCTTAAATATAAATTCGTACTTACCTTGATAAAACTTTGGTTTTTCTGCTAGAACAATTATTATCCATGCACTTATTTTTTATTTAATTTTTTTACTTCAAATATATCTAGGGAACTCACTTCTGTGAATTTTAAAAACGTTAAAAATATGTATACTATAATCAAATACTACTGTCATGCATGTATGATAAATCAAACTTTTCAAACAGAACCTGGGTATTATTACGACAGTCGGAGGCTCGGAATATGTTCCGATGTAACGATCGCGCTATAATAGGTATCTACGACAGTCAAATTTTCAAATGTTAATACACACAGGTGGCGGACTTAATGATGTCAGCAAATTATGTATTTTAGTTCGATGGAATTAAAAGATCCGAAAGCTTTTGCCAAAATGGAAACTACAATATTAAAGCTTGAAGTAGGTGAATGTTGGATGATTCAAAACTAAAAAATAGGATGTCTAAAAGTGCACCTATCTCAAATAGTCGCCATGGGTATTTAAAATCCATCTGCAAATTGTGATAAAAGCATGAAATTTTATGGGGGTGTTATTTTGGCTATTTAAAGAGATTCCACCCGCAGCACACTTTATTTGGTCCTGTAGGAACAAAAATTACGGCTTTTCCAATATGGCCGTTGTAAATTTAAAAAATACCATTTTTTATCTGATTTTAGTGGTATTGGTGTTATTTTTGGATAACTGAAAGATTATTTAGAGGAAAAAAATTGAATTTTTCAGAACCATCAATTATTTATTAGTTTTTGACAAAAAAAAAACGAAAACTATTTAAAAAAATCACACTGTTTAGGTTTCAAGATGTTTTTTTTTAAAGTTTTAATACAATATTTATAAAATTTATTATTAAAAACACCACACTAAAAATATTGTAATTTTCTCAAATATATTTGTCAGTGGCATACAGTAGTATTGCTAGGGTTACAATTTAAACAGAAATTAATTCAAAATTTAATTAGGTTAATTCGCAAATGTTGATATTTTTTATAGAAAAGTAAATGAGCTATCTCGAAACTGTAAGCATTGTTATCTATTTTCACACTGGCATTTGCAATACAACGTACAGCACAGTTTCGCTTTATTACAGGGACACCGCAAAGAGCTGCACCCCGATTAACAGCCATATTTTTCTAATTCCCTGAAGGCGTTCCATATATTTGATAATGAAGACTTGAGAGATTGGCTGCCACGAGTTATCCTTTTTTACCCACTCTCAGTTACTGGGCGACAATAAATAATAATGCATTATCCTCTAGCGTTTGTATAGCCCGGCCCTACACTTGCCCTGCTTGATAAGCGGATCTTGAAGTAGGTTGCATTATTGATGCTGATGTTGGAGGTATCCTATGTATTGGCCAGTTTTCGGTGCAGAATAAATGTTTCCGTAAAGTGTCGACTTTATTAAATTCAGCCTTGGCACAATACATCTTGCAAGTAAATTGTTCTAGGTGTTCAAAAACCTTAACACTGACATTCACCTGGGGCAAAGAGATGTAGGTGAATGCACTTAGTATTGACTCAAATGCATTCCAAGTTTTCCAAGCTGTCTTCTTCCCCTTTGTCGCGAAAAAAGATACGCTATCACAGACAGTGAAGGCATGAAAGCTTCGAAGTGCTACACACTTGGAAGCTCCTAGTCCCTCTGCAATATGGTGTACAGCCGGATAACGACGTTTATTGCCAGTGCCATATAATATCGAAAGTACTTCTACTTTTCAATCTTTAAATATTTTCACAACCACAAATACTCGCTCACGCACACACACTGACGACATGAGTCTGAGTCTGGATTGCGACTAGTGCGACTGCCCTAAGAAAAGCCGTTAAAACACCTGTGCATGCATGTGCGTGATTGGCGCTCATTATTCATGGCAATCAACGATCATGCGTATAGTGAGGGAACAGGGGCGTATCAAAATTATTCTCGTAATAAAAAATTAATAAAATCAGATTTAGTTTAACCAGTGTTATCTATAATTAAGTTTTTACTATGTAGATGCCTATAGGTACCTATATAGAGTTTAAAATTTTGTTATAACTACTGTTTATTAAAAATTAAGAGCCTGCGGCAAGTGATCACTTTTAGTACACAAGCGGGTATGTTTTGTTGTTTTTTTCAACTAGAACAGTTTCTTTCTTTGGCCTGGACGGCCTGACAAAGATCTGCTACACATCTTTGCATCCCCTTCGTCGTCAAATACGAAAAATAAGCACTTTCCTCATTTTTCCTGTGAATAACTATTTTTAGGTACGTTTTTTGAACAAAATATTACTTTTATTTGCTCAGTTACCCATAAGTTACTCAGAAATAACACCAACACCAATAAAATCGGATCAAAACGCATTTTCTCTAAGATATCTAAAGAAAAGCCGCCATCTTGGATCCTACGGGTCTTACCAGACTGTGCTGCGGTGAAATCGCTTAAAATCAATGTGAAAACGTCTCCACAAAATTTCATGCTTTTATCACAATTTGCAGAATATGACCCTTTTTTTCAAATACCCTGGGCAGCTAAAAGTGTAACAAGCAGTTTGATATGCTCGTTACAATAGGAAGGTTCGACATTTATTCTATTATTCTTTTATTTGACCTGAAATCGAGAGATTTTATTATTAGAAAACGATCAAAAAAAATTTGAGCGCAAAATATTAATATTTGTGTTTGTTGCGAGCAGTTAAAAATCAACGATCGGCGCTAGGATAAAAAACGTACCTCTACGCAAGACTAGGCTGCATGACGTCAGTAGCCGGGTACGACACGTGAATTCATATGCCCTCCGTATCGGCCTTTACGCAAACGCTGATCCGATTAACCCAATCACCACCTGATGTAATTTGTCTTTTTTCAATCGTGTTTATTGAAGAAAGATGAAAAACAGACAGCTTGTGATCGGATCAGCGTTTTCGTAAAGGCTCATACGGAAAGTATACGAATTCACATGGCGTGCCGACTACTGACGTCACGCGGCCTAGTCTCGCGTACAGGTACGTTTTTTATTCTGCGCCGATCGTTGATTTTTAACTGCTTGCAACAGACGCAAATATTAATATTTTGCGCTCAAATTTTTTTTAATCGTTTTTTAATAACATAGTCTCTCGATTTCAGTTAAAATAAAAAAATGTCGAACCTGCCTATTATCAAAGAGTATTTTTAGGAGATTTATTACAATAAAATCGATAATTTTCATTTGGAGAGGTGGCTCTTTTTCTGTTCGAACAGAAACTTTCAAAAATACCTTTTCAGTATTTGGACCCAGAAGTATTAACTGACAGTGATCTCAAGTTTGAGGGATCTATCATGAACACGGTTTCCAAAAAAAGCCGTACCTTGCTTATCTAAGACAAGCTGTCTAGAGATTTGATAAAAGTGAAGTAGTGGAAGTGGTCAGCCCTTTTACTGATTTTAATCTTGAGCACAAGAATTACAGTTCACAAGCGATGAAAGCCATTTTTCTAAAGTGTAGTTCATGTCTCTTTGAGAAAAATAGTAGCATTATGCCAAATTAGGTAAAGGCCGAACTTCTTGGGGTTTCCTCAGATCTGGAAGGAGCCTTGGGCCTTTAGAATTGAGAAACTGGTTTAATTATATAAATGTCCATTCCAAACTAACAAGCTCCAAGAAAGCCTCAAGAAGCAACTATAAATTTGGCCTTAAATGATTTAATATTGATCATCCAAGATTTTAATTGCAACAATCATCCGCTAAGAATCATCAGGTAAACATTTTTAATTTAGGTACATGCCCCTATTACAACAGAACACTTTGTTGCAAGCTTTTTTACGTCTTTACCCTTCTTTGTCCTTTTCCAATTGACAGAAGCTTGAGCCCTTTTCGCTTTGTCTTTGGCGGTAAACTTTAGCTCATTTTGTCTGGTGCCACTGCCTTTGCTGGCCAATGTTAAGGGTTCCCTAGTGGTGTTTGATGCGATTCCGAATCCCTTACATTTCATTCAAGAAACTTTTGAGAAAATTCACTGCTTCTTTAATTGAATGTACCTTCAAAATCTCTTGTAATTTATTTCCTGGTCTCATCCATTCAATTTATTGTACATTCCTGTTAAGTGTTACTTTAGTTTAATAGTTTTAATGAATTCAAAGCGTAATTGATCAATTTTGCGAACAGATGCGACCAGGAATACGCTTTCTTCTGTCTTGATTTCGAGTATTACATTATAAAATATATTCCAGAGAGTTACTGGGCCAAGCACTGACCCCTGTGGAACTCCCGATGTTATTCTGTATTTTTTGTATGTGTCGTACGCTAGTCATTACTGGATTATTTTGATGATGGCTTTTGATGACTGGTGTTATATTTCTTTAGTACTCTGATAATCCCCTCCGAGGGAGCCGAATTTGGGTTTTTTACGTCTAGTGTTATCATAGCGCAGACCTCGCGGTTCTCATGAACTTTTTTCCTGATTCCCTCCGGTATGCTAATCACTTTTTCAATGACACTGACGGTGTTTCATCCTTTCCTGAATCCATACTGTCTGTAGCTCAAAATGTTCTAGTTTCTTGTGTAGTTGTATCTTGATGACGCCTTTCAGAAATTTTCCCAGAACGTCCAGCAAGCATAGGGGTCCATATGTATTTTGTTTCGTTGGGTATTTCTTTGCTTTTTTAATCAGTACCAGTTTGTCCGTCTTCCACACTTCTGGAAATATCATATTCAGGCACTGGTTCCTTAGGTTTCTTATGGTGTCCGAGTTTTCCGCGATCAGCTTCTTTACTACTTGCGGTGGGATGTCTGCTCCAGGTGCCTTGTTTGGTTTGATCTTTGCAGCCACTTCTCGTATGTCTTCCGGTTCGAAAAGTTTGTGGTTTTCTTCTGGGTTGTGTATGGAAAATCATATCTGGGTAACATGCATCGGAAAGAGTTTGTGTATTTGTAGTTCTATGTCCTCTTCTGTCATTGGCATCTTTGGTCTTAGCTTGTGCCTATCCATGACTATTTTTTACGCTTTACCCCAGACCAAACTTCCTGTTTCTTCTTTTTGATTTCCCCCTTTAGCTCCCTTTTGGCTTTTCTGTAGCTTTCCAGTGCTTCCTCATTCTCCTTTTCCATTATCCTAGCTGATTCTCTCAGTTTCTTCCACTTTCTTCTTCATGTATTGCAGATCTTCCGCTTTTCTGTTATTTCAGAGCACCACCGGTGAGTGTTTTGACTGTCGTTTTCTTTTTTTGGGGAAGAACTTCACATGTGTTCAGTAAAGTGCTCATTAGTGTTTCTGGAGTCAGTCATTTTGATTCGATGTCCAGTAATACAGAGCTTTTAGCAAATGCCTCCCATGCGGTTGCCGTAATCCTCCATCCTGCAGGGCCGCTATGTGTCTTGGTGGTTTTCCTGTGATTTTCTGTTTCAAAGCGGATGTAACAGTGATCGTTTGGAATTTCTGTTTCGCTCTATACTCTGCCCCTGCTAATTTTTGGTGTGGCAATTGTCTGTTTGCTCTGCTAAATGTAGGGGTCTGTCCAGTGTTGAGGATAATAACTTTCTCACTAGCTGGTCAGTCCTCCAGTAATATCCCTCTTGTGTTTGTTTTTGTCGATCCCAGAGCTATGGATTTAGTATCTAGGTCTCCACCCTTCACTATCTCCTTCTTTGTGCTTCTCATGCATGTCTTCTTCTCCGTTTGGATATAAGCAGGATATTACTACCAATACTTCCATCATTAAACTCTTTCTTTAAAATTAAATTTTATTAGTTTTTTTTTTAGCTTGCTGTGTATGCATAATCTTCAAAGTCCATAAGTATAATGAATTTAAGGGCCGGTTTCTCAGTAGCAGGTCACCCCCTGGTTAAGGATAACTCCAGGGTAAACATAGCAACGCGACAGGCTCACCCTGGAGTTAAAACTAACCCGGAGGTTACTCGCTATTGAGAAGCCGGCCCTAAGTGTTATACGTTAATTAGTGACAGTGCAAACTTTAAGTGTGACCCTGACTTTAGAAACTATTTTTTACAAAGAAACCCGCGCAATCTCTTCCAATGTGACTGGCCAGTCTTCGCAGCGCGAGTGATTCTTCTGCCTAATCCAAATAATCCTGTCCGGTCTCCGAAGAACTTGATGAACGACTTAATAAAAATTCAGGTAAGGTCTCGAAACATTTCTTTTTTTTATTATGCAACGCAGTATTACAATCCACTTTTCTCTCCACGAGCCTCGAAGAATTGAAATTCAATAACGCACACCTCCAGTTCCCCCATCGCTAATCCGAGTCCGCAGTCCGCTTTGGTAGTTATGAGAGCCCGTTTTTTAATGTCGATAAAGCGGACGCGATTTGTGTTATTACATTTTATTTTTGGTTGCAAATAATAAAAAATCTGGAATGTTTGACATGAAAGCATCTGGTACACAAGATAATAATGTCACAGAAAGTGGCGCTTCCGCCACGCTATACAGAATTGGACAACTGATTCTTGATTTTACGTTGTTATTCGGGCAAAAAGATTATCGCCTTTATTCTGGATTCTACATGAATAGATTACGGATATAGAAAACCCGGTATACAGGGGGAAGGATGATGTTAACAATGGAGGAGTTGGAATATCAATAAATAAAAAAACTATCGACAAAGTTGAAAATCCTGAAAACAATATCTGACAGAGTAATATATTTCGTAATCAATATAAATAAACATATAACGCTAAAATATATACAAGCTTATGTTCCAACTTCCTCATATGAAGTTGACGAGGTGGAAACGGTATACGAAGACAATGCGAGAGCAATAAGAGAGAACCCAACGACGCGCACTATTCTAGGAGGACTTTAATGCAAAAATAGGCAGAGGAGCAGAACCAACGGAAACACACATAGGACAGTTCGGGCTCGGCACCAGAAATGAAAGGGGAAGAATATTAGCAAACTTCCTAGAAAGAGAAAGACTCTATTTGATGAAAACTTTCTTCCAAAAGAAAAAGAAACGTAAATGGACATGGAATAGCCCAGATGGAGAAACCAAAAATGAGATTGACTTTTTAATCTCCCGCCATAAACACATACATAATCCAAGACTTGAGTTTTTAGAATTTCGTCCACAACAATTTCAAATGAAAGTCAGTTTTTGGCTTATTGGACGTTAATTTAATATCGAAATCAATGCCGATGTTTCGGTGTACTCCAGATGATGGTGTGGAGTACACCGAAACATCGGCATTGATTTCGATATTAAATTAACGTCCAATAAGCCAAAAACTGACTTTCATTTATAATCCAAGACGTAGATGTAGTCAATCAATTCAACACCGGCAGTGATCACAGGATGGTAAGATGCAAACTGCTCATAAACACAAAAATGGAAAGTAAAATAAAGATAAAACAAACGACGAAGAGAGGAAGTAGAGAAAAGATAGCAGAAAGAAAGGAAACATAAAATCAAAGGCTGGAAGAAAACTTTTCCAACAATCCAGGAAAAACAGAAAAGTCATCAGATGCTAACAATAGGAAAACAACAAAAATTATAAAAGAAACAGCAGAACAGATAATAGGCTAATCTGAGCAATAATAAAATCCTTGAGAAATGCCAGAGTGGATCGACATTATATACTCCTGGACAGAATTATCGCACCACCGCTTATGGTGCTTATGTGCAGTGGTGGTGCGATAAGTTTGTCCAGGAGTATATAAACCTTATTGAAAACATTAAGATTTGCCGACAATATTGTACTATTTTCACAAGACGAACAGGAATTGATAGATATGTTGGAAGAACTACAGGATGAGGCGGCAAAAGTAGGATTACACATGAACCACACAAAGGCCCAGTTTATTACAAATACACTAGATGCAGACGAAACAATACCGATCCATGACAGCAAAATAAAAAAGACAGAAACATACCTATACCTTGGCCAAGCTATAACACCGGGCAAACGAACAAGAAATGGAAATATCAGACTAGGATCAGCGGCTTACGGAAAATTAAAGTATCTACATCTTCAGCATGAATATCCCAATTACTTTAAAATCAAAAGTCTATAACAAGTTTATACTGTCTGTTGTCACGTATGGTTGCGAGACCTGGGTAATAACTGGAAAAATTAAGCATAAATTGGAAGTACATCAGAGAGCCATAGAAAGACGAATTTTAGGTGAGAGACCACAAAACAAACACATAGATAAGGGAATGTACCAAAATCTCGGACATAATAAAAAGAATTGGTTCCCTAAAATGGCAATGGGCAGGACACATGGCCAGACATACAGAAAACTGGAGCGGGTATATCACTAGATGGAGACCTTAGGAAGAGAGGAGAAGTGTTGGAAGACCCCAACAAAGATGGTACGACGAGATAAAGAAGGTCGCAGGCTTAAATTGCTACCGAGCTGCGTAAAACCGAAGACAATGGTCAAATTTGAAAGATGAATATCGTAAGAATAGAAAACAGCTAAAGATAAGATAAAGAGAAAGGCCGGTAGTTAGTAGTTTTAAGTTTAGGATTGGCTGTGATATGATTTAGATAGGTACTGATTATTGTGAAGAGTTGTAAAGAGTTAAGTTGTTTGAGTTAATTAGTAGAGTAATTAGTGTCAGAGTGTGTAGTAACGTGGAATAAACGAACCCAAGATTTTTGTCACGCAAGCTAGAGCCGTGACAATACTATAAATATGAACCCAAAAAATGATTGAACAATGAAGGAACTGACTAGGCTCAAAAATTTAAAGATCACCCCCCAAAAACCTTATAAAAATCACAAGCATTATTTTTAATTAAAAAATCTTGAATCCGTTCAATAATAACCGCCCTATGAAACATTTTAATAAAGATTCCTTTATCATCAATTTTCGGTCGGTTCTACTTACCGTTATTCGCATAGCGTTGGCTACTTCATGTAGAAAAAAAAGTAATCTTATTTGCTCAATTTGTACCTTTTTTTTGACTGCTTTTTCGATTTGTAAAACTGATGCAACGTGCAACATTGATGCAATACCTTTTTATATAAGATTGTAGAATTTGTGCTCCTTTTTATATTTTTGCTTTCCGATTTCGATCGAACACGCCATCCATGAGTAACGGAAACCAAATTAAACTGCTATACTAATCGAATTAGTGTTATTTACATTCCAAGCTGCGAAAGCGTACTTTTAGGTGTGAGGTGTATTCAAATAGCCGAGGCGAAGCGAAGCGCAGCCAAGGCTATTTGAATACCTCCGAGCACCTAAAAAGTCTTTTGCAGCGTATCAAACTCTTCATTCTTCCCCTTCAAAAATCGTGAATAGGCATACGAAAGTGAAACATGCTAGTAGCTAAAGTGAAACATGCTAGTAGCGAAAGTGAAAGTAACTACTAGCATGTTTCACTTCCGCTTTCGCTCGCCTATGCAAGATAAAAAAATCTACTTTCGTAGGGGGGAAAATGAAAAGTTTATTGGGGTGAAAATTCTCAGATGAGACCTCTTCGGAAAGTCGACAATATCCCAATGCGAAATCGTATGCAGACCTGACTGTCGTAGATACAACGCGTCCTAGTCTCATAGAACTATCCAGTTCCTGTTATATGTTTATATAAGTTTGATAAACCATATAGAAAGAGAAAAATAAATATAAAACTAAAAAGAAAAAAAAATAAACACACCCATATCCATCCATTCCTCCAGATTTTCTTGTAAAAGTTGGAAGAACAGTCTAGCAAAAAATCCACATTTCATCTTCAAGATTAACGTGGATTTTTTTCATGAAAAAAATAACAGCAGTAGTAGAAGAGGATGCATTTTTGTTTTGGCAACACTTGTCAGCGGGTTAATATTTAGAGGCAACACCGATTTATCAGGTTAGTAGATTACACACACAATCTTTGGAACTACTACGCCACACTTTAAGTTACTTTACACATCAAGAAATATACACCAATTGCTTACGTTTCCAATTTATTTTTAGTAAAACGTCCAAAAAAAAATGTCTAATCACAGCACTAAGATTTTTTTTTCAAATTTCACACGCGATTATTATGAACACATTTAGTTGGGGTCATACGTTTACAAATATGGGGTTTTCGTTTATTTATTTTTTAAATTGTCTTAGGATATTGATTTGGTCCCTTATTTATTGGTTACAGGGTCATAAGACTGGCAATAGTCATTCTGGAATTCAAGCAATCATGTATAATGTCCCTCTAAAAACACATTTGTGCAGATCTAAATTAACAATATTAGTTGGCACAACTCAATTTACGAGCAACTAATTAATATGGCTTGAAATTTGAGAGAGGGTTTTCCAAAGTAATTATTTCGTGTCGAGGTTTATAAATGTTTTTGAGTAATTCTATACCTCAGGGGGAGCATTATAGAACATATTATATTCAGCTACAAAAGGAACGAGCATAAAAATATAATTTGAGTTTAAACCTTGTTAAACAGGTTGAGTGCCATGGTGAATTAAATGAACTTCACCCTGAGCCCAAAAGCAAATAATAGTATTTTAAATTCATTTATTATACGATACATTGTTTAGACATCCAATGCAAGATATCTGTCAATTTGACAGCTGTAAGTGAATGTCCATTTTACTGGGCGTCGAGATATTTTAATAATCGTAACCATAATATCCCACCAGTCCAGTTAACTGGGGAGCTTTATTTGAAATTGATGCAACTTTGCGTAAACGCAAATATGACGCAAATGACTTCAGTTGCGATTGAAAAAGTGCATGTCAAATAAGCCGTGCACCAATTTTCAATCACGAATGACGTCATTTGCGTGTACACAAAGTTGCATCTATTTCATATAAAGCCCCCCTGGGCATCCAGTGACCAGTATCCAGTATACTGGACGTATTTACCAATTGTTACTAATAATTATTATAAATAACGAGAAGAAAGTTTATGAAAATATTGAAAACTCCAGTATATTCCCATAGACACTGAATATAATCTAGAAAAGACAAAATATAACGAAAACAAAGTTCCTGAAAACAATAAAAATGAAAGGATATTCCAATGAATACTGAACATATTCTAGAAATTACAAAATCATACAAAAACTGAATTTATAAACTTCTGTTGTGGCCCGCTTCATGGAAAACAAGTTATTGCCATATCCCGCATTTTTAAGAGCCAATTTAGATTCTATTTAGTAGCGTCAAGTTTACTGGACGCGGGCCCTGAGAAGAAACCCTTCTGTCCGGTATACTAGACGGTGGCACTCAACCTGTTAACAAGCTTAAGGGTTCTCAGTAAACTAATTATGCACATCAAAAGTTGTTCAGGTAAAACACGATGATTAACTAGAAGTACAACTTTTCGCTATTCAGTAACTACATTACTTGCTACCAACTTTTGTTTGGCCTTATACATCTAGTTGTTACAAAATTATAAATTAGAGTTTGAGGCAAAATATGGTATAAGATCAAAAAGCTTTCAGTCTCTCAAACAACACACATTTGCATGAAATTGAAAGGTTGTTTGGATTTGTGTCAGTGCGTGAATCAAAGAATTTCTAATTTAATTTGGCTAACGAAAATAAACTGATTCAGGCTTTGGATGAATTTGAAGTGAACTTTGGCTTGATTAGAATACTTTAATGCATAAGGTCGACGTTCCGCATTTATTTAAATTACACTATTTTTCTACAAAATATAGGTGAGTTAAAAAATATATAGATATTGTTTGTGAGAAACTAAGAAACTACTATTGTATATATCTTTGAATACATTTTCGGCATTTAGGTCGTGGAAATTTATTATCTAATTAATTATTTGTTAAGTAACTAATATACTTGAATTTCTATTTGTTCAAATTAATGTTTGTGGTCATCTCGTCGTGTTTAATACTAAAGTGGTGGTGCACGGTGGCTCAGACCGTATATCAGTTAAAGTTAAAGCGTTAACGTTAATTTGGACATGTCTACTCGTGAATTAACAAATGTGTGCATGTTTTTCTACTAGGATAAATATCTAATTTTCATATTAGACGTTTGCTAGATTACTAGTGTAGAATTATATGGCCATCTCCAATGATTCAGTATATTTTTAATAACAATTAATCATAGGCTAGCCCAGCATTTAATCTTTTATATAAATACGAGCAAGTCAATAATAAGTTAGTTCTTTAGTTCGCTTCACTAGGTTCACATGTTACGAAGTAAGTAGTAAAGTTTTTTAAAATGACAAGTTGCTTAATTTAAAGCATAACTGGCGCAGTCGGTAGATTCCTTTCGGGTCTAATCCTTTCCAGTATTTTTTCGGTTTTTCGGAAAATTGTATTGGTATACGCGAGTGTACTTCTCTATTTTAACAGTTAAGAAAGAAAGAAACAACAACAAAAGTAAAGTGTTATTGGCTCCTGGCAGACATCGCTGTATGGTTCGCCATAACGAGAGAAGCCAGCTTTTGTACTACTCTAAATGAAAAAATTAGAGACCGTTCTAAGAAAATCTTGGAAGAAATTTCTTATCCAAGAAATTCAAAAAGAGGAACAAAGCAACCACAATAATCAAATTAACCTTCAACAAGTGCGGAAGATCGCCTTTTAACCGACGTTTTTCCTAATTTTAATATTGCTAGTTTATATTCTAACATTAGTTAAGAAACACATGATACTGATGGTAATGATAATTTCAACTTCAACAATTTACCTAGTGATAATAATTTTAGCTTAATAAATAACGAAATGGCTGACGCTTTGAGATCAAGTGCTACTCTTTTAAAAACTTTTGATGGTACTCCATCACAGAAGCTTTTGTCAAACAAACTGAAAATTTTTATAATAGATATTTCAATAATGACATCTCACAAGAATATGTCAATCTTGCTATAAAATTTAAAATAACAGGATCTGCCGAAGATTTCCTCTCAACCAGATCAGATTTAACAACTTGGGATGAAATTAAACCCAGAAAAAATATGTCAATTGTAAGACATATTCAAATACCTTTTCAATCAACAGGAAAACCTCACAACTTCACGTTTCAGGAATTAACTCATGTAGATGAGAATAATTATGAGGACAACGCTGAAGTTGATTATTCAGATAATCAAATATTTGAATATGACAAAATTACTGACCAATCATCAACCACTGATGAAACTCTAGCTGAACAATTGGAAAATTTTCAATTAGAAGCTTCGGATTAATAAAGTAATCATGCTCAATCGATTCCCATATATCGATATTCCTAATTCCACTTTTAATATTCGACTACTCATAGACACAGTATCTCATGCATCCTTACTCAGACCTTCATTAGCCGAATCTCTATTTCCAGAATCAATTATGCGCTATAAAACTACCTTACAAACTTGTGCATGAAATAAAAAGACCACAAGTAAAGCAAATATCTCATCACTATTACCTTATGGCATGTCTGAACCCTTAGAGTTCATTCTCTACCTTTTTAATGAGTATTTTGATGGTATACTAAGTATAAAACATCATCGTAAATTAAATAGAAATATTGATTTAAAAAATAAACTATTAGTTAATGACTATCTACAAATTCCTTTTTAATACAGGGGTAATTTGAATCAATATATAGTTGAAATACCTCCTAAAACTATACAAAAGGTTACTTTTAAAACTAAGCTACCAAATAATACAACTTGGCTCAAACCTTATGTACATGACGAGTTTATTAAAATAGTACCAACATTAGTGAAAATTGTTGACAATACTTACACTGTAGATATTCTTAAATCACTCAGACAGATCATTTGTCCTAGATTGTGATATTGAAGAAAATTTACCATTGAACCGATCGAACTTAATAATTTTGAGATATTACCCTTTGAAAAACAAACAACGTCACATGCAAAACCTTCGCAAAAGAAAGACCCTGAAAAAGTCGATTTAAATTTTCTAATAAGACCTGAACACTCAAATGCTGAAGAACGTTTTCAACACTTCAAACTTATTCAAAAATTTAATAATATTTTGCATAAACCTAGAGATACCTTAACATTTTCAAATCAAGTTAGGCAGGTTATAAATGCAGCAGACGAAAATCCAATACATACCAAAAGCTATAGATACCCTCATGTTCATAAGGAAGAAGTAAAAAATCAAATAGAGGAAATGTTACAAGATAAAATTATACAACCTTCGAGTTCACCTTGGAGCTCACCTGTTTGGATTGTTCCAAAAAAAAGCAGGCGCATCAGGAAAGAAAAAAAAAATGGAGACTCGTTATAGATTATCACAGAATAAACCAGAAAACCATAGATGACAGATATCCATTACCTAATATAGCGGATATATATTAGATAATCTTGGAAGATCGCTGTATTTCACATCAGATTTAGCGAACGGATTCCACCATATCGAAATGGATCCCAAAAGCATACCCAAAACAGCGTTTAATGTAGAGCATGGACATTACGAATTCTTACGAATGCCCTTCGGATTAAAAAATGCTCCTTCAACCTTTCAAAGAGCTATAAAAAACGTATTGGAAGAATTACTTGGTAAAATATGTTTAGTCTATATGAACGAAATAAATATATACTCAACATCACTTGAACAATACCTTTATTCTTTACGACAAGTATTCGAACGACTTTTTCAATTCAATTTGAAAATTCAATTAGATAAGTGTGAATTTCTCCACAAAACTGTTGAATTCCTTGGACCTCAGATGGTAAAAAACCAAACAAAAAGAAAGTAGAAGCAATAAAAAAATTCAAATTCCAAAAACACCAAAGGGAATAAAATCTTTTCTCGGACTTGTAGAATACTACAGGAAATTCATTAAAAACTTTGCTAAAATTCCCAAACCTTTAACTCAATGTTTGAAGGAAAATGTTAAAATAATTCATGAAAAACAATTTATTGATGCACTTAATCTCTATAAGAATATTTTAATGAATGACCCAATATTAAAATATCCCGATTTTTCAAAACTTTTTGTCCTTACAACAGATGCTTCAAACTACGCAATAGGCGCAGGTCTTTCTCAAGGTTCTATTGGAACCGATCTACCTATAGCTTATGCAAGTAGAACCCTGAACCAAGCAGAATGTGACTATTTTACAATAGGAAAAGAACTTCTTGCAATTGTATTGGCGACAAAGTTTTTTAGACCCTACTAATTTGGTCTATCGTGACTGATCATAAACCTCTCCAATGGCTCTTTTTAGTAAAAGACCCAGGTTCAAAGTTAGTCCGATGGAGACTTAAACTCCAAGAATATGATTATACGACTCAATACAAAAAAGGAACAAAAATTCAAAAGCTGATGCTTTTTCGCGTCCACTCTCAGACACACTTCCTATTAGTGTAATTAAATCACCATCGTCATTATGTCAGCTATATGTGAAACTCATAGTGAAATCAGAAAAGAAGAAGAGAGATAAAGTCAAGCATTTCTCTGATACACAAGAAGACTTGTTTGATCCACCAGAAAAAAATTATTCCAAAGAAAGTTGAAATAGCTGAGAAAAGCTCAAAAATTGAAATAGTTTGAGACATTCAAATCAAACCTGATGGTAAGAAGGTAATTCTTGTAAATGAAAACGAATCGCCTAAACTAGGACCATCTAAAGAAAATAAATAGCCTAAAACAGGACCATCTAAAGAAAATAAGAATGAATCGCCAAAACCAGGAACATCCAATGAACATAAAGGATCGCCTAATCGAAATAAAAAATTATTAGAAAAAACTGGATCTGAAACGGAAACAGTCCATTCAGCTACTGAAAATCCTATTTTAGGAGCATCATAATAATATGTGAATAAAAGTGTGAATACTTACAAAAATCAAATAATTTTCAAATGGACTACTAAAGAAAAGCCGTAGGTATCTGTCAACGAAAAAATTGTTCGAAACAAAGAAAAGAACAATAATTTTCATCAATGAAAATCCAATTACGAGAGAAATCCAAGAACTATTCAGAGACTATTTAGCACCTGACTTATAGTCTACATTTTGTAAAGAATTAGAACATCTTGTTTTGAGGATATTTTAAGCAACTTTCAGAAATAACACATTTAAACTTGTGATTTCTAACACCCTTCTTGAAGATGTAACAGAACAACTCTTTGAAAGATATCACACAATAAAAACATGACATCGAGGTATAGTAGAAAACATCAAAAATAATAAACAGTTATATATTTTTTTTTGTGTGTGGATACACTCTACAAACACCATTAAGGTAATTACATGTAAAGGAATAAACATTCACAAATACAACCATGCACCTTGCCGGGACTCGAACCCGGGACCATCAGCATGCGAAGCAAATCACTATCCACTAAGTTGCCTGGCCAAGCCTTGAACGCGATGTAATTAACTTCATTTATTTACGACTAATGTCTAATGTGAGTATTATATTTGTGATTTTGGCAGTATAATGACATATGTTATTCCTCCAGGGATTAATGACGAGTAGCGGGATTAACAGAGCCGGATTTAGGGCCGTGGGGGCCCCTGGGCAGAACCCATGTGGGGGCCCTGCCACATACTATTCAACATTTAAAAAAAAAAAAAAATTCTTCTACTTTTATAAATAGTACAAATAATAAATTAAAGAACATTTATTGGTACGAATATAAATAATACAGAGTAGACTATCGAAACTAAGATGTGTGATAGTGTGACTAAAGTCCTGGCACTTTCCTAGATTTTTTTATTGAAAATTCATTGACTAGGTCAGACATATCTAGTTGCTTTAAGACATCGTGTTCAATGCTCATTATACAAAGATTATTCAAACGCTCTTGGCCCATCATAGATCGAAGTCGATTTTTGATTAACTTGAGCTTTGAAAACGATCTCTCCCCGCTGCAGTTGGTAAGCATCAGAACTAAATATATACGGAGTGTCACCTCAACATTTGGAAATGCATCATCTAATTTCTTTTCTTTAAGCAACCGGTACATTTTGAGTTCTTTGCTTATATTTGATGAGCCCATTTCCTCTTTAAACGCATCGAAAAATTCAACAAATTGTACAAGTTCAACCCCTAGGTTCTCATCTAAATCATTATTATATGTTCTGACAAGTTTTAGTGACTGAGCTTCAATTTCATTGGGAGTTAAATTTTCCAAATTATGCAGAAATCCAAAATCAGAATGAATGGCTTCATATGCGGAAAGCCTCTGACCTAAAGAGGTAGTGAATTGATCTATAATTGGAATGAAATTTTGAACTCTAAATTTCTCTGATGGTGTCAATTCAGCCTCTGGAGCATTTCCATAATCCAAAGGAGTTAGCCGAGCATTCCGTTGTCGCTTCCTATGTGTGGAATAGTCTTTGGTTCCGCTCATCTTCGCGCCGCTCGTCTCATAAATTTTGAAGTTATCGCGTCTTGATTTATAAACTCTTTGAGTGATCTAAGTGCTGCCATTCCTAAATTAAGGTCAATATTTGGATCTTGAAGAATATGACTTGTGCTGTTGGTTCTGTCCAAAATTTCATTCCAGAATGTTGCAAATATTCCAGTTTCCAGTAAACACATTCGGTTATACAAACCATTTGCATCGCTACGAGTTTTCAATTGTTGCTCACCGTCTTCCGAAATTTTGGACAATGTTTCTTTGATTTGATCGTAACCCTTCACTAGGGCCTTAGAAGCATCACTTCTAGATGACCATCGGGTAGTATTTACTCTTTTAGGCACAATAATATTTTTCCCACCGTCGGCGTTGGAGTTATTTGAAGATGCGGATTTTAAACATTCTGTTAATAAGTTGAATCTATATGTAGAGGAAGTAAAAAATACATAAAGTTCCTCTAGGAAGTCGAAAAATCCTATTGCAGCAGAGCAACACTCGGCTGCAGCTTTTGCAACTAAATTTAGCGAGTGGGCGGCACAAGGAATCCACAACGCCAATTTATTACGTTCTATAATTTTAGCCTGAACACCATTGTATTTTCCACTCATAACTGACGCGTTGTCATACGATTGTCCCCTGCAATTTTGTATGTCAATATCATGTTCGCGTAAGAAAAGCATCAGAGCGTTAAATATGTCTTCCGCTTTATGACCTTGATTTGGCAAAAATATGAGAAACCTTTCAATAGGAGCGAATCCTTCCATGTAACGAATTATCACAGTTAATTGATCGGTATGACTTTCGTCAGGTGTTGAGTCAAGAGAAACTGAATAATATTTGGATTTTTTGATCCGTGAAACTATTTCATTTAAAACGTTTTGTCCCATCAAATGTACAATTTCTTCACATATAGTTGATGAAAGATAGTTGGTGCGTCCGCTTCCAGGATTTGAATATTTTTTTATGTGCTGCTTCAAAAATTCATCATATTCAGCTAATAGCTCCAGTATTCCCAAATAGTTTCCATTTCTTGGTGATCCCAACAACTCGTTTTCCCCGCGAAGGGCTAAACCTCGTTCGCAAATGAACTTAATGACACTTATTAGTCTTTGAAGTACCATTTTCCAATAATTTTTAATTTCTTCGGCCTGCTTTGCTATTTCAGTATCAATACGGCCCAATTCTTTTGCACGACAGGCTACTGCTACAACAGCATTAAGGTGTGCTTTGGATGTTTCGTGATCCACTAGCCTACTACTTGCATGTTTCCAATCACAATACCCACTGTGGCTAAAATGAGTACGAACAGTATAGATAATAATTTACAAACGAAGCAATATACTCGTCCATTAGAAGGTGAAAAACATAACCATAAACGATGTATTATGTCACCATTGCGCCCTTTTCTTTTAAACATACTTGTCAAACACTGTCGAGTTCCTGTATCTCCTGGTAGTTTCTGTTTGAATGAACAGCGCTCAAGTATCTGTTCGTCGCAATTTTGTAGCTTAGATGTTCCTACTTTAATCCAGTATTCAATATTTGTCACGTTTTCGGGCCATAGACCAATATCGAACACGGTGGAATCTGATTCTGATGTTTTCTTTCCTTCTTTTCCTTCACTTTCTGTTGCATCGGATGTTAAAATTGATGTTTGAATGCTTTGACATAGTTCCTGATCTTCACATTCTACCATAATTTCATCGTCGTTATTATTTTGTTTTTCTTGACCTGGACATGAGGATATGTTACTAGCAGAAGACGCAGAAGTAGAAGTGGAAGTGGAAGTGGAAGTAGAAGCAGTTATAAGGAAATCAGTCATGCGTTGAGTTTTCGCAATGACTTCTGCACATCTTTTATTCTTCTCTTGAGCGAGTTTGCGTTTCTGAGCACCACTTTGATAATTTCGCTTTGACTTATGTCGATCAGTCTCCATATTCTGAAATTATAAGTTAGTAATAGTAGGTAATAGGTATGCGCGTAGTCGCAGCCGTAGTTTTAGTTAGTTGTTAACTTTATGTTTATAGCTATAATAGCTACGTTCGTTTCATGTTTGAGAGTAGAGTCACTGCGAGCGACGAGCGAATCGCACTTTTCAGCAAAGCGTGAGTACTCTTCAATTGAGATATATGGCTTTCGGAGCTTTTCTCCTTTTCGTTAAAGCCTCACCCACTACCTCGATGGCTGAGGCGGGCGAAAAACGAACGCAGCTATTGTTTGTTTACTTTACATTACAACATAAGTGCATCATAATAATTCGAATAAAACAGGACTATTTATAGTCTTTATTCGATTTGCCGGTATCGCCCATTGCAAGGAGTGGAGTCATTGTATTTGACCACTCCAGAGTAATTTAATTTCACTCTATTATTACTTATAAGTCTTATAGAAAAAAATAGCAACTTACTTGTAACAGTGGTAACACTGATAACAGTACGATATAAAATTTATTTACAAACACAACTACTAGATACAACAATTCACACTCAAAAACTTTAGTTTTGGCTTTCCTGCTTTAAAAATCGAGATAAATACTCTGGTCTAAGTGAGGCGCCTCTCAACTACCTACTAGATGGCAGCACGTCCGCCGCAGCCGTCAGGTTTTTTGCGACGATGTCACGTTTACACATTTTTGAATCTTGAAATTTTAAATGTGCGATGTTTTTGTGGGGGCCCTTCTTTTGTGGGGGCCCCGGGCAGCTGCCCAGCCTGCCCCCCTTAAATCCGGCCCTGGGGATTAATGGTCATTACTCCACAAAAGTGTCAGTGTCAAACGTGTAGTGCTTGTGGATTTGTATTGAAAATTATGAGACGGTTGAAATTTGTTCATTGAAAATCTCAAATGAATTAATTTGTCGTAAATAAAGTAGAGTATACTACTCGCAATAATGGCTATTATTCCCTCGGAATATTACTCCCTCGCCGCTAACGCGGCTCAGTTCGTAATAATCCTCGGGAATAATAGCTATCATTATTGACTCGTGGTATAATATACTATTATTTCCTAATGAACTATTATAACCATATGTACAGGGTGTCCCACGGTGGATGGCGTATTAGACGTTTATAGAAAACTAAAAAGCAGATCAATTTGAAAATTTAGCAACCGGGATAAACGACCATAATCTACACTTTAAAAATATTTTTGTTTATATGGTGTTGCCGCTTCTACTCTTAACCAGTGGCAACATCGCTATTTTAAATGGAACACCCTGTATGTGATTGCATATTTAGATTCTCCGTAAAATTCTGAGCAGATTTCATGTGATATACTCTATACCTATGTTTAACTGTTTTGGAAATCTTGACAGTTGAAAATTGACTTTTCGCAACTGTCACTAGTGCGGAAAAAACTTTTTTCCGCACTAGTGCGGAAAAGTGAAACTTTCTGTGTGCACTTTTCCGCACGCTCGTAGAAAAACAATTTTTTAGAAGGAATGTTATTTTCATGTTATATAGGGTGATTCATGAAGTAATGCAACAATAGACAAATTAGGGGTGTGTGCCTGGCCGGCAATATTTTTTTTTTTCTCCAAACGTCAGAAAAACGTCACTTTGTTAACCCCTGTCAAGATGTCAGAAATTTGATTTCTATTCTGCTAGGCAAATCCGGCGGGTTAACACCTGTCGAGGTGGTAGAATAGCTATTTATACAATAAGTTACGAAATGAGCGTCTTTTAGGCACGCGACGTGAAAATTGTCCAACGAGGCAAAGCCGAGTTGGACAACACGTCGAGTGACTAAAAGACATCGTTTCGTAACATATTGTATACAAGATTTTTTCTACTGGCATTTTATAATAAAAAAACACAATTTTATTTCATGTGAATAAGTCGATTACGCCCAAAATATTTGTTACCTGCTTTTGCTTAGCACCTGACACTTTTCATGCGATTTTTTTTTCAAGATTCGATATCAGTAATTTAAATCCCAGAAAGTAGGTAACAACACAAAGTTCTGTTTTGAGTAAACCAAACGTTCAATTCAGTAATTCCATTTTCAATATTCATAATAAATACAAAACAAAATTCAAATATGTGTTTAGTGTGTTTTTTATTTCTGAATAATGAATGACACTTTTAGGCACTAGTGCTTAAAAATTACTTTTACGCACTCAAAAGTCACTTTTACGCATTCAAAAGTCACTTTTACGCACTGAGTGCCTAAAAGTAACTTTCACGCACTCAGTGCTTAAAAGAATGTCGTTTCAAAACTAAAATGACAATCGAAAAGTTGCTTTTATGAAACGTCAGTAGAAAAATTTAATTTCTATGCTGCTTGGCAACCCCAGCGGCAGCAAAAGTACTTTTAGTGCCGCTGGAGCGGCAGTAGAAGTACTTTTAGTGCCGCTCGTACTTTTACTGCCGCTCAACCATTCACTTACCTCCGAGGTTACTCTATTCGTTCGGAGAAAAAATAGCGTGTTGCATACGGAGTAGAAGCACTTTTTTCTGCTTCAGCAGTATTGCAAGCCTCACTACGTTCGGTGCGCAAACCTACCGCTTCAGCACAAAAAAGTAAAGCTTCTACTCCTAATACAACAATATACTATTTCGCGATCCAGTATGGACCGTTGATAAACTGCTGTGAATATCTCCAGACGTTTTTGGCTGTTTTCTGGTAAATAGGCCAGGGCAGATAAATTTTTTCGTAACATAAAATTTAAGAGCAAACTATCGATGCAGTATTGTTAAGGATCATTTATAGATGCTAAAAACCAAAAATGCAACATCTAATTATTTTTAGGGGATTTTATAAACAATATTTAGTGCAAAAATAGGGCTTTTTTTTGTTTATTTCACTGTATTTCGAAAACTAATGATCGGATGGTTTTGCTACTATGGCAAAAGTTTCAGAGCATTGAACAAGCTTTAAAATGAGCCATCATACAACCCTGTAGGTCTTTTAGTCTTCGAGAAATGATTTTTTTCCCTCCAAAAAAGAGATTTTCGTAAAAAATTCCTGACTTTTTTAATTTTCATGCTAGACAATTAATTTTTTACACATACATAGTAGATGAGGCAGGCTTTATTGGGCCCGGTCCGGTGGGTCGTTTCGGCATAATACCCTTGTCAAGCAAAATTGGGATGTTTCTAAAGCAGTCTGTCGAATTGAGGATAATTTTTTTATATTTATTTTGAAAAGTCCACTGATAAGTCGAAATGCCAAACTATCGATCCTCTAACTCAGATTTTCCATTTAATTTTTTTATCGCAAGTAAAACGGCTCCAAACATCACTGAAAATGGAAAAAAAATGTAATTTGCGTGGGCGGGGGAAAGCTCGCTGTCACTCCGTTTGAATTCCCGTCAATTTTTTCCATTTTCAGTCATGTTTGATGCCGTTTTACTTGCGATAAAAAAATTAAATGGAAAATCTGAGATAGAGGATCGATAGTTTGGCATTTCGTCTTATCAGTGTACTTATCAAAATAAATATAAATAAATTATCCTCAATTCGACAGACTGCTTTAGAAACATCCCCATTTTGCTTGACAAGGGTATTATGCCGAAACTACCTTATTAATTGTCTAGCATGAAAATTAAAAAAGTTAGGAATTTTTTACGAAAATCTCTTTTTTGGGGGGAAAAAATCATTTCTCGAAGACTAAAAGACCTACAGGATTGTATGATAGTTCATTTTAAAGCTTGTTCAATGCTCTAAAACTATTGCCACAGTAGCAAAACCATCCGATCCTTAGTTTTCGAAATACAGTGAAATAAACAAAGAAAAAAACCTGTTTTTGCACTAAATCTTGTTTATAAAATCCCCTAAAAGTAATTAGATGTTGCATTTTTGGTTTTTAGCATCTATAAATGATCCTTAACAATATTGCATCGATAGTTTGCTGTTAAATTTTATGTTAAAATATGGCTGTTATTTCGTGTGTGTGCCTTGGCCTAAAAGGCCCTTGTGAGACAGATATACCACTGAATAAAAAATGGGACAAATTCTTGTTAACACAATAGGCTCCTTGCATCAATTTTTTTTATTGCTGATTTCGATAGTCCATGAAAAATAAGTGAACACGTGTTTTTTCTTTTTCTTCTTAGTCAAAAATTGACGGAGATACAACACTATGAAATCTGCCTATGGCGTCACTTATCTAATAAATTAGTGACGTTGCACATGCTCAGTATATCTATATATACAAAACTTAATATTTGAATAACTTCCGGAATAATCATATTTGGGCGTAATAAAAAAAAAGTAACGATTTTTTTTCGATTTCCTACAGTTATTTGCAATAAACAATAATCAATTTAATGTTCCATGCAAGTACCCTATTTTCAAAACGGTGCTGCGTGAAAACGGCTGAACCGGTATCGATCAGCATATCGGATTTTGAAAAAAAAAAGTATGGTAAGTGCTGTTTTCAAAGATATGCCAATTGAACTGTATGCTTTTGTTTTATTACACAATTGGTCAATTGAAACTTTGGATCAATATCTCGGTACAAGTTTCTCCGTTTTTGGATTAGTGCCCCCGAGTGCCATTTTGGTAGCCCCAATTAGAAACGCTGTTGCTTAGAAACGACCTGATAAAGGACCCTGCCCAAAGTATACGGAAATTGAGTTTATGTCAGAATTGGCTGAATTATTTTGTATATAATGTAGATCACGCCTTTCGAATTAAAAGTTAGCATTGCTCCAATCCTGAAAAATGACTCCACGTAGCACACCACTACGCTACAAGCTTACCTATTCGTGCTACATTGAACATCCTGACAATGTCCAAGGGTTTTACTTGGTACCTATTTATTATTTATTTATTTGATACAATAGTAATAATACATTTCAAAGTATTTAATAATGTCAGCTAGATACACGATGAATTTGAAATTTGTGTGTGTCTCTAACCAACATTAAAACGATTTTACAAAATCTATTTATCATTAAACAGGTACACTATCCTATACTATTTACAGATATGGAATAAAAATGCATATGCTATTAGTACATACTTAATTACAAATAGCAAAATCCTAAGAAAACCACACTATGTTTTTAGATATCGTTTCATAGTTAACTAAGATCCATTTTTTTAATGCGTTTCTGGTTTTTTTATTAAAATATTCATTCCCAAGGTTGATGGGCAGAAGATTTAATAGCCTTGGCCCAGTGAATAAAATACTTCTCTGTGTGAAAGAGAAGTGTTGCAGACTAGTTGTATATTTTTGATTTGTCACAGCTCTAGTTTGTACTACATGGTTAACTAGGTTTGTAAATATTTTAAATTTCAATGAAAATTGTATAACTCTGTTACAGTATAATTGCCTTATATTTAACATTCCGCTTTCCGAAAATATCAGTTTTGTGGGATATGTTTTTGATTTAAATAACATAATCTTTAAAATGTATTTTTGAGCAATATTTAAAGGTAGCAAGACTGACTCACCAGCTGATCCCCACGAGAGAATACCAAAATTCAAAATTGATTCTGCTAATGCTAAGTATACCATTTTTGTTAGTTCCAAAGATAGTATATTTCTAAGCTGCGCAAACTTATATACTAATTTCCTAACCTTTTTACTTATGTAATCTATATGCACATCCCATTTCATAAACCTATCAAAATATACTCCAAGGTACTTAATAGAATTACATGATTCAATTTTTAGGTTACATTGGCATGATACAGATAAGTCGCAGTCAGAATTATGTAGGTTTAGAAAATATCTATAGGGCACATTACGCTTGTCTATAGAAAACGGAATAAATTTAGTTTTATCTATATTCAATGTCAACTGGTTCGAATCTAACCAATGTTTTATTTTGTGAAGATCCAATTCCGCTTTTCTATAAGCCTCGTCCCATGAGCTACCAGAAATTAATATAGCAGTGTCGTCTGCAAAACAAACGATTTTACCCGAAACTTTCAAAGACAGTAGGCTATTTACGTATATTGAAAACAGAATTGGACCCAGCACAGTACCTTGAGGCACACCAATAGCAACTTCCTGAGGATCACTGTATACGTCATTTATTTTAACTTTTTGAACTCTGCCTTCTAGATATGATTTAAACAGGTTGTACACTAAACCTCTTATGCCAATGCTTTCGAGGCGCTTTAAAAGAACTGGGTGCGCAACCGTGTCAAAGGCTTTTCTAAGGTCTAAAAAGACAACGATTGGCTTACAACCATTATTTATAGTTTTTGTAATAAACTGATTAACCTCGTGTAATGCATTGTCCGTCCCAACTCCTGGTTTAAACCCAAACTGATACGGAGAAATGGTATCTTTTCTTTTAAAAAATTCCATAGTTTTTCTTTAATACATTTTTCTACAATTTTGCTAATTACACTGCACAGGGCTATTGGCCTATAGTTGTTTTTATCAGTCTTGTCGCCTGATTTATGAATAGGTATAATTATGGATTTTTTAAATATTTTTGGATAACAACCTGTACTGAATATGAAATTAATGAGATGTAGCAAAGGTTTGGTGAGGTAAGCATGATAGTTTTTTATTATTTTAGAAGTAATACCATCATCTCCGCAAGAATTTGTATTATTTAACGAGCTTATGACATTTATTAGTTCTGATTCACTAACTGGTCTCAAAAACATAGAATGATGACAAATAGTCTCATATTTTTGTTCGGTTGGTATAATTTGTTCTGCAAGTTTTGCGCCAATAGAGCTGAAAAAGGAGTTAAATTCATTGGCAATCTCTCCAGCGGCAGAGACAGCCTGGCCACTGTCGTTTTTAATGCACTTAACACTAGATAAATCACGGTACTCATTAGAGGCTTCCTGAATAGTATCCCATATTTTTTTAGGATTTTTATAATTTTCATGAATTTTTGTACGATAATAATTAAATTTTACATTTTTGATGATTTTGGACAGCCTATCTCTATACTCGGTATAGATTCCAATGGTGTTACGATTATTATTTGATCTTGCTACAGCTCTTTTTAGTTGGTTTCTATGACGTATACAGCTAACCAGCCCAGGAGTTATCCATGGCTTTAAACATCGGTTTTTATTGCTAATTTGTAATTTTTCCGTGCTTTGACTTACTAGAGATTTTAGTTTATTAATCAGTTTTTCAGCAATGACATCTGGATGACTTTCGTTTAGAAGATTATACCACGTTTCGTCCTTAAAGAAATTTAGCAGCCGCTGTTTATTTAATTTATCAAAGGTTTTTGTCGGTTTAGATTCATCCCTTGTAGCATTTACTTTTATACTTAAAATAATCGGCAAGTGATCTGTTATATCGCTATCTAGAACTGCGGCATTGCAATCATCAAGGCCCTTAACAAAAAAATGGTCTAGACAAGATTTATTTCTAGTAGGGACGTTAATAAACGGGAAATATCCTAGACTTGATAAACTATTTAAGAAATTTGCCACATTCTCCTTGCTTTTATCTAATATATTTATATTGGTATCGCCAGAAAAAATTTCGGTGGCGCATGGCATAAAGTATCTTTGGGTAAGCAACTGCACGAGAATGTCAGGATACATTTTTTCGTCTAGACAAGGAAGTCTATAGTGTGCTAAAATACCAATTTTATAATTGTTTTTACAAGCCTCTATTCTCAAAAATTTGTAGTTATTTATACATATTGTTTTATTTTGTAGTACAAGATTGCTTTTGACATAAATGATAGTACCATTACACCAATTAATAGTATGAAATTAATTTTCTCAAAAAGGAGTAATTTTTCAGGATTGGTGCAATGGTAACTTTTAATCAGAAATCCTTGATCTACATTATATATAAAATTCAGCCAATTCTGACATAAACACAATTTCCGTATACTTTGGGCAGGGTCCTTTGAAATATTTTCTCGATTTTGAAAGCTTATTTTATGAAAATTAATACGCTATTTTTCAAAATTCAAAATTCCGAATTATACAGGGGTTAGCGAGAAGGTAAAGTTAGGTTTGTCAAAAAATTAGAGAAATCCTGTAGATATTGCGCCAAGTGTTAAGTACCTACTTTGGGCAATAATCTCAAGACGATTACTTTTGTTTACGAATCATGCCCCCTGAATGCCTTTTTAGCAGCACAAAAGCTTCAAAAAGCTAGAAATTGTGAAAGAATTTCGAGAAGCGTTCTCGGAAAATTAATTTTTTCGATTATTACAGATCTAAAACATAGCCTTTTATAGAGGTTAGCAAAAAATTAAGAATGAATTTGTTGAACATTAGATAACGGCCAAACATTACCCTCTTATAGTAGCTGAGTGCAACGCCAAGTTAATTCATAATTTCAAAAACTGTGGTTGTTCACAATATCGTAAAAAAGCCGATAAGAACAATATTCTTCAAATGTTTGATTCTCGACTACAGCACTTTCAAGTTCTTTTTTATGTGTGCATTGGAAGCTTTTAACTTTATTCGGAGTAGTTTAAAAGAAAATTGTCCAAAACGCACGCGGCCGCCAAAAAGGCCTGACCTTAGAGCCTTATTGCCTGCTCCCAGGAACTTCAATGATCTGTCTTCAGGGCTTACGGAAGTATGGGATCAAATTGTGAAATTAAATGTTATGTTTTTTCCTATAGCCTCCATTTTAATTATTCCTATGCTGTGTGGATTAAATGAAATTAATCTTCACCTACACGACATTTGATTTCGGTAACTTCTGTATCTACAACGCTAAATTTTGAATCTGTAATAATCTAGAAAAAAGTCTTCAACATCTAAAAAGCTCGTGAAAATCCATTATTCCGTTTTCAAAACCCAACTTATTGAAATTATTGTGCTGGCAAAAAGGCATTCAGGGGCCTGGTTTACAAAACAGAAGTAATCATCTTGAGATATTGACCCAAAGTACCTAACACTTGGCACAATATCTACAGGATTTATCTGATTTCTGACAAACTTACCTTCACCTTCTCGCTAACCCCTGTATATTGGGAAATTTTGAATTTCGAAAAATAGCGTATTCATTAGCATGAAATAAGCTTTCAAAATCGAAAACATATTCCAAATTTATCAGGCCATTTCTAAGCAACAGCGGTTCTAATTGGGGGTACCAAAATGGCACTCGGGGCCACTAATCCAAAAACGGAGGAACTTGTACCGAGATATTGATCCAAAGTTTCAATTGACCAATTGTGTAACAAAACAAAAAGCATACAGTCCAATTGGCATATCTTTGAAGATAGCACTTACCATGATTTGCGGAATTTTAGGCTCGTGATTTTTTCAACCCCTGTATCATGTGATTGGGGACATCCCCAAGAAAAGCTATTGCAACATAAAAAATCTACAGAAAAGGAGCTTTCAAAATTTGATATGCTGATCGATACCGGTTCAGCCGTTTTCACGCAGCAGCGTTTTGAAAATTGTGTTAACAAGAATTTGACCCATTTTTTATTTAGTGGTATATCTACCTCAAAGGGGCCTTTACCAGAAAACTGTTAAAAACGTCTGGAGATATTGATAATAGTTTATCAACGGTCCATACTGGATCGCGAAAAAAAAATTATTTCGACCAGGCACACACCCCTAATTTATCTATTGTTGCATTACTTCATGAATCACCCTGTATAACATGAAAATAACATTCCTTCTAAAAAAATGTTTTTGCTGCGTAATCTGGACGAAAACAACTTTCGAACGCGGAATACCGCGTCCAGAAAAATTATTCCAAAAAAAAATGAGAACCAAAAAAAAAAAAATGGTAAATTCAACCTATGCGCCAATTATGCTGTGCAGTGGATTTGATAAAGGATAACGCACACCTAACATGGAATTTTTGGGCTCTATGGATTTTGCCCAAATTTTGATATATTGTAGAGGATTTAATTCTGAACAACTTTTAAATAGGACGAAATCTTATAGGTATTACAGCCTTTGAGATATGAGCGTTGAAAGATGAACTTTTTTGCGACTTTTTGTGTGGAGAGTATACGAGATACTGGTGCTACTGGTGTTTATCAGTCAAAACATTGACAGGTTCACAGATTTAACGTCACTTAAAAATTTATGTCAACATAGGTTAAGGCCGGGACGCATGGAGGTAAGTAACACCAATTTGGCTCACGTTCGCAAATTTGAATGTAACACTCGATATCGCAAAGGAGAGTTTCTTTATCGGGTGTTACTTACCCTAGACTCCTGGACAGATTTGCATTCACATAATGTTAAAAAGTAATGCCTTTATTAGATACATAGTATAGGTAGATATAATATTATTAGTTTTTTATATTTCAAACTTTCTGTATTTTATTTATTCGCTCGTTAATTTTTGCAGACCCTACTTTTTGTATTTCCTTTTGGTATCATGTACACATATAGGCCCAAGTAAGAGAAAGAAGATTGAAAAAATTCAGTACAATGTAATGGCTTTTCGAAAGTATCTATGTTCCTTGTTGACCTGGTATGAATGTCACCAAGCCTTACCAATAGTTCGGAGAGATATTCTGGGCAATTGTTCCAAATAATATCTTGTATCAAAACTGCGATATGTAAAAATCTTCTTTCCTTCATCTTGAGCATTTCACTGTTAGTAATGTAAAGAGTTAACATGTTCTCATCTATTTACGTTCAATATATATCGTACAATTATTCTGAATCTTTTGTAGTCTATATCTCTTATGTTCGTAAAAGAAAGCAGCCTGTATCTCAAAAACTAGTCAACAACAAAAAAAATTACAGCTCAAAAACAAAATTCCGATTTTTTTGAGCCCACCCTATATATTATTAAATTCCTTGTTATTTTACAAAAAAAAAAACAAATAAAAATAGGTCATATACAGTGTGTTATTTAAAAATGTGAAACCTGGCCTTCTTTTTGGATTTTTTGATGTTCCACAAGTATAAAAATAGTGAAAAAGATGTTCTCCTAAATTAAAATTAGTGTCTGAGGTTTTTCGAAAAATATTGACTCTTTTATAATTTTTATCTGCTAAATTACGAACGTACAGTATAATTTATATTAATATAACAATATTAATTATTATATTTTGCACTTATATAGGTACTCATGTTTTAAAATTTCAATGACCTAAAATGATTATCTACAAGATGGTAATAGTAAATAGGCTTATCTAATACCGAGGGTAAGTAACACTCAATAAAGCGCACATCCATACAACCACGGGTGATTTAAAAAATCGAACCGTTGTCGAACGGCCGAATGCTAAACAGGGTATTACTTACCTCCATGCGGCCGGGACCGCACTGAGGTCAATGTTGGCGCCAGTGCGGTCCCGGCCTTAGCCTATGTTGACATTTGTTAGTGACGTGAAATATGTCGACCTGTCAAAATTTTGACTGATAAACACCAGCAGGCCCTGCGATCTCTCATTGCCAGTAATAAATCACATAATAACTCTTTTCCGTTTTTCTAGATGTCGCTGACAACCACAGAATTGTCAAAATTGTAAAATACCAGCACATCAAGAACACGTCCGATGTCGATAACTGACATTTTTTGTTCGCCGGTCTTGCATTTCATCTTTCTTTGTGTTGTCAAGTGTTCTTAAGTGATTTCAAAGTTGTTTTGTGTGTTTCAAGAAGAACTTCAAACTTTATAGATTGGAAGATCTATTTTTATCTTTGTTGATAAGATAAATGACAGGTTCAATTAAACATCAATCAGAACTTTGAATAAATATGTTAAGGATACCCTTAACCATCGATAAAGAAACTGTCTTTTGATCTAATTAACAAATTATCAATTAATTTAAGCAAACATTAATGCCCCAAAGTCTAGAATAAACGAATTTGAACAGACCGACAGTAATGCGAACAGGGCGCGATCTATCATAAAAAGTCCTATGTAAAGGAGGTGTCTGTAGCGTCAATGCAAAACCAGTAAATAGTGATTTTCCGATATGGTAGATGGCGCTGGCTTGGCTCAATTTTGTTGACAACGAAATTTACACTGAAATTCCATTCTCGACAGTTTATATAGTATTTATCTCTGAACACCAGTTTTTCGTAGACTCTCCACACAAAAAGTCGCAAAGAAGTTCATCTTTCAACGCTCATATCTCAAAGACCGTATTACCTACAAGATTTCGTCCCATTTAAAGGTTGTTAAGAATTAAATCTTCTACAACATGTCAAAAAATGGGCAAAATCCATAGAGTCCAAAAATCCCATGTTAGGTGTGCGTTATCCATTGTTTTAGCAAATTTCCAAAAATCACCTTGTATTTGCGAAACTAATAGAAATTTGGCAACAACGCAAATATATTTTTATTATTCTTCAAAAATGTCATCTTTTTTTCTAATTTGAACGCCCTCGTAATTTTAATCGTTCTTGAGATAGCAATACTGTCCCTATGAAATAGTTGGGACCCTGTATATAAGCCTACCCCAACAGGTTCAAAACCTTTTGAGCACATTTATATAGATACTTACTCAGTATCTGGTCGAAAATATTTAACAATAATAGATAACTTCTCAAAATTTGGAACTGCGTATCCTATTAACAAAAACGCAATTGAGATTTGTCAAAACTTAATTAAATTCTTCTCACACCAGGGAACACCTAGTAAAATTACTACGGATAATGGTCCAGCATTTAAAAGTAATTTAGTCCAAGATCTTTGTAAAACTTACTAGATTGAGTTACATTTTGTTACAACTTATAATCCTAATTCGAATTCAACAATCGAAAGATTCCATTCAACATTAAAGGAAACCTTGGAGCTCTTAGGAATAAACATCGTTTCTTAACTATCCAAGAATTGATTGATATTGCTATATTGAATTATAATAATAGCATACATTCTTCTCATGATTATACACCATTCCAAATACTGAACGGTAATCTCAATTAACTATTAAATTTTGAGAAAAATTTGAATCAAATACAAACAGATTATGTTGTATACAAATTAGCAGAAACTTTCAAGCAACTCAATGAAACTATCTACTTAAAACTAAATGACAGACATCCCTGAAGCTACTACACTGTTATTAGCTATACCTCAAAAATTGATACAAAAACTGGAATCCAAGAATAAAATAAAAACATTTAAAGATCAAAGACACCCTAAGGATGTTAAAAGACGTTTTTAATTTCCAGAAAAATGAAGATCATCCTCGTGGGAATCATCTTTGTACTTCCAATGCTCAACGCGCACTACAAGATTGAAAAAATAATAAATCCATTATCGCCGATTTATCAAGGACCCAGTTATGTAATAACTAGTCACCATCATGTTTATTATCATAATTAACCTTACTAATATAAGGAATTGTTTAGAATTAACATAAAGAACACTTTTACAACAAAACTCTAGAAAAACTATATACACCCTTAAGTATATCATCTTTTACTCACACGAGTACATGACCTTCTTGACCAAACACAATCAATTGAATCATTTCTGAAATCATTATACGACACTTCTGAAACGAATCAAAAGAGGTTAGTAAATTTCATAGGAAAATTACATAAATATCTTCATGGCATCCTAGATGCTGACGATGGAGAACGTTACGATAATTATATCAGAACTCTGCGAAATAACCAAGAAACGTTACATCAAGATTTGTCATCCACACAGACAATCCTCAAACAATTAACAAAAGACATTGATACCCAGTTGACTACTGTCGAGACAAATCAACAGAAAATTATGAATCATATAAATGACCTCACGCGAATGACTCAATCAACGTCCACTAGTATGTAGTTTTTTATGTTACTAGATAACCTAGGAAACAATATACGCGACATCAATGAGATTCGCACAAATGCTCAAGTTGCAATTAATTTTGCTGAGATAAATATTATGCATCATAGCATTCTTGAATATCAAAAACTTCAAAAAATTATTTCAAAATTAAATTCAATTCAATATTATCAAGTCGCATATGCTGACGTGACAATAAAGAAAGACTTTCTCAATTTACGAGAAAACTGTCAAAAATAGAAGATCTATTTTGATGCCCAAGCAGGCTACTAAGTAAAAATGAGCCTTGTATCTTTGAAACTATAAATTCAACAAATCACTGATACCAGTGAAGTATCAAGAAACTAATACACAATTACCTGATAATTCTATTCTTATTATATCGAAAAGTAGAGAAAAAATTGATTTTCAATGTTCCAATCAGAATACGATAGAATCAGTTGATAAACCTTTACTGATTCTACGATTGGATTGTAAAGTTAGCATAAGGAATAAATATTACGATTCGCGAAAAGCTTATAAACACTAGTGTGTCGGTTACTTTATTTATTATAACTATTATTAATATCGCAGTGCTTCTTTTATATTATTATTGTAAAAATAAGAAATTTAATCTTAAAACAATGTAAAAGTGGACATAAAATTAAAACCCCTCGAAAATCAATCCCGATTTTCTCAGACTTAAGGAGGAAGGAATTATATGGCTATCTCCAATGATTCAGTATATTTGTAATAACAATTAGTCACGAGCATATCCATGTTGATTATCAGGAGATTGAGGAAGTTCATCACCAACTGAAAAGCCGTAAGCGAAAGGCCGATGAAAGTGAATATTACGATAAACTGGTACCTATAGACTTACGAAGTTTTGAATCCAAATAGGTATGCAGAAAATGATTATGCAAATACAAACACAATAGACAAATTCTTGGAGGAAATCGAAAGAAAAATATCACGTTAATGCTTCTAGAGACATATTGGTCTAAAAAGACATGAACTATAGAACAGGTAGAAAGCTAGATCAGAATTAGTCATTACACTTTGCAAATAGTCAGATCTGAAAATCCGAAATAGTTGCTTCCGCAAGAACATAATAAGTATGCCAACACCTGGACTAAATGTTTCCTGAATTAAGGATCAATCATCGATTACCTAACCAATAAACAAGAAACGAAGTTGAGAAATACAAGATATCAGAGCCCAACTAACAGATTGAAATGAGGAAGCATGGAAGTGAGTACTAAATTCTGAAGGCGAGAGTCGTCTTTTCTCATCAGAGACAGAGCCGGTTTCAGCAATACAAAGAAGACACCATAGGAGAAGAGATTGGCCAGTGAAAATATAATCTGAAAGTCGTATAGTACGACAGGGTAAATAACTTCTATCAAGAAAGATGGCACGGAAAACTTACAACATCGCCATGTAAGAAGCCGCAAATGAAGCAGCAGGTCGGATAGAACAAACCCCTGGAAAGAAGAGTGAAAAACGGACCATCAAAAGTGAACAGGATTACAAGAACGTATAAACAAAAGTTAGAAAAATGCTAGATGGTTATGGAAAAGAGAATGCAATACAATTAGCATACCCATAGAAGAAAACACGCTCTATGTTTTGCCAATGACGAAATAACAGTAGCTTAGAGCATACGACAAGAAAGCTCATCAAAGAATACAAAAAGTACGCCGTGGAAGTCATACTCAAGAAAACCGAGTGAATTTGTATTGGAAAAATAATACCGAGACAGCGAAGTCAATTCTGCTAATATAAGTATCTAGGTCTTAAAATATGGCACAATATAATAAAGGCTATAAAACAGAGGAATTGTGCAAGGAATAATATCCATCTAAAATGAAATACTCTGATATTAAAGCATATCGAAAAACAATAAAAAGTTGTTATACAACACGATTGTGGAAAGAATAATAACGTAGAGCTTGGATGTGTGGCAAATTAAGGACAAGACCGAAACATTTCTGTGCTACCGAAGTACTACTCTGGAATTAAAATGGGAAAAGGAACCAGGAAGACTTAGAAAAAGCTGGAAAGAACGCGTAGATAATGAAATTTGCAACAGAGGCGAGATGAAGTTTTATACGCAAATAGAGACGTGAAAGAGTTGTGAAACCGATTTATGAAGTATTATATATTTCTAGTCTTTCAACAATTTTCAAGCTTTTTCTAGATTTTTTTTTTTAATTGGTTCAAAAGTTTTTCTTCTGTCTTTTATCAGGTGTGACCTCTATTCCAATTGAAGGGAAGAATAAAAACGCAAAATAAACCTAAATACAAAAATTACCAGCAATAAACTTGTTCAATTAAAGTTTGATTGAGTGAATTTTCGTGCAGGCACTTAGCAAAATTTTGTCGGTTCAACGTATAAAATTTAATAAATAAACTTCCATGTTTAATAGATCGACCAACCGGAGTTAAATTTTAAACTATATTTGCATTCGGAGTTCGGTATTTATGCTAGAGTAGGTGCATATAATTTCTGATGTGCCTTCAAAATCGTTCTTTCTGAAAGTTAAACCACTCGATATTTTCCGCCTATTATCGCCGAACGGGATTATACGAATAAGGAATTATTGCACAATTTCTGGTTTCTGATGATTATAAGCCAAGGATCAAATTTATTCAGATTGAATAAGAGCAGACGTATTTGGTATAGCATTTTTCCTATTTTTTGCTTATTGGGGCGTCAGTTCGATTTCACGCCTGTTCCAATCCTGTCTACTTTTCCGACAGAACGCGTGCACGAAAATCCCTTTAGAAACGTTTCACAATTTCCGGGAATATTTTAAATTTACCCTGAAAAATCAAATTTTGATTCACGCGAAAATGTTTTGCATAATACGAAAGGAGGTTTTTGCAGGTACACTTTCAGGCCTAGAGGAATGGAGCTATAAAAATATCATGATGAAAAACTGAATTTTTCTACTGTGGAAATGGAAAAGCTGCTAGTAGCTAATTAGGCAGGCAAACAATTTCCCATCAGTTGTTAGAATCCAGCTAACATTTACTCAACAAGCTCTACACTGCTGATAATGAGTTGAAATAAAGCTTGTTTGCATCAAGTTTTTTGAATATAAAGTGTTGAAAGGATTGCTGCACTGCACTTGCTCTGTAGTGCGCTTTAGGGTTTCTCAGCCGGAAAGAAAATGCAATAATGTTCACCATAAATACATATGTATGTATATATAAGTTAATATGGATTTCTACCTCTTGGACGTTTTATTGAAAATCAAATCAATGTGAAATGTAACTCGAAAATATTGCCTTGGTAACATTACATACATTATGGAATATTTTGGAATCCTATCAAGAGGCTAACAATTTCATACGAAGGGAGCAACAATTATAACAGTACAATAGCAATCAGTTATCCTTCCCTACCGATTGACTTCTAAATGGAGCAATATTTTTAATAGAATGGGAAATATATAAGAAATGTTGATTTGTTGATTATTACTTGGTCAGATTAAAATGATCAGTATTAAAGGAAAAATATCCTGCTAAAGTTTCACGTATTCTTCAAGCACACATAACATTATTTGCCAGAATATTTATAGGTAGGTTGAAAAAAATGTCATGCATTTTATGCAATTTAGTTTTCTCATGGCAGGAGTAGGAGTTAGTTCTATCGTATGGTCTTGGAGAAAGGAACGAGAGGGGTGATCGACTCTTACAATTCTGCCAGGAGGAAAGCATGGAAGTGACAAATACATGGTATCAACTTCACCCTCGCCGACTCTATACCTGGAAGTCCCCAGCGAACTGTCCACACAATGTAGTGCGAAACCAAATGGATTTCATCCTGATCAATCAAAGATTCAGCTCAACCATCAAGAGAGCTGTCACATATCCTGGGGCAGATGCGCCTTCTGCCAATGTACTAAGTATTAGTGGCCGTCTTGAAAATCTCTCTGTCAAATCAAAGAAAGTCAACCACAGAGCGACGGGTGGCGTTAGAAAAATTGAGGGACCCAATAATAAAATCTGGGATGTGTAATGAGATAAGCACACAAACACAAACAATAACATCGAATATTGGAGAAGTGCCAACACAAGCCTGGACAAAGATAATGGACATTACAACAAACTCAATGCAAAATAGATTAGGACACAAGGCAAAGCACAAAAAACAAAAATGGATGACGGATGAGATTTTGTTGTTAATGGATGAACGTCGAAAGCACAAGAACAAAACAGACAGCAACATGTACAAGGATATTCAAAGACTCATAAGATCATGGATTAAAATAGCAAATAACGAATGGCTTAAACGTGAATGCTCAGAGATAGAGCAGCTGCAAAATCAACACGATGTCTTTACTCTACACAAAAAATCAGATAGACCTCGACAGCAAAAAAAAGAATAATGTTTGGAAAAAGTGTATTGAAGAACTTTTTGACAACGACAGACCCGCAGCTGGTATCAATAACTCTCTAACCGACCCATCGGTCACTAAGGACGAGATTGAAAGTGCCATACCTAATTCAAAAAATAACAAAGCGGCTGGCCCAGATGAAAGCCCTTCGGAAATACTTAAGCTCCTAGATGAAAGAGGCATCACAACACTACATAAATTGCTTCAGTGTGTTACGGGATTATTTTTCCCCCTCAAGTAAAAGTACCTCCATCTAGAAATGTATTACTAAGTTGTCATTTCACCTATACAGTTTTCATTTCACTATTTTTCAGTACCATCTAACAATAATTGTGGTTATTTATATAAACATTTCATATTATATATTATTACAGATTCCTACACTTGCTTTATAGTACCGATGGTTCTATTACAGATTTCCGTACTACATTCCTTTGTACCATTACAGTTTCCTCTATTTGCTAGCAGTACCAGTGTCCCCCAATAGATTCTGTAGAAATTCCTCAAGGTTTTTTTCTGGAAGAAAAAGGATTAAAAATCGTTTTTTTTTGTTGGTTAGAAAAGAGAGCAGCTTTCAAGAGCACGTTGAGAATTTCCTCTGAGCGTTTTTGCTGATCTAAAATCAAAAATAAGTTTGAGCCCTAACTCCCAATTGTGAGTTGCTAAGATTATAGCATCACATTGCCACTATAGGCAGATTTGGTTGTGAGTTTTAAAGAGTTAAAGTCCCAAATTCAGCCGTTTTTCTTCGTATGCTGTGTCTGTAAAAGGCCAAAGTGTTTTGGTAAGTTTTCATTTTCTGCAATTCTTCTTTTGGATAAGTTCTACAATGTTAAAGTTCTTTTAGAATACTTCTTTACTATATTTACTATTTGCTTACCATGTGTGAAAATCTTGTTCTCTTTTTTTTATGCCTTTTTCCTTTAGTCTCTCTTGACTTTCATTCTTCCCCTTATTGGAGGCCTTGTTTTCCTCCGATACACGAGTGCCGGTTGCCCATCAAATCCCAGTACTCCAGAGGTACCTATACTGAACCACTCCAGTCGGCCTTACTGCCCCCCTACTTGCTAGAACATCCCTAACCACCAAGAAGATTTGGGAAGGACCCTCAAACCAAACCTCAATCCACGTCAGGTAGATTCCGGGGTCGCTGTAAGATTTGCACACAGCAATTAATCAAGGAACTCCCTGAAGATCAGTTGGGTCACATGTGTGTGTGTTGTCCTGGGTCCTGAAATCATTTGGTTACACTCCAGCTGATTGGTAGTGAAGCTCTGGGGTCAAAAGAAATACTCACCCCGTAATTATTACCATCATAAATATTGTTCAGCATACCAAGGGTTTTTTTTAACAAGCAGAACAATATATAGCCAGATAGAGGCCTAAATTACCAGCGAGTCAAGCAAGCAAGATAAACAAAACCATACAATTTAATTTTCAGTGATTTTCTTTGATTTTCACTTTACAGCTAATTTTTAACATTTGGAATTTTCAGTTCTTTTCAGATTGCGGTGCGATCACGAGATTCTCTAATCCTAGGGGATTTCAGTTAAAGATGATCGCCTTTAAACCTTCCTTTCTTTGGTGTTGATTTGATTCTTCGTGTGCTATAGGCTGTTCCCTGTTTTGAAATATCTTTTGTTGAGAAACCGACTTACTGCAGTGTTGAAAACAGGTGGCGCCTTTATTTAGACCCACCCCACTCACCGGAATTTTGTGGGCTAGTCGGAGCATCCCTATAAGTCGGATTTCTTCTTTAGGCCAGCTTCAAGAGTCATATCCATCCCTTCACTCTTTTCTCTCTTCGCTACCATCTGTCGCTTTAAGACTAGTAACAAATTGGCGCCTAACGTGGGGCATAGTTGGTTTTTTTTTTTTTGTGTAACTTGCTTGTTTTTTTTGCAGATGGGTCGGGTTTTGGGTTTTGAGTGAGGCAAACAGCAAAACAAATATTGTATAATTTTTATTGATTTTATTTCGTTCCCTGTAAGTTAATTTTTTTTTTGTTTCTCTAACGTTATCATGGAAGTCAATCTATTGGGAACCGAGGAAATAAAGTATGAGCTGGCGATTCGTGGTTTGCCAACTGCGGGTACCTTTGCCCAAAAGCGTGCAACTTTGCGCGAGGCGATACGTTTTGAGCGTAATGGTCAGAGGGAAACTCCGTCTAATTCCTGCTTCGATACAGATAGCTATGTATTTGTCAAGGTAAACTAGTGACTTTGAAAAGGGTTAATTTTGATCGTGAAAATGGCGAAAGTGAATATAGGCGTATTTCATCTCTCCTGGTACATACCGAAGCACGTCTTATGAGGCTCTCCTGCGATGATCGCAAGGATTAGGCAGTGAAACAGGATTTGCTTGAATAGTGTGTGGATCTATTCGGCCGTCTGGTTACACTTCGTAACCAAGATATTGGAGTCCCTCAACCCAACCAAAGCCTCTTAGATATGGACACCCCCCATCGCCCGAACATAATATCAATCCTATCGCACAGGTCAACATTGTCGAGTCAGAGGATATTGCCACATCACACGATTTAATTTTTTTTGATGGCGATGGTCCTCTTTTATCTAGTACAACTCCACTCACGTCGACATCGATACCTCAAGTAGCACAAGAATCTACAAATGTCTCGAATCGACCCGCTTCTTCTAATCGACGCGCTCCTCCTCATCGACGAATTATCTCTGTACCTACCCGTGTAGACTTTGACAATCCTTCTTCAGTTTTTCTAGATCATCAGTTCCATCAAGACAATTCGATACATAGGACTCTTACTCATCCCACCTATGAGGTTCCTATCGTTAATGTTGATGAATTAGGTTCTCTTCAACAACTGCCGGCGAGGTTAGGCTTGAATTCTGGACATTGGGTTGGTTCTGATCGTTGCTGCGAATCTCGTAGAGCTCCACCTCTGCCTCCCGATTTGACTGAACATGTTCCCTCGTCATATCGACAATTTCTTCACGGACACCCAGAACCGGCACATGGTTTTTCTGCAGTTAACTATCCTCCTTCGTGGCACAGAATTGCTGCTCCTGATACTATCCCTCGATTCTCCAGGTCATCGAGACAAACAAACATTCTTCCAGTCTCTTCGCAGGAAAGACCATCTCAGGTTCGTTTTGATGATGAATATCCAAATTTTTCCAGGCAAGCTCACGTTAATTCGACTCGTCCCACTGAACCCTCGAGTTTCGCAAATTCTTCTGGTAATTTTGCAGATAAACTGAACAATTACCAATTTTCGCCGAGGAAACTTCGATCATTCTCCCACACCTCCGCCAACGAAGTATCAAAATGCGTCATCGTGGGGTATCAAATACGATGGTCGCACTAGTGAAACCGATTTTCTGGAACGAATTGAAGGGTTTCGCATATCCAAGAATGTAGCAATGGAGCATCTCTTGTGTTCTGCTCCGGAACTTTTAATTGGTGCCGCTCTGCTCTGGTTCCGAACTAGAGAAATCGTTTCTTGGGACGACTTGGTTCTTCAACTGAGAGACACTTTCCAGCCATACGATTACGAGTTTGGTCTGTGGGATGAGATTCATCGCCGCACCCAAGGTGCGCAGGAGCGAGTCATCAGTTTTGTCGTTGCAATGGAAGCACTTTTCCGTAAACTTTCAACTCCTCCATCCGAAGTTGCTCGACTTCAAGTTATCTGACGCAACCTTCTTCAACATATTCAGCGACGTCTGTCGACCGAGCGCCTTGAGTCCTTGCATGATTTCATACTTCCACCAACCACCTATCGAACTCTCTTGGAGCCAGCTCTGGCTTACCATAAACCTTCCCCTCAAGTCACCATAATTGATGAACCCAAGTGCCCCGACCACACTGAGTGTTCTGATCCTAACAAGGATAACCTCCTTGACTTGGCCGCGGTCACTACTTCCCCGCTTAAATGTTGGAATTGTCAAGAGCCTGACCATAATTTCAGACAGTGTCCTAAACCCCGTCATACATTTTGCTTCCGATGTCGCCAGAAGGATGTCATCACCCGGAATTGTCCGAAATGCTCAAAAAACTAGTTCAGAAGAAGACCGACTTAGACCCACAGTCTTCCTTTAATTCGGGTCGACAAGCACAAGATCATTCTTGATTTTATTCTTTCTCACGCCAAAGGGGATATTCGACCCTATTTAGAGGTCGTCATCTATGGAAAACGTATGTTGGCTCTTCTGGATAGCGGTTCTAATGGGTTGGAGTGTTCTCGAACCTTTTTGTAGGATGAATGCTCAAGCCCAATCTGAATGCATTGTCGCTAATGGTGACAGTTGTCAAGGAATCGGAACTGCGAATCTCCCCATTTAGTTACGTGACAAAGTGGTCTTGTTGGAAGTCCTTGTCATCGCTTCTCTTCCACATACCCTCATCTTGGGTGTAGATTTTTGGAAAATAATGCAGATCGTTCCTGATCTTTATGCTTCACAGTGGTCTTTTGGGAAAGATCCCAACGCTATTCCTCATGTCTGTGCCATTCAACCAAAAGAGTCCCTTTTGCCCGATCAACGACAAATTCTGGACGAACTGGTTAAGAGAGTTTTGACTTCAATGGGTGACCAGTTAGATTGCACTAATTTGGTGGAACTGGTAATAAAAACTGAAGCATCCCCCATCAAACAGCGGTATTATCCATTGTCTCCTGCACTCCAGAAAGAAGTTAACCTCGAATTGGAGCAAATGCTGGCTAACGGTATCATTGAGTCTTCTGACTCTCCGTGGTCTTCTCCAATCGTAATGATTCGCAAGAAGTCAGGAGGATGGAGATTCTGTATCGACTATCGAGCCTTGAATAAGGTAAACTCCTGATTTTCACCCCCTTCCCTATGTTAGTTCCATCTTGGACAAGCTTCGTGACGTCCGATTCTTGACTACTCTCGACATCAAGTCGGCCTATTGGCAAATTCCGATCTCCGAACAATCTCGACCTCTTACTGCTTTCACCGTTCCTTCCCGGGGTCTATTCCAATTCAAGCGAATGCCGTTTGGTCTGACAAACGCCCCTGCAGTGTGGCAGCGTTTGATCGACAGGGTCGTCGGAGTCGTCGGTGTTGATCTTGAACAATATGCTTTTGTGTATCTTGATGTGATCATCTGCACCTCAACTTTCGAAAAGCATATTGAGATATTGGAGCAAGTGATTGAGAGGCTGAAGCGAGCTGGCTTAACCTTGAACGCCGAAAAGTGCCAGTTCTGCAAACCCGAACTTAAGTATTTAGGTTATGTGGTAAACTCAAGTGGGTTGCGCGTCGACTCTGATAAAGTCGAAGCCATTATCAAGATCCCTCCTCCCGCAAATGTAACGGAAGTGCGGCGTATCGTGGGTATGGCCTCATGGTATCGCCGATTCGTGCCCAACTTTTATTCTGTTATTGCTCCCCTTACTGCACTTACTCGTAAAAAGGTAAAGTTTGTTTGGGATGCTAAGTGCGACGAGGCGTTTAGGTCGATTCAGGAGAATCTCATTAAAGCCCCAGTATTGTCTTGTCCAAATTTTGAGCTATCATTTGTTGTTCAGTGTGATGCCTCTGATTATGGTTTGGGTGCTGTCCTTTCGCAGAATCAAGAGGGAGATGAGCACGTCATATGCTATCTTAGTCGGTCTTTAACTAAAAACGAGAGACGGTATAGCACGACGGAGAAGGAGTGTCTAGCTGTTCTTTTTGCCATTGAGAAGCTTCGTCCATACATTTATGGTACATAGTTCTTCAATCCTAGGGGATTTCAGTTAAAGATTATCGCCTTTAAACCTTCCTTTCTTTGGTGTTGATTTGATTCTTTGTATGCTATAGGCTGTTTCCTGTTTTGAAATATCTTTCGTTCAGAAACCGACTTACTGCAGGGTTGAAAACAGGTGGCGCCTCTATTTAGATCCACCCCACTCACCGGAATTTTGTGGGCAAGTGGGAGCATCCCTATAAGTCGGATTTCTTCTTTAGGCCGCCTTCAAGAGTCATATCCATCCCTTCACTCTTTTCTCTCTTAGCTACCCCCTGTCGCTTTAAGACTCGTAACAAGTGCTTCTTTACGGTATGGAAGGTTGGACATTGAAGGTGACTGCAATTAACAAATTAGAGGCTTTCGAGATGTGGCTGTATCACAGAATCCTCAAGATACCTTGGACGGCTAAACTGACAAACGAAGAATTCCTAAGACGGGTCAACAAACCACGTGAACCATTTGAATTGATTGAAAAGAGAAAAACGGCATATTATCTGGGACATATAATGCGAAACACGAAATACCAATACCTATGAAAGAAAACTCGATTGAAAAAACTGCCTTTGTGACACCAAATGGTCATTTCGAGTTCCTGCGTATGGCTTTCGGATTAACAAATGCTCCAGCAGTTTTTCAGTGCTTGATACACAAGGTATTAGGTAATCACAAAAATAGTATTGCGTTTCCTTACATGGATGATATTATTATTCCGAGCAAGAGCATCAAAGAGGGATTAGAAAGACTTCGCTTAGTCCTACTAAAGTTAAGGGAACACAATCTTACAATAAAACTAAGCAAAAAGCTCATTTTTCAAGGAGACTGTCGACTGTCTCATATTTGGGACGCGAAATAAGTATTGCTGGAGTAAGCCCAGGAAAAAGAAAATTGAATCCCGTTATGGAAATGCCTGAACCAACCACGGTAAAATAAGTACGCCAATTCTTAGGACTCTCTGGATATTTTCGGAAATTTATTCAAAATTATGCATCCATTGTAGACCCACTGATAGCACTTGTTCGAAAAAATACTGGATGGAGCTGGAGAACACCACAAAAAGAAGCGTTTATTCAAGTTAAACGCCTTCTTACAAACAGTCCAATTTTGTCAATTTTTAATCCACTATGGCGGACTGAATTGCACACTGATGCGAGCTCTATTGGAGTTGGAGCAATATTATTGCAATTTGATGAAAACCAAAGACGTCATGTCGTATCTTATTTCAGTAAAATGATGACAAATGACCAACGTCATTATCATTCATACGAACTTGAAACGATGGCAGTTGTTCTGGCGCTCAGATACTTTCAGATTTACTTACTTGGAATTAACCTCAGATTAATCACAGTCTGCAATGCGCTGAAAACAACATTTTCTAAAAAGGATCTTCATCCCAGAATAGGAAGATGGTGGTTGGAAGTATTGGAGTTCACTTTCGATATTGAATATAGACCAGGTTCAAAAATGGCACATGTGGACGCCTTGAGCCGCAACCCAATTGATACACCTCTGTTAGAAATAAATCAAATAGATTTAACTGATTTAACTGAAGCCGACTGGATAGTAGCAGAAGATCCACAAACCAATCATATCAGAAGTATTTTAAATTCTGGAAATGTGAATAATGAAACAAGACAATATTTTGATAAATACAAACTAAAAAACAATAAACTGTATAGAAAGCTGGATAATAAAAAAATAGCATGGGTGGTTCCACAAATGACAAAAATGCAAATATGCAGACTTTGTCATGATAATGCAGGACATATGGGCAATGAGAAGATACTGAAACGTATCCAGGAAAATTACTGGTTTGCGAAAATGAGGAGATTTGTCACTAAATATGTCAAAGCTTGTTTGAATTGTGCCTACTACAAGAAATCAGATCAAATTAAACAGGGAAAACTACATCCAATCAATAAAGTCGCAGTACCATTTCACACGCTGCACATTGACCATGTTGGACCCTTTGTGACAAGTAGGAAAAGAAATAAATTTCTTTTAGTAATTGTCGACGCATTTACGAAGTTTTGTGTTTTGGAACCAGTGCACGATCAAAAAACCAAACACGTTACAAAGGCATTAATGAATCTCGTACATTTATTTGGCGTACCCACCAGAATAATAAGCGACAGAGGATCTGCCTTCACTTCAAAGTCGTTTAACATATTCTGTCGCACTTACGGTATCAAACATATACTCAATGCAGTAGCTACTCCACGAGGAAACGGCCAATGTGAACGATACAACAAGACCATTGTTAATGCGCTAGCTACATCAGCAGTTGAGAAAGAACCTGAAAAATGGGATCGTTTTGTGAAGCAAATCCAATCTTCCCTGAATACGTCATTCAGCAAAGCTATCAACGCAACCCCAATGGAAGCCTTAATAGGATGTAACTCCAAAAACATATCCGAAGCATGGATAATAAACGATATCCAACATGAAATCAAAAGACTTGATTTAAGTTTATTACGCGACCAAATATCCAAACACATAACGGAAGACCAAAAGAAACAGAAGATACAGTATGACAAAAGAAGAAAAGAAGCTACGAAATACAACGAGGGTGACCTAGTTCTAGTACGTATCACAAGCGAAGCCGCGACTGGATCCAGTAGAAAGCTACTTCCCACATTCAAAGGTCCATTTCGAGTTAGCAGAGTACTTATAAACGATCGTTACGAAGTCGAAGACCTTCGAGAAACTGCCAAACGAAAACAACGAACGGTGGTCGCTCCAGACCATATGAAAAATTGGATTACGTTCCAAAACGAAAATATGTGAGTACGAATACGCATATTAACGATTTTATTTTTAGGTCAACGGACTTCTAAAGACCAAAGGGTCTGAAGAGATCGACGGATCTCCAGGAATCGACGGATCCCTGTTCCAAAAATAAATTATAATTGAAAATCAACGGATTTTCAAAGACCATCGGGTCCAATGAGATCGACGGATCCCTGTTCCAAAAACAAACTATAATTGAAAATCAACAGATTTTCAAAGACCAACGGGTCAAAAGAGATCGACCGATCTCCAGGGATCGACGGATCTCTGTGTCACATAAACAAATTATAATTGAAGATCAACGGATCTTCAAAGACCAACGGGTCTCCAGAAATCAACAAATTTCTTTCTCTACTACAACATTATCCCGGGAGATCAATTGATTTCCATAAGAATGAGGGATAATCTATAATCAGTTTAATTTGTTGTAGATCCACGACACCTGAGGACAGGCCGTAAACTTGAAAATTGAATTTTTGGGGTCGACTCCATTTAATTTCAATTTTGTTTCATGTCTTTTTTTTTCAATGTACCTACCTAAATCTGTTTATGAAATAGGAACTTAACTAGCATAGCAAAAACAGTAATCCATGTTTGAAATCCTCAACTAAATAAAATACCGGTTTTACGTTGATTTGAACTGAACACATTCTCTCACAAGTACAAGTACTGAGTAATAAAACGCTATTGGTAAAAGCCCATTTTTTTAAGTTCCATAATAAAATTGCCTGCAGCCAAAAGGCGTCAGCACACAGTGTAATCGAGGGTTTTCCCTCTCTGTATAAGGAGAATTTAAATTTATATTTGCTTTATTACGCTACGAGCTCTTTTGGAAATAAAGTTAATCGTTATTTGTGTTGTCTGATAAGATTTATGCAAGGGGAGGTTTTTCATTCAAACACATTATTCCCGTTAATGGTCGCTATCGATTGAATTGTGTTTTATTTTTCCAAAAACACCATATTACAATTTTTCATATCAGAAAATTATCAGTTAGTGCAAGTCTAAATTTGTTTGCTTTAGTTTTCCAGATAAGATAGATTATGGGAAATTGTGTTTTTACAATTTTTGTTTATATGTAGGTATCTAAGGTAGTTAGGTATATTTACATATACTTATTTTTCAGAAAGTAATCAAAATAACATTAATCAAGGCAGCAGCGACCATTCTCTCTTAAGTAATCAGAATAAGGTTTTTCAGTGAATGAAATACCCCCAATGAACCTATCAAATGTTGTTATATACGACTTGTAGACATGGCCGCCATTTAGCCTAGTGTACAATACACGAAAGAAAGAAATTTGGAAATTAATTTCTCTGATATACCAGGCTCAAGTCTCACTCAAAATATGAGTAAGGAAGAGAGGTAGAAGTAAACAGCAAATGAGGTGAACCAATGACGGTGGTGGCAACTGGCAACCCTGGTCTCTAGAGAGACTCTACTACTCTAAGATACCCGTCTTTCAACTTCCTTCATATTTTAGACAGGTATCTTAGAGGAAGTCAACCGATTCCGAAGCGAGAGACTCCGGAATAACAGCTTAGGTCCTTCAAGATTTGGGTTGAGGCATCGGGCTAACCCTAGAGGACGTTATTGTAAAGGAAACGACGATAGGTGCGGATAAGCTCCAATTTGGGGGTATACATTTCCGCCCAAGCATGCTGGTGATTGATTGCCTTACCAAGGAAACAGTGGAGTGGCTAATAGGCCACGTCCCCAAGTTGGAAGCCTGGCAGGGAGGAGAGCTGATGGTGTGCCTGGGAGACGATATCCCAAAAGCGCACACCATCACAGTCTTCTTCCCAAGAAGCAAACGGCAAGACCCCCAAAAAATCTTCAGCTTAGTGAAAACACAGAATGAGGGGCTTAGCACTTAGCTGTGGAAGATATTAAGCAGCAAGAAAGAAGGAAACGACCAGCTATTAAATATCGGCATAGACGATGGATCCTGTGAAACCATCAAAAAGATCAGTCACAGCATCTGCTACAGATTCGGGAAAATCCCTGTACCTAGCCTAAAGAAGAAAAAATAAAAAGATGAAACAGGCGAGAACCCAAAGGGGCCCACCTCCTCAGGGTCCAAACCCGAGACTCCTTCAGAAGAAGAAGGAAGAAAAGAAGAAAGGGAAAATACTCTCACTCCGGTAGAGGAAATTCCCAGCGAGGAAGAAAATATGCTTCTGGGCGAATAGGAGGCCAACACTCCACTACACCAGAAGAGAGAAAAATAACAGGTAAGTTGATGGTGTCCATGAATCGCTTAAGTTTACTATGGAAGTCGAGAGAGATGGAAGAATATGCTTTTTGGATACCGAACTCCACCATCTTCCAGATGGATCAATTGCTACAAATTAGCATATACCAAACCAACTAGCTCAGGGAGAATTCTAAATTTCCATTCTAACCAACAATGAAAATATAGGGAACGTGAAAACAATTTTAAAAAACAACAATTATCCCTTAAATTTTATCAACAGGGCCATAAATAAATTCAATAATAATCCACAAACAACAAAAACAAAAACAAGATATTTCAAATTGCCATTTATAGATGGCCTTTCTCAACAAATAAATCAATGCCTAAGAAATACAGATTCAATATTAGCCTTTTATAATGTCAAATCCACCAACTCATTATATTCAAAATTAAAAGACTCTACACCTCAAGAAAAACAGTCAAATTTAATTTGCAAAATTCCTTGTGAATGCCAAAAATGTTCTGTTGGTCAAACAAAACAGTACATTAAAAATAGGCTGCAACAGCACAAAAATGATTGCAGAAATGACAGGAGATCTGACTCAGAAATATTTTTGTTTATGCGATGTTGCCGCTTCTACTCTAAACCAGTGGCAACAGCGCTATTTTAAATAGAACACCCTGTATGTGATTACATATTTTGATTCTACGTAAAATTCTGAGCAGATTTCATGCGATATACCCTATCCCTAAGTTCAACTGTTTTGGAATTATTGACAGTTGAAAATTGACTTTCTGCAACTTTGACAGGCTGTAAAACCTGAACGGTTAATTTTAGAGAAAACCCGATTTAACATTCCTATCTTAGATTTTCATGAACTATCATTTGAAACCAACTTTGAATTTAACCAGATTAAATTTAATTGGAATTTTTAATTATGGATTAAATTTGAAGTTGGTATCAAATGATAGTTTATAAAAATCTAAGATAGGAATGTAGAATCGGTTTTTCTCTAAAATTAACCGTTCAGGTTTTACAGCCTGTCAAAGTTGCAAAAAGTCAATTTTCAAGTGTCAATATTTCCAAAACAGTTGAACTTAGGTATAGGCAATGAACTATAGTCAAAAACTGGAATGCGCACACATTGCCATATTTGCCAAAAAAAATGTAGCCATGAAAGACAGATGCCACAAAGGGGAATGTTGTTTTTTTCTGTTGCTCGCTGACATATGACGTTTTGGAAAGTTTTGTCATATTTACCTTCACAGGTTTCATCAATTGGAATACGTGTTGGAAGCAATTTCCGCCATTTAACATAATGAGTGCGACAAAAACAGGTATCCCCTCCGCAGCAGCAGCACTAGGCTTCACGTTCGTCAATATGTGTTCGCATTCCAGTTTTTGGTTATAGTTCATTGGGTATAGGTTATATCACATGAAATCTACTCAGAATTTTACGTGTGTAGATTATGGTCGTTTATCCCGGTTGCCAAATTTTCGAAATGATCCGCTTTTCAGTTCTCCTTAAACGTCTAATACGTCATCCCTCGTGGGACACCCTGTATATAGTACCTAATATTTTAAATGTATACAGGGTGTCCCAGAATATGTGGGCAATCTCTCGGATTCAGATAGAACACAAAAAAATAACATGACAACTTTCTATAAAAAAAAATTCCTACGGCCCCCCCTACAAAGTTACGTGCCCCTAAAGGACGCCTCTGAAAATCGGTTTTTTGTTGATAACTTTCAAAATACTCCGTGTAATTTTTTTTCTTTAAATATGATGGATACTAGATAAGACCACTTAAAATGGACCCTCTCAAACACACTTGATCAATCTAGTTTGCCAGGGACGGACTAGCTTTAACGTAATAATGACACTGAGGAAATATTAGTAAAAAGGATTAATTTTCACTGTCGCGAAATAAGGGCTAAAATTGAAGCATTATCGAGAGTGGAACAATCTTTCATTAAAATAGGTATGGAATGCATAAAATTAGAAGGATTTCATGTTGAGTCGACATAAAAAATTATTTAATAAAAACCATTAATAGACAAAAACAGATTTTGCTCGAAAGCAGCTCATTTTTTCGACATCGAATAAGAGTACCTTTTTTCTAGTTCAAGGTTGAAACTATCTAAAAATATTGTTGCTATGTCTATATCATACAGGGTGTAAAAAAAATTAGCATTATTGTGTTAAGTCCGTCCCTGGCAAACTAGATTGGCCAAGTGTGTTTGAAAGGGTCCATTTGAAGGGGTCTTATCTAGTATCAATCATATTAAAAAAAAATATATTACACGAAGTATTTTGAAAGTTATCAACAAAAAACCGATTTTCAGAGGCGTCCTTTAGGGGCACGTAACTTTGTAGGGCGGGCCGTACGAATTTTTTTTTTATAGGATGTTGTCATGTTATTTTTTTGCGTTCTATCTAAATCCGAGAGATTGCCCACATATTCTGGGACACCCTGTATACAGGGTTATAGTACCTAATATTTTAAATGTGTAAAAAAATCAAAAAAAGCGTTAAATATGTTCCTTATATAATAATACTCATAGTTCCTAGTCTTTATGTGATTTTATAATACCAATGTTCCCTAATCTTCCATGGGATCTGTAAAAATCCTAATGTTTGTATTTTTAACTTTATTTTAATTTTATTTACCTTGAATTTCATTATTTTAACTGCTCTTTGTTCTAAATTTTAGACTTGTACTACTTTATGTTTTTTTTTTTTTTTATTTTAATCATAATTTCACGGCAAATCTAGTTGACAGAAAAATTACATTCTAAAACAAAAATGTAGGACGAATTTTAGTAATCTTTTAATTTTCAACAATACCATATGTGAAAGATCACTTTTATCAATTTGAATTACCTATTATCCACAAATTATAAAATCTTTCAGTGAACATAATGTGAACAAAATGGTACCTACTAATGGTAGGCAACACATAATATGAAATATGCTGTCAATTTATTTTTGTTTGCCGCCAAATCTAACTGAAAACAAAATAGAAAACTAGTATAATTATAGAAATATCAAAATTAATGAGAAAAATAAATAAATGTGCCGTTTTTCACAAGTTAATGTTTTGGTTGCACATGAACCTAGTTTGCTAGAATGTTGATGAAGACATCTCAAGGATAAACCTTCAAGTCTAAGTAAGGAAAACAGAACACCTTGGATATAGAAGGGGCAGATCAAAGGTCTATCAAGTAAAGGGGCAAAACTAATCTGGGAGAGTCGGTGTAATGATCCTAGAGCATGCATTCTCCCAAAAGAGAACATTAATCCTTTATGTCTTCCAGAATTTACGTCGCGGGACTTGGTCACTGTTTGAGTAAAACTCATCACCGACCAACCCCATCGCGACCTAGTACTGGTATCAGGAGGTACTTCGCTGGAGAAGGGCAAGCACCACCAGAAGAAGTACAAAGACTAGTCGAGTACTGCAACAGGAACAAACTACCGTTCCTAATTGGCTGTGACGCCAACGCCCACAACACCATCCGGGGAAGTACCGACACAAATCTAAGAGCTGAGCAACTGTTAGAATTTATCTTTCAAATAAACCTAAATATACTAAATGTAGAAAATATACCAACATTTGTTAGCAGAGTCAGACAGGAGGTGTTAGACATAACACTTTGTAGTCCAAATATTGACCAAATGATCAGGAATTGGAGAGTTCCCAATAAACCCTCTCTTTCTGATCATAGAATCATAATGTTTGACGTAAAAGGAGTGCAGGAATGCACCACTTCGTATAGAGACCCCAGAAATACAAACTGGGAAAAATACACAACCAAACTGCAATGCAACCTCGAACAAAATCATTCTAGCTGCAAGAATAGACGTGAAGTAGGAGAAACCTTTCAGATCCTTAACGGAGCAATCATGAAGGCATACGAATCCAGCTGTGCCATGAAAGAAAAAGTAAAGAAAATGGTTGCCCATGGTAGAACAGTCACCTGTCACGACTTAGATCCGAGGTTCGTTGGCTTCTCAACAAAGCCAAACGAGACGGAGAATAGCAGGGCTACACCGAAAGGTTGACAGTACAACAAAGAAATAGGCCAAGCGAAAAAACTTCAGAGACATCTGTGAATCTATCACAGAAACACCATCAGCAGCCAGATTTTACAAAATCCTGGCGAAAGGCAGGGCGCAAGGACTATTGACACTTAAGACGCCAGACGGTAGTTACACAAAAAATTAAGAGCAACGAGCTGCTCTACTATTGAAAACTCACTTTCCAGGAAGCACACCCAATGATACTGAAGAAAACAAAGGGCGGCCCAGGAAAACCAGGCAAGAAAACCGGGAGGTTACCAAGAACCTTTGCACTTCTCAGCGGCTTACTTGGGCGATCGACTCGTTCCATCCGTTCAAGTCTCTCTCTAGAAATGACGACATCTTTCCAGCCCTGCTGCAAAAAGAGAAAAATTAAATCATGCCGTATCTAATCAAACTCATCAAATACAGCTTAGCGACCGACCGGGCACATACCCAGTCAATGGAAAAGAGCTAAAGTAACTTTCATCCCAAAGGCAGGGAAAAGAGACACCACTCATCCGAAGTCGTTCAGACCTATATGCCCCATGTCGTTTTTGCTTAAAACAGCCGAGAAAGTTGTAAATAACTACATCAGAATAAGTGTTTTAGAAAAGACGCCACTACATCCCTAGGCAGCATGCTTAATGAGTCAATAAAGAATGCGCTCGTCCAAAAAGGAGTGGACAAAACCACCTCCACCTAGATGTGCGAAACGCTAGCCACCAGAACTGCAGAAACTGACGTGGGTGAACATACCATACAGGCAGTGTTGCCAACCGCTGAGTAATTACCCAATTTTTGGGTATTTTTTTCCTCAAGATCCTTATTGGAGTAATTGGGTAAAAAAACAGTTTTAAGGTCATATTTGGGTAATTTGATATGATATAACATTAATCATTAAACTTCGGCATTCGTCCATGCTATGACGTCATGCGTTTTACACGTTGAACTCAACCAACCAACCTAAATAATATGATGAACGGCCCAACGAACTCTGACTAAGGGTGGGTATCATAAAACTATTTTGACAAAATAACTAAAAGTTAACTTCTGGAATGACGTTACTTATCATGTAATTCCAGAAGTTAACTTTTAGTTGACTGTCAAAGAAGTTTTATGTTACCCACCCTAAGGGTGGGTATTATAAAACTATTTTGACAGTTAACTTGGAAGTTAACTTCTGGAATGACGTTACTTTCCATAGTAATTCCACAAGTTAACTTTTTGCTATCTGCCAATATAGTTTTATAATACCCGCTCTAAATGAACAAAAGTGACGAACGCACCCAAGGCTTTGGTCCAACCATTGGTCCCAACGTTGGACGTTGGATCCAACGTTGGGTACAGTGTTTTGCACTCTACCATTTGGCTAATGTGTCCGATGAGCATACAGCTACATGATGCCACAAATCGCTGTGCCCAACGTTCAACGTTGGAAGGCATATATTGGACACATCGTGTGGCACCGGCTTTATCCATGTTTTTCGGCGTGTCCCATGCACTCATTATTTTTTTAAGGCTTGAAATAAACGTTTTTCGGCGGGAACTCAAAAAAAAAAAATTGTTTTTGAAGGCTTAAAATACACGTTTTTGGGCGTTGCACCCGAAAAAATTTTCGCCTCTATACGTATTTCTCATATGGGTATTTTGGGTATTTTTATTTTGCAAATTGAGTATTTCAATTCCAAAAGGTTGGCAACACTGCATACAGGTCACCACCGCTAGAGCATGTCTGCAGGGAGGGGTACTTTCACATTGATGTAGAGTCTAGTGGTTGACGACCTCCTAAATTTATTGACCGATCTGGGCTTCACCTACGTTGGATACGCCGATGATATTGTCATCATGACCAGAGGCAAATACGAAGGACAGTGGGGGCTGAATCTAAACTCAGCAAAAACCACACTGGTAACATTTACAAAAAAAAAAAAAAAACTAAACTCCCAAACCTCAGAAACATTCGAAGTAGACTTAATTGGAAAAAAGAAGTTAAATTCCTAGGAATAACCCTAGATTCTAAACTTCTCTGGAACCAACATGTAGAGAACACAAAAAACAAAGCAATCTCGGCACTCATGGTCTGCAAAAACATTGCAGGTGAAACATGGGGTAGTAACCCATCAATCCTGAGATGGATGTATACCATGATAGTGAGACCTATCATCGCGTACGGAGCGGTAGCCTGGTATAGCCGAACCCAGTTAGTAACAGCTAGGAAAACCCTAGGAGAAGTGCAAAGATATCATCATGCCCAACCACGGCACTGGAAGTTATTCTAGGCCTCACACCACTCCACATAATAGTGAAGCGGGTTGTTAGTGGATCATGTCAAAGGAAAACGCACCTTGGCAGAACTTTTCCGCACCTCATGGATCTACCAAAAGATGTGATTGCTGATAAATTCAGTATCGAGAAAAAAAATTTCATCGAACTAAGTACAAAAAACAGACGGTTCCAAAACTGATGAGAGAACTGTCGTCGGAGTATTCGGACCACGGACCAAATACTCGGAGCCAATGTGTAAATCACCAAACATATTTCAAGCGGAACTTCATTAGAATGGAAGATGCGTGCAGTTCAACTTGAACAGAAGCATAATTGTAATAATGTCTGACAGCCACGCAGCTATCAAAGCATTGAGATCCCCGGTCATCAATTCTAAGACAGTATGGGAATGTCTACAGAAACTAAATGAGCTGGGAAAACAAACCAAAGTAACCCTCCTCTGGGTGCCCGGACACATAGGTGTCGAGGGCAACGAATGCGCAGATAGACTCGCAAGAACGGGAGCGCCTACTCCCTTCACTGGGCCAAAACCATTTTGCGGCGTCGGAAATGTGCACCCCCAAGAAATCCTCAAAAAAAAGAGAACCGGATCAGGAACAAACAATGGCTAGAACAGCCAAGACTACGACAGGCCAAAGATCTATTGAGTAACTTCAACCAAAAAAGATCAGAGCTGCTGGTCAACCTTAGCAAGAAAAGTCTCAAGACTCTAAGCAGATTCTCTGAAGACGGAGAATAGATACCTCACCATCTTCTACTGAATTGCGATGCCGTTAGTCGCTCAAGGATGAAGAACCTGGGAAGTGCCCTTATACAGTTGGAAGACATTCCAGTCCTGGAACCGCTAGACATCCTAAAATTCCAAAGGGACCTAAGACTGGAGGGGCTGCTTTGAACGGGAAACCCGAACTTAGCAGCAGAAGGACGGGTAAAATAGATCAACCTTGGTCGCGGTGCAACTGACACCTCCAACACACACATAAACATACACACATCGGGCTAACCCTTGATGCCAACTCCTCAAACAACAGAAAAGTAATAAAATTCACAAAACCCAAGATAAGGAAATCGAGAAAGGATATTTGAACTTGGAACGGTCAAGGTTTCTCTTAAAAGTTAAATGAAATAATTTCTGAATGAAACAAACCGAGTCAGGATATTGTAATACTAGTCGAAACTAGACAGATAGCAGTGAAAGGACAAGGTCGGAAAACTTAGGGCAATAGGACCAGTTTTTTCCGTAAATGCCAAAAGATTAATTAGCCAGACAAGCAGAGCGTTCATACTCATTCGCAAAATTGCAAAAGTATAAAAAGGTGTATCTGATATGATCCTGGAAGCAGTAAAACAATGCATCATAAGACTGAATCTATGATTGCATCGAAGCAAAGGCACTATTAGAAGAGTAGATAAATGCTTTAAAAGACGATGCTCTGCTCTAGAGCTCTAGTAAGGGATAAAGAGGAGTTTTTTGAACGAAATTTCAAAAATAACAATTTCAAAAGAGTGTCTGGTGGTAGTAGTTAGAGATATATTTGATGAAAAAGTTGGAGATGAAATATTAGGTCAATTCGGAGGAGATACTCTAAATGACAACGGAATATGCAACCAAAAAATTATCTGAATCTCCTAAATGGTTCAACATTCAAGAGGTCTGAAATCATACATAGACTATATTATGATAGTCCGCCAAGATAAAAAACCAAAAATTCAAGGTGTGTGAGCTTTTGGAGGAAGCTACAGTATGTCCCATCAGGTGGGTACTTTACCACCTTGGAAGCTATCCTCTTTTGGCAGAGGCCTACAAATCTTGGACACCAACTAGAAGCAGAGCTTTGCACAAAATATCTGGCAAAGTAGCAATGCTTGAACGGCTAGATCGAGCTATGTAACGACTCCAATTGCAATGTACAATCTACGGCCCCTCAGACCAGCTAATAGAAATGAAGACATAAAATAACAAGAACAGAGAACTGCCGAAATCAAGCACAATCTAGTTTAAACCACGAAAACGAAAAACAAAAATCGAATCGAAGAAAAGCTTCCACCAATACACTAAAATTAAGGATTGCCTAAAAAGCACCTACCGTAGAAGAAGTTCTGGAGAAGTAGAGAAACCCAGGCAAAAATAACCATACTGGTGGGATGAAAAAATTGAAGAGATGATGAGCATTAAAAGAGAAACATCATACAATAGAATAGATATATTAACCGAAGGTGAAAACGAATAAAGAACTGCTGAAAAGGAAAGTACGTATGGGAATAAATAAAAAGAGAAAGCAAAACTAGGAAAGAAATTGTATCAGAATTAACACAGACAGAAAAAATCAAAAGAAGTCAAACTACATAGTATATGCAAAGCAATAAGAAAAAATCGCCAGGTCCAGATAACGCCCCTCCAGAACTGCGTGAATATGGCATAGGCAAACTATACAGTCAGTTACCAAAGATGCGTTAATGGAGAATCTAGAGCTAAAAAATGGACCTTTAATCACAAAAAGGGAAGCAACGACGTCTGCGATAACTATCGAGGAGTTAATTACAGTCCTGTGAACCATTTCGAGAATCTACGTATAATTTATGAAGAAGAGGATTGAGGTGAACCAGTACCGGGACATGGTTGAAAAAGAATAAGCGGGCTTTAGAGCAGGTAGATCTACTATTATTGACCATCCTGTTAATGATAACCTAGATAATGGAGAAAAAAGGGATAAAAAATCAGGAAATGCCTTTCTTTCACGTAGGTTTCAAAAAAGCGCACGTTCGCTGTCATGCTCAACTGAAACTTTAGGAAGATCCCGAAAAAAATACCGTAAGGTTAATCAAGGCTGGTAAAGAGGATCAGCAATGGGATCAAACAAGGATGTTGCGTATCTCTAACTCTATCCAAAATTTATTTGCAAAAATATGGGAATGCCAATAGATGATAACATAAGCTATTCGAAGAATACCATACGTAGGGGCTGGAAGTAAACATTGAAAAACGGAACACATGTGAATTATTGGAGAACAACAAAACTTAGTCCTAAAACAGCAAGAAAAATACTTGCATGCACATAACTAACGGCCGACGCTACGGCAGCCTAGATGTTGAATTGACAAGCCGACCCAGACCAATAAGTCTCTAAATCAAAAGGCAGCGATGAACGTTGTAAACTGCTCAATATTTATGTATTATTTGTTTTCGGATTAGTTATTGATCCTTAAATATTGGAACTTATTAAAATAATTTAACATAAAAAAAGTTCATTCAAGTGTTGAACTCTGCTGGGTAGTTGATATCAGTGAACATTTTAACAAGCCTGATTCACATAGCCGCAGAATCACTGTCAACAAACTATAGATGGGCTTATTTTATAATCATACATAAATAAACCCTCATAGCCATATCTTGATTCTTTGATATTTTGAATTCAAAATAATAAGATTATCTTTGATCGCACAAATATGTCAATAGAGAAAATATTTTCACCCCAATAAATATAATTCCGTATTTTGTATTTTTGTTGTTCACCAAAGATAAAGGACCTTAATCAAGACAAAATTCTATCTTCGAAAAAAATTAATTGAATTAAATGCCAAAGCCTGTTGATAAACGAAATTAACATTCCTGGAGGCGTTAGAAATCTGCGAGTGGAAATTATACTAAAAATAGCTTAGTTTTAACTACTAAGATAACAACTTTTTATATCTGGAATGATTTAATTTATGTAAACATTTCAATTAAATAGTATTTTGAGATTTAGAAATTTAGATTTACAAAGTGGGCCAAATTTATTTGCAACCCAATTTGGCTCTGAGTGTATTTTTTTTAATTTGAGGGATTTTCGTGAAATTTTGTGTGAGTATAAGGAGGGCATTTCCTTGATTGTAGAAAAAATATTTTATCAAAATGTACAGAGGGAGCCAAGTAAGAAGCAGTACTTTTAATCATTGCCTTTGGGGCTGTTGCAAAACTAATTTTTTTACTCTAAAACTACATAAATTATTTGAAAATATTAAGAGAACATCAGAAAAGAGGCTTTGAATAAATGATATAAACCATACAGCGTAATAGGGTTTTGTTGTAGATAATCAGGAAGGTCATATTCGCAATAGGTTCTTATAAAATTATTGACTTTTTAAAAATTATTTATTCGCCATATTTTTTCAATATTTTCAAATAATTTATGTAGTTTTAGAGTAAAAAAATCAATTTTGCAACAGCCTCAAAGGCAATGATTAAAAGTACTGCTTCTTACTTGGCTCTTCCTGTACATTCTGATAAGATATTTTTTCTACAATTAAGGGAAAACCCTCCTAATATTCACATAAAATTCCACAAAAATCCGCCTAATTAAAAAAAGTTATTCAGAGCCAAATAGGGTTCCAAATAAATTTGGCCCACAGTGTAGAGGTTTTAGAGAGCTTCAATGAAACGCCGAGAATTAGGAAAACGTAGTATGGAATTCCAAAAATATTTTTTTTTTAAGCAATCCTGACACAAAATCCAACAAGAACCATATTTCTGTTAAAATTTCAATAAAAGTTGCTATTTATCAATAAAAAATTCATTACATATAAGTATCTGGCCAAAAATTGCTCATTATGGTTCAATTTTCAATCAATCTTTGTACCAAGCAAAAAATAAAAGACCAAAAATTATTTGTTACCCACAGAATATTTTTTCTTTAAAATCACTAAGAGAGATCGAACACCAAAAAACTCAATTACAACATGTAGAAAACACTTGTTACACTAATTGTTTACTGGAAATTCCACTTGATAATAATAATTTCCGGCCGAATAAAAAAACCGAATCGCACTAATAATTGTAATTTGAAAAAATTTCTTTCAACCAATACGACGCTTCGCGCATCACTTTCATTTTATTATCGCGTAAGAACGCGTCGGGACGCCTCGAATGTATCCACGGAAGGACGTCCATGATCGAGCACCGGGACGCCGAGCGTGAAACTGAAATTTCCAGCTGGAAATCGTGTGCGTTTCCAGCTGAAGCGACAGGATTTTCGGGAAACTGTTGCGTGCCTTGCTTGATGGACCCCGACGGCTAATCAAAGCCGGGGTCTGTTTTTGCTGGCTTAGGGAATATTTCAAGGAGACCTCTCTAGGGTTTAATTAAAATTCGCGAAACAGAATCGACATGGTCAATTTTTCATTAATCTCCATTGAATGTGCTAATAAATAACATGTTGAGCTTAATGTTTTGAGCTTTAATTATATAGCTTTATTTTATTTCATGTTTGGAGTTCTGAGTGCTGTGGTTTTCAAAAAAAAAACACAATCTTTATTGAAATTCTAGTAGGTATTATATAAGATCAGTTGAGCATCTATTTCCAATAGTTTTTCCTTTTTTCCTCCAGTGACATAAAATTCATAACTCATAGTAAACTACGAGGTGCTTCATATGCCTAAAATATTTTTTTTTGTGTTGTTTTTGAAAAAATATATAGAGAGTGTCAATCTTGAAAATTATAAAAGCACAATTATTGGGAATGAACTCACTACTCACTATCGATAAAGAAAAACTCGAACTGTCATATTTTGCACTAGGATCCACTAGGACTAAGACCACCTTGCACCTACTGTGAAACAATCTCCTCAATGAAAAGCAGGAAACAAAACCAAAAATTTCCAGGAATAATCCTCAAAGCCCCATGAAAAAATCGTAGTGGCTACTAAGGTAAGTACTCTTCTAAACTGAATACAAAAAATCTACTCAACCCTCCCTCCAGTAGAATGGGATGAACCCAAACTTTCGCAAAAAAATCGCCAACTTTTGTTTCACCCTGTATCTTTTAGCAGCTGGCCGGAAATCTATTAGCAACTGAAAATGAAATAGCAATTGGAGCATCCTTTCAGAGAAAGAAAATTTGAACAAAATCGGCCTGCTATATTTTGAGTTATAGTCTTATAGACCGTCAGATAGTGACAGATTTAGGTGCCCCATTTTCGCATACAAGCCTCGAAGAGAGTTGAAAAGTACTTAGATGTTGAGTAAAATGAAGTGAAATTCACGAGTCGCCCCTGGGGATAAAATATGGGAAATTCGATTTTCCTCAACCGAAATAAAAGGTGTCTAAATTATTAATTATTGAGAACCTAGCTTCGGAAAACCAAAGGCTTGAGTGCAGCAGGTGGCTAAAGGGTTGAAAAAAAGGGCTTTATCTTGTAAGAAAAAATCGAAGTTTCGACCGATTTTTGCACACAAGCCTATTGGAAGTATGAAAACGCCCACCGTCACTACCCCGAAAAACATATTGGCTTGAGTAGTGGGAATGGATAAATACATTCTGAAGTCGGAAAATTTAACAGATTTTTTTTTCGATTTTTCAGTCATTTTTCCATGCAAGCCTTTGAAACTATAGAACGTTATTGATACGTTAGACATCATAATAAATTTGGCATGACTATCGGATATGGACGGAACGAAGGCTTGCGTCGGAAAGTGGTAGGAAAATTGTATGCAATTTTCCACCATTTTCTCACTCAAGCGGTTTTACATATGCTTAGAAAAAGTAATTCTAAGGCTGGATAACAAAAGGCTTGAGTGTCGGACATGGTCATCGTAATAATTTTGCATAATTTATTCAACAAAGAGCTGTCAAGAAAAATCTAGAACATTCTACTATTTTCTCACACAAGCCGTTTGGCGTATGCTTAGAAAACGTGATTCTATGACTATTGTAACAAAAGGCTTGAGTGTCGCGCACATTACATATTTGGTTGAAAAAGAGTTGACAAAAAAATCTATGAAGTTCCACCATTTTCCCACACAAGTCGTTTGGCGGCATATGCTCAGCAAAAGTGATTTTAAAACCCTATAACGAAAGGCATATGTGTCGGAAATGGAACATATTATTTCCACACCCTATATATTAATCGCTCATTGGCGAGCTCTGCTTTTGCTGATTTTAATAAGATAAACTCTGATAGGTTCATCTCTAACAGTTTCCGAAAAAAAAATATATCTGGATCAGTCACAAGGAACAACGTGTTAGAAAAAGAGCTTTCTCTTTTTCCTTACAGATATAAAGTTCTTCTTCAACATATTGTTTCTTATGAAAAAGACAGATATGTTTTTTCTCGGAAACTGTTAAGGTTAAACCTATCGAATTTAATATCATTGAAATCAGCAAAAACAGAACTATTTAAAGAGTTATTATTAATTAGGGTGTCTTAGTGAAAAAAATGGGACTTTGATTATTATCTTGAAATCGGGGCCAAATATAAAAAAAACTAAGAACGTCGATAGATTCTGCTTCATAAAAGTACTTCTAGAAAGTTTTTCCAAAAATCAACATTTTCATAAACAAAAAAGTTATGAAGGCTTCACAGTATTGCTCAAAATTGAGAAATGCCCTCTAACGGCAAAATGGTTGAAAATATCAAAATGCGGTTTGCACCAATAAATTTTTCATGAAATTTAAACCCTAGAGTGGGGGGTTCATTTTTTTGTATCTCGCTCAGAAATTAACGTTTCTTAAAAAGTGTCAAAATTGGACCACCCTGTACCTACTTAATTTAATAATATTTAAGAAATGCACCAACTTTTTAACGAATCTGATAAAATTATTAAAAAGGTATTTTAAAGTTGTTTTGAAAGCGAAATACTAAATTGGATATATTATGTAAATCCGCCCTCTCTTGTCTTACAGTCATACATGTTTTCACATGTTCATTGTAGCCCCTTTTGTAAAATAGGTAGGTACCTACCTATATAAAGTTTTCTATAAAATATACTTACATATTGTTTACATAAGTAGCAAATTCATAAAAAGAATATAGGTATTCAAGGTTATTTGATATTATGTATAATATTAGAGAAACTTCAAATATTATATGTACCGGGTGATTGTCTATATTTTGTACCCACACCTATCTCAGCTGTTTGAAGAGATATTCAGAAATGTCAAATGTGAAAGTTGTAGGTAATATCAGAAAGTTTTTAATGATGTTAGTTACAAGTATACAGGGTGCGTTACAAAAGTGTGGCGGAGCAAAGTTATACGTTTTTAAATGAATAATCCCATGTATTACCTATTATCCCATTGGATTAGCCTTTGAAATCTGATTCCAAATATACTAGGTTTTTTAAGTTTATGCCTAATAGTCCATGAGAAAATAGGACAAAAATGGGTGGAATAATTGCATTTTTATCGAAACAGGTGAAGTATAGAGACCACCAGCAAATAGGAAACTTGCAAGTGGTATAAAATTTTCCAAATTTGTTTTGAATCGATAGTTTATACAGCACAATATTTATATGACAACTGTTTATATGACAACTGATACCGCCCTTGTTACACAAAAAATAACGCTAAATTTGAAATAAAAAATTTCCCGCCAAAACAATGCTTCTATGATGGCTATCTTTTTTGACGTCACGATTGTGTAAACAAACCTGTCGATAGGGAACTTGCAAATGAAATAAAGTTTACAAAAGCAGTACAATAGTTTTCATCCATTGCGACCATTTTCACAAAAAGCAAACTTTAACACAGTTGAATAACACAAAAATAGCACTGCGTTAGCAGGAGTTCGTTTGCTGCGTTTGTTGTTTACAAAATCTTGACGTCACGAGCGCTGTCATATTAGGTCTGTTTCTGCAGAAATCACAAACCAGTCAGAGCGAATTTCATTGGTTGAAAACAGTCAGAAAACTAGTTTCAACCAATGAAATTCACTCTGACTGGTTTGTGATTTCTGCAGAAACAGGCCTATTGAGATTTCGTGTTTTCGCGCCAAAGTTTTTGATTTGAATTTCAATCATTTTTTTTTTTCGTACAACGTATAAATTAAAATGGAAAAAAAGAAAACTAGAGAAATATGAAAATTCCCTATTATAAAGGTGATCATTAATGTAAAAAATCCATATTATTTGTTTAAAATGGTATATTCAGAGGCTAGATTATGAGGAATAAACCTAAAAAATCTAGTATATTTGGAATCAGGTTTGAAAAGCTTATCCAATGGGACAATCATATACGGGGTTTTCCATTTACAAAAGTATAAATCACCACACTTTTGTGACACACCCTGTAGAGTTGGAACTAACATCATTGAAAACTTTCTGATATTACTTACAACTTTCACTCTTGATATTTCTCGCTATCTCTTCAAACAGGTGAGATAGGTATGGGTGCAAAATATAGACAATCACCCGGTGCGAAGCATATCTAAGTAATAATAGTACATTATATACCTAGGTAGAGAAGTTGGTCATCATATACCGAGCGCTTTTATGAACCGAGGCGCGAAGCACCGAGGTATATAATGCGTAAGGTAGATAATGACTTTCTCTACCGAGGGATATATAGAATTTTTTTACTACTGCTAGTAGAAAATAAAAATTAGGTTTGAAGCCTGTGCTCAAATTATTTTCTCTTGTCGGAAGTGCTGCCTTCTATCAACAGCTTACGGTATGTTCCTATAATGTACAGTCGCGGCCATTGGAATTGGCACAAACTTTAAAAACGCACCTCGTATTGCATCAAAATCTGACAAAAACTGTAACCAACAAAAGTGGTCAGTGGCGTGTGTAATGTTATGTCCACCAAGTTCAATTTTGGACCCCAACTAAAAAATAAAAAATATTTTTGTATCTATACCTTTTCAACTTCAAATTGGGACTAAGCAACTTTAAATTGGGAACTAACAATATCAAAATGGGAATTAACAAAATCAAATTGGAACTAATCTTTTTTAATTTGGTACTAATCAACTTCAAATTGCGACTAATCAATTTTGATTTGGGAAGACAAATTCAAATTGGGAATAGACCTATTCGATTTAGGTATTAATATAAATGAAAGATTGCTAGTGAAGAAAATCAATATACATTAATGAAAAAGGGACTTTGAACAGTAATGGATTGAGATTTTGATAAATTTTGCGAGGCTTTCGCGGTCCGGGTTTATCGATGAAATGTTTTCATTTGGGCCTAATAGCTGTCCTAAGTTGGAATTTCTTCCTGAATCCTGACGTTTCGCTAGCACGCGTGGCTCGCATCTTCAGAGGTACTTCCATGTCCGATTCTGATGACAGTTTGCTACCAGACGTCAGAAGGAAATGAAATTCCTACTTACGACGGCCATTGAGCCCGAATGAAAACATTTTTTCAAAATGAGTTTTTGTTCAAAAATTTCTTTTATTTCAGCGTAATAACAGCATTTTCCTCTATGTATCCAGTCATTTATACCTTATGTTCTTCTGAAATGTTTGCTTTTCTTTGTCCCCCACGTTTCCTTCTAACAAGTTCTTGGGGACCTACCCATCGATATGCTGTAGATTTTTTTATACTCAGTGTGTTAGCCAATCCTCTTCAGTCGCCTTTGTTATTAAAACAGCTTCTTTGCTTTTTAGCATTTTCTGCATCAGGTGCTTTTTAATGTAAGGCATTTTGTTAATTTAATGTACGGTTTAAATGTAACTGCCGCTTGACTTGCAAAACTGGAATTTATTCAACAATTCCAATTTGAAGTTGATTAGTACCAAATTCAAATTGTTTATTTACGACTAATGTATAATGTGCGTATTATATTTGTGATTTTGGCAGTATAATGACATATGTTATTCCTCCAGGGATTAATGGTCATTATTCTACAAAAGTGTCAGTGTCAAACGAGTGGATTTGTATTGAAAATTATGAGACGGATGAAATTTGTTCATTGAAAATCTAAAATAAATTAATTTGTCGTAAATAAAGTAGAGTATACTACTCGCAATAATGGCTATTATACCCTCGGAATGTTACTCCCTCGCCGCTAACGCGGCTCAGTTCGTAATAATCCTCGGGAATAATAGCTATCATTATTGACTCGTGGTATAATCTACTATTATTTCCAATTTGACTTTGTTTATTCCCATTTTGAACGTGTTAGTTACCAATTAGAAGTTGATTAATTCCAATTTGGAATTGCTACGTTCCAAATTGAAATTGATTGATCCCAATTTGAAGTTGAAAAGGTATAGTAAACTAACTCCTTACAAAAAATATTAATATTTGGTAGCACCTCCATTTTTATCAACTACTGCTTGCAATCTTCGTGGCATTTAGTAAATTGAATTACGAAAAGTGTAGTTGTCTGTAAAAAATGTTAGAGCATCTTGTTTCGAAGCAAGTCTAAATTCTGTATTGTAAATTTTTTTTATAAGGTAGGCCCAAACATTTTCGCTCTTAATATGATCTTACATGCTGGAACGTAAAATTATAACCAAAGCGTTCATTAGTGGATGGAGCATTATTACATCTCCTAATTATGTATTTCTCGCTAGTCAGACGTGCATCAATAAAATAAATCTGCCCTGGACCTTCAGCACTTATACAGGCCCATGCATGGACAGAAAATCTTCCGCTAGACTGATTAAATTGGATGTAGGCCTCATACCTGGTTCGTCGTGGCCTATAAACTTTTAATGTTGGGCTACTATTGCATGACTGAAAAACTTTTTCGTCGGAAAAAACTATATTGCTCCAGAAATGTCCAGGTTCTTGAGAAAATAACTGGGCAAACTATAATCGGCACTGTCTATTTGCACTGAAAATGGTTTACGAGCCGCCAGTTTCAGCTGGAGATGGGAAACTACTCAATTCTTTGGCTCTAATTTCCGAAATAAATGGATATGAAACGACCTCATCAAGAAGACATTGATCCTCTTGTCGAATTGTTTTTCTTGGTCGTCTTCGTCGTTGTAGGTTCGTGATAGAAGCAGTTTCAACCCATTTTTTCTTCAAATTCATAATTATAGTACTTCCACAACCAAGGGTTAAGGCGACTACACATATAGTTTTCCCTTGTGAAATCATTAGAATTGCTTTGGCTTTTTCACGTTGGTTGAAATATGCTACTTTTTTTTCAATCTTTTTTAAAACTTAATAAAACTGTCCTAGTTCGCCACTGACTTATCACTTTGACACAGTTTTGACATTACCGGCTTGTTAAAAAAGGCAGATTTTGATGCAATACGAGGTGCGTTTTTAAAGTGTGTGCCAATGGCATGTAATATTGACAGTTGAGTTGAAGAGGGCGCTTCTGTACTCGGACCTTTTTAAATTTTGGCGCGTAAATAATCGAATGAAGTTTTAACCTCAAAAGTCAAGTTTGAAGTGTGGTTTCAAGACAAGCTGACGCTGACACTTTTGAAAATAATCCAAGGACCAGGAGGAACATAAGGACCACTGAACGTTTTGGAAGATATTTTAACTTATTCACTGTTCATTGTTCATATGTAGTCATCTCTCCTTCTACTTATTAAAACGGTTTGAAATTATTGACATTTACCGCCAAAATTCAAAGCACTCCAAGTTCACTCGCGCCCTCTACAAAATTTCGGTGAACTTAACTGGATAGTTGCTGCCATTCCAATGGCCGCGACTGTACATACAGGAACCTGCTTTTTTTTAAATTGACAGTTTGACACTGAAATTAAACCAATAGAAACCTGTTACGTAATGACAATATCCTTGCGTCTTGACGTCATTTTCATTATTGACCTAGGAATTTTTCATTATTCAGAGAAATTCAATTTTTTCCCATAAAAATTGATGGAATAATGACTACTTCTCAGGTTAGTAGTAAAAAATAGTTAAATTTGTATCAAGTGCGCGAAATGTCATTTTGGTGATCGAGAACGAAATTTTTTTGACGACGCGTAGTGGAGTCAAAAAATCGTTCGAGATCACCAAAAACATTTCGCGCCCGAGTTGCAAACAATATTTTTTCTACAACTCTATCATCATCATTCGAAGCTAAAATTGCATTTCCAATCAAAGGTTCGCACACTGGTGTCATGGGAACGTTAAAAAATCAATACCTGGGAAAAAAGTGTCACTTCGCAAACTGTCACGAGTGTGCGAACATCATCATTTTTTGACAGTTGTAGAAAAAAATAATTATAGGTACCTAATAATATGCCTGCATAAACATTTTTTTGTCAGCTCTTTTTCAGATAAATAATAATGCTTCATGCATGTTCAATACTCATGCTTTCTCTTGTATCGTTTTAGGGTCACTTTTTTCAAGCATTATGCTAAACGGCTTGTAAGGAAGAATGGTGGAACTTCATAGATTTTATTTTTCTCAGCTCTTTGTCAACCTAATAATATGCTCCATGTCCGACACTCAAGCCTTTTGATATATAGTCTTAGAATCACTTTTTCAAGGGATATGTCAAATAGCTTGTGTGAGAAAATGGTGGCGATTTGCATAAAATTTCTGCAACTTTCCTATGTTCTGAAAATTTGTAGGTCACGCTCTAGACTCAAGCCATTATTTTTTTCCAGACTCTTTTATTCATAAGTTTTTATTGAAATTGAAAGGCTTGTGTGCAAAAATCGATCGAAATTTCGATTTTTTCTTACAAGATTAAGCCCTTTTTTCATCCTGCAGCACTCAAGCCTTTGGTTTTCCGAAGCTAGGTTTTTAGTAATTAATCATTCAGTGAACACGGCTTGCATGGAAATATAGGCAACAGACACCTTTTATTTCGGTTGAGGAAAATCGAATTTTCCATATTTTATCCCCAGGGGCGACTCGTGAATTTCACTTCATTCTACTCAACATCGAAGTACTTTTCAACCCTCTTCGAGGCTTGTATGCGAAAATGGGGCACCTAAATATGTCACTATCTGACGGTCTCTTACTAGTGATGAGCGAGACTGGTCTTGGTCTTGCGGTCTTGGTCTTGGTCTTGCACAAAAAGCGAGACCAAGACGAAGACCAAGACTACTTATTAGACTGCAAGACCAAAACCAAGACCGAGCAGTGCAAGACTTATGCAAGACCAAGACTTAGCATTGCAAGACTTACGCAAGACCAAGACCGAGTATACAAGAGTCTGGCGGTCTTGCGTTTTTGTTCAATTTTTTTCTGAAGAGTACTTAAATTTATTATGTATTTGATTTAGTTGTTTGTTGAATATATCATATTTGAAAATTATCATAGGCTCTGTTACTGGTATTGGGGCCTATCCTATCCTATAACTTTGGAGAATATAAAGAATTCCCACAAACACAATAATTATCAAGCCTATCTTAATTTCTAATGTAAATTGAATTGGATTTTAAAAGCAAAAGATTTTTCTGTCCATGAAAAAACTACTATCTTTCGCATTATTTCAGCATTTTGAATGTATAAATTATTACTTCATTACCGCACGCGAATGTTTGATGAAAAGTACAGTTACCGCAGGGCACGCAAGTAACTAAAAATGTTAACAAATTTTTCATTTGCTGAGAAATACATAAAACTAACGTGCACTTCTTCATTGAGCAATAATAATTTTGGTTTATTTCTAATCCCACCTAAAGTAACGAGCCCCCAGTGACTTATCTAAATAGATATAAATTAATGACATATTGGCCGCGTTCACCAGATACAAACGTTGGTAAACGGTTTGCGATTGTTCTGCTGAACGCTACGTTGAATTTGTATTAAAACCAAACATGTTTTGCAAACGGTCCCCATTTTTGCAAACATAATTCCAGAGTGTTTATAATTTTCAATAGTGTGTTTTGTGTGGTGACCTGTCATTCAGAGGGTGACGTTCCATCATTGAAAAGTTGAATCGTTCAGCAGAACCAAGAGTTTACGCAACGTATTCTGTTGGTATTTGTCAACTGTTTACAATCCGTTTTGGATCTGGTGAACGCAATTATCTCGGAAACGGCTTGCACGATTTTTACGAATTTTGGTGTGAACGAGTATTGTAATATGGTCAATAATATGGTAGTATTTACATGGTTGTCAGATTTTTCGTTTTTTAGCAAAAATCTGAAACTTTGTTTTTTCAAATGGATCACCCTATATTATGACGTTTCTAGGTTCTGCGGAAAATTCTAGACATACCTACTTCATGTGCAACGTCATATAAGTATCTTCAACTTCAAACAGACTGTAAAATCTAAACGATTCATTTTACAGCAAAACCGATCCTACATTCTTGCCTTAGTTTTTCATAAACTATCATTCGACACCAACTTTCAATTTTATCCATGATTAAAAAGTCCGGTTAAATTCAATCTCTGGTTAAACTCATAGTTGGTGATAAATGATAGCTTATGAAAAGCTACAGACGACAATGTCAAATAGGTTTCGCTGTAAAATTCGCCGTTTAGGTTTCACAGCCTGTCAAAAATGCAAAAAAGTCAATTTTCAATTGTCAATATTTCGGAAAAAGTCGAAGATAGGTATATGACATTGTACAGGGTGGTTGATTTTCGATGGTTTTATAGGCTACAGCCAAAATGGCCGAAGATACTGAGAAACTGATATACGCTTCCCGTCCTCTTTTTTAGTGTGTCATTTGATGGTGTAGTCAGATCTTAGCCAACTAGATTGGTTTGCGAGGTACAGGGTGTTTTTCAAAATCAGCTAATTTTTATAATCCTCCTAGACTGTGAGATAGGGACTGTTTAGTGGAGTCATTTTTTTTTGTCTGGCATTTTGAGGGCTGAATTTGGCTAGTTAGGTGATAAGAATATGGGTGATTTCAATGCCTGCCACCCGTTCGAAAATTTGGAGAAGAAATAAATTGATTTACATGAAGAATTTTTTTTCAATGATCTCAAATTTTTTGGCTTTTAAATAAAAGGTTGACATTGATAAATAATTCACCCATAAAAAATACCAGATGCTCTTCAATAGCTGAAAAAGTGGGGATGGGTGTCAACTTCCAAGAGAGAAGACAAGAACCTTCCACGTTTACTTTTTGTCTGGCAATCGAGAGAATAGAAGGTTTTGTTGTGAAAATAACGCTGGAAAATCGCCAGACGGTAATCACAATTCGAAATCAAGTTTTCCGGAAAAACATTCTGTAGACATTTCGAACAGGTGGCAGGCATTAAAACCACTCATATTCTCATTAACTAACTAGCCACATTCAGCCCTCAAATTGCCAGACAAAAAAAAATGACTCCACTAAACAGGTCCTATCTCAGGGTCTATAACTTCTTACCCATCGGAGATATAAAAAAAGTGCAAAAAGGAAAAATATATGTTTTTTTACGTAGAATCTAGTGGCGTACGTAGAAAATATATTGGAGTTTTATTTTTTGAGATATTCGAATAAACAGAGATTTTTCAAATAGAACACCCTGTGCCTTATTGGTTCAGTAGCTTGGAAAAAAAAATTGCGAGTTTACCGATACATAACGCATGATATTTTGTTTTGCCCTAAATAACAAAGATAACAAAAAACACATTTTTTTTTTGATAAAAAATAAAAAAAATAGCGATATTATAATATATTATTTCTACACTTTAAACATCAACACAAAAAACAATAAATTGTCATTAAACAAATCAAGACAGCTAGAAAACATGGTAAACAATAGGCTCGTTCAGTGAGGTTTCATTAACCACGTTTTTTTATATTTTTTTGGAGTATTACTCACATAAAGCACACAAAAAAAAATTCAGCGCAATTGGATAAATATTAAAAAAGTTATGCGGCTTTGAATAATAAAACATTATGCCTCAGAAATTCATCGCTTAGAGATGGTATGACGTCATCTCTCGAGTCAAGACGGGCTAAAGGCCGTCACACGACCAACGTGAGAGATGCAGTGACGTCACCGCGTGTTTCAAAACTTTCAAATTTGGAGCTTTTTGATAATTTATTTAAATATGAACAAGGGCTCGGAAAATTATGAAATTTTGCACAACTGCTAAACTCAATACGCTCTTTTAGAATATGTAATAAAAAAAATATGCTGTACGAGCCTATTATTAAAGGTTAATATAACCAATGGTTATAGCAAGTGCTGGAACTGCCGGCCATTTTGGTTAATGCATAGTTGGCAACGCTTGGCAACAGAGCGGGTGGCATTATAAATGTGGATGTTTGATACATTCCGAATACCATTTTCAAAATGTTTCTCCCAATTCTTCTATATTGTTCGATCTAACTTTATATACATACTTTATTTTTAAGTTCCCCCCAAAAAAAGAAGTCCAGAGGTGTCTGGTGACCTAGGTGCCCACCTGTTTGGTCCGTATGTACCGATCCAGTTACCTCCAAAATTGGCATTTAGCTAACTAAACGAGAATTATGTGCAGGCGCACCATCCTGCTGGAAAAATATTCGATTTCTCTCAGCTAGTGGCATACCGTCTATTGCATCAATAATATGTTCTTCCAACATTCTTACATAACTCTGAGCGTTGAGATTCTCTTCATAAATTTGATATGCAAACACTCTATTTTGAAAGAGGGCTACTCAAACATGAAAACCAAATCGGCCTTGCTGGACCCTAGCTACAGTCTGGTGAGGATTCACAGTTGACCAATAGTGAGCGTTGTGCCTATTGAATATACCTTCACTTGTTATAAAGGCTTCATCGGTCCAAATCACATTTTGGAAAAAAATTCGATTCAACTGACATTTCTGCCGATACCATTGACAAAATATAACTCTTCTACGTTCGTCTCCAGGATGCAAATTATGGACTTTTCTTATAGTGTATGGCCGAAACTTGTGTTTTTTTAATATTTTTAAAGCTGTGAATTTGCCTACTCCTACCGTCATTTCAATTTCTCTGCTAGACACATTAGGATTTGCAGCAACACAAGCAAGAGTACTGATTTCATTATTTTCTCTATTTTCGATATTATAAAATTTGCTTCTAGGTTTTGTGATGAATGTGCCAAACTCACACAGATTATTATATAAGCGCCTAAAAATTCGCTTTTCTGGCTGACGACGCTCTGGATATCTCTGAAAATATGAGTTTAGAGCTGCATATTCATTTTTTCCGCTTTCAATGTAACACTCAAACATGTGAACTTTATGAAGATTATCAAACAACACCATTTTAATAAATGATAGAGTTATAATAAATCAAATCAAAATTCTTAACTTCAAAACTGAAAATATTTGTCAAATAACAGAAACACACTGTCACTGATATCATTGCCAACTTGTCAAAATATAGTTTTTTTCGTATTTTCCTTCATTTGATTCCAACAAAAAAGTATCTACTAAATATTATTATATTGTTGAAAAAGGAAATATTGTTGCCATTTTGCCCATTTTACTGTATTGGATACAGGGTGTCGCAGTCAACACAACATAATTAGTTGCTTTTACAAAAAAAAAAAACATTAAATAATTATTATTTTAATTAAAAATGATTCTCTCAATTATTCTTACATAATATTTTGTTTAAAGTGTGTTTTTTTCAAGATAAAATTCAAAATGACATTATGTTGACAATACAATGTAAAATTGTCAATGCTTTTAATTTTTTTATGTAGAAAAGGCTTGTGTTGCCAACCTAGTTACTAAATTTTTGACTTGGGGAATTATCTTTAAAAAAAAAACAGACTTTACAAACTTTTCAACTAAAGTGTATTTTTTCCCAAGATGGATTTTGAAATTGAAAACTTTGAAACATAAACAATAACGCTCGTTTCTGATTGGTCGCAAAATGCTGTATCCCTAGTAAGAAGTTATAGAGGATTATAAAAATAAGCTGATTTTGAAAAACACCCTGTACCTCGCAAACCAATCTAGTTGGCTAAGATCCGACTACACCATCAAATGACACACTAAAAAAGAGGACGGGAAGCGTATATCAGTTTCTCAGTATCTTCGGCCATTTTGGCTGTACTCTATAAAACCATCGAAAATCAACCACCCTGTACATGAAATATGTCTATAATTTTCCGCAGAATCCATATATGTCATAATATACAGAATGATCCATTTGAAAAAACAAAATTTCTGATATTTCCCGGAAAACGGGAGATCTGAGAACTATGTGAATACCACCATATTATCGGCCATATTACAATATTCGTTCACACCAAAAGTTATAAAAATCGTGCACGCCGTTTTCGAGATAATTGAGACGTTCCATACTTAAAACTCACTCTGTATAGTGAAATATTTCTTGAAAATTGTCACTAAAAGAATAGTTAGAATAATTGTAAATAACAATATTGTATTTTTACGTATAAAAAAATGTGGCGTCATCAGAGCTGGACAGTAGCTAGCTACCAAGTAGTTAAGCTACTAACTTAGCTACTTTTTTGGTAGCTAATAACTTATTCAAGCTACTTTTTAAGTTAAGTTCAAAAAGTAGCTTGTAGCTGTAGCTTTTGGTAATGTGTTCCATGTATTAATAAGCTACTGTGAAAAGAAGCTAGCTACTAAAACAAGCTACTTAAGCTCAAGCTACATTTATCATTTTTTTGGAAAAATCTTAGCTTGCCTTGTTTAGACTAGTTTCAACTTATCTCTGTCTGTACTCTGTACCTATATCCTATGTGTCCTGTTTTATTCTCGCATTCGCAGATCACTGAGATCAAATGAACTTAATAAATGTCCAGTGGTTTTTGTCAAAAATATGAAAACTGCAGTTCCTAGAGAAAATTAAAATTTTATTTTCGTATGATGATATAATGAAATTAAATTAGGTAAATTACATTGATGGTGGCGATTGTGCACGTTTTTTTGTTTTTTTATTAATTTAACTTTTGAAAAAGTAGCTTAAATATTTAGTAGCTTTCACTAGTTAAGTTACCAATAGCTTTGCTATTTTTCTTAAGAGGTAGTTGAGCTACTAAGTAACTTAGCTACTTACAATATAAAGTAGCTTGTAACTTGTAGCTAGCTCTAGCTACTTTTTTCAAGTAGCTTGCCCAGCTCTGGGCCACATCAGGGCGTAATACCTTGACATCTCAATTTTTTGTTTGGATTTTTAGACACAAGCCACAACTTATATTTAGTGGCCTCCCAAAAATAATCTCTGGGTGCGCCACTGGTAAATACAAATAAGGATGTTTCAGTATTACTGGGACAAACTTAAACAAGTGATCCCCTAATTTCCATTGTTTGTTTGGGCATTTTTCACTTGAAAAAATTACCTGATTCAAGTATTTGTTAAAATTTGCTGCTATCCGGTAGAGGTACACAATATTGAAAAACCAACATTTTGATACTGGCATATACTCTCCCTTTCTTTAAACGTTTGCTTACTTCAAGTGGCATGAAATACGATTTTTTTTTTTTTTTTTAAATTCCCCCCAGTAAAAATCTACCAAATAAATTCAAGACTTGCAAGAGTCTTGCTGCAAGACCAAGACCAAGACTGGACCCTGCAAGACCAAGACCAAGACCACTTATCAGACTGCAAGACCAAGTTTTTTGAAGATTCAGATTGACAAACCCCACTGTATTGCAACTTTTAGAACAAATTGAAGCGTCCTTAGAATTTCCTATAGGTGAATTTGGAGTGATTGTGTTAAACTCATTGGCTAATTTTTGCCAAATTTTTGTTTTTTCTGAAACCGATTCTGCATCCGTTATCTTGTTTTTTAACATATGTTTGTACTTTGCCGCAAAGTTACCAGAAGATCTTTTTCTTGGGCAGTATAATTTCCAGCTCTTATTTTTTTCATTTTCATTCATTGTTGAACTGACGTATTGTCGCGAGGTATTGTAAATCACAAATTAAAAGTGACCTATTTATTTTTATTTATTTAAACTACGAATCTATCGTCAATACCTAATTTCAAAATATTATTAATTTTCTGGACTTCAAAATTCCATCAAACCACTACGCAAAGCCGAGTTTGAGGTTATGATGGCGAACGACAAAAGCAAGGTTGCCAAAGCTAAACAACACTTAGTTAAGATTCATCAGAAAGGTTGTGGTGAAATGCAAATTTGATTGAGCGGTGCTTACGTTTTTAGGGACGCTTAGATATTCTCAGCTTAGAGCTTTATTGGTGGAAACGGCCCATAAGTCTTACAAAAAGTGACCGAAAATTGGGGTGTTCGAGTTCGATTGATGCGACCAATTTTTTCAAGATTTACGATCACAAATACTGTTCTAAGAGCTTCAATAGAATTTACTTGAATATTTTGCAACTTTACACGAAATACCATACCTACCTCATAACAACGCAAAAATTAGGTACTAAATTTTGTCTAAACGGCGCGCGGCGTGTAGATGCAGATGCGTACTAGCAGTACATAGGGTTGTATTAGAAATATCGATATTCGATATATCGATATTTTTTGCTCAAAAATATCATATCAACTAGATGGAATTTGTTTTTTTTTTTTAAATTTATTTGCCGTGAAATCATTCGAAGACCATAAATTTTCATTTAGTGGACTTCTACAAATTTTTATAAATTTCAACCAATATTTTAAAAGATCCATGCGCTGTCCATGATATTCGTAGAAATCTTTAATTTTAGAAAAGATGCTTTTTATGCTTTTTAAACGTTAATTAATTTTTTTGGCTATAAATTCTCGCACGGTAGCAGTGTAAAAATGTTTCAATGCAAAGTCTGTAAACATTATCATTTTCTAAATTATATATCAATTTTCAAGGTCAGTAAAGGTCATATCGACCAGGATATATTTTAGTTGAAGTCTCCATCCTCGAATTTTATGGTATATGAATATATTATCGGCCATTTTGGAAAAATCTAAAATTTAGGACATTTTTGTCCGCTATTTTGGAAAAAGGGCGACATTGGGTTTCCTACGGGTCTAGGAGGGTGGCTTATCGAGTCAAATCTCTTAAAATATTGTATTTTATAACTATGCCAAATTTCATGCTTGTATCATAGTTTGGCGTTTTTTTTTCTCGAGGGAAATGGACTAGTAGTACTTATTAAGGGTACGTTTTCATGCATCCGTCATCCGATTGCACGATGATACACGAAGCTCCTATTGGTTAAACTGTTTCCCACCATTTTTTATCCGAATATTTTTAACTTTTGTCCGACTTCGGATGAAGTTAAAATAATTTTATTAACGACTAATGTATAATGTGCGTATTATATTTGTGATTTTGGCAGTATAATGACATATGTTATTCCTCCAGGGATTAATGACGAGTAGCGGGATTAATGGTCATTATTCCACAAAAGTGTCAGTGTCAAACGTGTAGTGCTTGTGGATTTGTATTGAAAATTATGAGACGGATGAAATTTGTTCATTGAAAATCTCAAATAAATTAATTTTTCTACTGACATTTCATAATACGCTATTAAACGATTAAAATCTGTATTACAATGAACTTCATTACGATACAGATTTTCATTATAATACTCATTTTTAATATTATACAATGTTGATAGATGGCAGCCTTAGTTAAGATATTATAGCTACTACTGCTATGTGTTTGCTTGATATATCACCAGCGAATGAAAACACTGTTTTACTAATAACTCGGTTTAATTCTGGGCACTGAACATACAAATAAATCGAAATACTTTATTTTGTTAACAACAACAACACGATATCATAATTGCGCGGCAACAAGCTGACTAGAAGTAAACAACAACCTGGGACAGCTGTCTTCTGTCACGTCACGTCAGGCCGCCAGGGTTGTACACAATAGTTGAGCCATCCAGGGTTGAACACAACGGACTCGCGGAACAATGACGCCACATCTACTCCCCTCCCAGTGACGAAGCCACTTGTGGGAGGAACGAAACCTTCTTTTTTGAGTAAGTGCGAAGAGGGCGGTCCATGGTGAAGGATGACGCTGGGTGATTCTCCAGGGTGGATGAAACGGTATCGGGTTTAAGGGTGTAGGCTGGCTTCAGGGCGTCCACAGAGACAGTCTTCTCAACGCCATTGATTCGAATGCTGTACACTCGGTCATTTATTCTCTTGACGACTTCATGCGGGCCAGTGTAGGGCGGTTCGAGCGGGCGACGAACAGAGTCCACTCGGCGGAAGACATGACTGCAAGTTGCGAGGTCCTTGAGGATGAAGCAGCGAGATTTGATATGGTGAGCCGTAGGTGTTGGGCGGACTTTCCTGATGTGGTCCCGGTATTTTTCGAGGAAGACTTGGGGATCAGCTGGGGGTGACTCAGAGGTGAAGAATTCACCAGGTATACGCAGGGGTGTCCCATAAAGGAGCTCCGCTGGTGAGGCATTCAGGTCTTCTTTCAGGCACGTACGCAGACCCAGAAGAACGGTCGGAAGCACTTCCGTCCAGGGCGTGGGTGCTTGACACATAAGGGCTGCCTTCAAAGTCCTATGGAAGCGCTCTACGATGCCATTGGACTGCGGGTGATAGGGCGTGGTGTGGATTACCCGCGCTCCTACAAGGCGTGCAAGAGCCGAAAATAGTGAAGATTCAAATTGCGTGCCCTGGTCAGTTGTGATGGATAGTGGCGTTCCGTAGTTGCAAATCCAATTGACATAGAGAGCAGACGAGACGGTGTCAGCTTCCATGTTCTGGAGGGGTACTGCAACAGGCCATCTAGAAAATCGATCAATTATGGTTAAGCAGTAACGAAATTTGTTGACTGGTGGTAAAATGATGAGGTCTAGGTGAATATGCTCGAATCTGTACCAGGTACGGTGATGTGCTGTGGTGCGAGACGATTGTGTCGTTGAATTTTGGATTTTTGACACTGAATGCATTGGCGGGACCACTGGAGGGCGTCCTTCTTGATTCCAGGCCAAACAAATTTTTCTTTGAGGCTTCGAGCAGTTACTCGGCCGCTGGGGTGTGCCAAACCATGCACAACATCAAAAGCTTTGCGTCGGAGACTTGTCGGAATGTAGGGTCTGATGCGATCTGAAGAGATATCGCAGAGGACGTTGGCGTTTTCAATAACAAGCTGTTGCAGATTGAGCGATGATTCTTGTGGCGTATCTTGGTCTTCAAGCTGTGCGGCTTCGATGGCTTTAGGAGACAGTGACGTTGGCATGGAGATAGCGTTGATACGAGACAGGGCGTCAGCAACGGCGTTGTGTTCTCCCTTGACATAGACGATTTCTGTGCTGAATTGTGAAATAAAGTCCAGTTGATGGAGCTGTCTGGGGGATGCTTTTTCAGCGCGCTGAGCAAAGGCGTATACCAGTGGGCGATGATCAGTTTTGATGATGAACTGGCGTCCTTCCAGCTGGTGACGAAAGAACTTTATTGCAGCGAAAATCGCTAGCAGCTCGTGATCATAGGTGCTGTATCGCGTTTCGGTGGGACTCAACTTGCGGGAAAAAAAACCTATGGGCTTCCAGCAGTCGTCGATCAGCTGTTCAAGTGCAGCTCCAATGGCGAAGTCCGAGGCATCAGTGACGAGTGCGAGACTTGCAGAGGGTGAGATGAAGCTGGTACAAGTCGCTTTGACAATGCTTTCTACACAGTCTTGGTAGGCCTTCTCTGAGCTGGGTGTCCAAGGGATGGGCCGTTTGTCTTTTTTCTTGGCACCCTTCATAAATGCATTGAGAGGGGCTTGAAGTTCAGCGGCCTTTGGAATACAGCGACGGTAATAATTGAGCATTCCCAAAAACTTACGAAGGTCAGAGATGGTCTCTGGCTTGGGGTAAGAAGCGATGGCTTGGATCTTGGAATCAGGTGGTTTGTATCCGAGCTTGTTGATGGAGTAGCCGAGGTACATAACTTCTGACTTGTTGATTTGGCACTTGCTGAGGTTGATAGTGAGTTTGTTCTCACGCAGTACATTAACGATTTTGCGTAGATGTTGCAGATGTTCCTCATGGGAATCCGATAACACTATCAAGTCATCAATGTAGCATGCTGCGAAGTCAATACCACGGAGAAGGTTGTCCATATGACGTTGAAATGTCTGAGTGGCATTGCGCAGGCCTGGAGGCATACCCAGGAACTCAAAAAGCCCAAAAGGAGTAGTTATCGCTGTTTTGGGTATATCCTCTGGTGCTACAGGAATTTGGTGGTATGCTCGAACCAGGTCAATGACAGTGAAGACACTTTTCCCATGCAGCCGCTGAAAGATGTCTTCTGGTAGTGGTATGGGGTACCGATCTGGCACAGTCTGGGAATTGAGCCTCCTAAAATCACCTGTGGAACGCCATCCACCTTGCTTTTTCTGGACCATGTGTAGAGGACTGGCCCATGGACTGCTGGAGGGACGGATAACAGCATGATGCAACAGGAGGTCGAAATCCTCTTTATCAATCTTTAGTTTCTCTGAGTTTAGCCGACGTGGACGGTCATTGACTGGCGATCCAGTGGTGACTATGTGGTGATGAGTTCCTGTAGGGGCGTCCACTGATGGGGCTGACCTTGGACGGGTGATGTCAATAAACTCTTCCAGCAACTTGCTATAGGGTTGACTGAGTGTAGGAGGTGCATATTCTGCATTATTGACAGTGGAAACAGTATGAAGTTCGGTTTCATGCATTTCAGCAGGAGAAGACAGTGAGGTGAGAGAGTCCAGAAGGCGCTTGTGCTTTAAATCAGGAAGGAGGCCATGATGTGAAAGCAGGTCAGCACCTATGATTGCTGATTTGACGTCTGCAATGATAAATGCCCACTTGAAGGATCTGCGGAGTCCAAAATTGAGGTTAAGAAAGTGTTGACCATACGTTTTGATAACTGTTGCATTGGCTGCATATAGCATGAGGTCAGCAGGCAGAAGTTTTCGTTGAAAGAAGCTTCTTGGAATCAAGGATACAACGGAACCACTGTCGATAAGGAACTTCATGCCAGTGACCTTGTCTATGACGTGCAGGCGACTTTCTTTAGATGGGAGGCAGGTGCTGTTGACATTGCTGTCACTTACCACCTGAACAGGCGACAGCATATTTAGTTTTCCTGGCGCGGAGATGCTAGTGGCAGCTGAGATGTGCAGGGTTGCACACATTTTTGGGCCCGGGCACCGAATTTTCGATGATATCGGCATTCTCCAGAAGTGACAGAACGCTCACGTGGTTGTCGACTGGTAGAGGTGAGACTCTGTCTGATGGCAGAAGTGAGGTCCTTCTGAGCAATGGTTAGTTCTGTGATGGCTTGTCTGAGTTCGTTCAGCTCGGAGGCTACTGAAGAACCATGTCCATGCTGGCGAGAGCTCAGGTTGACGGCCATGACACTGCCACCAGGGATGTTTGTCATGAGCTCATCAGCTGCAGCAGCTAGTTCGTTAAGTGAATTGGCCTTGAAAATTTTCAGCAAGTGCTGAATGCTGACAGGCAGAAGAGCCAGCCATCGTATGCGGAGCACGTCTTCTGTAGCACGATTGCCGGCAAGGGCTCGCATTTCACGAAGCAACTGTGAGGGTTTTCGGTCACCTAGTTCTAGATCAGTGAGCAGTTTGTGCATCTGAGAGTCTTCGGAGGCTGTTAGTCTACTTATTAGGTTAGACTTGAGATTTTGGTACTTATCTTGAGGTGGTGGAGCCTTCAAGATGTCTGCAACTTCCGTGATTGTGTCCGGGTCCAGTGATTTTACCAATTGATAGTACTTGGTGCTATCGGACTGTATTCGGTGGGCTTGAAAGACTGATTCAATCTGCAGGAACCATAGGTCTGGATGAGAACGCCAAAAGGGTGGCAGATTGCAGTTGTAAACTGCGTCAATGGCATAACTCTGCTGCTGGTTGAGCATCATGGGGGCTGGCAACGAAATTACTACTGGTTGGGCATATGCTTGCTGATAGCTCACCGGGTGATTTGTTGGATTAAAATGCACCGCGGGATCAAATGCTGTACTGCCGTGAGGGCCAGAAGGTTGAGGCATAGGAATACTCACTGACGAACTCCTGTCTGGTTGCTGGTTGGTAAAAGAGCTGTTTGCAGCCAATTGCTGATCAGGATCTACTGAGGAGTCGAAATTGCTTTGCATCTTGATTTTTTTAGTAGTCAGACACGTCTTTTAGGTTAGAGGCCGAGTGGTACGCGGAGATATATCACGTCGGGGTCACCAGTTATAGCTACTACTGCTATGTGTTTGCTTGATATATCACCAGCGAATGAAAACACTGTTTTACTAATAACTCGGTTTAATTCTGGGCACTGAACATACAAATAAATCGAAATACTTTATTTTGTTAACAACAACAACACGATATCATAATTGCGCGGCAACCAGCTGACTAGAAGTAAACAACAACCTGGGACAGCTGTCTTCTGTCACGTCACGTCAGGCCGCCAGGGTTGTACACAATAGTTGAGCCATCCAGGGTTGAACACAACGGACTCGCGGAACAATGACGCCACAAAATTTTGATTTTTTTTTTTTTTTTGAATGATGACAGCACTCTGTTTATAGCTTTTCCATGGTAATTTAGCGAAAAACAATAATTTCATGAAAAAAATACTTCGAATTGTTATTAAAAGTTACCTAGTGTTTGGGATAAGTCATTATTATGGAAATATTGAGTGATAACGAAGAATTTTCACTAACAGCTGCAGAAATTACAGAAAGGGCGACAAATGCAGGTAATAATATACTACCGGACAAGTCCAAGAAAATTTGCGAAAAATTATATGGACAATTTATGGATTGGAAACACCAAAAACACATCGTCCTTCTCAGAAAATGTTTTGATAGTATATTTTGAAGAATTACAACAAAAAATGAAACCTTCAACTGTATGGATTACTCAATTATAAAATCTCTATTCAAAGTTGAGCATAATGTTGACATATCTAAATATCATAAGTTTTATCAATGGCAGTAGAAAAAATAGTGTATGCAACTCTCATGTAATGGCCATTAATACACTCGCATGTTATATACGAAACTCGCCTGCGGCTCGTTTCGTATCCTACAACATGCTCGTGTATTAATGGCTATCATTACATGATCATTGCATAATATACTATTGTCTTAAATAAAGTAGAGTATACTACTCGCAATAATGGCTATTATTCCCTCGGAATGTTACTCCCTCGCCGCTAACGCGGCTCAGTTCGTAATAATCCTCGGGAATAATAGCTATCATTATTGACTCGTGGTATAATCTACTATTAACTTTCCATGCGATATCATATGATTTGACATTTTTGACATTTTGACGTATAATTCTAACCCCACTTTTCCATGTGTTTACTTTTGTTTGTTGTTGTTGGCATTATTTCGTTTGGAATTTCCGAATTTGACTTCTTCGTGTTCATAAATCATAATTTGATTTAGTATTTCCACAGTTTTTGAGTGTCTTGTGTCTTCAGTAACCATTATGAATCGCTCTCGGGCCTCGAAAAAGCCGTAGTTCCCAGTACTACCAGGTCCAATTGCAATAACATTGGATGTCGGAATTGTCGGATGCCTGAAAATTACCAAACATACGAAAATGTTTGAATTTTCTGACCAATGAAAAGACGTAAATTAAACCAATCGGAACAATTTCGTATCATCGTGCCATCGGATGACGGATACATGAAAACGTACCCTTATTCGAGCTTTATTGCTGATGTAATGTTATTATGGCCAATTTTATCACAGCCTAATTTAGATTAGCTAATAGGTTTATTAGTTACAAGGGTTGAACCTCGGATGAACCCTGAACCTCAAAGTTAAATTAATTCAATTTTGGTGCGCCTGAGCTGATTGCTGCCTTTAATAATTTATTCTTTTTTGGCAAATAAAAATCATCAGAGTGGATTTTAGGCGCTTTCATTTCATTTTGTTCTGTGTTACCCGAAGGTTTTTGAGGTTTTTGCAGAGCTTCCAATTATGAGTCAGTGTTTCCTTTTTTGGTTTATGATCGGTTCCTGTTCGGTGTTAATTTGAGTTTGACAATCGTGCCACCATCGGAATGCAACTTTTATGCCAGTTTTTTGTGTGTGACAAAGTCAATTCAATTTGTCTAGAAAAAGATTTTATCAATCAATTTCAGCTCTGTAATTTCTAGCATTTTTCAGTACCTATATTTTTGAAACAGTTAATAGTTAAATCAGTTTTTTATTTTAAGAAGTTTATACAGTCCACTTTTACGTTACATTTGGTCCTTCGAGCCGGAATGAGTCAGTTTGTCATTCGCCAGACGACGGCCAGTAATCCAGATTTTTAGCTGAAGTGAACGCACACGTTGTATCAAGTTCAGTCCGGAATACAACTATTGTGTACTTGTACATTATCAACTTAGTCAAGTTAAGTGAGCTGGGTGTCAAGTAAGTCCGTTCTTTATTAATTTGCTCACCTATTTGTTTTATTACGTACATTAATTCTTGGTAAGTTTGTCTAGTGTGATTTCTTATTGCAAAAATGGCAGAATTAACTAAACTTAAATTAAAGCGAGGTAATATAAATAGTTATTTATTATACAAGACGGTAAAAAGATGCTTTAACTGTGAGTGGAAAATGTTGATTCACGAGCGACGAAGGAGCGAGTGGATTAATTCCACGAACAGGTAAAGCTTTTTTACCGTCGTGTGTAATATTCTATTTTATTCTAGAGCAACTTCTTATTTACCACAATTACTAAAATGTGCTAAAGTTTTACATAGGCCGGGGTTATCCAATTTCTTAATTCTTAATTTTTGTTCTTAATTCTTAATCCTTAAAAACACCAATGTTAAATAAATTGAACTTTTTAAGAATTAAGAATTAAGGACAAATATCAAGAATTAAGGAATTGGGTAACTCCGGCCATAGATTATGACAAGTTGACAAAGTACCTAACAAACTGACACATTTCTGGTGTTGTCAATCATGCAATATAACCACAAAACAACAGATTTCTGTCAAAAACACTAAAATTAATAGGTCTGTTCGCAGAGAAATCACAAACCAGTTAGAGTGAATCTCATTGGTTGAAACTAGCTTTCTGACTGTTTCTGATTATTTTCAACAATGAAATGCGCTCTGACTGGTTTGTGATTGCTGTGCGAACAGGCCTATTATAAAAGATTTGAACCAGTGGGTAAAATTGATATATGAGTGGGTAAAATTGACGTATGAGTGGGTAAAATTGACAAATGAGTGGGTAAAAATTTTTCGATTTCACTACTTCAAATAAAGTGGTACTTTAACAACGAGTTTTGAGTCGATTAAATGATAGTTTACCATTCGCGATAGAATAAAAGTCAATTACCTAGAATTAGTAAATACTATGACACAGTTGACTCCACAAACCTCACGGAATATCAAATAAGCCAATCAAAAACCAGATTAGATAGAGCTGAGCCTCTTTTGTCACAGTTTGAGGACATTCAGGAAGAGATTGAGTCAATATTGTGCGAATCTGAACAAGGTGTCTCAGAAGTAGAAGGCAAGGAACGTGAGAAGTTCGAAGGGCAGTATTTTGATATAATTGGTAAGTTAAAATTATTAGTTATTGACAAGAATGAATCTGCGGGAAGTTCTGTTAATAGTAAAGGGCCTGCATCGATTGTGCAACAACCTAGACAATCAATAAAATTGCCTGACCTTAAAAATCAATGGTTCATATGAAAAGTGGCTCCAATTTCGAGATGCTTTTCGAGCTATTGTTCATAATAATAAATTTTTGAGTGATGTAGAGAAATTTTATTATCTGAAGTCATATTTAGAAGGAGTACAGCTTCAAGCCATTGCAAACTTACAGGTTACAAATGACAATTTTAATACAATAATAATAATACATTGTTTTAAATGGGACTATGCCGATCGGTGCTGTTCCGACAAGTGAGCGTACTCCCGTTTAAAACAATGTATTTAAAAATTCCTCTCCGCCACGCTGCCGTGCGCTACGCTCCAGTGAGCGACAACCTCCTATCCTAAATGGGGAGCTACCTTAATTGACAGACGTCGATGCCTTTTTAAAAACTAAATGTGAGCCTTTAGAAAAATTAGAGTCATCGAAAAAGGATTCGAATGCAGGTGCCAGATTTGATGCTAAAAATAAGTTGAAGGGTTTTCATGCAACAGTAAGTAAAAGTAAGTTCTCTTGCTATTATTGTCAAAAACCTCATTGTATTTATAAGTGTTTTGCGTTTAAAAATTTGCATATTAAGGCCAGAATTGCCGCAATTAACAAATTGAAAATTTGTCCGAATTGTTTTGACTCTGCTCATTCAACTAATTGTCCAAAAAATTCATTTTGTCGTGTTTGTGGAAATAAACACAACACACTTTCGCATTTGCCGGAAACCAATTCAGAAAATAAGCAAAGGCAAAACAGGTCTCCAGCAGGCATCAGCACAAACAGCATAGGTTCGAGCGCTGTCGAACCACCTCTATCACCTGCAAAGGTATCCATGGTTGGTCACTCGATCAATGATCAGACGCTGAAAGAATCTACGACCTTGTCAGTTCTATCAACTGCAATTATTAGGATTTTTGATAGCAAAGGGGATACGCATTTGATTAGAGCTTTACTTGATCCTGGGTCGCAAAGCAACTTCATTACCAATAGTTTGGCAACTAAATTAAATTTCTCCAGGTCTGCGGTTAATTTCCAGATTATGGGCGTTGGAGAGGCTTTGTCATCTACTGTTGATTCTAACGTCAATGTAACAATTATGTAAAATATTAACGAGTACAGCGAAGTTATTTCTTGTTTAGTAATTGAGAAAATAACTCAAAGTCTTTCAACAATTTCCTTTGATATTTCCAAATGGGATCTTCCTCGAAATTTAAGACTAGCTGATGAGTCGTTTAACATTCAAGGTGACTTTGATATTTTGTTAGGTGTGAATGTCTTTTATCGGATACTGCTCATGAAACAAATTTGTAAGGAAGGTTTGCCTGTGCTTCAAAAAACCAGACAAGGTTGGGTTGTTGGTGGTAATGCTCAATTTTTAGAGACTTCTAGAAATCAAGTGGTTGCATGTCTCTCATTGGATCGGTCGATCGATGAAAAACTAACTAAATTCTGGGAGATAGAGGAATGTAGTAATAATGAACCAATCTTTTCCAAGTCCGAATAATTCTGTGAGGAACATTTTAAACAAAATTATAGGTGAAACTCAGATGGTCGCTTTATTGTTAAATTTTATTTACCTACCTCACCACCCTGTTATTAAAGAATGCAGCTTAACGACGAAGGTTCGAGTCGTGTTCGATGTTTCGATGAAAACTGACTCTGGTTTGTCTTTGAATGATGTTCAATATTCTGGACCTACCATTCAAAGAGATCTGCTTTCGACTCTTTTACGTTTTCGCATTTATCCATACGTGCTCAACGCAGATATATCCAAGATGTACAGACAAGTCCTCATAGATCCTAGTGAAAGGAGCTACCAGAGAATTTTGTGGAAAAATCTCGATTGCCCTCAGACTCAAATTGAGTGTTTCGAGTTAAATACTGTTACTTATGGTTGTGCATCGTCACCGTTCTTAGCAGTTGTTTGTTTGACACAGTTAGCTTTGTATTTCCAGACTGAATATCCCGAAGCAAGTGAAGCTATATTGAATTGTTTTTATCTAGATGATTTATTAACAGGAGCATTCTGTACGTCAGGTTTCTTACAACTCCAAAGGGACATTTCTTTTATTCTTGATAGTGGTGGATTCCAGCTAAGAAAGTGGTTATGTAACAGACCAGAACTATTATATTATTTTGAGGTGCATGAGAATTTATCGTCTAATATATTACATTTGGGAGAGAATGAACAAAGTAAGACCCTTGGCATATTTTTGAATGCCACTAATGATACGATTCATTACTCTATTAAACACTTTGACTTCGATGACGTTATATCCAAAAGAATAATTTTGTCGGTTGTGAGTCAAATATTCGACCCTTTAGGTCTGTTTGGTCCAGTTGTAGCGACTGCTAAGCTTTTATTACAGCTTTTGTGGCAAGAAAAATTGTCCTGGGATGAGTCAGTTCCTTCTTATATTTCAAAAAAATGGATAGATTTTTTTGAGGTGAGGAGCTTCAATTTTTGAATCGACTTACTATTGGTCGATAGTCGATATGTCTTGAATGTAAACTGGGAAGTAATTCACCTTCATGGGTTTGCAGACGCATCAGAGAAGGCTTACGGTGGGTGCATATATATTGTCAATATAACAGGTTCTGGGGAGTACAATTGTTCCAAACTTCTGCTGTCCAAATCTCAGGTAGCACCTATTAAAAAGATAAATTTACCACGCTTGGAGTTGTGCGCTGCTGTTCTTACCTGTCAGCTCATGGGGAAGGTCGAACAGTCGATAAAATTGGAAATCGACCATGCATACTTTTGGACTGATTCTTCGATAACTTTATGTTGGATGAAGGGTTGTCCAAGTCGCTGGAAAACTTTCGTGGCGCAACAATTATTGTATACAGAGTCAGTTGAACATCTTGGGGGTTACTGCAGAGACCAACATGTCTTGGCACAGTCACGTGGCAGATATTGCTAAAAGGGCCTCCCAAAAGCTGGGGGTGCTATTTCGTACAAGACATCTGTACACACCAAGCCAATTGCTGACACTCTACAAAGCCCAGATTCGACCAACTATGGAGTACTGCTCACATATATGGAGTGCAGCACCCAAACATACCTTAATGCTTTTGAATACCGTGCAAAAACGAGCTATCAAGCTGATCACTGACCCCGCACTTACTCGTAACTTGGATGGTCTCGAACATCGCAGATCTGTGGGCGATGTATCTCTCTTCTACAGGTACTATCACGGAAAATGCTCTGAAGAGTTGGCACGTATGATTCCACCGAGAGTAGCACCTACCAGGCGAACCCGTCAAACAGACGGTAACCATGAATTTACTGTCAAACTAGAGGCACCAAGAACCTCATTATATCAGAATTCATATCTCTGGAGAACAGCATCGCTGTGGAATAAACTCCCTGCGACGGTTTTCCCTGCAGGTTACAACCTGAACCGTTTCAAGACCAACATACACCGACATTTCCGCGCACTTGCCGCTTCTCGAGCGTGATAGGACATTTCCTTGCGAGTGCGCATATCCGTAAAAAAAAAAAAAATAGAGTCACGCAAGTTCAGAATATGTCAAATTTTTCAGACTGGTATCATGACTGTCTTTCCAGAGGCATTTCTTCAAAATCTTTAATAAATTCCGAATTATGGTGGAAGGGTCCCACTCATCTTTTTCCAAAAATCAATTTGAACATTTGTATACCTGAGATTCCGGAAAACATGCCGGAGCGAAGGATAGTTTCCCATATAGTTTATATTGAGGAAATTCCTAATTTTGATTTCTCGAGGTATTCTTCATTGGTCAGGGTTCAGAGAATTTTTGCCTTTTGCATAAGATTTATTAAAGGACTTAAAGAAAAAAATGTTACTGTTGGTCCTTTGACAGTTGCAGAGTTCAATGATTCACTGACCCAGCTAGTGAAAATATCTCAAAAACAGTCATTTGCAAAGGATTATTTTTCATTGAAAAATAAACGTCCTCTAGTGGCTATAAGCAATATATTATCCCTAAGCCCGTTTTGTGATGAAATGGGATTAATTAGAGTAGGTGGGCGGATACACAATGCAAATGTTTCTAATGATCAGAAACATCCCTATTTATTGCATAACAAGCATCACCTGACAACTTTAATTATGCGCCAATTTCATATAAAATTGTTACATTGTGGTCCGCAACAATTATTGTATACAGTTCGCGAACAATTTTGCCGCTCTCTGGGCGTCGAATAGCCAGAACTATTGTTAAGAACTGCGTCAGATGCTTCAAATGCAACCCAACTACCAATAATTATGTAATGGGTAATCTTCCTGAGTATCGAATTACTCCTTTTCAACCGGTTTTTACTCATACTGGGGTTGATTATGCCGGGCCAATCTTATTACGGGACAGGAAAACTAGAAATCCCAAGATTTTAAAGGGTTTTATACCTATGTATTTTTATTTGCATGAATACAAAATGTGTTCATTTAGATGTTGTTAGTGATTTGCTTTTCTTGCGATGTTGAAAAGGTTTATTGCTAGGAGAGGCAAGCCCTTGCACTTTTATTCGGACAATGATACCACTTTTGTTGGAGCGAATTCAATGGTTCAAAAACATTTACATTCAAACTGTGACAAAATAGCCTCAGAATTATCTTCGGAAGGAATTACATGGCACTTTATGCCACCAATAGCACCCAATTTCGGAGGTTTGTGGCAGGCTGGTGTCAAAGGTGTAAAATTTCATTTGAAACGCATTATCGGGAACTAGCCTTACTTATGAAGATTTGAGTACAGTTTTAACTCAAATAGAAGGAGTGCTTAACTCGCGGCCGTTGTCACCGTTATCTTCGGATCCTCAAGATTTGACCGCACTCACTCCAGCTCATTTTTTGGTGGGAAAACCATTAACATCAGTTCCTGAAGACGATTTTACTACAGTCGTTGAAAATCGTTTGAGTAAATTCCAGCGTCTACAAAGTATTGTTCAGCAGTTCTGGAACCGATGGAACCGGAAATATATCTCCGAGATGCAGACGAGAACCAAATGGAAGAAACAGTGTCCAAGTTTATTGAAAATTGGAAGTTTGGTTATTATAAAGGAAGACAATCTTCCTATCTACCAATGGCGAACTGGGCGTGTCATTGAGCTACATCCTGGTTCGGACAACTTCACAAGGGCCGTGACTGTTCAACCATACAACGTGCAAACGAGCGGTGTCAAAGTTGTGTGTTCTTCCAGTTCCAGTTGCAACGGATTGAAATGACATTGCAAGGCGGGCGGTATGTTTGTTGTTAATTTGAGTTTGACAATCGTGCCACCATCATCGGAGTGCAACTTTTATACCAGTTTTTTGTGTGTGACACAGTCAATTCAATTTGTCTAGAAAAAGATTTTATGTCCGATTGACCAATAAAGTGCTATTTATAGAACAGTTTTGTGTCAATAAAGTACAACTTTATTGTACTAGTAAAATAAAGTGCTACTTTATTGCCTACCTGGACTACCTAACAAGGTGAAACAGGTCCTGACAACCGGCCAAAGTGAAACAGATCCTGACAACCTGCCAAGGTGAAACAGGTATACCTACCCGAATGTTACTTTTTTACATTCAATTTTTTTAATTTTTAACAAAAACCAGTCAGAATCGTACATAAAATCATGTATATAACGCTTACATAAACAGGCTTTATTGACTCATTATTTAATAGCCTCGCTCGCAAGCTCGCTCGGCCATAAAATTATTCGTACAATAAAGCCTTACTTTATGTAACCTACTTGTTATATAAATAGCTATTATCAATCAATTTCAGCTCTGCAATTTCTAGCATTTTTCAGTATATTTTTGAAACAGTTAATAGTTAAATCAGTTTTTTATTTTAAGAAGTTTATACAGTCCACTTTCACGTTACAGTTCCTAAAGTCTGTTTTTTTTTTAAAGAAAATTCCCCAAGTCAAAAATTTAGTAACTATGTTGGCAACACAAGCCTTTTCTACATAAAAAATTTCAAAGCATTGACAATTTTACATTGTATTGCCAACATAATGTCATTTTAACTTTTGTCTTTAACCCGGCATTACACGCGTCAAAAAACTTATGTCATTACACGCGTTCCGTCAAATCGACCGACTGCCCAAAAGTTTATATGAATTATAGCTTTTTTCGCGGAGACCCTCCCAAAGGTATCCTGAACGCTAAGGCATGACCTACGCATAGGTTTACTAATCCATAGAGACGAAACTTAGTCCTACCTTTGCGTTCAGGATACGTTTGTGATAGTTTCCGCGAAAAAAATATACAAGCACTATAATTCCTAGAATTCATAATCATTACAAAGGGAATTATATTATGCAGTACAGTTACCGTATTATCGATAGCCAAAAGTACTCCCAATATCAGAAAATGCCAACTTTGAACACAAATATGTTAGATTCTCAGGTTCACGTGCCTAGTCAAAAGCACTACTGACTATGAAAACATCGAATTATACTTCAACCAAAAATCAAAATATTTTTTAGCAAATGGGTAGTGGAAAACCTACATCAGGCATTCCTGGATGGACAAAACTGCCACCCTTGTACCAGTGACGTAATTACTGATTTTATCAATGGTCGGTCTTTTTGACCGACACGCGTGTACTTCCGGGTTAAAAAAAATAGACTTTAGCTTCGTTTGACTCCAGGGAGAGTAAAACAGGTGGCGCCTTTTTGAGTTGATCCACCCCACTCTACGCTGTGAGAGTTAGTCGGGCACCCTAAAAACGAAGCTTCACTTGCTCGATATTGGTCATTGGAGTACTTACCTCAGCCACCTTTCTATGTAGCAATAAATTACTTTGCCCATATGGCAAGGTAACAAAGACTGACGAAACGAAAGTAGTTATGTGGGAACTCACGATCTTTTCTTATTCTGTCTAACAGGACGCTCCCAGCGCTGCTGGCCACTGGTGGAAGAAGTCTAATCTCGAGATTTTACTCGAGATGTTGACTATAGCTATCATGACTTTCCTTGGCATCTGTTCAATTGTTTTATTAATGACTCTAACTGAGCCAGCGGCTTTCTTGAAATTTAGTCTTCTCTAGTCTTAAATCGTCTAAAGGAGTGACGTAAGTTTTGATACATTGCTCCTTATCCTGATTATTTGATTTTCTTGTACTTCACCGTCTGAATGTTCATTAAGCCCGCACTCTCTCACCAATATCACTACAAAGGTTTCGGCTTCTTAATACGGATCTGGGTCTGGATCTGGATATAGTGAACGGTGATTCCGTCGAGTCGCGGCACTTATGCTTCTTGCGCATCATCCCAGGTCCTGCCAATTCTTTCAGGCCATCCCCATCTTCAAGCTTTGAAAAGGGCGGAGATGTTCTATTAGGAGGATTTTCTCAGAACGTCCGTTTTCGGTCGCAATCAGCATTTCTATAATTTCATCTTTTGATCCTAGCTTCATTTAGGGCGGCCCTAAGTCCTGCGCTGTGCTCATTTGGTGCAATCCCCTTCCACCCTAATATTTAAATTTTGTTTTTTTTACGGAGTCTCCTGATGATGTTTTGTCTTAAGTCTGCTTACAATTTTTTTCCAGACAGTAGCTTTCGGGGGCTTTCTTCTCGAATGCTTATTCCAATATTAAATTGTATCAAGAGTACTTGCTCAAAGATTTTCGGTTAAGTCCTGTGTGATATTCCAAATAACAGCTATATCCAAAACTTTTCGATGACAACGTCTGTAGCCATGTCATAGGTCAATCCAATCCGATGACGGGGATCTGTGTACTTCATTCGCCTATCCGTTCTATTGTTCAAAACTTCCAATCCTAATGAACTCTTGCATCAATACGCAGCGTATTCTCTAAATGACATTATTTCGGTTTTTGTTTTACCAATGGCTCTTCAAGCTTGATTGTTTTGCTGAATGTTATTTGTATGAGATTTAGAATTTAAGGTTCAATGTATATTTTTAAGCTTTGTCAGTGAGCTTTTCCCTTTGGACAATAATGCATATTCTGATTCTGATTCTGAAGTTTGCGAATCCGGAGCTTCCAGTTCCAGGCGATTATCTTTGGTCGGCGTTTCCTTTACCGCCAGCTGCTTATAACGATATTCCCGACCTCTGGCAGCACAGCCACTATGATCGTTTCAATTGGCCCAGCAGGCCGCATTCTCGCGGACCAACGAACGGTGCGTGATCGTGCCAATAACTGCGAGCATATTATTCACCGTCTTTGTTGATGAGGCAGTCCCTTCTTGCGCTGTATACCCTGCTGCGATGCAGCAGGCTTTGGATACCTCAGTGCAATGGCGCTAGCTGGAAGGGTGTCCGACCCTTTCTCCCCTACTAGTTGCTCTTGGCACTTTTTTTGGGAAAGTGTATCGGGACTGGTTGTGCCTGAATAGGTGACAATGGTAGCAGTGCAGCAGCTGTCCACAGCGAATCTTGCGTTCGATTTTGGTGTGCAGCCTCCCCGATACGCTCGACGTTCCAGATGCTTGAGTTTTGCTTCTTTACAATAAGGAAGAGCATCATCAGCTAGTTCTTCTTTCTGTCAGTCAACTGAGTCAGTTTGGCATCTGTGAAACCGTCATCTACAGTGGTTGTCTTCGATTACGTTGCATGACATGTCTATTGGATGATGGCGGATCACAGCCTCACAGATTAACCCGTCCTAAAGATAAGAAACTTTCATGTAAAATGTTCGTTCGGAGCGGTCTCGAAAATAACACATGTGGAGCTTCATGACTGCCAAAGCTATGCGGCGCTAGTATACAAAGCCACAAGCAAATGTCATCTGAACTGCGAATCACAGAACCTGTGGTGAATGGTGAATATAATTTGTCAATGTGTTTGTCATATCTCTGGTTTATCATCAGTTAGTGAGTTAGCCTAGCCGTTTGATCTGTGTTACTGTTCTTTTATTTAATTTCCTATCAATTTTTGATAAAGCTTCGACTTCTTAATATATTTTTGAAAAAAGAGACTTTATGTTACATTTAAACAAAGTGGAAATGCTCGTGGAAATGGGATTAGTGATGGTTTTTATTCGCCATTGTTATACATTCACATGAAGTGTGACTTGTGCACCAAATAAGATCCTTAAATTTCTTAAAAATATACCTTCATTTATAGCATAGGCATTACTTCAGTGGAAGCTTTTGAATTCATGCCATCACCACTTCATCCTCAAAAACTTTTCTGTTAGTGTGGAATTAGTGAATTTTATTAGCAGTATTATAAACTTTTTAGTGTTTTTTTTTCAATACGATTTCTTATTATTGTTGTGTTTAAGGCTGTTCCAATAAAAAAGGAGATGGTACTAAAATGTTGTTGTTTTATTTCAAAAAAAAGTTACATATAATAATAAAATAAAATCGATAAGGGACAAATTATTTGAAAAAAGGCGGGAGACCACGTAACTACTGCTACAACACTGAACACACCGAAGTGCACACCAGCGCCCCCATACTGTGGCAGTCATACAACTCGTTGTATGAGTAAGACAAGGATAGGGGAAAAGGTACGAGTTTCCTATCTTTAGGACGGGTTAATCTGTGCACAGCCTGCTGCCTTCTCCTGCTGGAGCTGGTATTTGTAGTAAGAATATTCATCCAGGGATCAAAGGAAGGTTGCAGTCTTTTGACGTCTGCTGAGGCTTACTTAAGGTACTAGCTTAGTCCTCCAATATCTCCATTCACGTGATTTTGCTCTATCAGCTTTCTCACTCTTCTGCTTCCGCTCTTTTATAAAAATACGTTTATGGCGACGTCGCACTTGAAAATTGCTTGGCGACTTGTTCACTTTCAAAACACCGGATTTTTTCCAGCGTGGAATTGAAAAACTGTAAAACGAATTTATAAATTTACTAATTAAATAGATTGGAAAGACTCTCAACTTCATTTTACAAATCCAGGTGTGGTATCTATAACATACCCTTCAGAAACTTAATTTTAAAATACCCCGTTTGAACTCTCGTGTAGGGGGCACCTTTTACTTGGAGACTCCTCGTACAAACGTTCTCAAATTCTCGCCTTTACATGCAATGTGTGACAAATACAATAATTCAACTGAGCTTGACCTTTTCCATGATAGTTTGAAATGCTTTAAAAAAAAATTGTAGTTTACTTTTTTTTTTTGTTTTTTTTTTGCTTGTCTAATTTATCTAATTTGTTTAACTTGCATAGATTTGTATGTTTTTATGATTTATGTTATTACCTACTGTAGATATTTACACAATTATGTAAGATAATTTCTGCTATACTGTCTTGTAATTGGGTTTTACCTGTAGGGCAGTTTTTTGTAAATAAATAAATAAATAAATATCCAAGATCGTTCAGTAAGATTGAACGATGAGAATTTTTATTACCTTTAAACAACAAATCTTCTGAAAAACGACATGAAGAAAAAAATAGGACCTACGTTGTAGAAACTTACTCAATTTTACCTACTGGACATACGCCCGACATAGCAAATATTAGGGAAATTTAAGGGAATTTTGTGATATGTGAAAGAAACGAAAAATTTGTGAAACGTCTACTTTATTATTAAAGTAAATCGTACCGTTCTCGACCTAGAATTCTCGAGGGGAAAGAGAACGGCAGAGAAACCATCGATCGAACATTCCTCAAAAATCGAAACATACTGTGTCATTTTCAATAATAATTGTGAGTAATTAATTCAATAATTTAAGTCAATAAAAGTTTAAATTAGATACCATCCTTGTTCTTGAGCTAAAATTTCAATTACACACACTAGATTCAATCAACACTACCTATATTCAATACTGAAGAGTTTTTTTGTTAGTTAGCCAGTTTCCCAGCGGATACTGAGGTCCCATACGGGAAGCTACTCAGCTATAGTTGTTTTTGAGCCAATATCTCTAGATTGATTATTTCAATTTGTTAGGATATTTTCTCGTCAGGGTAGGAAAATGTTGTAAATTCAACAAGGCCCTAATACACGCTCTAAATTTACAAAATCAAAATCTCAGCACAAAAAGACAGCACATAATTTCTTAGGTTTTAATTTACTTCTTTATCTGTATTGTTTACAGTATGAAACGATTTTGGTTAAATACATGAACTATGCACATGTTATAAAAAATGTTATAAACAAACAAAAAATACATAAAAATGAACAAAATAATAGAAACTTGCATAAATTGAACTCTCAAAAACAAAATAATAATTAATCCACTAACCTGTGAACGCTCCTTACACACACTAATAACAAATTGGATTGAACAATCAATTTTAATGCAAAATAGAAATGAAAATTGAATAATGAATAATTACAGACACTTGTCTAAAGGAACCAGTCCCAGCTTGTTCTCAAGTCTCTCTAGTGCCTAATCGCCTCTTCTCTTGTATCCTCTTCGGTTTCGGTACCTTCATTTTCTGTGGCGCTCCCCGTTCAAACCTAAATTTGATGGCGCAGACATGGTTGCAACATTTACTTTTATTCAGTAACCGATTTTTAAGTTAAAATTTGAAGAAATAATATTTTAAATAGGTGGTTTTCCTCACAGGATTACTTGAAAAATATAATTTACTAAATTTATCACTGCTCTATTAAGCCCTTATCAGAACCTTTTTGTTTTCCTAAATAATCCAAGCAGAACCTGCAAAAGCCGTAATTAGTTTATTTGATCCAATAAATACCAATTAATTTTTTTTCATTCGGATCCACCTTATATGAACTCTATGCATGAACTCCAGCGTTGGTAGACTTTTAATTGCCCCAGACGAATCGATGTTTAATTATCAGGTAATTGTTGTTATGAATTAATGCCGCTTGTATTGATTAAAATTTTTCATTTGATGGCAGATAACATTCAAAACACATCCCTAAATGTAATAACATCAGTTGAATCTCGAAAAAACCTAATTACGATTTTTTGTTTAGAGCCATGCGAGGTTTACAAATCCCATCATTGTAGCAATATTGCGGGGTCATTATTTTGTTTTGCTTTATTTATTGAGCGATCTGTAGTTTTTTTTCGTCATTAATTCTTGCATGGTTTAATAATTTTTGATAGAGAATCGCTGTGGTGCTACGAATCTCCAGGTTTCAGGTTTAGTATCGGGTTCTTCAAAATCGCTTCTCATTCTAGCAAATATAGGTAACCGAACTCTTCTCGAGTGTATTACCTATGATTCATCTAATCAAAAAACTAGAAAAACTTTCGTCTGGGATGTGATAAAAATAAAAGGAATTTTTGGTGTAGCCTCAGACTAATAATAAAACTAGAGACCAAACATGCCATTTATAAATCGCCCAATGTTTACAATCAATCAGCTTTTAGTCCATGACATAAGTAAGAGAGAGATAGACCTATAAAATTGCAACACTGTCCAGTGGCGGCATGTTCAGTTTCCTCTGATTTTTTCCCAGAATTCAATAGAAGTTTTACTCACAATAAATAACCATAAATATCCTCTAACTACGCCAATGTCAAGAGTAAAATGATGTCAAATTTCTAACCGCCGAAATATTGAAATATGCTTGGAATCACTACAAATAATACATCGACGTACCGTTTAAACGTTCTCCACCACAGTTTTAAATCCAAAAATACTACTGATTAACACTTTAAATCACAAAATTAGCTCTTTCGCTTCACAGCAACACTGCCAAATCCATTATGGATGACATAAGTCACATAAGATCATCTGATTGGCTGCTCGTAGATGCAACGTTGCCGATGTGCCATTTTTCGAGCAATATATTCCTGTGTTATTCTAGAATGTTTACCAATTTGAATTAAGAAAAGACTAACTATCCCATTCAAAAAGGCATTTAAGTTACCCATGTTTCAACAAAGATTGATATAAAAAAGCATTTTCATTATATTTGAACATATTTTCAAATAATAATTATCCGTGAACACTTTTAATATTGAAAATCACATCGGATTATTGACAACCAGGCATTTCCTGCAAAAATCGACCTTATGGATGTTGGATCGCAAATTATTTGTTCACTGCTGTATCTGTTGTTTTTAGTTGTTAATCTGTGGGTGTAGTCAAGCTTTATTTTAGTTGAATTACTTATCGACCAAATAGGAACATTTTATTCAAGCCACTTGACGGTAGGTACTGAACATATAATATTTATATGTTCCAACATACCTGTAGCAGTCATACCTCGATTCTTATTGGACCGATTTTTCTTTCGTGAAGCTTTCATGATTTCGGATCCGCTAAGAAGTAAAATCGTGCTTTATAGAAGCTGTATTTCTATTATGAAGTCTCCTCTTTTCCTGCCCTCCTTTTGTTATCCATTACTAAAACTTAAATCATAGTCACTTTGTTATTCGAAGCTTCTACAAAAAGCTCCTCATCAAAATCCTTTTTCTCTTATCTTATTGATCGAAACTGCTCTATTGCTACTTTTGTTCTTATCTTTGGCTATCAAGAGTTGATTTATTTTATTAGAGTTTAATTACCTGGATTCCATTAGAATTATTAAATTTCCTAATTTAAAGGATCGAAGTAACGACCAGTGGCATGTTTGAAGAATGGGGACGAATTTGAGTTTCATTGATATTGATCGGCTCATAAGAAGGCAAAAAAAAGGTTAAGTTGACAAAGCAATTAATGAAAAATCGTAGAGAAGTTTATGATTAAACATTAGAGGAGTAAAATTAGTGAATATTAAAACAAATCAGTAAAGATGTGAGAAAGTTCAACATAGGCGCAGCTACTAGGGTAGTAGAAAAAATGTAAACGTCAAATTACTGAAAACAAAGTAATATTTGAAATACAAAATATGCGTAAAAGGAGAAAAGCAGACGGAAACGATACTGAAGTGACTATATTATATACTGGTCATCATTCACGATTTCTATTCTATTATTCTATATACTTACTATGATGTCCATCGATCAGCAGTTTGATTTGCCCCTTGTCAAGGCTTGAAAGGTATTTTTGGAATAGCAAATGAAAACCTGCTACACATAAAGGCATAATGACAGAAGAGATGCTTCCTGAAAAAGTAAGGAACAAATATTTTAGACTCTCTTTTTACTGCTGATTAAAAAGGGAAAAGGAAAATTTGGTTCCAAAATTTGAAAAAAGGTTTTAGTTTATTAGGTACGTAATTTAATCAGGAACAGTAAAAAGGTCGCCCAACAGGCAGTAGAATACAATGCACATTTAAAACGGATTAAAAAACGACAATAAAACAGCGTTGAGAGTGTTGAAACAAACAAAATTCAGGAAACAATAAAAAAACCATGATTAATTAATGAAGCCATGATGCAGTTTTGACCCTGACGAAGGTGACATTTGTATTTGTATTTGTATCTCATTTTTGACGTATAAAGAATAAACAGTGACAGATAACTTAACGTTGCTGTTGAAATAATAGAAAATGATACATCATAGGCCTGAATAGGAGGGTAATTAGTGTCCTTGAAAGAACAAATTTGGTTGGTAATATATTTATTTTAGGCGGATAATTTGAAAATTATTAAACAAAAATGTTGACCCAATGGTGCATGAAACATTGAATAAATAAATATTGGGCCGGACGGTCTGGAAACTGCAAAGAAAATATTCTTTTTCTGTGACTGACAAGAATTGTCAGCATTTTTGACCGGTCGACAAGTCGCAAAACTCAATATTCTGGTGTTTCAATTATATTTCAATAGTTGCTAAGGAATCAATGAATAACAATACCGGAAACACTTTTCTGGTCTAGGCCGGGAAAGTGATTCTCGTACTGCTGAATAAATGGAACAAAAAGACAAACATTCAACAGATATTTAACCGATCGCAGAGAAAAGAGTATGTGTATTTCGGTGGAAAAGCCATTCTCGGCCTTCGGTGTTTGCCGGCCTTGGCTACGCCTCGCCCGTCAACTTACACCGTTGGCCGAGAATTTGTCACTTTTCCACCTAAATACACAATATACTATTTTCACTGGTAGTAACTTTTCCATATGCCTAGCAATCGGTCAGCAAAATCTGTCATTAGCATTAGCTGACGGTCTATAAATCAAGCTTATGAGAAAATTGCAACAGAGTGTAAAATCCCAAAGCAAAATTTAAAAAAATAAATAAAAAATTATGACTTGAAAATGAAATGAAACAACAAAATGACAAATTGAGAGCCAAAATTTAGGAAATAGATAAAGGAATAAGAAGACATAGAAATCTGGATAGTAAAAGAAAATTTGAATAAAAAACAGCTTCCCAATGATAGCGTTTGGGAAAGCACAAATACAGAAAATAAAAAACTTGAAAAATCCATTATGCATTACGAAGAACAAGTTTATGGCAAAACTTACAAACCTCTAACCGAAATTAGCAAATTCGGTAAAATTTTGAGACACATCTTGAAGTAGGTAAATGTTGATTGAAAAATTAGGTAAAAAAAATGGCAGATTGCACACGATACAAAATTATGGATTGAATTTAGACAAATAGATTCAAGATGTCAAATTCCTATCGTCCTGAGAATTTGCTTCTCTTTTCCGTTTCAGCCTTTCCTGATCACATTGAGCGTAATGTGACGATGCGCTTTCGCCAGGGTATACAGAATTCACGCCTAAAATTCCAGAAAACACTGCCTTGTTTATTCTGGATTTTACAAGAATGGATTACAGATATGGGTTGAATTTTTGAATGGAATAAATTCCGTATCAGAAAGCCTGTTTATTTTCTGGCAAAAAAAAAAAAAAAATGGGTCCCTTTATTTTTAGTTTGGCACATTTTTTCGGCCGTTTCATGGAATTTACCCCTCTCTTAAGGGTAGAAACTACCCCCAACTTTTTTTTTCAAATGTAAAGATATATATTGTGATAGCTCTTTGGAATGGGCATAAAAAAATGAAAGTGCCCATTATTTACATTTGCATTTCGGTGATCCGGAAAGCGAGAAAAAAATAAGAATATATTTTTCCACACAATTTTTTTACAGTTAAAATTGTTGAATATCTTCAGCATTTCTTCTTGGTAGAACCCTTGGGTAGAACCCTAATGCGAAACAAAGCCCCATTTGTAACGTTATGTAATTATTTCTGACGTTAACACACTATTTGATGCCTGATACTCGGAATCTCAACCGTAAAAGAGTGTGTTAATGTCAAAAATAATTACATAACTAGATCACCGAAATACAAAAGTAAATAATGGGTCATATTCCTTTTTTTATGCTCATTGCAACGAGCTATCACAGTACATATCTTTACATTTGAAAAAAAAAGTTGGGGGTGGTTTCTTCCCCAAACAAAAAATAAAGGGACGTTTTTTTTATTTTTCCAGAAAATAAACAGGCTTTCTCTGATATTGAATTTATTCCATTTAAGAATTCCACCCTGTATAAAGGCCGGTATTAGTAAGTAGTTTTTAGTTTAAGATTGGCTGTGATAATAATATGATTTAGATAGTGAATATTGTAAAGTTGTTAAGAGTTGAGTTGTTTGAGTTAATAATTAGTGTCGGAGCAAAGTGTATAGTAATGTGGAATAAATTATTGTTGTGTTAATAGACCTATCTATTTTTACCTGGTATGCGCGCGCAACACGAGGCAATGTCTTTTTATTGGCTAGCTAATGCAGGTGTGAGGTGATCGTTTTGCACGCTGGGCATCTCTTTTTCCTTGTTCATTGCACGTGATCTGACAAGAATAAATCTAAAGTTGATATTCAATTTGACAAGTGTCATTCAAAAGTTGTTTGACATTTTCATTGACAAATACGTTGCACAACACGCGGTTTTTCTCCTTTTCTTTTTATCCTGTGCAAATAAGAAGGACGGATTGCTATACGTAAGTCTAACATAATTTGGTACGTTTTGCCTCGTCTTGCGCAATGAGCGTTCTGTGTCTTTTTTTATTTAATGAAGTTTTCGTATTATTACCTCTTTGTCTGGTAAAATAGATAGGTCTATTGGACTTTGATTTTTGAAATAAACGCACCCAAGATTTCTGTCACGCACCCCGGAACCGTGACAGTACTGTTAACAGAACTGTGTATAAATATCTAGATAATTACAAGAATCTCGATAATTGCCTAATTTCCTAGAAAATTTCATTAAAGCTTCATTCCTTTTTTGAAAGTTTTGGTAGAAGGTAAGTAAATAGTTTCGACCCATACGAGTGGATCGAAAGTAGGTTTAAAGGGCCATATCGAATATTTTAAGTCCTAGGAGGTCTAGACTTCATATTAAATCTCTGAGGACCCTTCACACTGTAGTGTCGTGTTGCCAAATTATTTAAAATGTCTCCAACTGTCTCTAGTTTCTTTTGTTTTCGACAATAACATCAAACCTATAGCTCTTAAAGCAAGAAAAGTGCCTTTTCCTTTAAAAGACAAATTTGAGATTTGAGAGCTAGATAGATCAGTTGCGCAGGGAGCTCTTGAGCCTGTCTCTCATCCTCGCTGGTGTAGCCCGATTGTTGTGGTACCAAAAAATAATGATGAGGTTAGAATCTGTGGTGATTATAGGAGCACCATAAATAAAGTTTCACGTGTAGATACATATCCAGTACCATGTGTTTAAAATATTTTAGCAGCTTTAACCGGAGGAAAAGTTTATGCAAAACTAGACACGCAACAAGCATATTTGTAATTTAACAGTAGATGTTGAGGCAGCGGAAGCTCAAACAAATATAACACACCGTGGAGCATCTGGAGATGTAATAGATTACAATTTGGTATACCTATTGCCCCTCAAATATTCCAGAGGTACATTAATTTACGAATTACAGAAATACCAGGGGTTTTACCCTACTATGACGATATCTTAGTAGTTGGTATTTCAGAAGAGGAAAGCCTTTAATTTTAACATGTGACGCCAGTCCGTACGGTGTAGTATGCATTTCAAGTCAAATTGACGACTTAAATAGAGAATACTTAGTGGCGTACCATAGGAACGTAAGCTTAGGTACTGTGCTCACGGATGACAAGCCTTTGTTAGGAATTTTTATCCAGACTAAGTCAGTTCCAGATATTTTGTCTCCACGGAAGCTTCGTTGGACTATTTTACTGAACGCCTACGACTATGATTGGTTACCTGTAAAAAACAATATTCCAGAAGCTCCACTATTGTCAGAAGTTTTGATGCTAGAAAATGTACCGGAAAAAGTGTTAACTGCAAGAGATATTGCATCGGAAACATTTAAAGGGGGTGTGATCCTAAAAAAACGACTAAAGCTACTTAAATTAAGAAAAAAATTCTAAGATCTCTCGTGAAAACCGCAGTCCTGTATTCAAAATAGTCTCCGACAAAATTCCTTGTGGAGATCAATTATACAGGAAATTGTGATGTCACAACCACCGAAATCGCAGTCTTCTGGTCGTTCAGTTGTCAGTGAACCGTACCCTATACTTTGAGTGGTTGCAATTCGCTCTAGGAGATAATTATCTTTTGTTTTGGAGAATTTTCACACGTGTTAATACTGTCCCTGAAAATCCAGTCTGACGTCACAAACGCCTAGTTGTAACTTCAAACCGCCCTAACTGGAAAACGGACCATCGTAGCAAGATGCGGTTTGAATATTTACTCTTAGATTTTTTTGCACTAAAACTTAAATTTTTCGGTCACACCCCCTTTAAAGATCCGTTATTAGCTAGAATTTTCCAAATGACATGGAAAGGTTGGCCAAAACATTCAAAAAACTTAGCAGCCGAATTTATTCCATTTTATCGAAGGAAAAATACAAGAGTATATATATCAAAGTATATATCAAATACTCTTTTGCTCCCCTTCCAGGGGGGAGGAAAAGAGTATTTGACCTGCTACATGGGTCACACCTTGGTATTGTCAAAATGAAAGCCCTTGCACGATCCTATATCGAGGGTTTCCTGCCAGAAGGGCGTATCCACAAAATTGCGATTTTGGGCTTATAACGTAATGTTTTTTCTTATAGTCGTATATTTTTCGTGCCAAAAGGTCGTATCCATCAGACTGGTGGTGACGCCGCTACTTGCTTATTTTTTTAGACGTATCAACAATTATCAGCAAGTTGAACTTGCCAGAAAGTTGTATGTACATGAGTCTTTTTGGCATGACAAAAGTATATTATTAGTGTGTTATTAGTAAGGTCATATGAACATGTGGCATTCTGGCATGTCAAAATTACACTAGTATATCGGCGTCGCGATTGATAATGCGAAGGCTGGTCGTACGTAAGGTCGTATGTGCATACATAACCTCGAAAATCTCTCTGATTTTCTGTTGTTTATATTCAATGTTCTGTGAATGTAGACGTGCTAGAGTGGTGGAAAACGAATTATTACATATTTAGTTGAAAGTGTTACTAAAGTGATTGAGATATTACAACGACAAGAATTAAAAAGGTATTTACGATGATAAACGTCGAACTTCCCACGGTTTCGTCCAAAGGCTTCAAAAATTCAGGTAATTTGGAAAATGGAAATTAAGAATTTTGGAATCAAATCTCAAGTACCCATAAATTTCACAGTTCAGTTAAAAAGTGAATAATTAATTATGTATTTTATTTCTTACAGATAATCATTTAGTGGAAAACGTTCAATTAGAGAAAGTTCACACTGGAAATAATAATAGAAGAGAAAACAATGTATGGCTCTCACAAGAGGTAAAAACTTTTACTTAAAATCTAATTATTTTGTAGGTAATCAACTGCCTTCAAAAAAGAGATCAAGGAGAAACGTTTAAAGTTCTCTCCAGGGTCCTTATTCTTGAAATGAGAGAAAATTGTACTCCCCGGGGAGCTCCCTGATTTTTCTACTCCTTCATAATTTCTCTTGATTTTAAAAAGCTGTATTCTTGAAAATAGTGAGTAGGAAGGAGTAAGATAAATAGCGAAAACTGTTGCCAGATTTTAGTACAAAACTCTGACCAATCACAAATGATGAAAATTATCAGTGTGACAGCTTTTTGACAAATGCACTTTTTGTTGTAAATTATTAGGCTGTTTAAATTTATCTGTGGCTTATCTGACAATTCTTAGGCAGGCCATATACGCGAATAGACCACAAGTGTGCAGTGGATAGTGGGTGAGAAAACCCTCTCTTTATTTAGATTATTTCAAAGGTGAGTTTATAGTATTTATGCATTTATACTATAGGTACTAATAAATACCAACATTCAATGCTTTTCAGAAAGTAGAAGTTTAGAACAAGAATGGCACACGCACATATAAAACAAGAACAAAAGGAAATTACGTTGCCAGACCAAAATTATTTACTGCAAAGTTTTCACCTGATTTTACAATGGCACACTCAAGAGCTTTATGGCAAGAGCTTGCGACCATTCTAAATGCTCATCGCAATGAGCCAAAAAAGAGTGGAATGCTTGGCGCAAGGGTACTTTTCATAAAATATAGTTAAAAACTGCTTTGGAACCTTTTCCTCATTTTTTTTTTTGTGTAATGCCGGTTTTCCACCAAACAGACAAAACAAAAACACAACTCAAGCTTTTCCCAAACATTTTCAAGACTAGCGTGTTATGATGCCGGTTTTCCACCAAACGGACTGTTGAGTTTTTGTTTTAAAACATGTTTTAAAACTCGCAATTAACCCGAAAAACAAAACTCCAAATGAGCAAAACAGACTGATCTTGAAAATGTTTGGGAAAAGTTGGCGTTTTGTCTTAGTTTAAGTTTTGTTTTTGTTTTGTCGGTTTGGTGGTAAACCGGCATAAGACCTGAATCGACAAAAAAAAAAAAAATAGCAAAGCAAAATTGGCTAGAAAAAAAAATACCAAAAAGGTACAGAAGGGGGGCCTCCTGAACCAGTTACTACAGATAATTTTGACACTAAAGTTATACTGAGCTTACAAAGTCCAGTGTGTATTACAGGCAATATGGAGGAGCCAGGCATCATTCTTGATGAAGAGGTAATATTTGATGAGATGTTCCCTGCCAACAACCTACTAGCAATGGTAGGATCTGTACAGAATATAAAGGTGAACATTGTTTTGAGAAAGGGTTGTAAAATACATATTATTATTAGAAACATTTACAAGAACTTAAACCTTTTGCTTGGTTGGTATCAACAGCTAAGTAACAAACATCTTATTTGTCTTACAGCAAATGAAAACTTATCCCACTGAGCTTGAGAAAAATTAAACTGAAAATACAAGGAAGAACATTGCACCTGAAATAAAGAATTATGTTATACCCAGAGTGACAAAAACCATGGGACTGAATGAATCTATCAAAAACCACAGTAAAATGGTGAACATTTTAGAATATGCTCAAAATGGAACACCGCTCTGAAAAAAAATCAAGTTTTGAAAGAGAAACGAGATGAGCTAAGAAAACGAACCCATATAATGGAGAATATTTCTGTTTCTTTACTTAGCATTGTAGATATCATGAGAAAATCAAGAAGATAGTTTATTTAAATTCTTTTCTTGTTTTTATATTAGTTTATCGGCATTATATATTATATTATTTTAATCCATTATCCAAAAAAAAACACTCACTTTCACTTTGAAATAAAAACTTCTTTGTCAATTTTTTAACGTTTTGTTGTTTGTTTATCTTCATTTCCATTCCCATTTTCATTTTCTCTCACTTGGGACCAGTAGAAATTGAAATTCCTTTAGGGCCAAATTAAGGACCAACTGGTAAACGTCTGGTTGTTACCTAGCAGGTACCTACTTTCTATGCACTAGAGAACAGAAAGTACCTGCTAGGTAAAAACCAGACACTCACCAGTTGGTCCATAATTTGGCCCTTAGGGAAAAATCTGTCTATCAAGTCATGAGAGAAATTTTTTCAAGAATACAGAATTTTTAATTCTAGGAAGACACGCCGACTTTCTCTCACATTTTCTACTCCCTAAGATTCAAGAATTAGGCGCCTGGACACAAAAAGAACACACAGAACAACTTAATTTCTGTTACAGGTGAAGATAATGTTGCAGAAAATAGGTCTCTAGAAAACGATTGGTCGTATGAAGTAGTGTCATTACAAGAAATAAATGTCACTACAAACTTTGATATTAGCATAACTGATTTTGACTCAATAAACTCCATTGGTCCAAATACTTCGCGTATCGAGAGCGCAGAATCTCAAGAGGATAAAGCTATAGAGCAGTCGGAACAGTTTCACCCTGCTCATCCGTTGGATCAAAGAGCTATTGTTGTGGAATCTGCAGAAGATTTAGATAACGCTGTCGAGGATCCGGATTTTGAAACGGAAGATGTACAGACTGAAGAAGCAGAAGACTTAGATGACTCTATGAGTGATCCAGACTATGAACCTGACGATGTAGAGATTGAAGAAAATGAAAATTCACAAAATGGGGAAGCGAAAAACAATGATGAACCAAATGAAAGGAGTAAAGGAAGAAAGAGGAAAAATCCTAAAACGTGGAAGAAGACTATTCGGAAAACCAAACGGTTACTTGGTAAAGAGTATACCGTTACACTAGGTCGAGTTCAACCCAGAAAAGTTCCAAAGGAAAGTTGCAGCTGCATTTTAAAATGCAATGAAAGGCTTAGCGACAGCTAGAAATACTATTTGCCAAAATTTTTGGAATTTAGGAATCTTAGAGAGGCAACACGACGACTTTATAATCAGATGCGTAACTAAAACAGCAGCTGCTTGCCCTAGAAAAGAACATTCTAGGCGAAAATTTTCTTTGAAATACACACTTTCATTCGAATCAGCTGATATGCCTGTCTGCAAAATAATGTTTTTGAATACATTAAATATTTCAGATAAAAAAATAAGAGTTGCCTTGGCTAAGAGCGGCAGATCAACTATTAGAGCGCCAAGCCCAGATAGACGAGGCAGACATGTTCCATCTAATAAGCTTCCAGAGAATGCCATTATGGCTATGAATAATCACATTGACTCGTTTCCCGGAGTTCCATCTCACTGGTGTAGACGAGATACTAGCAAAGAATACTTGGAAGCAAACTTAAATAAAGAGATAAAGTATAAATTATACCTAGAATATTGTCAGGAAACGCAGAATAAACCCGTTTCGAAAACAATATACAAACAAGCGATTATAAAGAAAAACATTGGTTTCTATCATCCAAGAAAGGACCAGTGCTGGTGCTATAACTTTAATAAAGATGACACAGACGAAGGTAATGTTACAGGAAGGATTAAAGAAGAGTATGACCTTCACGTTAAAAGAAAAAATGCAGCAGATGAACATAGGAAAGCCGATAAAACAGCTGCCCAAGAAGATAAATCTATTGTTTGCGCAAACTTTGACCTAGAAGCTGTCCTAAATTGTCCTATATTCTTTTGGAAACCAGTTTTTTATAAACGCAAGCTTGCTGTGTTTAATCTCACGGTTTATGAGGTAGCTCCAAAGCAAGGACATGCTTTTCTATGGGACGAAACAAATGGACAAAGAGGGAGTAATGAGATAGCAACTTGCGTTTCAATTCATTTCCCAAAGAAACCAAACATCTACGATTGTATTCTGACTCATGCCCCAGCCAAAATAAAAATGCAATAATGGCTTGTATGTTGCAATATTCACTATCGAAGCATGATGGATTGGAGACAATTCAAATGAATTTTCTTGAGCTAGGACACACACACATGGAGTGTGATTCCATGCACTCCGCTATAGAAAACGCTGCGAGTACGCAAAAATTTATGTGCCCAATGATTGGGAGAATGTGGTGAGAATGGCCAATAAACGGGGGTTGCCGTATAAAGTAAATCGCTTGACATACAACGACTTTCTGGATTTCAAAAGCTTTAAAATCTCGCAAATGCCTATTGTTCACAAGGCTATTGATTCGACGATTTTGAATTGGAAGGATGTTAGATGTTTACTCTTTAAAAAAGATTTGCAGAATTCAATGTTCGTCAAGTGCGAATACTGGGATGAGTATAAAGAAATCCATACTTATTTAAGACGAGGAAGACGTTCTTCTATTATTTCGCAACCACAAAATGCTTACAAAGAGAAAATTCCGATATCTAAAAAAAAGTATGAAGATTTAATGGCATTATGCAAAGACAATACTATTATATCGGAATACCACGATTTTTATAAAAATCTCCCAGCCATTCAAAATGAAAGTAGGAATGACGATACAGATGACGATGACGAGCTGAGTTTACAAGCAATGCGAGAGAAGATTTTGTCCAAGCGGCGAAAATGAAAAGTCCCAATATTTAAACGTTTTCAGTTCATCAAAATTAAGTTTTCAAGTAGAATTTGTCTTTTTCGTTTTTTTTTTCTAATAAACTTGTTCTTACTTTTGCGTATAAGTCTGATTTTTCCTATATGCACCAAACCAGAAGGGCATATAAACATATTTAATTCTTTTACGGTTTTGACCAAATTCATCAAGTAAATAATAGTATCCGAAACATACGCCTACAAACATTTATTTTTGATGATGAATAATGTGGAAAAAAATTCCACCGAATTTTGGAATGTTTTTATCGAATCCTCTAAATCAATGTTTTGGTTGATACGACCTTTTGGCAGGAAACCCTCGATATGTTTTGTGGCCGAACCTGGACAGTCATATGCCTCTAGCAGAAATATTGATGGGGCGCAAACTGTCCTCACTGTTAGATAGATTAAATCCAGATTTTACTGAAGAAATGGCGACCAAACCAGAAATTAAAGCAGATCTCAGCAAACCTAGAGTCTTGGATAGGCTAGATGAAAATATCAAAAAAAGCTCTCCGTTTTAATTTTAGAAGCATTGTTAAGCTTATTCGCCTTTCTGAATAGCATACCTTCCTCAAGCCACTGTTTTCTATCCAATAGTTGTGGCCACACTTTTCATCAAACTTTTCATTCCTCCCAGAATCATTAAGTTAGAGGTTTATTATTAATGGAATTGATTTCCTGTTAGTAGGGTTAAAATAAATATACAATTAATTTATTAATAAACAAAATCACAATATTTACAATTAGAACAGCTGACTATCTGATCCGATCAGATTGACTAGACTGACAGTGATCCAAATAGGGTCAATGACCGGTACTAACTTAATTTGAATAAGTTCCATGCCCCAACTGCCATCAAAATCCCCAGAACCCTTCATCTTGGAGTTTTGACAGAGCCTTTTTAAAGGACATTGCAGGAACAAGCAGAGGTCATTCAGGTCGAGGACTTTCCACGATTAAGTGTTCGGGAAAACTCCTCAGGCACATTTTGCCGATTTCTGAGTTGCCAAATTTTCGCTCATAGATCTAGGGTGGCTATCCGTTATTTTAGCACCAAATCGCCTTATGCGGATTTCTTTGTGAGCCGAAAAACAGCAACGTGATCAATAGTTTGTTCCTAAAGGCCAAAGAATTTTAGCCTTTACCTTTAGACGTTACGCTTTATCATCACCTTTAATCATCACCTTTTAGTCGTCACGCTTTAGTCCCTAACTTTCAGTAAAGAGTTATACGTTAAGCGTACTGTATATTTCAAGTAGTACCTCCAATCTTGAGCCTCCTCTAGACAATTGGAAGCCTTAGTGACTCCTAGTTACTGAACTTCAGTGCCCAGGGCCAGTTGTTTCTTGTCGTGATCCTGATCCAGTTCCAGGCCATCGGAAACATTGGGAGATATTGATCCAATCCTTCAGGTTCACCTCTAGAGATTAGGGACTACTCAGGTTTGATAAGTGTGTTGTATTGTCTTAATATCAAACCTTACCAACCCCTTGTTGGAGTAAATCACCACAACAACGCAGTTCTACTACCTACATTAAATTACCCTTCAGATTAGATGTTGTTATTTCAGTTTTAATTAATTATATATATTACCTTTAGTATATGAAATTTACCATTTAGGTTATGTACTGTTAGGTACTTCAATTTTAAGTATTTACCTATACCATCTATATTATTTCATAATATCAAATTTGCCCCTCAGGCTATGTATTGTTACTTCAACTTGAATTATTGATCTATATTTCTCTAATAACTATCCCATAAATACATGCTGCACTGGAATACAGGAAATACTTTTACACTGGGGTTAAATGGCCATTTACGAAGGTACTGCATTTAGTAAGCTTATTAATTAAGTTATATTTCAGGTATTATTGCTGTTAATTGTTATACAATACTCTTTATTTCTTTATTTATGGACTCAAGTTGAGCGTAATTAATAATTATTATAAATACTATTTTAAGAACATATGGTTAGGTACTCCGAGACGATTTCTTTTCTTGTTCTGGTTCCAGTGTGAATAATTTTCAGTGTTCTAGGGCGGTCGGAAAACCCACTCCGGCCCCTCCAAACCTGCTCTGGAGTCAAACCTGTTCTGTTCTGGTTCTAATTAAAAACCCGTACCTGATTGTAGCAAAGCGTTTCACTTTTGTCCTCCCTTCTTGTTCACGTTTATATTTCAGGTTGTGCTGCTATAGGTCCGTAGAAGTTTCCTGCTTTCGTTATATCGGTTGATTTCGTGTACTACAGGGAAAAGCAGGTGGCGCTCTATATTTAGTTATTTAATTGACCCACACCCCTCTCCGCATTGGAAGCTATTCGGCAACCCTTCACATGAAGTCACGTTTCTAGATTTCAGCCACCAACCAAGCCTCTCTTTCTATTTTTTTTGTTTTAGTTACCCACTCACTTGTCACTCCCTCAAAGTTTATTATTTACATCTCCCTCGCGTTTTGCGGGTAACAAATTGGCAGTGTCCGTGTTCCCACGTAACAGCATTTCCTATAACTTTTGGGCGAAAGGTCTTACTCCCCTATTTTGACCCTGCTGAATCCAAAAATGCCGGTTGCCCAACCAAAATCCGGACCGGAAGTGCGATCTCCAACATGGCAGCCGATATGGAGACGAAACCCAAAATTGGCGCAGTGAAGCCCCCCTTCGAGATAGAAACGCGGCCAAAATTTCTAGTATAATGGTTTTTAGCATGACGAATTCAAAAATACCTGTAAAAAGGCGTTAGTTAAATCTTTGCCTCTCATATGCAAGATTAGCACCACTTTGGTGTAAGTTATAGTTGACTATTTCTTGTATCGGTTCATAAAAGTTTTCTTTCCAAATTTGCCTTTCTATGCAGCTAGCCAGAAAGTTATCTATACCAAGTTTCTGCTGCTTTTTTTCTTATTTTCACTTCATGTTTAAGAAAACTCTATAAGATGGGCCATTTACTCATCTGAAGCTTTTAAGAGTGCGGGACCAGATCGCATTTTTCCGGTCCTTTTACAAAAGCGTTTAATCATTACAGACCCGTCAGTGTCTTCCAAATGACCGCCATGTCAACTGAAACGGCTCTTCACAGCCTTGTGGCAAGCTGAAGCGAGGAATGTCTCATAAAGAGATGGCTCTGGGGGTATTTCTAGACATCGAATCAGCTCCTTCGACTCGAATAGGAATTTTGAAGAAAGCTTTGGCATAAAGAACACCATTGTCAAATGGATCCGTGTCATGCTGGAAGGCAGAATTATTACAAACTCGATTGGAACTAGCGAAGATCAGCTCAACCGTAGCCAGAGGTTGCCCGTAGGGGGGTGTACTTTCGCCCTAGCTGTGGTGCCTAGTGCTGGATAGACTGCTCCGCACTCTGAACGAGGAAGGTATTTACACTCAAGGCTACTCGGACGATCTTGTCATCGTCGTGGCTGGTAGGGTATCCAGCACGATAAAAGGGATTATGCAAAGTGCTCTTAACATGGTCGAAAGATGGTGTAATAATCACGGGCTCTCGGTAAATCCGGACAAAACCGAAGAAGTACCATTTACAAAGCGAGGAAACGTGTGCCTGGAAGGGCCACGCTCTTTAGATCGAGACTTGCCCTTTCCCGTACTGTCAATTATTTGAAATATCTAGGAGTCATCGTTGACTCCAGGGTCCTTATTCTTGAAACCGGGGAGCAGCGTTACCAAGAGAACGAGTGTTCCGTGTTTCTCAATGATATGCAAATGACAATATAAGTAACAAAGACAGAACACTCGTTCTCCTGGGAACGCTGCTCCCCCGTTTCAAGAATTAGGACCCAGGCTGACCTGGAAAGATCACGTCAATAGGGTCGTCCAGAGGGCCACTGCTAGCTTTTGGGCCTGGTAGAAGTTCCATCGGATGAACCTCGGGCAAATCCACGTACATGGCAAAACTGGACAACCCCCAACGACTTGCCTGCATGGCTACAACTGGAGCATTTAGAACCACCACAACGCTGGCAATCGAGGCCATATTTGGAATAATGCCTCTTCATCCCTTCATGGAGGCACGGGCCCAGGAGGCTTTAGTCAGATTCAACGAATGTGGACAATGGGCTCATAGAGGGCGGAACATGGGACATGCAAGGGCCGGGACTGATACTATCAGACAGGACCCCTTTCTCTCCAGGGTCCTTATTCTTGAGACAGGGGAGCAACGTTCCCAGGAAAACGAGTGTTCCGTCTTTCTCAATGATATGCGAATGATAATATAAGTAACAAAGATGGGACTCGGTCTCCTGGGAACTTTGCTCCTCTGTTTCAAGAATAAGGACGCAGGAGGGATGCAGTACCAAAAATTTCAGCCCGCGTATACAATACAAGATCGTCATCTCTGCAAAGGACGACTAGCTAGAGCCTGACCCAGCTTTCCTCAAGCCGAAGGGGCTCATCTGGCTCCCAGAGGGTCCAGGGAATGGTGTATATGGGGAGAGAACTGTGGTAAGAATCAGTCTTGCTCTGGGTCGATACCTAGCGGTATACCAGACTGATATCCACCCCATACAAGTGTGTGCTCAAGAGAATCTCCAGAAAGGTTACTCGAGCAAGCATATTTATATATATGCAACGACAGTCAGGCAGCACTCCGAGGACTTTGCTAACTCAAGGCTCACGCTTGAATCTATGATAACCTTAGAACTACTCAGTGGACTCAACAAGGTCACCCTTGTTTGGGTCCCGGATCACACGGTCATTAAAGGCAACGAGGAGGCCGGCAGACGCGTGCCAGTGGAATGTCAAAAACTAGTGGATCAGTACAAAATAGTTATTTTCCTAACAAGTGCGCAAAGTCTCGTCGTATAACTGTGTTTGCGTATAACTGTCGTATAACTGTGTTTGCGTGCGGAAAAGACACTTTGCGCACGTGTTAGGAACAAAAATTTTCCTACGAGCTTCATATCAGGTAGGTAACAACAAAAATTTGAAAAAAAAACGATAATTTGTTCAATTATTTTCAATTAACTTGAAGCGAACCTATTCATTCATCAAAAAATTACAGAATAAAAAAACAGAAAATTGAAATCCTCGTCAGAGCTGTTCATCTTAAAGCGTTTAAATTTGATGAGAAAGAAGTTTGTAGATTCTTGCATGTAAATGGAGAACACAAATCTGACAATGTGTCAAAGTTAATTATATTCAGTGTTTGTATAGATGTTGGCTGATATAGGGCCGGTTTCTCAATAGCGAGTCACCTTCGGGTTGATTTTAACTCTAGGGTAAGCGTGTCGAGTTGCTATGTTTACCCCGGAGTTATGCTTAACCCGGGGGTGACTCGCTATTGAGGAACCGGCCCATAGAAACAGAGGAAAAATTTGTCATCATGTGTCAAAGTCGACAGGTGCACTTATTGTTGCTTGACAATTATTTTTACTTTTCGGCACTCAGTGCGGATAAGGCCCGTATCCGCACTGAGTGCGGAAAAGTACTACTTTGCGCACGCTCGTAGGAAAATGTATTTTCTGAGAAGCCAGGTCTATAAACGGCATATACGGGTGACCAATTGAAAACGAAACAGAGGTGATTTTGGGCTCTCCAAAACATTTAAGAAAAAACTCTCGTACCCGTCGATTTTTGATTTAAGGGGGAACAATTTTTTTGGTATTTTCACCCCCTGGGGGGCAAAGCCCTAGCGGGGGTGACATGGGTCCCAGAAATTTTAAATGGAATGAGGGGGCGAGTGATACCTTATTTTGAAGCTGTTTTCATGTAGATTATAACTTCCGAGTCTTACATCGCTACTATCTACCTAGCCATTACAGGGGCTAATTAAATTTACAAAAACATGTTGGAATATTTTGTATTTAAAAAAATTCTTTAAAAACAAAATCAATCAAGTAAATGCAGAAAATGACACCAGAAGAAAAAATCTAACAGGCTTGAATCTGGAGAACACGGGGGCCACTCAATAGCCCACTCCTTCGAATCCATTGTCCTGGAAACGTTTGGTCCAAATATTGACGAATCACTGCAGCATAGTGCGGTGGCGCACCATCTTGTTGGAATATTAGACAGTTTTCCATGTATCCGTTATCATTCTCTAGTATCCCCACCAATTCTGGACGAAACGCATCTTCTAATCACTCTAGGTACATTTCTCCTGTTAAATTTATGGGTAAAGAAGGGGTCTAGGATACGGTTACCAAAAATGCTAGCCCAATCACTCAATTTCTCGGGATGTTGCGTATACACCTCATGAAATATGTTTTCTGGGATTTGAATTAGTCCAATAGCGGCAGTTGTGACGATTCACCGTACCGTTTAAGAAAAAAGAGCATTCGTCAGAGAAATATTCATCGAAAATAAACTGCTGCTCCATTTATTGAAAAAAAAAATTGGGTTATGAGTTCTTTAATGGTGAGGGGGGAGGAAATAAAACGAAAAAGGGGGTTAGTAGCACATCAACTAAAATAACATTTAATTATACTCCATTATTTAATACAATTAGATATCAAAAAATTGTGATGTCTCGATAATTTGAAAACACATGAAATTTGGTTAACTGTCAGTTAAATAAATGCTGAAATTGACCACCACTTACTTCCATACAGTAATAGAGGTTCTGTTCAAAACGTTCCGAAGCATTTGTGGACTGATTTGACGACACTCAATAATTATCCGATCTCGTAAATTTTCCAGAGAGGTTGGTTGAGTTTTGTAGATTCGACTTTTTAGGTGTCCCTATAGAAAAAAATCTAACGGAGTCAAATCTGGAGATCGTGGGGGCAACTCATTTGCTCCTCTCCTTCCAATCCAGCGCTGAGGAAACGTTTCATTTAAATACTCTCGAACAAGCAGAGCATAATGCCGAGGAGCGCCGTCCTGTTGAAACATCAATTGATTATCGTCGTGGTTATCATCATTTTCAACAATTTCTGTTAATGCTGGATCAATTGCATCTTCTAGCAATCGTAAATACATTTCTGCAGTCAAATTACCAGGTAAAAAAAAGGGCCCTATCAGATCGTCACCAAAAATTCCTGCCCAAACATTTATAGCGTTTTCCATTTGTCAAATCAGGGCAAAAAATATGTATCCTTATCCTTACATATTACATGCTTTTAGAAAAAGATGCGGATACACTCAGTGCGGCACTATTCTGAATTTCTGAGGTTGTTGTGTATGCACCTCATGAAAAATTCGGGGATTTGAGTCGCTCCAAATAGCGGCAGTTGTAGCGATTTACGGTGCCATTTAAAAAAAAGGTGCATTCATCGGAAAAACGGATATTGGAAATAAAATTCGGATCATTGGTTGCTCACTCACTCATAATTTCACAAAACTGCAAGCGCCGGTCAAAATGGTCCTCATTAAGTTCCTGCACGTGATGTATTTTATAGGGATGAAACTTGTTTCTTTTTAAAATCGTTTGAATGCTGCTTCGCTTAATACCAGACACTGTAGACATTTGTCTCGTACTCAAAGTAGGATCCAGAACCAGAACAATCTGTCCCAAGACCGCTACCTCAGTGGCTTCATTTATAACCGCATTTTCAACAACCCGTTTTTTGTTACATACGTTTCCTGTTGCTCGAAATTTTTGAACTTGCTCCAGAACACATTTCCGATGGACATTATGCTTGTCTTGGTGACGCTGATTGACATTGTAATTTCTTGATGACTTTTGTTTTTTTATCAGTTTTTACAGGTTTTTATACAGTTTGACTTCGACAGTTTTGGTTAGTTCGTTGGTTGACAATTTGAAAATTGTTTACTTTTCGCGTAGATATAAAAGAAACGGCTCTGTAATGAAAGAGCGCTGCACAAAAGCGCTGTTACAAAAGAGCGCTGTAACAAAAGAGCGCTGTAACAAAAGAGCGCTGTAACAAAAGAGCGCTGCACAAAAGAGCGCTGCACAAAAGAGCGCTGTAACAAAAGAGCGCTGTAACAAAAGAGCGCTGTAACAAAAGAGCGCTGCACAAAAGAGCGCTGTAACAAAAGAGCGCTGCACAAAAGAGCGCTGTAACAAAAGAGCGCTGTAACAAAAGAGCGCTGTAACAAAAGAGCGCTGTAACAAAAGAGCGCTGTAACAAAAGAGCGCTGCACAAAAGAGCGCTGTAACAAAAGGGCGCTGTAACAAAAGAGCGCTGCACAAAAGAGCGCTGTAACAAAATAGCGCTGCACAAAAGAACGCTGTAACAAAAGAGTAACCAAAGAGTAACCCAAACTGACCCATCCTCGGAATGCGACCCAATCTCTGTTTCCGATTTTCATCAAATTGCTCAAACAGAAAATGAATACAAAATAACCCAATCTAACCCAAACTAACCCTTTCTCGCAATGCGACCCAATCTCTCTAATTGCTCAAACAAAAAATGAATACAAAATAACCCAATCTAACCCAAACTAACCCGTCCTCGGAATGCGACCCAATCTCTGTTTCTCAATTTCGTCAAATTTCTCAAACAAATAAGGATACAAAATAATCCAATCTAACCCAAACTGACCCGTCCTCGGAATGCAACCCAATCTCTGTTTCTGAATTTCATCATATTGTTCAAACAGAAAGTGAATACAAAATAACCCAATCTAACCCAAACTAACCCGTCCTCGAAATGCGACCCAATATCTCTGTTGCTTAATTTCGTCAAATTACTCAATCAGAAAATTAATACAAAATAACCCAATCTTACCCAAACTGACCCGTCCTCGGAATGCGACCCAATCTCTGCCCTTTTTTACTTAATTCATCTTTTTGAAATTCAGACAGCGCTGTTTTGTTACAGCGCTCTTTTGTGCAGCGCTGTTTTGTTACAGCGCCCTTTTGTTACAGCGCTCTTTTGTGCAGCTCTCTTTTGTTACAGCGCCCTTTTGTTAAAGCGCTCTTTTGTGCAGCGCTCCTTTTTCACAGCGCTCTTTTGTGCAGCGCTGTTTTGTTACAGCGCTCTTTTGTTACAGCGCTGTTTTGTTACAGCGCTCTTTTGTTGCAGCGCTCTTTTGTGCAGCGCTCCTTTGTGCAGCGCTCTTTTGTTACAGCGCTCTTTTGTTACAGCGCTCTTTTGTTACAGCGCTCTTTTGTTGCAGCGCTCATTTGTTACAGCGCTCTTTTGTGCAGCGCTCTTTCGTTCCAGAGCCAAAAGAAACATATTTGTTTCTCTATACTTTCCGGTGATTTTGTAGTGTATTGGTTATTTGGTGTCGGTGTCTATAGAACTATGAAATATTCTAGGCCGCTCTTTGTTTTGTGTTTTTCTCGGGTTTTTTTTGAATGCAAGACTTGTTTCAAATATGAATGATAGAAAAAAGCACGAATTAAATTTTTCACAAAACGAAAAACAACTGTTTATTTCCAGGATAAGCAAATATGCTGATATAATTGAAAATAAGAAGACAATACTTGCAAAACGGTGGGTTTTCTCAACCTGAATCGCCGAAAAAAAGACGAATCATCCATTGACTAGAAATAATTTTCTCCAAAAAAATTAAATGTAAAAAATTCTTGGGGCCCATAATTGAAAATATTCAAAATATCAAAATCGTCTTCAACTAGCATGTAGAACTCCATTTTTTTGTATGACAAAGGATGAAAAATCTTGTTTAATAGAGTTTTTATGTTATAACAAACCCAACCGGTCCTAACCTAACCCCACAATCGCAATAAAGACAGATTTTTGTTTCTTAAGTCGAGGATTTCGATGACTTAACTTTAAGAAGAACTTGAGCAAATTCAATTGGCGGTGCATACGAAATTTAAAACTTAAGTTGAAAGGGAAACTAAGAACAGAATAAAGTGAACGGTGCATACGGGCATTAATATCGGCATGAAAACTGACATTAGCCTTTAAATTTCCTAACTGGTACCTGCTGGTAGATTTTAAATGCCCCTTATTTATTTTATTTCCTACTGAACTATTATAACCATATAATACCTTGGTTACGATAATCATAAACAGGGTCTTAACTCCCAAGGGAGTTGAGGATTTCATAACTCCCGCGCGGGAGTTAAGGATATCATAACTCCCAAGGGAGTTAAGGATTTCCATAACTCCCGCTTTTACCTTGAATAGGTGAAATTTTGACAAAAAATAGACATTTTGGTTTATGGTTTATTCCTTTATAAAAATGGACAAAATACAGTGAATTCAGTAGAAAATAAAATTATCTATGTACCACGGGAATTATCAGGTGTTAATACCCACGGGCAATTGGTGTCCCTCGGGCCGAAGGCCCTCGGGACACAAACTTTGCCCTGGGGTATTAACACCCTCATAATTCCCTTGATACATAAATAACTATTATTTCCTACTGAACTATTATAACCATATAATACCTTGGTTACAATAATCATAAACAGGGTCTTGATTTCCAAGGGCGTTAAGGATATCATAACTCCCAAGGGAGTTAAGGATTTCCATAACTCCCGCTTTTACCTTGAATAGGTGAAACTTTGACAAAAAATATAAATTTTGGTTTATGGTTTATTCCTTTATAAAAATGGACAAAAACTGTAAATTCAGTAGGAAATAAAATTATCTATGTACCACGGAAATTATCAGGTGTTAATACCCACGGGCAATTCGTGTCCCTCGGGCCGAAGGCCCTCGGGACACAAACTTTGCCCTGGGGTATTAACAGCCTCATAATTCCCTTGATACATAAATAACTATTATGTCGTGCCAGTTTATTATTTGAAAATAATAACCCTATTTCCAGGTATAATACTGTTACGATAACGTTAAACGCTGTTGCCAAAATAGGCGTCCGCCAGGCTGTCAAGATTCCGATGTCGGATATCCTAGAACCTAGCGAATTATTCTACTATAGTCGAGAAAATAAGATTATCGTGTATGTTCTAGATTTTACAGGAATAGATTTAGGGATATATAAAAGGCCGCTATTGCTTTGTAGTTTAAGTTTCAGTTTGACTGTGATACGATTTAAATAGTGATTATTGCGTGTTGCAAGAGTTTAATTGTTGAGTTAGTTATTGAAGTAATTAATGTCAGAGTGTATTTTTAAGTGGAATAAATTATTGCTGTGTTAATTGGACTTTGATTTTTGAAATAAACGAAACGAACCCAAGATTTCTGTCAGGCAACCCAAAGCCGTGACAATTGGTGTCAGAAGTGGGATATAAAGGACTGCAGAGTGAAATCCAATTGCGGAAGTGCGGGGACACTAGTGTAGTGTAAAAACTGAACACTTACTGAACACTGTGGGACAGTTAGTCAGTGCAAACAGTGACAATCACAAAAAGAGACTTAACCGATCGTGTGAATTACCCAGGAAGTGACTCTATACCCAATTTTGACTGTGATAGTGAATCTTCGAGTGAGATCTAGAAAATTATATTTGGAAACTAAAGGAGATATCGAATTTGTGACTTCGCCGACGTATTCGGAACATCAATCGTCATTCAGAAGAGGTTTTTCGAGGAGTTTCGGGAAAATTCTAGAACATTCTATTTGGAAACCAAGGGAGATATCGAAATTGTGACTTCACCAACGTGTTTGCTGTATCAATCGACATCTAGAAAAGAAATTTCAAGAAAATTCCAGAACATTCTATTCTAGAATAAAGCAAGTTATCCAATTTGTGACTTCACCAGCGTGTTTGGAACTTCGAGCAAAGACCAGAAAAGATATTTAAAGAAAGTTCGAAGGAAAATCTAGAACATTCTGTATATGCCTATCACAAGACAACAAGCCAAAATGGACGAACAAAAAGTTGAAGAACTTCTGCGCAAAATGTTGGAACTTCAAGAGACCAAACGACAACAAAAAAAACAAGACGAAGAAGCCAGACGACAACAAAAAAACAAGACGAAGAAGCCAGACGACAACAAGAAAAACAAGTCGAAGAAGCCAGACGACAACAAGAAAAACAAGACGAAGAAGCCAGACGACAACAAGAAAAACAAGACGAAGAAGCCAGGCGACAAAAAGAAAAACAAGAAGAAGAAGCTAGACGACAACAAGAAGAGGCTAAACGACAACAAGAGAAACAAGACAAAGAGGTCAGACGACAAAAAGAAAAACAATAATAAGAAGCTAGGCGACAACAAGAACGGCAAGAAGACCTTGGAAAACTGCAGAAGATATTCCAAACCATACAAGGAACTGTCGCTAACCTAGACCAGAAGATTGAACAAGTTAAAGACGATGTGCAAGAAGTTAAACACGACGTTCAGGAAGTAAAAGCTGAAGTAAAAACCGATGTTCAGCAATTAAGACAAGAAGTGGAGGACCAAGTTCAAGCACTCGAAGATAAGGTGCGTAAATTAGAAATACAGTCCATCAATCCAGTTGGTGTTGGAGCATTCTCCAGTATGAAGATAAAACCATCAACTTTCGACGGTTCTACATTCTGGACCATGTATATCCGTCAATTTGAAGCTGCTGCAAACACCAACGGATGGAACGATCAACAAAAAGCTACAGCACTGATAGTGGCGCTACGAGGACCAGCCTTAGATCTTCTTCAGTCCATTCCTTCAATCTACCAACAGAATTACCAGCATTGAAGTCAGACGTTAGAATTGCGCTTCGGAGACCATTACAGGCAAGAAGTATTCAAAACTCAAGTCAAATCAAGAATTCAAAAACTCGGCGAGAGTTTACAAGAATTCGAATCAGAAGTTAAAAAGCTAGTGAGTTTGACGTTTCCTGCAGCTGGGGAAGACATGCAAGAATGGATGGCAGTATCTACGTTTATTGTTGGTCTCCGGGATTCCAAGATCCAGGAAAACCTAAGAATGTCCAAGTTCAGGAAAAGTAGCGAAACCCTTATCCGAGCATTAGAACTGGAAGCAATCTTTGGTGCCTCAACACCCAGAATACGAGCAGTGTCCATTCAAGACCCAAAGGATAAAGAAACGTCAAAAGAAGATGGTAACTTCAAGAATCTTATGAGTAAGTTCACGGAGAAGATGAAGAAACTATTACTATTACTGGAAAGTAGACAACTGGGAAACGACTCCAAACAAACACCAACACCGAGAAACGGAGTAAAATGTTACCGGTGCCAAAAGCTTGGACATATGCAATGGGATTGTAGACTACGGATGTCCTCTCCATCTAGGGATCGTTCCCAAAGCATTTGGAGGTCCAGAGACGCTAGTCCTGAACATCGACCGGGAAACCCGCATGAGAAGAACACTAGTCCAGTGGAGGGAAGTGTCAAACAAGAGCTTGATTTACAAGGCATTGTGGTCCCAGTGGAACTCTCTGGCCGTAGAAAATGGGTTGCTTACAAGAGTTTGGGAAAGTGCCGATGAGAAATCCACTAAGAGCCAACTGGTTATCCCAAAAGACCGAGTGGAAGATGTATTAAAAGAAATACATGACGGAACTTCAGGGGCACATTTTGGAGTTAACAAGACTCTGGACAAAATTCGAGAACGTTTTTACTGGGTTCACTACGCATGAACACGTTAAAAGCTGGTGCCGAAAATGCGACATCTGTGCTACCAGTAAAGGCCCTAAACTAAGATCTCGGAGGCCCATGAAACAGTACAACGTCGGTCTTTCATTTGAAAGAATAGCGATAGATGTAGCCGGACCGTTAGAGTCAGAGCGTGGTAACAAATACATCTTAGTAATCATGGATTACTTCAGTAAATGGCCAGAAGTTTTCGCTATTCCCAATCAAGAAGCCATCACTGTTGCCCAGGTGCTAGTGGACGAAGTTTTCAGTCGTCGTGGTGTGCCACTAGAGTTGCATTCAGATCAGGGACGAAACTTCGAATCTGCCATATTTAAGAAAATTTGTGAGATCATGGGCATTCGTAAGACAAGGACAACATCTTTACACCCTCAATCTGATGGCATGGTGGAACGATTCAATAAGACCATAGAGGAACATCTGACAAAAGTGGTCGCAAGGAACCAGCGAGATTGGGACAAGCACTTGCCTCTATTTTTAATGGCTTACAGAGCAGCTGTTCACGATTCAACAGGTGGAAGTCCGGCTAGAATCGTTTTTGGACGAGAACTCAGCTTACCTTGCGATCTGATGTTTGGAATACCTGAAGAAAAACGAAAAGAAATTCCAGACTATGCCGACGAAGTAAGGGCACGACTTCTGGGTATCCATGATTTTGCTCGGAAGCATATTCAACTAGCCAGTGACCGGATGAAGACCAGATACGACCTGAAAGCCAATTCAGCCGGATTTCAAGAAGGTGATTTAGTGTGGTTGTATAATCCAGCAAGAAAGAAAGGTGTATCACCGAAATTGTCTTCAGCATGGGAAGGACCTTATGGAATAATCAAGAGGATCAATGATTTGGTGTATCGAGTCCAGCGCAACACCAGGAGTAAGATGAAAGTTGTACATCTGGACAGATTGGCGAAATATCATGGGCGTGAAGTTGATCGGGACGATCAACCTTAAGAGGAGGGCAGTGTTACGATAACGTTAAACGCTGTTGCCAGAATAGGCGTCCGCCAGGCTGTCAAGAACCCGATGTCGAATATCCTAGAACCTAGCGAATTATTCTACTATAATCGAGGAAATAAGATTATCGTGTGTGTTCTAGATTTTACAGGAATAGATTTAGAGATATATATAAAAGGCCGCTATTGCTTTGTAGTTTAAGTTTCAGTTTGACTGTGATACGATTTAAATAGTGATTATTGCGAGTTGTAAGAGTTTAATTGTTGAGTTAGTTATTAAAGTAATTAATGTCAGAGTGTATTGTTAAGTGGAATAAATTATTGCTGTGTTAATTGGACTTTGATTTTTGGAATAAACGAAACGAACCCAAGATTTCTGTCAGGCAACCCAAAGCCGTGACAATACGTGCGAAATAACGTCCTAAGGCGTTATGGAGATGTAGATTATTTGAGTGTTTGGGCTAGCATTTTTGATAACCGTATCATAGGCCCCCTTTTTACCTATTCACTTAACAGGAGAAATGTACCATCGTCACCAAAAGTAACTGGGACAGCATCATATGAGCTCTTGTATTATTATATGAATTTTATTGTCAAATATTTGTCAAACTATGAATCAAATGCATTGAAATGAATGACAGTAGAATTAGTCCAGGAGATTATTATGCATTATTTTCGTCCCAGATACTTTTGGTGACGATGGTACCTAGAGTGGTTAGAAGATGCGATTCATCCAGAATTGGTGGAGATACTAGAGAATGATAACGGATACAAAACTAATATTCCTACAAGATGGTGCGCCACTCCACTATGCTGCAGTGGCTCGCCAATATTTGGACCAAACGTTTCCAGAACAATGGATTCGAAGGAGAGGAGCTATTGAGTGGACCCACGTTTTCCAGATTTAAGCCCGTTAGATTTTTTCTTCTGGGGTCATTTTCGGTATTTACTTGATTGATTTTGTTTTTGAAGCATATTTTTAAATACAAAATATCCCAACATGTTTTTGTAGCTTTAATTAGCCCCTGTAATGGCTAGGTAGATAGCAGCGATGTAAGACTCGGGGCTTATAATCTACATAAAAATAGCTTCAAAATGAGGTATCACTCGACCCCTCATTACATTTAAAATTTTGTAGCCCTTGTCACCCCCGCTAGGGGGTGAAAATACCAAAAAAATTGTTCCCCCTTAAATCAAAAATCGACGGGCACGAGGGTTATAAAGAAAACTCGATTGCATTTGGTAAAAAATTGCCGTAATTGTACTACCAAATTTGACCGCTAGTTGGTAGTTGCGTCGTTACTCCATTATGGGTCCTTTGCGCTAACATTTCCGAACAACACCGACGCATCGATCAGTTGTGTCAATAAGTGGAATCAGTTTTGGAAAAATTCCGATGTAAGTGCAATTTGTGTGGTTATTCACTCAACAACTGAGATTGATGTACAGAAGTAGAAGCAACACTTTGGTGCAAAAGTGATGTTATTATCTCTATAGGTATTATTTTTCCACGTTTTTTGTTCATTTTCTTCTTTTTTCCTTGCTTAGCACTAATTTCTAAGCGGAATTTGTGTGTTATGAAATAAAAAGGTTGACCCAACTGAGATTCTATGTGTTTCATTTCAGAAATATAACGACGTAACTACAAAATTCAAAATTTACCATTAATTTCAAAAACTTTATTCAATTAGTGCGTACTTAAAGTGGTCCAAAAAATACTGTTAAGGTTTTTATTTTTAGACAGAATGAACATTTATCCTCTTGAAAATTATAAAATTAATTAATTGCAATTTGTTTTTTGCCTCTCCTGTAAAATTATTGTTTTCGCATATACGTCGGTTTTCTTCTGGAACAGCGATATACCATTTTAAATCTAGGTCGTACCCAATACCATAATGCACACCGAGATGTAGTTCATAAAAAAATACATGAAATGTTGGAAGAGAAAATTGTCAGAAGTTCAGATACACCATATTATTATATTAATCCCACTGTGGCAGTAATAAAGAAGGATGGATGCATAAGAATTTCTTGAGATGCTGCGCTGCCAGCAGAAGAAATACTTTATCAAAAAAGCCCTTTACTTTGCTTTCAAACATTGGATTTAACTAGCAGCTACTGGCAAATAGCTCTGTACCCAGAAGGTATTGTGGGTTTAAGTTTGAAGGTCGAGCTTATGGATTTTTGAGAATGCCTTTTGAGCTATCCACCGCGGTTGCAGGGATGACAAGGTGCTTGAATATCACGGATGAGGACCAGCAGGCGCGTCAATCTACCAACACTGTCCTTATTGGACCAGAGCCTGCACTTGAGGTTGCTTCCTGCCTGATGAAAACCAAGATCAGGAACTGGTCCAACAACCAGTTTCAAGACAAATGGGTAATAAGTATTAGATATTTTGGAAGCATTTCTATGTCAAAGGGAGGATTTACAGCGCCGATATCGGTTTTGGCGCCATATTGGTAGCTATCTTGGATATCTCGCTTCCGGTCGAGACTTCGCTTGGACAACCAGCATTTTCGGATTCAGCGATGTCTAAATAACGGGAAAAAGCCCCAAAAGTAATATGAAATGCTTCGAAAATTTTGATTTTCGGAAAACTTGACTAGACTAATAGAGTTAGCGGGCGATTTAACAACAAATTGTTTTCTTAACGCATTAAAAAGATTTATTGCTAGAAGGGGAGTTTGTAACAATATTTATTCGGACAACGGTACAAATTTTATTGGTGCAAATAATTTTTTAAATGAAATATATGAGAAACTTATTGCAAAAGGATCAATTATTATTCAATAAATTTCTTTTAGAGGGTCGTGTGACATGGCACTTTATACCACCACGTTCCCCAAATTTTGGCGGACTTTGGGAATCAGCAGTGAAAAGCATGAAGTACCACTTGATGAGAACGGTCGGAGAACATCATCTAACATATGAGAACTTGTAAACTGTCCTAACCTAAATCGAGGCTATCCTTAATTCCCGTCCATTATGTCCAATATCCAGCATCCAGCGATCCTAACGATGTCAATGCCCTAAGCCCCGGACACTTTTTGGTTGGACGAGAACTGATATCAACACGTGATGAAGACGTTAAAGATTTGCCAACAACTAAGCTTTCTAAATACTAAGAAATTTAGAAGATGATCCAAAGCTTTTGGAAACCTTGGTCGAATGAATGCCTCCATAATTTGCAACAACGTAACAAATGGATGGTAGATGATGTACAGCATATTACGTTAGGTTTACTTGTCCTAAGTCGTGACGATGGTACACCTCCCATGTATTTGAAACTTGGCAGGATTTGGGAGCTGTTTCCAGGTGATGACCAAGTAACACGTGTGGTTTTAGTGAAAACATAGTCTGGAACTTTAAAATGGGCTGTTGATAAACTGGCAGTACAAATGGAACCTTCGCAGGGTGAGTTTACTCATTTTTCGGGTCACGGCGGAAGCCATTTAGCCAACGCGAATCCGCAATCGCATTTAAAATACAGTCCAGTTTTCACATATCGATACAATAAACCAGCAAACAATTCCGCGTAAAGGCCAGTACTTCAGCAATCTTCTATCGGCAACAGCTTCTGTCATCTTATCACAAGCCATTTGCCGTCTACCGCGACCTCGCTACTTATGCGAAAAGCTGAGTCAATGTCATTAATTGACAACAAATTTTTACTTTAAGTAGAATGGTTGAAGTCTTCTTCCACCTCCAGTCCGCAAACCCAGATGGTACTCCGGTTGGAGTGTTAAATTTTACTATCAATACCCTTTTTCACTTCCTGGATATTCGTCTTAGCAGTTGTCATAAAACTTAAGTTAAGTAAACTTTGCTAAAACCGGAGTCTAATCTGATCATCCTCGCCCAATGAAATAACTTCCGTTATTCCACAGCCTATTCTATGTGTTCTCTTATTTATCTAGATGGCGCTAGATGTGATGGGATCGAATAAAAACAATACACAAACATACTTTTGTAATGAAATGTAGTGAAAGCTTTTTTCGACTGCCAATTATTACTCACTCAAGCTCAATGCCAAAGAATATAAACATTTAATTTAACCTTGCTTAGGTAGGTATTTTTGCCATTAGTTTAGAAAAAAATAATTCTTCTTAATCTCAATTGCAGCCGAAAGGGTAAAAGTTACAGATGACTAAACGTCCAAGCTCTAGCAATGGACTAAATTACTAGCCCTTCTCTTTATCGTGAGTGTTAAAACTGTTAAATATTCAAGTTTCAACTTTGATCTGAAATACTTTCACCGCACCAAATCAATTAAAAACAAATTATTCCCTAACGAAAAACAAATATGAAAAGTTCAAAAATTCCAACTATTCCTGCTAAGTCGGCTATCAGCGATACTCTTCATTTCTTCGTGCATGTGAAGTGAAGGTCAGCCAAAGACACACAAGCTTGCACAGAAGAACCACTTTGTCCACTTTGGTTCTTTATAACCGCTCGGTACCATAGTTTGCCTCCCAGTAACATTTTCAATCATGATGGGGAAGTTACGGTGCGTTTTCTTGCTTTTGGCTTTCGTTGGTAAGTTCTTTTACGTAATTTCTGATGAAACTGTTAAATGGCGTTGACGTTTTTAAAATTTACATAAATAACGAATTTATTATAATTCAAATTGTATTATATAAATACATCCTTCCTAATTAAATGTCAATACAGCAGGAAAGGCTGAAGAACCGCAACCTGGCTGAATTTTAGTTGATTTATTAAAAGTGTGACAATTATGAGACTTTGTTGGTCTTTTATACTTAAATTAATATTTTATTACACTTTCTCTATTATTTTTTTAAAATTAAATCATTAGTCAGCTGTTTGTTCTTATGTAGGTACCTACCTATAAAGCACACTAATGAGAAAGTGCTGGTTAGATTTGAACAAAATTAATTATCGAAGCACAATTTAGCTGATTTATCCAAATTATTCCTAAATAACTTGGTATGTTCATTCAATTCAACTTCTCAGGCCAGTCTTGGACTGTAATTTTTTTATTTTTGTCCTGCTCTTGCATAAAAGACATAAGAGTTAAGGTTGTCGCTGAACATAATGGTCTTCTGTGAACCTGGGATCGATTATTGATAATTTAAAATCAAATTCACAACCGAGTATTTAGTATTTCCTCGTACAAGTACCTACCAATAATGTCAAACAATGACTTTGTGAAAGTTATTCTTAAAATAAAAATTGTCTCGGGCATTGAATTGTAAAGGTCGACTACTTTTGTGGTGTTTGTGTCGCCTTGCTAACCAAAACTTATCAGTTATTTTGATAAAATAAAATCGAACAAAGTTTTTTTTTTTTCAAATCCATGTTAGTCTTCTGCTGTTATTTTAAATAGCTCTAAGTTCATCTTATCTTCTCGATTTGCCAATTTCTTATAGTTGTCACTCTTTATTTTTGATATGTGAATCACTTTGTGGTGCGATTTGTTTGTTCAAATTATTGAAATTTATAGCATCTGGGAAGCTAAGGTACTAATTTTTAATCGACAATTACTACTACAGGGAAACCCTTATCAAAATATACCTAAGTCAATTTTACTGTGCTACTTGAATATCTTTAGGACGTTTCACACGTTATTACAGAGCGTTGGTTTCCACTTTGTTCTTCCAACTTGGATTTGGGTTTTGGGAGGGTCAAGAGCGGAAAGTAATTGCAGTTTTATGGTATTTTACTCAATCGGGCTAATTTTCCCTTTAAAAATATTTCTCAATGCACACTCAGAGAGAGTTTTCCCGTATTCCAAATATTTGTTTCCAGAAATTATTGAATAATCTTCAACATCAACATTTTGATCATGCAGTTAGAGATATAAATTCATTAAGTCTAGGCTAACCTTGAATAGGTATAAATGTGACTCAATTTTTGTACTCTTGCTAATAAATTTGGTAAGATGCAGCAATTTGAATTTGGATCTGAAATTTCAATCATGTGGTTTCTTTGATTGATCAATTTCGAAAAAATATAAAAAAAACTATACCTAAAGTATCCGTGAAGTGACAAAAATTAAAATTTATATTTAATTCTCAGCACTTTCTAATGCGCAATCCAGAAAATCCTTGCCCAAAAGACCAGCAGCACCAGTAGATGATGACGCCCTAACTTCCGACGAGTGCCCAGAACCAAATGGTTTTTTCGCCGATGCTGAACAATGCGATAAATACTATGCCTGCGTGGACGGTGTCATCACTGAAAAATTATGCCCAGACGGTATGGTTTTCAACGATTACAGCACTGAATACGAAAAGTGCGATTTGCCATTCAACATTGATTGCAAATCGAGGCCCAAATTACGTGAGTAGATTCAGTTTTTTTTAAAAATAAAATTAGCTTTAATAATGACTGCTTGTAGAAACTCCTCAACCCAGTGAACATTGTCCAAGAAAAAACGGTTACTTTGCCCACGAAGAACGCAACATTTGTGATAAGTTTTATTATTGTGTCGATGGTCAATTTAACCAGATCATTTGTCCCAATGGGTTGGTCTACAATGAAAATGCTGGCATCTGCTCGTGGCCAGATGAGGCTAAAAGAAAGGGATGCACATCACAAGGTAATAATAGTTATTTTAGGATTATTACAGGGTGAAAACTTTATCTCGCCATTGGTCTGCTACCCGCAAAGCCCGGCTTAGATTGTTCATATTTATAGGGAATAAAACTCTCGAAATTAACGATATAACTGGATATAACGCTAAAATCTAACTAATATTCAACATCCTCCCACCTGAGAAACGGTTTATGAAATAAAATGTTTCTCACAATCGAGAAAATAATGAAAAACAAAACATTGACAAAGTCTAAAACTAAAACAAAAGTTTGACAAGCTTCACTTCAAAAGTTATTCTTTGAAGGAAATTTAGAAATGCGACCACTACGAGTAATTTTAACGGGTTCTTTTTATCACTGCCGCACCATCACTACAAACAGATTCTTCTAGTGTTTTAACAGCTCGGAAATGTTGAGAATGTTGAAAAAAACAAAATATGGAAAAAATCAAGTTCTATTTTTTTCTTAAATACTTCTCACTGAAAGGTGAGAACGGCACAAAAATGAAATCATAAGCATAGCCCAAGCTGCATAAGTGACAGTAAGATTAGATATCAGATTCTGAAGACTCATCAGTCATCAGAATATTCAAAACTTTCTACTTCAGAATCAGAAGAATCTTCATTGGAATTTGAACCCTCGTTTGGATTTGTCAATGCCAATAATAGTAAAAAGAATATTAGACTGTTCTGTTTCTGTTCTACACAACATTAAATAGTCATATTGTAACCTTATAATGAAAAAAAATTGAATTTTTCCAAATTGATTGGCTTTTTTCGGAAAAAAACGGCTTTTTTTTTCTTTTTTTTCCAAATTTGAATAAACCAGTTTTTTAAAACACTAGATTCTTCCAGCTCGTGTGGTGGAGACCCATGTTGCATAACTTCCGGATCGGGACTCATAGCAACTTCATTCTTAGCATCAATTTCGTTGTATTGTTCACTTCCATCACACTCAAGAGGGTACAAACGCTGTACAGGTCAGTTGGCGGATGCAATGGGGGGGGCAGGGGGGGGGGGCAATTGCCCCCTTTTTTTAAAATAAAATAATAAAATTAAAAAAAAAAAGAAAACAAAACCATATTTTAAGTTTTAAGAATGTTTAGAAAGCTGGAAACCTATAAAAAAAATCACACTTTTGTCTTTGTCCCAAGGACTTCAACCTCAAACAGTATATCATTAGTGCTTTTCAAGAATATAGAATGAAATATAGGGCATCTCATTTGAAAAAAGCTGGAAGCATGCAAAATTTCACATTACTGACATTCAAATTTTGTTTCTGACAATGGTTTCTAAAAATTCAGCCAAAACTGTACAACTTTTGTATTTACACCTTTCTTCTACCTGTGAAGGTAAAAGCTGTAGGTGGGGTGTCAATATATAAAAAAACACCCTATAAAAATAAGTGGATTATTCCGGAACTTATGGGTGGACCTCTGCGCATCCATCTACTCACCAATATACTGTTGAACTGTTCAAATAAGACACTCACCTGAAACATGTAGTTTTTGAACTAATGAGAAAAATTCTCAACTGAGGGCCGGTTTCTCGATAGCGAGTCACCTCCGGGTTCGTTTTAACTCCAGGGTAAGTGTTTCCAGTAGCTAGTTTACCCTGGAGCTATGCTTAACCCGGGAGTGACCTGCTATTGAGACACCGGCCCTGAGTGAATCAGGTTAGTATTGTACTTGAACAACATATTGGTGAATAGATGGCTGGGTCCACCCATAAGTTCCGCAACAATCCACTCGTTTGTACTTGAATAACTTGTCACAATATACAGGGTGATTGATGATCGATGGTAGGTTAGACGTTTATGGAAAACGGAATGTTGGATATTTTTGAACATTTGCATGCCCAAGTAATTGCTCCTGATCTATCATTCTAAAATAATTTCAATGATGCGACGTTGCCGCTTATAACAAAAAGTAATATGAACTTTGAAATTTTAAATGAGACACCCTGTTTATTATTGCATTTTTCGCTCCGCTATTACTTTCTGATCATTTTTGTATAATACTGTCCTATACCTATCTCAAATGATTTTCGACTTATTAATTAATTTCTTTATTTTTTCTTCAAAACATAGCTCTAGTTAAATTTGTATTACTACGTCCCTGAGACTCGTAAAAAGTTTAAATTTTGGAGATAACTTAGGGAGGTCCTGCATATTACTTTTGAGCAAGAAAATTTGTTCTACATTATACAGGGTTGGTCAAAATTAGTAATTGTGCTGCCAGGTACAAAAAAGATGAAAAGTGCACTTTTTCAAATAGAACACCCTGTATATTATGAAATATTATGAAAGGCGATTAAAATTCCTTACAAATGATGTATCATATTCCTATACCTAAATAGTAAGGTTTCGGAAATACAGGCAAGTTTCTGTAAGAATTTGATCAGGTATTTAAAAAATTATGTCTTATTAAATAGCAGTAACAAGTGTGTTAAGTGAACTTTTTTTCACGAATGTGTCATGCGACAATCACATGAGTAAAAAAAGGTACTGTAAACACTTATTGCATACAACATTTTTTCTACTATCTATAAAATATGTGAGAAAAATAAATTTAGACACATACTTCTAACTTAACGCACTAGTGCGTGAAGTAATTTACCAGAAAAAAAAATACTAAATTGACAGTGTCGACATCTGTCATTGACATTACTTTACGCACTAGTGTGTGAAGTGAAATTTAACGTCTTCGCAATAGTGCTTTACATGAGGTAGTAGAAAAAATACTGTCACAACCTATTTTGTTGCAACTGGGGGTTTGGGATCTTTTTTTTCTTGACCGCATGTGGATTTTGATTAGCCCAAAAGTGTTGATTTCTCCTATCAAAAATACCTTCTCTAGAAACTTTAGCTTCATCGGTCCATATTAATTTTGTTTAGAAAATTTAGATAGGTACTCATAAGTGTGTGTCAAAAGTGTCTCTTAATATCGAATTTGACGTTGGTAGTCGTCCGGTTTCAGCTGTTCAACTTTTGTGAATTTAAAGGGATGTATGTTATGATCGTTAAAAATGTTCTGCACATAATAATAGCTCAGGCCTCAGTGTTGCCAACTTGGTAAAATCATTACCAGATCTGGTAATATCGACCTCGGTTTCAGTAATAAAGATTTTCAAAATATATCTAGTATTATTTCTGGTAATTTGACATTTCATTCCAGCAAAATTCTGGTATTTTCGCATTAGCAATCAATAATCTATTTTTGTTGAATTTATGGTCGTTTGCACCGTCCATTTTGAACTTTAACGATAATCAACGCTTAAAGTGACATTTTTACATGTTGGAATTTGACATTGGATATTTGAATGTGAAATTTGAACCAATAGGAAAGAACTCCGCAAAAAATAGATCGCTATTTCGCGTCTATGGAGACTAGTCTTAAATAGTAATGCCAAAGGTTACCAATATACCTATTAGAGCCGGTTTATTCACCTCCTGATAAACTGTCAGGTATGCAATCTGACCCATATATAAACGTAATATGAGGTCTGTTTCTGCAGAAATCACAAACCAGTCAGAGCGAATTTCATTGGTTGAAAACAATCAGAAAACTAGTTTCAATCAATGAAATTCACTCTGACTGGTTTGTGATTTCTGCAGAAACAGACCTATGCTATCCCATTGGTTGACCAGTTATCCGCTGACCAATAGAATTATAGAACGGTGCACTTATCTTGCGCTTTTTTATTTTAAACCTAACGAAAAAAACAAAAAAAAAAACTTAAAATAAACAATTGAAATCTAAAAATTTTAGAACAATTTTTGTTTGGCAACAAAGACCTAGTTATATTCTGGTATTGGCAGGATTGAGAAAAATCTAGTAATATTGTGGTATTCCAAGTTTTATAATCTGGTAAAATGGCCATTCATATAGTTGGCAACACTGTCAGGCCTAAATCACCTGCTGCGGATGGAAGTTTGGGGATATGCGTGAAAGTAGGCTGAAACATTCACGATGTTTCTTCATCAGACTTCACAGGCTTGAGTAAGCTTGGTTCATTCTTAAGTTTTGAACCAAATGTATAAAGTTATTTTTTGTGCAACCGTCCGCAAAATTTAATTTCGCGGCCGCCACACCTGACGTGCAAAATGGATCAAATCCTTGTCAAATTCATACAGTTTTTCTGTAACTTTATATAATTTTTATAGTTGCACAAAAATAAGTGTGTATACCATGACCGCGAAACTTTTTAGCGTACGTGAGAGTATCTTGCCTCGGCCGCTTGCCTCGGCGATAACTTTTTTCTACGTACGCTAAAAAGGCCTTTCGCAGCCTTGGTATACAAATAACTATTATGTCGAACAAATTTTCTTTCATTCATTGGTCGTAAATCAGGGTACATTTCGTTGAACTTTTTGCATATTCTTGGATTCTTGCTACATTTTTTTTGAAGATTTCTTCTTTTTGACGTTTTGTAAAGTTTTGCAGTGGTAAAAAACAAATAAACTTGCTGACAGCTGATGGCAGGCAATTTTTTTAATTAAAAATTATTTTTGACACCAAAATTATCACTTCTGATTGGTCAAAATTAACAGGAGGGAAATAGTCATGGTAAAATGTATGGCCCACTTCCATAGATGCCTATAATACCTAAGACTTGTATGACGTCATTGGATTGAACTGTCAAAAAAACCGTGAGTAGGAAAGAGACAAAAACATAATAATGACAATATTTTCGCATATCACACATTGTAAAAAGTGGACCATCTCATGCATTTGTTTTTATTCCCAGATAATAACCACGGTTCAAATCACCTGCCAATCATGTGGTTTGCATCGTTTGAATTACATACCTAATATGTTTCATCGTGACATAGCTATTTAATGACGATTCGGGTTGGTAGAATGAGTGTAAAGAAAAAGTATTTCTATCTTTTTCTACAACAGGCTGAAAGAAAGAGATGAAAATATACTCAGTGTGAATTAAATCTACCAATTGGAAACGCCATTAGACAAATATCCCAAAATAATCCAATTCTAACAGAAACTTGCCTGTATTTCCGAAACCTTACTATTTAGGTATAGGAACATGATACATCATTTGTATGGGATTTTAATTGCCCTTCATGGTATTTCATAACATACAGGGTGTTCTAGTTAAAAAAGTGCACTTTTCATCTTTTTTGTACCTGGCAGCACAATTACTAATTTTGACCAACCCTGTATAATGTAGAACAAATTTTCTTGCTCAAAAGTAATATGCAGGACCTCCCTAAGTTATCTCCAAAATTTAAACTTTCTACGAATCTCAGGGACGTAGTAATACGAATCTAACTAGAGCTATGTTTTGAAGAAAAAATAAAGAAATTATTAAGTCGAAAATCACTAGAGATAGGGATAGGACAGTATTATACAAAAATGATCAGAAAGTAATAGCGGAGCGAAAAATGCAATAATATACAGGGTATCTCATTTAAAATTTCAAAGTTCATATTACTTTTTGAGGCTATGGTTAATAATAGGTATGTCGCAGTAAGACGATTTTTAACCACGAAACTGGTAAATATAATTATTCGGTTCATAATACAATTCAAAAAAGTGCGGATGGAGCTGATTATATGAAAAGTTCATCTGAAAAAAAAAAAAAAACAAAAACATACTTGTTAATAGGCCATAATTGTTCTGTTCGTTTAAAGAAAACTTGCATTTGGCCCCAGACATTGTTTTTAGATGTTTTTAATTTTTTACAGAATATTATTCTTTCCATTTAAATAGGTATTATACGCTTTACCATTACTCAATAATGTTTTTTTCCGAAAAATGGTTTGAACACTTAGCTCTTCTTTCCGTTCGAATATCTACCACATTATGCTTTCCATGTTTATTAAATTTTTATCTGCTAACCAAAGCGATTGTGATATTAAGCCGATAAGAATAGATATTATATATTGATCTGTGTCAAAGGTCGAGAAGAGGATTCATTCAATATTTATAAAATCCAATTTATATAGTTATTTGCGCCAACATTTTTGATCATAAAACAATATTTCGGGATCAAACTAAACTATCTATAAAGAAGAAGCATGATATTTTTTTGAAGGACCTTTAATAAATTAGTACTTAAAGGTGATTATTTGGAATTAGTCCTTTAATTTTATGGTGAAAAAAAAAATTATTTAATAAATAGTTATGCGCCAACATTTTTCATCATAAAATAGTATTTTGGGATCAAACTAAACTGTCTATAAAGAAGAAACATGATATTTGTGTGAAGCTCCTTTACTAAATCTTTACTAAACCTTTTTTTTTAGATTTGCTCTGTTTCGTTTAAAAAAATGTTCTAATCCTTATTGAAAAATTCTTGGTTTCTGTGGACCTAAAATGTTATAGACCGGAATCTTTCTCAAAAAACAGCCGTTTTTATTTGGACCTATAAGTTACCAAATCGTTTTTTTTTTTTTAAAATCTAAACATGCTTCATCCACCGATTTTTATTTTTTTATGCGTTCTATATGAGTTTGTCTTTCTCTCAAAAAAGAAAAATATCGAAAAATCGAACATACCTATACTTTTCCAGACCCCTTTTTGATATAAACGGCAATGTCGCATCGTTTAAATTATTTTAGAATGATAGATCCGGAGCAATTACTTGGGCATGCAAATTTTCAAAAATATCCAACATTCCGTTTTCATAAACGTCTAACCTACCATCGACCATCAATCACCCTGTATTACCAGTTTGGTAAAGTAACATTACTAATTCCAGTTAAAAGGCCAATTGACAAAAAGTGGATAATCTTACAAATTCTGACTTTATATAAGTTATTGTTCAAGTACAAATAAGTGGATTGTTGCGGAACTTATGGGTGGACCCAGCCATATATTCACCAATATGTTGTTCAAGTACAATACTAACCTGATTCACTCAGGGCCGGTTTCTCAATAGCAGGTCACCCCCGGGCTGCGCTCGTCCCGCAGCCATCTAATCGCCATCACCAATATAGTATTGAACTGTTCAATTCATTCACCTGAAATGTGTAATTTTTAAACTAATGAGAATAACGCACATTTGAGAGAGTCACTTTAGTATCGTAATTAATCAACATATTGATGAATAGATGGCTTTCAGAGGTCCATAAGCTCCACAACAATCCACTCGTTTGTACTTGAATAACTTATCACAACTAGTTTGGTAAAGTAACATTACTAATTCCTGTTGAAAGGCAAATTGACAAAAAGTGGATAATCTTACAAATTCTGACTTTATACAGTGTCACAGATTACCTAATACAGATGCGAAAGTACGTATACTTGTCGTCGACGATATTCTGTGACGAAGCCGGGCCGCCAGCGCTCCGACGCATAGATAAAGATCGCCCGCGTCAGGACACTTAACGTGGCCAAGTGCGTGAGCATGTTCCAGCCTGTGTGTTTACATATTTTTGCGGGTAGAAAAAAATATTTTTTTGCTGTTTGTGAACCAATTAAAGAAATAATATTATATTATTGAGCTTCCGCATTTATATAATAAATATGTTCAAAATACATTGATGTGGCATTGGTGCGGCCAGCCTATATCTATCAAATTAATCTTGAACCGCGAATTCGCAGCTCTTTCGCATCTGTATGTAAGTAATCTGTGACAGTGTGTCCCGCTTAAGGACTGACCACCTTTCTAAAATTTTTATTTTTTAACCGATTCAATTTATTTCTTTTTTGTCGTATATTTACTCGAATTTGGCACTTATTAGGCTCATAATTTTATTTCTGCAGCTGTACTGGTATACAGGGTGTCCACATTTATAGGCTCAAATTTTAATGAGTACTATTAGGGATTTTTTTTAGAAAAAATCTGATAGCACATTCTTGTTTAGAATGGTCTCAAACCCAAATGTACTAATTTTTGTTTCAATACAATACAGGATGATGATAACAAATTTTCACAATTTAATGAATCAAACCGCAAAAATGTTATATTTTGATGAAGGGGGTGATTCGTAGGCTAGGACAATGAAGTTTACATACATTGTACTTAAAAAATTATGTGGACAGAATTATAAAAAATAGTGCGAAATTTTCAGGATGGAACACTCGATTGCACATAACAAAATCACAATACATTGATAAAATTGTAAAAAGACAGTAAAACAACAAAAATATAAAAATATAAAAAATTAAATAAAAAAATTAAATGGACAAGTGATTACCATTACAGAGATATAAGCAAAACAATGACAAATTAATTACTATCAGTCAAGACAGTGACACCTAAGGAGAAGATTCAAAAATTGGTATTATTGGCTATAATAATTGGGGGGCTTGGTTCTAAAAGGGCCAAAGTCATGAAATGTAGATTTTGACAAATCGACTTTAAAAAAAATGCTCTATCTTTCAAAGCATTTCTAAAAACATAATGTTAGCTTCAGAAATTTTCTTATAAAATGGTATTTTGAGGCGGATCGTTCTTATACTTTTGAAATGGTTCAAGATTTTTTTAAACTGTTTTTGAAAACAAAATAGACATTGGCCGTTTTTGGATTAAAAATAAAAGTAAAAAAATATACTTTGGCATAACGCCTGGAAATGAAAATGCAAAGAACTTTAAACATATTTTTATTTTCAAAACATGAAATGTACACAGTGTGATTTTTCAAGTGTGCAACATATGGGAATTTTTTTTAGTAATAGCACAATCAAAATACAAACAAAGCCAAAAGTTGGTGCATGTCTGATAATCATATTAGGTGCACTTAGAATGGTTGCAAGTCAAACAGCATACAGGGTAGCTCAAACAATATCAAACCTGTACTGTAAACTGTAAAGTACCCTTATTTTAGAAAATTCAGCAAAATGTTATAGAGAAAAGTTGTTTGGAATTAAAAGTTATGCCTTAATACCAAAACATAGCCCCCTAAGATTTTTTTTATTTTCTTTCGAAAAAAATCTATAATTTCTATATTTTTTCATTTTTTATTTCCGCCCTTGATACTTTCAAAAATTAATTAAAACCAAATTAATTTTACATAACTTTGTTCAAATTCAAGCAAATTTGTAAAATTAACTTAGATTTTTAATTTTTTATGGAATCACAAAATGCATGTTTGTTGCAATGATATTCATCAACACAACTTTAAAATGTCCCAATTTTTTTTTTAACAAGTTAAAACATTATTAATGATAATAACCATATTAAAAAAACTCTCCTTAAAGTGCAAAAGTTTTATTTTATTTAGGTAAATATTACTACAATTTTGATATTTTTTGAGCCACCCTGTATGCTGTTTGACTTGCAACCATTCTAAGTGCATCTAATATGATTACCAGACATGCACCAACTTTTGGCCTTGTTTGTATTTTGATTGTGCTATTACTAAAAAAAAATCCCATATGTTGCACACTTAAGTAATGACACTGTACAGGGTGTCCGAATTTGGATGGTTTTAATAGGAAACGTCAATTTCTATGCGAGATACAAAAAAATTAACCCCCCACTCCGAGGCTCAAATTTCTTGAAATTTTGATTGATGCAAACCGCATTTTAATATCTTCAACCGTTTAGCCGCTAGAGGGCGATTCTCGATTTTGAGCAATACTGTGAAATCTTCATAACTTTTTTGTTTATAAAAATAACTGATTTCCGTAAAAACTTCCTAGAGGTACTTTTTCTAGCAGAATTCAGTGACGTTTGACGTTGACGTTTTTTTCTATTGGGCCTCGATTTCAAGATATTGACCAAAATCCGAATTTTTTCAATGGGACACCCTAGCTCATTAGAAAGCTCTGCTTTTGCTGATTTCAATGATACAGATTTTGATTGGTTTATCTCTAACAGTTTTTGAGAAAAAAAAAATTTCGGCTTTTGTCATAAGAAACAATGAGTTAGAAAGAGGCTTTTCTTACGCATTGTTTCTTATGACAAAAACCGAAATAATTTTTTTTCTCGAAAACTATTAGAGATAAACCTATCAAACTTTATATCATTGAAATCAGAAAAAGCCGAGCTTTCTAATGAGCTATTAATATATAGAGTGTCCTATTGAAAAACAAACAGCATTTGCTCAATATCTCGGAGTTGGGACCAACTAGAAAAAAAACTGAGAACGTCACTGAATTCTGCTTGAAAAAGTGCTTCTAGAAAGTTTTTACGTTCGTCGTTAACAAGACGAAGAGGCAAAATTTTAAGTTTTGAGTAATTCCAATGTAAAGATTTTTATTATCTTTAATCTGGGTTTGTTTAATTTTGCAAGTTACTTAAAAAATGCTGATAACATAAAATATTGCATCAATGCCAATATATAAAGTAGAGTTAAGTCTCATTATTTCTGGTTTTAGCAAAAAGGTTAAAACTGCCCTTAGAAGAGATACGCCGTTTCGTCTTATTTTGAAATAAGTTTTCTAAGACATATGAACTTAACTAAGCCTTTTGTTGAAATACTTTTATTATATTGAGGAAGAAAGTACTTTCACATCAGCATTGATTCGAATAATTTTCTAAGCAGCAACAAACACAAATAAAAAAAAAATAGCGTTTATTTTTAAAAAAAATGCACACAAGTTATATTAAAAAAAACTAAAAACTTAAACCAATGGTACCTACATAAGTTAGTAGTGTGAGATGAAAGCAAATAAACAATTATTCATTCTACTAAATTTGCAAAAAATTAAACAAACCTAACTGACATTAACTTCTAAGAGAATAATCACTCATTACAAACTAATATAAAGACCTTAGTGTGCCTAAGTGTGGCAACTGCTGGTAGAAAGAAACATGTTCTGGTTGTTTAAAGATAGGAGTTATTCCACTACATAATGCCATAAGGTCATTGTATTTCTTTATAGATATTTTGGGCAAATCGGGATTGAGGCAAGCTGGGCTGAAATTCTGTAACGAATAGAGATATTTTCTCTATCTCTATCGACGTCCCCTCTGTATTGATTTCGAAAAGAGGGAAGAAGACAGCAAGTGCCATAGCGATAGGGATAACGATCTCTATCTGTTACAGAGCTACAGTTATTCTGACCACTACATCCATCGGAAAATAGAGAAACGTTAGTTATACCTTCGGTGTCAAGTTCTTTCAGGTATAAATACAAGCATGTCGAAATTTCACATGAACCACGTTTACTCAGTCCTTCATTCCGTGGTTGCAAAAACCAAAAATTTTGACAAAAAATATTGAAATATATATATATATTTTTTTATGAAAAAAATAAACTCATACTCAACGATATACGCACATGATCCATATAGAGCGTAACTTATTCGTTCATATAGTGTAATACGGCGAACAGGCGTAAGTCCATTTACGCCTATTAGTCGTATTTTGCGATTATAAATTTGAGTTACGCCTGTCGTCTATCTCGTAATGTAGCAATAAAGCTACGCCACTACGCCATTATTGCTCAAAATCCAGAATCGCCCTCTAGCGGCTAAACGGTTGAAGATATCAAAATGCGGTTTGCACCAATCAAAATTTCAAGAAATTTGAGCCTAAGAGTGGGGGTTCATTTTTTTGTATCGCTCGGAAATTGATGTTTCCTATTAAAACCATCCAAATTCGGACACCCTGTATAGTTCACCTTACGAGTCTAGCACTACGACGTCTGAAGGGCAAGGGGGAATAACGCCATTCATTTCGAGCTTTATGCTGTCTGTCATAGGCGTGCGCGCAGCGTTTTTGAATATTACTTTTTCCTTATAAATGTAGGTGTATAACATAGATACATATTAAGGTATTTTCTATTGGAAGTCAAATAGGCAATATTGCAATTTTTTTATCCGCATTCTTTCCATAGTGCTAGACTCGTAAGGCGAACTTTACATATAACCAACAAAAAAATATTATGAAACTAATAAAGGTCGTCAATATCTTCATTTTCGTCTCCACTTTCGCTCATTGTATCGATAGCTGTTTGTGGTGTACTAATGCCATTGATAAATTGCAAATAGTAGGGTCGAATGTTCTCGTGGATGTACGGTAACATGTCTCTTAAATGTTGCAACCTGTTCGCGGGTATACCAACCCATGCAGCAAGGTTTGGTCGATATAACGTTGAAAGTACAATACTTCCCAACGTTGCATTACGTTGTAACAACAGTTGAATGTACGTTGACAGGGCGGCACAATGTCATAATTGAGACAAGGTTGAATGTGATCGTTTAACTAACGTCGTTTTTTACGTTGGCCTCAATCTTATAACAACGTCAGATTTCACGTTGAGCCTAAGGTTGAGCTCAACCTTTATTTTTTTCACAACTTGAAACAGAAAAAAAAGTACAAAAAACATGCTTCATGAGACATTTTAAATCAAATTGCGTCTTATGAAATTTGTTCTATAGTTGGGTCTGTCAGAACAGTTTTCAAATAAAATAAAATCTTCAAAATGTTTGAGGTTATAGGTACTTTATTCCACAACTTTTTTAAAAAAATACAAAATCTTTGACACAAAATTTAATATATGAAAACAGTAAAACATGATTTGGAGGATTGTTAAAAGTCAACTGGCTTGCTCTTAAATAGCAATTGAGAAGTATACATACGCCTACCACCATTTTCCACCAAGCGAAGTTAAATCCAGGCTGGGCACATTAAGAGACACACAATGACAAAAATAATAACACCTTTTACACCTTCAATAATTTTAAATTTACACAAAATTAACAAAAACATGAGTGAAAAGGAAGGATGACGCGATGAACGTGATGACGCCAGCGGCCAGACGCCAATGCAATGATGGGCTGGGCGCAGATGGTGCTGGCGGCAAATGGCGGGACGCGATGCACCTTAGCGGGAAGTTTGAATTAATTTGCATGGAGATACAACTTTATCTACTTTCAAGCAACCTATATAATATTATTTCATGTCGAATGTTGGTACTTTAAACATTAAACCTGCATCCATGAAGATATTCAATTCTCAGCAGTCGTACGGGACGGTTGTGTTTTTCCGTTCGTAGGCTCTGCGGGTGTTGAATGTTTGTTTTGTTTGTTTTGATTTGATTTGTTTGATGTTTTGTTTTGAACCAACAACACATCGAAGTGTTATTGTTCGCTGTGCGGGTACTTTCGCTAAATTAATTTTAAACTAGTTCCTGTTTTATAAACTAGTTCCTGTTTGACCGGTAATGTTCCTGTGAAATTATTGAACTTGAACCTTGCGTGTATTGAACTTCAGCCTTGCGTCGTTGCTTTTCTTTGTGCAAAAATGGCCGAGTTTAAGTGTGACTCCTGTCAAAAAATCACCTCTGACAAGGACAAGTATAAACTTCGCTGTAGCGGTGAATGTCGCCGGCATTTCTGTATGAGCTACACTGGTCTGGATAAAATGATAATAAAGATGCTCTGCCAACAAAAGTATCACAATATTAGATTTTTCTGTAGTGTCTGTGATTCTCCAACGTTAAAATATCTTCACGATAAAGTGTCTCAGCTACAGAAAGGCCAAATCCCTCTGGAAATTGTAGAGGCTCTGGGTGCATGTCTTAAGAACAGTGAAAAACTTCATCCGGTCATTTCGGAAATCTACGACACCTTAAGCGCTCATGATTCCAGGTGGAGCGACTTATCCAAGAAAGTGGATGACATACACAACCACCATTCTGAGTACTCTGAGAGTGGACAACAATCTCTATTCCATTCAATTAGGGAAATGAAACGAGACTTGTGCAACATTTCGTCGATCTTCATGGACGGTCACGATGAGTCTATAAAGGTTCAGGTACATGACTCTTCAAAAGAAGAGTTAACAAGGGAAATGGCAGATTTGAGGAAATGTGTCAACCAAATGGCGCTCACGTTGGAAAAGTTAGCAGGCAAAGAGAAACCGTCTACTAGGAGCAGCCCGCTACCTGTAAAAAAGTCAATTACAGCGTCGATTTCAACCCAGACCGATAGTGAAGAGACATCCCCTGTTACGCAAGTGGTCATTGATTCCCGAGTCTGTCCCCCACCTCAGAATTCCGCCCTAAAAGAAAACTGGCATTATGTGGTAGTGTCAAAAATCCCCCATCCTTTTACAGCAAAACAGCTTGCTCATTTTGTAAAGGAAAAACTTGAAACCACGGAGTTTATCAGATGCTTTCCAATGCTCCAAAATAAAGACTGCTGTCACACTGATTTCAAAGTTGGCGTTCAAAACAAAAATCACCTAAAGCAGCTTTTGGACAGAAGCATGTGGCCTCCAGGTACGGGTATAGAGACTGCTAATTCATCTGCAACACTTTTAAAGGCATCGCCACCGTCGGCAGCAATTACAGTAGATCCACAGCATCAGTCTCATCACCATTTCAAACCCAACACTGCGGAGGGCCGAAGTAGACCACTAAACTCTGACTCAACCCCGATTAACCCGACTAAGGATGATAAAACTATCAGGATTGGTTCTGACAGGGAGGCTATAGCTGTTTCTAAGTCCCTGGCACTAGACAGCACAAAAATTGTTATGGATACAAGTAGAAAAAAAGATGAATCAATCATGGACCCGATGACTCCACCCATTGTGCGATTATCGCGAGCTTCCGATACAGCTGATGGTCGATATTTATTGGCTAGACTAAGAGACCCTGTCATTCTTAAAGCTCTTAGGCTATTCCTGGCTTATCTCCATGACCAACCATCCACCGTGTGTTTTGATGGGCACACTAACACCAGCATCAAATTAATGTTAGCTTCGGAGGGACTTCCTAGTGACTTGGACTCATTGCGGAAGTTATATTTCCGTTTCCACAACGCGTATGGCATTGGTCTGGCTGAAGTTGACGCTGATCTCACCGCCTTTAGGTCTTACTTCTCGTCCGAGAAACTTCTCCGGTTACAGAATATTAGGGAAAGTCAGAGCAAATATTTCTCTAGTGGCTCTCCACGTAATAATAAATTTTTTTAGAAAAGGTGACGCGACCAGAGGATCAAGCACCCTCTGTAAGGTTGGACGATGGCAAGCTTAGTGTATTTCTTATTAATATTCAGTCCTTAAGACACAAAACAGATGAATTATTTCTTTTATTAGAAGAGCTTAATTTTCCAGAAATCATCGCCGTTACTGAACACTGGTTAAATATGGATGAACCTGTGTTTGTCAAAAATTACACCTCAATAGCTAGATTTAATCGAAGTAATTTATCTCACGGAGGCACTATGATAATGTCCACTAATAATGACTTTACTGCAATAACCAAGTTTGATAATTTATTATCGGAAAAAATATTTGAATTTTCCATCGTCTATCATAGTGGTTTTGACCTTTATATTGTTTGTTTATATCGATCACCGGACACAGACGCGCACATGTTTTGTCGGAATTTGCTGAGCTTGCTTGACTCCTTGCCCTTGAATTGCAAAATAATTTTATGTGGTTACTATAATATAAATGTTTCCTGTGTGTGCGCTGCTCAAGAATCTCTCCAGTCCATTTTCGACTCCTTTGGGATTGTGATGCATGTAAACTCTCCAACCAGAATAACCAAAACTAGTTCTACTACCATTGACTATGTCGCTTCATCTTTTGATCCAGAATTGGTCAACTGCTCTATTTTTAGTGCAGGGTTTTCTGACCACGAAGCAGTATTAACGAATTTCTCATTGAATTCCTTACGTAAGGGTGCTTCCCGCAAATTGGGCAGAATATTTTCGGATGGAAATTTTTTAAATTTCAGTCAACTTTGCTTATCAGTTAACTGGGTCGTCCACTCAGATGATGTTGACTCCGAGTTCTCTAGATTCATAAATACCCTATCTGACCTGGCGACTAAATCCTTTCCTCTCAGACCCATCAAAGTCAAACGGCATAAACCATGGTCCACTAGTGGCTTGCGTACTTCTGGAAAAAATATGCGATCCTTGTCTCATCTAAAAAAATTCTCGGATAGCGTCTTCTTCAATGATTACGTAAAATTATACCGAAAAGTCTATCAGAAAACCATAAAAGCCGCCAAAGACATTTATTATAATAGTAGGCTGGCAAAAATGTTGCAAAAGAAACATGGTCAATTGTTAATGACTTGAGGAATAAGGCTTCTTCATCTAGCAAAATTCCTACTTCACCTGAGATCCTTAACGATTACTTTGTTGATGTGGCTAAGAATTTAGTGAATACCTTAACTCCTTCCCAGGACCCACTTTCATATCTCCCGAATGCTAAGGGTGGGGGGGGCCTTAGGGTTCAGTTCTTGGCCCTATTTTGTTCCTGCTATTTATTAACGACATTGCTAGTCTGGATATTAGCGGCAAAGTTTGTCTCTTCGCAGACGATACTAGTTTCACTTGGAGCAACCCGGATATTACGGAACTCCATAGAACCGTATCTAGTGACTTAATCACCATCAAATCATGGTGTGACTCAAATCTGCTGTGCCTCAACCTCTCTAAAACCAAAGTTTTATCTTACAGAGCTTCGCTCCAATCTGTAGTACTGGATAACAATACCATGGAGGCCGTTGATTCCGTGAAATTCCTGGGGCTTGTTGTTGATAAATCTCTAAAGTGGGACCTGCATATCGACGCCTTAGCAAAGAAATTAAGTTCGGCCTGTTTTGCACTGAGATCTGTTTCCAGGGAGCTTAACTCGGCAACTTGCAGGATGGTATATTATGCTCTTTTTGAGTCGCATTTGCGTTACGCCCTTCCATTCTGGGGCACGTGTTGTGCGTCTCAATTTGAACGCATTTTTAGACTGCAGAAGAGAGCTCTTCGTTATTCTTTGGGACTTGGTAGTAGAACTCACTGCCGGGAATTTTTTATCAAGTCTAGTATATTGACTCTTCCATCTTTATTTATTTTCGAATCCGTCTGCTTAATTCGTAAGCACTTAATATCAGCTATCTCAGAGAGGCCATCTCAAAATTATCCACTGAGGAACGCAGAGTTGGATCTTTATCTGCCAATCCCGCGCTCAGAGTTAGTTAAAAGTTCAATACTTTATAATGCTAAAAAGATGCATAATCATCTACCGCCTAACATCAGGTCCATTGCATCTTTTCTCGAATTTCGCAGGGCGTTGAAGGTGTATTTACTGAGGAGAGCCTTGTACACAGTAAGCGAGTTTTTTATGCTTTCCTAATTCTAAATTTTGAGCAGCTTACTCACAGGTTTTGTTTTTGTTCCTGTATCATAGGTTATTATAAGTTATTGTTTGTTTGTTTTTTTAGTACCTATAATATGCTTACTCGCACAGTATAAGCAGTTAGACCTAGATGTTTGTTTGTTAGTTTTAATCAAATTTTGACCATGAACTATTTGTTCAAGTGTTTGGTTTTGTCTGTGCTTTTACATTTGTATGTTTTGTTTTTTATTTTTTCAGCTTTGTCCACAAAATTGTAAAATTTTCTGACAATAAAGCAAATTCTTTCTTTCTTTCTTTCTTTATATAATAATAAATATCTGTTTTTTTATTGATATCTTAAATTTTATAAATAACGTATATTTATTTCAACAAACATTTCAAACCTCCATTCAACGTTTATTCAATGTCTAGTGATGCGCTAAATCGAACAGAAAAAAACCAGTGTTATAACTATTCAAAGTTGCTATACCTAGTCTAGATTTGATAAATACTTTGGTACCAATGGGTTCGAATTATTTTTTCAAAATTGCAATGTCTCCTGCAACCTATATTCAACGTTGAATAAACTTTGCTTAGAATACGTTGACGAATACGTTGTTTTCATATTGGCCATTTGACGTTGATTTTTGGTATATCAACGCCTATACGACATCAATCAATCTTTAATCAACGTTGATTCAACTACCCCTTGCTGCTTGGGAAGAGGTTTCTTGAGATTGGTAGGAGGCTTGTGGTTTCCGAATGTCTGGTTTTTTTCTTGACAAATCCAAGCTTTTGCAAAGTTCATCGTCAAAAGATGTATTGTATTGTATCAAACGGAGGTTTTCACTGGAATACTGAATTACTTTTATTGTAGACCAAACTACTGGTTCCCCTAACGTATTTACTTTTTTATGTTGGAACTTTCCAGAAAGAATTGATTTGAAATTAAGAAATTCTTCTTGACGCATTTCATGAACGAGAATAGGTGGTCTTCTTGGTACTAAACGGATCAAGTTAGCCCAATCCCGAGGAATATCTATTCTAGCTGTTGTTGATTTTTTAGTTTCCTCAATCGCTGCGTGGATTTGGTCTGCTTCCATGTGAGTGTGCCCTGAGACTAGAAATGTATTACAAATTTTCATGTGTTTCTGTTCTCTGTTGAATTTTTCCATAAGGATAAGAAGCATTACGGATATCGATATCAAGATGTTCTTATCTTGTCCAGGGCAACAATCACTGTACATACTGATTTCATTGATATGAGGAGGAATATTATTAATAATGTATGTATACAAGCACGATGCAACTTCTTGTCCACCCCTTTGAGCGATGGTCTCTTGCCAAAGATAACATTTTGCGGAATTAGTACTTCCGCGTGATTCATAGATAGTAAGATTTAGCGTCCAGAGTTTTCGTTTATAGAATGATATGCCTGCTTTTCAAATAGGGTGTCGGTAAACAATTTTGTAGGTCAAAGCTTATAACTAAAAGATTAGGATTGGTTTTACACGCAAGCTTGTCTTTCTTCTTTTCTTTATATGCAGAATCTGCTAAATTCAAGTGTTCAGTCTTTTCATTTTCAATTCTGATTTTTTGGTCTATGTCTCGGACAGACTTCAATAAATATTCATATTTATCACAGGTACCACAAGTGTCATTATACGGCTTTTTAAAAGCTATGTTGTACTCTTCTACAAAAATTTTCCTATACATGAATTCATTTCTTGGTACTATAGTGTTTTCTTGGCAGTATTCAACATAGAGTTTATATACATTTTTGGTATTGAAAGATCAGAAGCTAAGTATTTTTTTGCAGTTTGTTCTCTTGAATAATGCCTTTCACACGAGGGAAACATCTCAATGTGTTGTCTTATAATATTTTTTTGTTCTTCACTTATCTTTGGGTGATTTGCATGTTTTCCTCTCGCATCATCAAAACAGATGCTTGAATTTGAAGTGCATTTTTTTTCTACGATTATCCGAACTTTCTTTAAGGTCAAATCAAGGGTTGAAATAAAACATAATTTGACAAACTTCAATTTTCTCAAATTTTTTTGTATCCAAGTAATAAATTCTACTGTAGGTTCTTCTGCTTTCTCGGTTATTTCCCCTCAGCCTCTCTGTTTTTTTTTTGGAAATTTCTACAACATGATTTGCAATAAACTGATTTTGTGCTTCCTGTAATAGTTTATAAAAATCCGTAAAGATGTCTTGTCTTTTTTCATTTGAAAATTTTTCATACCACTCTTTTTACAGCGACGTTTCCCAATTTTTAGGTTCGCGCTTTCTTTTTCTAGAGTCTTCACCGTCCTGCATCTTTTTTCTTCCTCTTCTCTTTTTATTCTCATTCGGTATGTTGTGATTAGCATGAATATTATTTGGAACGTCGGGTCGGCCGTAACATCTATGCCATAGGGTTCTTCATCTGAATTCGAACTACTGTCCTCATCATGACTAGATCCATCTTCAAAATTATCGATATTATCGTGGCCATTTTCGTTATATGAAATATTCAATAATCCAAGTGCTCCCCCGTTGTTCATTCCCATGTTTCTTGGTGATTTCTCTAGAATCTTGATTCACCCGAGGATTCACCATTCCAAAAACATTACTTTCTGCCAAAAAAATAAATAATAATGAGGTCTTGTTACCCATTTTGATTTTGGATAACCATAAAATACTATGACTTACCTGATTTACTGGTGCCAGGCAAGCAAGAAATAGGACGGTTAGTAACATCGGCAATTGAAATGTCTGTACGTAGTAAAATCGGCATTCCACTATAGCGCGTGGCTTGGCGAGCCTGGCATGTGGCTTGGTCTTGTTGTGGCAGAAGAAAAAAAAACTTACTTAGAACTTTGGTAGGTATACCGCTGGTAATTGAAATTCAACAATAAATCGTCTACTTTTCACGCATTACCTAAACTCAATTTTAATGGCTAAATTCAAACTGCTTACCTTGATTCTCATTATTCGTGTGGTTTGTTGAAGCTGCACATAAACTCAATATTCTATTACCACGGGAGGACATGCTGTCTCAAACAATACGCAGCTGTGATATACAGGCTAGCAAAAAATGTCAAAAGGAACTGAAAACGTCATTATTACCCTTCGAGATGATTTCTTAGAAGGTGGGGGACAATGTTGCACTAATATGTATATGATAAACAAAAAAAGGGCCAATGTTGACTTAGACCTTTTTATAAATTATGTTCCACAGGTTTTTAGGCCTATGTCTACATTGGCCTTTTTATCTGTAAAGTAAAATGTTATTTGAATTTGAACATTGGCCCTACGTAATTTTGAAACGTGTTTGCCACTCTAATGTGACATTGGCACTTTTTACTGATGATAGTTCTCTTTAAATGTAACTTGAGAATGCACTTAAGCCAAAATCACAGAGAATTGACATTGACATCATCCAACAATAGTTTCATTCATATTGTTGGATGATGATGGCACATATCTAAAATTACCTAACAATCCCACAAACCTTTTCGAAAATAAGTCAAATAAATTATTCAAAAACTTATTATCATGTAATGAAATTGACAAAGATTCAGTAAAAAAGTTCATAAGCCATAATTCTATTCCACCAAAAATCTATGGACTATCCAAGATCCACAAGCCAAACACACCCCTAAGACCTGTTGTCTCTTGTGTAATGTCACCCACCTACAACATCTCCAGTTTCGTAGCCAAAATTTTGAATAACTTGGTTCAAACGCTTCAATATGTGGTGAATAACTCCTTCAAGTTTGTGGAAAAACTTAGAACTTATACAATTCCAGCTGGATACATTCTTGTTTCTCTTGATGTCATCTCATTGTTCACAAATATTCCCAAAGATTTAGTACTAAATCTGATAGAGAAATATTGGGAATATATTGAGGCATTCACTGCTATGGAACTTGCAGTTTTTGTTGAATTGATCTCCTTCATCTTCGAGTCAAGTTATTTCTCCTATAACAACAAATTTTTCAAACAGATTTTTGGTACGGCAATGGGCACCCGGCTTCACCTATTTTGGCTAACATCGTGATAAACGAGCTCCTCATAACTGTCATCCCCAAATTACCCTTTCAACTTCCTTTCTTATATTTATATGTAGATGATATTATCACAGCCATACCCGACCATAGTGAGGACATAATCTTAAATGTAATCAATTAATTCCATCAGAATCTCCAATTTACCCTTGAAAAAGAGAAAGAGTTAAGGCTACCCTTCCTTGATGTAGTTGTCATCAGGGATTTTGATAACAACCTTAGTACTGATTGGTATCAGAAACCAACAGCATCAGGAAGGATCATTAATTTCAATTCATCACATAGCATCATACAAAAGATGGCTATTATTAAATCACTTAAACATAGAGCAAAACAACTGTCTGATCCTCAGTATATGGATGCAAATTTTGAACGAATAAGGGTATTGTGTAAACAAAATCATTATCCTCTATCTTTAGTGAATACTATTTTGTGTAATAATGCTAATAGTGTTCCATCTCCTAATCAGGTTCAATTTTCTAATGTTAGGTTTTTCAAAATTCCATTGATTCCGGGCTTAAGCACTAAGGCCCAGTTGTACAATCTCGGTTCAAAACAAAGTTCAAATAAACCCGACTGGTACTTGAGCTTTCCCATTTGAAATATATTGCTGTCAGCTATTAATCAAATTCTATCAATTGTAACAGGCCAAAATTGCATAAACATTTCTTACCTATACTTTCAATTTTATATTCAAGATTTCCTTAAATTTGTCAACATTTTCTCTATAAAATTTCATCAATAATCTCAACGGTTGTAGATCCTGTAAATTTTCTAATTTTCCATAGTCAAATTCTATTTGCTGTAATGGTTTTTTCCTCATTTTAATCCATATTTTAATTCAATTCTAAAGCAAAACAAGGCAATATTTTGATTTTGATTTTAAATTCGATCATCTGTTTCATAACAAAAATAATTCATGTGTCAAAAATATTTCGTGGGTTGTGTTCCGTAATCATGATGACCCGTTTTCAAGTGGGTGTACCGTTCGTACTGACTGTTCGGTTATGGAGCGCTATTGATCTCGGCGCAAATTCTAGCGTACCCCGTTTAGTCGCGCATTGGTTCGATGTTCTTTGAGACATCTTGAACGCACCGCACCCTTTGATTTCGTTTCTTTGACTTTTGATTGTCAAAAATTTCTGTCAACCAGCGGTGGAGTAGTGATGTTTTCAGTATTTCGTCGATTCTTCCTTGAGCTCTCTAATTTTCAAAACGGAACACTTGCTCTATTTTGTATTCTTCAAGTTTTGATTGTTTTATGGGTTGATTGTTTGTTGTTAATATCATAATTCATTAGCCGTTGTCGTTTTTCTCGGATTATGTTGTGGTGTGCAATTTTTGGTAAGTGAGAATTCTATCGATTAATTGTTTATGTTTGTCGTTGTTCTCGATCATCTCTAAGTCTGAATTCCTTCCTTTGGGTTAGGTTAGTTTATTAATTGAAGGTGTAACACATTTCTTTTCACATCTGGACGTTGGAGAATTAGGGTCTTTATGAAGATTGTCTTCGCCTTTGTGGGATTTCGACCCTAAATTCTCATTTGAAGTTATAACATTTAGTTGCCTTCATGCCTTACGTTTTCGTAGTGTTATAATTTTCGCCGATTTATTCGGATTTTTACAACTCCAATGTGGTAAGATGCTTACACGTTTTTTTCTTATAGTAGAGTCTGACTTTTTCAATTTAATTTAGTTGAAAGCTGCCCTAAGGAGTAGAGAATTCTCACTCTCTCTAGGAGATCCAATCCTCGATCCAGATTTCCAGAGATTTTCGAGGCGAAAAACCCTATTTCAACAGGTAAAAGAAACATAACCTTATAACAATTTTTGCAGGCTCGGGGCACGTTTTTCTTGATCAATATCAAAGCTTTATTATGATTCAATCTGATTTAATTAATTAATACCTTAATGTTCAATTTCTCTATTAAAATAATTTTCAAGAGCTATAGTTTTTTTTATCAAGTAAATTTGCTATTGGGAACTAATCATTATAGTTTCATTTTCTAATTCAATTTATTCATGAAGTGCTTCGCTATTAGTTCAATTACAAATACAGTGTGTATAACAGTTTTTCTCTTAGGGTCCTTTCACGAGGGTATTTTCCTTTCACGAGGGTATTTCCTTTCACGAGGGTATTTCCTTTGACGAGGTTATTTCCTTTCACGAGGGTATTTCCTTTCACGAGGGTATTTTCTTTCACGAGGGGTTATACTTTACCATCGAGTATATCCTCACGGTTATAACAATAGACGTTCAATTGTAACCGAAATTGAACCAAAAGGCTAACAGACACCAGCCTAAGTAATCGGACGGTTACGCAAGTCATCGAACAAGTTGACCACAACCAGTGGCCAGGACTAATCTGGTGAACTGAATGAACCACCACCATCTGGGAAATTTTGGTATCGTACTAGTTTTAGTTATTCTACTTATTATTATTGTTTATTTACATTCTGTCCCTATTTGTACACCCGGTGATCACCTCGGTATTTCAGGGTATAATTCATTGCTTGCCCCTAGTGTGGTAAATGAATTATAAAATAGGTAACTTAACTAGACGTAACCTGTTGAATTAATGTCAACTTACTGGTAGTTCTGGTTACGTAAGTGTAAAATAACCGCTCCAATTTATTATTCATTAATTTATTGTTTTTTTTTTGTTTTGTTTTTCTCTTCAATTTACATTAACAACTTTTCTATTTATACCTTTTTTATTTTTTTTTTATTATTACTTAGTTATTGAGTTTCAATAACATATTTTTGCATTTAAATTTAATTGTTCTTGACTATAGCAATTATTTAAAAACGTATAGCATTTCTGTATCTGTTGGTTGACACTTCATGACAAGGTCATTTATTAATTGCTAATTTACTTGATTATTATTATTATTTTTTTTTTCCTTAAATTCAAATTACTGTCCATTGTGGTCTGCGGCCATTTGGTGAATAAATAACTGTAGCACTTGATTTCTTGACTTTTATTTGGTTTTATGCACACAGCCTGGTTTTGCTAATATTTTTATTAATTATTATTTGGATTGTAAGGACCTGAAGCCAGATACCATCCTGGAGAGTCCGACTCATCTGTTCAGAGTCGGTGGCGCCCAAAACTAAAACCCACCCCTACTCTCCGAAATATTTAGTTCTGAGCTAGGGCTTAATTTGCACGCACTTCGACCTTCAGTCTTACAATCTCAAGTTCTTCATTCAATTATTTTTATTTTCATTATTTTTTTTTTTTTTTTTTTTTTTTTAAATTTATTTTTCTAAATTTATTTTTTTTCTTAATCAGCGAAAAAGCGTGACAGCAATGCGTTTCAAATGGGGAAGTTCAAGTACCAGTTCAGCTGAACTCTGTTTTGAACCAAGATTGTACAACTGGGCCTCAGTTATCAAAAATCTTCCAAACACAAGATAAGATTAGGGTAGTTCCTTGTACAAACAAAAAAGTAGGTGACTTATTTACTAAATCCAAAGGCAAAACAGCTATCTGTGATAGTTCTAACTTAGTTTATAGGATTGATTGTATTCATTGTGCTAGACTGTATGTACATAGGGGAGACTAAGCAAAAGCTCTCAAAAAGATTATATCAACACCAATATGATTGTCGAATTATTAACATTGATAAAAAAGAAAAAACGGCATTGGCGACTCATCATTTTGAGAGTGACCATCATTTTGATTTCAACAATCCATCCGTGTGTATAAGAGAGGAAAACTGGAAAAAGCGAAAAATTCTTGAATGTTGTTTATAAATAAATATAAAAGTCAGGCAGTTAACTATAAAACTGATACTAATAATTCAAGCGCCATCTATTGTAATGTGATCAATTTATAATTTGTTGCTATCTTTATAAATAATAGCTAAATTATTATAGCCAATAATAACAATTTTTGAATCTTCTCGTTAGGTGTCACTGTGTTGACTGATAGTAATTATTTTGTCATTGTTTTGCTTATATCTCTGTAATCGTAATCACTTGTCCTTTTAATTTTTCTATTTTATTTTTTTTATTTTTATATTTTTGTTGTTTTACTGTCTTTTTACAATTTTATCAATGTATTGTGATATTGTTAGGTGCAATCCAGTGTTCCATCCTGAAAATCTCGCACTATTTTGATGTTCCTAATATATATTTTAGCCCTGGTGAAGCCCTAAACTTTTGGGCGAAACGTTGGCAAAGACTTAATAGGCCTTTTATTTTTTGTCCTAACCGACGAATCACCCCCCTTCATTGGAAACCGATAGGACACGAACTTCTTTAATAAAAGTTATTTTTTGAGACAAGCTTATTACAAGTTCTGGTTAAGGATGTTCTAAAACTATGTTGTTTCAAGTTTTGTTATTCTCAAGGCCTCAAAATATGACATTTTTCCGGTTTGATCCATTAAATTTTGAAAATTTGTTGTGATTACCCTGTATCATATTGGAAAAATTAGTAGGTACATTTGGGTTTTAGACCATTCTAAACAAGAATCTGCTATCAGATTTTTCTAAAAAAATCCCTAATAGTACTTATTGAAATTTGAGCCTATAAATGTGGACACCCTATACACCAGTACAGCCGCAAAAATAAAATTATGAGCCTAATAAGTGCCAAATTTGAGTAGACATAAGACAAAAAAAAATTAATTGCATCGGTTGAAAAATAAAAATTTTAGAAGGGTGGTCAGTCCTTAAGCGGGACACACTGTATAATAAGTTATTGTTCAAGTACAAATAAGTGGATTGTTGCGGAACTTATGGGTGGACCTCTGCGGGACGAGCGCAGCGAGTTCCGCAGCCATCTTATCACCAATCAATATACTGTTAAAGTGTTCAAGTAAGACATTCACCTGAAACGTGTAATTATTAAACTAATGAAAATAACGCACATTTGAGTGAGTCAGTTTAGTATCGTAATTAAACAACATATTGATGAATAGATGGCTTCATTAAAGACCCTTTAGATGACCCGACAGTACCAGTACCTACATCCTACAATAATTGAATGGTGAACGCTGCTAAATTCTCAGCATGTCTTGTGGTAGACAGGATTCTATTAAAGGGAACAGCATAACTGCATATGTATCGGAAGTGATGCCAAGAGTATCAAGTGCCCTTGATTGTGTTTCAATTTGATCGTATAACTTATTAGAAACTAGCTAATGACCCGCTGCGTTGCCAGCATGTAAATACATTTTGAAATAATACACTTCTTTTCAAATTTTGTTGTTGATTTTCTATTTAATTTTTTTAAAAATCCGATATCATAGTCGCTTGCCAGTGAGTTCAGTGACGCATTTTAAGCACTCCAGAGCTGCTCTAGAGCGCCCCAGGCTGTTTATAGGCGTTCCAGTGTATCAGAGTTTTACGCAACCGAACTTTTTTTTTCGGGAGAAAAAATAGCTTATATCACTCTCCTCTATAGCCGATTCGATTGACCGGATTAGATCGATCTGGTTCAATTTAAATGAACCACACTGTGTTCGATTCAAGCTGGATCAGTGCACCCTCATCAACAAAAAAATGATCTAGATCAGAAGAAGTTCACTTAAATTGAACCCAAATCGATCTAATCTGGGTCAATCGAATTCACCTTATATAGAGATACGTGGTATTAATTCAAGATCGGTCCAGCCGTTCTTGAATTCAAAATATAATAAAGTTACGTCGGTTGAATGCAAGCCTAAATAAATGAAATATGGGAACGTTGTTTCGTGCTGTCAAAAAAAGTTGGGTTATGTTGTTATGTAAGTTGAATGAGTTTGTTTACAATTAAATTAATAAATAATTCAAAATTAATTTCTTTTTCCGAGATGCGTAACTTATCCACAAACCTTCCTTGGGATGGCCATAACAACCTACCAAAGTTTCATCGTAATCGGATAAGTGGTTTTGGAGCGCATATCCGGATACCCCGTGAACTTTGATTTTTATATATATAGATATCTACTTTTTGACTGGCAATAGCGTTATTCAAAACAAATTTTAAAAGCTCTGTCACATACACCTCAATTTGCAAATCCTCTCTTCCAAATCTAGCTTTCATGCAATTAATAATTTTTTCATAATTTTCTCCGACTGTAGGAAAACTTTCTACAAGTTGGCGCGCTCTACTGCCAAGGATGGTAGTTTGTAATAAGTATTCGATTTTATCGCTATCATCTATGTCAGCGTCTTTATGAATTTTATTAAATTGTGAACAGAACACTAACCAAGCCCTTATATTGCCATCAAAATGTTTAAATTCAATTTGCAGTAATTTAAATTTGCGCTTACCTGTAGTAATACCGTAACTTAACTGTTCACAGTTTCTCAATGAATTTTTTTGCCACTGAAGCAACATCTTCTGCGGGCCTTATAGTACAGTAAATAGAGACAAATAAATCGCATTTACTAAAAAAAAATACTTAATGGCTGAAATTTTGAGGCTGTGTTCGGGGGCATGTCCTGAGTCTAAAACTGAGTTTTCGTATTCGAGGGGGTGGGAGAAGATACTACCCCCTCTTTATGTAGGGTTGAGTTCGTTTCAATTCCTTATCTTCGGTGCTATTGCCCGTACCGTCAAGTCCGAGAGATCAAATTTGTGGGAAATAAAATTATCCATCTAATTATAATAAAATCAAGGTCATAGGACGATTAGGTGAATCACAATGGCCGGTCAAAGGTCAAAAGTGGGGGGTAGTTTTTGATGGTTTTTCGTGAATCCCGTGAAACCGGTAGGTTTTTCCGCATACTGCTTCGATACCATTTCGAAGTACTTGAAATTACCTACAAAATCCCACTTCATCTGCCGCTTAGTTTAGTTCACCAATGAGTTCTTTATGGGGTATATTTTCACAGTTATTATTATTAACATTTTAATGATTTAGTTGCAGTTTTGGCTGCATTCAGCCTACAATAATCAATTTCTCCAGACTTTTCCTTATCATATTGGTTCAATTATCGCTAAATTAGTGACACTTATTCAAGAAGTTTAAACATACCTAGTTTTATTTTGAAATTATTTCATTTAAACATATTTAAGCCAACATGCTTTCACACAATCTGAATTTTTTCTAGAACTTGAGAAAATAATAACATCAACATGAATGAGTAAATATGGATCCTGGATCGCTGAAAGCCCAGCCTTATTTGATTATCATTAAACAAATAATTCCAGCATTTTGGGGTATAATGCCTTTTGTAGCTCAGAACCCAATTTCAGATATTTACTCATTCTTAGCCCATCTAGCAGTTCCACATAAACTGCATGCGATTACCTACTTGCCATTCTGGCGATAGGGGCATGAACATCATCGTTCAAGACACTATGTTCAAACCTAAGAGTATCTAGTCTGGTAGGTATTCTTTTTTCCTTCACAAATCCCCATTACCAATTTTTTCATCAGATACCCACTTCGAATCCATAATTTCTTCATCTCCTGACTTTTCTGCTAGTTCCCGTGTTTTAGAGTCTTCCAAGACTCTGATTTCCACTTCAGCTGCATCTCTCCATCCTTGATCAATTGTAGCTTCTGAACAGGATTGTAGCACATCCGACATAAAATTTCCTATTGATAGTGCAGCAAAAAAAAAATACCATCGTCTAATCTGGATTTGAATCTTATATACTCGTTAAGATATCTGGGTATCCGAAGATCTCTTACACATTTTTTCCTTTTCGATAATCCTTCATTTCGCTTATTTACTTGTTCTACACTTATGTTTTTGTTCATTGCATCTATTTTATTTGTTTCTCTTATGGTATTTTCTGGTTCAGGTTTTTTTTTCGTCTTGCTCTTGGACATTTTCAATAATACAAATATCTGGTATTTGGTACCTATCATTGCATTATTTATTTTCCCATCAAATATTAAAGTTCGCCTATGAATTATATTTCGAATATATTTTCCCAAGTCGATATCCATTATCAGCATAACCAATCATAATTAGATCTTCATTACGTAGGTACTTACATGCAATTTAGATTTTTTAATCCCTTTTCAGATAAGCTCACTCAAATAGTCGTTTCATATCCAAATTTACTCTTTCAACAACCGAAGTTTCAGGCGGTTGGTAGGTACTTCCGGTCTTTTGAATCTAGTTTTTCTCCTGCTATTCAAATAAATTTTTGTTCTCGGAACTCGACAAGCAACAATTCTTTTATTGCATTCTTCCTTATAGAATCATAATCTTTCTTCCAAGAACCGATAACTTTTTTTTTCAATTAACATTCTACTATGTAAGTATTTCCATTGTTACAAGGACGACTGGTACCAATAATGCTAATAATATAAAATCACACACATACATATAGGAATATTTAACTTAAACAATACTTTCTTTTGTGGTAACACTTATTAATTTATTCAAGCGATATGTCACTGGAGGAAACACATAATGCATTATGTAATAAAAAATTATCATTAAAATAGGTGGGATTATATCAATTAGAATCTTTCTCAGGAAAATATTCTTCTAATAGATTAATAGAATATCTATTTGTAGGTCATTCACGCCCAAGCCTATATTATGTATAATTATTCGTCCTAAATACGAGCAAGGTAAATAAATTATCTAATTAAAATTTTTCAGAGGTCTTCCAATTCGATTGTCCCAAGGTGAACGAATCTGAAGCTGCGACCCACCCAAGGTACGCGGACCCTGAAGACTGTCAGTTCTTCTATGTTTGTATTAATGGAGACACTCCTAGAAGAAACGGGTGTAAGCTTGGACAAGTATTCGACGAAGGGAGCAAGAGATGCGATTGGGCCAAAAACGTACCAGAATGGTAAAAATCCGACTAAATTAGTGATATTTGGGAATTTATTTATTCTTTTTCAGTGCTGATTGGTACAAAGGCCGTTTAACTGAGCAACAACTTAAAGACTTAGAAGACCCTCCAACCCCTAAACCCAAAGTAACTAAAATTTCCAAAAGGAGGAACCGACCACGTCCAACACCAGTAGATGAAGAACTAGTTAGATGAAGAAAATAAATATTTCTAATCTAATTTACTGTAATTTAAGTTTTTAAATAAAAGTCTGTTCTAAGACAAGAAGTTGTTGGCGTTTAATATGTTTGAACTGCTTGTGATAAGCTCGCTTCTCGTTAAAGCTCTAACTAGGAGAAAAGCTATTGAGGATTATGAGCTTTTTATAGAAAAATAATATAAAAACGGCAATAATCGTTTAACGCGAATAAATTTCCATATGCAATTTGAATGCAACAAGAAAAGCCCTGCCTCCCCCAGCTTAATAAAATATTTTGTTAAATGTACTCGGCCGTCTCTACTTATACCTTTCTCTGTCGTTCAAATTGGGTCTATCTTTCCTTCTCCATCGTTTAAAATAAAGTTATGGAAATGTGACATTGGATCTAACTCTTTGATGATTATTCTCTCAGATAACCATTGAGTATTGAGTAAAGAAATAGACAAGTTATTTTTTTTAAAATACCTATCGATTGGTAGTATTCCATTTAAAATTTCTAAAATATTTAGACCATAGAATGACCTACATTTTTTAGACATTTTGTCAATTATCTGCAAATTATAAACTAGCAGTAGCAGTTTCGATTTTGAAAAATTGTCTACTCAAAATAATACCGCACGAATCCAGGTGCCCCACACAATAGGTTCGGTTGATAGTGGAGTTCCAAATGCTCCTTGTGAAACTGCATTCTAAATAGAGCCTTTAGCACTTAAATTTTTGTTTTTCACATTAGCTATTAGGTCATTGAAAATCGGAAAGAAAGCTCTAATAATCCTAAATATCCTGAGAATCATATTTTCATAAAATTCATATAAAATCATGTTCAGCATTCAAGGCGCAGCCTAGAATAACGGCGGAAGAGTTTTAAATCTGCAGGGTGAATTTGACAGAAAAGTGATTTGTTAATGGTAATGTTTCTTGTATAAAACTGGTATAGTTTATACGAAGTCAATCCGGATAGGATAAAAACTGTGTAGGCGGCATCTCCTTATGAAATTAAGCATATTCGTGCAACAGCCTAGGAATTCCCAAGAACGAAGAATTCTAATTCTAATTCCTAGGCTGTTGGGCGCATATGCATGATTTTATGTATAAGAAGATGCCGCCTACACAGACTTCGTATAAACTATAACTAGGTATAAGTACAGTAGGTAGCTGTTTGTTTTTTTTTAGTTTCTTCTAGCTATAGGACTGGCTTTATCATGTTCTTCTCCGGTTAGTTTACCGTTTGCCAACCATTAAATCAGCTATGTGAAAATTTTCTTAATTTTTGTAATTTTTATTTGAAATGAAGTGATAGATTTACACCATGAAGGTACAGTGTGTTTCATTTTCTTTGATAACATTAAACCCAGATGTAACATGCAAAATGCAAAATGGTAGTACACCTAAATAAAATGATATAGCAAAGTTAATGAATACCTAGGTATATTATAATATGATGCATGAATATGACATATATTTTTTTAGTTTTGCAACACATTGTTGTGAAATTACATTAGTGTGGAAAAGCCAACGACCGGTGCGGGAATAATCAGGAATTTATTTCCATTGTGTGCTTTAAATAAAAAAGCATTCACGAGAATGGGCTATTTCGCTAATTTCTGAAATTGGTATATAATTGGATAAAACTAAAAATTGAATTTTCTGCAACCTTACTTTTGGAAAACCTTTTTTTTAAATTAATTAGTCATGGATTCATGATTTTATAATATAAAGGATATTTACGTACTACCTAACAAAAAATTACGGACGACGAAGCGAATAGGGTTTGGTGTTATCAGAAAGAAAAAGATTAGTCAGTCCTGTTCTGCTGGTGGTGATCAGTCGATTTAGAAATAGCGATATTGTTTTACTTTGTGGCAAATATAAGTTAATAAAATAAAAAAAAGTCGCGTGCAGCACAGTTGTAACGCTCTTTTGTCGAAACAAAAGAATGTTCATAATTTGTGCGCGACTATTGCTCAGTGGTTGTTAAGCTTGGGGTGGTACAGTAGAGAGAGGGCGCCACTAGTTTGTATAAATAATTTTGATTACCAAGGAATAGCCAAACTAGGCACTATTCCATTAATTAGTTATTGTTTAAAAAGATAAATTCAAAAAAATCTGAAAAGGTAAAATAAATCCAAAATCCAATAGCTATCTGACATTCAACCCATTCAATAAAAACACAAGCCTCAATAGATACCTATGAAGAAATTTACCTAAGTATAAATGATGAAGTCCTAATACCATTAACCTTCAATTTTTGACTAAAGTCAATCAAATCAATAAAATCAAATTTATAAATGCATAAAGGTAATAAGTAATCCCTAGGGAGTTATAAATTCCAAAACCCATAATCAAAAGTATCGGGAAGAGCTCTACCGTCTTACCTGTAATTAAAATTCAAAATATGTAACCATGAAACTCAAATTCAACTACCTAAAGATTTTACATTGATTTACCTTGTAGAATTACCACCTTATTGATTTGAAATTAAAGGTTAAATTAACCTCTAAAAGTTAATTAATATTATATCGATCAGTATTCGATACAAAAGAAACAAATTTGTGACAATTACAAGAATCCATAATCATTGGATACCAGATAATGACACCGAAAACGATAATAAAGGTAATTATCTGATTATGATAATAATTCATTAATCAATTGAAAATTATATAAGTAAAACTGTAGTTAGCTATTCCAGCCAAACACCACAATACGGCAAACAAGTCGGTAAATGATCTTATAGTCATTAATTAGCTAATTAAGCTAATCGATAGTGAGCGATAAAGAAAAAAAATAATAATAATTAACAGTTATTAATATTTGTAAAGATAATTATTAGGTAATAAAGCCAATCGATAGGGAGCGGTAAAAAAAGATAATAATAGGCAACGGTAATTAATAAGGCACAGTTACGGGACCCCTAGGTAAGTAATTATACAAGCCTGGACGAAATCCGTGGAAATTTCCATAAATTTGAGATCCAGAAGCACCAATGGTCGGGGATCAATCTCCTACAAGGCATAACTTTCCTTGTAGAGGGGGCCCAGACTTGTTTTGGAAATGCAGTACCGCATGGTCTCAAACTTGTCAAATTTTCACCCAGAGGTGTAGGCGTGGATTTTTAATACGCTCCCAAATTGCCTGAACGGCGGATAATTAACCTCACTTTCAAAAATTTACACAAAAATCAACAATCTATTTATTTTTCAGGGAACGTTCCAGCTGACATAATCACTCACTACTCTGGCTAGTTAAATTAATATAATTTTGGGCTCGATGGCCAAGAATGAAAACCAAAGTTTTCGGATTTTCGAGAGACGACCTTTTCAGTCTAACTATAAAATCCCAAAAAGAAAAGTCAAAAGTACCCCTGTGGTTCTGTCTTTCTTCCTCTGTCCAGCCCAATGAATTATAGCCAAAACTGGAATGCGCGCACATTGCCATATCTGCCCAAAAAATGAAGCCATGAAAGACAGATGCCACAAGGGGAATGTTGTTTTTTTCTGTTGCTCGCTGACATATGACGTTTTCGAAAGTTTTGTCATATTTTCCTTCACAGGTTTCATCAATTGGATTACGTGTTGGAAGCAATTTTCGCCATTTAACATAATGAGTGCGACAAAAACAGGTATCCCCTCCGCAGCAGCTGCACTAGACTTCACGTTCTTCCTTATGTGTTAGCATTCCAGTTTTTGGTTATAGTTCATTGGTCCAGCCTGTCGAAAATACAAAAATGACAGCGCTACCGGTTTTCAAAAAAATAACCCTAGTTAGGTTCGGAGTTGGAGTGGAGTGAATAAAACTAACCCTAATATGGTAAAAAGCAGTACCCGAACAGCTGGAGTGCGAATGAAGTCACTCGAAGTGTACGGAGTGAGCAAGCCGAACGCATCTCTCAATAACATAATTTTCGTTATTAGGTTAGGAAACTAGTCAGAAAAATCATAGATGTCGCCAGGTGTACGGAATAGTATTTTAAACTTAGAGCAGGTAAAAACATAAGGAGTAGGAACGCGCTAGCTCTAATAGTTAGGGAGACGACCGCATTTTTCCTACCCCAATCGAGTTATGTGTCGACACTATTATCAATATACAGGGTGGGGACTTTAACTGGAACTAATTCGCTAGAGCCTTCAGATAAAATTTGTGGACAAAACGCAAAAACACGTCGATTAAGATTTTTTGCTTATGATTTTTTCACATAACATTTTTTATACAGGGTGTTCCAAGAACAGCTGTACGGTTATCAACTTTATTTTTTTAAATAGTAACCCCTGTATATTATGACATTTCTGGATTTTGTGGAAAATTCTAGACATATTCCATGTACAATGTCATATACCTATGTTCAACTGTTTCGGAAATATCAACAGTTGAAAATTGACTTTTTTACATCGTTAACAGACTGTAAAACCTGAACGATTTTACATTTTCATCCTATTTTTTCGTAAACTATCATTGGACACCAACTGTGAATTTAATCCATGATTAAAAATTCCGTCAGCCAGTGAAAGTGAGTATTCTACGCACGGTAGTAGAAAAAAACCTTTATGAAAATGAAAAATTGGAAAAAAGAAGATAGACCATAAAATGTGTCTAAAAATTGAATTGAGCACTATTAAGTACATTCTGGAAACTTATGCAACGTTCAACCAACCTATAGACGTTACTACTAACATCAGCCGAAGAAATTTGTTTGCGAAGGTTTATTGAAGAAAATCAGAAATCATAAATAATAAAAAGAAAATTTTTGGGTTTTAATTTAAATAACATTTTGAACTTCATTATTGCTATTGAACACTTTTATCTACTGCTACCTCAACAATTGTTCAATATGTGCTCCATGTACCTCTTGGCATAGAGCCACACGATGATAAAATGCACCCTGGAGTCTCCCTAAAGTTTCTGGTGTGATTAGTCGAATTTCTTCTCTTATTCTATTTTTCAGTTGTTCAATATTACCAGGTTTTGTGACATAAATTTTAGTTTTTAAGTAGCCCCATAAGTAGAAATCCAAGGGAGTTAGATCAGGGGATCTTGCTGGCCATTCAATTACACCCCTTCTACCAATCCACCTGTTTTCGAGAACTCTATTCAAATATTGGCGTACGTGGAAAGCGTAGTGAGGTGGTGCACCATCTTGCTGGAAATAAATTCTAGGATCCATATTTTGATTTCCGGTCGGAAAGGTTTGGATGAGTTCTGGTACTAATGTATCTCGCAAAAAACGAAGATAGCTATCTCCGGTTAAATTGTCATCGAAAAATATTGGACCAATAATTTTATTACCAATTATTCCAGCCCACACATTCACTTTTCCTTGGCGCTGACTATGGTGCTCAACTATCCAATGTGGATTCGTTTCTGCATAATACCGGCAATTTTGACGATTTACCTAAAAATAAAGATGCACAAAACTACCTTCTCAGAACACCAAAATTATGTACACAAAATCCACGACGTTTTAAAAGTATTAAGATATCTACCTCCCCATTTAAGGTAAAAGTGGCTTCATCTGAAAACAATATCCAGTCCAATTGAATATGCCCTCCATCAATCTAGTTCATTATCGTTTCACAAAACTCCATCCTCCGATCAGGATCATCTTCTAGCAATTCCTGCACCAGCTTCATTTTAAAAGGTATTTTCCCTGTCGATTTTAAAATTTTCAATACAGTTTTGTGGCACAAATCATATTCCCTGCTCATCTGCCTGGCTGAAGTGACTGGATTCTCTTCATATCTAAGAAGAATATCCAGTTTTGTGTCCTCGTTCATCCGTTGTGGTCTTTGTCGAGGAATATTCTTTACATGTCCATGCATCCTAAAGTGAGCTTCAATTTTACTCACAGTACTCCGACTTAATGGTGGTAATTCAGGATGTTGCACTTGAAATAAGGCCGCCACTTCCGCTTGGGTGCGCATTCGATCTCCGAACCCAATCATCATTAAAATTTCGATTTTTAATCTTTCCTGTTTCCTAATTTTTGTAAATTTTTCGATTTCTCTAATCTAATCTAATTTATTTTGGAAAAACTTCTATAGGTATATTATGTTATGTATTTGAAAATTTTCATGAAATATAGAATGATCTTATTTGAAAAATAACACCATTGTAATCTCAATATATTAGAAAAGAATATTGGTAGTTTGTTTTTGTTCCTAGATTTTTTTCTGTGTTCTGTGTGAATCAATGTTATCTACACTATGTTGTATTTTTAAAACCTATAATACACTCTCGTGAATTTGAAAAAATTATAAATTTGATGAATCGATTTATTTATGGGCCCGGGTTATTCATCTTCAGATAAATTTGCTGATAAGTATCTGCAAGATAAATTCACCGTTCTATAATAATTCTATTGGTCGACGGATAACTGGCCGATCAATGGGATTACGTTTTTATTCGTCAGATTGCATATCTGACAGTTTATCAGAAGGTGAATGAACCGGCTCTTAAAAGATATTGAAAGTAGATATAAGAATTTGCATATTTTTATAAGTACCTACTGAATCGATTTTTTTTTTCAAGACCAAGATCAAGACGAGAGTTTCGAGAGCCAGTCTTGGTCTTGGTCTTGGTCTTGGTCTTGAACGTCAAGTCTTGGTCTTGGTCTTGAGAAGATTTATTAGGTCTTGGTCTTGGTATTGGTTTTGGTCTTGCTACCAAGACCAAGACTAGTCTTGTAGTCTTGCGAAGCCCTACTCGACATAAAGATCACTGCTTGGAGTCTGGATCAGCTGGAGTGACGTCACCCCAGCAATCTATCCTCTTCCTGGATACAGGAAACAACATGAAGAGCTCCAGTTCACGAAAGTGAAACCCCAACATCCCTTGAAGAGCTCCGGATTGGAAAGGTATACATTGTATCAGATCACCAGAACTACCAAGCTGTCATTTGTAAAATTTTACAGAAAGTAACATTGACTGTTACTACATGTTACTACATAACATTGTAATAGTACCTATATTCTTCAACGAGCATAATGATGGCTATTATTCACGAGAATGAAAATTCAATTGGAATCATTCGAGTGAATAATAGCCATTATTTGCGAGTAGAAAACTATACTTTCTCTTCGAACTTTTTGAAAAAAAATCATTAGTTTTTGTAAGAAATATCAATCATCAAAAGTTTAAACCCGCCTTAATTTTTTTTAAATGAAAGTTTCCTGATCTGACAGTAGACGTCAGTCATGTTTTGTTTCTATTGTCTCGTTGCGGCCCGTGTATTCCGAAAATACGGAAAATTTGATTGGTCAATAGGCCGTGGATTCCGGTTTGGAATCCACGGGGCGTGTCGAATTCGTATCATTAATCAGTTTCATATCGAGCAAGAATGATTTTATTATTTAATGTTCGAAGAGAAACAAAATAAAATAATTTTTTGTTGGATTTTGAGTGGTTCCATTTGCACATAAAGGGGCTACACGTTATTTTAATTTGTTTGAATTCCACAACCAGGTTCTCTTATCTTAAAGTTCAAACAACTGGGTTTATTTGTAACAACTTTAAATATTTGGGATGCATGCTGAATGAAAGATGGAGAAAGAGATTAGATGCAGCATAAAACAGGCAAGATCAACCTTCATTAGACTTCGAAAATTTCTCATAGACAGAAACTTGAGTTTTAAACTCAGATAGAAAATGCTAAAATGTTAGGTCTGAAGAAAAATATCTTATCTTTGATACATAATACACGGAGGACGTTGATTGAAGGAGGAATGAGGGGATTAGGAAGAAAGAAGCTATCCTGGCTACGGAATGTATGGCAGTGAACAGGAATACAGGACTTCCAGACACTACAAACCGCTGCATTTGATAGGAATATTATGTAAAAAAAGCGATGGACGCCTACGCAGGAACCTGTATGGCAGTTTAAGAAGATGTTTAAAATGTCAAATGGGTATAATTTACCCTATATTTGAATAATTTTTCTGTGTTGGGTAGACATCATTTTATTCTGTTCACTCCAATCATTAAATTGAATCAGTGATCACTGGGAATTTCAGATACTGAATCCGAGGTGGAGTGAAACAAATAGATATTGACATCATCAGCATAGCATACATCAAATAATTGCTGAAATTAACACATTGGGCCATGCCGTATTCAAGGGATAATTCCATCTAGAATGTGGTGGTGTTACTAAAGTAGATGTCCGCATTATGAAATCAGAAAAAACACCCTGAATTTGTGCTGGATGCCTAGAGGAATCAACCCCGACAGCATCAAGACGCCAGTCAATGCTATTCTCACAGCATGGTAATACGAGTACAAAAAGATCGGATGTTTTCACTCGTCCTAATGGAGAGCCAAGTTATAGCGGTGATATGAAACTTAAAATTTTTATTAGGGAACTCCAAGAGGAAATGAGGGAACTGAGGAAAACTATGGAGTTCTTTAATGATAAATATGAAGAAGAGGCTAAACGAAACAAAGATATAGTCTCTGAAGTATCCAAGGACAATCAGGAATTAAAAGGAAAGAAATTCAAAAATTAAAATGAACCGTTAATACGCAGGAAAATTACAAATTAAAATCAAACATTACAATATCAGGCCTGAATGTGAATTTTGAAAATATAATTTTTTTTTTAAATTAACAATAGTGCCAAGGTAGTGGTTAATTTGTCTTTGGAGTTGAAACAAATAATCCTCAAGGCAAGGGGCAAAAAGGCAAAATCAGCATTAGGAACTTGGTACTGGGAGAATCTACGCAGGCAATTTTTATTGATGAAGACCTTGCGAAGGAAATGTATATTGGTGAGAAAGTTAAAATTTTATGGTTGTGATAGGATAGCTCTTTCATTTTTTGAATCATATCTTCGCAAACGTACTCAACGAGTGCGTATAAAATGTACCTATTCTGACCCAATGAATATAATATCTAGTGTCCCCCAGGGATCAATTTTGGGGCCACTTTTGTTTCTTTTATATGCATGTGACCTTTCGTCTATTGTGAAAGAATCAAAAGTCTATCAATTCGCTGATGACACCCAAATGATTTACTATTTTAATTCTGATAATGTTGAAGCGACTTCCGAGTGTATTAATGGAGATTTGGGTTCAATTATGAGGTATTCCACTGAATATAATCTCATTATTAACCAACAAATCCAAAACATTACTGTTTAGTTCTATAAACGATGGACTCAATATTGAGAATAATATCAATATTGTGATAAATGGATACCATCTTTCTTTTTTTTGATGATACTAAAATAGTGGGCTCAAATCTCGATTCATCTTTGAGATTTTGGGGACACGTGGGGGTGATTTTGCAAAAATGTTATCTTCGCTTGCGCCTTCTTAATGCTAATAAACACATATTAAATTTTAATATGAGAAAAAAACTGGAAGATTCTTTGGTATTGTCGATAATTGATTATTGCCTTATAGTTTATTACCATTATATTTCTACACCAAAGGTTTCAACAGAGATTGCAACGTATTCAGAATACATGTTGTCGATTTGTTTGTGGGTTAAGAAAATTTGATCACGTGTCTGTTCCTATATACTTATATGAGTCAAAATGATTAAAAGTTTCTTTTTTGTTTAAGTTTCTCCTGCTATCTTTTATGTATCGTCTGTTCAAAAATCAAGTACCAGAATATTAGAAAAAATCATACCTAGGAATCAGGTACCTACATAACAGAAATATTAGATACAACAGTTTGACTATGCCGCCCCACTCAACGGCTCTATTTTTTCGAAGCTATACATTTAATATTGTATTCTTATATAATAAGTTAAGACCTAATTTGCATTGTTCATTTCAACAGTTTCGACAATTATAGAAATATCTATTTTTGGAAGAGCAATTACTTGTGTAAGTTTTATTCAAAATTTCATATTTTAATTTCTTATAATTTATAATTTGTATCAACAATAAGTAAATTTGATGATATTTTGTCTTACTATGAGCAAATGTAATCTACTCACATTTGTAAATAAAGTGACACTTTATTATTATTATTATTATTAATTAGAAAACCACCAAATTTTCCGAAAATTACAAGAGGTATATAAATTTGGTGTTCATATCGATATTGGCCCATCGATGTGTTGTCAAAGGCAGTAGAAAAAACTATATACTGTTACAAATTAAATTGAAATTTGTTACTTTAAGACAAGACCTAGGGTCGTGGAATTCAAAAAATTAAGATAACGTGTAGTCCCTTTATGTGTAAATGAAACCACTCAAAATCCAACAAACAATAATTTTATTTCGTTTACATTGTTGTAACCAGAGAAAAGTAGTAACATATAGTAACAGTCAATGTTACTCTTTTCAAAATTTTATTGTTGAGAGCTTGGTTTTTTCCGGTGAATCTGATACCATGTACCTTTCCAATCCGGAGCTTTTCAATGGGTGTTGGGGTTTCACTTCCGTGAACTGGAGCTCTTCGTTTTGTTTCTGTATCCAGGAAGAGAATAGATTGCTGGGGTGACGTCACTCCAGCTGATCCAGACTCCAAACAGTGATCTTTATGTGGAGTAGGTACCCAGAAAAGAATAAGGCAGTATCAGGTTCACCAAATATTTGGAATATTAAATCCCTGAATTCTGTCAAAAAGTGAGTTTCTTACAAAGAAAATTTAAATTGAAATTTAATATAAAACTGTTGTTGTACAGGTACTCCCTTCCAACAGAATCAGGTATGAACAGCTATTGCAAGTTGAAAAAAATAGTTATTTTTCTACAACTGTCAAAAAATGATGATGTTCGCACACTCATGACAGTTTGCGAAGTGACACTTTTTTTCCCAGGTATTGATTTTTTAACGTTCCCATGACGCCATGCGCGAACTAGCTATTTCGCACACTAGTGCGCGAAAGACACACACTGGTGTCATGGTGACACATACCTGTCAGGAAACCAAAAATAATCAAAATTCACCTACCTTTGATTGAAAATGCAATTTTGGCTTCGAATGATCGATATTTAAATGGAGTTGTAGAAAAAATATTGTTTGCAACTCGGGCGCGAAATACTTTGGTGATCTCGACTGTTTTTTTAACTCTGCGTTTACATATGTGATGCAAATGGGCACAATGGGTGATTGTTTAATACATAGAATAAATACTTTTTATAAACATGACAACAGTGCAAATCATTGAATTAATCATGCTAAAGCGATACATAGGCAATTACCATAAGATTTTCATTAATCAATAATTAATGAAGGAAAACTATCAAAAAGGGGTCATTTACTAAAATTGGCTCCGGCCAAAAAAAAATTAAAGCAATGAAAAACAATTTATGTATTTTCAGAAAGGAGAGTTAACATGTTTTCATTAAAAAGTACAGGGTGTTCCATTTAAAATTTTTGCGAAATCGGCTTTTGAAAATCATCAATTTTTTTCCTCCTATTTCAGGTAAATTTTGAAACTTGGCAACAATGTTAGAAAAAACTCTATAAAAATTGATGAAGTTCTGTGGAAACCGCATATTGATATCTTTTTTCGTTCTCGACTTATAAGCAGGTAAAATGTGTCAGTTTATAGATGGACACCCTAACCGATCCATGATCAAAAATTCCGGGTAAAATTTAATCTCCGATTAAATTCAAAGTTGGTGCCAAATGATAGTTTATGAAAATCTAAGATGTAATATTGGTTTTGCTCTAAAATTAACCACTTAGGTTTTACAGCCTGTCAAAGTAGCAAAAAAGTCAATTTTCAACTGTCAATATTCTCAACACAGTAGTTGAACTTAGGGATTAAAATTTAGTACCAAAATATATGGAATTAAAAAGCCTCCAAAATAATGTACCACTTGACTTCCCATTTAAGATTTTCTAGGGGGTGGTTGTGGGGCTAGGGGGTTGAAAGGGGGGAGGTGAATTTTGCATAAAAACTCATCCTCTCTCAAATTATAGTTGACGAGTTTCAGGAATTTTTTCAAAAAATTTTCAACTCCGAGTGGTAAGTTTTAAAATGAACACCCTATATCTGGTCAGATATATGCCAGGTAGGTATATGCTCCCACTCCAGAACCGTAATGATATCATCTATCATTCTCGATCTTCCTTTTGCCAAAATGCACATGCCCCACATCTCTATTTGCTTGTAAAATGAATTTGCCTTGTAAAATGAATGCCCTCTGCCCTCTAGCATGCCGTTCTTTCCATCAACGTCTACCCTCACGATAAGGTGGTTCCTCTTCCCATGGACTGACATCACTGGAATGTCAGGTACTTCCGTAGCGGTAACAATCCGTGTTCCCCAACAAGTTCCTCAAGAAGACGAATCAACAGAAGAAGAGCGGATTGATTATGATGCTTGATAATTATAATTGATTCTGATGCCATTCTTCCGTATTTCTCCCAGAAGTTCCTCCATTATTGTGAGCATGCAAAATAGTAACAGGCACGAATCAATGCAATCTGAAAAGCATATCTCAAAACTTAAAAAGTACAAATATAATTAAGAACTTCTTCATCAATTTTAATTGGCAACCTGTGCTAGTTAATGGCATTGCTGCTAATATTGATGGCTTGAATGATATTTTCTACACCTGCATTGACCATTGATACTTTTGTGCCAAAGATAATATAAAATAGCTATTTACATACCATGAGAGAAAACTAGTGCTTTCCCCCCACGGATAGGATTATTACCCAAGGAAGGAAAAGCATTTTCTTCCGGAGGTATGTATTATTACGATAAATTTATAATTTACGTAACATATTCCATCTCTTTTCATTTTCATTATAAAGTTGTATTTTTTTCATTTTAGAATCAGCAAAATAATAATTCCTAATAAAAATATCCACAAAGTTCAAAATAATACAAGTGCTGCCATCTATCCATCATGTGCGTAAAATGCAAATATCTAGAATTCATTTACCAGTGCTGCCATCTAGTACCGGTTGAGTTTTTTTTTTTTTTAATTGTGATAGTTTTCCTTGGCTATTTTTATTTGAAATTCATTTGTATTTTCATTCAAAGAAATTATATTTATCTCACTTTTAGCAAATGGATATATTTCTGTCTTTCATCTCTAACTTCTGATTCTGAAATAATCATTTTTTGGCATAATGACTTAATTAATTAGCAGTTTTTTATTTTTGACAGAACCTTAATTTAATTTATTATAATTTGTAAACAAATAAAATAATTCTAGTGGATTTTTATCTATTCTTTTTTATTCCACGTGGGTTTTCATTGTGAAGTGAATATGATCTTTTGGGTGTACTCGTCTGATTGGGGGTTTGGTTTCTAAAACGTTCTCTTTTCTCGACAGTAGTCTTAATAATTTTTGCTTTCCTTTTTTTGGATTTTCCCTCATAGATTTTTCAATATATTTTTCTATCAATTGAGTATCAATTCATATTATCATATCATTGTTGAGATTTTACCTGATAAATCTTATCTTATCTATTCTTGAAATATAAATATTATATTTTAATTTTTTTTTTATCTAATTGTTGGCTTCCATTTTGTGTAAGTGCTGATTGGTAGTGCCACGTTTATCTGAGGTAAGTCAATTCAGACTTCTAGACTAATATATAGGTACTGCTGCTCTGGTTTTCAAAATCAATTGGTAGTGTGGGAATATTGGACCATTTGCTCTAAATAAAGTCGGTGAAAACCAAATTTGTGTGTCCATCCCTATCAACTCTTTATTGAATCCAGGCAGAGGTCTGAATAGCCATTTTCTGTTTGACTCCATCAATTATTATCTCGACTAAAGGGTGTAATTTTTTTTATTAGAAATCCAGACAAGTCAAAAATTCAGTTTAAAAGTTTTAATTAAAACATCTCAAGCATTTTGACATATTCTGGATTTGATTTATTTCACCGTCAGGTTTATCTTGTAGTATCTATAATTTCGTCTATTTGGGGAAGAATCCAAAGATTTAATTTCTTATTGTTTTACCTTATTTTGTTCATATTTTTGCCTGCTAGTGCTACTGTCAGAAAAGCAGCATTTTGCTCAATCATAACGAGCATTTTCATGGGCGTCGTTACGAGTTTTCTCAGGGGGGGGGCAGTATTATAATAAGACCATCTCCATTAGCGCCGCAGTCAACTGCCGTGAGCTAATTTTTTTGATGCCACGCCTCTTTTTGAGCATTTTAACGTACTTAGCATTTTAACGTACTTCTTTGATATCGATATTTAGTTAAAAATGATGGTATTTTTTTCCGCAACAAATTCACTGTCTGCGTCAAGGCTGGAAAACATCTATCATGCATTCTTCCGATCCGACTCCGATCATACAATGAAGGTCCTTATTCTTGGAACAGGAGAGCAGCGGAACACTCGTTTTCCTGGGAACGCTGCTCCCTGTTCCAAGAATAAGGACCTTGATTGTATGATCAAAGTCGCATCGGAAGAATGCATGATAGATGTGTCCCGGGCTTCATTTGTTTAAATAATTTTCTAATGGCCGGTATTATAAAGCACTGAATCGATGATTGAGTTTCAACCTTCGGTTGACTTCATGCAAATTGATAGGATACAACCGAAGGTTGAAACTCTACCATCGGTTCAGCGTTTTATAATACCGGCCCTAAGTCAAGTGAAATTCAATTCCGTTGAATGTAATGAAAATGTCAGCCAATTTTTCAAAGTACCTAAAATCTGTTTTTTTTTTAAAGATAAAAGTCAAAATGACATTATGTTGGCAATACAATGTAAAATTGTCAATGCTTTCAAATTTTTATGTAGAAAGGGCTTGTGTTGCCAACATAGTTACTAAATTTTTGACTTGGGGAATTATCTTTAAAAAAAAAAACAGACTTTAACAAATTTTGTAAAAATGGAAAAAAGCAATACGAATACGAACTCTCTTTTACTGCTTTCTTGTTCAAGAGACTATTTCTAGGGGGCGGCGAATGCCCCTTGCCCCCCCCCCCCCCCCCCAACGACGCCCATAAGTATTTTAATTTAATCTTGTTGTTATTATTTTAATTTTATTATTATCTCAACATTATTCTCAACTATTTAATTGTATTTTTTTTATATTAATAGTTGTTTTTGTATCAAGTGCGCGAAATGTCATTTTGGTGATCGAGAACGAAAATTTTTTGACGACGTGTAGCGGAGTCAAAAAATCGTTCGAGATCACCAAAAATATTTCGCGCCCGAGTTTCAAACAATATCTTTTCTACAACTCCATTCAAATATTGATAATTCGAAGCCAAAATTGCATTTCCAATCAAAGGCAGGTGAATTTTAATTATTTTTGGCATCCTGACACCAATGTGCGAACTAGCTATTTCGCACAGTAGGGTGACCTCTGCCTGGATTCAATAAAGAGTTGATAGGGATGGACACACAAATTTGGTTTTCACCGACTCTATTTAGAGCCAATGGTCCAATATTCCCACACTAACAATTGATTTTGAAAACCAGAGCAGCAGTACCTATATATTAGTCCAGAAATCTGATTTGACTTACCTTAGATAAACGTGGCACTACCAATCAGCACTCACACAAAATGGAAGCCAACAATAAGATTTTAAAAAAAATTAAAATATAATATTTATATTTCAAGAATAGATAAGATAAGATTTATCAGGTAAAAACTTAACAATGATATGATAATATGAATTGATAGCAAAATATATTGAAAAATCTATGATGGAAAATACAAAAAATGTAAAGCAAAAATTATTAAGACTACTGTCGAGAAAACAGAACGTTTTAGAAACCAAACCCCCAATCAGACGAGTACACCCAAAAGATCATATTCACTTCACAATGAAATCACAATGAAAACCCACGTGGAATAAAAAAGAATAGATAAAAATCCACTAGAATCATTTTAATTGTTTACAAATTATAATAAATTAAATTAAGGTTATGTCAAAAATAAAAAAACTGCTAATTAATTAAGTCATTAAGCCAAAAAATGATTATTTCAGAAACAGAAGTTAGAGAAAGACAGAAATATATCCATTTGCTAAAAGTGAGATATATATAATTTCTTTGAATGAAAATACAAATGAATGTCAAATAAAAATAGCCAAGGAAAACTATCACAATCTAAAAAAAAAACTTATCCGGTACTAGATGGCAGCACTGGTAAATGAATTCTAGATATTTGCATTTTACGCACATGATGGATAGATGGCAGCACTTGTATTATTTTGACCTTTGTGAATATTTTTATTAGGAATTATTATTTTGCTGATTCTAAAATGAAAAAAATACAACTTTTTAATGAAAATTAAAAGAGATGGAATATGTTACGTAAAGAAAATGCTTTTCCTTCCTTGGGTATAATAATCCTATCCGTGGGGGGAAAGCACTAGTTTTCTCTCATGGTATGTAAATAGCTATTTTATATTATCTTTGGCACAAAAGTATCAATGGTCAATGCAGGTGTAAAAAATATCATTAAAGCCACCAATATCAGCAGCAATGGCATTAACTAGCACAGGTTGCCAATTAAAATTGATGAAGAAAATCTTAATTATATTTGTACTTTTTAAGTTTTGAGATATGCTCTTCAGATTGCATTGGCTCGTGTCTGTTATTATTCTGCATACTCACAATAATGGAGGAACTTCTGGGAGAAATACGGAAGAATGATATCAGAATCAATTATAATTATCAAGCATCATAATCAATCCGCTCTTCTTCTGTTGACTCGTCTTCTTGAGGAACTTGTTAGGGAACACCGATTGTTACCGCTACGGAAGTACATGAAATTGATAGAAAGAACGGCATGCTAGAGGGCAGAGGGCATTCATTTTACAAGGCAAATTCATTTTACAAGCAAATAGACATGTGGGGCATCTGCATTTTGGCAAAAGGACGATCGAGAATGATAGATGATATCATTACGGTTCTAGAGTGGGGGCATATAGTGATGTGAGTAGCGAATATTTCAACTAGAACATTCCCGTAAATTACGGAAATTTCGGAAATATTCGGATTTATTTGGTTATACAACTCACTGTACTATATTTCCATATGACACGAGAGGCTTAACAAGTGATAAGCCTTTTGGGATTATCGCGCTTGGTGGCATTTATGGCAAATTCTATTATAATTTTTTTTCTTTAAATTTTAAAGTATTGAAGTTTAGTTCGTTGTATAACCTTTTGAATACCACTCGATGTTTCAGGATTACCTAATACTTTTACCTGACACTCAACGCGTTACCAGCAACACCACTCCTCCTTCGGAGTCGTGGTGTTGCTGCGTAACGCGTTTCGTGACAGGTATAATTATTATCCGGTAATCCTGAAACCTCTTGTGGTATTACATTCGAGAACATTCGGAACTTCACGAAAATTCGGTTGAAATATTGCGCGAATTTTCGAATTTTAAACTTCCCGCCAACATTTCGTGTCGCCTCGCGTCACCACAGCGGCACAGGATCACTTAACAGCGGCGCGTTGGCGTCAAACTAACCTCTAAGGGCCGGTTTCTCAATAGTTTCAAATGTTTAAAAAAAAGAGAAAAAGATATGTACCAGTGTACGAAATGCTACATGTTTAGTTGATAAAACCATTTTTCTTTTCTTAACGCATTTCAAATTCATTTTTTAACAGAATATATCTCCTTACATAAACTTGACTTTATTTTAAAACAGTTCCTTAAGTACACTTACAGTGAAGAAAATTGAATGTTCCCTTAAATTTCAATAAATTTCACTAAAATACGAATATTTCGGAAATATTCGGAAGAAAAAATAAATTTCGGAAATATTACATCACTAGGGGCATATATAGTCTGGCAAGTGGTAACTTGGTAGAGACGAAAGGGGGAAGAAAAGTGGGGCGTGACCTAAAAATATTCACTGACACCTTAACTGACATCACCTGATGACAGCCATGTCTTTCGGTTCAGTGGCACCGAAAACACCAAGGAAATAAACCAATAAAATTATTAGAAAAAAATTCTTTAGTTTCGCCAATAACCGCGCCACTGCGTGCTGTCGTTCAAAATCTTACCAATAGAATCATACCTCTGAATAATCACGCCTCTCCACATCCATCATTTCGCAATGTTGCCGGATTTTTTTCTATTTCGAAATACTACACATGCCCATATAGCAAAAAAAAATATGTCATCAACATGTTTATCATTATTTCCGTCAAGTTTGGCAAAGTAGCAAATTCTTTTGCAGTTCGCCGTTTCGCTAGCCAGACTATACCTATCTGACCAGATATAGGGTGTTCATTTTAAAACTTACCACTCGGAGTTGAAAAATTTTTGAAAAAATTCCTGAAACTCATCAACTATAATTTGAGAGGGGATGAGTTTTTATGCAAAATTCACCTCTCCCCTTTCAACCCCCTAGCCCCCAGAACCACCCCCTAGAAAATCTTAAATGGGAAGGGGGGGTCAAGTTGGACATTATTTTGGAGGGTTTTTAATTCCATATATTTTGGTACTAAATTTTAATCCCTAAGTCTAAGTTCAACTGTGTTGGGAATATTGACAGTTGAAAATTGACTTTTTTGCTTCTATGACAGGCTGTAAAACCTAAGCGGTTAACTTAAGAGAAAAATCAATCTTACTTTCTTGTCTTAGATTTTCATAAACTATCATTTGGCACCAACTTTAAATTTAATCGGAGATTACATTTTACCTGGAATTTTTGATCATGCATCGGTTAGGCTGTACATCTATAAACTGACACATTTTACCTGCTTATAAGTCGAGAACGAAAAAGGATATCGATATGCGGTTTCCACAGAACTTCATCAATTTTTATAAAGTTTTTTCTAACAGTGTTGCCAAGTTTCAAAATTTACCTGGAATAGGAGGAAAAAAATTGATAATTTTCAAAAGCCGATTTCGCAAAAATTTTAAATGGAACACCCTGTACTTTTTAATGGAAACATGTTAACTCTCCTTTCTGAAAATACATAAATTGTTTTTCATTGCTTTAATTTTTTTTTGTCCGGAGCCAATTCTAGTAAATGACCCCTTTTTGATAGTTTTCCTTCATTAATTATTAATTAATGAAAATCTTATGGTAATTGCCTATGTATCGCTTTAGCATGATTATAATTCAATGATTCACGCTGTTGTCATGTTTATAGAAAGTATTTATTCTATGTATTAAACACCAACTATTAAACAATACTTATCAATAAGAACTTACAAGAGTAACAATAACCTCGGTAACACTACTTATAACAATTTTAACAACAAACAATTGAAGAAATTAATTCTAACTTTTAACTAATAAATTATCTGCTGTATATGACACCCATTTTGCCCATTTGCATCACATATGTAAACGCAGAAATAAATTGTTGAAGGCGTTTTGTAGCATTTGTGCTGCAGTTTGGTTAAAAACGTTTACTATGTTGTTGCGCAGTTCATCCAAATTTCTTGGGGTGGGATTGAAGCAACATTCCTTTAGATATCCCCATATAAAAAAATCTGGAATGGTTAAATCGGGAGAATAGGGTGCCCACTCATTTGGACCTGCTCGCCCTATCCATCTGTTTCCAAATGTAGTATCTAAGGAATGATGATAAAAGGAAACTGAATCTTTGGTGTGCAGTATCGAACCTTTGGTGTGCAGTATCGAAATCTAAAATTTATGGTCCATTTTTTTTCAAGAAGCAACAATGAATGGAAACAATTACACCGATATGTTGGAAACATTTTTTTATCCTCAACTTCAGCAGGAAGGAATTTTAGACACGGTCTATTTTCAGCAAGACGGTGCACCACCACACTTTTCCAGGGTCGCAAGGGATTCCTTAGATACTACTTTTGGAAACAAATGGATAGGGCGAGCAGGTCCAAACGAGTAGGCACCCTATCCTCCCGATCTAACCATTCCAGATTTTGTTATATGGGGATAGGTAGAGAAACGTTGATTCAATCAAACCCTAAGAAATTTGGATGAACTGCGCAACAACATAGTAAACGTTTTTAGCCGAACTATACCTGCTACAAAACGCCTTGAACAACTTATTTCTGCGTTTACATAATTATGTGTTGCGTTGCGAGCAAAATGGGGGTGATATACAGCAGCTAATTTATTAGTTATAAATTAGAATTAATTTCTTCAATTGTTTGTTGTTAAAATTGTTATAAGTAGTGTTACCGAGGTTATTGTTACTCTTGTCAGTTCTTATTTATTACATAGAATAAATACTTTTTATAAACATGACAACAGCGCAAATCATTGAATTATAATCATGCTAGAGCGATACATAGGCAATTGCCATTTATCATTAATTAATGAAGGGAAACTTTTAAAAACAGGTCATATACTAAAATTGGCTCCGGACAAAAAAAAAATGTGTAACAATTTATGGATTTTCAGAAAGGAGAGTTAACAGGCTTTCATGTAAAATTGAAAAGTACAGGGTGTTCCATTTAAAACTTTTGTGAAATCGGACTTTGAAAATCATCAATTTTTTTCCTCCTACTTCAGGTAAATTTTGAAACTTGGCAACACTGCCCAAAAAAACTTAATAAAAATTGATGAAGTTCTGTGGAAACCGCATATCGATATCTTTTTTCGTTCTCGACTTATGAGCAGGTAAAATGTGTCAGTTTATAGATGGACACCCTGTATTCGGAACTATTCTCCTGATAAGTTTAGCAAGCAAAATACCCATTACAAAATCAAATCTGCTTAATCATAAATTCATAAAGGCCTTCATAACAGTTAAAATTATTCATACAGCAATCGTACTATACAGTTATTAATCGGAATGAAAAGTTTGAGTTTTGAATAATAAAAATGTCAACTGTAAACATATAGATGTATTAGGTTAATGGTTCAATGGAGCGTCTCTCTCTCTAAGGAAATAAACGTGATGTAATAAAATGTTTTGGGTGCGTCCTAGAAAAATACAATTAGCATGAAGAGCAGTCAGACTTTAAAATTAGTGAAGAGCATTGTTAAATCCTAGTACTTTTTAATACATTTTTACCATCAACAATGTTTCCAAAAGTGGCACTTCTAAATAATCTGTAGTGCCACTTTTTCCCCTAATAAACTACCATCAGCAAATAACGCTTAATTTAACAGTTTTTTAATCAAGAACATATAAAACAAAATGAATTCACATTGGAATTAAGTTGACAAAATTTTCCTAATTCGTTTTGCCTAGTAGAAAAGATTGTAACTGGTCTCGAATGTATTTGCTTGGTTGATTTAGTCACCGAATATTTCTGTGATCCATGATCCATTGTTAGTAGACGATGGAGTTGCTTTACTTGAAGACGCATCTTTAGCTGTTTCAACTAAACCATTTGATATTAGAGGAGTTAATGTTAAAGATCGGTTTTGTTGTTCTCTTTTTGTAGATTGAATGCTGACTTGCTGTTTTAAATAAGAGTTTCAGCTCCTGTAAATAACAGAATTTTGCAATTTCGGAAGTGATGTTTGTAGATTTGTAGATTGTAGCTTGCGGGGGAACTGGTGATTTTCATTACAACCTACCAAATGTCCTCCGTGCTTGCGCACTGGTCCTGGTAGGGCATTTCAACCAATAGGAAGGCTGGATTCCCAGCTCGTGTATGTTAACAATTTAAATTTAGGTTAATAGAAATACACGTAAAAATACAAATATGTGAAACGCGAGGGGCGGCTCACTCCCGAAATCGCTGTACATTTTCATCCAAAATCCCGTGAAATCACTTTGAAATTCTTTGGAAATCCCGAAATCCATTCGAAATCGCGAAGAAGGAAATTCTATCCGAAATCCCAACCAAAATCCTTCAGAAATCCGGAAATCCCAACTGAAATCCTTCTGAAATCCCAATAAATTTAACGAAATCCTCGAAATCCTTAGTGGTGCGGCGTTGAAATTCGAATATCCTAAATCTTTCAAAATCCCTTAAAAATTGTCGAAATCCCCTGCGATTTCCGAAGTCGATGTACAAATTGTGGTGAGTGACCCGCCACTCGGTGAAACGGGTTTAGGAATTAATAAACGATATACAGGGTGTCAAAAATCCCATGGGCCATCATTGGTATATCGTAAACGGTAGAGATACGAGGATGGTTGAATTAGAAAAAAGTTCCCATTTTCGAAAGTGATCAAAAATATATTTTCGTCAAATTTCTATCAGTTTCCGAGATACAGGATGATTTGTAAAAAAAACAGTTCTAAGTGTTTTTCACGAATCACCCTCGGAAACTAATAGAAATTTGGCAACAACGAAAATATATTTTTGATCACTTTCGAAAATGGGGACATTTTTCTAATTCAACGGCACTCTTATCTCTTACCGTTTCCGATATACCTACCAATGGTGGCCCATGGTATTTTAGCACCCTATATAATAAGTTATCAGTAGGTTTAGTTAACAAGCGGAAACATTTTATATACTGGGTCCGTCATGTGAAACTCCCTAGTTTTATCACATTCGATCAAACCATTGGCATCTCACCAATGCATAGTGCATAAAGCTCAAAAAATATGTACCTAATAAACAAGAGCTGTCAATAAAAGTAAACCATCAGCAGTGATTTCTGCACACAATTTACACTTAACAATAACAAAGATTAATACATTCACAGTACTAACATTGGTTCTGAAAATACATAAACAGTACCGACAGTACTTCTACGTTAGTAACAGTACTGAAAATTGCTTTACAATACAGGTTAAGTATTGTTGTTTCATCCACAGTACCCGACAGTCCAGTTAAATACTCACAATATGTTAACAATACTTGACAATCCCTACAATACCATACAATTTCCAGAATAAAGTGACAATACCTGACAATACTCGACAATACTCTAACAATACTGAACTAGAACGCCCAGTTTACAGTAGGTGTACAAATTTCCATTCAGGTGTTGACCCCTCGGTCTGCTCATGCTTAGGAGCTGTTCAGCTCTTTTTGCTGAAAGGGTAATAAACCTTTTAGACTGTCTGAGTCCCGGTGTGTGCCTCCAATATGATGACATAGTAATGTTTTCGAAGGTATTTATTTCTGCTAGCTGGGTAGAACAGTTAGTTATTGTTTCTGTAGGAAACTTCTTGTGAAATGTTTGAGGTTTTCGAAAAGAAACGTACTAAACTTCTAATTCTTCACTTGATTGGGGATTTTCATATTCTGACTCAAAATTCACTTTTACTTTACATGTACCTATAGTCAAACATACTCGTTATCTGTAACCAAATATTCTATATGATTGTCCCAAAATACCCTCACCAGTCGGGGTTGAAGAAAGTAATTGTCCCTCACGTGAAGAAACATGTTACTATAATGGAACTATACACCCTCAAGATGACTGTATCATTAAGGTTTTGGATAGGCAGCAAGCAAATTCCTGTCAAATTCTTCAAATTCACTTACAAGAACCAATAAACAAACAAATCACTAGGTACGAAAGAAATTCTAATAATTACAGAGCAAAATGCAGTTGTTTCATAAATACTTTATGGATATTAATTATTATTTCTTAAACCAGTTCTCACTAAAAATAGGATGGTACCTTCTACTGGTTCAAATGACCTTGTAACAGTGAGATTATAAGGTCAAAGATCTAGCAAGCTATTTTTATGAAAACAGTTGAAAGAACCTTTCAAAAATAGAAAATGAATATCTAACGAAAATTCTACAACTTTCAAAAACCTTTAATGAAGTCAACCTTAGAGTAACCCTAATTAAAATACATACCAATCTTTCAAGGTCGCTTTGAATAATGAATGACAACTATTAGAATATAATAATGATGCTAATAATGCAAACTATTTCTGTAAATGACCTTAATATTAATTAATTTAATTTCATAATTTCTAGAAATGTCTTTCTTTTTCGTGGTTTTTGTCCAAACTTCCAAGAATTAAATAGATAAAATATTTACAATAAGAATTACATGCTGTAGTAAGTAGAAATAAAAAAGATGAAACTGTTTATGGAGTTTTTGGTAATTGACTTAGTTTCTGAAGAGCATCATCTGCAATAAAGGCAGGTTCCTAGTGTAGGTTTAGAGGTAAAAGAATAAAGTTTTTAATGATAGAAATAACGAATGTTCCAAGAGAAACTATAAATTAACTTGAGTTACCACTAAAAGTGGCCTCGAATCCATCAGTATTTTATGTTATGATATTATTCGCTTTTTATTGTTATTTCCATCGATTCTTGTACTGTATGATATATATTTATGTATCTAACTGGAATAAAAATAGCTCCTTTAAGATAAAAATAACTGCATTTGCGATCAAAAGTCTGTGTTTAAACGAGCATGAATATAGCTATAAAAAAGCTATATTTACTATTCCAAGAAAGCCAAATTGATTCTTGCCACCGAGTGAAAAGAAAAAAAGTAAAAAAAACACCCAAAAAAAAGCAAAATTCTGGGGTTCGTGTTACGAGTGAAAAAAAAAAAAACGAGTTATGAGAAGCCAGAATGGTTAAAAAGCTGTTTTGTGTTCGAGATGTTAACCCAGATACTATAGGTAGGTAAAGGCGCTAATACACCAATATACGTTAATGAAGCTCCTTCAGGGCAGAACAATATTTTCTTTGGTAAGTAACTTAATGAGTTTCATTGAGAACCTAATATTAAGTTTAGGTGCTGCTAATTAGGACGTCATTATTATTATATTTACTGAAACCTGGCTTTCACCTCGCTACTTTTTAGCAAAAATCAGAAGGCATTTAGGAGAGAGACAGACATTTTGGTGATAGGCAGGAGAGGAGATGAGGTAGAGCACTCGAGAATTTGAAGGTAGTCAATTATGAACTATGAACTAATAGTAATTCAATTGGTAGAAAAAGAAATGCCAGCACATGAGGATACCGTTTAATGAATACAAACTATATAAACATCTACTCTAAGCTTTACAAATGAACAAGTATTATTCGCACAGTATGCCATATTTGGTAGCGATCCGTCCGATTTTCTCGGAAGTACCGTGTCAAATTATGCAGGTGTCATCTAGGTGTATTTCGGATATACACTGTGTTGAAAAAAAAGACTAAGTCTGTCAAATACAAGGACTGCCCTTTTAACGCTGAGCATACAGAGCAAAATACTACTATTCGAGCCTCTAGATTAATAACTGGAGACAACAACAGTACTGTCACTATAATCTGCCTTGCCTCAATATAGGTACTCAAAAGACAACATAATATAGGTAGGTATACAAATACCCCTTTGTCAAGGATATTCACAACACGTCAACAAACTATCAAACCAAGATATTAGGTATAGGAAGCAGGGGTAAAAACAGCAGCTTAAGCACCCAAAGAAGCCGTAACTTAGATCTACCCACCCAGGAAATTTTGCGAAAGGGGGATCCAAAATAGATAGGTACTTTTTGAAGAGAAAAGAAGCTATACAGATGGCAAAATATCTGGAGCTAGAACAATAGCTGTCAGTGATCATCAATTCAACCTATCCCGGGGGGATTTTGAGAAGAGGAACGTAGGTGGCGCCGAATATAGCGCGGCTAACCACACCAAGAGGCTCCTCCGAAATCGTAGAGCACACCCTGGAACCGCTGTCGCATTACTTCAGAGCGTTGTTATGTTTTCTCAATCCCTATCTCGTTTATTTATTTTAACTATTCACAATGAAATGTTGTCTAATCTAATTCTATGTACATACAAGTTATACTTATGCTTATTAACTTTATCCATCCTGTCAGGCGGCTTGTCTTCTTCTTCCTTCCTGCTCCTTGTCCTTCATTAGCTTCATCAGCATACTAGGGATGCTTTGCCATTTTTCTTCACTTTCCAGTATGAGGTCGCCGCTATTTTCTATATTTATAACTGCGCCCACCTTTTTCTCAGTCCGCATTCTTAGATCCTTCCATTTGGGGCATCTGAAAATAGAATGTTTAGGCAGGGCCGTGCAAAGCACGCGCGGGTCCCAGTACAGCTATTTCGACGGGCCCTCCTAAAGCGACCTCAAACATTTTTGAGTGTCACGATTGCCCAAATTTGTACTCAAAAGTCGTTAAAAAAATTTTTCAAGGTATTTTTGAAGCGAAACCTCTTTGCTTTACGAAAATTCCGATCGCGTAAGGGGAGTATGAACAGTTTATCAGCGATGACGGGAGGTGGGATACACACACGCTTGTCTTTTGATTGAGGGAAATACCTTCCATGATTGAAAATTCGAGCCTGTCAAAGTTGCAACAACCGGTAAACAAAACAGTTGAACTCAGATAAAAGGTATATGACATGAAATCTGCTCAGAATTTTACGTTGTAGAAATACAATCCGAATATTCATTAATATACAGAGTATTCCATTTAAAATGGGAAAGTTGGACCACGACCAAGATTCAAGATTCCTAAAGTTAATAGGTTGCCTGGTAATGGGTAACTTGATGACACATCTGGGGTGCCTTATGGATATTTGCATTATGTTGACACACCACACAGATGACGTCATAGAGTTATGAGGCAACCTACCTCTCCCAAACAACCTTGACCACGATCGGCTTTTCTGAAACACTCTGTATAAGTAGGTATTCGAAAATGATTTAAAAAAAATAATAATAATTTTAACCATAAAACTTTTATTTGAGACACTTCTTTGTAAAATGTCAAATAAAAAAGGGATAGTGGATATTATTTATAACCAATAACCAATAACCCTGTACCTTAGACAAGAACCTTTTTGGCCGCGATTCTTGCCAGTTTCATAGCAAGTTGGCTGGCTTTTCTGACATCCTCATGTTTTTGTCGATAAATACGCCCATCCATCTGAGTACCTTGGCTTTGTATAGAGACGCCTTCTATGTCAGCTGAGCATGGTGCTGATTTCCTTTTTGCAACTAATTCGTCCATCTCCGTTTTCTCTGGGGCCAGTTTTATCCCCATATGCTTGAGCTTTTGGCTGACCCTCGTGATAGCGGCCCGCATGTTGTTTTGCAGTATTATGCTATTTTTCCCTTTTGTTATTATTGCCAAGTCGTCCGCGTATGCAACTAACTCAGACCGGCATCCCAAATTAAGTCTAAGTACCTCATCATAGAAAATATTCCACAACGTTTGTCCAAGTACCGACCCCTGCGGGACGCCGCAAGACACTTGGATCTTCTGCGCCCAAGTGGTAGCAATGTGTCTATTTGTGAAGTATGATTGTATGATTTTTATAAGGAAGGTATCTGCTGATTTTTGCCTTTTTCAGTGCTTCTATAGCCAGACAATATACCGCCAGCAGTCATCGAGGACATAATCCTTAACAACCTGAGGAAAACTCGCGACGTCATGCAATATTGCCTGAAAAACGGAAACTTCCGTTTGAAAAGTGGCCAACCTGCTGCTGATCCCCAAACCTAAGAAGCAGCATAACGCACCCACATAACAATGAAAGAACATTCTTCTCAGAATATTCCCTCAAAGTGCTTTTGGGAATGTTCTTTAAGGAATGTTTAATGAATATTCTAAGATTGTCTCGATTGAAATATTCATTTTTGTACGTTCTATTTATGTACTAGGAATGTGGCTAATGTACCCTAAAAAATGTTCTTTCGGCTAATATCTCTATCAAGTATTAAGAATATACCTACCAAATTCTACTGAGAAGTTTATGTAGGTAGGTAACCATGATAAAAATATTTTCATATTGTTCACCTAATTATCTAAAGTACCTACTCAAATATCTTAATTGAACAATTAAACAATAATGCTCTATCTAGAACCTAATATAAATATGAAAGGTATATTCTTTTTCTTTTGCTTTGTAGGACTTCCAAGAGAGGGAGCAAAGCGCTATTAAAGATCTACATCTTGCCTAGCGTTTGAATCACCTTGGAACCTGTTTCTCTCAGTTGGCGTGCTTACCGCGACGAAAGCTCGACAACTCTTCCACTGCCTTTAATATAAAAGGACTGGAGGGAGCATTATTTGGAAGCGAAAATTAACATTCTAGTCTAGGAGGCAGTGACGATTTTCGGTACTTATTTTCCCAGTCAGATAACATGGATAGAATTGTAGGGTTAGTAATTTTAAACAAAATACATATATTTTTAGGGGGGGGTTTTCCGATGGGTTGAGGCGCAAAATGCGTTAAAGCTTACGAATGCAGGGACCTTTTTTTTCTCAGTGATAAAAATAGCTCTACTAATGAGAAGTATACTGAAGTTACGTAAAAAAATAGTCCGGCTAATCTGTGAGTATGAATAATATGTCTGGCAAGTGAAAAATTGAAGATCCGAAAATTTTCAGCCAGACTCAGTTTCACTATCTGAGATAAGCCAAATTGCTATTTTCATATACTTTATATTCTATTGTAGTAAATGTGGAATATTTATGTCTGGAAAAATAAGCGTACTTGTATTTTTCATTGATCTTGTGAACCCATCCGAAAATTTTAGCCAGACTCAAAAATTCTTGCTTTGTATCACCAGGAGAACAAACTATTTAATAGACACCAACTGGGAAAATAAGTGCTGAAAAATTTCACTGCCTCCTGGACTATTCCAAGTATATCCCTAGAATCAAACAAGAATGTTATGTCTAGGATGCATATTGAGAATGATATATGTAGATATATTCTAAGAATATTTCAAGCATATTGGTATACCTATTATGCTTTTTAGAACATAGCTAAAATGTCATAGAAACATTCATTGAATGTGAGAATATACATTTCAAGCATATTTTTAGAATCAAACAGGAATATTCTTTTCAGGATGTTCTGAGAATCTCATAGGTATAGGTATTCTAGGAATATCCGAATGGATATCCCAGGAAGTTCTTGGGTATTACAAACAGTATTTCTACAATCTTTTCTTAGAACTTTCTCAGGACATTCGCAATGGTTTTGGCGAACATTCTAGGCACATTTCTCCTGAAAAAAAGACATGCTTATTACATTCCAAGGATTACCTACATATCGGCTATTATGTCTAATTGACTCCATGGGATAACTACTGGATTCAATAATTAAAGACAGACTCGAAAAAGAGCTGCAAGAGAAATTGGTGATACACAAAAACCAATTCGGCTTCAGAGAGGACATTCCACAATCGACGCACTGAAGAAAGTCAAAACAATGGCTGAAGCAATACGCGTTAAGGCATACAAGAACCAAATATGTCACAACCCCTATTCGTTTCGTCCTGGAAATCCTAGGAGGTCATAACAGGAGCGTGACCTGGGGGGCGCAGGTGGGGTTCAGGTAGAGAGAAACTCGCTTGGTATAAGTAAAATGAGATATGTATTAAATATATAGAATTATATTACCCTAGGAATAATACCATGACGTCTCTTCTACGGAGGGACGTACTACTTAGGCCACTCTGTATTATGTACACTCTGTACAGGGTGTTTCAAATTCGAGCCACATCATTGGTATCTCGGAAACGGTGAGAGATACAGGGTTGGTTAAATTGGGGCAAAGTTACGTAATTTGATGCTTAACAAAATGCCGCTTTGAGATTTAGGATATTCCGAATACTTCCGGAGATATCCGGAAAAAACTGAAATTTTGCAAAATTGTTTTTATTTTATCCTGACTTTATTTGAAGTGATATTCCAAAAAGATATCACTTCATCATAGCCACTTTTGCTCCCCTAGCGTATTGGCCAAAAAGCAGTGCAGACACAGAGATTCTGCTCTATCGTCTCGTCTTCTTGATTAGAAGCCCTATACAACGGTGTGGTACTGAGATGCAACCTGAATGAGTGTTTGTTTCTGACAGTAGCCAGTCAAGATGTCCGTTATCCTAGTCAACGACAGCTTTTGGCTCGCTGCAGCTTTACCTGGATAAGTTGCAGCAGTTCCTCGGATAAGTTGCAGTCAATCGTATCATCCCAGCGTTTTTTGAAAAGGGTATGGGAACGTTTTTTTATCATATCTTTGACTACCGACATGGTCAGCCTTACGAAATGCTTCGGTCCAGGAGGCTGTAGCCTGGCGGCCCTCCTAGCTAGAGCATCGGCAGCCCGATTGCCTTTGCTGTCATGTCCTTTGATCCAGCTGACTACCACCTTATTGTTGATCGACGCCTCTGTGACTGTACGTTGGCAATGTTGTATTAGTTCTGACGTGAGTCGTAGTCTAGATAGGGCTAGTACTGGTTGTCTGCAGTCCGCGTGGATGTGCACGATCTTGTCAGTAATATTTTTGCTGACTATTTGTTCGTTCGCGATGGTTATGCCAGTAATTTCCGTTTAGAGGACATTTGGCATAGAGCCAAGGGCTATAGCTAGGTTCGGTTTGAGAGCTTTGGAGTATACTCCGCATCCCGAGCCTGTTTCAGTTTTGGAACCATCAGTGTAGATGTTACTTAAGCCGGCGCCACACGATGCGTCCAACGTTGGATACATGTTTGTCACGAGCGCACGGCTACACGATGCCACAAATATCTACGTGTCCAACTTTGAAAGGCATTCGATACGTCGTGTAGCGCCGGCTTTACCCCTACCACTGTGTTGTTTCCAATGCCTTTCATGTTGATTGCGTAGTGTGTTTTGAAGACGAAGCATGGTATTGCAGAGTCCACTCTAGCCTCCAACAATGGAAGCGAGTTCGTTGCCTCACGCCATATGCGGGCTCTCTGCAATCCGACTTCTGCACTTGGTTCTATTCCAATAGTGGAAGCGTATCATTGTGGTTAAAACGACCTCCTTGACATTGACATAAGTATCCAGGGGCGTCAAACATAGAATTACTTCCAAAGCCCTAGTTGGTGTGGTTTTCATTGAACCAGTTATGTTGAGGCATGTCATTCTTTGGACGTGGTCTATATAGTTTTCGGCTTATAGTAGTCTGTTCGGCCTTATGTCCCCAGACAATATCCCCATTGGTAAGCATAGGACTGATGATGTTGTGTAGACCAGATAAGTATACATTGGGAGAGAATAGGCCCCTTGCATCAAATTTTTTTATTGCTGATTTCGATAGTCCATGAAAAATAAGTCAACACGTGTTTTTTCTTTTTCTTGTTAGTCAAAAATTGACGGAGATACAACGCTTTGAAATGTCCTTCCGGCGTCATAACTTAGCTCGTAACTTAGGTATAATACGTTGTGAGTTGTGACGTCGCACATGCTCAGTATATCTATATATAAAAAACTTAATCTATATATATAAAAATGAATGCCACTTTTCGTTGTAATTTTATAACTCAAGAACGGACTCACCTAGCCAAACCAAATGTTTAGGCTTTGTTCGGACTATTTATTAGATGGTTTATGTGAAGTTTGCACAAAATCGGTCGAGCGGTTCTTCATTTATCACATTTTTTGTAACAAATTAATTATTCAATAAATGGAGGATCATTTTCAATGACCTATTAACACAGATAGACAGAACATCTCATTGATAAAATAGCTTTGTTTTGGGTTAGTTTATGTTTATGGGCCAGGGGGGGTGAGCTGTGAGAGCGGCTAGGAGTAGGGATTCAAATGATTTCGCTAACTCCGCCCCCATTTTACTATCGCATACTTGGCAACTCTGAAAATGAAATCAGAATCAGTGCTACAAAAGTGTATCTTTATCCTTATATTTTACATAATTTTAGAAAAAGATGCGGATACACTCACTGCGCACTGATTGACAAATGGAAATTGTCATAAAATACCTGCTCGTTGCGTATTGACATGACAATTGAATAGAAGCCGCTGATTGGTGGAAAGGTGGAATTCGAGGTGGGATTTATTTTTTTGCAGCGTTGCTAATTTTCATTGAAAAATAATCACTTTCCACGTGTTAGAGAAAGATACAAAATAACACAAGGATTAATAAGTAGTGGGGAGAGATGCGGTTCCTGGCATGTAGTCAACCGATATTATTGTTTATTGTTCTGTCTATCTGTGTTAATAGGTCATTGATCATTTTGCTGTCAAATTGAAACTTTTTTCAGCGTTGACAGTACCAGCATGTTGTTATGTCATTAATGTGGTCATTTTATTACTTATACTATTTATTTATGAAAAAAATTTACTAAGCCCGCATACGACGCCATGTCTTATAACCGATACCAAGTTTATTTTGTAATTTGTATTTTGTATACCGCGCCTTCTCTGACACAAAAATCTCTGATACCTGGACGAAGCTCGGCATTGCAGATACAATAGAACAATGCTGCACAGAACTATTCCACTATTCCGATCAGATAGACTGGTGCAGAAAGAGTAGGTCAGATAGAGTAGTGCAGATAGAGTAGAACAGATGGAGTAGTGCAATGCATGCAGTGCAGATAGAGTGAAATAGGGCTGCGCTAGAGATTTTTTTTGTTTTCTTTACATTCTTTGAACATTCCTGTGCCTGAGTTTATTTATTTGGTGGTACACTTTACAAGAATAATGCCCACAAGCTGCCTAAAAAAGGATGATGTAAAATTTTAATTTTAGGTGACTTCTGATCCAGAGAGTAAACATTAATTTTCTTCAACCAAAGCCAAATTCACCATCGAAAAAAACTGAATTTTATTCAGCTAATAGATATGTTAACACAACATTTAATAGGTACCTATATTCAATACTTCAGAGGCGGTACGAAGTTCGCCGGGTCAGCTAGTATTTGTATAACTTCCGGAATAATCATATTTGGGTGATATTAAAAAAAAGTAACAATTTTTTTTCGATTTCCTACAGTTTGCAATAAACAATAATGAATTTAATTTTCCATGCAAGTACCCTATTCCCAGGTCTTAGCGATAGTGCGTCTACACTGTTCATAGGCGATATATGCTTTCTGTATTCTCCTAACAATATGAGAGTTCCTTGTTAGATTGCAATCGAGTGTCACTTCCAGATATTAGACCTCGGCGGCAAAACTTGGTTCGGTGTTTATGAGTCTGGGTGCTATCGGAAGTACCAGTTTCCTCTTTCTTATGAATAGTACCATTTCAGTTTTTTTGGGGTTGATGGAGTGTATTCCGTGAACCATCTTTCTATAATTCGAAGAGCATGTTGCAAGCGTTCGCAGAGCGAGTTCTCGAATTTACCTCTATGCAAGATGACTATTATCGTAAGCTATTGTGTAGTGGTTGTCATTGTTTAGGCGAACAATAGTCCAATCAAATTACACTTTGAGAAAAAAAAAATTGTTACCTGTATTTTTATAGTTGGAAATGGTCAAGAGGCTTACAATAAACATAAAAAAAATAAATTCCACACGGGGGGTAGTGGAGAGTTGCTTTGGGGGGGTTGAAAAGGAATTGATAATGGTATTATGACGATTTCCGGCGAAATTACACATCAAACCGAAAAATACCCAATACAAGAGCTATAGATCATGCAAATATCTTCAACTTTTGTATAGGTCACTTTCAACATAACCTCAAAACTTCCGAGAAAAATGCAAAAATCGATATATTTTTTTTAATTTTCGATTATTCTTTTTCATTCCGAACAAAATAATTCAATTGTGACAAAACTTAGGGAAAGTATAGCTTTCTATGTCTAAATTAACCAAATTTTTTTTTAAATAAAAAATTGAAAAGTTTCCGAGATATTAATTTTTTTCTGTCAAAAACAGTTCTTTTTCAAAAAAAAATTCTACGGTGAAAAATCATCGTACAGAGTTCTGCTTGTGCTCATTTTATTCGTTTTGACATATACTTTTTAGTGCAGTAAAAAAAAGTAGCTGTCGCAATTCAAAAACATACTCCAAAATGGGTAAAATACAAACATTTGCAACAATGAATTTATGAGTAATTAGGTATTGATACACAACAACCCCTATAAGTTTCGTCCTGGGACGTCACAACAGGTGCGTGACTTGGGGGCGTAGGTGGGGTTCAGGTGGAGAGAAACTCGCTTGGTATATAGGTATAATAAGATGTGTATTGATTAATAATAGTATTAACCTATAAATGGTATCATGACGTCTCTTCTATGGAGGGACGTACTACTTATGGGCCACTCTGTGTTAATTATGTACCCTCTGTACACTTGGCGTGACTGAAGACTGAAACTGGCTTTTAGACAGGTCCAGAAGGGCGTTTCCCATTCATTAAAGGTAGTTTGCACTGGACCTAGTCTGCGGCGTTCAATACTCCCAGAAGGGTGTTTCCCATTAAAGGTAGTTTTGCACTTGGAGGAGACTTAGCTAGAAGGGCTTTTCCCATTAGAGGTAGTTCGCACTAGCTTTAGTCTGCCGGTAATGGATTTCGGCGCTGTATTTATACCAAATAAATGCTGACTCGTCAACACACTTTAGTAAATTTGATGTACAGAGTGGTATTTACTTAAGTAGTTGACAATAATTTATTTGAATTTTAACAAATCTCCAAAAACTGATTACGCTATTCAATTGTATGGGAAAAAATACGAGAGAAACCTTGTTTCATTGTTTGACCAGAAGCTTTATTTTTAAAATAAGAAAAAATAATATTTTTAGATTTTTTTATGCCGTAGAATCGATTTGAATACTAATACGATTTAAAAAAAAAATAATAATAATAATAATACTATGCTAATCTTGGTCTTTTGTGCACATTTTCTTCATCGTCCGATGCTGGATTATAATGGCTTTCTTCCAGATCTTCGAACGTTTCCTTATCTTCGCATTTTCCTCTTGTAATTGGTTTTCTGACTCTAAGCAAAGACTAGGCAGCTTCTTCCGTATCACTCGAATCTTCCGATGTTTTGTCAACGTTCAAACAAATATCTGGATATTTTCTACATAAATCTGTACATCGCATCAGTCCGTGTTTTCGACACCCGCATTTTTTACCTTCACAACTGGATTCACAACTACACGAGATTGTTTTCGATAAATCTTCAGGTATGACTGAGGCTTCTCTAAAACGAGCAGCAGTGTTGTCGAATTATTAGCAATTACTGCTTTCCAGCCCCACATGGTTGCAGTTATTTTGTTACCAAGCCACATTTGAAGTTGAAAGTATGCTCTATAGGAGTGTTGCGTAACTGCTCCAACAGTTAGTGGTAATCAGACATTATTTCTGGATGATTTAAGATTTCAGCAATACAAAGTATTGACTACGAAGTCCACAGTCAAATTAGAAAACTTTATTTTAATTATTTTTATTTATTAAATTCACAGGATCACCCCATTACAGCATAATAATAAGAATAAATATAATATTATCATTAATATTTCCTTAAATTCTAAAAGGTGTACATTATAGAAAACTCATTACAAACAAATCTACAGTTTACTATATATGATAGTTTTAAATTGACTTTAACTTAAATTTAAAGGATCTACATCACAGTGTTTATTTAAAAACCTAAGGGCCCTATCGAAAGGATTATTACAGCCATAATTAGTAGAATGAAATTTTATGTGAAAAAATTTATAAAATCTCAATGTATGCTGTGGAATATTGAAACTGACTCTGCTTAAAAGTTCAGGACAATCAATAATGTTATTCAATAGTTTAAAAATAAATAAGGAGTCAAATTGAATTCGTCTATTGTAAAGTGTTGTTAATTTCAATCTATCCAAGATTACTTTTTTATCAATGTCTGCAGCTGGGATTCTCATTCTATAACCAGAATATTTAAGAAACTTATTCTGCACCCTTTCAATTGAATCAATGTATGTCTCATACATAGGAGACCAGATCAGTGTTCCATATTCAAGTTGGGAGCGGACAAGAGAACAATACACAACTTTTACCACATCAATTGGGAAATCACTACAATTTCTCAATGTAAAACCAAGAAGTTTGAGCCCTTTAAGAATTATATGTGGAATGTGATCATTAAAGCTAACACTTTCATTAAAAGTGACACCAAGGTCTCTAACTTGATTCTTGTAATTTAAGTTCACATTATTCATGATGTAGTTTGAATTATATTTCTTATTACCTGTGAAAAAGCTAATATAAAAACATTTATCTATGTTTAATGAAAGGTTATTGGTCTGACTCCAATTCCAGAGTGTATTAATATTTTTTTGTAATATTTCTATGTCGGCGAGACTCCCTATACATCTATATAATTTAAGGTCATCTGCAAAGAGTAAGACTAATGATTCCAGGTTATCACAAATATCATTTATAAAAAGATTAAAGAGCAAAGGTGAACAATGGCCCCCTTGAGGTACACCTGATAAAACCTCAATTGTTTTTGACAGAAAATTAAACAGTTTTACTCTTTGTTTCCGATCCTTAAGAAAACTTGATATCCAACCCATGGCTTGCTTGGTGAATCCTACATTGCCCAACTTCACAATCAGAAGGTCAAAATTGACTCTGTCAAAGGCCTTGGAGAAGTCAGTGTAGACTGAGTACACTTGTTCTTTCCTCTCCAATGCCTCTAACAGGTAAATTTCATAGACTACCAAATTAGTTATTGTGGACTTCCCAGCCGCAAACCCATGTTGTTCTGCAATTATCACCAACTGTGGGAGCAGCTACACAACACTCCTATAGAGCATACTTTCAGCTTCAAATGTGGCTCGGTAACAAAATAACTGCAGCCAAGTGGGGCTGGAAAGAAGTAATTTCTAATAATTCGACAACACTGATGCTTTGTTTTACAGAAGCCTCAGTCATACCTGGAGATTTATTGAAAACAATCTCATGCAGCTGTGAATCGAGTTATGAAGGTAAAAGCTGCGGGTGTCGAAAACACGGACTGCGATGTACAGACTTGTGTAGAAAATGTTCAGATAATTGTTTGAACATTGACAAAATATCGGAAGATTCGAGTGATACGGAAGACATCGAGCTGCCTAGTCTTTGCTTAGAGTCAGAAAACCAATTACAAGAGGAATATAGTAATAGTGATTGCGAAGATAAGTAATCGTTCGAAGATCTGGAAGAAAGCCATTATAATCCAGCATCGGACGATTAAGATAATTTGCACAAAACACCAAGATATTATTTTTTTAAATTTTACTGTAGCTTCATTATTCGACTTCGACGAGATGTTATTAGCAATTCTGTACAAAAATAAAGCTTCTGATCAAACAATGGAACAAAGTTTCTCTCGTATTTTTTTTTCCCATACAATTGAATAGCGTAATCAGTTTTTGGAGATTTGTTAAAATTCAAACAAATTATCAATAATTACTCATAAATTCATTGTTGCAAATGTCATTTTTTGTATTTTTTCTATTTTTGAGTACGTTTTTGAATTGCGACAGCTTTTTTTTTTGACTACACTAAAAAGTATATGTCAAAACGAATAAAATGAGCACAAGCAGAACTCTGTAGGATGATTTTTCACCGTAGAATTTTTTTTTTGAAAAAGAACTGTTTTTGACAGAAAAAAATTAATATCTCGGAAACATTTCAATTTTTTTATTTAAAAAAAAATGTGGTTAATTTAGACATAGGAAGCTATGCTTCCCTCAAGATTCGTCACAATTGAATTATTTTGTTCGAAATGAAAAAGAAAAATCAAAAATTGAAAAAATATATGGTTTTTTGCATTTTTCTCGGAGGTTTTGAGTTTATGTTGAAAGTGACCTACAATAAAGTTGTAGATATTTGCATGATCTATAACTCTTGTATTGGGTATTTTTCGGTCTGATGTGTAGTTTCGCCGGAAATCGTAATAATACCATTTTCCATTCCTTTTCAACCCCCCAAAGCAACCCTCCACTACCCCCAGTGTGGAATTTATTTTTTTTACGTTTATTGTAAGCCTCTTGACCATTTCCAACTATAAAAGTCCAGGTAACAATTTTATTTTTTTCCCTTTCTAAATGAGTTAATTCGATTGGTCTACAATGAGGCTGCCCAGAACCATGTTCCACAGGAGAGGTGATAGCACACCTCCCTGCGGGCAGCCTCTTGTGACCATTCCTTTAATGTTGACGTCCTGTACACTTATTTGTACAATTCTTTTGGAAAGCATATTGAATATCCATCCGGTAACAGTTACCGGAATATTCCTTTCTGTTAGCGAGTGGCTAATTTTTTGAAAGGTGGTTTTGTCAAAGGCCCCCTCAATGTCGATGAAAACCCCGAGGGTGGACTCTCTGTTGTCTAGCGATTTTTCCACTCGCCCAGAAACCAGGTGGAGGGCTGTGACCGTTGATCTCCCGGGGGTCTATGCGTGTTGATTAGGGTGGAGTGGATTGGTTGACAACAGTTCATCCCTTATGTACCTTTCGCATAGCCTCTCCATTGTTTTTAGAGAAAATGATGAGAGGCTTATGGGCGATATGCTTTGGGGGTGGTATAAAAAAAAAGGCGCCAAGCGGCGGGTTTATTCAGAAAACAAAGCACAAAATTGGGTGCTAATATTACAGAGAGTTCAACAGTACAACTAACTTTCATATATACACATAGGTAAGTAAATCAAATATGAGTCAAAATATAAATCAAAATGTAAGTGAGAATAAATGAGCCAAGAACATTGTGTTAGCTACGTCTAACGCAGCTACAAGTGTGTAGAATTAAACTTAAACTAATTGACATGGTTTAAAGTTCTTATTGAGCATTTACAGAAATGACCTACCTAACTAATGCTATCCTAATTTATGTTACAGAATAACAGAATGAGCACCATAAGTCTAATCTATGTGATGGAAACAGATGGTAGAATTGGAGAAAGGCAAATGATATATGTTCCTAGAGCAATTTTGCTCATTTTCCCTCTTTTAAGCTTGCTTTCATAGCTTTGGCATTTATGTTGCGTTATGGTGCTAGGAGGAAAGTACCTAATAGTAGGTCAAAGTGTCAGAAAATTGTATCTTCATCCGAACTCCAGGAAAATAGGATGGTGAACAAAGTTTGTTAATTCACTGGGTGCTATGGGCCATTGAGGTAGAGTGCCTATTAAGGTAGTTCTTGGATTAATGTAATTCGGACAGTTGTAAATTTTATGTATAGGATCCTCAATTTCATTTGGGCAAGTTATACAATTCCCATTCGCCTCCTTCCCAATGCGATGGAGATGTGTTCTGAAGGGACCATGCCCTGTAAGTATTTGTGTAGACGTAAAAGTACAGGTTCTTGGCCTCTGGGAAACTACAGGGATGAAGGCGTGGGTGGTTCGGCCTTTCGTTGACATGTCCCATCTTTCCTGCCAAATAACCAGGATTTCTTGCCAAAGTCGTCAAGTTTTGAAATGCAATTTCTCGCCGCCCCTGCTTCCATTGCATTTTGGACCGTTTTGAAAGTAGTGCCAAATCAAGCGGGGGAACGCCCGCCAAGACCCCGGCAGCGTCGACACTGATCTATATCCTCTGGCCAATATCCTACAGAAGGTGCCATATAAGGTATTGAATCTTTTTTTTATTGTTTGTCATTTCCAATCTGTCCCAAATTTGTATTCCATATGACACTATCGGTATAATTGCACAATTGTAGATGGTGGTCATCGATTCTTTGAAGTCAGTGTTCCATGTCCTTTTAATCTTACCCCTGAGAGCCATTGTGATTTTTATTGCTCTTTTGCATGTTGTTCTGATATGCTCGATGAAGGTAAGACCTTTGTCAATGACGATGCCTAGGTATTTGTAGGAATTTACTATCTTTACGGGTTGCCCTCCTATTCTCGCGGCCAGGTCCCTGTGATGTTGTCTAGGAGGGGATTTATTTACCATTATTTTGGTTTTGGTTGTTGAAATCGAGAGCTTGCGCGAGGTTGTCCAGGCTACTATCCAATCAATGGCCTGTCTTACAAGTGTGGCCAGGTGTCCTCTGCCATTGCTCTGCACCACCACGGCAAGGTCGACCGCATATGCAAATATGTTAGAATCTAGAGGAAGGTCACCGTCCAGGAGTTCATCAAGAAGGCAGTTCCACAGAGTTGGACCGAGTACTGAGCCCTGTGGACAACCCATGGTAATTCTCTTGCTCACGCTACAGTTTCCCTCAGAGTATTTGGCCTCCCTGTCTGATAGATACGATTTGATCAGCGCAATAGTATTATGCGGTACGCCTTTTCTTCTCAGTGCATAAACTAGTTCCGGCCATCTCATACAGTCGAAAGCGCCAGAGATATCGAAAAATATGGTTGCAACGTATTTGCATTGGCTGTTTCTGATGAGGTTAGTATAGTCCTGAAGGGCGGTAATTGTCGAGGAGCCTGTAATGAAACCGTATTGGCGGGGCGAGTGGAACCTGGGGTTGAGGTCTAGCAATCTTTTCTCTATGATCTTTTCAAATATCTTGCCAAACTCCGGTAGTAGGGTGATTGATCGGTAATTCTTCGGATTTGCATGACTGCACCTCGGGTCTTTCAACAGGACATGTAGGACCCCCAGACATGCGTTATAAATTGCAAGTAAAAATTCTCTGATATTTGGGTATATGGCCTTGATTAGTTTGCCTTTTATAAGGTCGTGTCCAGGGGGCTTGTTACCAAGGCCATGCACAATAGAGTCTAGCTCTCCTACTTGTAAGGGTACGTGTTCAGGTCCATGAGGGAGAATCGGTTGCAAGGTTTCAAACTCTCTCAATTTTCTTGTTTGCCTGGGAGTCAAGTCAGCATCAGGCAGCAGTCGGTGCAGCAGAAAATTCATTGACTCCTCCGGTGTTCGTGTGTGTCCGTTACCCTGTGCAAAAGAGCACAGCGGTTTTTTTTTTTCTAAATTTTTCTGTGGCCAACTTGTATACCGTACCCCATGGATCAGTCTGCAGACTGTCTTCTACAAATCGTCTCCAAGAGTCGTGCTTTGCCTGGCCCATAGCCTGTTTGAAGATTTCTCTGTGGGCCGTCATGTGGTTAAATAGATAGTCTCGGTCTTGTTGGATCACATTCGAGTATAGGAGTCTTTTCTTTCGATGGTAGATTTTTCTAAAGCTTTCCACTCTGTTCGTCCACCAGTTCGGCCTGTTCGGGTACTGCGCCTGACGCGAGCGGTATTTGCTATGTTGATATGGAATAGCTCATGAAATCCAGCAACTATTGTGTCAATAGATCTTGGGCTGTCAGGCTGGGGCAGCCTCCCAACTTCTGTGACGATGTTGCGTATCTCATTATTGACTGTGTCCATGTTTAGTTTTGTAGGGTCCAGGATATATCGATTTTTAGAGGGTTGTGTCCTAGGTTCGTTTGGGACGAATAGTATGCAATTGAGGTCCGCGATGTTTAGCTCTCTCTAGACCTTCCAGTCCACAAACGCACTTATTAGGCCGCTGGTGAGAAGCGTCAGGTCGATGTTGCTGTGCTCATTTACCGTCTCAAAAGTTGGCGGATAGTTTGGCCATTGCATATTGCGAGGTCGTTAAATATTATAAATTCTTCCAATATCTCTGCATCAGCATCGTTATTGTTATCATAACATACCATCGACCTGCAGTTAAAATCGCCAGCCAGAATTGTTTCACCCAGGAGACTGTCTGGAAGTATAGGTTTGCCCTGATCATTGTCAATTCCTAGAATGAAGTCATTTATGTTAGTGTTGGGTGGTCTATATACAGAGATGATATTTACAATTTTGTCATGAAACTTAATACTAATAAGAACCCTATAACTATCTGAGAGATGCTCATTAAAAATAAAATCTAGGTTGCCATGCACAACATTGCAAGCGTAAAACCTGTTGTTGTTGGTGGAACATACTTTTAAGGGCCCTGCTGTGGGGATTTAAAAGTTGTTATTATTTTGATAGCAGTAGGGCTCTTGGAATATTCCAACATCAATGTTATTTGTTTTCATGTAATTTAGTGTCTCAATAGTAGCAGTTCTAGAAAATTGCAAGTTAGCTTGAATTACAGATAAATTATTCATTAAAGTCAAAATCAACACTATTAATGTAGTCCTGTAGCTTTGCTTCATATACTGGACACTTCTTGGAGCCTGCGTCATGTTCTAGGTCTCTCTTTCCTGCACGCAAACAGTTTGCGCACTTCACACTACCCTGCACTTCCTTGTTGGCACAGTCCTTCGACTCGTGGTCTACGCTTGCGCAAAAACCAAACTGCTTCTCCAAATTGCAAAACTTTGCAACATGCCCGAACCGTTGGCACTTGAAACACCGTGAGATATGGATGTAATCCTCTGCGTTGCATGCCTTCCAGCCAAAATAAATTCTGCCTTGTTGTTTGAAGAATTGCCTAACCTTGGGTTGAACTCCCAATACCCAGTTTGGGTTGTGTCGGGCGTCCTTAGAGCCCACTTTGAATAGAAGTTTGTGCCATTTATCAGGTGTGTCCACCTCCTCAGGAATGTTGCTGCAAATTTCCTCCAAGACTTCCCCTTTTGACAGGTCTTTCGGAACGCCATAGACAATAATTCTCGGCCAGAGTTTCTCAGGTAGGCGTGCCATAAGTTCGGATTCCTTGAGATAATTGGAGTTGATCAGACCAGCAATGTTAGGATCAGTAGATTTAATCAAGACCCATTTATCCCTTACCAAGACCACCCTATCAGGCTTTACGCCCAGCCTTCGTGGGTCCAGTTTGAGCAGAGCTACTTTTGTTTCTTCGGAAGTTGCAGGTGGATTTGTGGTGCCATCTTTGGGAAAAATTATAGCCTTATACTTTTTCTAGGCTGGAAGGCTTGAGGAAGGCAAGTTACGTCCAGGTTGCTTTAGGGCCATGGCATAATTAGCCTGGATGTTGTTAGCTGGCTGCTTATCCAAGGCCTCATTTATAGTTTTCACTACCAGCTCCTTGAGGTTTTCAGCATCGTGTTTTCACACCAATTGTGCATTGATATTGCGAAGGGCTCTTTGTATGGAGTTTATTGCATCAGTGCATTCCCTCTTACGAGTAAAAGTGTCCTTGGACGAGGTGACGAAAGCCAGCAAAAGTTTGAGACCGCTATCGATAAGTTGCATATCGTCATCCTCTGTGGTCTCAGTGGTCTCAGGAGAGAGTGATTGTGACCTTTCGCGACCCGTGGGTGTCATCCCTGGTTTAAAAGGTCGCATTTGTCAAAATTGAAAACTCTTGTCCTTGATCCGAAAACAGCGGATCGGGCAGATCCGGCGTGCAGATGGGGCCGAGAAGGTGTTGTGTGAATCCTCAGTTGGAATAGATCGAGCAGACAAAGTGGAGTGGTAATATTCCAACAGGTATCTACCTGTTCAGGTGATTTTCAGGTAATTTTTGCACTTACCTGTGCAGGTAATTTCAGGTAATTACAGGTATTTACCTGTTCAGGTATGTTACCTTTATACCTGTGCAGGTAAGAACAGGTATTGTGTAGGTATGACAGGTTCAGGTGAAAGGTGGCTTACCTTTGTTTGTCACTCACTTTTGATTTGTCAAAACTTTTCTTACCAATTCTGCCTGATCCAGGCAGAATCCTCCGACTGTTTCTTCTGCTCACTATTCACTTTAATTTATTTCAGCTTCCTGTACAAAATTTGGAATTTTTCGGACTCTTTTTTATACGAAATTAACGATTTTTGTAGAGCGAAATTTCCACCTTTTTCTATTTTGATAGACGTGTAAATGGGGGGTGGTATAGACCATCCTCCCTGGTTTGGGTAGGAACACCACTTTAACTTCTCTCCAAGCATTGGGTATGCATCTCAGCGCCAAGGACGCCCTGAACATCCCTATCAGAGGTGCTTTCCAGTGACCCATTTGAGTTACTCCTGAGCAGCTCAGGAGTGATCCACAATTGCTTTGCGCGTTCCAGTGCTTAGAGTGTCGTGCACTTGAACTACTCATTTCTGTTATCCCCTGCCCCCTCGTGCACCAACCTTTATTTCGGTGTTCCATGCTCCTGAAGTCCGAAATGGTGGGGGTTAAGACGAGAGCGTTCCAGTGCTGCTTACGTCGAACAGTTCAAGAGCGTCACACTCCAGGAGCATGATACTCTAACAATTTAGGCACTGGAAAGCAGCTCTGGTGAGGCAAGAGACCCCACTGAAGGGGGAGAAGGCGGAGAAGACTGGAATTGCCCAACCTATTTTTTCCTCGTATATTATCTGATTCGCTAGTTGCCAATCAGCCACAGAGGCTATGTATGTTACCTGCGTCTGATCCTCCACAACGGTGATGGTGGAGTCAGGAAAGTAGGTTGCTAGTAGTAACTCTGTGCTTTCTTGAAGGGTGGCAGTGAAGGTGCCATCCTCCTTGCACAGGATACCAATTTCCCGCAATGGGTCTTTATTAAGAGCTTTCTGAAGTCTCGCTGCGTGCCCTGATCGCAAGCTGTTTTACTAATGGTTAATCGGCAGGTTTGGGAGTCGATCTCATATGTAATTTTTTCTGCCTTTTCGTATCTACGTCTTTGGAGCCAACTTGTAACGTATGTACCCTCCAGTACTTTTACCTGTCTGCTAAATTTTTTCGCAATATCTTTAATATTACGTTTTGTGCTTTGCTTCGATGTGTTCATTCAGCTGTGAGCTCAGTACTTTAATCATGTCTAGGGCCTCCTTGAGAGCGAAAAATTCAGGGGCCTCTTTCTTCTTATATGCCTCTCCATCAACATCGGTTGATGTTTCTAGCTTCCTCTTGACTCTCCTTTCCGAACTTGTGGAGCTACTTTATTGCTGCTGTATGGACTGAGCTCTATTTGCCGCCATCCCTTGTTAGGTCTGGAGTAAGTGTGGCTCTTCGGTCTTTGCTGATGTTCCTGTGCCGAGGGTCTGTGTTTGTTCCAGGAGCTGTCGCCTGCGCCCCGGCCTGGTTCCCTACCAGGAGCGCTGTACCTACAGTCGTCTGATAGAAGTCGGGTCTGGCCTGCACCTCCACCAGGGTTCCCGACCGGTACTGGGGTATCCCTCTCCCGCACCGTGAGCAATTTAACCTATCCAATTTAAGCACAAGAGACGCCCTAATAATATGCTATACTCAGACAGAATAACACATATGGGAATCTAATGAAAGCTAGTGTTCCACCTTTCTTATTGTTATCGTCGAAAATCCATTAGTGCAAACTTTTATGGACATTTTCCATGAGCTAATATCAAAAACGATCTCTGGAGTCCAAAAGAAATTAATAGGCACAAACAAAAATCTATAACGGGCTCTTTCACTAATTTTTGAAATTGGCATAATTGGACAAAGCAACTGAATTTTCTGCAAATGAAATCAATCTCAAAATGTTCACGAAGTAAATTGAATGAAAAACTGGAGGTAAAAGAAATTTAAATTAGAAGTTTATTTTGAGAGCCATAAAACAACTTATAGTTTCAGTCATTTTTCGGCTTCTGCCTAGTCTCCTAATTCCAACTTTCAGATTTTACAAATTATATTATTAAAGTCAAATTAACAGTATTGTCTAGACAAATTATATACGCATATTATACCCCCATCATTTTCGAATAGCCCAGTACTGCATACCCGAGGTAGTAGAAGTACCTAATCAAAAACTCCTGCTGAAGACTTCTGATTGGCCTGCGCGTGGTGCAAGGCAATCGTTAAATAAAGAAAAGTTTATTCTTCACTTCGGCAGTACTAAGAGGTTGTTCTTTGAACGCAGACCTCTCAAGTTTGACTCGCACTTTTTTAATTATAAAGTTTAGGTAAAATGAAACTGTTTGTTTTGGCTGTGTTTGCTGCTTTAGCAGTTGGAACAAGTAAGTAACTTCTGATTTTCATTTGATACAAGTTTTCTAACCTATGGGAAGTTTTTCTCAGTACCTATCTTTTTTTTTTTTTTAAATCAAATATAAAAAATGCTGATGGTTGGTATAAATAGGTAATCTCTGTCTATCATTATAATTTTCAAAATTCAAGCTATAAGACGTAGATACTTTGTAAACCCATGACTTGCCAAATTATTCTCTTTGGAAATAAATAATCTAAAAATTAGTTTAAATCAAGAAATGCTTTTTTTTTAAAATGGGTCTTTTTCCAAATGAAGACCCTGAAGTCGAAATTTGAAATTCCAGCCGCTGTCTCATAAATATTAAACATCAGTCATAAAATTGCCCTATTGCATTAACACATTCTTCACTCACACAAAACATTCCCGTATAAAATTACATAATTGAGTGCTAATGGTTCTTAAAACTGGTTCCTTATGTGTTATTGTAACAGCTCGGAGTGAAAGTGAACCTAATGATTACTCACTACCTAATATTCACAGATACCTACCTATAATATACTATGCATATTTTTGAAATCGTAGGTGTTAAATAATTGTTAGGTACTGACTGAGAATCAAAAGAAGCTGAAAAAGGAAAAATTATTGAAAACGAAAGCAGTGACCTTTAAAAAGGTAATTAAAAAAAATGTAAATTTTTCTTCAGCGATCGTTTGACATTCAGTGTGACCTTAAGATTCGTTGACTTCTTGGTTAAAAGTTGAATACGGACATTATTATGGGTGTGTTTCCCATGAGTCAATTAATTAAAATGCTTGTCATGACCACAATCTTTGATATTACAAGGGAAACGTGCGACAAGTTGAAAATGTCAAAAAAACTCTATGGCTTTAGTGAATTTTTACATTATTGCAATTTCTTGATATTATTTAATTACCGGCATATTTAATAGACCACGTTACAATATGCAATATTGTGAAATGCTTTCCGTTAAATTTTAATATTTAGTGTATGTATACCTACTACCTATATGGTAATGCGTGTATATTATTAAAATAAAAGTTAGATATTGCTCTTACATAAGAATTTGCAAAATTAATTGCAACAGTCTCTTCGATCGTTTTAAGATCATATAGGTACCAGATTTTTTGATCATGTGTGTTTTTATCGTACGCCAATGACCTTAAAATTAACAATCCGATGAGCAGATCGAACACCGGTTTTAGCATTTCAAAATAAGGCCTTTCACTTTTACTGAGGAGGATTACATAAAAATGCCAACTTCGACATAAAAATAATGTCAAAAAAAATTATTATTCTGAACGAGATTTTTTCTGGGTAGTTACGACTAATATTAAAAATGTACCTACGATTACGGCGGTAAAGTTTCTCGCAAGATTTTTTCAATTAAAGCAAGAAGTTGCTGCAAGTTTTTGTTAATCCTAAAGCTCCTACAAATATAAGAATGTGGCACGAATTTAATTTAATGCAATATCTGTAATTAATTTAGGCCTCACTTTCCAAATGAGACAAAAACTAGTTTAGTTTTGTTGTTGCACACTACTTACCTTGCTACAGATGACCGATTTTCCTGTGAAAAAATAATAATAATTAATAAATACATACCTATATGACTTTCTCTATGCATGGAACAAGCATGAGCTTTACTTAAATTTTCATGTTTTTCTCAGATTCTCAAGGCTTCAAATGTCCACCAAAAGACGGACAATACGAAGACTCGCGTCAATGCGACAAATACTACGATTGCATTGACGGTGAAGCTGTCGCCAAACTTTGCCCAGATGGTCTTGTTTTCGACCCATTGATCAGGAAAAGAAACAAGTGCGATCAACCATTCAATGTCGACTGTGGAGACAGAACTGAATTACGTGAGTAACCAAGTTAATCAACGTACAAACATATAACAAAATTTTATTTATTCAGAAAATCCTCAACCAAGAGGTCCTTGTCCGAGAAGAAATGGTTTTTTCGCGCACGAAGACCCAGCAGTATGCAACAAATTCTACAATTGCATTGAAGGTGAATCTATCGAAATCACTTGCACCAACGGTCTTCACTTTGACGAATTTTCTGGTACTTGCGTGTGGCCTGCGTCTGCTGGCAGACAAGGATGCGTTGAAACCTCAAGTAACACTCACATCAATTCACCTTCGAATAATTACTAATTAGATGTTTTTAGATATTTTAAAAGACGGATTCTCGTGCCCGGGAGGTGGAGCCTCAAAAGACGCCAACGGTAACAAAGTTGTTCATCCAAAATTCGCTCATCCCACCGACTGTCAAAGGTTCTACGTTTGTTTGAACGGTATTGAACCACGCGACTTGGGCTGTCAAGTTGGTGAAGTGTACAATGAGGACACTCAGAGGTGTGACTCTCCAGAAAATGTACCTGGATGGTAAGTCGAATGGATTTTTTGGTAGACTGATTTAAATAATACAATTTGATTACAGTGAGGACTGGTACAAAGACGACCCAGCAGCGCCAGCAAGCAAACCATCCAAGAAGAACTAAGTCAGTTCTTATAGAGTGATATTAGCCGTTATGTTCAATAATAATTCAACTTGTCCAAATTTTATGTAATAATTTATTTTTTTAGTTGTTTTCTATGCCAATTACCTACCTTTATTTTTCATACTCAAATTATTTCTTCTTATTCTCTGCCCCGTCAGTATTTTCTTTTCCATCTACTTTGTTTTTGGTGCTTCCACAATTGTCATTGCCCCAAGATTTATCATTGCATACTTTGAATTTTTGTAAGAAATACTATAGGGTGATTCTATGTATTTAAAGAACTGATATGTGTTGTGTGAATGTGTACAGAACATTTTTGTACTTCAATAAACGAAATTAAATTTTAATTGTGGTTTTATTTTATTTTAATACAAATATTCATAGCCAAGACTTCGAGTAGGTAGGTACTTAAAATACCTGAAATGTATGTGCAAAGTTCAGTCATATGTAGGCAGTTCATAGCAAAAGTGACCTAATTTCTTCGAATGACAAGCTGACAAAATCAGAAATTTTCTATTAGGATTATGAGATGATTATATAATTGGCATATGACTTAGGAGCTGATGAAATACTGAATGAATAGTGCTCACTCGCATGTTTCAATTTGTCTTTTATTTCCTGATTGATAATTGGGAGAAGAACATTGTTGTTCTCGGTAGTAAGAACCCAAGGACACTGATAATTGTTCAAAGGTGAGAAAGTTATTAAAAATTTTTTTGAGCATTTACCAATGTTCGAAGGTTATTCATATAGAAAATGTTTTGCTAATTATAGAAACAAATACAAAGCAACGTGATAGGGTGATAGAGTGAAAACAGCCCATGGGATCCGATCTGTTTGAAAGGAGGTGAATTTGCAGATGTTGGGTTTTTCATTCAATATTCTACTAATAATTATTACTTTTCTAAACTTATCTGAAAAATAAGTTACCCAAGAGCAGTATGACGTTGGAGAGCCTGGGCAAGTCAGGTCTGAGAAGATCTTGTCAGGAAGATGCCCAATTAATTTATTCGATAATAAGTTGTCTATGTCACACAATATCTTCCACCTCTCTCAAGGTGGCGGCTTGAAATCGGTCATAGGCAAAATCAAAAATCAAGGCATTTTAAAATGTTGAAGACAGAGTTTACGGACAGCTCTTTGTCAAAGCTGCTAGTTGGAATTTTCAGCGAAGAGATTGGATTTGGAGGATCCTATAATTTTTTATTTTTTTTTGAAATACTTTATTTTAATTTTAATTAGCCAATACAATAATTCAGTGTTCATAACACTGGTATCAAGGACACTAACTAGTACAGCTGTACACAATATAGGAATCCACCACCACAACCCTCCAAACAACAACAATTTGCATATTTTGTGGTGATGTGATGTTTTAAACTCTGTGTAAATGCTCTGAAACCAGACTACTTTAAGTCTGGCAAACTTTTAAAGCTAACAGAGGCCCTTGATATGGGATTATTTGAGCCCTTATCAGTGTTAACATTATGGTGATATATGTTGTTCTGAGAGTCCTTGTGTTGTGATCATGTACATTAATTGCAAATAAAATTAGTGTGTTACATTTTTGAGTACTATTAATTACCTCATAATTATACTTACATTGCTCTAGTTCTAACAACTGGTTCAACTGATATATACTCAACCCTCGGTATAGGTCACATGTGTGTGTTCGCCATTCAAGCTTAAATAGAATTATCAAGATTTTGTTTTGAAGTGTTTGCATGTTTTCGAAAGTTAAGTTACCACATGTACCCCAAACCAAGAGAAGATATCTAAAGTGTGATGCATCATATATCATATGTTTCACATGAATTGTCAAGTAATTTATATATCTATAAAGAGCGCCGATCATTAAAGTAATTTTTTTACTTATATAATTTGTATGTTCAGACCAATTCAAATTTGCGTCTATAATTTAACCTAAGTATTTATTACAATCTACTTTCTGTAACTTTATGTTTCCTATTTTTATGTTTGGTGATTCAGTCTTTTAATTTTGTTTGTTTGAAGAACATAATATATTTGATTTTATCAACTCGACCAACACTTTCGCCAGAATACAATAGCACAATATCATCTGCGAATGTGAAGTATCTACCACTTAAATTTGCATATCGTAAACTCAACTCGTATAATGAGTATAGTAGTGGACCAAGGACAGACCCTTGAGGCACCCCACAAAAATGTTCTAAATCACAGCTTTTACTGTTGGTAATATTACCATACTGTTTCCTATTAACTAAATAAGACTTAATTAAGTTAAGACCATTACCTCTAAATCCCGTATCACAAAGTTTTTTCAATAATTTCTTTAAGTAGACCACATCAAATGCTTTGTTGAGGTCCACAAATACAGCAACAACCAACCTACTCCAGTACAACTAAGTTTCTAGTAATGGGGAACCTGAAACAAATTATAATAAAGCAGCGACTACCTGAAAGAGGTAGTACTAGCAGTCCTTTCTAACATACTGAAAGTCCCCGGATTTACCTTTGACCAAAAGGTCTCAAAATTGGTTCGCCATCTTGAAAATCGGTACTTTTAAACAAAATCTTGTTATATCTTAAAAACTATCACAGATATGAAAAAATATGAAGAGAGTGAAATTGAAAACATACTTCATATTTATTTATTTCCAGCCTTCTATCTGAGATGGAATTGAAGATAAAATAGTCTTTATTTTTTAGAAATAGTGAAAATTTACAACAAGTACGAAAAAGTTGGTGATAGTGCTGCTAAACTACTGGAAGTTTTGTAGAAATGAGGGAAGATAAACTTGCGTTTCAAAAATATAGACAGAACATATTTCTCATGGAATTGAATACTCATGATGCGACTATCAAATCAAATATTGAATTATCAAGTGATAATCGAATAGTTAATTTTTTAGGCGTAGAAAAATATGTGACTGTAAAATTCCTATAACGTTTATTAGTAGGTACATTTTAACAACAATATTATTTTTCTCCAAACGTCAAAAAAAACGTCACTTTGTGAGCACCTGTCAAGATGTTAAGCCGGGCTCAAACGACTCGTGTACTTGACGAATAATCGTTACTTGCGTATACTTGCCATGCCGTGTGAGTGGGTTACTTGTACAATTATTTGTCACTCGTTGGTTTTCCATTTCTTGTCGGTAAAAATGTCCCGAGTCAAAGGGATCACGGTTATTCGTACACTTGCCAAGTTCATACTTGTAGAGGCGCTCAAACGAAATGCACAAATAATTGGCTTTCACTGCGACTATTTTATTTAGTTTTCGACGAGCATCAAGGTTTAGCCAAATGTTCGCGCTCGCGTACTTGTAAATTGAACACGTCGTGTGAGCGCCCTGCTTGCCATCGCAATTCGCAAAGCTCGTATACTTGCCAAGTACGCGAATACTTGTGTATTCGCCAAGTACACGAGTCGTCTGAGCCCGGCTTTAGAAATTTAATTTCTTTGCTGGTACCGGGTTAACACCTGTCGAGGTGGTAGAAATTTAATTTTTATGCGGCTAGGCAACGGCAGCGGCAGTAGAAGTACTTTTAGTGCCGCTGGAGCGGCAGCAAAAGTACTTTTAGTGCCGCTCGTATTTTTACTGCCGCTTAACCATTCAGTTACCCCCGAGCTTACCCCATTCGTTTGGAGAAAAAATAGCGTGTTGCATACGGAGTAGAAGCACTTTTTTGTGCTACAGCAGTATTGCAAGCCTCACTACGTTCGGCTCGCAAACCTACTGCTTCAGCACAAAAAAGTAAAGCTTCTACTCCTAATACAACAATATACTATTCCAGCAGCTAGTTAAAGCAACGGAAAATTTGTCAGTTTTCTCAGATTTCCATTTTTGAACGATTACAGTAGGCCTACATTCCTAAACACCTGATTTGTTTACAGTGGAAAAATTGAGCGGTTTTATGCATTAAATTTGGATCTGTTGCTCTCTTTGTTTAGTTTTGATTAGTGTTTTACGTGAGTTTTCACTTAAACATTGTTAGTACATAGGAAAACTTTGTACTTGGTTGGTGGTACATGCCACAAAACACATGCGAAATAATCAAGGCGAAATTTTAGGTAAGTTAGATATTCAAATTATCACTAAAAATTGAAGTTATTTATCTGTAGACTTCGCACATCTTTAATTAAAAATAGTGACGCACACAAACTACTTTACAGTACCACAAAGTCAATTCATTTTAATTTCAATATTTAAGTGAGGTTACGATATGACGGCCTATCTTTAAAGTACAGGTTGCGTATATAGTCACAGTTGGATCTACGATGATTTCTTCGCGGTTGTAACATTCAAGAACACTGTAATCGTAATTTATTTTTTTGCTCCAGAATGTTTGTGTGCTGTGTGGCCTCACGTTGATCAAGAAGACAGTTAAAATTACACAGAAGGGCTTACAAACACTGAAAAAAAGCAAGCGGGGAACGGAATGATGGAAAGTTGGAGTTATTGGAGAACAACTGAGCTAATGGTTCGGTTCACGTGAAATGCAGAAGAGACTACACAAGGCCAACTAGCATAAAAGCGTCAAAAAATGATCTAAAGAACGTGACGGGACAGCCAACAAGCCGTCCACATTTAAAGGGGGTGTGACCTAAAAATGAAAGTTTTAGTGCAAAAAAATCTAAGAATAAATATTTAAACCGCGTCTTGCTACGATGATCCGTTTTCGAGTTAGGGCGGTTTAAAGTTACAACTAGGCTTTTGTGACGTCACGCTGGATTATCAGGGACAGTATTAATACGTGTAAGAATTTCCCAAAACAAAAAACAATTATCTCCTAGAACGAATTGCAACCACTCAAAGTATATGGTACGGTTCACTGACGACTGAACAAACAGAATACTGCGGTTCGGCGGTTGTGACATCATAAAATCCTGCATAATTTATCTTCACAAGGAATTTTCTCGGAGACTATTTTGAATATACGACTGCGGTTTCCACGAGAGATCTTAGATTTTTTTTCTTGATTTAGGTAGCTTAAGTGGTTTTTTAGGGTCACACCCCCTTTAAGAAGTTCAGAACCTGATTTTAATTTCAAACCTGAATGTATATTTTGCGCCAAGAAATGTCACCATAAACGTGAAAATCGAACCCAGAAAACTAGCCTTGTCACAACATTGGAAGTCAAAGATATCATCATAAAACACTGTGATCTCTCGCAGTGGTTGCGATAAATGGGTATTTCAAGTGAAGAGTCGCATATTATCTGAAATAGATCTTGTTGCAGCGGAAGCGCGCTATCATAGAAGCTGTTATGGATCTTTCATAAATATTAAAACCGAAAAAAAAGCACTTGGTGGATCAGAAGATGCAGAAAATGTAAATGCTTTTAAAAAAATATGTCAATATTTAGATGGCAATTAAAAGGAAATGTGCCAGTTATCTCTTGCTGACATACAAAATAAAATGAAAAAAAAATTTCCACCAAACTCCAAGCCATGGTCCACCAAAAAAAAAAAAAATTGTTGAGCATTATAAATATTTATAAAGAAGAGTTAGTACCTAATCATCGATACTCCTGGATGCCCCACTGTTTTGTGCTTCAAAGAAAATAACGAGGAGCTCATAAAAAATGCTTGGAAGGACAGGTCATTTGATCAAGATAAACGTCAAGGTATAATCGAAACTTGTGCCAAAATTTTAAAGGAGGAAATAAGGTCTCGTAGCTTCAATCTTGAAGAGTATCCAAGTACTGAATAAATTTCCACCGGGGACATCGAAAACCGAAGGACTTTTGTTTTTTTTTTATCCACTCTACGCGGTAAAGAAATAAACACTAGAACTATTTCCATCGCCACTGCAACAATAGCTCTTGTTCGTCCTCGGTCTTTTGTTTCTCCTGGGGGCGGATTACGAACTCTCGATTCGAACCGAAACCGCCATGGATTTCGAACGCACTCCATGCGAATGCATCAGAATGCGTTCGAAATCCATGGGGGTTTCGGTTCGAATCGAGAGTTCGTAATCCGGCCCCTGTTCTTTTTAGCATTGCAATATATTTACATCGAAAATATGGATGTAGAAATTTGATAGACCTATTATCAGCGCTAGGCTTTTCAGATACGTATAGAGAAACTTTAAAATTGGAAGCGTCAGCTGCTCAGTACCATGAGCATAAAGTAACAGATGAAGCATTGCAACAATTCGTGTTTGATTACGCTGATTGTTCCGGTAATTAGATACCTGAATTGGTTTAATTGGTTCAACTCTAAATAAAGGTTTATGACAACCAGTCAAGCTGGCAACAAGGCGTTCCGATGAAGTCGCAGGGCCAGTGTTGCCAACCGTATGATAATTATTAATTTGTATTGTAATTTTACGAATGCGTATTGTAACGTTTTAGCGTATGATAATTTGTAATAATTCTTCAACTTGTCGAAAACTGCATAATATTTAAAAAAAAAAAAAAATTTCTCTAAATTAGTAAATCATAGTCGCCAACAGAAAGCAAAGAAAAACAAGGTTATGTTGTGTTGTGTGTTGACTTAGTAGAAAGCGCCAGAAGATTTTGGCGCCTTTTCAAGCACTCTACAGCTAACTTCATCATAGCGCAGATTCATAAATACCTACCTAACCTAACCTAATAAGCGCCAAGCGGTTTTATTTTATTGCCAGTTTTTAAAAATTAAAATGTATGAATTGTCTGATAGCAGTGATATTAGTGATATCGATAGTGATGAACGCGATAATCCTGGCAGCTCTAGAGCCACTGTACTCTAGAGGAGCGAAAAAAAGAAAAATACACACATCATCTGGAAAATGTAGAGATCAAAAATATAGATCTCAATGGGAGTCCGAATTCAAGTGGCTTAAACCCGTAAATGGTATGTGCGTAGGTTTAGAAAACATCATAATTGAGTTTTGGAAGTGTTTTTAATTCAATCGTGTTTAATTTAGATAATCCAAGGCAAGGTCAGTGTTCAGCATGCTCCAGAGTTTTACGAGCCAATATTGGTGTGATAAAAAGACATGGTGAAGGTGCAAAACACCAGCAAAATGTGAAAAATATACAGTGTCAACTGAATTTAAGAGATTTTATTAAAAAAAATGCAACTGATAGCAAGGTCAAAAGGGCTGAACTGAAGTTATGTGGTTTTCTAGCTGAACACAACATTGCATTTTTGGCAAATGACCACCTAGTTCCCCTTCTTCAAGACTGTTTTCCGGATTCAAATATTCTTAAAAATGTAAAACTTGGTAGAACTAAGGCTACAGGAGTTACCAAAAATGTAATTGGGCAGAACGAATTTTGTGATCTTGATTTGATCGTTCCTGTACCTAAATCCAAAGAATAAACTCTCTAGTAGTATATTAATCCTGTTTTATTTATAAATCCAAATATTCTTTGCAATTTAAAATCAAAGCCCCAAGTTTTCTACAAGCCAAATCATATAAAATGTTTTATAAAATGGTTATTATACCTATACCTACTAATTTTTTTCTATTTTGGTTATTGTTAAATTAACAAATAATGAAACAAAATAATAACTAATAATTAATATATTAAAAATAATTATATTTATATTTATTTTTATTTGAGTTGACGTTCGACGTTGATGATGACAACAACTCAAATTTCAAAGTCATAATTATGATGTTTAAACGTCTGTCTCTGTAGTCTGTTTTCACTTTCACTGATCTAGTGCAGCTTCTGGTGTAACTTTGGTGCAAGCAAATAAACAAACAAGGCTACTATATAACCAAGATAACGAAAAAAACTTAATATTTTGTGTATGATAATTTGTATAATAATGTCTAAATCGAAAATTAATAATGTATAATAATTTTTGAAGGTTTGTATTATAATAATAAAATCATAGGTTGGCAACACTGCGCAGGGCAGATATTCATATTCCGCTCCCCTCTATAGTGTCAAGTAGTACCCCAAGGAAGAAGCATGTTGCGCTTGGGCCGACAGCTTTCTTGGCATTCGGGGTTGTAATTTATTGCGCAATATTGCAAAATAATATTGTACTAACTCGTTTTCCGTTCAAATATCAATAATAATAAAGTAATAAGTAAATAGGATTCGAGTTTCATTGCAATAATCAATATACAGTCCACTGAAGAAGAAAAAATAAGTATTTAACCTAAAAGTGAAAAGCTCAGAAAATAAAGTGAACCAGTTTAATAATACCCCATCATATGGTCCTATACGACCCGAATAGTAATGTGGGACGTATTTGATCCCGCTGAATAATACAAGTACAAGTGAATAAAATATTTGATTCAAAGCGACGCCAAGGGAGAGAAATTCCAAGAAATCTTCAAGAAATAAAAACCTTATTAGGTATTTTCTTTTAATTTGAAATACCTATGTTGTGTAGGGTAAGTTTGGCTTGGTTAAATATAAATTTGTTTATTAACTTGTGGGTTGATGAGTATTGTATTTTATTACTATATTTTGTAAGGCAAATAATTGAAAAATTTCCTTTATTATAATAAATAATAATAAATATGTCGAAAAAAAAATTAATTAAGCGGCACAAAAGTGACCGCAAATATGTTGTGTCGAAGTTAGACAGATTTTCTGACTAGTATAAAGGATCTTGCGATGAATTTACAAATAAAGCTGCTATTAAAGAACGGTTTGTCAAATGCGAATCACTTTGGGACGAATAAGCTGCAATTAGAGTTAGAATTTTTAGAAGACCAGAGTGCAGATCTGGAGCGGGAAAGGTTTGAAACTAAATATTTTGAAACAATTTGTCAATTCAAGGAATTAATGCATAATGATAATTCAAATAATATAAATTCAAGTCAAGTAAATTCCTTTTCTAGTGCAGTTAAGTTACCTCCATTAGATTTACCATTTTTTGATGGAAAATACGATAAATGGAATAACTTTTTTGACACATTCGTTGCGTTGATTCATTCCAATACAAATTTTACTGAAGTCCAAAAATTTTATTATTTTCAATCGTGTCTGAAGGGGGAGGCTTCTCAGGTGATTTCTTCCATACCAGTGACGGACTTGAACTATGAAATAGCTTTTAGACTCATAAGGGAACGCTATGAAAATAGGCGTTTAATAGTGCAAAGTCATATTAAATCTCTCTTTGATATGCCTGTAGTGGGTAAAAATAATTATAACGAACTTAAAAATTTTTGGATACAATACAAAAAAATGTTAGGGCTCTTAAAAGTTTAAAGGAGCCAGTACAACACTGGGATACAATCTTGATATATTTATTCAATCAAAAATTAGACCTTATTAGTAAAAGTGAATGGGAGGCGTTTTCTATAAAAAATAATGCTACAGGTTTTGATGAATTTATAAAGTTTTTGACTGAAAGATGTCAAGTTTTAGAAAGCGTCCACTCTGATGTAAAGTTAAATGACAGGTCTTCAGATAAAGTTTCACACGGGGTTCCACAGAGAGTTCCGCGAAATTATTCTAGAAATTTTCTTTTAAACAACGAGCAGTGCTTAATATGTCATAATGGTGAACATTGGTTTTCGAACTGTTCGAAGTTTTTGAGTTTGTCTGAAAGTGAAAGAATAAATGAAATTAAAAAATTGCGTTTATGCCTAAATTGCTTTAAATCAAATCATTTAAGCCCCAAATGTACCTCAAACAGTTGTAGGAAATGTGGCAGACCGCATCACCATTTGCTGCATGTAGATCAAAATTTAATTCAAATTATAAACAAGAAAACCAACGTTCTGGAAATCAATCACAAATAAAGTCCCCTAGTATTGTGGCGGACACAAGTACCTCGACAAGTACTAATCATTTAGCAATAAGTGAAATTCCTTCGGGTCAAAATACTCAAAATGAATCAATTAGTGATTCTTGTACTGTGGAAACATCAATTAGTGCTCATAGTGCAAATAATTTCCAGAAAAGTGAAATTTTATTGTCGACTGCCAAAGTGTTGGCGTTTGATGATGATGGTGATTCACATTAAGTTAGAGCTTTGTTGGATTGTGGCTCGCAGAGCAATTTTATTTCTAATGAGTTAGTTTCCCAGTTAAAGTTAGAAACTAGTGAAGTGAATATGTCGGTTATTGGTGTAAATAGTTCTGTGACTCAATCTAGTAAAGCTGTACAGCTCAAAGTTCAATCTAAATTTATCGCCTTTTCAGTGAATTTAAATTTTTTTGTGCTTAATAAAATTGCAAATAACTTACCACTTCGCCCTGTAAATAAAAATAACCTCAAAATGCCATGTAATTTGTTTTTGGCAGATCCCACCTTTAATATACCAGGTCCCGTTTATTTGCTGTTAGGGGCAAACATTTTTTACGACCTTTTAATGGCAGGACAAATTAGGACTGCTGAAGATATGCCAATGCTGTAAAAGACGAAGCTGGGATGGGTAGTAGCAGGTAACATGTCCATAAATAACCCAGAAAACAAGAATAAAAATAAGGGCGCTGAGGTTAGTTGTATGCAGACGGTATGTAATTATACATCAAATGCAAATATACAAAAACAGATGGAACAATTTTGGAAACTAGATGAGTTACACCCAACTAAAATATATAAAAAGGAAGAACAAGATTGTGAAGATTTATTCGTAAGAACAACGACACATGCTGATGATGGAAGATTTTTAGTTGAGTTGCCTACTATTAATAGAATGGAAAATATTGGAGATTCAGAAAAAATGGCTCTTAAAAGATTTTATAAACTAGAGAAAAAACTGGCCTCAAATGAAAACCTAAAAAAGGAATATACTGATTTCATGATAGAGTATGAAAGGCTGGGTCATATGACATTAATACCGGAAAGTGAAATTGAATCCAATAATCCAACCTATTACATGCCTCATCATCCAGTATTAAAGGAAACTAGTAGCACCACCAAACTACGAGTTTTTTTTTTTTTTTACGGATATGCGCACTCGCAAGGAAATGTCCTATCACGCTCGAGAAGCGGCAAGTGCGCGGAAATGTCGGTGTATGTTGGTCTTGAAACGGTTCAGGTTGTAACCTGCAGGGAAAACCGTCGCAGGGAGTTTATTCCACAGCGATGCTGTTCTCCAGAGATATGAATTCTGATATAATGAGGTTCTTGGTGCCTCTAGTTTGACAGTAAATTCATGGTTATCGTCTGTTTGACGGGTTCGCCTGGTAGGTGCTACTCTCGGTGGAATCATACGTGCCAACTCTTCAGAGCATTTTCCGTGATAGTACCTGTAGAAGAGAGATAAATCGCCCACAGATCTGCGATGTTCGAGACCATCCAAGTTACGAGTAAGTGCGGGGTCATTGATCAGCTTGATAGCTCGTTTTTGCACGGTATTCAAAAGCATTAAGGTATGTTTGGGTGCTGCACTCCATATATGTGAGCAGTACTCCATAGTTGGTCGAATCTGGGCTTTGTAGAGTGTCAGCAATTGGCTTGGTGTGTACAGATGTCTTGTACGAAATAGCACCCCCAGCTTTTGGGACGCCCTTTTAGCAATATCTGCCACGTGACTGTGCCAAGACATGTTGGTCTCTGCAGTAACCCCCAAGATGTTCAACTGACTCTGTAATGTGACAGCACTTCCAGATAGCATGATGTTTGGCTCACCGGTGCTGGTCTTTTTTGAAAACAGAGCTGCTTGGGTTTTCTGCGCGTTGAACTGTACAAGGTTTTTGTTACCCCAGTCCTCTATTATCTCCAGGTCGTTATTTATCTGCGATATTTGAGTTAGTCTAAGATGATGGAATTCACGAGCGGAAAGACCTGTGGGTGGTATGAGTGAGGAGACTACATTGCCATCGTCTGCAAAGCAATAAAGTGGATTTACTGTTTTATCTATAAGGTCATTTATGTAAATCAGGAAAAGAGTTGGCGAAAGGATTGCTCCCTGTGGCACACCAGCATTTATTTGGTAAGAGTTGGAGTTCTGGCCATCCAGTGCAACATAAATGGATCTGTCCTTTAGGTAACTTTCAAACCAAGTGCAAAGTTTCGGCGATAATCCCATTGCTTTGAGCTTGTTGAGCAGATTTTCATGCCAAACTTTGTCGAATGCTTTAGATATATCTAAGGCAATTGCTCTTGTTTCACCCCGCAACTCAATCGCTTTTTGCCATAAGTGAGTGACGTATGTAAGTAAATCGCCAGTTGACCTATATTTTCGAAATCCGTATTGCCTATCGTTGATAATTTTGTACTTTTCCAAGTACTTGGTTAGGTGATTGTTCACAACTCTTTCCATTACTTTTGATATCACCGGAAGTAGAGGAATTGGTCTATAGTTTAACGGATCTGTCTTTTTTCCTTTCTTTGGAATGGGTTGTACTGCGGCAGACTTCCATGATGATGGATATACTCCTTGCCTGTAAGACAAATTGAATAATTTTGCGAAAGTTGGGGTGAGTTCGTTGGCGCAATTTTTGAGTACTATTGCGGGAATGCCATCCGGACCCATTGCTTTGTTTGTATCCAGCTTTTTTAGGGATTTTCGTATTTCTCTGTGACAAAAGGGTACCTCTGGCATACTATGGGAAACCCTTTCAATGAACGGTGGAGTTTTTCCGTTTGGCACTGTTAGGTTGGAGTTGGAGGAAAACATTTGGGCAAGCATATTGGCTTTTTCCTCTGATGTTGTGGCTAAGTGATTATTTTTATCTGTAAGTGGTGGTATGGATGACTTGGTGAAGTTAGATCCAACAGCTTTTGCAAGAGACCAAAAAGACCTAGAACTACTTGGACAATTCAGCAACCTGTTTTTTATTCTTTGATTGTATGTTGCTTTAGCGGAGTCAATAGTAATTTTGCAACTATTTCTGGCTTCTATAAATTCTGTGTGGTTTTGAGCGGTTTGTTGTCGTTTCCAAAGGTTATATGCTCTGTGTTTTTTCTGTACAGCCGTTTGACACTGGCCGTTGAACCAAGGTTTTGCATTAGCTCTACGTTTAGTTGTATGTGGGATATATGCGTCCATTCTAGATAAGATTACTTGTGTTATTTCATTACGTGGTCTTTGACGCGAGTGCAAAAACAAATAATAATGTCAGTCTTAATGAAATGTTGAAATGTGGTCCAGTCATTCAGGATGAATTGTACTCTATCTTAGTAAGATTTTAAGAACATAATTATGTAATAGGTGCCGACATCGAAAAGATGTATCGGCAAGTGTGGATTAAGCCAGAGCAAAGGGACCTTCAGCGAATAATATGGAGAGAAAGTCCTGATGATAAATTGAGATATTTTAAATTAAATACTGTGACCTACGGAACAACGCCAGCCTCATTTTTGGCTATTCGGAGTTTACATATGGCTGCCGACGAAGAACAGGATAAGTTTCCGGAGGCATGCAGAGAAATAAAAAGAAGTTTTTACGTTGATGACCTTCTCTCTGGTACTGCAACAGTGGTGGAGGCAATAAAATTGAAAAGTGAAATCTCCAAGGTTTTGACAAAATTTGGGTTCAACCTCAGGAAATGGATAACAAATGATAAGTCAATATTAGGACAAGATGAGGACAGTGCTTCAATTAAGCATTACCTTGACGAGGATAAAATGTCAAAGATTTTGGGAATAGCCTGGAATGTAGAGAACGATAGTTTGCAATATTTAGTTAGCATGGAAAAGGATGTAAAAACCACGAAAAGAAATATTTTGTCAATAATATCAAGAATTTTTGATCCATTGGGTTTAATTGGACCGATTATTATAAAGGCTAAGTTAATTATGCAGAAATTATGGACTGAGAATTTAGGTTGGGATGAGCCTGTATCAGAAACACTTTCAAGCCTTTGGATTCAATTTTGTAATGAGTTGCCATCAGTGAATAATATTAATATTGCAAGACATGTATTATGTTCTCATCCTATATTGACTGAATTGCACGGCTTCAGTGACGCTTCGGAGCGTGCATATAGCGCGTGCGTCTATCTTCGTTCTGTGGACACAAATGGAGAAATAAAATCATTTTTGGTATGTGCAAAATCGAAGGTCGCACCGCTGAAAACAGTGACTCTGCCCAGGTTAGAATTGTGTGGAGCCTTGTTGTTGACGAGACTTGTCAATAAAGTAATTGAGTCCTTGAGTTTTAATGTAAATAAAATGTATTACTGGACAGACTCTAAAATTGTGCTTGCGTGGCTATCTGCAGAAGCTGCCAATTGGAGTGTTTTTGTGGCTCATAGAGTCGCCGAAATACAACAAAACTCGAATATTAAGAACTGGAGTCACGTAGAAACTATAAACAATCCAGCAGATTTGATTTCCCGTGGATGCACCCCGGAAAAATTGATTTGTTCTAACTTGTGGTGGCATGGACCATATTGGTTAATTGAGAAATCAGAAGACTGGCCAGATAGTTTAATTGTTTCTTGTGACTTTGATATTCCAGAACAACGCATATCCAGACAAGTATTTGCCGTTCTTGAATTAGATCAGGATATTTTTCTTAGATTCTCTTTGGCAAGGAGTAGTGGCTTTTTGTCTACGTTTTTATCAAAATATAACTTGTAATAAAGCTAATAAAGTTTTAGAGGAATCACTCCAAGCGTCCGAACTAGAGGAATCCTTAAATTGTCTAATTAGAATTTCGCAGAATTCTTCTTTTCCAAATGAAATTCATGCGTTGAAAATGAAAAAATGGCAGTAAAATTTTAATATTAAATCCTTTCTTGGATAGAAATAATATTCTTAGAGTAGGTGGGCGTTTAAATAAATCGTTGGCACCTTATGGGCAAAAACATCCCGCTATCATAGATAATAAACATATTCTGAGTAGATTGATAATAGAACATGAGCATAAGCATGATTTACATGTAGGTCCTCAAAACTTGTTGTCGAATGTCAGAAATAAATTTTGGATTTTGGGCGGCATAAATTCAATAAAAAAAATTCTTCGCAATTGCGTTATTTGTTTTAAGGCTAAGCCAAGAGTAATTAAAACAATCATGGGAGAATTACCAGAGCAGCGAGTAGTCCCTGCAAGACCTTTTCTTAATACAGGTGTCGATTATGCCGGCCCTTTTATAATAAAAACTTCTCCGCTTCGGAATGCCAAAAAACTAAAGGCTTATTTATGCCTATTAGGCATTCCAGGTCACGTGACTTTTGACAGGTCCGCTGGGGGGCAAACAAAGCCTAGATCAGTATTTACACCGTTCTTTGAGATTGTGTTTCCGAATTTTTGCGTTCTTAAATTCTCTCAATAAGTTTTAAGTTGTTTTTGTGGTAGAATGGCTAACATTGACTATTATTCATCGTTAGCTAGTGATGTGAAATGTCGGTATGACCAAAAAATACAAATAATTGCCAATATAGATCCTTATAAACTTCTACCTAATGAGTTTACTTTAAGTATCAATGAGTTGCCGGAGGTTTCAATTTTGGATTTATCCGAATATTTGACCCACACCCACAGTTATTACACAGGCTTGCAGTTGAAGGCGTATATAAAGGGTTATTCAAGTTCTGCTGGACTACCTAAAAGGTATTAAAAGTAAATATTACTTGTAGAAACAAACCAATTTTTCGATATAAATGTGTTTTTGTATTTTAACAACAAGACAGTCATAATACTTACCATTAACAAAATGTTTTGAACAAATACGAGCATTTTTCAGACACGTTTCAGTTAAATCTCTCCTTTTGAGGCATTTAATCCACAGATTTCGTCGTTCCTTTTTTAGCTCGTTTAGACGATTCCCTAGATCTCTTAATGCTGCTGGGATCCTGAAAAACCTTTCTTTATCTCTTTCCGCTCTACTAGAGCACCTAACAACGCAGCAAATAGAAGGCATCTTCACAAAATAGATTGAAAATTCTTGGTTTAACATTGAATCAGGTTATGTTTGGCTTTTGTGTGCCCCCCAAACTAATATGGCGGATCGGTTATGACATTAACCTGGAATGCCTAATTTGTGTGTTTCGTAACAAGGGCGGTGCACCTTGAAGTGCTATCGGATATGACTACAGAATCTTTTCTAAATGCCTTTAAAAGATTTATCGGCCGCCGTGGTAAATGTGCGAATATATTTTCCGATTGTGGCACCAATTTCGTCGGTGCCAACAATGAAATGTCAGAATTTGTAAATTTTTTGCAAAATCCTAAGTTTAAGAATAGTGTTTTCAAATATTTGTCACATGAGGGTATAAAATGGAATTTTATCCCTCCTAGATCGCCCCATTTTGGGGGACTGTGGGAGTCCCATGTGAAACTAGCGAAATATCATATGAGACGAGTAGTGGGAAATTCATGTTTAACATTCGAAGAGTTATCAACTATTTTTGTTCAAATTGAAGCATGCATGAACTCCCGTCCTTTGAGTCCCCTGTCGAATGATCCCTTGGATCTGACGCCTTTAACTCCCGGACATTTTTTAATTGGGAAGCGTAATTGGCAGTTCCTGAATCAGACGTACGAGACGTTAAATGTAAATGGTAAAATCGCTATCAATATCTCAAGCAATTAGTGCAACACTTTTCGGATAGATGGTATCGTGAGTGTTTCAGTGACCTCAATAAGCGTACTAAGTGGCGATACCAACAGGATCCCAATGTGAAAGTTGGTGATATGGTTGTTTTGAAGGAAGACAATCTTCCTCCGTTACAATGGCCGATGGGAAGAATCGAGCAGGTATTTCCAGGTTCTGACCATATTGTGCGTGTAGTTTTAGTTAAAACCTCAAAGGGTTCCGTTAGACGTGCGGTGTCTAAAATTTGTATTTTGCCCTTCGAGACATAGTTTTAAGTTAGGTAATAGTTTCATTTGTAGAATTAAATATTTTTCTTTTGTTTAATACCCAAATTACTAATCAGAATAAGCTTTGTTATTTTGTAGTTTAAAATGTATCGAGAAATGTATTTTGGTTTAAATTCCATCGAGAATTTCATTTTGTAGTTTAAAATTTATTGTAGTTTGAAATGTATTGTTGTTTTTGAAAGTAAGTCCTTTCAAGGGGGGCGGTATATGTTCCGGTAATTAGATACCTGAATTGGTTCAATTGGTTCAACTCTAAATAAAGGTTTATGACAACCAGTCAAGCTGGCAACAAGGCGTTCCGATGAGGTCGCAGGGCAGATATTCATATTCCGCTCCCCTCTATAGTGTCAAGTAGTACCCCAAGGAAGAAGCATGTTGCGCTTGGGCCGACAGCTTTCTTGGCATTCGGGGTTGTAATTTATTGCGCAATATTGCAAAATAATATTGTACTAACTCGTTTTCCGTTCAAATATCAATAATAATAAAGTAATAAGTAAATAGGATTCGAGTTTCATTGCAATAATCAATATACAGTCCACTGAAGAAGAAAAAATAAGTATTTAACCTAAAAGTGAAAAGTTCAGAAAATAAAGTGAACCATTTTAATAATACCCCATCACTGATCACAATATAAAAACCCTTGATGGATATGGGACATTTCATTCGATGGTGGGAATTGTTTGTGTAACACCAAAAAAAGCTTACATAATGCCAAAAGAGTTGGGAGATCTCGTAATATTCCGAAAGCATTAGAAGTTAGAAAATTTGGTGCTATTCCACTAAAACATTATAAAAAAAATACAGCCACAAATAATAAAAACTGCATTGAAGAACCACACAATATCATTTCGGAACAGATTTTGAAGGAATTTAAGGTCAGGGACTGCCTTTGGCTTTCTAGGTTCATCCTAGACTTGGATAAAAAACCTTTTTGGAATGGATTCATGGCCAAAGCTGTAACAGGTGATTTCCAAACTACTTCAGTAACACCGTATCATTTATTAATTTGGATCCCACTAATTTGACTACAATCCATACTGCACTCCATTTTGCAGCTGATTCAACTAGAAAGTGTGGCCAAACCAAATGTTTTGTAACCTTTGACCAACCACTTTTCGCAAAGGCATCAGAAATAGTTGCTGCGTCACCACCAGACAGTGTTTTGAAAAATGTTGTTGCGAGACTAGGAGGGTTTCATCTTCTCATGTCCTTCTTAGGTGCTGTTGGACACTTCATGTTAGGCAGCGGTCTTGAAGAATTGTGGAGTTACATTTACGCCAAAAATAGCATAGCAGCTATGATAACTGGTCATTCATATGCGCGTTCGGTTAGGGCTCACATTTTATCACAGTTATCACTTTCATTGGTTTTGTTATCGTTCACTGGTATATTCACTGGTATCAAGAGTCTTGATCTTACCGAAGTACTTAGTTCACCTACTGCATCTATTGTAAATCAGAATCAAAATAGCGCGTGAACAGAGCAGAACAGGAAAGTTGTGGTGTGAATATTGGGAGCAAATTGATTTGGTGAATATGTCTAAACTGCTGGAACTTCGATCCGCATAAAGAAATTTTTTGCCTATTTTTGAAGTCAAATATTTCAGAAAGTATAGGAGATATTTGATTGCGGTTTGAAGCATATTGGGGCGCATTGTTTGGTGTTCAAGGTATATGGTATCGTGCTGATGAACAGAAACGTTATCTTCAACATACAGGGTGGACAATAAAACAGTGCAAAGTTTGACAAATTTCAGGGCATCTCCATTTCTTTTCAAACATACTCCTGCTTTTTTTCTGGGTTCAAGAAGAATCAATAGTTCAATGGTAAAAAACAACTTGAAGGGTTTTTGAATAAATCTCGTAGTTTTGCAGAAATTTCAGTTTACCTGAAAAATGACTTTCATCACTTTGATTCTTAGTCTCAGTTATTCGAAACAATGTTCTTCATTATTGTTGGTTCAACGTTTTCGTCTTTTCTTGTTCCAAAAAGATTTCATACAGGGTGGAAAAAAAGTAAGTTTTTAATACTAATTATTGGATGGTCCGTGAAGATAATTGCGCCTCTGAGTAACTATAGAGATAGTACGCGTTCAAACACGTAACATGCACCTACTGCGATTTATAGGGGGCACAGTCCTCTTCGTCAATTGATATGGTACCAACCTTTCTCTGCTTTAATGGCAATTTTTCGCGAGAATAATCAAGTATAATCGATTATGCTATGCTGGATTATATGCTGTGTCAATTGTGTCATACTCCCCTGAGACCCCTACCATCAAATTCTGGGATACTCGAGAATCAAGAACACTTAATTTCTTCTGTGAGAACAAACCGAAAATCACCTTCTCTACATTTAAAATCGACGAAAAAATTAACTCACTAGCACAGCCTGAATCGGATGCATTCCATAGAGGTCTGCCGGTGACGTCATTACTATAATCTGCTGATAATAACGTCACTCGCAGGCCCAGAAGTGGATGGAGAGGAAGTAAGGGAAGTATGACACAATTGACGCATCAAATAACCAGAGGCGGCGCGTGCCTTCAAAAAGTGGGGGGGCTAAGAAAGTAGGGGGCTAAAAAAAGCCGGAGGCGAAAATTTCTTTCGGTTGCCACGCCCAAAAACGATGATTTTGAGCTTTCAAACAAACAGCCTTCTCAAGGAACAACGAACAAAAAATACGTCATTTTTATATTAACAATCACAAGTCGATGTTTATTTTTTGCCGGCAAATCTGACTGTAGCTGAAACTTAGGAATTTTTGTTAATCTCTACTTTTTTTTTAAATTATAAGAAAGAAATTTCATGTATTACAAAACAAAGTGGGGGGGGCTCGAGCCTCCCCGTGCCCTCCCTACGCGCCGCCTCTGCAAATAACTCAGCATAATCAGATTATAGAGAGATATCGGTAAAACAGATAGCGCGTATGGACGGTAATAACGTCAGGAGTTATTTTTTTAAAGTAAAGCGGTATCATACTTTCAAATTAGTTATCGGAAAACAGTTTAACGTAAAATTTGCCTGTTAGCATCCGTTATTTTAGAACCGTAGCCTAACTTGTACCTTGTTTTGATTTGATTTGTGTTGTCTGTTGAAAATGGTCAGGGACATGATTTGCTTTTTTACTATTTTTTAAACAATCCATATTCACTTGAACACAACAAAAATAATAAAATAAACAATAAACATAACATAACCTATTATTCCACGGCGTTATTTTTAGACGTTATTCGAAATAGCGCTTAACGTAAATGCTGGGTAAATTACGTTATGCGGTAACGTTATTTCAGTACGTAGTGTTAAAAATCGAATCGCGCATAGGTTTAATGTCAAAACAACGTAGGCGCTAATACTGCATGACACTATTTGGGTTACCGATATCTCTCTTATGTTTGATTATCCTCGCGAAAAATTGCCTATTGTATAACCATTTTAGGAGCAAAATATGATTATATTAAGTTTCCTAGGTGGAAAAGCTATTCTGTTCTCGAGACGCCGAGATATTTGATGAATTATTAGCACGTACCATGTCATCAGGCGGACCATTTATACAGGGGTGGTAAAAGTACCGGAACAGTTGAATCTCTTTCAAACCCGCTTTAAAAAACCTGCATTCTCAAATTTCTTTATCTGGAGGTTTCCAGACATACAAAATTAAATGATTCAATGATATCAGCGCTGCTGTCAGATCTACCGCTTACCTTAAATCATTGTCCAATTTCGTTTGCCTAGAAACCTCCAGATAACAAAATCTGGGAAAGCAGCATAAGTGGGTTTGAAGAGATTCCACCGTTCCGGTACTTTTCAGCCCTCGCATGACGTGGTACGTGCTAATAATTCACCAAATATCTCGGCGTCTCGAGAACAGAATAGCTTTTCCACCTAGGACATATAATATAATCATATTTTGCTCTCAGAATGGTTATACAATAAAGCAGAGAAACATTGGTGCCATATCAATTAACAAAGAAAACTGTGCTCCCTATTAATTGCAGTTCATGTTACGTGTTACGACGCGTGTTATCTTTAGTTACTCTGAGGCGCAATTATCTTTACGGACCTCCCAATAATTAGTATTAAAAATTTAATTTTTTTTCACCCTGTATAAAATCTTCTTAAAACAAAAAAAGACGAAAACGTTGAACCACCAATAATGAAGAAAATTGTTTTGAGTAACTGAGATACAGAATCAGGGTGATGAAAGTAGTTTTTCAGTTAAACTGAAATTTCTGCAAAACTACGAGATTTATTCAAAAACCCTTCAAGTTGTTTTTCAACTGATTCTTCTTAAACCCAGAATAAAAGCAGGAGTATGTTTGAAAAGAAATGGCGACGCCCTGAAATTTGTCAAACTTATTGTCCACCCTGTATGTTCAAGATAACGTTTCTGTTTATCAGCACGATACCATATACCTTGAACACCAAACAATGCGCCCCAATATGCTTCAAACCGCAATCAAACATCTCCTATACTTTCTGAAATATTTGACTTCAAAAATAGGCAAAAAATTTCTTTATGCGTATCGAAGTTCCAGCAGTTTATTTATGCAGAACGAATCGGAAATTTTCAGCTACATTTGTATTGTGTTAAAAAATGCTGCCCTAGTTCCACTCAAGCGCTCACTTGTCCTATGCCATTTATACTTACAACAGATGAACCAACTGGAAACTTCCATGAGCAAAGAGGATTATCACAAATTCTCTCTTCTTTCACAATCAGACGACTCCCAGAAAAGTTTTGGCAAAAGGTTTATATAATAATAATAATAATATATTACGAAATTTTAAAGATCACTTACAGTAAAATTATGTTCAATTTTTTTTTTACATATTTTATACTTAGAAAGTTTGAACTGCATCTAGATGACTCAACATCTGTATATGCAGGTTACATAGCTTATAGATGTCATAGCTGAGGTAATATTCAAAATAAAGCTGTGACAAAACTATGTGGCAACGGTAATTTGCTAAAATGTTTAACTACTAACTTACTTTAATGCAGTAGGTTTACAATTTTACAATGTACTTAAATCTAGAGAAATATCAGGAATTTTTTTAGATTTGCGATTATAAATTTTAAACAGTCTTTTTTAAACTTAAATTTATTGCTCAATAATTTAATACTCTTTGGAACCATATTAGAGAATTTAGGAGCCAAGTAGCTCACGGATCTCTTTATAAAACTGGTACTGCAGCCAGGAATAACAAGATGTCTATTTGTCCTGTTTCTCGTATTATGTGAGTGATTTACAATGGCAACAATGTCAGGGTTTTCATAGACAAACAGGCACACCGCAAGTATGTAAAGGGATCGAACATTGGGTATTTCCTCTGAGTATAAAAGAGATGTGGAATACAGTTTAGATTTGTTTTTCATAACTTTAAGGATATAGTTTTGAACAATGTTCAATTGTCTAAGTGAATTATCATACAAGCCACCCCAAACAAGCAATCCATATCTAAGCAATGACTCAACTGTCGCTTTATAGACAGTTATCAATAATTTTTTGGGCAAAATATTTCTCAAAATATAAAACTTATATATAAATCTACGGATATTATTGCTTAGACGTTCAACATGTTTATCCCATTTAAGGTGGTTATCAATCAGGACACCCAAGTATTTAACACACTCCACCTCCCCAATGACTTTGTTACCCAACTGAAGAGTGCTAAACGGCGGGCGATTGACAGAAGTGAGGGAAAACGCCATGTAATTGGTTTTTGTAATGTTCAGAGTCAGTTTAAAGGTTTCCAACCAGTTTGCAATATTAAGGAGACCATCTTCTGCTATTTCTTTCACGCTTTGCCAGGTGAACCCTTTGAAGAGAATTGCCGTATCATCGGCATAAGAAATTACACTACCCCTATTTATATTAATTGAAGTTAGGGAGTTTATATAAACTATGAATAGTAACGTCCAAGTACCGTACCCTGTGGTATGCCAATCTGCACATTCAAAGTATCACTGAAAACATTATTAATTTTTACCATCTGTTTCCTTTCATCAAGATAACTCGCGAATAAGTCCAACACGACTCCCCGCACTCCATAGGTATTTAAAACATCCAATAGAGCTACGTGGGGTACGGTGTCAAACGCCTTTGCCAGATCTAGAAACACAGTCATACAGCATTCATCATTATCAAGACAGTTGCTTATATTCTATTGTTAGTTCATAGATTGCATCGGTTGTACTCTTTCTATTACAAAAACGAAATTGATTCTCAGTTAATATTTTATTAGATGTCAGAAATCCATTAAGCCTTGATTTGAGACATTTCTCAATATTTTTGAAAAATTATTGATCACGCTGATAGGTCGATAGTTCGTTATATCCTTGGGATTACCCGATTTAAGAATTGGTGTGATTATTGCCAATTTGAAATAGGAAGGAACAATAGCAGTCGCAAAAGAGAGGTTTATAATGTGTGCTAAGGGCTTAAGAAGATGTAAATGATATTTTTTTAATTATTTTCGAATCGATGCGATCAGGACCTGGAGCACAGTTATTTTTCAAAGAGCTTATATGTTTTATTATTTCATTGTCATCTACAGGTGTTAGAAACATTGATGTTGCACACTGGTATTGAAGTTTGAATGGATTCGGTGAGTTATTAATCTTGTTAAACATTTCAGTGCCAACACCATTAAAGTATTGATTACAAAAGTTTGCCATTTCCTCGTTACTTAAGAAAGGCTCAGTGTTATTATTCTCAATATGTATATCTTGATTGACTTTGGATGCAACTTGATCAGTTGCCTCCGAGATAATTTTATAAATTTTTCTAGAATCATTAATATTATTTTGTATCTTATTTCTGTAATAATCATGTTTTGTTTTTTTTATTAAAGCATTTAAACTATTTCTGTACTTTTTGTATATTAAATTATCATTTGCATTATAATTTTTCAAAAGATTTATTTTCAAAGTATCTCTAGTTTTTATAGACTTGATAAGCCATTTGTAACCCACGGCTTATTTTTGTTTATCCTTCCAAGATTATACACCCTCCGTTCAAGAGAATTTCTAAAAATATCCTTCATTATTTTTGCGAATTTATTTGTAGCCATTTCCACGTCCATGGTCTCAACCACCACCATATGGACTGACATCACCGTTGAGCAAGTACTTATGCGATCAATGAAATCAGAAGGAAGCTTGACTCGCGGCAAAGGCTTAACTGAAGCCGTGTTGGGTAAATGGGTGTTATCAATGCCAGAATCGACAAGAGTTTGCGAATCGTTAGACATTTTCAAAATATGGGCCTTGCTACTCAGAACAGCATGTTGAATTTCGCGATTCTAGAGGAAATCGCGACTACAACGATCTCCAGCGATTGCTCGGTTGGTTGGAATTCCATAATCCATAGACTTTGATTGCATGACCAAATAAACTCACTTTGTAACATTTCATTTTTGTCATTACAAGGAATCATAACTTGCCTAGATAAAATAGGCAATTTGGTATTAAATCAGGAACTTTACTTTATGCATTCGCCATGGTGTGGATCTCACCAGAAATAAGTATTCATGCTTTTGATTTTTTTACTGTCATTAAATTTAAGTGAATCAAAAGGACAATACCTAAACCTATTGATCCTTTATTTATTTATTTTAACAAGACTTAGTTTGGTTTCTAGAGCTATTTACTTAATAACTAATATAAGATTACTGAAAAAAAAAAATATGTATATTGATAATAAAAGATTTTTTAAGTAAATTTCAATACTTATATATTTCCACTATTTTTTGTTAAACTTTTAACATGTTTCGCTAAACTTTAGCTTCATCAGAAAGATTTTGAAAAATTAAATGCGTTCAATAAACAGTCTAAAGTTTTAAGTTTGTTTATTTCTAAAGATTCTAGAAAATTTAATTTTATCCCTTTGTTTTCATTATGTAATATTTGAAATTCATTATTAAAATTATGATTTGATTCTATCAGGTGATTTGCATAATTTGAATCTGTTTTCTTTTTATTGAAACTATTGTAATGTCTTTTAATTCTAATACCAAAATTTCTACCTGTTTGTCCTATATATACTTTTGGACAATCTTTACAAGATAATTTATAAACTCCAGATTTATCACAAATTTTAGTTTTAGATTTATTATTTTTTAAGTAAAAGCCTATTGTATTGTTAGTTTTGAAAGCAACATTTATATCGTTTTTGTTAAGAAATTTGTTAATTTTATTACTATTATAATATTTGAAGTCGACCGAAGGCTAGACTCTCATATGCTTCAATGAAATCTAGCATTCAAATGGACCCCGAATCTGAGCGTCCAATAGAAATGCCGGAAACATATCGAACCACTACTGACGTTCAGCGAGGAGCGGCTAGCCGCACGCACAGTTGAAAACTACCAACCTTGCTTTTTTTATTTCTGTTTTATGCATTAAGAGTTCCATGTCACTTTTCTAGTCGAAAATTGTAGATTTATAGTTGATTGATATTTTTTTGCATCAGGTCAGGAGCATTGTAAATTATTATGCAATTATGCATCTTGTTGCAGAAAGTACATAATTATTATCGTAATTAATCATAATTATCAATTTGTGCCTTCCTTCGTCAAAATTAACTCTGAAAATATATACTCATATGAAGAAAAGGAACATTTTCTCGAGTATTCATGGTTTTTATTAAATTTGAGATACCTAAATTATTCAGGACGTGGGCACCCCAAAACAAATTTTACCTGCTGCGCAGTGGTTTGGTTACCTCACCGTAATTCATTATTGAAATAGTTACGAGCCGCCACTGGTGCGAGTAATGAGACGTGATTGAGTCTAAGTTTAAATTTGTGTTGGTCTTTCTTCGGTTTATTGTTTTGTTTGTCTGTGATTACTTGTCCCGTTTTCAGGACTTAGCTGGAAGTCCGGATGAATCCTCGTCTTAAAACGGTTATTTGGTTTCTTATTGCCAGAGCTACTGACCTTGGAGATTTTTCCGGATGGTTTCAGGACTTTGAATAGGATTGGACAGAGTCAAACTCTGCTCACATTCTAGCTCGATCTCTCTATATATTTTCTATAAACAATATATCATCATAATATATTAAGCCACATTTTCCGATTCAATAATCGTGTTTGCCTCATTGAAATGTGTTCAGTTTCTCTTTGCCAATCAGATGTGAAGTCCGTTTTTTTTTAGAATTGAACAATACCAAAGTGTGCCTTATTGGAGCAAATAAAAAAATTCTTGGCCCGGAAAGAAATTTCAAACTGTTAGATGCACACTTGGATAAGACACGTCACGTGATCGTGCTAAGAGAGTGAGTTTCAGCAGTTACTTCCCAAAACCATGTGGAAGAGCTCTAACCCTAATAATATAGTCTAAGATCCGGCTTCACAATAACACCCCTCATCCTTTTCCTTGATAAAATATATTTTTTTTGCAGTAAAAAGTATAGATAAATAATTTCCGGGGTGGTTGGCAGTCCATATCCTGGCAAGGCAATTTTTAATTAAATATTATTTGATTGATTTTTTTATCCCATTTTTGTTCATTCTTTTTCTAAATAAATTTGGTATAAATTGAAGGCAAACAACATGTGGAAAACGCCACGGCATGGTTGGCTACCTTTTTCCTGGCAAGAATACCTGCCAACCAGGTGTAAACAGGTGGGTTCAAGAAATAATTTACCCTCATTCTTTTCCCTAAAAAATCAAATATGGAAATGTAGATTTTTTTATTGCGAATCCAATGGTATATGGTTGTCTATCCAAATCGTGGCAAGGCTAGTGGTTGCCACGATTTAAAGATTCAATAGACAATATTTTCGTTTTGAAAGTAAGGCGTGACTGCGAGCGCTATAGGTATATATTATTATGTCGGAAGAGATGGATGCAGGAATCAGGATAGCAGCTGCTCATGAAACGCCGTAAAAAAGAAATAATTGTTATAAAAATATTTTTAATTGTTGAATTAATCACTAATTAATGCATACAATTATTCACTATCTGATTTATCAGAACTTGCAATATTGCAATCCAATTCTGAAGTGTCGTTATCATTCTCCTCATTTGTAGCCTGCAAAATATCGTCAACTTGTAAGGGCGTTGGATCCCCGAGGAATTCAGTTGGCTTTAAAAAGCAATGATCCTTGTACCAGCCGCAAGCTTCAGGTCCGTCGATCTGATATCCGATAAAAATTGAATTTCAAATAAAAAAAAGATAAGATTCTACATTCGAAAATGTTTTCTTTTTTTTTCCATTTTAATTTATACAAAGAAAAATATATTGAAATTCAAATTAAAAAATTTGGCGCGGAAACGCGTGATGCGTATTGTCTTATTTACTTTTAACTTTTACTTTTCACCAGTCAATCAAAAAGTAAAGATAAAAACGATCCAAAAAAGAGAAGCTCCGTCATACTCATTACGGTCATACTACAGTGACTCCATAAACCTTCACATACAGTGGCGACCTACCTCAATAGTGGCGACAAGGTCTATTGCTGTTCACAAGTATATATGGGAATAGAAGTAGGCCCCGCCCCCGCCGTCATTTTGGGATTTTATGGAACCAATCAAAAATAGGACCACCATTGTCATCACTGTAGGTTTATCAAGTCACTGTCCGTCATTCCATCTGACGCGACATCTATGATCAACTTTGGTAGATACTTGGCATTGTTTTTTATAGTCTTTAATTTTCCACAGAATATCACTCTTTTTACGTATAGTTTCTGTTATATAAATCACAAAAACGCAACAAAACACAATTTAACACCAGCTCACTTACCTCAACGAACTGGCTTCGTTATTGCATAATATGGCGCCATCTATTGGTCCCAGATACACAATGAAGTAAACATCATTTGTCAAACAATTGGTCTTGAATGACGTAAAATGCATTGTTCATCTGTCAAAGTTACTGATTGGTCAATCGCTTGAGAACCGCCAATGTTTTCAATTCAAACATAAAACAAATATTATATGTTTCATGTTTCTCAACGTGGTCTACGGTGTCTAACATTTATTAGTGTATTTGGATTGTGTTGAAAGTTTTCAATAAAAAATTAAGAAGTGTTTTTTTATGTGGGAGAAATCAAGACTTATTGACTTTGACGAACAATTTTTTTACAATTGTTATTTGAAAATACAGTTTCGTAAAAAAAGTGGCTTCAAGTATGGTGATTTTCTTTTAACCAAAGAGTCTCTGGGCGATTTGGGTTATCATAGAACATGTTATCAAAAAGTAACTGCATTACAGCAGAAATACAATGATCAATACAGTACATTTGTTAAAAATTTTGAAGTAAGTAAAAATTAAATTTCTATTTCATAAATGTAGGTAGGAGGTAAAATACCCGACCACTCGGATCTCCGGGCGTCGGGTGATCCTGGGGGTCCTTCATGCAAAGATATAAAGAGAAGATCAAAAACTCAACTCAGAATTGATTTTAGCAATATAAGAGGAATAAGTACAAATATGAATTCAGTTCACCAACATCTTGAAGAACAAAGACCTGACATCCTTGTTCTCACTGAAACTAAAATCAGTTCTGCAACACCAATTGTGAACTATCTTTACCCCGGCTATGACCTACACCACCGATTTCGACATAATTTTGGGATCTGTGTGTACATTAAAAATGACCTTTCATGTCATCGAGAGGAGAAGCTAGAACCAGCGAACCTTGATGTCATATGGCTAAAATTCACCTCAAAGTCATCGACCAAGTTTATCTGCTGCCTCTACCGACCGCCAAGTAACACCGATTACCAAAACTTTTTCGCGACATTATCCGAAAGCTGTGATAGTATACAGTCAAACTATCCACAGGCGGAAATTGTCTTTTTAGGCGATTTCAAAGTCCACAATATACCCTGGCTGAAACACCACAACAAAACAGATAACGAAGGCAGAGAAGCAGAAGCTTTTGCCATAAGTTGTGGTCTAACGCAGCTTGTCGATGAACCTACCCGTATCTCAGAAAGGGGCGAATTTGCAGCGCATTTAGACTTGTTCCTAACCACAAATCCTGACTCGTACACAATTCAAGTAGATGCTCCACTTGGTTCGTCCGATCATAAACTTATAATAACAAAGTGCGAAATGCTCATCCCACCAAGCCTACAACCACTTCCTCGTAAAATGTGGCACTATAAATCGGCAAAATGGAATGACCTAAAACAGTATTACCTGGATTTTCCATGGCAAGAGGTTTGCTTTAAAACAGCTGATCCCACTATTTGCTGTAATGAAATAACACAAGTAATCTTATCTGGAATGGACGCATATATCCCACATACAACTAAACGTAGAGCTAATGCAAAACCTTGGTTCAACAGCCAGTTTCAAACGGCTGTACAGAAAAAAACACAGAGCATATAACCTTTGGAAACGACAACAAACCGCTCAAAACCACACAGAATTTATAGAAGCCAGAAATAGTTGCAAAATTACTATTGACTCCGCTAAAGAAACATACAATCAAAGAATAAAAAACAGGTTGCTGAATTGTCCAAGTAGTTCTAGGTCTTTTTGGTCTCTTGCAAAAGCTGTTGGATCTAACTTCACCAAGTCATCCATACCACCACTTACAGATAAAAATAATCACTTAGCCACAACATCAGAGGAAAAAGCCAATATGCTTGCCCAAATGTTTTCCTCCAACTCCAACCTAACAGTGCCAAACGGAAAAACTCCACCGTTCATTGAAAGGGTTTCCCATAGTATGCCAGAGGTACCCTTTTGTCACAGAGAAATACGAAAATCCCTAAAAAAGCTGGATACAAACAAAGCAATGGGTCCGGATGGCATTCCCGCAATAGTACTCAAAAATTGCGCCAACGAACTCACCCCAACTTTCGCAAAATTATTCAATTTGTCTTACAGGCAAGGAGTATATCCATTATCATGGAAGTCTGCCGCAGTACAACCCATTCCAAAGAAAGGAAAAAAGACAGATCCGTTAAACTATAGACCAATTGCTCTACTTCCGGTGATATCAAAAGTAATGGAAAGAGTTGTGAACAATCACCTAACCAAGTACTTGGAAAAGTACAAAATTATCAACGATAAGCAATACGGATTTCGAAACTATAGGTCAACTGGCGATTTACTTACATACGTCACTCACTTATGGCAAAAAGCGATTGAGTTGCGGGGTGAAACAAGAACAATTGCCTTAGATATATCTAAAGCATTCGACAAAGTTTGGCATGAAAATCTGCTCAACAAGCTCAAAGCAATGGGATTATCGCCGAAACTTTGCACTTGGTTTGAAAGTTACCTAAAGGACAGATCCATTTATGTTGCACTGGATGGCCAGCACTCAAACTCTTACCAAATAAATGCTGGTGTGCCACAGGGAGCAATCCTTTCGCCAACTCTTTTCCTGATTTACATAAATGATCTCATAGATAAAACAGTAAATCCACTTTATTGCTTTGCAGACGATGGCAATGTAGTCTCCTCACTCATACTACCCACAGGTCTTTCCGCACGTGAATTGCATCATCTTATACTAACTCAAATATCGCAGATAAATAACGACCTGGAGATAATAGAGGACTGGGGTAACAAAAACCTTGTACAGTTCAACGCGCAGAAAACCCAAGCAGCTCTGTTATCAAAAAAGACCGGCACCGGTGAGCCAAACATCATGCTATCTGGAAGTGCTGTCACATTACAGACTCAGTTGAACATCTTGGGGGTTACTGCAGAGACCAACATGTCTTGGCACAGTCACGTGGCAGATATTGCTAAAAGGGCCTCCCAAAAGCTGGGGGTGCTATTTCGTACAAGACATCTGTACACACCAAGCCAATTGCTGACACTCTACAAAGCCCAGATTCGACCAACTATGGAGTACTGCTCACATATATGGAGTGCAGCACCCAAACATACCTTAATGCTTTTGAATACCGTGCAAAAACGAGCTATCAAGCTGATCAATGACCCCGTACTTACTCGTAACTTGGATGGTCTCGAACATCGCAGATCTGTGGGCGATTTATCTCTCTTCTACAGGTACTATCACGGAAAATGCTCTGAAGAGTTGGCACGTATGATTCCACCGAGAGTAGCACCTACCAGGCGAACCCGTCAAACAGACGGTAACCATGAATTTACTGTCAAACTAGAGGTACCAAGAACCTCATTATATCAGAATTCATATCTCTGGAGAACAGCATCGCTGTGGAATAAACTCCCTGCGACGGTTTTCCCTGCAGGTTACAACCTGAACCGTTTCAAGACCAACATACACCGACATTTCCACGCACTTGCCGCTTCTCGAGCGTGATAGGACATTTCCTTGCGAGTGCGCATATCCGTAAAAAAAAAAAAAGGTACTTAAGTTTTTTTTATCAAAATAAATATAGATGAAATAATTAAAAATAGCTATTTTCCCAACGAGTGCGGAGAGAAAATTTCCGGCAAGAGGGTGCGTAATGCCCGAGTGTCGGAAATTTCCTTCCGCAAGAGTTAGGAACTATATTTTTTCTACGAGCGTACTGAAGGTGATGTTACGGTATAAAATTTCTAAGGTAGCTACCTACATCAGCAGAATGCTTGCGGAATTTCCTCTTCCATGTTTGATTTGATTATTATATTTGACACTTCAAAAATGATGTTTATGATGCGCCTATCTTTTCAAAGGTTTACTATAGAAACGTTTGATCTACCTTTATTACCTAAAATTTACTTGCCGTTTAAATGACTATTTATCAAAATGAATAAACACATTTAAAACATATTTGAGATTATGATGTACCTATTCGTAATAAAAACTAGCGTATGATATGCGTGTATAAGAGCACTTAAAGCACTTGCGACTTACAAAATGTCCCACGTGCTTTAAAAACCCTCTTATACACTTATAATAGGTACCTACTATTAGATTGTTAAATAACTCAAATATATGAAATCAAACATGGAACAGGAAATTCCGCAAGATATTTTGCATTCTGCTGATGTAGCTACCTTAGAAATTGTACCGTAACATCACCTTTAGTACGCTCGTAGAAAAATATAGTTCCTAACGCTTGCGGGAAGAAATTTTCGGCACTCGTGCGTCGTACCGAAAATTTGTCTTCCTGCACTCGTTAGGAAAATAGCTATTACAATCTTGATTTTCAATTTTTTTTTCCTTATTTTTTGTTGTTAATGTGCTATACCTAAATATATCCAAAACTCACTGTTATTATTATTTTTCAGGAACGGGAACTTTCTCTCAATTTTCATCCAAAAATGCTAATTCGTCGTCAGCCGATTTTGTACGTATATTAACATCTTTTTTTTTTGATTAACAACATTATATTTCACTACCTATTGTAATTTTCATTTAATCAAATGTTTAGGTGACTCCGAGTACATCTACAGCTGATGGACATTTTAGCGATTTGGAAGTAAGTCGTCATTCAAGTACCAAAGATACTGAAAGTGAACACAGAATTGATACACAAGATCCAGTTGTTACAGATTTGAACGAGGTATTAAAAATATTTCAATTTATTGAATTATTTATGGTTTATTGCTGTAAGATAAAATAGACAGTATGCGTACTTGCAGAAATTCCGAACCATAATTTTTTTAACTACCTACGCAGTGTTGCCACAGCCTCTGATAGTTTCGTGCCAGACTATATTTTTAAAAGGGGCCAGATTTAAGAATTTCGGGCAAACCGTTTTCAAATCAAAAACAGGAGAGAAAGCCCGCAGGCGTCGCCGGAGGCAGAAAATTTTTTCGGGTGCAACGCCCAAAAACGTTTAATTTACATAAAAAAATAATGATTTGGCTTGTTATTGAGAAACGGGCTAGATTCGAAAAAGAGTGGCCAACGGACCACTCCGTCCTAAAAAGGGCCAGATCTGGCCATATGGGGCCACCTGTGGCAACACTGTACCTACGATTTAAGCAAATAAATATTGACGTAGTTGATGAAATAGGAATAATTGTTGAAAATTCATAAAATTTTAAATTAATTACAAAAAAATCGCAATTGACGTGTCTCGTAATACCTGGTGTGCGCGCGCAATTCGGGGGTTGCAGGTGAGCGTCTAATGAAAATTGAGTTTGTTACGGGCTTGCGTCATATTCGTATTCCGGGACACGAGTTCAGAATTAATCATTCCTTCTTTCTTTGTAACGTGTAATTCGACAGAGAGCAAACTAATACTTTACGTATTACTTGAACTTATCGCAGTGTCGTTTAAGGTTATGTTAGATTATACTTGACATATTCCTTTGCAATTTCCTTGTGCGATGTTGCCGGATGCAACATTTATCAAAATAAAAGTGCCATCGATGTGAACATACATTTTAAAGCTCTTCTTTTGTCTGATTTAAGGCGTTGTAAACCACTTGACAATATATCACTTATTTACTGTTATAATGTTCGATTTGTATTGTCTACATTTGTTCTGCAACAATACAATCTGGCTACACTGCAGCCACGAGTTGCGCGCGCATGTCATTTTTTATTATTTTCTAACTTGTATTTATTACAATTAGGCTCTCTTTTTCTAATTCTGCGAGACACGTCAATTGATAAAATCTTCAAAAAACTAGACCTAAGTAGATAGGTCATGCATGCAAAATTGTCAAATATTATTTAAATTCATTTATTATTGACATTTATAACAGGATTTTTTTAATAAAATAGGTCATGAGCGCGCTTCGCGCGCTTTTTTTTTAAATCAAGTCCATCAAAATAATTATAAAATGGAAAATATTTATTAGGTGTTGTACAAAAAACAGCATAATTTTTGATTTAAATGTACATTATACATTAAATGTAACAGTGAGATAAGTTGTATAGATGTTATTCTAGTGAAGAAATTTCAAATGCGATGGATGGAGTTGGTGACTAATTATTTTTGTATGGTATATCATAATGATTTTAAATCGATCACATTTCTTGAATGTACGGTGTGCGTATGTCTACTTATCTCATTCTGTTTTATGGAACTCGTAGGTGTAGGTATACATTATTCGAAGTGGTTTATTTAAAACAGAATAATCATAACCATAATCAAGGTGTTATTATAAACCGAGTTAGTAACTATTTATGTGCTGTGGTATAATACGAGATATCGAGTCTTAATTTTTTTTTTACATTTTCATGAAGTTCCTTTTTTTTTATTAGGCCAGTTATTGAAGTCTACTCGATCAACATTTTACTGCAAACAATCGAAAAAAAAAATTTTTTAAAAGATTTTAAATTCAATTGCTCAATTATTCAACTTCATTTTTTGTTTGTACCTACGTGGTAGACATAAATTTTAAATGTGATCAAAGTAGTTGGTGAATTATTACTTTTGCGGTACATCGTAATGACTTTAAATCGATCTTATTTTTTGAATATACGGTGTGCATATGTCCAGTGCAACTTATTCTATTTTATGGAACTCGTAAGAATCCAAAGTTTAAAGAGTGCTAAGTCTTCATGTCGTTCTTCGTTATTTTCAATCATTTATGTTTATCGTGTTCAGGTTTTTGTCTTGTGATCTTCAAATATCTTGTAAATAAGTTGTAAAGATCTTCTGAAATCACCTATGACTGCGAAATTTCAAAATTAAATTATCAAAAAAACAATTCTTTAAAAACTTGGTTTTTGACAACACTATTGCCTCTTTGTTTCCCTGAATAAAGTTTGAATGAGTCCCACGAACGAACTCTGAAAAGCGCCACATAAAGTTGTCCGTGACTAATACATCCTTTCTGGAGATCAATTACTATCCTATCAAATGTTTGTCCTTGAGATTTGTTAATCGTAACTCATTGCAAAGGCTAATTTTATTTTAAAATTGTCTTTGTTTGAACGTAAAGGGGTAGACGTTTTCGCAGTAGAGTGTTATTCGATTTATGAACACTATTTCTCCCTGTTTATCTACAGTCAATATCTCACAGCGTAACAGATTATCCCCAAGTTCCAGAACTAAAGGCCTTGTACCATTGCAAAGGCCTGCACTGATGCTTAGATTTCTAATAAGCATACAATAGAATTCGTTTTCAATCGTAAATCATGGAGCGGGAATTCGGCGGATTAAGCGAATTTAAATATTTTGGAAGAATAGCATCATTTAGATCACTATTATCACAGTTCTTGACACTATCTATACTGGTGTAGAGTTTTTCGGTCTTGACGTCCAACAGTTCGACAACTTATTCGTTTATTTCTTCGACATCAACATTTCTTGCAGAAAGTATTGCAGATTTGGTCAAGTCCCTGAATCTTCCTTCTTTTAGTATTGTTCGTCGACTTTTCGTATGAGGAGCGAGGGGGTGAAGCGAAAACCAGGGGTGACCTTAGGTGACCATTGGCGTTCAAATGTAGGGTGCCACCAGCTCACATTCCTTTCGAGTATTAGATTAAAATCGACGGACTTTACTTCTCATAGATGTTTTCAACAATATCCGAATTATCAATACATTTCTCCGACAATTTTAGATTGTCGTTAGAATCATTTAGTGTTCGTTATCGCATAAAAATGGCTCAATTTCAGCAATAAGTGCTTAATATTGGCCTTTAAGGCGGCAACCGTTCGAGATTTGTCAACATAGACTTTGGATTTTAGAATGCCCAGAGAAAAAAATCCAGTGACGTTAGGTCGGCCAATTGTGGATTCTGAAGGACGATCGTTGACATCATAAATTGCACGGAGTGCACGAAACGTTTTCCGAATAGAACATTGGTTTTGATAATGATAATAATTTTTAACAATTCCGACGCGTTGCTCAATCGTGTAGCGCTCCATAATAAAATGCAGAGACTAATTGAATACGGCTGCCAAAGATAGCACCTGTGTGACTATCGAGTTTTTCATGGGCTATTGTCAAACATCGAGCGTTACTATTGGAAAACCCTATACATACCTAGATTCTTCTATTGGACCTAGAAAAAATATTAAACCACTTCCTTGCTTTGAAAAACAACCATCTACAGAGCAATATCTAATAGCACAGCTAATAGGCATATTGTCAGAGAATTGTCACATAAGTAACAAATTCACAGTCCTTCACAAAGATGCAACCGAGGAGAACATTGAAAATGCCGAAGCAAACTTCAACGCTAATGCTTGTGATTATTGTGAGCTTTGAGATCCGCTAAAATTCAACCCTTTCCAGATTTTCCAGAATTTTTCCGACCCAATCCAGAAATTTCCATGCGTTTTCCAGACGTTTCCAGAAATTTCCAGACTTTATCCAGATTTTTCCAGACTTAGCTAGACTTTATGCAGACTTGTCAAAATTTCTCCAGACCTTATCAAGCCTTTTCCAGAGGTTTCCAGACATTTCCAGACTTTCCCAGACTTTATCCAGACTTTTCTAGACTTGGCTGGATTTTTCCAGACTTTATCCAGACTTGTCTAGATTTCTCCAGACCTAATAGAGCCTTTTCCAGACGTTTCCAGAAATTTTCTGGCTTTTCCAGACTGTATCCAAACTTATCCAGACTTTTCCAGATTTAGCTAGACTTTATCCAGACTTGTCTAGATTTCTCCAGACCTTATCCAGCCCTTTTCTGACCTCTCCGGACTTCTCCCAAACACTTTCCCGACTTCAAATACACTTTTCCAGACTTTATCCAGACTTGTCTGAATTTCTCCAGACCTTATCAAGCCTTTTCCAGACGATACCAGAAATTTCCAGGCTTTTCCAGACTTTATCCAGACTTTTCTAGACTGATTTTTCAGACTTTATCCAGACTTGTCTAGATTTCTCCAGACCTAATAGAGCCTTTTCCAGACGTTTCCAGAAATTTTCTGGCTCTTTTCTAGACTTTATCCAAACTTGTCTGAATGTCTCTAGACCTTATTAAGCCTTTTCCAGACGTTTCCAGAAATTTCCAGGCTTTTCCAGACTGTATCCAGATTTTTCTAGGCTTAGCTAGATTTTTCCAGACTTTATCCAGACTTGTCTAGATTTCTTCAGACCTAATAGAGCCTTTTCCAGACGTTTCTAGAAATTTTCTGGCTCTTTCCCAGACTTTATCCAAACTTATCCAGACTTTTCCAGACTTAGCAAGACTTTATCCAGACTTTATCCAGACTTATCTAGATTTCTCCAGACCTTATCCAGCCCTTTGACCTCTCCGGACTTCTCCCAAACACTTTCCCGACTTCAAATACACTTTTCCAGAACTTATCCAGACTTGTCTGAATTTCTCCAGACCTTATCCAGCCTTTTTCCGACGTTTCCAGAAATTTCCAGACTTTATCCAGACTTGGGTAGATTTTTCCAGACTTTATCCAGACTTGTCTAGATTTCTCCAGACCTAATAGAGCCTTTTCCAGACGTTTCCAGAAATTTTCTGGCTTTTCCAGACTTTATTCAAACTTATCCAAACTTTTCCAGACTTAGCTAAACTTTTTCCAGCCTTATCCAGACTTTATCCAGACTTGTCTAGATTTCTCCCGACCTTATCCAGCCCTTTCCTGACCTCTCCGGACTTCTTCCAAACACTTACCCGACTTCTATTATGTATAAGTAATTGCCTATCTATGAGTCGGCACTCAATGTATGCAAAAGCGGTAACAACCTTGAACTAACATAAACATATCGATTTTATATTCCGATTGCCTTATTTGCATAATTAAAGCGGTGACAACCTTGAACTAACATCTCGATTTTATAGTCAGACTAGGTCATGAGCGCGCTTCGCGCGCTTTTTTTTTAAATCAAGTCCATCAAAATAATTATAAAATGGAAAATATTTATTAGGTGTTGTACAAAAAACAGCATAATTTTTGATTTAAATGTACGTTGTACGTGGCATTCGGCACAAATGTGTGTGTGCGATACAAATTTAGGCGAGTGTGGACCTGTTCGCAGCATACGGACGCACGCAAAAATTTTCGCGGCATTCAACGCACGCGATCCGCGGATTGTCGGTTTTTTTCAAAACATCAAAGAGATTTACGGCGCAACATGTTCTGGTGTGGACGTATTTTTTCGCGAACGCATCGATTTTGACAAATTGTGAATCCGTGATTACTGTCTTCTGATGGATGGATAATACTGCAAGAAAATGTGTTGCTTTCATAGTTATGTGCCTTATTCTCATTAGGAAAAAGGAAGAGAAAAAAAGAAACAAATCCATCAGGTCTATTGGACTAAGTATCTGTATCAGCATAAGAAAAACTCTGATGGTAGCACATTATTGAATATTCTATCTATGGATGAAAGTACAGGGCATTTGAAAAAAAAATTGCGTATGTCTTCAAATAATTTTGAATTTTTGATACACAAGATTGGGCCCAAAATTGCCAGAATGGATACAATAAGCTTAGGAAAGCCATACACCACCGCCACACGACGTTGAGCAAGAACGCACGGCGCACAACACAAATATTTATGTGGTTCAAGATACCAAATTTGCGCCAAAAAAATGTGTGGCGAATCCCGAATTCAACACAACGCATTTATTTACTAATCTGGACGCGGCTTTATACATTAAATGTAACAGTAGTGAGATAAGTTGTATAGATGTTATTTTAGTGAAGAAATTTCAAATGCGATGGATGGAGTTGGTGACTAATTATTTTTGTATGGTATATCATAATGATTTTAAATCGATCACATTTCTTGAATGTACGGTGTGCGTATGTCTACTTATCTCATTCTGTTTTATGGAACTCGTAGGTATACATTTTTCGAAGTGGTTTAATTAAAACAGAATAATCATAACCATAATCAAGGTGTTATTATAAACCGAGTTATTGATTATTTATGTACGAGATATGGGGTCTTAAATTTTTTTTTACATTTTCATGAAGTTCCTTTTTTTTTATTAGGCCAGTTATTGAAGTCTACTCGATCAACATTTTACTGCAAACAATCGAAAAAAAAAAATTTTTAAAAGATTTTTTGTTTGTACCTACGTGGTAGACATAAATTTTAAATGTGATCAAATAGGCCAAGCAATGAAGGAAGTTTACCTCAACATAATTAGAAGTTAACATTTTTTGGGGGGGATCGGTTCATTTTCATGTGCTTAATAATATATTAAGTTTGCGACCTTGTACTTCCATAGGGTTTTTAGTTAGTGGTGGTTTTTAGGGGTAATTTGCGGTTTATGGAGAACGCTGCTCAAAGGGATGGTCCAATAGCAAAAAGTTTCAAATGAATGTTGTACCTGATGTTTTTTGCTATAAAAAACTCAGGGACAGCACCCCTCTATCTTCTATAGTTTTTTTTTCTGCAGCGTCTTGAATAGTAGCATGTTATTGTTCAAGGTCACTGAATCAACGTTTTGCTATTTTGCGCGCATTTGTTGCAGCAGCGGCCGAATGCATAATCCGATTTCAATTTTTCGAACACCACATTATTGCTAATAAAATGCACTCTCCAATGCTTTTTTGTTCGAATTTTTTACTTGAAAATTAAGCGAGCACGGACTTGTCTAAAGTGCGAGGAAGTTGTAAATTGCATCGAAAACTACCCCTTTCTTGCATTCACTCTAATTTCTAAACGGGGCCAAATATTGGGTGACAGTTTTCGACAATCGGCAGCCCATTTATTCCTCTCATAATGCCCCTGCGCATTTTTTTTTTCGTCGAACAGTCAATATCTCACAGCTTAACAGATTATCCCCAAGTTCCAGAACTAAAGGCCTTGTACCATTGCAAAGACCTGCACTGATGCTTAGATTTCTAATAAGCATAAAATAGAATTCGTTTTCAATCGTAATTCATGGAGCGGGAATTCGGCGGATTAAGCGAATTTAAATATTTTGGAAGAATAGCATCATTTAGATCACTATTATCACAGTTCTCGACACTATCTATACTGGTGTAGAGTTTTTCGGTCTTGACGTCCAACAGTTCGACAACTTATTCGTTTATTTCTTCGACATCAACATTTCTTGCAGAAAGTATTGCAGATTTGGTCAAGTCCCTGAATCTTCCTTCTTTTAGTATTGTTCGTCTACTTTTCGTATGAGGAGCGAGGGGGTGAAGTATATGGCAAAAACCAGGGGTGACGTTAGGTGACCATTGGCGTTCAAATGTAGGGTGCCACCAGCTCACATTCCTTTCGAGTATTAGATTAAAATCGACGGACTTTACTTCTCCATAGCTGTTTTCAACAATATCCGAATTATCAATACATTTCTCCGACAATTTTAGATTGTCGTTAGAATCATTTAGTGTTCGTTATCGCATAAAAATGGCTCAATTTCAGCAATAAGTGCTTAATGTTGGCCTTTAAGGCGGCAACCGTTCGAGGTTTGTCAACATAGACTTTGGATTTTAGAATGCCCAGAGAAAAAAATCCAGTGACGTTAGGTCGGCCAATTGTGGATTCTGAAGGACGATCGTTGACATCATAAATTGCACGGAGTGCACGAAACGCTTTCCGAATAGAACATTGGTTTTGATAATGATAATAATTTTTAACAATTCCGACGCGTTGCTCAATCGTGTAGCGCTCCATAATAAAATGCAGAGACTAATTGAATACGGCTGCCAAAGATAGCACCTGTGTGACTATCGAGTTTTTCATGGGCTATTGTCAAACATCGAGCGTTACTATTGGAAAACCCTATACATACCTAGATTCTTGTATTGGACCTCGAAAAAATATTAAACCACTTCCTTGCTTTGAAAAACAACCACCTACAGAGCAATATCTAATAGCACAGCTAATGGGCATATTGTCAGAGAATTGTCACTTAAATAAAAAATTCACAGTCCTTCACAAAGATGCAACCGAGGAGAACATTGAAAATGCCGAATCAACGCTAATGCTTGTGATTATTGTGAGCTTTGAGATCCGCTAAAATTCAACCCTTTCCAGAATTTTTCCGACCCAATCCAGAAATTTCCATGCGTTTTCCAGACGTTTCCAGACTTTATCCAGATTTTTCCAGACTTAGCTAGACTTTATTCAGACTTGTCTAAATTTCTCCAGACCTTTTCAAGCCTTTTCCAGACGTTTCCAGAAATATCCAGACTTTTCTAGACTTGGCTGAATTTTTCCAGACTTTATCCAGACTTGTCTAGATTTCTCCAGACCTAATAGAGCCTTTTCCAGACGTTTCCAGAAATTTTCTGGCTTTGCCAGACTGTATCCAAACCTATCCAGACTTTTCCAGATTTAGCTAGACTTTATCCAGACTTGTCTAGATTTCTCCAGACCTTATCCAGCCCTTTCCTGACCTCTCCGGACTTCTTCCAAACACTTTCCCGTCTTCAAATACACTTTGCCAGACTTGTCTGAATTTCTCCAGACCTTATCAAGCCTTTTCCAGACGTTAACAGAAATTTCCAGACTTTATCCAGACTTGTCTAGATTTCTCCAGACCTAATAGAGCCTTTTCCAGACGTTTCCAGAAATTTTCTGGCTCTTTTCCAGACTTTATCCAAACTTATCCAGACTTTTCCAGACTTAGCTAGACTATCCAGACTTATCCAGACTTTATCCAGACTTGTCTGAATTTCGCCAGACCTTATTAAGCCTTTTTCAGAAATTTCCAGACTTTTCCAGACTTTATCCAGACTTTTCTAGACTTGGCTAGATTTTTCCAGACTTGATCCAGACTTGTCTAGATTTCTCCAGACCTAATAGAGCCTTTTCCAGACGTTTCCAGACATTTTCTGGCTCTTTTCTAGACTTTATCCAAACTTATCCAGACTTTCTCAGACTTAGCTAGACTTTATCCAGACTTATCCAGACTTTATCCAGACTTGTCTAGATTTCTCCAGACCTTATCCAGCCCTTTGACCTCTCCGGACTTCTTCCAAACACTTTCCCGACTTCAAATACACTTTTCCAGACCATATCCAGACTTGTCTGAATTTCTCCAGACCTTATCCAGCCTTTTCCCGACGTTTCCAGAAATTTTCTGGCTTTCCCAGACTTTATCCAAACTTATCCAAACTTTTCCAGACTTAGCTAGACTTCATCCAGCCTTATCCAGACTTGTCTAGATTTCTCCAGACCTTATCCATCCCTTTCCTGACCTGTCCGGACTTCTTCCAAACACTTACCCGACTTCAATTATGTATAAGTAATTGCCTATCTATGAGTCAGCACTTAATGTTGCAAAAGCGGCGACAACCTTGAACTAACATAAACATATCGATTTTATATTCAGATTGCCTTATTTGCATAATTAAAGCGGTGACAACCTTGAACTAACATCTCGATTTTATATTCAGATTATACTTTTATAAATTTATACAAGTATCGGTCTCATTTCACGCGGTGTCCAAGAACTGGATATTTTACCTTATTTTATACCTAATACTAATTTCATAAATATGGGTTTTTATCTTATTTTTGGTTTAATTATTTGTTTCAGACGCCGTTATCACCGCCCACTGTGATTGATTCGATTGACGAGAAACCATCTTTATTATCAGCGATTCCTCGTCCTGCAACACCTACTGAATCATTAACGGCAAATTCCATTCAATCGTCGCAATCTTTGGAGTCATCTGTTGCATCTTTTCAATCGACATCAACAACTGACAAAAAAAATCCAGTATGTCTGTTTTGCGGTTGTAAGCAGAAAAGAAGTGGTAAACAAAGATATAGCCTTCTTATATCACCTCAGACGAACAATTGTTTAAAAGAAATAAAAACAATTGCAGAAGGTTGTAATGATTCAGAGATGCTTGCGAAACTTCAGAGTGAAACGGTCCAATATCATAAGATTTGTTCAACTAATTACCGGGAAACTAGAAAGTGGCAAAGTCATGAACATGAACAATCTGGGTTGGCATGAAAAAAGAGAAATACATAGATTTGCGTACCACGTTCTGGAAGATTTTATTAATGTGGAAATTATTGAAAATTATAAAGTTGTATATTTTCAGCAGTTAGTACAAAGATACAAAGCTCTCTTAAGAGAATTCGGAGAAGGAAAAATGAAATCCGAAGACATAAATAATTACCGATCTGAATACTTGGAAAAAAAAGTCGTAAAAAATTTCGGCGACCGGCTGACAATTGAAGCATCTACTGGACAAAGTTGCCGAAAAATTGTATATAACACAGACATCGACGTAAATGTGATGGCAAGCAAGACTAACTTTCTGGAAATAAAAGATGAAAGTAAATTTGAAGATGTGGCTTTTGATTTAAGGAACTGCGTCAAAACTATAAATTGCAATCCACTGCCAAGTCATTTGATAGCGGATAATATTATTGACGGAGAATGTGAGATACCTGAAAAATTGTTTGACTTTGTACTCAATCTCATAGGTGGACCTCAAGCGTACGATAAAATCGGAAAAGAAAATCAAACTCAACGTCACGTCGTTGTGCAGTGATATCATTTATGCAATCACAAAAGAGAGATGTAAGCCTGCAAAAAATTTAACCCTCGGATTGGCGGTAAAATCTTTAACAAATTCACGACAAGTCATCACAATGCTGAACAGATATGGGCATACGATCGGATACAACTTAGCTGACGAGCTGGAGACAGAGATGTTTTATACAGCGGTCGAGAGTGATCATATTATACCAACTGGTATTGATATATCGAGCGGACGTAGCACACATGTAGCGTTTGATAATTTTGATCGCTTTGTTGATACGACATCAGGAAAAGATACAATGCACGATACTGTAGGTATTATCTACCTATTTCCTACAGCACAAAATGAAAATTCTGGTAATAATGAAGCTTCGGCATCTCCAGCTCTACTGTTTGATGACAGCAAAGAAGAATATCAGCCTACTTCACGAAAACGACGACGATTTACCGAAATTACACGGAGGATTAAGCCGTATTACTCTAAGCCTACAACAAGTATGGAGATGCTCGCGATTGATTCTTTCCAGGATACAATAGATGTATGTAATGGCGCCACTGAAATAGCAATTGACAAAGATTTACTGTGGATTATTTCTTTGTCGATAAATAAGTCTATTCCCATGTGGCTGGGCTTCAATTACATGATATCAATAGATCATAGCGAAATTCAAAAAATTGATTATTTGGCTCCGATAAATTATTCTCCAACGTCATACGCAGTTGTAAATGAAACACTTTCCATGGCTAAAGAAATATCTGAGAAGTGTGGAAGCGGAACTATTATAGTTACATATGATTTGGCGATAGCCAAAATGGCGACGCAGATACAAGAAAATGAAAAGCCTAAATATAATAATATTTTCGTTAATTTGGGGGCGTTCCATATGCAGATAGCATTTTTTAAAGCTATAGGCAAATTTATTGACTCAAGTGGTTCAATCGAAGCGCTAGTTCAGGCTGAAGTTTTGGCAGGTGGCTCAATGAACAGCTTTTTAGATAGTAAACATTTTAATCGTTGTAAGCGACTACATCCACTTACTTCGGCTGCGCTACAAATATTACACTTTGAGCGATACTTATCTACAGCTGAAATTTCGCCCGAGATGTTGGATGAACTTGTACAAAAAGTAATTTCTTCTGTACCCAGTCAAAATGTTTCTGAAGTCAACGAGGGGATTGAATTGCCTGATTCATTGAGCCACATTGTCAAAGGTTATAAAGATTTCTGCAGAAAGACTTTGATGGGTGACCATGGAAAAACTGCACAATATTACTACCAATACTGTGAGTTTATTAATATATTCTTAAGATTTTCACGAAGCATCCGTACAAGTAACTTCGAACTTTACTTGGATTCAATTTTCAACATGGCTGACCTATTTTTTGCATTAAACCAACCAAATTATGCGAGGTGGTCTGTAATGTACTTAAGTAATCTAATCAGATTACGAAGAGAAAATTCAACCCTGGTTACTGAATTTCGACGAGGTGTCTTTGGAATCAGACGCACAAAAGCGAACTTTGCTAGGTCACCAGTTGACTTGACGTTATAACAAACCATTAATGCTGATGCCACTAATCAATTGTCTAACAATTTTTCCGCAGACTCCATATCTGCTCGGCAAAGATGGGCTCTCAACCACAGTATGAGAACAAAAATTTTGACTGCTGTCAAGGAAAATGTTGGTTTATCACAAAAAGATGATACATCGTACTCTTTGGAGAAAAGTCGACTAAAAAAGGATCAAAGTAATCTTCGCAACGTTATTAAAGCGATAAAAAACCTCGTCAATCCATTTGATGATGAAATAGATAAAAATGTTTTATTTAACATTTCTACTGGTAAGGCTGCTTCTTCAGATGTTACGAATTTCTTGCTTGCCGTTAAGTCGAAAGGAAATAAACAAAAATTAACTTTTATTTCCGAATGCGAATCTGGTACTGGAAGATTTGAAAAGCCGATATCACGGAACAAAATTCTTAATTTTGCCTCACAGTGTACCTCGAAAGTTCAGAAGGGTAAAAGTAAACAGGCAATACTAAAAATGGAACGAGACATCTTTGGTCGGCTACTAGCAATTAGTCTTGAAAAAAAAAATTAATTTAGAATACTGTCTGACATATCCACTAGCTCCATTCCCGCCCTCTCTGTTCTCCTGTCCTGGTGAAATATTGAAAACAGACAAATCTGCATTGGCTAAATTATTGAAATCAGAAGTCCAAATAACTCAACCGACACAGATTGACGTTGAAATTGTGGATGGTTTTTATTTTTTACACCTTATTGGATCTTTCATGCCACAAACTTTTGGCAAAGAAGCTGAATCTGTTCTTATAAAACTGTGTTCAAGTAATGCTAAAGAAGTACATATAATTTTTGATCGATATTTAACGCCATCAATAAAAAATTCAGAGCGACAAAATAGACAAGAGTTTGATGTTCCATACACAATTACAGGACGTCAACAAGCAAGACCTTCCGATTTTCTTGGAAGTCTTAAAAATCACCGCTTCAAAGAGGCTTTGGTAAAGTTCCTGACAAATTATTGGGAAAGTGATCATTTAGCACCTATAATACGAACAAAAATTTTTTTTATAACTGTTGAGATTCAATGCTACTCCTAGCAATCGATAGAAAAACATGTAGTAAGAACTGAAGAAATCGACTATGAATGTTACCATGAAGAAGCCGATACGCGAATTATGCTTCATATCAGCAAAGTTCTACAAACTTCAAAAATTTTAGTGAAAGCTTCTGATACTGATGTATTGATAATTTTGCTGGGAAACATGCATAAAGTTCCAGAATCAGAAATTTGGTTAGCGAGCTCAGGAAGTAAAACAAAAACTGATAAAGATTTTAACTGCATAAACTACACTGAATTAGCGTCGAAGTTAGGGTCCTCTCATGTCTTAGTCTACCAGCGTTCCACGCTTTTACAGGCTCTGACTACACTGCAGCTTTCTACAACAAAGGCAAAATCAGGCCTTATAAAATACTTTTGAAAAATGAATCTTATCAAAAAATGTTTGCGTCATTGAAAGATAGTGCCGACATTTTCATCGACGAAAAAATCGAATTGATTCAAAAGTTTACTGTTCCTATGTACGGAATAAAAAACTGTAAAAGCGTTAACGATGCGAGGTATCGAATTTTCCAGAGAAATTATTCTACTAATAAGAATAATGAACAATTTTTGAAAAAAATTAAAAACTTCAATTCCAACACAATTCCACCTTGCTGGAAATCATTGGAACAAAAAATTTTACGAACAATATTTATAAATTCAATGTGGCTCAATGCTACCGATCCTTGCTGGATGATTGCTTTCTAAAGCCAACTGAATTCCTCGGGGATCCAACACCCTTACAAGTTGATGACATTTTGCAGGCTACAAAGGAGGAGAATGATAACGACACTTCAGAATTGGATTGCAATATTGCAAGTTCTGATGATTCAGATAGTGAATAATTTTATGCATTAATTAGTGATTAATTCAACAATTAAAAATATTTTTATAACAATTATTTCTTTTTTCCGGCGTTTCATGAGCAGCTGCTATATCCTGATTCCTGCATCCATCTCTTCGACATAATAATATATACCTATAGCGCTCGCAGTCAGGCCTTACTTTCAAAACGAAAATATTGTCTATTGAATCTTTAAATCATGGCAACCCCTAGCCTTGCCACGATTTGGATAGACAACCATATACCATTGGACCCACCTGTTTACACCTGGTTGGCAGGTATTCTTGCCAGGAAAAATGTAGCCAACCATGCCGTGGCGTTTTCCACATGTTGTTTGCCTTCAATTTATACCAAATTTATTTAGAAAAAGAATGAACGAAAATGGGATAAAAAAATCAATCAAATAATATTTAATTAAAAATAGCCTTGCCAGGATATGGACTGCCAACCACCCCGGAATTTATTTATCTATTCATTTTACTGCAAAAAAAATATATTTTATCAAGAAAAAGGATGAGGGGTGTTATAGTAAAGCCGGATCTTCTACGGAATTTGTTTTGATCTTCACACAATGATGATATCCTGGTTCCAATTGAATGATTCTATATAATCTTGTTCTTTTTAGCTTTTCAGACTCATATCGCTTATGTAGATGCGTTTATGTCATATCATTATTTTTCTAGCCTTGATCCCAAACCTTGTAAAAATTTATATTTACGGATATGTTCCAATTTATATTTTTTTTATTCCGAATCAACCCATTAGCCCCAGCAAGGTCACAGTTTATCTCAAAATTGCACATTTTATCCATTGACAGATTCTTAAAGACCAATCCCATATACCTATACACGCCCATGACCAATATTTTTCGTCTCCACATGAACGAAAAATATGCATTAAGAGGATTGAAACTGAGAAAGCTCAAAAAATAATGTTTTTTTTTTCAAGAAGATTTGAGCAATTAACTGTCGTGGGTACCAATTAATAAGCTTAAAAAAGTTTATCTCTTTCGAGGCAATTCAATAATAATCATATTGTATGGTCCTTTCCCTTTTCGAATGCAATAAAAAAGTAGGAGGCAGATATCTGCAGGCATATCCTCTTAACTCGTCATAATACCAAACATACCAACATATACAAACACGGTACCACTTTCTTCATTCTCTTTTCACGTAATACCTATCTTTTTCTCGCTCGCTGATCCAGTTTGAACAGATTTCAATATTCTTTTATTAATAATCTGCCTTTTGCTCGGTTTCGGCTTTTATTCAGTGAGTCAGTGTGGCCTAAGACGTGTAAATGCATAACTTTTGATTTAGGTTTTTGTGAAACGAATTATCAAATATGATAAGAAGTATATTTTTAATAGTGTTTATTACAGGTAAGACTATTTTTAGTAGAAACCTAATATTCTCATTAAAATCCGGTGGTACATTAAAATTCACGAATGACTACAATTATTTTGATACTTTTTCCTTCTTTCTTACGCAAGTTGTCTCAAACTTTGTATTTGTATAATAATAACGTTAGAAAGCGCCTAGCATAGATAGGCAAAATAATACCATACTATATAACATAAAAATAGCATTTAATTTAAATGTCAAACAGCAATAAAATTAAATTAAAATTCAAATGACACATTTTATGCCTTCATCCGGAAAAAAGCCATTCTCTTTTTCTAGGTGTATTCGGTCAATTCAAATGTCCGCAAGGGACAGGATATTTTCCAGACCCAATACAATGCGATTTGTACTATGAATGTTCCAGGGGACAAGCTGAAGAGAAATTGTGTCCTGATGGTTTAGTTTTTGATGATTCTGATCCAAATCACGAAAGGTAATCTTAATTTTTGTTTAGTCTTCGATGATCACTGACATTTTAGGCCATATGTTTATACAAACATACATAGATTCTTTAAAGGGGATGTGACCCTAAAAAACGACTTAAGCTACTGTTCAGTCGTCAGTGAACCGTACCCTATACTTTGAGTGGTTGCAATTCGCTCTAGTGAGATAATTGTCTTTTGTTTTAGAAAATTCTCACACGTGTTAATACTGTGCCTGATAATCCGGTGTCGGTGTGACGTCGCAAACACCCAGTTGTAATTTTAAACCGTCGTAACTCGAAAACGGACCATCGCAGCAAGATGCTTTTTAAATATTTATTCTTATAGATTTTTTTGCACTAAAACCTTCATTTTTGGGTCACACCCCCTTTAATAGTCTAATAAAATATGTCCTTCTCAAGTATTTTTCACAAAGTTAAAAAATACTGGAAAACTCTGAAGGCGTTCTTGGCGAATCGCATTCGGGACAGTCCGAGTGAACATTTTAGATAAGTATGTGAAAAAACTCGAGGCTGGAAAAATTAAGTGTATCACAAGTGCTTTTCCCTTCATTTGAGAGGATCAGTCTATCAAGTTTCTAAGGATCAGCGGATGTCAAAGGAAAGTGAACATTTTTATATTTGTGCTCAAGAGAATACACGGCTCAAGGACTCAAGGTATATCCATAATCTAAGGTATATCCACAGTTCCTTACTGACTAATGAGCCAAGATACAGGATTATCCTGTTGATGTTGTATGACTGATAAATTGTGACATACTTTAAAACTTGGACATTTTTAGTTAATTTAGGAAATTGGACTTGATCATAATGCAAAAAAAAAAATTCTTAGGTGCGACCGTTGTCCAGGACTTTTTGGTACTTAGAGAATAGACACTGTTAAGTGTAACTAGCCCATGTAAACAATCATGTAAACATGAAGTGTCGTATGTACAGGGTGAGAGTGGCCCAAATTCGAGCCTCATCATCTCGGAAACCATAAGAGATACAGGATCGGTTAAATTATGGCAAAGTTGCGCAATTTTCTGACCAATAGAATGCCGTTTTGAAATTAGAAAGATTCCGAATACTTCCGGAGATATTCGGAAAAAGTTACACTAAAAAGTGACAATGATGAAGTGACCTTTATTTTAAAATTGCTCTTCTAATAAGCTCAGGAAAAAATAAGAACGATTTTACAAAATTTCGGTTTTTTCCGAATATCTACGGAAGTATTCGAAACCTTTCTAATTTCAAAACGGCATTCTATTGGTCATAAAATTGCGCAACTTTGCCATAATTTTATCAGGGCATAATACATTTTATTTATTATTAACGACAAGTGACATTTTAATGTGCTAAATTCATTGAGATAGGGTGGTAACGGATAATGTTAATTTTATGATAAGAAGATCCAGAAAAACAGTTGAATGGAAAATAATTTTAAAAAAAATAGTGAGAAGTTGTATTTTTTTTGGGGATGTCTTATTCTTCTTCTTCTTCTTCTAGCCTGTTTCCGTCCACTGCTGGACATAGGCCTCTTCCATCGGTTCCTGTCTTGTGCCGCAAGGATCCAGTTTTTTCCAGCAATCCTTTGAATGTGATCGTTTGCGGTCTTCCAATGTTTCTTTTTGAATCTCGTGACCTCCATTCCATGAGTATCTTGGTCCATTTGTTATTATCTCTGGCCAGGGGCGTAGTCACCGGTGTTCCGCGTGTTCCATGGAACACGGGCCCGGTACCTCAAGGGGGCCCGGTTCTAAATGCCAATATTATTTTTTTCTACTGACGTTTCATAATAGCAACTTTTCGATTGTCATTTCAGTTTTGAAACGACATTCTTTTAGGCACTGAGTGCGTGAAAGTTACTTTTAGGCACTCAGTGCGTAAAAGTGACTTTTGAATGCGTAAAAGTGACTTATGAGTGCGTAAAAGTAATTTTTAAGCACTAGTGCCTAAAAGTGTCATTCATTATTCAGAAATAAAAAACACACTAAACACATATTTGAATTTTGTTTTGTATTTATTATGAATATTGAAAATGGAATTACTGAATTGAACGTTTGGGTTACTCAAAACAGAACTTTGTGTTATTACCTACTTTCTAGGATTTTAATTATTGATGTCGAATTTTCAAAAGAAAATCGCATGAAAAGTGTCAGGTGGCAAGTAAAAGCAGGTAACAAAGATTTTGGGTGTAATCGACTTATTCACATGAAATAAAATTGTATTTTTTTATTATAAAATGCCAGTAGAAAAAATCTTGTATACAATACGTTACGAAACGATGTCTTTTAGTCACTCGACGTGTTGTCCAACTCGGCTTTGCCTCGTTGGACAATTTTCACATCGCGTGCCTAAAAGACGCTCATTTCGTAACTTATTGTATAAATAGCTATTTCCCTAGTAAGTAAAAAAAAATCTATTTTACACATTTGACGCTAATTTATATAAAAATAAAAAATATCTATATCTACGTAGGTAAAGTCTTAATTTTTTACATTCATATGTAGATTTAGAATGATTTATTTTATTATTTTATGAAAACTTTGCGAGTTTACCGCTTGTCGCGTAACGTACGGCCAAAACACTTCATAGTTTGCCAAGTATGCCAACTCATCCTGCAATCCCTGCGTTGTGGTTTGTTGTGCTGCCCTCTAATTAGGTGAGTTAAGCCTAGTACTCATAACAGCGAAATCCGCTCTTTTTTGACATTGCTTCGACAATTTGACGTTCTATGCGTGAATCATAGAGGCGTGAATGAAACGTCAAATTTTCGAAGCAACGTCAAAAAAGAGCGAATTTCGAGGTTATGAGTACTAGGCTTTAAGCTTTAATTTTAAGGGCCGGTTTCTCAATAGCGAGTCACCGCCGCGCCGGATTGGTTTTAGCTCCAGAGTAAGCGTAAGAAGTTGCAATGTTTACCCTGGAGTTATGCCTAACCCAGGGGTGACTTGCTATTGAGAAACCGGCCCTTAGGGTATTTATGGCATGATATTGCACTTGAAATATGTCTAGAATTTTCCGCAGAATCAAATAATGTCATGATATACAGAATGTACGATTTAAAAAAATAAAGTTGATAACGGTACGGTACAGCTGTTCTTGGAACCACCTGTATAAAAGAATTGGTGTGAAAAAATCTCAAGCAAAAAAACAAAATCGACGTGTCCGAGCGGTTTTTCCAAAACGCCTTAATTTATTTTATATTGAATATGTTCCATACTTTCGTTCACCCTGCATATTTAGAAGAAAAAAAAATATATATATATTTCTTTGATTTTTCAATTTTTTTATCTCGCAGGCCCGGTAAAATTTTTGAACACGGGCCCGGAGCATCGTCACTACGCCACTGTCTCTGGCCACATGACCTGCCCACCGTCACTTCAACCTTGTCGCCCGTACCACCGCATCGTCGATTTTTCTTCTCTATCGAATTTCGCACCCGATCTCTGAGGCTAATACCAAGCATTGCACTTTCTATGGCGCGTTGACAAACTCTGGTAAAATACATGTGTTGTAGATCTAAGCTTCAGACTAATCGGGACATCCGGGTTTTTAAGAATATAACCCAGTTTTGAGAAAGCTGACCATCATGTAAGACCCGTTCGGCGATTTATTTCAGCAATAGATACGTTTGTTTTTGCCGAGCTTAATGATACGGCCGAGATAGAAATATTCGTTTCGTTCACCACTTCGAGAGTCTGATTTTCAATAGTTACGTCGACATGTCTTTGCTCATTATTTCAGTTTTCCGGATATTCATTGTCAATCCTACTGCTTTGGATGTCTGTTGTAGTTCCTTTTTCATGATGGATAATTCCTGTGAGTCATTACTGATGATCACGATATCGTCTGCAAATCTCAGATGGTTCAAGTGTTTTCCGTCAATTGAGATACCCTTGTCCTTCCATCGTAACTTTTTAAATATTATGTCTTCTAGGGCCAGTATCAACAGCTTACGGGAGATCGTGTCTCCCTGTCTGACTCCTCTATTTAATAAAATTTTCTCAATGCTCAGTTCATTGTCGATCTTTACTTGTATTGTGGCATTTTCATATGCATGCCTTATTATTCTGGTGTATCTAGAATCGATCCTCGCATCTAAAACTGCCCATGTCTCAACAGAATCAAACGCCTTGTGATAATCGACAAAAGCCAGATGTAAAAGAATGTTGTATTCTGTACACTTTTCGATCAAGGTTCGTATACTCTGTATGTGATCAATCGTGCTGAAGCCTTATCGAAGACCGAAAACCTGCTTGTTCAACTGGCTGGTAGAAATCAAACTTAGCATTTAGTCTATTTGTAAGTATTTTCGCAGCTTATATAAGATAGACAGCAAACTGATAGGGCGGTAATTCTCTAGGTTAGTGTCATCTCCCTTCTTGAATATAGAAGTAACTTCGGCGTTTTGCCAGGCTTTGGGGATTTTTTCTTCTTCTAGAAATTTATTTAGTATAATGAGGACGGCTTTATGTCTTCCCTCAAATTTTAAGCATCTCCCTCGTAATTCCATCCTCTCCTGGAGCTTTTCCGTTCTTTAGTTGTCCTATTGCGGTTCTTAACTCACTTGTACATATTTCAGGTATTTCTTCGGATCCAGCATTTATGACGGGGTGTGTGTGTCTTCTTATGTTGGCTATTGGTGGTTGTATAGTTTGATTATATAAGTCTTGGTAGAAAGCCTGCATTACTTTATTTCTATAGCAAACCGCCTTTTTTGCTTTTTGAATAGTAGCTCTTATTTTCTTTGAGAGATCTTCAAGGTTTAATTCTGTTAGGTTTCCTGTTGGCTCCAGCTTTTTCTCGATGATAGTATTATATTCTTCCCTCTTATCGACAAGCTCTATTATTGATGGATGTATGCTCTTTTCAATTCGCCTTGTGCATTCCAGTTGAGTGTTGATTCTGAATTGGGCTCTAACCAGTCGGTGGTCACTGCCTGTGTTAAAATGGTTTAGTACAGAGTCATCCAGACAGATTTCCTTGTTCGTTGATAGACAATCATCGATTTCGTTTTTTTACCGTGGCATTTGGGCTTTTCCAAGTCTTTTCTTTTGAGGAGGTTTCTTGAAAAAGGTGTTCAAGCAGTAGAGATTTTCATGACAGAGAAAGTCTGGCATTACCTGACCTCTATGATTTCGTTCTCCTAACCCAAAATTTCCGATGTTATGCGCGTCTAATGCATTTCGTCATCCTAGCTTTTCATTAAAATCTCCTAATATTATCTTAGATTGTGTTCTTTCAGAGTTCATTGCTAATTTAGAGATGTAGCGACAATTTTTGTTTTTTTCGAAACAGCTGATTGTGTTTGGAGCCGAGAAGCTTATAACTTATCTAACCATAGGTATCATAAAATATTCCATATCTGTTACAGGGCAAACTTATAATTGAGTCTTGATAATAAGGGCTATACAAAAATGCAATAATTTGCCGGAAAATAAGAGAATTTCAGCCAAAAAATATCTGTATTCAGTATTCAGTTTTATCAACACATTAAATTCCATAATTTTGACATGTTCTCAATGGCATTGAAAATTCTTTGATTGATGTTTCAGCGACTTAAGTAGACTATTTCTTCTTCTTCAGGTGAGTAAGTATCTACAGTAGTAATGTTGAAAATAAATGATTACTTAAGTCTACAATTGGAAAGGATACCTTTCTTCCCAAATCAGGATTTAAACGGACGAAATTTCTCTCTAACACGCTCTGACGCATCCCTAAAGCTACCACTATCCTCCGCCTGTGCTTCCTTCCAAGCCTACTCCAAATTCATCATCATTTTCTGTTTGCGCTTGTTTTTCAATTGCCCTTTTCACATTTCCGTTTTAAGCTCTAATTGCTCTCTCGTGGACTATTTTGTACTTTTCTTGCTTTCGGGAAAACCCTAGGCATCGTGTGTGTGTGGTAACTACATTATCTAATTCAGGACCAATCTGATTTTGGTTAGTTTGGGTACCTTGGTTTAGCGGGTGGCCATTTTTTGCAGTTCCACTCTTATTATTCGGACAGCCTCGACGATCGTAGCAAAAATTAGAAAACCCAAGGCACCACCCAACTAGCACAGATTGTTACTCAATAGTTAAAATGCTATATAACTGGTGTATTAACGTCCTCCATACACTATTTTATAGTATAGTGACTATAATTAAAACAAAAGTATCTCAGAAACAAAAATGTGTTTTAATTGTGTAATTAAGCTCTCTATAAGATTATTTCATACAGCTGTATGCAACATCCTCTTTTAACTTAAAAGCGCTTTTTAAAACTGGTCCCTTTTAAAAATGTGTATTCTAAACCACACAAATTTTTAAAGGTACCAGTTTATAAAGCGCTTTCAAGTTAAAAGGGGATGTTGCATACAGCTGATAGTCTTTTATAAAATATAAGAAACTAAGGTCTTATAACATACTATAATGCCAATTCATAAGACCAATCACTCTTAAGTGTAATTTGTTTTATTGTTATCTTATTACAGTTTTGAAAAGAACGTATAAGATAGTTACAAAATATTTTTATTGAAGATTTATTATATTATCATATAGCTAACTTCAATAAAAACATTAAGTCGCAAACTTATTTAAGTCTAAATTGGCTTAAAAGAACATCCTATAAAAATAGTTTATAGAATACTTGATTTCGAGGGTACAAGACATTATTATAAAACACTTATACAACCTAAATATCCTCGGTTACCATGCGCGTGGGCGCCTGGGCGGCCCTGTCTATAGTATTCGTTCATTCCTGGTAAAATCGTTTACAATATTGCCAGACTATTACACATTTTCTTTAAAGTAAGAACTATAAAGCGCCTAAACACATGCCCGAATGACTTTATTTAATTACACGTTGTATTTATTTTTGTAGTTATTAGTAGGTATGTGAAAATTTTTATGTATGGTGATTAGGAAAGTTTCTATGTCTCGTCATGTTTATTCGTATACAAGTGTATGCCAAAAAGGTGTAGGTGTCTCCATATAGGAATATTTTTATTATGATTATTGAAATTGTCCTAGTATTTGGGGCGCTTTCACAGAAAAACTGTTAAATATCACTACCTTTTTTTAATGCCCTTTTGCGCTGATTGCGCGGTTTTGAATATGCCAGAACGATTAGTAACTGGGTAGTAATATGAGACATAGATCTGACAACCTTGTATTTTTAAGAGTTTGAGGGGAACCAGGTTTAAGCAAATTTGTATTAGATTTGATTTATTCGTGACCAATTTGTCTTATAATTGTGTTTTTGGTGACAAATGTGATATATCGGATTCGTCCATATTGGCAGGCCACTTCTGGTCGGCCATTACATTAGGTTTGGGAAATAAAACTAAATATTCTGCTACGGCTAGTCAGCTTCAGTTCGGAGGCCATGGGTCTATGGGTTCCTTGTATACATCTTACCTTTGGACGCCACCAAGTTAATTGTGACTTAACTAGGAAGATAACTTAATGATGTTATAAACAAAACCTGTGCAATTGGAGAGCTTATCAATAAAACAACTAAATAGGTACAATAATGTATCTGGCTTCTTTATTGAAAATAATAACAAAATATAGGGATAGCCAGGAGGTTATTAAAAATGTGTATACATTATGGCTTGTACCAATTTATAAATATTTGATTATCAAAAGAATGAATGTAAATAATGCATATATAAATATGAATTTTAAATAAACATGACTAAAAACCTTTTGGTATTTACACTTGTGCGTGATAAGAAAAATACAGTATGGGTTACACTTTACCATGAGGCAAATTAAACACAGAAAGGTGAAAGTTATAGTTAGGGCAACCTCAGGGTAAAATTCTAGAATTTTATTTAAGGGGCACTTACCGAACCTGATTTAGTATCAAGTGATTTACATAGGATTTGCCTAAATAGTAAAAGGTGTAACTTACATGGGATACAAGTGTTAGTTATCTTCAAATGTATGCAGAAGTTTTGAAGGGAGATTATCTACAGGTTTGGTCTCACTGTAGATAGACTATGGTATGGTAAGTGAGTCATGAGTCCTATCCACGTGGTATCTGTTTAACGTAGAACTCAATGTGGTTCTAGCAGAGCGGTACCAAGAGGGTTGCTGAAGGGAGGCTACCAAAGCCAACTAAGAGCAATCTAGATCTAGTCTAGAATCTCTTTCTAGGAGCTGTCCAACTATAGCCTGAGACTAGGATTGTCCAACTATAGCCTGAGAGTAGGACCCTATAACGATGTTCGTATAAAAAAAACAAATCGAGCCCCAAATATTAGAAATAATCTTACCTCAAATTGAGGGATCCTCTAGACCAAAGGTGAAGTCTTAAACTTCCAAAAGCTGCTCGGAACAGTCCTATTGAAGAAACGAAACACGTGTTGTAGGTTAATAATCCTGAAGAAAATCTCAAAAACTTACCGAAACAAAATCCAAAATGACCAAGGGACGACTCTAGACAATTATCAACAAGAAATTAGTCTAAACCTTGAGTTCCCTGGCACAAAATTCCAAAAAGTCTCGCCCAAAATCAAATAGGGCCGAGACCAACCTTTCGGTATCAAGTCTCAAGATCAAAAGGGCTGATTCTTCATTTAGATTTCGGAAGAAGGCTCTCATTTGTCAAACTTCTAATTTTGACATTGAAGAAAATTATAGAAAAAAGCGTGTTCAGTTTCACCCCAAAAGTACGAACTGAAAGTTTGGTTGTGTAAAAATGACTGGTGAATATTGAAAAACATATATCAAAAAGTAGAACAGGTCTAAAGAAAACGCCTAGACAAAACAGCTGTTCAATGACATGATGGAAATGAAAAATCAAAAAGTAAACAACAATTATTATCATAACCTCAGATTATTTATTTATTAATTAGATTTGCAAACAGAGATGATGAAAAAATCTCTCCTTTTCCTAAGATTCTAATCAATAACAGCGGGCCCTGCCGTACTGAATCAAACCTTCCTAGATCAATCAACAAAACTTGCAAACCTGCACAAAAAACTTTCAGTAGAAGGCAGTAATCAAGGTAACAAAATCTGGGCACAGAAAAGACAGCTGTTTATTAATTTATTTCATTGTAGTTCTATATAGAATCATATCTACTAGAGCAAAACACAGTAGCATATAAACAAGAAATTGAAAATGCTACAAAGTGTATTATAATTGCCTATCAGATAACTATAAGAATTTGTATACGAGTAAAATGTCTTACGATACTGCTATATAGCAGCATATAAAACACTAATTAACATATTTGTGTTGGTTGGGCAGCATATTCTTCATTGAAACCTATTGAGTCGCAAGGATGTCTATGAATATAAAATTTACAACTTTTCATACGAATCCAGAAATGTGATGGTAGAGTGGCTTGAATACCAGGAAAAATTTACTTGGTTGACTTGGATATCACCAAATGGTATGTCAGAGAACGAAATAGACTACTCTTTTTGTAAAAGTAAATGCATCTTCAGAGATGTCTCAACCATCACCAGATGCACCACATGCAGTGATCATATTATAGTATTAATAACTAAAATCAAACTCAGGAACAAGTTTGAACGGAGGAAGAAGCTTTACTTCCATCAATTAAAAGTGCTTGGAGAAGAATTGCGAGGCTTCTTGGAAGACGCGTGAAGGAACAATCAGAAGTAGATGACATAATTGTGATAGATTAAACCAACAACCTTCAGAAACGAAGGAAAAGTAGTAAGGAATCAAACCAAAAAAGAGGATAGGGTAGGAGAGGCGCTCAAACAAGTGAATTGGTGTTGCAAGTAAGTCTTCTAAGCGGATGAAAAAGAAATACAACCGAATAGAGAGAAATCAATCAATCCCGGTACCATCAAAATCAGGCATAAAAAATGATGATGTAACTAAAGAAATAATAGCTATTTATATAACAAGTACATAAAGTAAGGCTTTATTGTACGAATAATTTTATGGCCGAGCGAGCTTGCGAGCGAGGCTATTAAATAATGAGTCAATAAAGCCTGTTTATGTAAGCGTTATATACATGATTTTATGTAGGATTGCGACTGATTTTTGTTAAAAATTTAAAAAATTTAATGAGAAAAGTAAAATTCGCGTAGGTATACCTGTTTCACCTTGGCAGGTTGTCAGGACCTGTTTCACCTTGGCAGGTTGCCAGGACCAGTTTTACCTTGTCAGGTAGTCTAGGTAGGCAATAAAGTAGCACTTTATTTGACTAGTAAAATAAAGTAGCACTTTATTTTACTAGTACAATAAAGTGCTACTTTATTGACGCAAAACTGTTCTATAAATAGCACTTTATTGGTCGATCGGACATAAATACACACATCAAAATTGTCTTGGGAACAAGATAATACCTATACTTATCAGAATTTTTTTGCTGATTTTATTTATAGAATATTTGAACTAAACAAGCTTGCAAAAAAGGCGATATGATAAATTTCATAAGATTTGTTCAATAAATAATAAATACCCACGTTATCTTTAAAAAAAAGTTTTTTTGTCTTAAAATTGAAAGACAGATATTTCTTGTTGCCCTAGACTATTTTGATGAGTGTATTAATAGGACGACGACGTGGAGACACAAATCAATAACCAGCAAGAAATAGGAAATATCGGGTTTGAAGGAATAAGTATCAGATCATCTCCTCACCATTAACAAGCTCTTAGGACAAGCCAACGAATATTATCTTCCCCACTACCTCACTTTTCTGAACTATGAAGAGGAATTCAATAGTATTGGCATAGAGGCCATGAAAAGATTAATGATTAACTCTTGAATTGTCTCACTATAGTACTATACAGACAACTTATTCATAACTATTCAGAATACCGTATTGAGAGTGAAACTGGAAGAGAGAACACCAATCCTTTTCCAATCAGGATAGCAGGCAGACAGGGAGATGTGACACCGGAAAGGAAACTAAACTGGTCTTCCAACCAAACGACATCGCACAAAAAAAAAGCAGCCAAACAGCGGAAATAGCACGAAGAACAAAATATGGAGTCGCAGAACACCTTGCAAGACAGGAAGATGAAACTCAAAACTTATGAAATGGAGACCATATGCTGGACAGAGATCACAGATCAAGAGGCAGACAACTCCATCGACGAAATGAAGTGCAGGCTTACACTGGAGAGAAATTGCTTAAAATAGAGCTCGCCGGCAAGAATTGCGAAGAAGAAGAAAATATGGCGATATTCTCGAGTATAACTTGGGTCTCGAAGGCGAACTTAGTACTACTCGGTTCTTTCTTTGCCTGACGCCTGTCACTCTTAATTCGAGTATTTCGCAGCCTGCTTGTAATACTTGTTTTGCATCTCCCTTTTTTTCATTTCCGTTTGAAGCTTCTCTTGCTTCCTGCTTGTGTTCGTATCTCTCATTAAAGATTTCAATTTCGAGAGTTAGTTACTTCCTTCTGGACGCCTTTGTCTAAGTACTTTTCATGCTTAAGCATTCTAGGGTGCTGGATTAGCTATTTTGGGAAAATTCTTGAAATTTTATGGTAGGTACATTCACTAGTACTGTTGTGGGCAAGAATTTTCAAATCAGGAGCCAAAATTATTCAGAGAAACAACAAAAATATTTTTTTATATCTACCTATCTAAATTTCAAAACAAATATTTTGTCTAAGCTCCGTTAATATTTAAGAAATCAACTCTATATCATGATCATCCCTGTGAAGAAGACTTTATTATTATGTATTTTTTTTCTGTTTCAGATGTGATATTCCTGCAAATGTTGAATGTGATGATAGGACAGAGCTACGTGAGTACCTTATTGTCAAATTATGCTGGATGTTATGCATACAGAGTGGCCATCTAGTGTGGTAAAGAACGTTATCTCTTCTGGTATTTTTGATAGCTAGAGCGTAGGTAACACAGATGAAGTTTTTTTAAACGATTTGGCTGAAATTAATTTTATGTTTAATCCTCAATATGTACAATTTAAGTTGATGCATGGAATGTTATCAGATTTTTGCCTAGAATCCAGAAATGAAATAAAAAATTGATGCTGTCTGATCCTGACACTGCAGCTAGTTACCTTATTAAGGGATACAATAAGGTGTGTAAGTTTTTGCTAAAAAAGGTTTGGCACCTTCGCCAGGTAGAGTAGCTTTATTGGCGTCTTCAGGAGACCCTCCTCCTGGATGGGCACCTCCTCCAGAAGGTCTCGAGTTCTCATAAGATGTGAGAGGCTGATTTTTCATCTTCGTCGCACAGTCTAAATATGGGTACATCTTGTCAGGTACCCATCTTGTGTAAGTGTTTTCTCAGAGTACAGTGACCGGTTAAGAATCGTATTGCAATTCTGATCTGTTCTCTCATGAGCTTTAGGATCTCAGAGGCTAATCTTGCCGTAGGATATTTCACCATTGCCTTACTGTGGTGTTGCCTCGGTGTTTGATAACAGTGGTTTTTGTGTTCCTCTCGGATCCACTTTTTTAAGCAGCCACGTATTGAGATTTTTGATATTTCGAATACGGGTTCAGGATCCATAAACTGCCTTTCTGATTCTTGCCTGGCGCGTTTTCATTGCCGGCAACGCCCGTGTGCTCCAGCAACCACGCAAGAGTTACCTTATTATGGCTGGCTAGGGTTGAAAGGGGGTGCAGGCAGTATAACACTAATTTTGAGATTATCTGTTGGCATGCTAGAGCTTTAATAGCTGCTTGGCTGTCTATGAAAAGATCGTGATAACCTTGTGTACATACCCCCTTCTCAGATTTTCTCGCAGGCATATCTCTATTGCATGGTATTTCGGCTTGGGATACGGTGACGGTGGTATGCTTCCCCAGTGGAAAAAGCCATTACTTGGGGATAAGCCATATACTCCAGCACCGTTCCCAGTGTCGGGTTTGGAGCCATCAGTGTACCATAGTTACTTTCATTCTGAACTAGTGAGTTTTTTGTTTTGCTTTCTCAGTTAATTTGTTTTAGAATTTGTAAGTGTTTAGGGTCTTGTCACTCCTCATCTCAAACAGTGAGAACATTGAGTTTGTTACAATGTTTATTATCCTGGTGTTTTCGGATATTCGTCTTGGATCCCAGTACTGTAGGCCCCCATTCTTCCCTCAGCTTTTATAATGATATCAAGTGGCGGAGGTTTAGTATGATTTCCATAGCAGCAGTAAGAGTGCTTCTCATTGTACCCATTATGCAGAGACAAGCCAATCTTTGAAGTTTGAATAGCTCTATTGTTGCTTTCCTTTGTTCGACTTTTGGCCACCAAACTATTGATCCGTGGGCTATTCTGGGTCTTACTACTACTGTATAGATCCAATATACTATGTGGGGTAGAAATCCCCATCTCTTTCCCACTGCTCTTCTGGTGGCCATTAGCGGCATTTTACCTTTGTCGGTGGCGTATTCAATATGCGCGGGACTAGATCGTCTTGTTTTCTTCTTTTCGTGAAGGGGAACATTGCTGTTTTCTCAGGGTTGACACTCGGGTTTACCCTTTCGACCCAGTTCTCCACGATTTCAAGTGCTGTTTGCATTTGCGCAGAAGTTTTCCCATGACCATGGCTACTACATCATCTGGACATCTGGGTAGCCCTGGGTATAAATGTTTCTATTATTAGGTTCTACTGGGAGTTCGTTTACGACCAGGTTCCACAGTAAGGGATATAGGACCCGACCCCACCCTGTGCGCAACCTTTTGATACTGAAATCTTTATTGTATCATTATTAAGAGTAGCCTGAACTTGTCTGCCACGAATCATGTCATCAATCCATCTGCTGATGGTGTTTGTAAAACTCCGTCAGCGAGTCTGGACAAATCAGTGTTCCTAGATTCGAACGAGGTTCGGTCAAAGGCCCCTACTTCTATGCCGGGGAATGCTGCAAGGGCTACCTCTTTTATACCATTTGCGCGCTCTATTCTTGCCACCAAGTGGTGTAGAGCCGTTTCGCAAGATTTACCCACTTGATACGCATGTTGGTTTTGGTGTAAGGGCTTTTCTTTAAGAAAAGTTTGCCTGACATGTTTATCAATGAGTTTTTCAATGGTCTAAAAGCTTTTGCCTGCGAATTGTCTTTCCCAGGCTTTGGTAAAAAGGCCATTCTGGCCCTTCTCGATATGGGAATATATATCCTGTGGGTAGGCTAGCTCTTAGCCTAGTAATCTGCAGAGTGGTGGTAATGTGATGGATTTTTTCCCTCTGGAGTAGAGTAGGTATAATGCTATCGGGCCCTGGCGATTTAAATGATTCAAAAGAGTTTACTGCACATTTTATTTTTTCATAGGCTATGATCCCTTTCGCTGTGTCCCAGTTCTCTTTAGTAGCTAGTCTTGATTTTGTGATTATCATGAATTGGTGGGTTTCTTTCCGATCCGATTTCGAATGATTCTGGGAGATGAGCGTGCAGTGGGATCTGCAGATGCTCTCTTCCAGAATCTGTGTAAGTGCCACTTGGGTTTTTAAGGTTCCCTAGTCGATTCATAGGATCCTTGGACAGTATTTTTTGAAGTCTGGCTGGTTGGTGTTTCCAACCTCTTGGCAGCATTTCCTCCATGTTTCAGTGAATCAGTATTTGACTTCCGGATCTGTTTATTATTCGTGGTTAAGGTGGAATGGTAGTCGTCCCACTTTCCAACATTTCTGTGCTCACTGTACTACTTTAAGGCCCGGTTTATTCACCTTCTGGTAGACTGTTAGGTTAAAATGCGATCTGAATTGCAATCTATAATCCTATTGGTCGGCAAACTCTTGCTAAAATCTTCATAATTTTATGCAAGGTATTGTTCAAGTAGGAAAGCCTTTTTGAAGAACCCTGTATTTTCCCCCCCTGGGTTGTTCGTCTGATATCATCCTATAACTTTTCACAAGACTTTTTTTAATTTTCAGTGCTAGGAAAACTACTGTCAGTCTTCTCCACAAAATCTGTGTATTTCTATTATCACAGATTCCGTTCACAAAAACTCACTTCACAAACATTAACAACTTTTATTGAACATTGACTTTATATAAAACTAGCTGACCCGGCGAACTTCGTACCGCCTCTGAATTATTAAATATACCTATTAATTGTTGTGTTAACGTATCTATTAGCTGAATTAAATTCATTTTTTTTCGATGGTGAATTTGGCTTTGGTTGAAGAAAATTAATGTTTACTCTATGGATCAGAAGTCACTTAAAATTAAAATTTTACATCATCCTTTTTTAGGCAGCTTGTGGGCATTATTCTTGTAAACTGTACCACCAAATAAATAAACTCAGGCACAGGAATGTTCAAAGAATGTAAAGAAAACAAAAAAAATCTCTAGCGCAGCCCTGTTTCACTCTATCTGCACTGCATGCACTGCACTACTCCATCTGTTCTACTCTATCTGCACTACTCTATCTGATCTACTCTTTCTGCACCACTCTATCTGATCGGAATCGTGGAATAGTTCTGTTCGAAATAGCTCCAGTTCCTGAGCAGCATTGTTCTACTGTATCTGCAATGCCGAGCTTCGTTCCAGGTATCAGAGATGGCGCGGTATACAAAATACAAATTAAACTTGGTATCGGTTATAAGAGATGGCGCCGTATGCGGGCTTAGTAAATTTTTTTCATAAATAAATAAAATAAGTAATGAAATTACCACAATAATGACATAACAACATGCTGGTACAAAAAAAGTTTCAATTTGACAGCAAAATCCCCATTAACAAAATGATCCTCCATTTATTGAATAATTCATTTATTACAAAAATATGATAAATGAAGAACCGCTCGACCGATTTTGTGCAAACTTCACATAAACCATCTAATAAATAGTCCGAACAAAGCCTAAACATTTGGTCTGGCTAGGTGAGCCCGTTCTTGAGTTATAAAATTACAACGAAAAGTAGCATTAATTTTTATATATACTCCTGGAAAAAATTATCGCACCACTGCTTATGGTGCATATGTGCAGTAGTGGTGCGATAATTTTGTCCAGGAGTATATATAGATTCACTTATTACTTATCGAAACATACACGACAAATATCGACTTAATGCTGACTTACTTGAGCTACAACTTTGGTTTGGGCTATTTATAGCAGACAGTGTCACAGTGTACTCGAGATTTATCTAGAAAAACCCTTCGACCTACCTACTTGAATAGTAGTAGTGATTAGAATGACTCTCCATCCACGCGAATTATTGGGTTTAGAATCTGAATTGGGATAATCTTGTGTGTGAGCGAGCAGTGATTATATGAATAAATTTTCCTTCTATGGATAATTCAAATTCGAACATAAAAAAAAAAAAACATAATTTCTTACTTTGTTACCCACAAAGTTTATGGGCGAATACCCATCTGAGGGTTTTTTTAACCCTTCGTTTTGCTAGATCTATTTGGAGACAGACCATTTTCTTGCATCAATTTTACATTTGAAGGGGTTCGGGCTACAAAATGATAAGGTTTTAGTTATAATTTCAAATGATCTCCATTTTGGGGAAATGGATTGTTTCTTCAATTTATTTTTTTAATTCCCATTTCAGAGGAACCAAAACCTAGTAAGGGTTGTCCAAGAGCCAACGGTTTCTATCGACATGACGATCCACAAGTTTGCGATAAATTCTTCAATTGTGTGGATGGTACCCCAATAGAACTACCATGTCCACCAGGTACCTATATGGTCAAATTTCCTTATTGCCTAATAAATGCATTATTTAACTGATTTTTAGGTCTTATCTATGATGATGTTGCCAGTACATGTGCTTGGCCTGATGCCACTGACCGACAATGTACCAACAGCAAAAGAGACTCTTTGGATGATGGATTTTCTTGTCCAGAAGGTAACTACTAAAAAAATATAATATGCATTTGATTTTGTAATTTTTTATAGGTGATGTACAGGGTCCAGGCGGTAGAAAATTACCTCATCCAACATTTCCACATCCAGAAGATTGTGAAAAGTTCTATATTTGCAGGTGAGGATTATTTTATTGTATGTATTTAAGTAGCAAATTTTTTTCAAATTTTGTTTGGGTTAGAAATGGAGTCCAGCCTCAGAAAGGTTCATGTTCAAATGGTACCGTCTATAATGAAGAATCATTTAAATGCGACGATCCTGAAAATGTTCCTGGTTGGTATGTATCTACTACCCAATTCGGATTTCGAGCGTTCGTTGATTAAAATTGATTTTTTTTTTTTTTTTCAGTGAGGACTATTTTAAAGGCAAAAGGATATAAATGAAACAAGGTTAACTATGCCTTCATTATGGGATGTTTCAAGACTTGATAATTATATTTATTGCAATTTTAATTTACTATGTAACAATTTAAGAATAACTGCAAGTCAAAATCACTTGTTGATTACCTTTAGAATTATTTTATTCTGTAATGAAAATTAAAAGGTTTCTGTTGTTGACGTTTGTGTATTTATTTCTTTGCAAACTAAAAAAACAATAAGTATATCTACTTATACAAAGTAGAATACTCGTCTTGCTCTATGATGAAGGAATTTCACCAATGACAAATCCTTGATGCTTTGGGCTATGTTCCGTTATCAACTATCAGTACCTACTGGATTTTACTGTGCTGATTTTACTGTCATTTGCCGTTCCGATTTCAACAGCGTACGGTTTTGCTGGAAAAAAAGGTACAGCAGGGAGATTCTAAAATCACGATTCGACACACCACTCGACGACGAAACGCGAACTCGACGACGATACGCGAACTCGACGACGATACGCAACTCGACACCGACCCTGTCGTCTCGTAAGGTATGATTCCAATGAGATCCCAACTTAGGATCGTCGAAAAGAATCGTCTCGTTTTTGAGTCGTATGTCGAATCGTGATTCTAGAATCCCCGTCCAGTAAATAATGATGACATCACTAGCGCATTCAAAACGTCATTCAGTACTGAAACATGTACTAAAAATAATATCCGAACGGTGTCCAGTAAATTCAGTACTGACAGTTGATATCGGAACATAGCCTTTGACTTAGGTATAGTAAATAGAGATTTTCGCCTAAGCTTTTGCCTCATTATTAAGAAAATTAAATTATAAATTGCATATGCAGTATCATCACCTCATGTATAAATCGTGAAAGGTTATATGATTAATAATGTATAATTTGAAACTAAAATTATATTCAACTTCCATTAATATACCTAATTATTTAGACAAATGCATTATCTTCAAATTGGGGCAAGTTTTAAAGTTATACTATTTCAAAGTTGCTACGTCCCTGGGGGCCAATTTTTGGGAATGTACGTTTATTTGCGTATGCCTAACGATACGCACGATATGACACGTATACTTTTCTTTGTGCCAATTTTTGGATGACGTGCGCGAGTGGGAAGACGTCTGAGCTAGGCATTCGCAACATTACGCAGAGTTGATCAGGCAACACTGCAATTTGAGAGATTTTTGTAGTACTGATGGAGAAAATAGGTTGTTTCAACTGTCGACTTTTGACAAATTTTTACTTTTTTGTGAAAAATGTCAGAAAACAAGAAGAAACGGAGAGCAAATGCACCAGTGCATCAGATAAGCAGAAAAAAATGCTTGTGGAGTATGTGAAGAAGAAGCCGCAACAAATTAGCGATACACAAATTTAGAGCCGGTTTCTCAATAGTAAGTCACCCCCAAGTTAAGTAAGGGTTGATTTCTCAATAGCGAGTCACCTCCGGAATGATTTTAACTCTAAAGTCAACGTGTCCAGTTGCAATGTCTGGAGTTATGCTTAACCCGGGGGTGACTTGCTATTGAGAAACCGGCCCTCAACATTGCAACTGGACACGTTCACCCTGAGGCTAAAACCAACCCGGAGTTGACTCGCTATTGAGAAATTGACCCTCAAAGTTATACAATGAAGTCTGTAATGCGCAGTGCTGGACGGAAGTTGTTCCAAACATTCGATCAAATATAAAACAAGTTCTTCCCTTAATCGAAACAACTCAATAAATTGTTGATGGTTAAGCTCTATGAATGGATCTAGAGGGTTATACTGGTTGTTTGGTAGATTTTGATGCTCTGCTATTTCCATTTTCCATATTTTGTATTGCGATTATCACAAAATAATAACAGCTGATATAACTACAAATGTAGGTAAGTCAGCGCATACGCAACACTTTGGCAAGTCTCTCGCCGCTCGCAGTGAAACGTATAAAAATGTGCGCATGCGTAAAGATGCGAATACTCAAAAATGGGATTTCGTAGTCTTCGCACATTTACGTAGATTTTCTATAGTTACGAATGGTCAAAAATTGGCCCCCTGGAAAAGTTTTGTATTAACTTAATATTGGAGTTGGAGTGTCATTGGTGCCAATTTTGAGCAGAAAAATACAAAATAAAACTGTGTTCCCCGTATTAAAAGCAACTACTTTGTATCTAAGAATGCATGTTTTATCTCTGTCATTTATTTCCACTTATGACGCAGTCTTATGCGGTTAAGTGATTGACTAAATAATTATAATACATATTAATTTTAAAATAAAAAATAAAACTTTTTAATTTTGAATTTTTAAATTTTTAAAATAATTTCTTTTAACAGTTCAAAGAAATATATGTCAGATTCTGAAGAAGAAATTGAGAATCTTTTGACTCCAAAACCAAAGACCAACTGTAACAATGAGTGAAAATTTGTTCATTTATTTATTTATTCAGAAAACTCTACAAACACTATAACAGTAATTACATGTAGGTAAAGTATATAACAAGAATGTGGATACAGAAAAAGATATAAAAAATAATTAAATAGGAACCAATACTAAAATTAAAACTAAATAGGAAAGCATTTAAAACACTAAAATATAAAATATAAAACATAAAATATAAAATCGAACCAGATTGCACTCTAAACAACATAATTTCTTACTTTGTTACCCACAAAGTTTATGGGCGAATACCCATCTGAGGATTTTATTTAACCCTTCGTTTTGCTAAATCTATTTGGAGACAGACCATTTTCTTGCATCAATTTTACATTTGAAGGGGTTCGGGCTACAAAATGATAAGGTTTCAGTTATAATTTCAAATGATATCCATTTTGGGGAAATGGATTGTTTCTTCAATTTATTTTTTTAATTCCCATTCAGAGGAACCAAAACCTAGTAAGGGTTGTCCAAGAGCCAACGGTTTTTATAGACATGACGATCCACAAGTTTGCGATAAATTCTTCAATTGTGTGGATGGTACCCCAATAGAACTACCATGTCCACCAGGTATATGGTCAAATTTCCTTATTACCCAATAAAAGCATTATTCAACTGATTTTTAGGTCTTATCTATGATGATGTTGCGAGTACATGTGCTTGGCCTGATGCCACTGACCGACAATGTACCAACAGCAAAAGAGACTCTTTGGATGATGGTTTTTCTTGTCCAGAAGGTAACTACTAAAAAAATATAACATGCATCTGATTTTGTAATTTTTTATAGGTGATGTACAGGGTCCAGGCGGTAGAAAATTACCTCATCCAACATTTCCACATCCAGAAGATTGTGAAAAGTTCTATATTTGCAGGTGAAGATTATTTTATTGTATATGGTATAAAAGTAGCAAATTTATTCTAATTTTGTGTTGGTTAGAAATGGAGTCCAACCTCAGAAAGGTTCATGTTCAAATGGTACCGTCTATAATGAAGAATCATTTAAATGCGACGATCCTGAAAATGTTCCTGGTTGGTATGTATCTACTACCTATTTCGGATTTCGAGCGTTCCTTGATTAAAATCGATTTTTTTTTTTCAGTGAGGACTATTTTAAAGGCAAAAGGATATAAATGAAACAAGGTTAACTATGCCTTTATTATGGGATGTTTCAAGACTTGAATATTATATTTATTGTAATTTTAATTTACAATGTAACAATTTAAGAATAACTGCAAGTCAAAATCACTTGTTGATAACCTTTAGAATATTGCTGAATGCTGCAAAAAAAATAATTATTTGTAATAAAATGTTTTTATTCTGTAATAAAAATAGAAAGGTTTGTTCCTGATGTTGCCGCTTATGTATTTATTTTTTTGCAAACTAAAAAAATAATAAGTATATCACTTATATAAATTACCATACTGGTCTTACTCTATGATGAAGGAACTTCACTATCCCGTCTATCCCGGCCTTAGACTATATTGGACTTCTGTCAAAAGGCCAATTGTTTATTATATTAATTCTTTTGAAAACTGCCGCTAGGGGAATTTGTGACCGGCGCCTATAGTAAATTTTCGTCTAATTATTTAGAAATTTAAATTATAAATTGCATATGCAGTATCATCACCTCATGTATAAATCGTGAAAGGTTATATGATTAATAATGTATAATTTGAAACTAAAATTATATTCAACTTCCATTAGTATACCTAATTATTTAGACAAATGCATTATCTTCAGGGAGCAAGATTTCAAGTTATACTATTTCAAAGTTGCTACGTCCCGGAAAAGCTTCGTATTAACTTTCTTAATACCCCTGCCTCCCGCGTATAAAATAGGGTACGGGTACGATTTCCTAAAGCTCCGTTTCATGATTAACCTATAGTATTTATGACGATGAGATTCCAGAGGAGCGTCCGCTGGCTAGGTAGCGGTGGAGAGGGTTGCCAGGGGGTTGCAAAGTCGGGAAAAAAAAAGAAAATCTGGAACGATTTCCTAAAGCACGAAACTTTCACGAGTAGAAGGTTATGTTTCACAAAGTACCCTAGATATGGTCTGCTGGGTGGGCGGTGGTGGAATCAGCGTCCGCTGATGGCCCTAAAAGGGACGAAAACCGTAATTATGGAAACTATTTCCTAAAGCTTGAAATTTTGATGAAAGCTACTTTTTTTATTGAGATTTACGAAAATAATCGTCCGCTGCCTGTAGGTCGGTGGAAAAGGCGTCCGCTGGTGGGATCAAGCAAGATAACGGTACTGAGCATAAACTCGTTAGGAGGCACCAGCGGACGACTTTTCCACCGACATAAAGGCAGCGGACGATTGTTTTTGGTAATTTCCCTATGAATATATGCATCTAGCAAATTTTTTTTTTTTTTTTTAGGAAATCGTTTTCGACAATCTATTCACAAGAAAAAACATACGTGTAAAACTACGGAGGTGAAATCATAATTTATAACTCTATTAACATTGCAATCAATTATTGTTTCTACCATGTAAATATTATATTGAATCACCAGTATTCTATAAATTTATTTAATTCCTGCGATTCATATGAAATTAAACAATTATTTATTTATAAAAAAAATATAAAAAAAGTATATACGTATGCCTAGCCTACTATAGTACTTATGTATAAAATCCACTATAAAATCATGGGCAGCCTAAGAGTAGGTACAGAGCAAGCAGTGTTTAGTGTCGAGTTACCAGCTATGATAAGACTCTCAGCGGAGCTACTAGCTTCTTTGTCTGAATCTACTAAAAATCTACTGAAGCAGTTTTGAAAAATACCAAAAATCTACTCTTAATTATATCTCATACAGGGTGTCAATTTGAAAACTTCCCAACCCTATTATCTCGGAGTAAAAAAATTTTAGAAAAAATCCCTGAAACACGTCAACTATAATTTGAGGGGGGATGAGTTTTTATGCAAAATTCATCTCCCCCCTTTCAACCCCCAACCCCCAGAGCCCTCCCCTAGAAAATTTTAAATGGGAAGGGGGGTCAAGTGATACATCATTTCACAGGGTTTTTAATTCCATACATTTTGGTACTAAATTTTAGTCCCTAAGTTCAACTGTTTTGGAAATATTGACAGTTGAAAATTGACTTTTTTGCTACTTTGACAGGCTGTAAAACCTAAACGGTTGATTTTAGAGGAAAACCGATCTTACATTTTTACATATATATTAACCGTTTAGGTTGTACAGCCTGTCACAGTTTTTAATAGTCAATTTCAACTGTCAATATTTCCAAAACAGTTGAACTTAGGGATTAAAATTTTGTACCAAAATGTATGGAATTAAAACCCCTCCAAAATAATGTCTCACTCTTCCCATTTAAAATTTTCTAGGGGTGACTCTGGGGGTTGGGGGGTTGAAATAGGGAATATGAATTTTGCATAAAAACTCATCCCCCTTCAAATTATAGTTGACGTGTTTCAGGGATTTTTTCGAAAATTTTTCTGCTCCGAGATAATTGGGGTGGGAAGTTTTCAAATTGACACCCTGTATATCCTGTATACGTATGAAAAATGTACTGTTTGCTTCACGAAGGTTTGTACTTTTGACATCATTTGCCTTCCTTTTTTAACAAATAAAAATTGACTGAAACAAATTAATGATGTCAAAAACCTTCGTCGGTACTTGAAACATGTCATTAAATGAATTTTTCAAAAAAATTGATTGTGTCAAAAGACGCGTAAATAAAAATATATTAATTAAATCTACTACAAAACACTACAATAGTATATTGTTTTATTAGGAGTAGAAGCTTTACTTTTTTACACAAAAAAGTGCTTCTACTCCGTATGCAACACGTTATTTTTTCTCCAAACTAATGAGGTAAGCTCGGGGACAAGTGGATGTTTGAGCGGCAGTAAAAGTACGAGCGGCACTAAAAGTACTTTTGCTGTCGCTGGGGTTGCCAAGCAGCATAGAAATTAAACTTCTACCACCTCGACAGGTGTTTACCCGCTGGATTTACCTAGCAGCATAGAAATTAAATTTCTCACATCTTGATAGGGGTCAACAAAGTGACGTTTTTTTGACGTTTGGAGAAAAACCTTTTTTTCTAAGTTATGACATCGTCGATGTCAAAGGTACAAACTCCCGTGAAACAAACTTTACGTAATTTCTTTAGGGTCGAATTTATAGTCACTCCTTGAGGTTTTCTCAGACCTTAAGGAAGCCTTGAACCTTTAGAATCGAAATGACTAACTTGTCAAATAGAAGCAAGTGTCCATTCTAAACTCACGATTGCCAAGGAAGAGTCAAGGAACGACTATATAAATTCGGCCTTTAATAAGAAAGTTGGAAAATATTAGGCAGTTGGGAGTGGCTACAGTCGTAGTCTGTCATAGCGATTTTAGTTTCAAACCTAAACCAGTCAGAGCGAATTTCATTGGTTGAAAACAGTCAGAAACTGAAAAAAACGATTCGAATAAAGTCCAAAACAAGACATTACACTACGCACTAAAATACATTGGGCATGTTCCGTTTTTCGATTCGAATTATTTCCACAATCCATATTAGGATTTCTGTCGTATTTTAGGGAACTGAATATAACAAAGTAAAAACTACCTGAATCTACTAGATTTTCTACTAGAAGCTCTGTCTACTGAAATTTTACAAAAAAAGCTGAAAATCTACCAGAAAAGTAGAAATCTACCAAAGGGGGCAACGCTGAAGACTCTGCAGTCTCCTTACCTGTCCTTCCAGTCGAAATTTCAGTATTTTCTACTCCTTATATAGGTACATACCTACTCATCAAATGAGTCTAGGGAACAAGAACTATCTGTCTTTGAATTTTGAGACAAAACAACTTTTTTAAAGAAAATTTGGGTATTATTTATTAAACAAATCCTATGAAATTTATCATATCGGATTTTTTTGCAAGCTTGTTTAGTTTAAATATTTTGTAGATAAAATCAGCAACAAATTTCTGATAGATATAGGTAGGCATTAATCTTCTTCAGTAGACCATTTTGATGTGTGTATTCTACTTGCTTAGGTCTAAAAAATTAGCACAACGGAAATGGCACACATCAGAAAAACTAGAGTACTAAATTCGGGCCTATTTAGTGCTAATTTAGTACGAAAAAAAATAATTTATAACTGTATTTTTAAAAAAATTACTTGCGCACAATCTAGTTGGATAAGGTCGAATCTTTGAAAATCTAGAACCTCATATTTAGTGCTAATTTGGTACATTCATGGCACGCCTAAAAAGCTAACAATGATGTATTTATTACGAAATAACCCCGGAAAAGTGCTAACTTAAGACTTGAATTAGCACACATACATCGAATCGTCCGCGCGGGAACAGAATTCGCATGCACATATTTAGTGCTAATTTAGTACTCCAAAAACGACGACCTGAAACGAACTAGTATCACATCAGCACAGAGCTAACCCAAACTAACCCAAAATTACCCAAAATAACCCAAACTAACCGAAACTAACCCGAACTAACCCAAACTAACGTCTAAAATTAGCACTAAATGTGTGCTATTTAGTACTCTAGTTTCATCGCGTCATCGGTGATAATGTTTGTTAACTTAAACACTAAGCCAGCACACAAGTGCTAACTCTGTGCTGATGTGATACTAATTCGTTTCGGGTCGTCGTTTCTGAAGTACTAAATTAGCACTAAATATGCGCATGCGAATTCCGTTCTCGCGCGGTCGATTCGATGTATGTGTGCTAATTCAAGTGCTAAGTTAGCACTTTTCCGGGGTTATTTCGTAATAAATACATCATTGTTAGTTTTTTAGGCGTGCCATGAATGTACCAAATTAGCACTAAATATGAGGTACTAGATTTTCAAAGATTCGACCTCAACCAACTAGAGTGTGCCAGCTTAATCTTAAGCTGGCACACATGCACGTAATTTTTTTAAAAATATAGTTATAAATTATTTTTTTTCGTACTAAATTAGCACTGAATAGGCCCGAATTTAGTACTCTAGTTTTTCTGATGTGTGCTATTTTCGTTGTGCTAATTTAAGGAACCACACTTGCTTTATGCTTGCTTATACCTATTGCTATATTGATTGAAAAAAATAATGTCCGAAATCGAAAAATGCTGTGTATTTTGTTTAAAAAAAAGGATAAATTATTATCCTTTACGGAAACATCCTTAAAAAAATGTCAGGAAACTCTGATCGTTCGGCGAACTAATAATTTGAAGATGAGCAATGTTCATTTACCAAAGGAAGTGGTCGACTGTCAAGGGTATCACCGTGACTGTTATTCTGCTTTTACTGCACAAGGTACCTCCAAAATATAGAAAGAAACTGGATGAAAAGTAAGTGAAGTGAATTATTATAATTACGTGGAAGAAGTTATGTATATTTTGTAAAGTCGTATTTTTTCATTAAATAGTGATGTACCTATATTTTATGTACGACTCACATTGTAAGAGCTTATTTCGTATTTCATTTTAGCCTGTTTGAGTTACGTAATAAGTTGTATTATCGTACTAGTGATGTAATGAGCTCATTACGTAACTCATTTTCATTGAAAAACGGCACTTTTTAAAATTCATTTATTCGGAAAAGTTACTCCTAAATTTAATCTATTGTGAAAAATCAAAACCATTTTCGATTCTAGATCAGAGTATACGGACGGCTGATTTCTGTACACTTAAGTGGGTTCTGCCATGTATGGCAAATATCTTTTTCACATTTAATCAGCAGAATTATTCACGTTATCTTGTCTATTACCATGAAAAATTAATGAAAGTGGAGGAGTCACATCCAGGTTTATTAACCAGCTTTAAGGATGGGTCAATCGGTGTCAGAAGAACAAATAAAACCTTTTCAAGGATCCCGCCTAATCTCACCATGGAGCAGACGTCCAATGCTGATGCTGGAAATAAACTGACAGGAGTGTCATATATTACAAATTCATTTCCTATCCAGCCCATCAACGTTGGGCCTTGAACCTTGAACCATACTATAAACAGTACAGTTAACACTTACACATGGATGCACAGGTTTGTGCAATCAAGATATAACTGAAGATTTGCGAGCAAGTTTGATGAGAAAACATTTGAAATCATTATACAAAATAATTGAAAATATTAAAGACAATGTTAATCCTTTCGCAACAGACTTAGATAAGAAATTATTATATAATATTTTAACGGGTAGAGCAGCAACACATGATGTTACCAAATTTCTAATAAATGTCGAAAAACTTGGCAGTGAGCAGCGGGAAAAGTTTATCCAGGAATGCTCAGAAGACAGTACCAGATTTGAACGGCCCATAAAACAAAACAAAATACTCAACTTTCGTTCTGCGGTGCTGAAGAAAAGAATTGTTGTATCCGGCAAATTAATGGAAGTTCGTATGGAGAGGGACTTATTTGGGCAGTTGCTGCGAGTATCTCTTGAAAAGAAATTGGATATTGATAAAATTTTATCGTATCCGCTCACACATATATCATTATGTTGCTCCCATGTAGATGGTACCTTATGCAAAACTGACAATAAATTTAGGTATAGAATACTGGTGACCTAATATAAGATTTACATGGTAGAAACAATAATTTATTAAAATTTTAATAGAGTTATAAATTATGATTCCACCTCCGTAGTTTTACACGTATGCTTTTTGGGAATAGATTGTCGGAAACGATTTCCTAAAGCTTAAAATTTTTGCTAGATGCATATATTCATAGAGAAATTACTGAAAACAATCGTCCGCTGCCTCCATGTCGGTGGAAATGTCGTCCGCTGGGGCGTCCTAACGCGTTCATACTCGGTACCTTTATCTTGCTTGATCCCACCAGCGGACGCCTTTTCCACCGACATACAGGCAGCGAACGCTTGTTTTCGTAAATCTCAATAAAAAAAGTAGCTTTCATCAAAATTTCAAGCTTTAGGAAATATTTTCCATAACTACGGTTTTCGGCCCTTTTTGGGCCATCAGCGGACGCTGATTCCACCACCGCCCACCCAGCGGACCATATCTAGGGTACTTTATGAAACATAACCTTCTACTCGTGAAAGTTTCGTGCTTTAGGAAATCATTCCAGATTTTCGTTTTTTTCCCGACTTTGCAACCCCCTGGCAACCCTCTCCACCGCTACCTAGCCAGCGGACGCCCCTCTGGCATCTCAGCGTCATAAATACTATAGGTTAATCATGAAACGGAGCTTTAGGAAATCGTACCCTATTTTGTACGCGGGAGGCAGGGGTATAATATTGGAGTTTGGAGTTGGAGTGTCATTGGTCTTGTGCCAATTTTGAGCAGAAAAATACAAAATAAAACTGTGTTCCCCGTAATAAAAGCAACTACTTAGGATCTAAGAATGCATGTTTTATCTCTGTCATTTATTTCCACTTTCCCTTACAAAGAGGTAGACAAAACATCTGCTCTATCGAGAAGCTCACTCATCAAACGAGGATTAGTAAGAACCAGTAGTATACAAATTGGAAAAAAAAACTTTTGTTGTTTCAGCGGACTCAATTTATGTTATAATAATGTAGATGGACCTAACTCAAAAGTGTCAAAGCTCAGTTATTAAGCGTCATGGTGTCTTAACATAAAACATAAGAATTTAAAGGAAAATATATTTTAGATGTTTCTCACACGAAATTTTGCTGCTAATAAAAAAACTGAAAGAGTTACAAACACGAATAATTTAGCAGGGTGCACGATAACAAAAAAGTTCTACCCGAGGTTCTACCCTTTGTTTTTAGTCGGACTAAGTCATCTAGGCCGACAAACTTTTTATGACCTAGAAGACCAGTTATATTAACCAATTGCCCCGCTGGTTTAGAATCAAATATCCATTTTTTATATGCTTCAATGTGCTTACCTCTTTCCTCTATGACTTTTTAAATACATTGTTGTAAAGTAAACATCAAATTGCTATAGCGGCATTAAATTCTTATTCAAGCCAGCGCAGTCCTATAAGGAACGTTCATTTGTTTTCAGGCTTTTGCTGTAGCCATTTGATCCACATATTAGAGAGTTATTGGAACTATTAAATACTGTCTCGCAGTATTAAGGATCTACGTTATTTTATTAGTGGATCAGCACTATTTTTCCAAGAAAATAGTTATTTATGATATAAGTGCTAAAAGTGACATTTTATTTTGTGAAAAGGGAAGTTTGGGACACGACGCCGAAGGCGGAGTGTTCCATCCCTTTGAACAAAATAGAATCACTTTTAGCACGAATATCATACACTATTTTTTCTACAAACACTGTTCAAAAGTCCAAATTAACGCATCCTTGAAATCCTCAATTTCAAATCTTTCATCTAATTTATTTATGAAATAGGTTGCTGGCAAGAAAAAAAAACGAATTTGTTTATTTTTATTTGTCATCTCTGTTTGTCATTGTTGATTAGTAACGTCAAATAATCACGAATTTTTGCTTAAGGTTTTTGCACAATTTTTGGTTTTTGCGTGGTTTCATCCAGTTTCATTGTAGTTTATTTTCTGGGCGATGGAAAGTGATCAAGACAATGAATTTCTCCCGGCGGAAATTGAAGAAGCTGCCAATAAAACTACTTTCGAATTATTGCCTAGCAAGTCAAAGCAACAGTACGAGTTTTCATACAAAAGAACATTGCGGATCAAATTCTGCCCAAAACTTCGGAGAATAACATTACTCTTTGCCCTCCTGGTACAAGTTTTACCAAAATAAATTCAGTATTTGCTACCAACGAGATTGGCCATGGAGTTTCTTATTCTAATTGCAGTTTCGCTAATTATACGTTTAATTAAATAAATATTTTATTTTGATTTAAAATTTCCTATGTTTTTATATTTTCTGATCAGTGCTAAAAGTGATTACTTTTAGCACTAGTGCTAAAAGTAATCACTTTTAACACCAGTGTCATAAAATGGCATTTTAGACACTGACAGCATCCGTTAAAAATGACACTTTTAGTGACGTTTGTAGAAAAAAGCAGTTATTGGAAGACTGTAGTACGTGCTAGAGTATTACCTTATTTTGCATTCATAATTTTGACAGATGATAGCTATGTTTATAAATTTCAGCCTCAAAAAGTGTTTATTTTTGTTTGTGATTTTCTGCTGATACTCATTTTTTGATGTTACCCACAGTAAAATAGAAAACTATTGTAAAATAGTACATTAAAATACAAGTTTCATAAGACGTCTCCCTCGCCCTTTAGAAAACTCGCCTCCGGCTCGTTTTCTAATATAGGGCTCGTGCGATAAAATGTCTTATAAAACGAATATTTTATACTATTTTTTCTAAACTACGCGTCAATGGAACTCGAACACCCCAATTTTTAATCACTTTTTGAAAGGCTGTAACTCAAAAACTAGCAGGCCGATTTTGTTCAAATTTTCAGGAGTGAAAGGATGCTCTAATTGTAGCATTTTCAATTTCTTGTTTATATGCTACTGTGTTTTGCTCTAGTAGATATGATTCTATATAGAACTACAATGAAATAAATGAATAAACAACTATCTTTTCTGTGCCCAGATTTTGTTACCTTGATTACTGCCTTCTACTGAAAGTTTTTTGTGCAAGTTTGCAAGTTTTGTTGATTGATCTAGGAAGGTTTGATTCAGTACGGCAGGGCCCGCTGTTATTGATTAGAATCTTATATAAAGGAGAGATTTTTTTCATCATCTCTGTTTGCAAATCTAATTGATATAGTTATTTTCCTAACTAGTGCGCAAAGTGATACTTTCCCGCACGAAAAAGCAGTTAGACGAACGACGCGAAGCGGAGTTCGGATAAGCTTTGAGTGCGGGAAAGACACTTTGCGCAAGTGTTAGGAACAATACTTTTTCTACGAGTGTTCGAAGATTTGCATAGCATCCAGAGAAGAGCTGTACCTAATCTTCTTAAATGTTTCCAGATGCTCAAAACTAGAAATTTTTTCTCCTAGTTCAATGTGTTGTGTTTTCACTTTTTTTTTTCAGTGATCAGCCAGTTTGACTTTATTTGCAACATTGGTTGTGCTAACGAGGTTTACTTAAAATTTGAACAAGTCGTTAGGTTTGTTTTTCCTGCCAAATTGAGACTTAATTTACCAGGATGATATTTTTTCGTGTGACTTATTAAATTAGTTTTAAGTAGCCACAAGTACAGCATCTTCCCAAAATATATTATCCATTTTTGCTTGCATTATCATAGATCTTGCTTTGTCTATTGGTGTCTGATTCATTCTTCCGTAGAACCATTAAGTTGGGGAGTATGTGGAGGAATATAACTTACAGTCTAACTTTTATAATCTAATACTCTAAAGGAATGTGAGTTGGTGAATCCCCATGCCAATAACGGTCACCTGACTTCACATCTATTTTTGCTGGATTTTTCCTCCGCTCATTCCTTAATACAGAAAGTATCAAATTAAAAAAACTAAACATAACCTGAATGCTTTTCTTGGAACAAAAATAACATCAGGCCCTTCTTTCTGAATATAAGTTTATCCAGAAACCCACAAAACATTGAAAAATCGAGAATAAATGCGGTTACTATGCGTAACAAAAATTAGTGCGCAAAGAGTTTCCGTGCGCAAAGTTCAACTTTGCGCACGCAAATAAGTGCGCAAAGTAATAACTTTGCGCACGCAAGTAGAAAAAATAAATAATCTGAGGTTATGATAATAATTGTTGTTTATTTTTTGATTTTTCATTTCCATCATGTCATTGATGAACAGCTGTTTTGTCTAGGCGTTTTCTTTAGACCTGTTCTACTTTTTGATATATGTTCTATAGGCATTTTTCAATATTCACCCGTCATTTTTATACAACCAAACTTTCAGTTCGTATTCTTGGAGTGAAATTGAACACGCTTTTTTTCTATAATTTTCTTCAATGTCAAAATTAGAAGTTTGACAAGTGAAAGCCTTCTTCCGAAATCTAAAGGAAGAATCAGCCCTTTTGATCTTGAGACTTGATACCGAAAGGTTGGTCTCGGCCCTATTTGATTTTGGGCGAGACTTTTTGGAATTTTGTGCCAGGGAACTCAAGGTTTAGACTAATTTCTTATTGATAATTGTCTGGAGTCGTCCCTTGGTCATTTTGGATTTTGTTTTGGTAAGTTTTTGAGATTTTCTTCAGGATTATTAACCTACAACACGTGTTTTGTTTCTTCAATAGGACTGTTCCGAGCAGCTTTTGGAAGTTTAAGACTTCACCTTTGGTCTAGAGGATCCCTCAATTTGAGGTAAGATTATTTCTAATATTTGGGGCTCGATTTGTTTTTTTTATACGAACATCGTTATAGGGTCCTACTCTTAGGCTATAGTTGGACAATCCTAGTCTCAGGCTATGGTTGGACAATCCTACTCTTAGGCTATAGTTGGACAATCCTACTCTTAGGCTATAGTTGGACAATCCTACTCTTAGGCTATAGTTGGACAATCCTACTCTTAGGCTATAGTTGGACAATCCTAGTCTCAGACTATAGTTGGACAGTTGCTAAGCTGTATTTAGAGAGATTCTAGACTGGATCTGGATTGCTCTCAGTTGGGGTTTTGGTAGCCATTCTTCAGCAACTCTCTTGGTACCGCTCTGCTAGAACCACATTGAGTTCTACGTTAAACAGATACCACGTGGATAGGACTCATGACTCACTTATCATACCATTGTCTATCTACAGTGAAACCAAACATGTAGCTAACCTCACTTTTGGAACTTCTGGATTTACACATACATGTGAAGATAACAAACACTTGTATCACATGTAAGTTACACCTTTTACTATATAGGCAAATCCTATGTAAATCACTGGATACTGAATTAGGTTCGGTAAGTGCCCCTTAAATAAAATTCTAGAATTTTACCCTGAGGTTGCCCTGACAATAACTTTTCATCTTTCTGTGTTTAATTTGCCTGTTGGTAAAGTGTAACCCATACTGTATTTTTCTTATCACTCACAAGTGTAAATACCAAAAGGTTTTTAGTCATGTTCACTTAAAATCAATATTTTTATACATTATTTACATTCTTATTTTTTTTATAATCAAATATTTATAAATTGGTACAAGCATTATTCTAGACACATTTTTAATAACCTCCTGGCTATCCCTATATTTTGTTATTATTTTTAATAAAGAAGCCAGATACATTATTGTACCTAATTAGTTGTTTTATTGATAAGCTCTCCAATTGCACAGGTTTTGTTTAAACATCATTAGGTTATCTTCCTAGTTAAGTCACAATTAACTTGGTGGCGCCCAAAGGTAAGATGTATACAAGGAACCCATAGACCCATGGCCGCCGAACTGGTGCTGACTAGCCGTATGCAGTATAATTAGGCAATTGCCAAAATAAGTACGTTATATAATTACTATTTAATTTCAAGTTCTTAACAGATTTCCGGCCACCTGCTAAAAGATACAGGGTGAAACATAAGTAAGTGATTTTTTCGCGAAAGTTTGGGTTCACCCCATTCTGCTGGAAGGACGGTTAAGTATATTTTTGGTATGCAGTTTAGAAGAGTACCTTGGTACCTCGGGACGTTTTTGAGATTTTTTGAATATCGCAACCACTACGATTTTATCTTGAATTATGCGATTTTATGTGAAATATAGCTATTGACGTCAATATTTCTTTCGAAACAGACACTACAATTATGGCGCATGTGGAAACACACTTTAAAACATATTATACAGGGTCATACAAAAATATACAGTGTGTCTATTTTTCTAACCAGAGGTATCTTGGTTATTATCAAAGATATAAGGTCGGTTAAATTAGGGCAAAGTCGCGCAATTTTATAGACAATAAAACGAGGTTTAACACTGGCACCGCTGCTTATATTATAGACATTGCAGGTGGTAAACCAAGAATTACTTCGGTCCGGGATGACAACAGAATTCTTTTACCGGTGCGACAAAACAGAACTTCTCAATTCTTCGCGAATAAGGATCGCGTTAGGAATTGAAGCCTCAAAATCAACAAAGACATCTCCATGAGAGAAATTTAAGAGCCAGACAGCATGTCCATTATTAAAAGCAGTCCATCGAAGAGCAGGAATAAACTGGGCTAATATTCATAGACAATAGACACTGGGGGGAATAGCTGAATGGTAGGTATGTTTGCTTGTGGATGAATGCAGATTCACGCTGTATCAGAATGACGGGCGTGTATTAGTATGTAAAGAAATGCGTCAGAGCTACAGAAAAGAATGCATGGAAGTAAGAGAGGCTTTTGGTGGTGGTGGCGTGACAGTTTGAAGGGGGGGGGGGGGTTTTATCCGAATGGGTAGACTGACCTGGTAATTTTAATGAAAGAAAGTATGAATGAAAAACGGTAGGTACCGGGATTTGTGTGTAAAGGCGGTTACACACGGACGTGGATGGCTTGATACATATACGTGTATACATCAACGTGCGAACAACAACGTGCATGTCACCTTTGTACAGACGTTCACACAAAACTGTCAGTCTAGCTACTCTTGCTACAGTATTTCGAGTGTGCATACAAAATTTCTAGCGATTCCAAAATTCATTTGAGCGTCATTCTACAGTTTGCACATTCAAAAACGTGACGGTATTTTGCATACACATTGATGTTTTTGTTTGCGCGTTCATGTATGTGCGTACATGTTTTCAGACATACACGTTCGTAAAGGCGGTTACACACGGACATAAACGCGCGAACAAAAACATCAATGGGTATGCAGAATACCATCGCGTTTTTGAATGTGCAAGCGGTAGAATGACGGTCAGGTGAATTCCCACACATCAATGGAACTCGAACAACCCAATTTTTGGTCACTTTTTGTCCAGACCATAACTCAAAATCTAGCAAGCCGATTTTGTTTAAATTTTCAGGAGTGAAAGGCTGCTCTAATTGCTAATTAATTTTCATTTGCTAACATCTTTCCGTCCACCTGCTGAAAGATACAGGGGAAACATAAGCTGGCGATTTCTTTACGAAACTTTGGGTTCACCTCATTCTGCTGGAGGGAGGATTAAGTAAATTTTTGGTATTCAGTTTAGAAGAGTACCTTAGTACTTCAGGATATTTTTGAGATTTTTTTAATATCGCAGCCCACTATGATTTCATGAGTTATGCGATTTTATATAAAATATAGCTTTTGATGTCATTATTTCTATTCGAAACAAACACTACAATTATGACCTATGTGAAAACATACTTAGAACATATTATACAGGGTCGTACAAAAATATACAGTGTGTCTATTTTGCTAACCAGAGGTAACTTGGTTATTATTGAAGATACGAAGTCGGTTAAATTATAGGGCAAAGTCGCGCAATTTTATGTCCAATAAAATGGCGGCTTGAAATATTCCAGCGAAATCCGGAAAAAACTGAAATTTTGTAAAATTGTATTTTGATGTGTTATTGAAAAATAAATGTCACTTCATCATTGCTACTTTTAGCGAGATTTATTAGATTACTAATAATAAATTTAAAAAAAAAAAACAATTATAAGTAGACGTTATTAAAATGAAATAAAAACAAAACACATATTAAATGAAATTTAACAAAAACGAGAATAAAATTAACAAGGACTTTACAAAAGGATTCATACCCCTCTAAACTGTCACGCCACCACCACCAAAAGCCTCTCTTACTTCCATGCATTCCTTTCTGTAGCTCACACGCGTTTCTTTACCTACTAATTAATACACGCCCGTCATTCTGATACAGCGTGAATCTACATTCATTCACAAGCAAATATCCCTACCATTCAGCTCACTGGCGTAGCCAGGGGGGGGGCAAGGGGGCATTTGCCCCCCCCAAGACCCTTAAATTTTATGAATATTTCTTCAAAATTAAGATAAACAGTCCCAAAAATAGCGTAAAGAAACCTGAAAAAGGGGCGTGGCACCCAAAAATTTCGCGCCTGCGGCGCTTTGCCTTCGGCAGCGGTCGCCGTAGGGCCGCAAGAGACGCTTCCTACAAATTTGCCCCCCCCAAGACAAAATCCTGGCTACGCCACTGATTCAGCTACTCCCCCCAGTGTCTATTGTCTATGAATATTAGCCCAGTTTATTCGTGCTCTTCGATGGACTGCTTTCAATAATGGACATGCTGTCTGGCTCTTAAATTTCTCTCATGGAGACATCTTTGTTGATTTTAAGGCTTCAATTCCTAACGCGATCCTTATTCGCGAAGAATTGAGAGTTCTGTTTTGTCACACTGGTAAAAGAATTCTGTTGTCATCCCGGACGCATATTCATTTTTTGCCAACGTAATAGGACCTTCGGCTGCATTCGTGTTCGTTCGTGCACAGCGTAGGCGAATTATGATTGAAGTGGACTAACGTGACGGTATTCTGGCGTTCGGGAAAATACCTATTCTCTAAATAAATTAAGTTGGAAAGTGGCAATTATTGTTGAAGAAATACCTTTATTAAAAGTTTAAAAATTATTCATTGTGTCTATTCAAAGGCCCTAGAACTTTTTTGGTAGATTTGAGTTAGTTTCGGTTGGTTTGCGTTAGTTTGGGTTATTTTTGGTTGGTTTGGGTTAATTTTGGTTAAAAAACCGCACTAGGCGCTGGTTATTTCTATTTCCTTTTTTCAAGCAAAGAAATGAGAAGTACCTAATCCAAATTAACCCAAAATGACCCGTGCTGGAAATGCGACCCAATCTCTGTTTCTGAAGCTGATCAAATAGCGAAAAAAGAGCGCGTATAAAAAATAGAGCGCATGTCTATGTATTATTAAATTTTGAATAAATAGGTATTATGAGTTACTGAAGTTGGTTTCTCTGACGTTGTGCGACAGAAACACAGTTCAGCTGAACATTTATTTTACAAGAAGAGAAAAAAAGATCTTTTGTATTTTGAAATTTTCATATTTTCGATATTTTCGACATTTCTCAGTTTTCACCTTTTGCATTTCCCTATTTCATTTTTTTTAGCTCACACTCTATAAAATAATTAGTTTCCATGGGGGTAGTTCCAAAGACATCGGTAGTTCTATCTACCACAATATTATGCCCATTCATTGTTTTCATGTAAATAAAATTCTTATCTTTTATCTTCCCTTCCTTTGAATGCAAAACGTATATCGGACCTAATTATCAATAAAATGCTTGTAACATACAGTCACATGAAGTGCCAACGTCTGGTTGCGATGCTCATATTCTGCCAACGCTTCACGGCGCAGGGCACGAATCTAGCCGAATATCAGTTGCGTTGGCAAAAAATGAATATGCATCCCGGACCGAAGTAATTCTTGGTTTACCACCTGCAATATCTATAAGCAGACAGTGTTAAACCCCGTTTTATTGGCCATAAAATTGCGCGACTTTGCCCTAATTTAACCGGCCTCACATCTTTAATATTAACCAAGATACCTCTGGTTAGAAAAATAGACACACTGTATATTTTTGTATGACCCTGTATAATATGTTTTAAAGTGTGATTCTACATGCGCCATAATTGTAGTGTCTGTTTCGAAAGAAATAATGACGTCAATAGCTATATTTTACATAAAATCGCATAATTCAAGATAAAATCGTAGTGGGCTGCGATATTCAAAAAATCTCAAAAACGTCTCGAGGTACCAAGGTACTCTTCTAAACTGCATACCAAACATCTACTTAACCCTCCCTCCAGCAGAATGGGGTGAACCCAAATTTTCGTAAAAAAATCGCCTACTTATGTTTCACCCTGTATCTTTTAGCAGGTGGCCGGAAATCTGTTAAGAACTGGAAATTAAATAGGAATTAGAGCATCCTTTCACTCCTGAAAATTTGAACAAAATCGGCCTGCTAGTTTTTGAGATATAGCCTTTCAGAAAGTGGCCAAAAATTGGGGTGTTCGAGTTCAATTGACGCGTAGTTTATTGTTTAATTAAGAAAAACAAATTTTTCTTGAACATTTTATTCTCATATTTCCTGATTTCATATGTTTAGGTTGGTAACACTACTTGCCAAATAAATCTTCTATTATAAAATCGCGAATGACAGTTCGATGGCCATCAGTCAGCCAGTGTTACCAACCTTGGATAAGTAAAAAAGGAGTGTCACAAAGAGCTTCTTTTCGAAACTACTTTTAGTGTCGAAAAGACTTCAATATGACACCAAAATAGAAAATAGTTATTTTCCTAACAAGTGCGCAAAGTGTTACTTTTCCGCACGCAAACACAGTTATACGAACGACGCGAAGCGGAGTTCGGATAAGTGTTTGCGTGCGGAAAAGACACTTTGCGCACGTGTTAGGAACAAAATTTTTCCTACGAGCTTCATATCAAGTAGGTAACAACAAAAATTTAAAAAAAAAAAACGATAATTTGTTCAATTATTTTTAATTAACTTGGAGCGAACCTACGCATTTATCAAACAATTACGTAACAAAAAAAATAATAATAAAAAATCCTCGTCAGAGCTGTTCATCTTAAAGCGTTTAAATTTGATGAGAAAGTTTGTAGATTCTTGCATATAAATAGAGAACAAATCTGACAATGTGTCAAAGTTAATTATATTCGGTGTTCGTATAGATGTAGGCTGCTAAAGAAACAGAGAAAAACTTGTCATCATGTGTCAAAGTCGACAGGTACACTTATTGTTGCTTGACAATTATTTTTACTTTTCGGCACTCAGTGCGGATAAGGCCTGTATCCGCACTGAGTGCGGAAAAGTGTAACTTTGAGTACCGAAATGCGTGCGGAAAAGTACTACTTTGCGCACGCTCGTAGGAAATAGTTATTTTCCTAACAAGTGCGCAAAGTGTTACTTTTCCGCACGCAAACACAGTTATACGAACGACGCGAAGCGGAGTTCGGATACGTGTTTGCGTGCGGAAAAGACACTTTGCGCACGTGTTAGGAACAAAATTTTTCCTACGAGCTTCATATCAGGTAGGTAACAACAAAAATTAAAAAAAAAAACGATAATTTGTTTAATTATTTTTAATTAACTTGAAGGGAACCTATGCATTTATCAAAAAATTACATAACAAAAAAAAAATATAACAGAAAATCATCGTCAGAGCTCTTCATCTTAAAGCGTTTAATGGCGATTTCCATTTGTCATCAGTGCCGCACTGAGTGCATCCGCAACTTTTTCTAAAAGCATGTAACATGTAAGGATAAGGATACATTTTTTTGCCCTGTTTCGACAAATGGAAAATGCTATAAATTTGATGAGAAAGTTTGTAGATACTTGCATATAAATAGAAAACAAATCTGACAATGTGTTGAAGTTAATTAAATTTGGTGTTTGTAGGTATAGATGTTAGCTGGTACAGGAACAGAGGAAAAATTTGTCATCATGTGTCAGAGTCGACAGGTGTACTTATTGTTGCTTGACAATTATTTTTACTTTTCGGCACTCAGTGCGGATAAGGCCTGTATCCGCACTGAGTGCGGAAAAGTGCAACTTTGAGAACCGAAATGCGTGCGGAAAAGTACTACTTTGCGCACGCTCGTAGGAAATAGTTATTTTCCTAACAAGTGCGCAAAGTGTTACTTTTCCGCACGCAAACACAGTTATACGAACTCCGCTTCGCGTCGTTCGTATAACTGTGTTTGCGTGCGGAAAAGTAACACTTTGCGCACGTGTTAGGAACAAAATTTTTCCTACGAGCTTCATATCAGGTAGGTAATAACAAAAATTTTAAAAAAAAACGATAATTTGTTTAATTATTTTTAATTAACTTGAATGGAACCTATGCATTTATCAAAAAATTACATAACAAAAAAATAACAGAAAATCCTCGTCAAAGCTGTTCATCTTAAAGCGTTTAAATTTGATGAGAAAGTTTGTAGATTTTTGCATATAAATAGAGAACAAATCTGACAATGTGTCAAATTAATTTATATTTGGTGTTTGTATAGATGTTGGCTGATATAGAAACAGAGAAAAAATTTGTCATCATGTGTCAAAGTCGACAGGTACACTTATTGTTGCTTGACAATTATAATTACTTTTCGGCACTCAGTGCGGATAAGGCCTGTATCCGCACTGAGTGCGGAAAAGTGTAACTTTGAGCCCGGAAATGCGTGCGGAAAAGTACTACTTTGCGCACGCTCGTAGGAAAAATAAATTTTCTAAGTAAAATTACGTCATCGTCGAAAAGCAAAACGTCAAAGTCGTCCAAAATGTCAGAAATTTGAAATAAGGGAAGTTTACTGCCTCGCACTAACCATACACAAATAAAGACAAGCAGTAACCTTATTAAGGGAATCTTTATTTTCGGACCCAAAAGCGCATGCGTAGATGTCAAAATAAGGCTAATTTGAAATTTTGAATACTGCTTGTCCTTATTATACGTCCAATAACTCTCTATTTTCTTTTTTCACCTCTGTATTTTAATCAATAAAATAAATGTTTTTTAATATACAAGTTTCTGAATCGAAAATATAATTGGCGCAGTCGTTCAGAGGCTCAGAGTGCTCAAGTTTCGGGAGAGTTGATACAGTCGTGATCCGTCGCCGAAATTTCAAAAGACTGAAGGAAATTCGAAAAAGTGAATTCTTCGGAAAAGTGAAATTTGGATTATCAGTGCTGCTATTAAACCTTCCAGATACTGTCCACTTCGAATTGGTTAACTGAGTAGAAGGAATAACAAGAAACAACGCGTGAAGAAACACTACTGTTATTAGCCTTGCCTAGTAAGTACATCCTTTCTCTTTATAAATTTTGTAATTGGTGTTCCATAGTTAAGATTTTTGGATTCCTGATCTTTTATAATTTCTAATTTTTGATTTACTGAGAAGACTTAAATTCAGATTTTTGTTCTTTTGCAATTTCAAAAAGGTTTGCTGAAAAGACTGAAACCAAAAATAAAGATGAGTAACAAAGAATTTACAAACCCACAACAACAAATAATTTTAAAGAAAAGCAACGCTTAGGACTGAATAATTAATTATAATTTTAATTTTAATAAAACTTTTTAATTTTGAATTTTTAAATTTTCAAAATAATTTCATTTAACAATTCAAATATATGTCAGATTCTGAAGAAGAAATCGAGAATTTCTTGACTCAATTTAATTTAACTCATCTTTACAATTCTAATTCAAAAAGTAACAATCAAAATCAAAGACCAACCGTAACAATGAGTTAAAATTTAAAATCAACCGTTCAACTGATCAAACCTTTCAGTGGCGAAAGCCAATATTTAGAATATTTCATAAGAAACATCAATAAATTCTATCAAACCTATTATACTGGTGAAAATGCCCAAAAGTAGTATGTGGTTACCGCCATAAAATTAAAATTAATAAATGACGCGGGCAATTTTCTTATGGCACGTCCTGATTTACAAACATGGACCGATATAAGAGAAGCGTTAAGAATTAAATATGGTGAACAATATTCTAGACAGAATTTGGTACAAGAGCTGATGTAAAACTAATAAAGAAACAATTATTGAGTATTGGCGATTTTAAAAATCAATGCGACACCTGGCGGAAATATTTGGAATTAACTTAAAGAGTAATAAGATCGTTTGTTTACATACCGTATTGGAATATTTTCTTGCTTTTTCGATGTTTTCTGTTCGTTCCTAATTTGAATTACGTGTTTTGCAGGCGCGGCTCGTAAGTTTTTTTACAGGTGGGTCAAATTAAGAGGGACAGCGCCGCAGGCTAAAATAGCGCCTTGGGCAAAAAATGTTTGGTACTTAACTAAATTTTTTGGCTTTAGTAGGAATTTAAATTTGAATATTTGAATTTCACGCTCATTTATGGTCATTTTGAAATTTGACAAATGATCACGTAGTTGTTGGGTAATATCATGGCTAGATGCTAGATGTTGGGTAATATCCTTGCCAGATGTTGGGTAATATCCTTGCTAATTTCAGGATTTTCAGGTTATGTCTTTATGTCTACGTCAAGTAGAAGAAGTAGAAAACAAGTTAGAAACCATAGAGAAATATAATAAACCAAGGTAAGAATTACCGATTCATATGCGCCAAGTGGCAACGTATTTCTTGTAGCACATGGTGGCGCTAGTATAGCTTGGAACTATCTGACAATTCTGACATCGCCTCCCATTCTTATATCTGTCTCTTTTTAACATATGTGATAATAAAGGAAGAGAGGACATAGGGTTTTTTTATTTATTGTACATTGCGATTTCTAACCTATAAAATGACATTTTCTTTTTTCAAAACTGACACCACAGATTACTGACACAAATAAGTGTCAAGTGAACTTGAAATTAACCAGTTATTAAAAATTACTAGCGGGCTGTCAACTAGATATTTTATTATTTCTATTCTGCCCAATAAAGCTACAATTGATGGCTTTTCTTTCCAAAAACATTCGTAATAGGCGTCATATTTAAATTTTAAATGTAATTTATTCACTAACTTTGGATTTTAAAGTTGACAGAACGCTAGTTATTTTTTTTCCTACTGTTGGCAACTATGTTCGCGCACAGCAATATGGCGTCCAAACAAAAGGTCAAATTTTAAAAGGCGGGTACCCAATATGCGCAAAATAATTCGATTTCTGTATTCTGTTGAGCGTGATGTTGGTTAATTTAAAACGTAATATTCAAGATGTTTATTTGAAAATTTATTGTTTGATTTTTTGGTGGGTCATTGACCGAATGACCTTACAGAGGAGCCCGGCCTGGTGTTTTGTGTCGAAAAGTGGGAAATAATAAAGGGATAGCTTCTATTGTGATTCTGTGAGATGCTATTATTACAGGAATTTAATGGCATCTGTCTCCAAGTCCAAGCGGTCAAAGTATAACACAAACTGCTGTGTATACGAATGCCATTCCCGAAAAGGTGCAGACAGAACTGTTCATTTTCATTATTTTCCTAAGAAAAATCGTGATCGTGCTTTCTACGCCAGCCTGCAGGTACGATAAAACTGTGGCCAAACTCAAAAACAGGCCTCTATTTTCCATATTTCATGTTGTATGGATACGAAATGCACAAAAGAAAGTCACAATGTTCAAAATTTATAAAATATAGTAAAAAACACCGAAAAAACTACGAGAACAACGAGAAAATTAGCGAAATAAATACGAATGCATATAAATACAATGCTGAACGTCAAAATATTACTCGTTCTTCGCCATATTTGTTTCCAAACGCCAGCGCCCCCATCGGTAGTCGAAGTCGCCAATTTGGATAAACTAAAAGGTGTAGTTCAAAGAATTACCTACATCTAAAATCATGTGCGACCCAAATTTAACGGTAGTTGCAAATGTCTTGATTGAACAAAACGAAATTATTGCTATTCAAAATCTAGTCACTAATTCGCCAACCGAATTAAAAACAATTTTAATGGTTCAAAATCCACAAACGTTGAATGCAGCTAACAAATTTGTGTTAAATTATCAACTATAGTTCATACCAAATAAACTTATAGTCGGGTTGTCAAGCTCGGCCAACACAGCGTTGCCGTTTTTTACATATTTTCCTTTGGTCAAAATATTTTCAGAAACAATAATGGATTATAGGTAATATAATAATATAATGCAAACATTTATCAATTACAAACATTGTTTCAAAGTTTGGTTTAATGGATATTTAACAACACATTTGTGAATCATTATAAAAAATATAATAGTAACGCTCAGTACTTATTTTATTTACAGCCACTCTAAATACTATAAATAAGAGAGAGAAATAACAGTTTCAAGTGCCTCTCGCCACATTTTTAAACAAGCATCTTGAGTATAACCATCTCTGGCCAAGGTAGTCGTAAAACTTTATGTCCATACTGTTCTGCCAAGAGTGCCAAGTCATCTACCACATACTTTTTTTGTTGGTTTCTTCCTGAAAAAGAAATACTTGAGAAGTTGAGCATAAAATGCATACAATTTTGGTACTGTAGGTACTTACCGCGCAATAATGGTCACAAGTTCAGATTTTAATGCTGTATTTGGATACTCGACTTTTTTTCGGTTAACCAATCTTGAATTTCAGCCTTGGTAGACGAACTATTGTTCTTCAGCAGCTGATTTTCGAACCATCGTAAAAAGTATTGCTGGGTCATTTCCCCATGATAGTCACTAAGTTGAGTTTTCGTTGAAAATACAAGTGATGCACCTTCAATAAATCCATTTTCATTACCAGCATGAAGTATGATATTCTAAAAAAAGCATTTCATTTGTACATATAATACAACTGCTTTCTGTATTCATGTTTATATTCACCTTTTACCATCAACTTTGGCAGTTTTAACACTTCGTTTGTTGTTGTCTTGCCACGAGCGGTTGATAGTACGATTTTGAAACATTTAAGTCTCGTCCAAGAAAACAAGCTGGTACAAAGCCTCTTGTTTCAGTCTTAGATAAGACCTCAAAAATGATATGCGTTTAACAGCAATATCAGGAAGTTCCATGAGCCTCGTCTTGGGCTTGGGTTATCTTTTTTCCATTTGAAGCATATTTCTTTAAACATACTACTCAATGACACGCGACTACCATCAAATAATTGTTTGGCTTTCAATTGCTCCCATATACAGGATAATGTTACATGATGTCCTACAAGAAGAAAGAAGGCGACTCATAGATATCTACGTACCTTTGTTCAAACGATTTACTTTTTGTATACATACCGTAATTTTTACGTATAGCACTGCTATCGAGCTTTGAAACATCACAGACTCTCTTCGAAGTGCATCGATTCTTAGAAGCCGATTCCAAAACTTGGTTATTTTTGATTGTCTTTGAAATAGTACAGGCAGTGGACATCCTTAAGTTCAAAGCCTCTGATACGCGCTGAAAATGTGAGAAAATAAGGTTCAAACTGAAAATTCCTATTTGGTCACACAACATCAACGACTTGTAAACTCACCTTCCTAACAGCATTTAAGGGACATAAAGAGCCAATATTATCGGGTTCTCGTTCGAAATATTGTAACAAGGATGCGATTAGTTCTTTGCAACGGCTGTTGAGCTGCTTCGGCATCTGGTACACTTCGCACTACAAGCTGCTTTTAAGAAACAAGCTCATAATAAATTGCACTTAAACCAAAAACACGTAGACTGTCAAAACGCAATCAAAATTTAAAATGTCAAGAATTTAATTTGGCAACGTTACATTTTTTGAAGTGGTGTTACCAACTGAATCGCTAGCGGGAAATTCAAATTTCAATTAAGTCAATCCGACGCCGAATATTTTCACTGTTGGCGATAATGATTTTAAAAATGGCGTCATCGATGTCAGAACTACAAGTTTATTTGGTATGAACTATAGTTCATACCAAATAAACTTATAGTTGGGTTGTCAAGCTCGGCCGGCACAGCGTTGCCGTCTCTTGCATATTTTCCTTTGGTCAAAATATTTTTAGAAACAATAATGGATTATATTATAATATAATGCAAACATTTATCACTTGAATTATAAACATTGTTTCAAAGCTTGGTTTAATAGATATTTAATAACAACTTATTTGTCAATCATCACATAAAATAAAATAGTAACGCTCAGTTCCTATTCTATTTACAGCCACTCTAAATACTATAAATAATTGAATATTATGAATATTTGAACCATCAAGGATATTTTCAATTATTCTGGATCACTGAAATCGCTAGAATCGCTAGAGTCTTCATCAACATTGATAAAAAGTGGAAGAACCTCTTGCCTGTCTATTACTTGTTCCCTGTTATACCACTCGTCAATTATTCCTTCTGTATGTCTAATAGAATTTTTCCACATTTCAGGGGTAATAGTTTCCAGTGCCTCTGGCCACATTTTTAAACAAGCATCCTGAGTATAACCATCTCTGCCAATATGTCGGTTACAATAGTTTTTTGCAATTCCCCAAATAAGTTCAATCGGGTAAAAGTACAGTGGTATGGAGGTAGTCGTAAAACTTTATGTCCATACTGTTCTGACAAGTCATCTACCACATACTTTTTTGTTGGTTTATTCCTGAAAAAGCAATACTTGAAAAGTTGAGCATAAAATGCATACAATTTTGGTATTGTAGGTACTTACCGTGCAACAATGGTAACAAGTTCAGATTTCAATGCGGATACTCAACTTTCTGTTTGGTTAACCAATTTTGAATTTCAGCCTTGGTAGACGAACTATTAGGTGTCTTCGTTAATAACATGCTGTTAAGATGCTTCGGCATCTTGTACACTTCACACTACAAGTTGCTTTTGTAAAACTAGCTCACAATTAATAGTACTCAAACCAACAACTCGTAAACTGCCAAAACGCAATCAAAATTGAAAATGTCAAGAATTTAATTTGGCAACATTACATTTTTTGAAGTTGTGTTACCAACTGAATGACCAGCGGGAAATTCAAATTCCAATTAAGTCAATCCGACGCCGAATATTTTCACGGTTGGCGATAACGATTTTAAAAATGACGTCATCGATGTCACAACTACAAGTTTATTTGGTATGAACTATATAGCTGAAAACCACATGAAATTTAGTAGAGGACTTAAGGCCGAAACCCACTAGCAACACGCCACGTCATGTTTCGCCACGCCACGCCATGTGACGAAAATGTATGCGTATATTCTTCCATTTATTTATATGTGCTGCGTACACACTTGCCATACGCGATACCACGCCATGACACGCCACGCCATCCGTCTATTTGCACACAAACTGTCCCACGTGAACCTGTGTCACATGACGTGGGGTGGCGTGGCGTGTTGCTAGTGGGTTTCGGCCTTTAATCATTCTACTAATCAAAATCAAAATCAAAGTTTTTCAAATTTTAAAAAAAAAAATACAATTTCGTTCACAACAAACCTATACTCAACAAAAACCTCAATATACACAAAACACATCCTATGTACCACAGAAACCACAGTTTCCATTCCAACCTAATAATGTAACTCAGGTCTCGGTGGCTCAGTTGGTAGAGCATTACACTGGAAATGTAGGGGTCCTGGGTTCAAATCCCAGTCGAAACAAGAAAATTTTTCATCAACTTTTAATTTATGCGTCTGCATGCCACTAAAATTAACACTCTATTAATGTAACGCCTAAAAAGGACTATGTATCAACAAAATTTCCTACTTGTTCAGAAACTTTTGGCAAAAATTACAATCATGCCTTTCGACAGAACACTAATCAACAATTTTCGAAACCGACACCTATGTCCGGAGTTTCAGTGCAGCCACGAGCACAAAATCAACATCAATACAGACCCAATAACTATTTCAAACCTGATCCAAATGCAGGACCATCAAGATATACAATCGAAGAGATTAATTATAATAATATCTTTGAAATCGAATTACCTGACCCTGACGAAAATTTCGAACTGAAGACGAAAATTTTCAGTTACAAGCCTTGGATGCAATGAGTCAGCATTAACTTGAACGCTTATCAAATCAACCAACTGCCTTTTATTCAAAAAGACTATCCACCGTGTAAATTATTTATTGACACAGGAAGTCATGCCTCTTTAATAAGACCCTCAATCGCAGAATATTATTTTTCAAATTTTATAATTAATTCACGAAACAAGTTAACTACTTGTATGGGTACGAGAAAAACCCAAGGAAAAATCAATGTCCCAATTCTACAAGAATATAATAGTCAAAACAACATTGAAATGATAATGTACAATTTGGAATTATTGGAATCGAAGCATTACAATAATAGCTATTTATGTACCAAGGGGATTATGTCCATGCCCGAGGGCCTATGGCCCGAGGGATATATTTCGCCTGAAGGGCATTATAATCTTGAAATCCCCGTGGTGCATACAATGCTTTATTTTCTACTCAACACAATGTTTTTTCATCAATTTGTACTTAACAAAATCAGTTAAACTTGTGTGACAGAATATTGTTTTGTATTTTGACATGTACCTGTACCTGTGACCTGTACCTGTACCTGCGACCTGTACATAGAAACGAAATAAATTAATATATCTATAAACATCTCATAAGGCAAGGCAACGGTGGTGGTCCTGTGGGTTAACGCGCTGGACTACATGGGAAACATTGATGGTAGACCGGGTTCGAATCCTGGCTAGACCGAAAATTATTTTCGGTCAGACATTTAGTGGCTGCCTAGGGTAAAGTGCAAATTAATAGAACAACAACAACAAAAACACCTTAAGGTATTATAAGCGAGCGTTATAGATCATAACGCCCGCAAAAGCGGGCGTTATGGATCAGGTTGTTATAGGTGTGTTAACGTATCTCGTTTCCTAGGTATTATGGATCTATAATAGTAAAGTAGAAAATAAAATAATTTTTCCTCCAAACGTCAGAAAAACGTCACTTTGTTAACTCCTGTCAAGATGTCAGAAATTTGATTTCTATGCTGCTAGGCAAATCCAGTGGGTTAACACCTGTCGAGGTGGTAGAAATTTAATTTCTATGCTGCTTGGCAACCCCAGCGGCAGCAAAAGTACTTCTAGTACCGCTGGAGCGGCAGTAGAAGTACTTTTAGTGCCGCTCGTACTTTTAGTGCCGCTCGTACTTTTACTGCCGCTCAACTATCGACTTGCCCCCGAGCTTACCCTATTCGTTTGGAGAAAAAATAGCGTGTTGCATACGGAGTAGAAGCACTTTCTTGTGCTTCAGCAGTATTGCAAGCCTCACTACGTTCGGCTTGTAAACCCACTGCTTCAGCACAAAAAAGTGAAGCTTCTACTCCTAATACAACAATATACTATAAATATAGATTTTTGTAATATGCTTCTTTCTAATAATAAAACAACAATTCCGTTTCAATATAGAACAGATTTCGAAAATCAAAATTTTGAGATTCCAAACAACTCAATTCAAGTATGTTATTTCAATAACAATATAGCTGATGGCATTGAAATACTTATAGCGACAATAGCACCAGTCATTAATGGAATAGTGCCTTTAGAAGTACATAACTTAATGAATAAGCCTATTATTGTCTCATATAACATAAACAACTTAACGGAAATAAGTTTACCTTATGCTGATGAACAGTTTGAGATATTTAATATAGAGCAAATGACTTCATTAGAAAATGATGAATATGCAAATGACCCCATAAAATCGCTATGTATTAATCATTTAAACTCAGAGGAATTTGATGCTTTAAAACACGTAATTAAATCTTTTCCTAATATTTTCCACAAGCCAAACGAAAAATTGACATTCACCAATCAATTCAAACACGAAATTAAAACAACAGATGAAATACCAGTGCAGACGAAAACGTATAGATACCCACATGTGCATAAACAAGAAGTAAATTCTCAAATAAGGAAAATGTTAGAAGATAACATAATCAGACCATCCAGGGACTACACCCTGGTCATCCCCTGTGTGGATAGTACCTAAGAAAGAAGATGCCGCAGGCATACAAAAATGGAGAATGGTTTTTGATTATCGAAAGATAAACGAAAAAACTATTGATGATAGATATCCATTACCTAATAAAGTCAAATTCACGATAGAAAAAAAAGTTGACAGTTCACTTTGACAATCCTAGTAATTTTTTTCTGTAGGTTGCCAGCATTTGTTAGCGCTTCGATTCCGAGGTGGGATAAACGACAGGGCCGTATTTAGAAAATTGATTTACATTTCAGAATGAAAATTTATTATCAATTTCTTTAGGGAAAGTTAAGTTATTAAAATCCTGCATAGTAATAATAAACATCAATTAATTCTATGTAATTTTCGGCATTTCTTTTCAAGAACAAAAAATCAATTAGACAGGTTATAAGGAACACGTGGCTTTGGAAATAAAACAAATTTATTATTTTTAAACTTTAATTATGAACATTGATTATTTTAGGTCTTGTTTCAATGATATAGAAACGTGTCAACCAGAAACAGAAGCATTCCATGCATCCAGAATTCTCCTGAGGTTGGCAAAAAAGCTTCAAAAATAAGTACGATTAAGATATCTTAATTTCTAAAAATAAACGAGAAAATTTCTGAAATAAAACGAATTAATGATTATTAATTGAATAATGGAAAATTATATCAGGGTTTGTGGGGCTTTTCTTTCAAACGGCATAGAATATTAACCATCTTAATTTCTATAAATGATAAACGAAGCCATTTCTGAAACAAAACGAGTCAATGGATAAATTAAATAAGTAATGAGAAAATTATACCAGGGTTTCTGGGACTTTTCCTTCAGAAGGCATAGAACAAGAACAATCCTAATTTCTATAAATGATAAACGAAGCAATTTCTGGAACAAAACGAGTCAATGGATAAATTAAATAAGTAATGAGAAAATTATACCAGGGTTTGTGGGGTTTTCTTTCAAAAGGCATAGAACAGGAACAATCTTAATTTCTATAAATAATGATGAACGAAACAATTTCTGGAACAAAACGAGTCAATGGATAAATTAAATAAGTAATGAGAAAATTTTACCAGGGTTTGTGTGGCTTTTCTTTCAAGAGGCATGGAACAGGAACAATCTTAATTTCTATAAATGATAAACGAGGCAGTTCCTGGAATAAAACGAGTCAATGGATAAATTGAATAGGTGAATAATGAGAAAATTATACCAGGGTTTGTACTATTCACTATCACTAGTCGAGTCAGAGTCGAAGTTTATAATTAGGGGCTGCACTTTGCTCACAGGAATTATTATATTTTTTTCCTTGTCATATGCGGCCCTAATTACCTCATGCGTGTGTTTTACATAATGTGCCCATTGGTCTTTGGACATATTATCCAGCGCCTTCTGCCATGTCCCTGAGACATCTTTTTGCTCAAGGATCAGCTGGTCATAATACCGTTTAGCTTGACTCCATACCATTTCAATCGCATTGAATTGACAATGGTATGGAGGTAAGCGCAAAACCTGGTGACCCGCTTCCATAATGATATTGTCCACAACAAAGGATTTCTTGGTCTTGGGGACTTGTCGGATGATGTTCCACAAGCTTGCTTTTGTGGACGCTGGGTCAAAAGGGATAGCCTTTGCCCTTTGCCTCCAACCACCTCTGCATCTCGTCTTTCTTCCAGCTCATAACAGGCCACTTTTCAAGTAGCCTGCTATGATAGGACGCATTATCCAAGATGATAATAGATGGTTCCGCTAATTTGGGAAGAAGAACATTTCGCAACCAATTTTCAAAATTTTCGCTGTTCATCTCCCCATGGTAGTCCCCTTAATTAGTTTTTTATTTGAAAATCAGGCTGGAACCATCGATAAAACCATCTTGTCCTCCCGCATGTAAAATTATGAATCTGAAACACAATGTTGCATTATTCTAGTTAAATAATAACATAAGTCTCTTAGGAATTCCCTTGAAAATAATATTATTAACTTGATTGCATCTTTTTTAGCTTACAAAAATAAAACGTATTTTTTTTCTTAAACTTACTCATCTGACAGTGTCATACCTGTTACCATCACCCTTGATTTTCTTCACGGAACGAGTTTCCTCATCCTGCCAAGACTTCCTTAAGGATCAATTTGAAAAAATCCATGTTTCATCAAGAAACACATATGGAAGCTTAGCAGGACCTAAGGCTTCGTTGTCCATATAGGACTTCAGGAAAACTCTTCTCAGATGGCTCACCTCAGGCTTTTCCATTAGGGCTCTTCTTGGATCATCCTTTCTATAGGTAAATCCAATTGTGGAAAAAATTCTGCCTAAACTTGACTGGGAACCGTGATAAATTTCCCTTTCTTTCAACCGATCACTTACAGTTTTAATAGTCCAGAAGGTGGCGCCAAAAACATGCAAGAGTTTTCGCAAGGCGGATATTTTCAAAATAGGTCGTACTTTAGTGCTAGAATGCTAGTGTACAGTCAGCACTCACAGTTCCGGGACAGCTGGCTCTGGGACGCGGGCAAAGTTGTAATTTTAAGAAGCATTCAAACTGTTTTTTCAAAGCTCAAAATTTATAGAAATTTTGCACATTATCTGTTTGAAGGTCACAGATAACGTATGTAAATCGTCAGACGTCTAGTTCGTTGCAAAAAGGGGGTCGGACGTCCTCAAAGTTTCTATTTTATGGCATTTTCTTCAAATATATTTGTCAAATACCTGCAAAAATATATTTTGACAGGACACCGAAGAAAATGCCATAAAATAAAAACTTTGAGGACGTCTGACCCCCTTTTTGCAACGAACTAGACGTCTGACGATTTACATACGTTATCTGTGACCTTCAAACAGATAAAGTGCAAAATTTCTATAAATTTTGAGCTTTGAGAAAACAGTTTAGATGCTTCTTAAAATTATAACTTTGCCCGCGTCCCAGAGCCAGCTGTCCCGGAACTGTGAGTGCTGACTGTGCACTAGCATTCTAGCACTAAATTACGACCTATTTTGAAAATATCCGCCTTGCGAAAATTCTCGCATGTTTTTGACGCCAGCTCCCCAACTATAAGGGTAACATGCAATTCTAAAAACGAAAAAAGCTTGTTTAAATATTGTAGTAGTTACATTTTATAAATAAAATATACATAGTCACATCAGCCTTTCCATGTAATTGAATTATGAAAAATAGTTGACCAAAAACTATTGCAGAAGAGAGGGGTATGTTTTCTGTGCAATAGTTTATTAAGAAAATCCGCAGAGCGCTTTCGGCCCTGAGCCATCTCCAGTGCTGCTTGGTCGCAGGTACATACATCACTTACAAGAGACAACGGACACAAGTAGACGTGCATAATAGAATTCAACTACCAATTAATCGATTACCTGTGAGATTACAAAAACTGCTAAATTATACAAAAAAGGAAAAGTGACAGGGACGTGGGCGGCAGGCTTTTGACGTCCACCCCCCTATAGCGTCTAACCAAGAATTCGAACTTGGGCATCGGCCACCTGCAGATGGCATATTACGCCTTTAAATAATTTAAACATGCATAATATTAGATGATACATTGAATAGGAAGTTTAATTAGAAATTACCATGCTTAGAGATACCAAATACCACTAGGAAATATGACAACACAAAATGCTAATCATCTTAACAACAATAAACCCTACACACAAGATGAATCATGCAGGTACAGAAGGTTTGCAAGTTTCTAAAAGCTGTGTACGTCAGAGGGGAATATGGATACTTATCCTTATGAAAAACTCCAATAATTTAGTTATATTGAAGATCAAGAAAACAATGGTTCTAAGAAATGTCATGAAATTATAGAATGAAAGAAATCCTAGCAGCAGCATCTTAATTTGTGTTGACCCGAAATAAAAAACAGTATTAAATTATGAAAAACAGTTTAATTTGATCTGAGAAGTTCCAATGTTATCAGGTGTATTCTTTTTGAATCTGGTAATGTTAATATGAAGTAACATTGAAACAATTCTATGTTCAAAGTAGAACATCAACTTACTCTCGGTATACATTTGGTATATTTCTGATCGAATGCTCTGTTTGACGCTTTCCCTTGAATCAGCTGTCTGCAACTTCTTACGCTTCCGTGTGACAGGGGTAATTTCAGAGTCAACTGGACCATTCTTATATTTATAGACAGTGGTGTGACTCAGTTTTAAAACCTTAGCTGTCTCCTAGAAGGGCAATGAAACAGTAAATTACAATTCATTTATTAAAAATTAAAAAAAGCCACTCCCTTCGAAAATATCCCCTTCCAAAACTTGTAACTACATTTACTGATATTAGGACGAAAAAGTTCCTATGATCAATCAACGATAATTTTATGGTTATTAACTTACAGTTATGGGCTTTTGATTTTCATGTGACACCATGAAAGAAAAAAAAAAAGAAAGAATTTGCTTTATTGTCAGAAAATTTTACAATTTTGTGGACAAAGCTGAAAAAATAAAAAACAAAACATACAAATGCAAAAGCACAGACAAAACCAAAGACTAGAACAAATAGTTCATGGTCAAAATTTGATTAAAACTAATAAACAAACATCTAGGTCTAACTGCTTATACTGTGCGAGTAAGCATATTATAGGTACTAAAAAAACAAACAAACAATAACTTATAATAACCTATCATGATACAGGAACAAAAACAAAACCTGTGAGTAAGCTGCTCAAAATTTAGAATTAGGAAACCACAAACAACTCGCTTACTGTGTACAAGGCTCTCCTCAGTAAATACACCCTCAACGCCCTGCGAAATTCGAGAAAAGATGCAATGGACCTGATGTTAGGCGGTAGATGATTATGCATCTTTTTAGCATTATAAAGTATTGAACTTTTAACTAACTCTGAGCGCGGGATTGGCAGATAAAGATCCAACTCTGCGTTCCTCAGTGGATAATTGTGAGATGGCCTCTCTGAGATAGCTGATATTAAGTGCTTACGAATTAAGCGGACGGATGCGAAAATAAATAAAGATGGAAGAGTCAATATACTAGACTTGATAAAAAATTCCGGGCAGTGAGTTCTACTACCAAGTCCCAAAGAATAACGAAGAGCTCTCTTCTGCAGTCTAAAAATGCGTTCAAATTGAGACGCACAACACGTGCCCCAGAATGGAAGGGCGTAACGTAAATGCGACTCAAAAAGAGCATAATATACCATCCTGCAAGTTGCCGAGTTAAGCTCCCCGGAAACAGATCTCAGTGCAAAACAGGCCGAACTTAATTTCTTTGCTAAGGCGTCGATATGCAGGTCCCACTTTAGAGATTTATCAACAACAAGCCCCAGGAATTTCACGGAATCAACAGCCTCCATGGTATTGTTATCCAGTACTACAGATTGGAGCGAAGCTCTGTGAGATAAAACTTTGGTTTTAGAGAGGTTGAGGCACAGGAGATTTGAGTCACACCATGATTTGATGGTGATTAAGTCACTAGATACGGTTCTATGGAGTTCCGTAATATCCGGGTTGCTCCAAGTGAAACTAGTATCGTCTGCGAAGAGACAAACTTTGCCGCTAATATCCAGACTAGCAATGTCGTTAATAAATAGCAGGAACAAAATAGGGCCAAGAACTGAACCCTGAGGCACACCACATTCAATTGGTTTACAAGAGGACATGGTCGAGTCCACCCTCACAAGCTGACTTCTGTTACCAAGATAAGACTTAAACCATTCGAGAGCCATTCCTCTGAAACCGTAGAACTGTAATTTGTTAATTAAGATATTATGATTAACACAGTCGAAAGCTTTGGAGAAATCACAGAAAATTGAGGCTGTAGAGTGGTGGCAGTTCAGGCTGGAGTATACATTATTGAAAAGGGAAAACATTGCATCATTAGTACATTTGTTACTTAGGAAACCGAATTGACTGGTAGTTAGAATATTATATTTAGAGAGAAATGGTAGAAGCCTCTTTTTAACCAATCTTTCTATGATCCTTGATAGCGTAGGAAGGAGAGCAATGGGGCGATAGTTTGAAGGTAGCTCCTTATCACCTCCCTTATGCAGTGGGATAATTATCGCCATCTTAAGACAGTTTGGAAAAGCTCCATTTAGAAACGACTTGTTGATCAGAGTAGTAAGATGTTTTAATGTGCAATCAGGAAGATTAGAGAACATTTTGAGGGTGAGTCCATCAGTCCCAGATGAAGATTTGTTTTTAATATCTTTGATTGTACTGCGAAGCTCTGGAACTACTACAGGCGTGAAGAAGAAACTGTGTAAGTTCACCTTAGCATTCGGGAGATATGAAAGTGGGTCCTGGGAAGGAGTTAAGGTATTCACTAAATTCTTAGCCACATCAACAAAGTAATCGTTAAGGATCTCAGGTGAAGTAGGAATTTTGCTAGATGAAGAAGCCTTATTCCTCAAGTCATTAACAATTGACCATGTTTCTTTTGCAACATTTTTGGAGTTTTTCAGCCTCCTATTATAATAAATGTCTTTGGCGGCTTTTATGGTTTTCTGATAGACTTTTCGGTATAATTTTGTAACGTTTTCAATTTCTTGGCTGGTGAGCTGCCTTGTTTTGCTTTAGTGGATGTGATTCCGTATGGAACTACAATGAAATAAATGAATAAACAACTATCTTTTCTGTGCCCAGATTTTGTTACCTTGAGTACTGCCTTCTACTAGAAGTTTTTTTGGTTCAGGTTTGCAAGTTTGGTTAATTGATCTAGGAAGGTTTGATTCAGTACGGCAGGGCCCGCTGTTATTGATTAGAATCTTAGGAAAAGGAGTTAGTACCATCACCATCTCTGTTTGCAAATCCAATCAATAATCTTGAGGTTATGATAATAATTATTGTTGTTTTTTTGTACTCTTTGACTTTTCATTTCCATCTTGTCATTGAACAGCTGTTTTGTCTAGGCGTTTTCTTTAGACCTGTTCTACCTTTTGATATATGTTCTATAGGCACTTTTCAACATTCACCAGTCATTTTTTACACAACCAATTCTCGGTTCGTACTTTTGGGGTGAAACTGAACACGTCCTTTTCTATAATTGTCTTCAATGTCAAAATTAGAAGTATGACAGATGAAAGTCTTCTTTCGAAATCGAAATGAAGAATCTGCCCCTTTTGATCTGCGACCTCACGCTGAGTAGTCGTCCGGTCTCGGGCCTCGGCCCTAATTGTTTTTGGGGCGAGACTTTTTGGAATTTTGTGCCAGGGAGCTCAAGTTTTAGACTAATTTCTTGCTGATAATTGTCTAGAGTCAGTTAATAAGTTGGTCATTTTTGGATTCTGTTTCGGTAAGTTTGAGATTTTCTTCAGGAAATATTAACCTACAACACGTGTTCCATTTTTTTTAATAGGACTGTTCCGAGCAGCATTTGGAAGTTTAAGACTTCACCTTTGGTCTAGAGTATCCCTCAATTTGAGGTAAGATTATTTCTAATATTTGGGGCTCGATTTGTTTTTTATACGAACATCGTTATAGGGTCCTACTCTTAGGCTATCGTTGGACAATCCTACTCTTAGGCTATAGTTGGACAATCCTACTCCTAGTCCTAGTCTCAGGCTATAGTTGGACAATCCTACTCTTAGGCTATAGTTGGACAATCCTAGTGCTAGGCTGTAGCTAGTCAGTCTTAGGCTATAGTTGGACAGCTCCTAGAAAGAAATTCTAGACTAGATCTAAATTGCCCTTAGTTGGCTTTGGTAGCCTCGTTTCAGCAACCCTCTTGGTAGCACTCTGGTGGAACCACATTGAGTTCTACGTAAAACAGATACCACGTGGATAGAACTCATGACTATGACTCACTTACCATACGATAGTCTATCTACAGTGAGACCGAACCTGTAGATAATATCCCTTCAAAACTTCTGGATTTACACACACCTTTGAAGATAATCAACACTTGTACACATGTAATTTGCACTTTTTACTATTTAGGCAAATCCTATGTAAATCACTTGATACTAAATCAGGTTCGGTAAGTGTCCCTTAAATAAAATTCTAGAATTTTACCCTGAGGTTGCCCTAACTATAACTTTCACCTTTCTGTGTTTAATTTGCCTGATGGTAAAGTGTAACCCATACTGAATTATTCTTATCTCTCACAAGTGTAAATACTAAAAGGTTTTTATATGCATTATTTACATTCATTCTTTTGATAATCAAATATTTATAAATTGGTACAAGCCATAATGTATACGCATTTTTAATAACCTCCTGGCTATCCCTATATTTTGTTATTATTTTTAATAAAGAAGCCAGATACATTATTGTACCTAATTAGTTGTTTTATTGATAAGCTCTCCAATTGCACAGGTTTTGTTTATAACATCATTAAGTTATCTTCCTAGTTAAGTCACAATTAACTTGGTGGCGCCCAAAGGTAAGATGTAAACAAGGAACCCATAGACCCATGGCCTCCGAACTGAAGCTGACTAGCCGTAGCAGTATAATTAGGCAATTGCCAAAATAAGTACGTTATAATTTTACGTAATCATTGAAGAAGACGCTATCCGAGAATTTTTTAGATGAGACAAGGATCGCATATTTTTTCCAGAAGTACGCAAGCCACTAGTGGACCATGGTTTATGCCGTTTGACTTTGATGGGTCTGAGAGGAAAGGATTTAGTCGCCAGGTCAGATAGGGTATTTATGAATCTAGAGAACTCGGAGTCAACATCATCTGAGTGGACGACCCAGTCAACTGATAAGCAAAGTTGACTGAAATTTAAAAAATTTCCATCCGAAAATATTCTGCCCAATTTGCGGGAAGCACCCTTACGTAAGGAATTCAATGAGAAATTCGTTAATACTGCTTCGTGGTCAGAAAACCCTGCACTAAAAATAGAACAGTTGACCAATTCTGGATCAAAAGATGAAGCGACATAGTCAATGGTAGTAGAACTAGTTTTGGTTATTCTGGTTGGAGAGTTTACATGCATCACAATCCCAAAGGAGTCGAAAATAGACTGGAGAGATTCTTGAGCAGCGCACACACAGGAAAAATTTATATTATAGTCACCACATAAAATTATTTTGCAATTCAAGGGCAAGGAGTCAAGCAAGCTCAGCAAATTCCGACAAAACATGTGCGCGTCTGTGTCCGGTGATCGATATAAACAAACAATATAAAGGTCAGAGCCACTATGATAGACGATGGAAAATTCAAATATTTTTTCCGATAATAAATTATCAAACTTGGTTATTGCCGTAAAGTCATTATTAGTGGACATTATCATAGTGCCTCCGTGAGATAAATTACTTCGATTAAATCTAGCTATTGAGGTGTAATTTTTGACAAACACAGGTTCATCCATATTTAACCAGTGTTCAGTAATGGCGATGATTTCTGGAAAATTAAGCTCTTCTAATAAAAGAAATAATTCATCTGTTTTGTGTCTTAAGGACTGAATATTAATAAGAAATACACTAAGCTTGCCATCGTCCAACCTTACAGAGGGTGCTTGATCCTCTGGTCGCGTCACCGTATCTAAAAATTTTTATTATTACGTGGAGAGCCACTAGAGAAATATTTGCTCTGACTTTCCCTAATATTCTGTAACCGGAGAAGTTTCCCGGACGAGAAGTAAGACCTGAAGGCGGAGACATCAGCGTCAACTTCAGCCAGACTAATGCCATACGCGTTGTGGAAACGGAAATATAACTTCCGCAATGAGTCCAAGTCACTAGGAAGTCCCTCCGAAGCTAACATTAATTTGATGCTGGTGTTAGTGTGCCCATCAAAACACACGGTGGATGGTTGGTCATGGAGATAAGCCAGGAATAGCCTAAGAGCTTTAAGAATGGCAGGGTCTCTTAGTCTAGCCAATAAATATCGACCATCAGCTGTATCGGAAGCTCGCGATAATCGCACAATGGGTAGAGTCATCGGGTCCATGATTGATTCATCTTTTTTTCTACTTGTATCCATAACAATTTTTGTGCTGTCTAGTGCCAGGGACTTAGAAACAGCTATAGCCTCCCTGTCAGAACCAATCCTGAGGTTTGATTATCCTTAATCGGGTTAATCGGGGTTGAGTCAGAGTTTAGTGGTCTACTTCGGCCCTCCGCAGTGTTGGGTTTGAAATGGTGATGAGACTGATGCTGTGGATCTACTGTAATTGCTGCCGACGGTGGCGATTCCTTTAAAAGTGTTGCAGATGAATTAGCAGTCTCTATACCCGTACCTGGAGGCCACATGCTTCTGTCCAAAAGCTGCTTTAGGTGATTTTTGTTTTGAACACCAACTTTGAAATCAGTGTGAGAGCAGTCTTTATTTTGGAGCATTGGAAAGCATCTGATAAACTCCGTGGTTCCAAGTTTTTCCTTTACAAAATGAGCAAGCTGTTTTGCTGTAAAGGGATGGGGGATTTTTGACACTACCACATAATGCCAGTTTTCTTTTAGGGCGGAATTCTGAGGTGGGGGACAGACTCGGGAATCAATGACCACTTGCGTAACAGGGGATGTCTCTTCACTATCGGTCTGGGTTGAAATCGACGCTGTAATTGACTTTTTTACAGGTGGCGGGCTGCTCCTAGTAGACGGTTTCTCTTTGCCTGCTAACTTTTCCAACGTGAGCGCCATTTGGTGGACACATTTCCTCAAATCTGCCATTTCCCTTGTTAACTCTTCTTTTGAAGAGTCATGTACCTGAACCTTTATAGACTCATCATGACCGTCCATGAAGATCGACGAAATGTTGCACAAGTCTCGTTTCATTTCCCTAATTGAATGGAATAGAGATTGTTGTCCATTCTCAGAGTACTCAGAATGGTGGTTGTGTATGTCATCCACTTTCTTGGATAAGTCGCTCCACCTGGAATCATGAGCCCTTAAGGTGTCGTAGATTTCCGAAATGACCGGATGAAGTTTTTCATTGTTCTTAAGAGCCTCTACAATTTCCAGAGGGATTTGGCCTTTCTGTAGCTGAGACATTTTATCGTGAAGATATTTTAATGAAATGGTTGTACACAAGCTGTATACATTTCTGGGCCACAGGGTTCCCATAAACTATTGGTCTCTACAAAAGGATTATTTGCTTATATTTATTAACAGACCGAGAGCCGAGAGGGTTTTTGCATGTATCATAGGCCCCACGCCAAGGCTTGGGGGCTGATAGACAACGTTATTCCCCACTTTGAATTCCCGGTAGCATTTTTTTGACCTCGGCACGTATCAAGCGCACGGTAGTACGAAAATCACTCGGACTACCGTATGCTCGATACTCGCGACTCGCGCCTACAGTCTCGAATATCTTTTTGATTTTTTCTGGCTCCTCACCATCAAGCTACTTGATAATATGTATTAGTTTAATTTTGGTTCTGGTAGTCAAATCGTAAAGCAATTTTAATTCTAGTAGTTCACTAAGTGGAATGGAAAGTAGCAAAAAACTTAAAGATTAATAAGATTTTGCTATTTGCCTAGTTATTCGATGCTGTCTCTAACAAACTATCCCAAACTAACCCTAAGGCTGTCCTTACCTTACCCTTTTGCTCAGCTCCAATTTGGGTTAGTTTTGGTTAGTTTTGTTACTTAGAGACAGCATCATAAATAATTATTTACATCTGCCTGAATCTAATCTCCGCATTTCTCAAATAACGATTGCAGGTATACAAATCCCTAAGTAAATAGCAAAAATCTTGTTAATTTTTACCTGCTTTAAAAATTCGATTTTTAAATCGTTCTAACATATTTCAAAAAATAGGCGTTTTTTTTTGGAGAAAAAAGTATACAGATGATAATGTCATTGGAAGAATGGCTAACACAATAATTCATAAATGTTTTCGAAAAAACGTGAAAGTGGCCTATTCTATCTCGCCATGGTATTCTATTCAGGTAAGGTTATGTAGATAAAACATAATTTTGCTCTTACTTATTCCCTTACCTCGACTTCCTGCTTAGTCTTGAAATTAGTTCGTATTTCGCTGGAATCGACAATGTGGTACATATAATTTTCTGGCCAGTGCATAATAAATGATAAACAATTAAAAAAAAAAAAAAAAACTTAATTGTTGGACGCCGATCCATAATTTCGCAGAAGACTAGTATCAAGCGTACGGTAGCTTGACAATCGATCGGGAAATCAGACGCTCGTTATGAGACAGGCCTCGGTTAATACGACGTTACCCGAATGCGGTATACTGGGCGCTCGATACAAAAATGCTTCCCGGTATAGCACTCCTAAAGTGTAGCTTTTAGGAGGGGTGAATTTTCAAACGTGTAATTGATATACATGCCCCTATATTATGGGCCCCAATCTGATTCTTGTTTTATGTCATCAAGGAGGTCGCCAAAGTCCGCGAACTCAATATGCCATACCAATATGGCGTCACTTAAGGCCCGCCATACTTACCGAAACGTGCAATTTTTCCACCATGGATATGGATCATGGGCCCCACGATGTTCTTTTGTGATCTTTGTTAACAATTAACTGCAGAACAAATATTTCAAAATGCCATACTCCTGGGGCGTCACCAAGTGGCCGCCATATACATGCTCATTGCTAAAAATGACATGTTTGCCCTAATATGGCGGCCACTTGGTGACGCCCCAAGGGTATGGCGTTTTGAAATATTTGTTCTGCAGTTAATTGTTAACAAAGATCACCAAACAACATCGTTGGGCCCATGATCTTTATCCACGGTGGAAAAATTGCACATTTCGGTAAGTATGGCGGACCTTAAGCGACGCCATATTGGCATATAGCATAATATTGGGTTCGCGAACTTTGGCGACCTTCACGACATAAAACAAGGCCTATGATCCAGGGGCATGGATATTAATTACAGGTCACCCCACCTAAAAGCTACACTTTAGGGGTGCCATACCGATAATTCAAAGTGGGGAATAACGTGGTCTATCAGCCCCCAAAGCCTTGGCGCAGGGCCTATGATACAGGCAAAAACCCTTTCGGCTCTCGGTCTATAAATTTAAAAAGACTACCTTGTCACTTTCCCTCTGGCTTGAAGAAAAAAGTGATTTGTCTTCAAAAAAAGCATCTCCAAGGTTTATTGCTGTTACCTAAAAATTATTGGAAATTAATTATGGCAATGGTAATTTAAAATTGCTAATTTTACCGTATTTTCTGAGACGCTGGAACAGGGCAAAGTCTCCAGAACCCTGGGACAATGGTCTGTCATTTCTGTCATCGCTAATAGCAAAATCGGCACTTAAAATCGTAATATTGTGTGAGTATTAGGTTTAACTCACCTGAAGACGTTAAAATAAACCAGATAAAAGTCTTAAAGATTTCAAAGTAAACAGTTATAAAAAGCGTAAACACTTGAATCCAAACATCCAAACTAAAACTAGGTTTTAAACGCAGCACCGAAACACAAAGGCACAAAACACTACATGAAGAACCGATTGTGAATATAATAGAATAATAATGCAGAAAACGGCAAAAAACTGAAACAATTTCACACAAAAATCCGAATTTACAAATACAAAATTCAAAGATCCGAATCTGGATATTTTTATATGTCAAATCGAAATGTAATGTATCAATATTTGGTCGTTGCCAGGAAGCAGCGGAAAAAAGAAGAGATCTGGGGATTTCTGGGGATTTTATTTTTTTTCGACTGGTGGAAATAACGGTCAAAATTTAAACTCTATCGTGAATATGACTATATCATGGATATATTAGACCGACTTGGTCGTAGTAATTATTTTACGACACTAGATTTGTCTCTGGCTTTCATCAAGTCGAGATGCATGAAAATTCGATACCCAAAACAGCATTTAATGTTGAAAATGATCACTACGAATTTAACAGAATGCACTTTGGATTAAAAAATGCCCCCGCAACATTCCAAAGAGTGATGGATAATGTATTACTAGGATTACAGAATAGAATATGTCTAGTATACATGGATGATATAATAATTTTTTCCACTTCACTTCATGAAGACGTGAAAATTTGGAGAAAGTATTTGAGAGACTCGAGAAGTTTATTTTAAAAATACAATTAGACAAATCCGAATTCTTACACAAGACAGTCGAATTCTTAGGAAACATAATTACACCAAATGGAATAAAACCGAATCCAAAATAGTATATTGTTGTATTAGGAGTAGAAGCTTTACTTTTTTGTGCTGAAGCAGTAGGTTTGCGAGCCGAACGTAGTGAGGCTTGCAATACTGCTGAAGCACAAAAAAGTGCTTCTACTCCGTATGCAACACGCTATTTTTTCTCCAAACTAATGGGGTAAGCTCGGGGGCAAGTGGATGGTTGAGCGGCAGTAAAAGTACGAGCGGCACTAAAAGTACTTTTACTGTCGCTGGGGTTGCCAAGCAGCATAGAAATTAAACTTCTACCACCTCGACAGGTGTTAACCCGCTAGATTTACCTAGCAGCACAGAAATTAATTTCTGACATCTTGACAGGGGTTAACAAAGTGACGTTTTTTTGACGTTTGGAGAAAAAAGATAATGGCAATTAAAAAATTCCCAATACCAAAAACGGTGAAGGAAATAAAATCATTTTTAGGATTAGTGGGTTATTACCTCAGATTAACAACTAAAAACGACAGATACAACAGTAAACAAACCATTCGCGATCCAACATCCATAAGGTCGATTTTTGCATGAAAAGCCTGGTTGCCAATAATCCGATGTGATTTTCAATATTAAATGTTGTCAAGGATAATCATTATTTCAAAATATGTTTTAGCATAATGTTAATGTTTTTTTATATCAATCTTCGTTGAAACATAACTTGAACGCCTTTTTGAAAAAAATAATAATTCTTTTTTTAATTTAAATTGGTGAAAATTCTGGAAGAACCAAGAATATATGGGTCGAAAAACGGCACATCGGCAACGTTGTATCTACGAGCAGCCAATCAGATGATTTTATGTGACTTATGGCATCCATAATGGATTTGGCAGTGTTGCTGTGAAGTGATAGAGATACATTTTGTGATTTGAGTGTTAATCAGTGGTATTTTTGGATTCAAAACTGTGGAAATTGTGGCGGAGAACGTTAAAATGGTAAATCGATGTATTATCTTTAATGATTCCCAGCACATTTTAATATATCGGCGGTAAGAAATTTGACATCATTTTACGCTTGACATTGGCGTAGATAGAGGATATTTATGGTAATTTATTGTGAATGGAAAAAAATGAGAGGAAACTGAACATTCGCCACTGAACAGTGCTGCCATTTTATAGGTCTATCTCTCTCTTACTTATGTCATGGACTAAAAGATGATTGATTGTAAACATTGGGCGATTTCTAAATGGCATGTTTGGTCTCTAGTTTTATTATTAGTCTGAGGTTATTACCGAAAATTCATAAAGAATTTTGTCAAATTGACCAAACCAATGACATCTTGTTCGAAAATAGACAAAAAGTAATACATAATGCAGAATATCTTAATAGCTTTGAAACTGGTTAAAATGTATTGATAAATGACCCTATATTACAATATACTGACTTTAAGAAACCTTTCTTATTGACAACCGATGCCTCAAACTATGCAATAGGGAATTTTCACATTTCTCAAATTATTTTTTTTAGATACTTCTAGTCATCAGTTATCACATAATTTTCTTTTTTTCCATTTTAATTTATACGTTGTTCGAAAAAAAAATTATTGAAATTCAAATGAAATACTTTGGCGCGAAAACACGAAATTTCAATTTGACAGCGCTTGTGACGTTGAGATTTTGTAAACATAAAATACGCAGCAAACGAACTCTTGCTGACGCAGTGCTATTTTTGTGTTGTTCAAGTGTGTTAAAGTTTGCTTTTTGTGAAAATTGTCGCAATGGATGAAGAATATTGTGAAGGACTACTTTCGTATTTTTTTTACGTGCAAATTCCCTATCACAGATTTCCCTATAGAAGATTTCATTATGAATGACTTTGGCAGAAAGTCGACAAACAAAGTCACATAACCTATAGATAGCATTGTCAGTCAATGTTATTAATTTTTTTTCAATTTTGGGCTTAAATTTCATAATTATGGCAGTTTTGGAAGAACGTGATATGTTTTATCGAGAGGCAATGAAGCGATGTGTGTTTGGTGATTGTAAAAGTGATAGTCGAACGAGTTCCATTAAATTAACGACCCCATTTGCCTCTACTGGAGTTTTAGGTATCACAGCACCTGTCACATCACTTTCTGTTAATTTTATCAAACGTTTTGCAACCAAAGAAGCCATAGCGAATGCACCGAATACTTACGAAAGCGTAGATTCGACAAGATGCTGTGTTTCCTTAAACTCCAGTGGAGGCAAATGGGGTCGTTAATTTAATGGAACTCGTTCGACTATCACTTTTACAATCACCAAACACACATCGCTTCATCGCCTCTCGATAAAACATATCACGTTCTCCCAAAACTGCCATAATTATTAAATTTAAGCCCAAAATTGAAAAAAAATTAATAACATTGACAATGCTATTTATAGGTTATGTGACTTTGTTTGTCGACTTTCTGCCAAAGTCATTCATAATGAAATCTTCTATTGACGGGTTTTTACAGAATCGTGACGTCAAAACAGGTATTCATCATAGGAGCATTTTTTTGGCGGGAAAATTTTTATTTCAAATTTAATATTATTTTTTGTGTAACAAGGGCGGTATCAATTAAATAAAAACTGGTCATATGAATATTGTGCAGCATAAACTATCGATTTAAAACAAATTTGGAAAATTTTACTTCACTTGCAAGTTCCCTATTGGAGCTATTTTATCTATAGGTCCGGAGCTGATCTTCCCATTGCTTACGCATCAAGAACTTTAAACCAAGCTGAATGTAATTATTCGACGATTGAAAAAGAACTTTATGTACGATCGGGCCACAAAGTTCCTATTTGCGCCCTAATTTGCGGGCGCAATTTGATACTTTTCGGCCCGCCGGGCCACAATGTGCCACCATGCAGGTGTCAAACAGTTGAATAAATACCAGTAAAAAATTTCAAATACTTTATTCCAATTTTGATATATTAATTTCAATTTTACATTCTTTACAATTACACTCACCGACACAAAATTCGGGACAACCAGAATAGAGATCAAATTTGATGTAGGATAACTTTTTCTTCCAAAGTCCGATTTCAATCTTTTTTTTTTCATAATGTAGATAATTGTTTTGGTTTTAATTAATTTTATTCAATTTTCAAAAATACATTTTACATGTTGGAATATACCAGGAAAATAAAAAAGTATATTTTTTCTCTTAACTTTGTAACACTCTGTAGAGTAATTTTACGGAGTAAGCTACACTGGATATGCTTTTCTGGAGAGTTTGATCCATTTTCAACATTTTGCTGTTTTATTCGTCTTGGTATCTTTATCGGTTTGGGAGATATGAATTTTTGAAATAAACATTACACTTTTTGATCAAGTCTAAATTTTTGAAATAAACCTTACACTTTTTGATCAAGTCTATTCTCAATTGAAGCATGGAAGTACGGGTTTTAAAAGTTAGTACCTCGTGTTACCTCCTCTTGCTCTTATAACAGCTACTAAACGTCGATTCATTCCTCTAATCAGGTTTTGGATATCCTGTTGTGGAATAGCAGCCCATTCTTCTTCCAAAGCATTTCGGAGCTGTTGGAGAGTGAACAACTGTCCTCGGTGTTTCCTAATTCGTCTACCTTACATGTCCCATCCCATACATGTTCTATAGGATTAATGTCAGGACTACGAGCGGGCCAGCGCATACCGTTCATTCCAACCTCTTCTAAATATTGGGCCACTATTCTGGCAGTATGTGGTCGGGCATTGTCATGCATCAAAACGAATTCGTTGCCGATAAATTGTGCAAAAACAACAACATGTTCTCCCAGAATTTCGTCAATGTACCTCGGGGCAAATACATTTCCTCGGTCAATAAAATCAAGTTTTGTTCGAGCGTCAAACGATAAATCGCCCCATACCATTATCGATCCACCACCAAAGCTAACCCTTTCGCTAAAAGTACATTGGGCGAATCTCTCCCCTTGTCATCTCCATACTCTTTCTCGTCCATCAGGAGACCTCAGGACTCGTCTGAAAATAGAACTTGTCTCCACTCTTGAAGGTTCCAGTTAATGTGTTCTTGGAAAAAAAGAAGTCTATTAACTCGATGCTGTCTTTGAAGTTCTGGTCCAGTTGCCGGTCTTCTGGCCCGTAAATTGCCTTTAATCAAGTCTTCTTCTCACTGTTATTTCATTGACAGCAACTTGAAGAACTCTTTCGAGGTCATTTTTTATCACTACTGCACTCGTATGCCGATCTCTTAAAGCCGAGAGTCTAATGAAGCGATCATCAAGGGCGGAAGTAGCGCGATTTCTTCCAGATCCAGGTCTTCTACTGTAATTTCCAGTCTCACGAAACCTTGCTACGGCTCTTCCCACGCTAGATTTTGTAGAACCTAGCATATCTACCACACATTAACTGGAACCTTCAAGAGTGAAGGCAAGTTCTATTTTCAGACGAGTCTCGATTATGCCTGAGGTCACCTGATGGACGAGAAAGAGTATGGAGACGATAATGGGAGAGATTCGCCCAATGTACTTTCAGCGAAAGGGTTAGCTTTGATAGTGGATCGATAATGGTATGGGGCGGTTTTTCGTTTGACGCTCGAACAGAACTTGTTTTTATTGACCGAAGATTACGTACCCCAAGATACATTGACGAAATTCTGGGAGAACATGTTGTTTTTGCACAATTTATCGGCAACGAATTCGTTTTCATGCATGAGAATGCCCGTCCACATACTGCCAGAAGAGTGGCCCAATATTTAAAAGAGGTTGGAATAAACGTTATGCGCTGGCCCGCTCGTAGTCCTGACATTAATCCCATAGAACATGTATGGGACATGTTAGGTAGACGAATTAGGAAACGCCGAGGACAGTTGTTCACTCTACAACAGCTCCGAAATGCTTTGGAAGAAGAATGGCTGCTATTCCACAACAGGAGATCCAAAACCTGATTAGAGGAATGAATCGACGTTTAGAAGCTGTTATAAGAGCAAGAGGAGGTAACACGAGGTACTAACTTTTAAAACCCCTAGTTCCATGCTTCAATTAAAAATAGACTTGATCAAAAAGTGTAAGGTTTATTTCAAAAATTTCGACTTGATCAAAAAGTGTAATGTTTATTTCAAAAATTCATATCTAAACCGATAAAGATACCAAGAACGATAAAACAGCAAAATGTTGAAAATGGATCAAACTCTCCAGAAAAGCATATCCAGTCTAGCTTACTTCGCAAAATTACTCTACAGAGTGTTACAAAGTTAAGAGAAAAAATATACTTTTTTATTTTCCTGGTATATTCCAACATGTAAACTGTATTTTTGAAAATTGAATAAAATTAATTAAAACCGAAACAATTATCTACATTATGAAAAAAAAAAGATTGAAATCGGACTATGGAAGAAAAAGTTATCCTACATCAAATTTGATCTAAATTTTGATTGTCCCGAATTTTCTGTCGGTGAGTGTAGATACTAATATAGAAGGTAAATTGTTGCTGTTGGTCGAGGTGTTGGTGTTTGAAAAAGAATAATTGATATTTTCTAAAATATTAACATTTTCTGAACAATAAGAACTTAAATTATTACTGCTACTGGCTACGTCCCTTCCCAATATTTTTTCAGCAGTTATAACCTTCTGTTGGATGGAGTCCTCAATATATCCTTCTGCAACAGAAGAGGACTTCCATCCACCGTGGCGTTTCAGGTTGGTAATATCTGCACCGGAATCGGCTAAAAGTGTGGCAGACGAACGGCGGAAGCAGTGGCCACTGGCCAGTATACAAATTTGGATTGGGAAGGGTCAAAAACGTAGCAATTTTCGATGGCAGCATTCCAAAGGTGTTTTTTCCCACAGGCTGTTTTCCACAGGTGCCATCTCTGTAAAATACAAAAAATCTTCTGTGGTTTGTATTTGGAGGACGGAGAGCTACATATTCTCGATACAACTCAAGGAAATTCAACTCATTGTTTACCACAGTGAATGTTCTGGTGACTTTCGTTATGGTTTCTCGCACTTTAACAATCAAAACAGAGCCACAATCTTCAATATCATCGAGTGTTAAATTCGTCAGTTCTTTTCTGCGACATGCGCCATACACTCCCATCATTAGGGCGACCTGTATAACAATAAAATGTATTAATTTTTTGAAAAATTAATATAGTTTTTCTTTCTGAAATTGTTAGCTTTAATTTTACCTAAAGTAGATACATACCTTAGTCATTAAGTATGATTTATTTGGGGCATTCAGGATAAAAGTTTCAATTTGCTGTTTATTGAGGATTTTCGACTTTTTCGGTTTTTGATTTTCAGCTTTACGCTTAATGAATGCTATAAGTTTCCCAAATTTGCTGATATTCAAATTCTTCTCAATAATTAGGGTGGCTTTCAGCATGGAGTAAATTGTCCAGAGAGTCGATCCTTTTTATTTTTTGGATATTTCCCAAAAATACGCTAGTAGCACGTCTTCAGTAACGGAACCATCTACGTTTTGCTCCTTGCACCAATTTGAAAATTTCTGAAATTCTTGCATGTACAGGGTGGTTGATTTTCGATAGTTTTATAGGGTACAGCTAAAATGGCCGAAGCTACTGAGAAACTGATATATGCGTCCCGTCCTCTTTTTTAGTGTGTCATTTGATGGTGTAGCCAGATCTTGGCCAACAAGTTTGGTTTGCGAGGTACAGGGTGATTTTCAAAATCAGCTGTTTTCTATAATCCTCTATAACTCCTTAGCCTAGGGAGATATAGCAAAAGTGCAAATAGGAAAAATACGTCTTTTTTTACGTAGAATCCAGTGGCGTACTTAGAAAAAATATGGAGGCTTTATCTTCTGAGATATTCGAAAAAAGAAAGATTTTTCAAATGGAACACCCTGTATCTTATTGGTTCAGTTGTTTAAGAAAAAAATTGCGAGTTCAACGATATATAACACATGATATTTTGTTTTGGCCTAAATGGCGAAAGTAACAAAAAACACTTTTTTCCACTATACCAATACAAAAATAAATTTAGAAAAATACTTTACGTACTAGTGCGTCAAGTATTTTTAATTTACGCACTAGTGCGTGAAGTAACTTACAAGAAAAAATACTAGATTGACTTGACAGTGTCGATATCTGTCATTGACATTACTTTTACTGGTGTTAAGTGAATTACTTTACGCACTAGTACGTGAACTGAAATTTTACATGTTTTGAATAGTGTGTAAAATGGGTAATTTACGCACGGTAGTTGTTTTTTTTTTTGTATGCAATATGTTTGTGAAGCACCCACTCATGTGATTGTCGTCACAATGCACATTCGTGAAAAGAGGTTCACTTTACACCACTTGTTGCATAAATAGCTATTTTTAAAAAAAATTGTATGCAATACGTGCGTAAAGCACCTTTTTTCACTCATGTGATTGTCAAAATTCACATTCGTGAAAAAAGGTTCACTTTACACACTTGTTGCATAAATAGCTATTTCGTATTGGTACCTATAGTTGAAAAAAGTGTTTTTTGTTACTTTTGCCATTAAGGCCAAAGCAAAATATCATGTGTTATATATCATTCAACTCGCCATTTTTTTCCTAAACTATTGAACCAATAAGATACAGGGTGTTCCATTTGAAAAATCTTTGTTTTTTCGAATATCTCAAAAAAAAAGCCCCATATTTTTTCTAATTACGCCACTGGATTCTACGTAAAAAAAGACGTATTTTTCCTATTTGCACTTTTTCTATATCTCCCTAGGGTAAGAAGTTATGGAGGATTATAGAAAACAGGTGATTTTGGAAAACACCCTGTACCTCGCAAACCAAACTTGTTGGCCAAGATCTGACTACACCATCAAATGACACACTAAAAAAGAGGACGGGACGCGTATATCAGTTTCTCAGTAACTTCGGCCATTTTGGCTGTACCCTATAAAACTATCGAAAATCAACCACCCTGTACTTGCTGTAAATACCAACTTTTCCAACAAAACTAGCTTTGTTAGTTTGTTGTCGATCCCTTAATTGTAATTGGTTGAGGTTTTATTTGGGATTGGATCGAAATAAAACAACAGAAGTCTGTTATTTCAGATTGTCGACGTTTCGCAATATATTATTGCATCTTCAGGACAATTTGAGATTGACTTTCTATGTCATAACATGAACAATATACGAAGTTGTTAGGTAGGTACAGATTCATAAGAGACGTTACATTCACATACATGGTACAGTTTAAAACTTATCAAAAAATATCACAAAAACGTTATAAAAATAATCACACATTAAAACTTAAAAAGTAAATGATTTTAAAATAAAATATATAAGACAGACACAGCCAGCTGTTACTATTACAATAATAAAAATTGATTATTGTAATAGTAACAGCTGGCTGTGTCTGTCTTATATATTTTATTTTAAAATCATTTACTTTTTAAGTTTTAATGTGTGATTATTTTTATAACGTTTTTGTGATATTTTTTGATAAGTTTTAAACTGTACCATGTATGTGAATGTAACGTCTCTTATGAATCTGTACCTACCTAACAACTTCGTATATTGTTCATGTTATGACATAGAAAGTCAATCTCAAATTGTCCTGAAGATGCAATAATATATTGCGAAACGTCGACAATCTGAAATAACAGACTTCTGTTGTTTTATTTCGATCCAATCCCAAATAAAACCTCAACCAATTAAAACTAGCTTTATTTCAATTAATAAGAATAATAAAATAAGCAATAATGGTAAAATTCAATCTACTTTGAAATTGAAAATACAATTTTTACAGTTTTTAACTTTTGAAATCGGCCCTTTTCCACAGAAATACACAAAAGAACTGTTGCCTTCAACATTGAGTAAAAGCTCCATAGGGTGGATGGCTTATTTTTTTTGCATTTTTCATATTAATGTATATGCCAGGCCAGGAGAGTTTCTTCTACAAAGTACTGCTGCTCATTTACACTATGTTGGGCACATTAGGAAATAAAGTCCTCATTATGTTTTTTCATAGAGTCTTTTGGACTTTGAAGGTATACATGTTTCTTGGCCTCTTCAACTGCCTCAAGAATAAACTTGGGCATGCTATTCTGCTCCATTTTCAGACGCACTACCATCATAAGAATACCATACACGTACACTACACAGCACATAATTATTTGTTTGTATTGTTCTGGGTTGCTATCGGGTCTTCAAAAAAAAAAACCAATCAAAGATTGCTATGGTTTTTTAAACGTATGTCTTAGCAATATTTTTCTTTAATTTTGACAATGTCAGTCAATGAAATTTAATGTCAAAATGTCATGTCAAAAATCCTGACCAATAAAGAAACAATAATGCGACGTACGTTTTCGTAACCAAAGCAATCTTTGATTGGTTTTTTTTTTTGAAGCCCCGATATAATAGTTACGTGATACTTTTGTCAACAACTGCTTCCTTGATCTAAATTTGACAAAAACTTAGGACCTATTGCGGTGAAGATGAAAATTTATATTTTGAAATATTTTTGATTGATGTCATTACAAAATTGAAAATATATAATTTTTTAAATATCAAAATGAAAACATACTCATCGTGCATAAAATCTTGTATGCACCTCTGTCAAAAAGAGCTTTAACGCCCTCAGCGTGTAAACAGCCCTCGGCTAACGCCTCAGGCTGTTACACACGCTGCGGGCGTTAAAGCTGTACTTTTTGACCTAGGTGCATAAATAACTATTGAAGGCGAAACCGTTTACCGCCTCCCAAATCTCAATGCTGCATTTTAGGGTAGGAAAACTGTCAGTGTCTGGCAGCCATTTCAGCATTTAGTGGACAAGAACGGGTGCATATTTACTATTTATTCCTGATTAAAGGTGAATGTGGTCGAGAACTAGTAGTGGTCGGCAAACTAGCGCAGTCACCCTATAAGAACGAGTAGGATACAAATTGGAAGAAAAAAACTTTTTTCTACTGATGCTTCATAATACGCTGTTAAGTTCTTTTATTTAGAGAGAAGAAACAAGTCTCTTGGCATCAATTTATTCCGTTGTAACGTGTATTAAACAATTACACATCAAAACGTAACCTAATAGTACTAAAACCCGATTAACAATAATTAAGTAGCGATTGACATTGAAATTGAAGTTAAAAAAAGTCCCGATTGACAATCTTGTTCGTAGGCTGATTCAAGAATGATCTCTGAGGAAAAAGTTGTAAAATAAAATATAATATGGAAACTTAATAACTATGCTGAGTAAGCGGAATGCTGAATAAGGGTGGTAGTTTTGTTGCAGGTGAGTGGCGCGACACTAGCACCAAAGCAGTAGCGTAACATATCATATTCCTCCCCCATTAAAATTAATCGATAGGTTGATTTCATTGATTCATTTTATTTCCCTTCGGAAATTGATCGTCTCCCTCTTGGAATCAGAGGGTTCCGGTATTGCCGAGTATCATCTGGTTTATTGGTGGAACCAACAACTGCTTTCAACTCGAGTGCTTCTGGTTCTTGTCGAGCTCTTGGAATTTGCTGCAAAAATCTGACAGGTTCATTGGAATTTGGGATGTTGCTGTTGGATATCGATGAATCATGACTGTAGATACTGATTCTATGTGTAACCGTTTTTGCGAGTAAAAATCGGTCAAAATAAGGTATCCATTCACAGCTACAGCAGTACTTGGAACAGCAGCAACATATTGCAATCAAGATTATGAAAATGATTGCTACAGATAAGATGGTGTTGAAGATTGGGAGTTATCCGGAACCAAATGGCTTATTAATTTCATTTTGCATAGTTTCTTCGAACATTTCCAGTTTGTGCTTTACATGACGTAATTCATCTAGATCTATGTTAATTAGATGAATTGGGTTCATAGATAGATTCCACCAAACTTAAGAATGGTACACGCACGTGTCTGCGCAAAGTTCTGACGTCGAAGCCAGCGGGCAAACTATTATTTCGATCATTTTTATTTGGTTTTGAAAAAGATCTGATTTAGGTAGACTTCTGAAATGACCCAACAACTGGCTGTTATTATGGCAACCGTGATGGACATACCAATGTGCAACTTGCGGCGAAACACGAGCGTGTACCAATCTTAAGTTTGGTGGACCCTATCTTCTTGATCATTTGTTCGATTGTACACAGCAGTCGTCAATATTAATGTTGATGTCAGGATCGAAATGGGTGAAGTTGCTTGTTTGGTTTGAAGTCGAGGACAAAAGAGTAGAAAAAGTAAAACATTTGCAATAAGGCTTCAGCTTCAAGATACCAGATTCCGTCAATGTGAAATCTATGTTCTCGGTGGCATCGCATGACAGAGTTGCTGCAACAGGTGAAGAGAAAATGAGCAGCCAATGATTCTGAGAAATTTTATGGTAAATTTCCAAATTGGCTTTTATGGTTTTCGTGTTACAGTCATCAGGGATCTGTTTGATTTGCTTGAGTTTCAGGCTCACTTTACAATTTGCGTTCTGGGCAGTGTGGTAAGTTATCAAATCTTTACATAACTGGGTCTTGTTCTACTCGTATTAGGAAGGGGTGCGTAGGATCAATATATGTATAAATCGAGCCCTTATGATCAAAAACAGGAATCGGTAATAATTTGTTTAGATGATAACTTAATCTATACCTTTTCAACTTCAAATTGGGACTAAACAACTTTAAGTTGGGAACTAACAAAATCAAATTGGGAATTGACAATATCAAATTGGGAATAATCATATATAATTTGGTACTAATTAACTTCAAATTGCGTATAATCAATTTTGATTTGGGAAGAAACAAATTCAATTTAGAAATAGACAATTTAGGAAATTATATTTGAGACTTTAAGTTTGTTTTTCCTTTCGATTACATTCAAGTCCCTAGAGAATCATGGACTATTTCTTCGAGTTTGAGAAAAATAATTGTGCCAGCCTGTAGCTCATATTCGACGCTTTATACCTGATGCGCTAAACATGGCTGATTTGTTTTTGATTATGTCATTTTAAATAAATACTTACAACTTTTAATTTTTGTTTATGAAATGTAATAATAGTATATTGTTGTATTAGGAGTAGAAGCTTTACTTTTTTGTGCTGAAGCAGTAGGTTTGCGAGCCGAACGTAGTGAGGCTTGCAATACTGCTTTTTGACGTTTGGAGAAAAAATTATATTTGGTATAAAAACATACTATGAGATCTCATTGTATCACTATTCAAATTCCCTTTTTCACTTGCAATCTTTCAATTTATATTATTAATACCTATATTGAATAAGTCTATTCCCAATTTGAATTTGTTTCTTCCCAAATCAAAATTGATTAGTCGCAATTTGAAGTTGATTAGTACCAAATTAAATATGATTATTTCCAATTTTATATTGTTAATTCTCATTTTGAGTTTGTTAGTTCCCAACTTAAAGTTATTTAGTCCCAATTTGAAGTTGAAAAGGTATAGAAATAAGCGGCATTTTAATTGAGAATATTAAAATTTCATTATATCACGCAGCTATTGCATACTATTCATCCAGATAATTTTGAAGAAGCAGGGGTCAATATTTCATAAGAACTGCAAGCAATTTCTAAATTCCCTAAATCACATAGCTTGAGGTTGAATGCAGAAAAAACCAAAATAATTCTTTTTTGACAAAATCAAAATCGAGCCATGTTAAAAGAAAATCTACAAATAGACATTGAAGATCAACTGTTGAATTTTTCACATAATGTAAACATATTGGGCGTTACCATAGATGAATCCCTGAGCAGTGCCGTATTTCCCTATACGCACACTACGCACAAGCGTAGAGCGGCAATTCTGGGGAGGCGGCAAAATTTCAAAAAAAAAATCAGGAAAAGACAAAAAATAATCAGGAAAAAGCCGAAGATCCAACGCGCAACGCGGTTCTGTTTCGCGTTAGATTTTTATTAAATTTTTGATGAATTCGAACAATGTTATAACATAACAAATACAAAAAAAATAACAAAGCACAAAGAACAGATAGGTAGGTACTTACCAAAAAAAATCATAAAGCCTGTAAACTCCGGTTTTAAAAATGAAAAGTGCATATGAAAAAAATGAATCGAACAAGAAAACCCACACAGATCAAAATAATGTATACCTAGTGTATGTAGGTAGTACAGAAAATAGTATATTGTGTATTTAGGTGGAAAAGTGACACATTCTCGGCCGGTGTAAGTTGACGGGCGAGGCGTAGCCGAGGCCGGCAAACACCGAAGTCCGAGAATGTGATTTTCTACCGAAATACACATACTATTTTTTCTGCGATCGGTTAAATACCTGTTAAACGTTTGTCTTTTAGTTCTAATTATTCAGAAATACGAGAATCACCAAAGTATTTCGCGCCCGACTTGCAAACAATATTTTTTCTACAACTCCATTTAAATATCGATCATTCGAAGCCAAAATTGCATTTTCAATCAAAGGTATAGGTGAATTTTAATTATTTTTGGTTTCCTGACAGGTATGTGTCACCATGACACCAGTGTGCGAACTAGCTATTTCGCGCACTAGTGTGCAAAATAGCTAGTTCGCGCACGGCGTCATGGGAACGTTAAAAAATCAATACCTGGGAAAAAAGTGTCATTCCACAAACTGTCATGAGTGTGCGAACATCATCATTTTTTGACAGTTGTAGAAAAAAAAATTTGGCTCAAAATAAACGTTTTTGGGCGTGGCACCCAAAATGTTTTTCGTTTAATCCTGGCGTCCCTTTTAAGTTTGCCGTCTCCGTCCCCAAAAGCCTAGCTACGCGTACGCCACTGTCCGTGTTCTGTATCTTCTTGACCCCCCAGTTTTTTTGAGGCACCGCCCCTGCCAACATGAGGTCGGCCTTTCTAAACAGGCGTAGGGCGGCAAAATGGTAAATCCGGCACTGGAATCCCTGCGGTTTACGAACTTCGTTAACAAGCTGACACAAGCAACCTATATAAGACTGAAAATTTTATTTGCAAATAGGCCTCTCCTTAACTTTAAATTACGTAAAAAACTCTGTGAATCGCTGGTATTATCATTATTCAACTATTGCAATATCGTTTACTATCCTTGTCTGGATCTGGCCACAAAAAATCGTTTACAATATGTTCAAAATACATGCTGCCGATTAGTATTCAATTTACGAAAATATGACCCTATCTCAAATTATTTATCTCGACTTAAATGGTTAAAAATTCATCAAACAGTGCAACTTCAATTTAGTACATTCTTAAACCGACTTCTTCATTTCTCCACACCCGTATATTTAAAAGAACAACTTGTTTAATGATGTGATATGCACAATGTTCCCATACGACACCGTAATACCTTATACATGCATCATCACTCTACTGCGGTCTTCAAGAGATCATTTACATTCAATGCCGTAAAATTGTATAATTCAATAGATCATATAGTCTTAAACAACTTCCACTTCGGCAGTTTCGTCAAACACTAAAAAATAACTTACTAAATACATATTACCCAGTAATGAACTTATATTTATTCTTGTTGCATCAAGTAAATATTATTTTTGTAGTTTGGCCATAGTAGCATATTTTTATATTTAGTATGTAATGAGATTTATATTAAATTCTTATCCCTTTTTTTTTGTTACATTAAATTGAAATTTTGAGTTATTATTTAAGTTATTCTCATATATTATATCAATACGATATTAATAGTTTAGTTATTTTGGAATATTTAACTTTAGTTAATTCAATGAATGGTTAAGTGTAAGAATAGCCACTTGGCTAAACTTCGCCATTACTGTTTTACTAAATGTAGAACTTTTATTTAAACAAAGCCGTTTATTATTATTATTATTTTTATTATTATTATTATTATTATTATTATTATTATTATTATTATTATTATTATAAATAACATTTAGATTATAAATATAATGTAATGTAACCTTTTGTTTTTACAAACAAACCTGCCAAAAGTTTTACACCCTGTATCTCGAAAACTAAGCATTTGGGAACCCATGTTTCTATAAATTTTTTTTTTTTTTTTTTAATAATACTTTTGGCAGGTTTGTTTGTAAAAACAAAAGGTTACATCTGGGGCGCCACTGAAATCATTACGGTAAATCTAGTTGAGTCAAAAAATACCTTTTGTTCTTAAAAACAAACCTGCCAAATTTAAAGAAAATCGGCAAAAGATTTTTTTAAGTTTGACACCCTATCTTGTATCTCGAAAACTAAGCATTTGCGGACCCTTGTTTTTATTAATTTTTTTTCAATTTTAATGAGTTCTATACAGGGGCGTCGCGTCGGGGGGGTACTGGGGGTAATTACCCCCCCTCAGGAACGAATTATCAAGAGAAAAATCACGATGCCAAAAAGAAAATACATAATATATTGAAGAAAAAACATTTTTGTTTTGTTTTATTTTTTTCACAAATGAAATAATTTTTCTGGAAAAGTGAATGACCTTGAAATTTGTGAAAAATTTCGCCTGCGGCGCGTTTTTGGAGGGCGCCCCCTCAGCCCCCCGTACCATTTACGCCCCCAGACTACTGGTCACGCGTCGCCACTGGTTCTATATATCTTAGAAGTTTGATCCCATTATTTATTACCACCCTGTATGTATCCTCATTATTTGTTAAACTGACTGAAAAAGTTAAATCTGAATCCAGATTAACGTTGAGAAGTTCATTTCTCATGGACCCCGCAATATTTAAATGGAAATTGGTTACCCGTGATATTTGGATGAAATTTAAATATGTTATTGGGGATGCCGTGAGCAACATTTTTTATCATGGACACAACCCTGTATATATGACAGGTGAGGCGCGGTTAGCTGTCAAATATTGGAATCTGATATCCAAAAGCAGAGTAACTATGGCAGATTTTGATGAACAAAAAATCTATTTCCACTAAGTCGACCAAGTTAAGTCGAAAAATGTCAACCGTTTTAACACCTGTCAAAACCCTGCCAAACGGCAGCACTCATCTTTTCCAGTTTTCAATATTTTATGTTACCATTTGACATTTTTAACTTATATGTAAATTCTGAATTCAAAAATTGAAAAATTTCCATTTAAATATTGCGTGGTCCTTTTCGGATTAATTGACGTTTTCAATTGAAAGTGATGGACGAAAGTATGAAAACATTCATTTTCCCGCTAACATTTGCTTGCTTGTCAATGTCAATGTGTATTGGGTGTTTAGCAATGAAATTGGAAAGAAAATATGCGAAAAGTCACTGCTTCATTTGCAGAACTTCGCTATGGAAATGGCGGTGGATAATGTTGGAAGCAAACAGCTTCCGCAAACTGAACTTGAACGTGGATTACTTTGTATACTTGATGGGCCGTGGATTTCCCTTTCTTTTGCGAGTATCCTTCCTAATTTTGTGTATCCAAATTTTGACAAATGTGGGATTTTATGGAAACTTATGGAAAGACACGTCCGCCAGTGAATAGGAATTTTTTTTACCAAAAGGCACACTACACACAGTCACCATTGTTAGGAAAAAACCTCGAAAAAAACCGAGAAAATAATGGTTTCTTTCAAAAGTCTTGTCTACAAACCACTGTCCCACTGTCAACGGCTGTCAACCATTATTTTCATACTCTCTTAGCGTCTGACAGTTTGACGCCAGAGAGAGAGGCTTTTAAATTGGAAAGGTCAATTACATTTGGGTGAATAACATTTTGTTTGGCAAAAAGTATTGTAGAAATTATCAAATCATATTCTCCAGTTAATTCAGTTATAATATGTAATAATAGGTAAGTTGATATATTCAGTTACTGAAGTCACATACGCAATCTCGGCTAATTGTGTTCTAACTTTGTCATTAAATTTATTAAAATTCTCGATTTTTTTTTTTTATTTTTCTTCATTTAATTTTAAAGAAACGACAGAACTATTATAATTTTTAATTGCTGAAGACATTACTCTTATTTGTTGTTGCATTAATATCTGATGAGTCTCGTGATTTTTATTTTGCAAGGAATTAATTGCGTCATTTAAATAAACTGCATCGTCTGCCTCTGGTGTGCGAAACAACCATTTAAATGCAATTGAAACTCCGTTTATTAAACCTCTGCGTTTACGTTTGGTTTCAAATGTAAGAGCGACTGAATAAATAATAGTATCAAGTTTCTTTTCTAATGTTTTAATTTGAGCATCACACAAGGCATTCGATCGCCGTGCAATGGAAACTATGCACGTAGGTATATTTTATTATTTCCAAGATTGGAATCCTGACATATGTTTTTGGATTTTGCATATATTTTTTCCACAACTCGGAATTTATGAATGGAAAAGGAAATAATCGAAAACGAAAGAAGAGTAAAATAATCATCGTATAATTTTTCGGTGCCTAGAGATTGGTAAAAGATGCTTGCTTGGTTATTAATTGGTGTTATTTGATACGTCGCTCCTCCGTATGCGATAGGTGGGCGCGACACATCGTAATTATGAGAAGAGAACGTAGCGTGTAATGTATCAGCTTCATTTTTGTCTGAAACAAATGGTTTTAATCTAGCTTATTTTTTTATTTTCAAGAGAACCGAATTATTCGAGTTTATTTTTGTTATTTTTATATGGTCCCTTATAATTCGGGGAAAGTTTTTTACTTATTCCGGGCTTTGAAGCTTTATCTTATAGGACATAAACCAGGTCGCCTACAAAAAAATCATAATCATTAATTTTTTTATCGTAGTAGGTTTTGAATTTCATTTTAGAATTGATAATGTTTTCTCTAGCGATTTGAAACGATTTATTTAATCTCAACTGAAGTTTGTTATAGGTATTATACGTGTAGTGGAACTCTGGGTCTTTTGTGATTTTATTGAGTAATGTTGCCTTATGGCCAAACACTAACTCATATGGTGTTAACTCAGTAGTTGAATGAACTAGAATGTTATACGAAAACATGGCAGTTTGAATAAGTTCGTCCCAATTGTCTTGACTTTTATTGGTAAAATGCTTCAAATAATCTATTAGCGTAGAATGAGAGCATTCTTAGGCTCCATTACTTTGAGGTCTATAAATTGACGTGGTAATATATTTTATTTTAAAAAGACTATTAACTTCTTTAACTAGATAGACGTAAAATCAGTTCCACTGTCTGTCACTATAATTTTTGGTTTTGGTAATCCAAAAATTAGAATAAGTTCACAGAACTTGTCAGCGATGATTTTTTCACTTCATGATTGGGAATTGCGAATGCGTATGAAAATTTGGGAAGGTCGTCCTGTAGTAAAATATAATTTATTTCCTGCTTCTGTTACTGGTAGAGGTCCCACAATATCTAAGAAGTGAAGAAAAAAAATATATATATATATCTATTTTTGATAAAAAATAATTTCAGTTGATCTTCTTATGTTCAAGATATAATAATAGGCATATTTTATACATTGGCGCACATAATCTTTAAATAGTGGTGGGGGTAGTACCTCCATATCCGCATAAAATTGGCTTACAGGTTATAGGGCTTGTTTACTTTAAACAGGATTCTTAACATTAGGGAGGTTCTAACTAAAAATTTATTTATTAATAGAAGCGCCAAGATGCGCAAAAAAAATTATATGTATTTTAAAAGACCAACTATTGTAGACCATTATGGGCCGATTGGGTCCGAGTCTTAATGGGTCCCACAAAAGTTCTGCTCCAATTCTTAGAAATATCATATTTTTTATCTTCATTTATTACAATGTTTTTTCTACATGAACTATAGGTTAACTTTTACTTTCACAGCAACCAAAATAGTTTAAAAGTAAAGTACTTGCCTCCATAGATTTCCATTTTAAATAACTTTGTTATAGCGCTTATAAACTCTTGATACTAACTGTTCAAATTCCACGCAAATAAAATAAAATATCGTCTCCGTGCATTAAATAATAAAACAACATATTCAGAACGCCAGCAAAAAATTGTTTATCGTGATAAGGATTTGGATTTTAACTTTTTTTGTTCAGCACACATTTCTAAAGACGTGAGAATAATTTTTCCGCCAATTTGTTGCTACCAAAATGTGGACTTTTCCTGGATTGGCGATATCCATCACTGTGCGGCTCCTTTCGTATCCTACTACATGCTCGTGTATTAATGACTATCATTACATGATCATTGCATAATATACTATTGTTATTTCAATGAACTCAATTCATGTAATAATATAAATGAAACTAACTCAAAAGTGTCATAGCTCAGTTATTAGGCGTCATGGCGTCTTTACATGAAACGCAAGAATTTAGGGGAAAATATTTTTGGGATGTTTCTCACACGAAATATTGCTCCTAATAAAAAAACTGAAAGAGTTACAAACAAGAAAACTTTTGCGGGGTGCTCGATAACAAAAAAGTTCTACCCTTGTTTTTAGTCGGACTGAGTCATCTAGGCCGACAAACTTTTGATGACCTAGAACACCTACAAAATAAAAAAGTAGATGCTCTGACTACGCACTTTCAAACTAAAAAGAGAAGCTCCTAATAAATATATTCGTTATATTTATGTAATTTCTGACAAAGGAATCTTATGAATTATTTAACCAGTAAATTTATTGTTATTGCATCAACCAAGACAAAAATTCTAAATTTATCTTAAGTGAAAGTGTTACCTTAAAAGTGTGAGGTTGAGCTATACCTATATTTGTTGCCAATGCGTATATAAACTTTTTGATTTTTATGATTAGAAGTGATTTACGTGTGTCCTAAATTTATTCAGCAATCAAACAAGTAAAATAGAAAGTCAAACAATGGAAGAAATAGGTACCACTGTTGTCTTTTTGACAAATGCAATGTAACCAGCTGCACAAAAAGATTGGCTAATATCTTCTTTATTATTAGTCTTGACAAGAACAATCTAAATAGCAGCATGCTAAAAGTCTTGCCTAATCAATAAAGTATTTTTTACGGAATATGTTATTAAATCTAGATCACAGTTATTAAGTTTGATTTACATATTGTGTACAGAGGTGATTCGAAAAGGAAGAAATTGTGATAAATAAGATAATATTTTGGATGTCTGGATTTTAGTGAAAATTATTAGAGAGATGTAGACTATAAAAAATAGGGGAAGAAATAGGGTGTCTATACGAGATAAAAACTCTCAAATCAAAACTAGATAATACTACTCTTTCATAGTTTCTGGAAATTGTTTGGCAAATCACTTAACGTAGCTCATTCATAGTAGGTACACTCAACTCTCAAAATTTTCACTTAATTTTTACAAGCCTTTATCAACTTTCTAAAATTTCAAAATTTTGGGATATTGAATGCAAACAATAAATTTTGGACTACCTAATATTATGTAAATACATAGTTTACTTCAACCTCAAACCCTCTAATAAAATACTAAGCTAGTAAAAGTGGTTTTCAATTCACGAGAGAGATTAACAAACATGTGAAAAATCCTTACTTTTGAAGTATTAGAGCAATCTGGTTTTAGGTACCTATGAATAAATAATGGAATAAGTACTTTGTTGTCCATGAAAAAAGTATCAGATTCTTTGTGACAACGGTTAACATATCAACAGAAATGGACGATTGTAAAAATAATGATAATTGAAATAACACTAGAACTACTAAGACCTACTTATGTTACAAAAGCTTGTCAATAGTAGAAATCGCTTTCCTTATTGAATACGTTTATAAACATTCGCAAAACTATCGTTAGAAGAGAGAACTGAGTCAATAAATGTCTTTGCTTCTCTTTTATTTTCGTGGCTTTTGTAATATAAAGTAACAATTTGTAGCCTCTTTTCTGATGAGTAGGTATTTCATGGCAGCAAATTAAACACTAGCTGACGTCACACACATAACGTCACTTTCGATGGGGAGACAAACAAAGCATTTAAGGACTATATTCACATAGTTAGGCGCAAGATATTACGTCACTAATCACATAACGTCACTTTCGATAGGGGGACAAACATGCCATTGGCACAAACAATGAATGTTCTCAAAAATACATAGAGATTCAAAAACAAGCCCTGTTCAGTCCTCGTTGAAACACCCAATTGAAAATAAGAAAATTAGAAGAAAAAAAATTACTTTCAAGAAGTTCCTTGTATAGAAATCATTAAAATAGTGAACGGTTTGCTAAAGGTAGAGTGGTTCTTGGTCGACATTCAGGCGCAAATCTCGTAAAGCAGAAAATCTTGCGGTACCGTATGTTGACCGTGTGTTATACTGTTTGTTAATTTTAGTTGTTCTTGTCGGTAGAAAGTGTCGACAATTGTCTGGGCTCCAAGGAAACGCTATCAGAGATATACGCAATATGGTAGCTAGAGTGATTGTGGTTTCTTTTGCCATTTTCGGCATTGGTAAGTCTATACCTACATATTGAAAATTTCATTATTTTTTTCGAGAAAGTAATTTCACTTCAAAAAAATATATCGAGGGACCAGATTCAAGGAAGTTAGAGCCAAGAAATTAGTGGCAAAACCATTTGGCATTTTTCTTAATTTCTTATTCTCTGTTGAATTGTTGAAACCTTGTTGAATCTATCATTAATTCATGCCATGCAAAACTATTGAAATTTTATTAATTTTAAATATGTCTTAAGTGGTACCTACCAGAAACACAAAAAAGTAAAAGTGTGGCATTGAAACTTGAAACATAATTGGTTACAGAATTACTCCATTATAATATCTCATAAGTATGCTAACTTATATAAAAAATATGTACTTAATACTTAATTGAAAAATAGAGATTATTAGCGATTAGCTTCCCTTTTTTCTAACTTTATTTTCAAATTAAATACGTAAAATCAAACTACATTATTTTTTTGTTGTTTGCCACATTTGGTTTTTACTGACATTTAAAACCAGTAGAACCAGCGTAATATTTAGCTTAAGCTTTATTTCATCTAGGAGAAGGGGGTATAGAATTTTTAATACCCATTTAGAAGTACCTGTCGTTTTAGTGACAAAACGTATGTCGCTTCTAGACACACAAATAAAAGTAGGTTAGGAATTTCCTATTTGTACATGAAATTGACGTATTAGCAATCGACATTCGTTTTTGTTGGTAATTTTTTGTTTCATCCGATTCGTGATTGATAAATAAGGATGAGGTTATTCTAAATGGGTACTACAAATACTATATGTTTGCATTAAAATTTTCAGAGCTACTTTTCTCTATCGATCAACATTTTAATACATAGGCACCTATAATTATTTTACGATTGTAAATTCTTTAAAGCATTTTATTCGCTAGTCGATTAACTTGCATTATACATTAATTTGATTATAACCATTGATTATAACTGTCGGTAACAAATATTGAAATTAATTGATTACACGAATATAACAAGTTGCAGGACCGGATTTTTATGTGTTTTTCAACGTAGTCAGATGTTCAACCTTGACGTTTTGGACAATATTTTAACTTCTTCCATTTTGTAGGGTATTTTATTATCAATTATTAGGTGACCTAATTTAGATAGGTAGGTATTGCATAATATCATAAATTTCAATTTAGGTTTCGTCACGAATTTCGCGAGTCGACTAAAACTCTATTCACTAACAACTTTTTCAAACTTAATTGTCTTTATTCACTCATCACTTATCGCTTTGATTCAACTATCTACAAAAACTCTCCTATTTGTACTGACTCAACTTACAAGCTATGAGCTATCTATATACGAAACCACTAAACCCAGTACATAATCACTGGGATTTTCGTAAATTCTTGTTTGATAAATACACATGGGAACGAATTCTTGAACGCATCGGTCGTGAACTGTTGCGTCGGTTTCGCCGCACCAAAGTAATTTCGTAACATTGCCTCCCAAAAACATCAGATCATCCTGATCTGACCATTGATTCTCGTGATAAGCGATATCAACCACTCAAGATCACGTTCTCTTCTACATCAATACCTTTATATAATCATCCTATCTATCATTCTCCGTCTCTACTACCAGCACAAGCAGTTCTTTGCCTTTCAGAGTCCTTAGGATTACATCCTTCGAAATACATGTACTTTACAAAAACTCTAGGCAGGGACGTAGCATCAGGGCGTGCAAGTGGTGCCGCTCATAAGGGCCCGGACCCCAAAGGGGCCCGGCAGGTTCCGCCGCTTTTTGGAGGCAACATACAAGAAAATAAAAAAAAATCATAATACGCCCACCCAAGAAATCATTTTTGACCGAAACAGAACACTGTAATATCGATCTCTACAGATTTATTTTCAGTCAACCCTCTGAGTCCCAGTGTTCGTGCCAATACTTGTAAATCTTAATGGTGGAAATATGAGTCATGAGTGAATCCCCTGTGGGATTTTGTCCCGGCCTAGGCTGAAAAAGACATAAGTACTTTCTTAAGTGATACCCGCCTGGAAATTATGTAGGTACTTTCAGAAACGTTGCCGAAAAATCTCATTTTAGGTATTGTCACACCCGTGGTATTGTCTGTTAACCCTCAAAAAATGTCTCACTTACGAATTTGTCATGCGCCATTTTGGGCATTTTGTCCATAACCCCCCCCCCCTCAATCAATTCATTTATTCATTTATTGATACTACTTACAAACACCCAAGTATGATACTTACATGTAAGAGGGAACAGACTTAAAGACTAAGAACCAAAACTAGGAAGTAGGAATCATGATGCTGCACTGCTATAGGCAATATAATTTTCAATAGTTTGTAGATTAATATTGAATATGTCTATATTACTCCTATCCAGAAACTTATCCCAATAAACATTTTTCGCAACTTATAGTAACGCCAAGTTATATAATGGGTATGTAATAGTAAAAAAGGTATATAAGAAGGTTTCCAAGTTTTATAATCTGCAACCTATGGTAACATAGTTTTATAAAGTATTTATAAGTTTCCTATAACTTACAGGTATATAATAAGGTGATGTAACTATTTCCATCACCATTTTATAAAACTTTTAGTACCCGTTACTGTATTTATAAGAAATTTTTATAAAGATGACCGTATCCTCATTTATATAACTAGAATACCCCTAGTGATATAGAAGTGTTGTCAATCACCTTTATAAAAACTGGGAAACTAGTAGTGTTTGTTGTTATTTATTATTGTTATAAGAAATCTGTGCATCATGCTTTAAAAAAAATGAAGTTCAGCACATCATTTCGCCAAAAAATTTCAAAAAACTTGAATAATATCTCAAATTCAGTGCCCTCAGTATCTTCCACTAGGACATATTGCACATATATCCCGCATGTGATTATAGGAGAAGGATTATCTTTATGCATATAGAATAATCCATTATTAATAGAGCGTAGTTTAATGTCAGGAACAAGTGATGTTATGATAATTTATCAAATAGCAATCACTATACTTTATGTTATTCACAATGTCATTAATATCACAGATTCCTTTCTCTAGGGTAACGAAACCAAAGCCTTTGTTTTAATTTCGTGGGTTAGAGGACAGGACCAAAAAAAAAACTATCAAGCTTTTGGCAACGTTTCGGAATATATTTTTCCTTTTTCAAGCCTTAAACTATTGCTTCTGGAGTCCGTTCAGGATGGACAAAGGCACTTCTCATCATAATATTTAAGGGATGCAATCAATTTTTCACAAAAATTCGTTATTTTGAATTTAAAATTTGAAAGCTAACTGATTTTCACATCTGATTTTGTGAGGTTATATTAGTAGTTTGATAGTTTCTTTTTTGGTGCTGTCCTCTAACCCACGAAATTAAAACTAATCTTTGCAAGGACACGAAATGATCACAGAAACCAAAGCCTTTTAACATGGAATTATAAGATATTTTAAACAAACTTTGGTATTGTGCTCCTTGACATGCAGGTCCCTAGGAATCTTTTTTGTACTTTTTCAATCTTGACATTGGACAGAGCAGAGCCTGAGGGTCCCAGATAACTGAGGTATATTCAAGATAACTGTTTCAATATCTTTGAAATTTTTAGAATTTCTCACTACACTACAAATCCTAGTGCCCTATATGCTCTGTTGATAATTTGATCAAAGTGAATATTAAATTTTAAAATGTTTGAAGTTGCACTCCAAGGTCCTTAACAGCCTCTACCTCTTATAGTTTTGTGTTAATTGAATAATAATCAAATTTTGTTGAATTAATGCTGTATTAAGAAACATTTTATTCTTTTCAAACATTCAAACCAATAATCAATTTGATTCAAGTCTTGCTATAGTAGGTGACAGTCTTCTATTGTAGTGATTGTTCCAAAGACCTTGAAATCATGCGTAAAGAGTAAGCATTCTGAATGTTGGACCATACTAGGTAAATCATTTACAAAAATGGCAGAAACTAGTGGCCCTAAGTTACTGCCCCGAGGAACACTTTATATGTCGGAACATAAAACTCAGACTTAGTTCGCCCAATCTTAACGGAATGAATTCTTGAAGTTAATTCCAATTTAAAAAATGTTAACGTAATCGACAAAAAATAAAAGAGTCGAAGTTATGCTAACAGTCTGGTGATCCACTTTATCAAAGGCTTTGGAGTCCGTGATATTACATTTGAACCTCGATTTGAACATTTGAACCTTCCGATGCCCATGGTGAAGGGGGCCCGCTGTAGTCTTGCACAAGGGCCCGGTTTTGAGACTTGCTACGTCCCTGACTCTAGATCTATGTTTTTCACCATACTCGTTATCATCTTCATCATCCCAACTATCCACATGATTTGATGTCCCTATCTTCTAATTGATCACTTCTAGTCGGGGCGGTTAGTCGAATAATCATGCAAATTGTGATAAAAGCATGAAAGTTGGTACAGATGATTTTTTTACAATTATAAGCGATTTGATGGCCATTTTGCTCCATGCATTTATGGAGTCGGATCAGTACATGGTTAAAGGCATTAATTAACATTTTCTGAGGAATCGTTTCAATGACATCACGAATGTTCCGGTTAAGATCTTCCAGGCTATTTGGCAAAGGATTATATATGATATAACCCCAGAGATAAAAATTCTGGAACTTTCGAGTCAGGAGAGTAAGGTGCCCATTCTATAGAACCAGCTCTTCCTATATCCATCTTTCATTCTTTCCCCAAATATCATATATAATGATTCTCTTGATATTAAAGAATAATGAATAATGAGGTGGGGCACCATCCTGCTGAAAATAGATCTCATATAAGATACACTCCAACATGTAGTTGCATGTGTTTGCAAAAATAAGTACCAAGTTTTCGATTTTAATTTTTTACGCTAAAACTTTAAGCTTCGAGGACGATGTTTATTGGTGCATGGATACCTTGAACACGATTCTTATTTTGACGTTGTGATATTGTAATATACAGGGTGTCTTATTAGAAATAGTGGAGAATTTTCATGTTGAAAAACAGCAGTTTTTTTACTGGCCCTGTACAAGTATGAGAAAAATTTGCAACTAACTAAAAAAAAAAAAACATTAGGCCAAGTGCAAAACGCAGGTAGCCGGCACACTTGGTTTGTAAATTATAAGGATTTGAAATGGTTCACTCTCGGCTGGTACACCCTGTATAATCGAATTTCATTATGACCTCTGTTTAGAAATCTTATCATATATAATATCACAAGAGAAAAAATTTTGTCGGCAAAATTTTCGAAAGGTATGAAAGTTTGTTGCTTAGCAATTTCGCGAATGACATTTTTGACAAAATCACGAGCCGTCAGGCGAGGACGAGGCGAGTGATTTTGTCAGAAATGTCATGAGGGAATTTGCCGAAAAGCAACAAACTTGAATAAAACCTTGAGAACAATTTTGCCTACACAATTTTTTCTCGAGTGGTATTCATCATGACTATTTCACGTAAGATTTTGAAAATAAATAGATTGCAAAATTATGAATAAAAACTTCAAATTAAAAATACCAGTTCGACAATGTCAAAAGATGGTCGCTGAAATACCATGTTGTTGGTATTGTCCAGGTAGCATTATTGTCAGGTGAATTCCGAATTTATTGCTGGTGTAATACACTCTAGTGAAATAGTCAACAGAATGTATTTTTACACCTTAATTACTACGTACCTATAATGTACCGAGTGATCGGCGGCGGGAAGAGGGTTGATGTGCAAGGGGGTAGGGGTGCAGGAAGGATGTGAAATTTAGCGAACTAAAAGTTAATTATCTATAGATTAATTTAAAAAATATTTTTTTCTAATGAAATAGTTATTTTCCTAACAAGTGCGGAAAGTATCATTTTTCCGCAAATGTTAGGAACACAATTTTTCCTACGAGCAGACCTCTTGATAACCGCCATTTTGCAAATGGTCGCCATCTTGCTCCTATGGGTCCGACAAGGGGGTCATGCGGGTCAAATCGCTTATAATTGTAAAAAGATCATCTGTACGAAATTTCATGCTTTTATCACAATTTGCAAGATTCTGCTCATTTTTTTGATTAACCGCCCCGACTACTAAACCTTTCGGAACTCGATTCAAATCGGAGGCTTTCGATAGGAACTTTTTTCCGCTAATCAATTTTCCCTCGTGCATTGAACTGGGGAATTCCTAATTTCTTAACCCCTTTCCTGGTATGTTTGTGTGTTTGGAGAAGTTTCACTTCAGTAGCGTCTTGTGATTACTACAAGTTGTATTTTTTTTTAATTAACACCGCTCCGATCTATGGTTTGGATATGATATAGGCTGCTTAGATTTTTAGGGCTTTTATTAGAGCTAGCCGTTACGACAATCTCAAACTGACGAAGCTGTGACATTTCCTGATTTTAAGTCACATTCCGAGTTTTTAATTTCCATTTAAATACTATCCATGCACTCTTGGCGGGAACTTCCAACTCCCAACAGTTTCAGATCACGTTGCATGTCAAAACCTGTAATAAAGTCCCTATACTTGTCTCACTTTTGGTTTCAAAATAAAACACTATGGAATGTTCTTTTCCGGTTTCCTAATAGGTTATAGGTACTGTAGAATGGTCTGAAATTTTTCAGAAAACCAGTTCGTAAACAACATAACCAACAAGCTACTAAAAGTTGAGGTAACAGTGCAATAATATACGGAACATGGTACAAAAAAATCTAGTTCCGTGAGTTCATGGCTCAATCTAAGAATCACTTTTGGTATGAAAGTTCGGCATGCATGCAGCATAATTAGTTCTGTGGAAGTGTTGAAGTTGAATGAGTGTTAAGTATTGCGGAGGAAGACATGTAAACCAATTCTGGGAGTTAAATAATTCAGTCAAGTCAACGGTAGAGTGAAGGTGAAAGGCTTTGTGAAATAGCCTCGTGCCTAAATATTTCCCTCCTTCGACAGAAGAGAGAAGTAAGAGTAGTCACACCATTAATCAGGCACCTATGTGTAGTTTAGACTCCAAATCGATGCATCATATTCCAAAGCTCTATGATGGGAGAGTAATAGGACTTTTTTCGGAGTTGATATTTACGGAAGTCCCTTGTATTGCGTTTCACAAACCCGAGCAAGCACAGGGCTTTGTTAACAATGGTTCAATGTGAGCTGAGAAATCCAAGCTATTAGCTCATCATTCTCCCATGATTGGCGGTCGTTAATTACCACTGCGAATGGAACCTCTAGGCCAAGTAAAACCGTCATTGGGTCAGTTGTTTTGTTGGCGTTTTCTAGTTTTATTTCTTCGAAAATGCGCAGATGACCTCTCAGTTTACCAGGCTAAAATTTAATTGTCTGGAATAGCCTATGAGCGCTACTGATAGCCTTTTTTTCACACTTGGTAGTAGAGGCATGTACAGCAGCGTCTCATAGGCAGCTTGACATTGCGTCTGTTATTCTTAGAAAAATTAGCCTTTGTACCTTTTTCATTCTGATCTGATCGCTGACCTGTTTAGATTTTGGCCAACATACGAATACCGCATATGTGACCATGGATCCAGTATACCATTGTAAGTTTAAGCCCTCATGTCTTGCCAACAAGTTTGCGGCATGCCCAAATAGGTACTACCCACTTCAACACGACTCGAGAGATCTATCTAGATGACTGTTCCAGATCAGCTTGCGGTCAAATGTGACCCCTGAGTATTTTACCTTATTTAGAAATGTTGACTGTGTTCCGTTAAGGGTGAGTGCACGGATTTCCAGCTTCCTTTTAACTAAATTGATTTAGCTAGGGTTTGAGGATAGTCCCTCTCTTCGCTCCATAGTTTTTAAGGATGCTTAAGGAAGTTTGCCTTCGGTTTGTGATCATGCCTCCGTGCTTGGTTATTATGACCATCAGGTCGTCCGCATAGCCTAGGATCAATAATCCTGCTCTGCTCAGCTTGCAGCTTGCAGATAACATCCTAATGTTATCTACCACTAGCATTTACAGTGAGAGTCCCTTTTTGACTGTGGATACGGTTGATGTCGCCCCGTTTATTTCTGTTATTACGGGGCGATTTTTCAGCATTGACTATCCAGTTAGGATGCGTACGTTCCTTCTTGTATCGCCCTTGTGATGGACTTATGTGGGATGTTATCAAAGGCACCCTCTATAATAATAAAATGCAGTGAGAGCGATATTCTTGCATTCAATCGTCTTTTCTGTCTTCTACTAGACAGTGCTGTGCATTTATTATAGATTGGCCTGCTTCTATTGCCTAGGATGAAGTGATCTTTTCGGTAGAATCTCGCTTCTGATGCATTGATTTATTTCTTTCTCCATAGTCTTGAGGAGAAAGGATGTTGGGCTACAGGGGAGGGTATGATCGATTTCTTCTTCCCGTATGGGTTATGGTTCAATTAAGTGAGAAGTTTCATTTCAGTGGATGATTTTTTTTGAAGCCAAACTGTTCAGAGATAATCACCAAACCCAAGTAAGATGAAGGAAATTTTATGATCATGTCCTCAAATACCTTTGAACCTTTGGAATGGCATAAGGAATTAAAATTGGAAGATAATTAGCGATTGACGGATCCCCATACATATAGATCAACTTCCAGACGTCAGGAAAACCATCCTGCACGGATTTGTTAAAGATATAAGCACAATGGACGTAACAGAACAAAACCGCAGCTTTTTTTGAAAAAAGGGTGGACTTTTTCAGGGCTTGTGCCCTAATGTGGATTGAGATTTTTTTAACTCAGTGTAGATACCGGAGACGTGTGAGGGCTGTTCATAGACAAATCCTAGAATTGATGGGTGGACACCAAGCCGAAGTACTCAGCAAAAAGTTCAGCAGCCTGATGACCTGAGGCAGGGAATTGACATTTAAGGGAAAGTTTGATAGAAGTGTTCTAGAGCTTCGTAAAGAGCCTGTGCCAGCCCATATTACTTAAGTTTTGAAAACTCTCTCTTGAGGTTGTTTACATTAAAAACGTAAATTGGAGAAAATTTGAAAATCATTATAAGGTAGTCTAAGTACTCTGATTGTATATTTTATAAAGCATGTTTCTTTTTAATTGTGAGTGCTTTAAGGTCCTGCGAGAACTATTCGGCGAAATTTCTTCTGGCAATTCTCTTAACTGACACAAACATTTCGATGGCTTCATACACTATTCCTAAAAAAAGGCTCAACAGTCTCCAAGGAGCAGGGCGTCTCAAGAAATCGAGAACAGGTATTCATTCATGTTTTTTTCTTTCCTAATTGATTGAGCTTGGTGAAAATTGAAACCCATTTTAACTATATTTTATTGCAACTGTCACATGTTTCACTACACTGTAGCTTTATCATGTCCCTGAAGTTAGCAAACCTGAAATCATAGTAACACCATCATCACCACACGGTTTAAAATTTGTGAGGCGGGTAACTAGAAACTTAAATGTAGAATGATGGCGGTCAGATGGCTGCAAGTGTGCATTCACCATTGAACAAAACAAACACTCTGGAACGGGCGCACTGCTTTATGCTAGTGTGCCGAATTTTGATATATGCAACCCAGCAATACAAAGGGATTGTTGTCTCGCTCGCACTTATTGCGATTAACGTAAAAGAAAGAAGAGCTTCTTCATCTTCCTAACCCCAATGATCCAAACACTTCAACAACTATTCGCAATAGCCGCCATAGTGCAGAGAGATGCAAATCCCTCTTGTTTGTTGTCCTTCCTGGCACAAACCCTTGCGTAGGAACATTATGCAGCCGCCGTTCCAGTGTGTTTGTTTAGTTCATTGGCATTCACATAAGACAGGCAGGGCAATGGGCGTCTTTTTTGTGTAGCAAAGTACCAGATCTTGAAGAATTACGTTGTTTTTTGAAACATGGTTAAGCTGGAACAAGTTATGGAAGGCGCAGACATCCGACATGAGTAGTATTATTTTTTTCTGTGGTAGGCAGGTATCTCCTCTCACTCGGATCGAGCAAGAGAAATTGTCTCTTCTGTGGTTCAGGTTGCGTTGGGTAAATTAAAATCACCATTTTTGACAGAATTCAGAATTACTCAACCGTTGGGCTATTTTTTCAAAGATGTTACTGAAGCTTTCGTATATCTCCAATGGAGAATTAGGTGGAAGGTAGACGGCATAGACGCAGTCCAAGACCATTTTTTGCTCTCTGCCTGTGCTTATCACAACATAGATCTGCTGCAGAAATCCCTCCAAAGCGCATGGCAGTGCTAGATGTGACTGATTGATAGAATATTCTATGGAATGCTGTAGCATTTTCAATTTCTCTTCAAATATGCTTGTTTGTTTTGCCCTGGTGGATATGATTCCATATAGAACTATAAATAAATAAATGAATAAACGACTTTTCTATGCCCAGATTTTATTACCTTGAGTACAGCCTTCTACTAAAAGTTTTTTGGTTCAGGTTTGCAATTGTAGTTAATTGATCTAGGAAGGTTTGATTCAGTAACGCAGGGACCGCTGTTATTGATTGGAATCTTATAAAAAGGAGAGAGTACCATCGACTCTAGTTGGCAAATCCAATTAATAAATAGTCTGAGGTTATGATAGTTGTTGTTTACTTTTTTCGATTTTCCCTTAGACAAGGAAAAAAGAAGGGACGAGTAACCAATGAAACTAAATTGTGATAAAATGACACCAGGCTTCATAATGGAAATATTTTTGTAGGTTAGAAAACCAGGTTGAAACAAGAATTATTTATTCACCTGTGAAACGTAATTCCTGGCACTTTTTTGTCGCTATGACTCTTGCAATTGATAGCATAAGAAATCACTATCTTGATCAGATACTAAAACAAATATATTTCATTCGTTTTCGTCGCATAAATACAGAAAATATGCCGGGTGTCAAGTTGTTTGTTTGGCACCACGATAATGGCCGCCGATCAATTTTTGATCACACATTCACGCGCAAGCTTGTAAATGCCTGTTACCTGTCCCCTCTTTATTCCTTCTCTAAGGATTTTCCAGTTCCATCATACTTCTGTCATTGAACAGCTGTCGGTGTCTAGGCGTTTTCTTTAAGATCTGTTCTACTTTTTGGTATAGGTTCTATAAGCAATTTTCAGCATTCACCGGTTATCGGGAGTCATTTATACACAACCCACCTTTCAGTTTGTATTTTTCGAATGAAACTTAACACGCCCTTTTCCTTAATTTTCATCAATGTCAAATTAAAAGTTTGACGTTGGAAGCCCCTTTTTCAAATCTAAGAGGAATAATCTGCCCTTTTGATTTGAGACCTCATGCCGTATGGTCGGTCTTGACCTGATTGTTTTTGGGCAAGATTTTTTGGAATTTTGTGCCAGGGAAACTCAAGTTAGACTAATTTCTTGTTGATCATTGTCTAGAGTTGTCCCTTGGTCATTTCGGATTTTGTTTCGGTAAGTTTTGAGATTTTCTTCAGGAATTATTAACCTACAACACGTGTTTCATTTCTTCAATAGGATCGTTCCGAGCAGCTTTTGGAAGTTTAAGGCTTCATTTTTGACCTAGAGTATCCCTCAGGGCTCGATCTGTTTTTTATACGAACATCGAGTTAGGGTTCTAGGCTGTATCTGACGGATCCTAGGCTGTATCTAGACAGATCCTAGGCTGGATTTAGACTGGACCTAGGCTGGATCTAGATTGCTATCAGTTGGGGCTTTGGTAGCTCTTCTTCAGCAACCTTTTTGGTATCACTCTGATAGAACCACGTTGAGTTCTACGTTAAACAGATAAAACAGGAATAGGACTCACTCATCATACCATAGTCTGGAACAAACTTGCAACTGCTAACTGCTTCTGTCTGGATCTACAGCGAAATCAAAAATGTAGATAATTCCACTTTAAGATCTTCTGAGTTTTCACACATTTGAAGATAACACTTGTATACTATAAGTTGCACTTTTTACTATTTAGGCAAATCTTACATAAATCACTTGACAGTGGAATTACGTTCAGTACGTGCCCCCTTAAATAAAATTCTAGAGTTTCACCCTGAGGTTGCCCAAACAATAATTTTCACCTTTCTGGTGTTAAATTTGCCTGCTGGTAGAGTATAACTGGAACTGTTGTCTTTAATCTTTCACAAGTGTAAATAAACAGTTAAAACTGTTTATTTAAAATGCATATTTATATATATTATTTACATTAATTTTTTTTATACTCATCAAATATTTACAAATTGGGTACAAGCCTAAATCTATTCACTTTTTTAATACCGTCCTGGCTATCCCTATTTAATATTGTAATTATTTTTAATAAAGAAAGCCAGATACATTATTGTACCTAATTAGTTGTTTTATTGCTAAGCTCTCCACTTACACAAGTTTTGTTTATGACATCATTAAGTATTCTTCCTAGTTAAATCACAATAAACTTGGTGGCGCCCAAAGATAAGATGTATACAGGGAACCCATAAATCCATAGCCTCCGAATTGATGCTGACTACCGTACGCAGTATAATTAGGCAATTGCCAAAAAAGTACGTTATAATGCGACAAAGCCGAACTCGAAACTTCTCACTGAACCTGTGCCTGTGGTAATTATGTACTGTGATATTGTATCGAAGATTAGGTATTCGATTTGCGGCAAACATTTTGGTAGTACACAGTTAAATTTGATTGGTGTATTCGTTTTTGCGGCTGCAGGTGTTACTTGACCCCTCCTCAAACATTTTTAGACGACCTGTGGCATGCCTCTCACCAAACGCACTTGGACATACTGCTGACTCAAGTCTCTGCGCTGTTTTGGGTCTTTCAACGCCTCTTTCTCGAGTTCCCTTTGTCTAGGTGACAAGTCAAAGGGATTATAAATGTGTTTATTTTTGAGTCTGTGGCCATTGCGTAGCGCAGTCTGAACCTCATTTGACAAGCTCAGTACGGCCCTAACGGGACGGGCATTTTTGAAGTTGGAGTTGGACTTTGATTGATTGATTTGTATAGGCAGCACGTAGACGCGCATGTGGTCCATTGTGCAATCCCCCTCTTAGTGCAGCCCTGTCTTACCTTAGGAGCCCGCAACGGTTAAGAAAGGTGCAGATCCGCTCAGGCTGCTACGAATGACGAGGGTGTCACATTCGGAGACTATATACTTGATAGTTTCATCGATTTCGCTGCAGAACCTATATTCCGTCTCATTTCTGAGTTCGATTTTATGTAGGTGGTATTTGACCACCCAATGTCCCGTCAGGACGCCTGTGATGATTCTTAGTTGGCTCCTGTTTAGTTTTAGGAGGCTTTTTGCCTTTTTGCAGTTTGAAGGACCTTGTATAATAGTCCAAGAGCCAGCGCTGAAAAAATTCTCTGAATTTACTAAAGCCAGTTTTTGGACAGTTGATTACAATACTTATGTACAGAAATATAGCGCGGTCAGTCAAGCGAAACTTGGGACAAGGACCTAGGGTGTCTTGTTAAAGTTGTCGAGATAACTAAGGTAACAAGACAACCTAGGTCCTTGTCCCATGTTTCGCTTGACTGACTGCGCTATATTTATGTACTGTTATGATTTATCAGCGTTAGAGATAATTATTTAATTGTTATGTCATTGATTGTTCTTTTAGTAATTAGTTTATAATCATGTGTACTACACTATATCTTTCTCTCTCAGTGTCAAGAGCTGATTTCACTGAAAGATAGGTGAGTTCACTGAGAACGTCTAATTTACAATGAATTTATTATTCAAAGGAACCTAGAAGGCTTTGCTTTGTATTGATATTCTTTTATTTTATGTAACTATTCATTTTATTTACGTAACTATTATCGTTACCAAAATTCATAAATTAAAGACCCTACAAAACTTCTCTCGTGGCATTATTTTTGAAAATCGACGTAACAGTACATAATTATCGTAATCATGATATAATTTTATTCGCTTACCTTCTTAGAGAATTTGTAATGCGCCTAAATGTTCAGTGCCTTATCCAGGACTTCGCTTCTGTTGTCAGATTAATTTGCTGATGCGCAATGTAGTCTGTATTTCTGGGTTCCTAGTACCATCGACAAAATAGTTGACTGCTGGATCTTGCTGCAATTATTCGGTAATGTCCAAGGTAATTGAAGATAATAAGGCAACGGATATCTGGTTCAAGAATTCCCAGAAAATTTTGCAGGATTTTTGCAGTCGCGACTTAACATGGGTTTGATATTATTGACGAGGGATTCGTTGCAAATGTCCAAATACCAGAAGGCAAGTTTTATCAGACTCAGCCTCATCCGACTTAGAAGAATAATCTCTTTTCTATAGTCGTTAAAATAGCATCATTTAGATGCATCGAACACAATGCTCTATAGTCTATGGTTTAACGTCGCGTCGGCGAGCAGACAAACTGAACATTTTTTGACAGTTCTAACAGCCAGTTAAATTTTGTTTTTTATTGTCAAGTGACATAATTCACCCACTCATGTCAACATTATACTGAAAACAGCCCTAGGGTTGTTTCCACTCTATATGACTGCCTCGGACATTGTTGTCAAGAAAATTTCTATCCGAATGACTCTCAAGCATTGATAAATACTCAAAAATTTTACAACTTTCTCAAGCTTGTTGCTTATAGAACACAGCTTTCGAAATCCGTTATAATTTTCGGACAATTATCAATGTCCTTGGGCCATTACTACTGAAAACAGCCCTAGGGTTATTTTCACTCTATGATATTGGACATTGCTACCAAAAAGTTTTCTATCCGAATAACCCTCTAACATTGATAAATGCTCAAAAATCTTATAACACCTTTCTCAAGCTTGTTTCTGTTATACATTTTTTTCAAACAATTATCAATGTCCTTGGGCTATTCCTACTGATAATGTACTCGGCTGATAGATAAACTTTTTTCTTAGCAGTAAGCATAATAATTGTATACCCTTTCATTTGACGTTCGAAGACTCTGCGTGGTCCCATGTCTCATCTTAAACTTTCCGGAGAATCTCGAGAAAACAGGATGGACGACGTCGGTAATGAATAATGCTTTCCCTCTATCGTCTGTTATCACGCTACAAAAAAAGTTCAATGTTCCGCCAATAGCTCCTTGACTTAGACCGTCCGTCGGTATATGTAATCGTAGGTATTCCATTCCGTGAATTATGGCTCCTCAAAAATCCAAGAAGCACATTATTTAGCATTTGCATTAAGGCAATTTGAAAGAACTATTCGACCAAAATGACCAAATAATAAAATCATTAGACTCGAAATTTTGCTCTAGCCTACGCCGGTGTCCTCGTCCAAGACGCTCCTCAATGTCCCGAACAGCACGGCGTCCAGGCTTACCAGCATCCAGAATCCTGCAACCTATTTTTCCTGTGCACAAATGGAACGTTGACAGTGGAAACTTGTGAAAATGGTTTGCTTTTCGACGGAAAAGGCGCTGTTCATAATCACTGCAACTATAACTGGGCTGTACACTGCGGAGACAGACACTCAGACTGTAACTTTAATACTATAATTTTTCTATTTGGATTTTAATTAATTAATTTCCAGTAACTCCAATTAGTACTCCTGGTTGTGAATACCAATTTGGTATCTATCCAGATTCAGCTAGTTGCTCTACGAATTACATCAAATGTGCATACGGAGAACCTCATCCACAAGCTTGTGAACCAGGTTTAGTCTACGACGACAGGATTCATGGTTGTAACTGGCCAGATCTTCTATTGGAAACTTGCAATCCAGAAGGTAAACTCCTGTTAACTACAAATTAATTTATTCACAGAAGTCGTTTTCAGCTGTTGTTGGTTTTAAATGTCCCACCAAAGTGCCATCTGGTAGTCCCGCTGCAAGATTCTGGCCTTATCCGAGATTCGCCATTCCTGGAGATTGTCACAAACTAATTACTTGCGTTGATGGACATCCAAGACTTATCAGTTGCGGCGATGGTAAAGTTGTGGACGACAAAACCCTAACTTGTGAAGATCCTGAGGATGTGCCACAATGTTACAACGCTTTAAGAAAATGAATGTAGAAATTGAGTTTTTGAGAAATTTACTTTTCAGTAGCTAATCAAACTTTCTAAAATAATTTAAATTAAATAATGAATGTAAAGAGAGGATTGTAAATAAGTTTTAATTTTTTGTAAATATTTTTTATCAAATTGTTTACATTTTGTCCTAATAAAATATTCAAATTCGTTTTGTTTCTTATTCAGCTTTCCATAATTAAAGTAATTGGGTTACAACTTAGGTAATTATTTATTATGGTGGGTAAGTAATAAATGGGTGAGTATCAATTGTGGATTCAAGTGCAACTTTTTTCAACTGGGAATTCCTACTGAAAAACTGTCGCTGGTCATATAAAGGCAGTAAGTAGCATCTATCTTCCTTAGATAACTCTCCCCATTATCGCCCACTAAGGGGTCCTTCTACAATCTATGGATGTTTTAGCAAGCCAATATTATATTTAGTATGAAGCTTTTCATTTTTTGCCACAACTACCTATATACCCACTTCAACCATGTATAATCAAGGGATTGTCATGTACGTCATACAAAAACCACATCCCAATATTCCCAATGAAGGCGTCAACGGAAGCACGTGGTGCTAAAACAAATGTTAGCAAAGGCGTATGCAGAATAACCACTGTCTTTTTTGAGTGAACATATTAATGAACAAGCCAGAGGAGTAATTCAGCCCCATTGCCGTGAGCTTAGTGAGTAGAAGACTGTGGCCAACGCGATCGAAGGCTTTTGTAAGATCAGCGGTGTAGCTGATGATGATGTCCACCTGCAAGCCATCTTCAGCTGCGTTCACTACGTAATTTGGAACAACCCTAGACTAGCAGCGGTTGATCTACTCTTGAAAAACCCTGGAACTGGACTAGGCAGAATGATTTCCACAGGCTCAGGAACTTAGCATGGTCGAATTGTGTCTGGTCATGGTCAATGGTGATGTAGATGAACGGTGAATCAGATATCAGATCAGGTATATACGAATTATCGGCAACTACAAAGATCTCTGCATAATGATTCCGGTAGCCGGTAGCAGCCTTCCAAATAATGTGCAAACGCGTTTGGGTGTAAATTGAAGTTCCCTTACATGTTGGGTGCAAGATAATATATAATTGATCTCAATTTTCTTGTTGTAAAAGCAATTGGTACGTGTTTCTAGATGTTCATTGACATTAATTCTATTTTGATATTGATGGCTTATAAAGTTTTTCATTCTATCGGATTTGTGGACATACTTATTATACATACATACAGATAGATAGGCAGTACAGGGAACGCACATCAAATCCCTCTTTGGAGTGAAGTGGAGCAGTAGAAAACCACTTGTTCTTTTTGAATATTACCTTCAATATAGTAGTAGATAATGTGTTCCAGTGGAGTCCACTCCAAACAATCACTGAGCAATGACTCAATAATTCCCTTACATATACCAGGATTAAAAGCTGCTTATTCGAGATTTCTCTTATTGAATAAAATTTGTATATTAACTTTCTGATATTTTTTGTTAATCTAAGAACATGTTGATCCCATTTCGGATGTTTGTCAATCATTCCAAAGCTCGTTTCTTTTTTTAAAAGTAAGCAATTCCTTAATTCAAAAGAAAAATTCAAATTCTTCCTCCACAAATACTTTAATCGTTGTAAACGGCCCTACATGTTTTAGGATTAGTAAATTCCATAATCATTTTTGGCTTTAATAAATCTCCGGTTTTGGTCACGAATACTGGTCAATATTAATAGCCTTATTGATAGGTTACCCTAAAGTCTGAACAAATTCCATTTTTTTTTGGTAGGTACTACTGCTATGGGTGAAACCCAATCACTAAAGCTAACAGGTTTTAAAATGCCTACTTTCACTATCTGATCAACTTTCGTTTCAATTTTTGGCTGTAATGCATATAGGGCATATCATATATTTTTTTTTAAAATTGGGACCACCTCATCTTCAACATTAAATTTTACTTCTAAGGTATTAACGAGATTACACAAGTTCTGGTCAAAAACATTTGGATATTTAGACTTAAACTTATCAAGATATCTGATTTAACAACATCTATAGAATTATTATTAGGACTATCGACAAATTATTCTTTTCACATTGGAAATACCGAATTCAACCAATTTTTGCCCAATAATGGAACAAACTCCTTCCTAAATTCTATAACTGTTAAACAAAGCACGTGCTTTTCATTTGCATGCCAAATCTCTACTTGACATTCACCGACAGTTTCAATTTCCTGACCAGACACAGTCTTCAATTTAAAACATACCTACTTTTCTAGAGGCAAATTAACCATGTAGCAAACAACTTCTAAGGCATAACAGTTTTGCAGGCCCCAGTGTCAATTTCAAATTCAATAGGCTGATTATTGACCAATAAAGTGATCCTATGGGGTTCATTAACTTACTGAAGCACATACCACCTGGTTCAAGTTATACAAATCTTAATTGACTGCAGCACATGGTACCGTATTGACATTATCACTCTTGTTGGATGTAGATGCCTCATCACTGTCTTCTGGCACAACACCCACCTTGGACTTAGAAGGGCACAAATCCCGCACATGACTAAATTTTTGACACCTAAAACACTTCCAACTTATTATAGGACACCTTTTTTCAGCATTAAAACGACCACATTTTTTACGACAGTCACCTTTGACTTTGACCGTGTTAGACTTCCACGATTTGTCCTTTTCCGACCCATGCCTTTTTTTTCACCCAGTAAATATTATTGTCAGCTAGGGTTTTTACATGCCTTTCAGCTAACTCCATTGCTAGAACCTCTTTGCAGGCTTATTCAAAGGTTAATTGTGACATCGATATCAAATCTCTGCTGTATTTTCTCAGACCTTAAGCCCAGAACAATTAGAACAAACTCGTCCTTCAAAGCATCATTTAAAAATGTACCATAGTAGTAGATAGTCAAAGCGGGTTTCACTATCAAAATCCGACCATAACCTCAATCTTTCATTCTTGACACGTGGTGGATGCGCCGCCGTTGACACGAAGGTGGATGCATCGTCGGCGCCATCTTGTCAAACGTCATGGCGCCATCTAGCGTACATAGTGTGAAGTTCGTAATACAGGATGCTGTAGTTGGGACCCGTAGGGCTCCGCCCCCCAAAAAGGGGGCCCGCAGGGCTCCGCCCCCCAAAAAGGGGGCCCGCAGGGCTCCGCTCCCCGAAAAGGGGCCCCCGGATTTTATTATGGGTACCAGAAAAAGGGGTGGGGGGAAATGTTTTCCCACCATCATGTCAACCGTCACCTGTCAAACGTCATCTGTCAAACGTCACCGGTCAAACGTCATCTGTCAAACGTCATCTGTCACCTGTGATGACGTCATACCGGGTTATTGCGGTAAATTCTTGCAATTACAGGTTCCTGTAATATGGAGTGAGCGTGGAAGGGATTGTTCCGAGTCGTTTCGAAATCGCTACGTATATTTAATTATGGTTCGGGATCTGTGATGACGTCATAGCGACCTGGGTCACGTATATGGCGCCATCTAGTGTACATAGTGCAAAGTTCGATTCATGGTTCGGGTTCTGTGATGACGTTATAGCGACCTGGGTCACGTCAGTGTGTGTCGATGGCGCCATCCAGCGTACGTAGTGCGACGTGTCCTATTACAGGATGCCGTAGTGGTAAATAAAGAAAATTCGTGAAACTCAAGGTTACAGACCATCGAGTCGACGACGCTTAATGTCGGAGCGTTATAAACAAAGGTATCATATTTCACAGTTTATTTTACTGATAAGCATTTACGTTCTAGCGAAAATAACAAGCTGGGACTTGCATCTAATATTTTGTTGATGAAAAAAGGATATTTTCACTGCAGATTAACTATGGGAAATTTAATGAATTAAATGAGTCACACTTGTTTTTTTTTTCAAATTAAAACCTATTTATTTATTAAACCATAGGGTACATTGACTTTTTCCAATATGGTACGTTAAATTCAATAATAATATTACGCAGCAAATGGCAATAAATATGACTACATTTAAAGTGGATTTCGGTGCGATGTCGTTGTCTGATAGAGTCTTATGGGAATTATTGTATGTTTCTTCTTGCTGTTGTGGTTCTCTGATGAGAGTTCTCCATTCGGTATCTCCAACAGTTTCATCATGAAAATGCAGCCTCACCTTGTAACGCAGATACGCCAATGACGTCGACGATGGTATACGAGTCGTGAAAACAGCTAAATGGCCCTTATCTATTACTTCATAATGCATTTCTGTCCACGATGTTGTATTATTAGGTGCGGAAAAGTCCAGCATTATTGACATTTTGTGGACATTGTACGGTCTGTGTACATAGAAACTATTTTGCACAAGAGCAACCAAGAGAACATAGTACGATTGACTTGACACCATCATGGTTAGTAATTGAATGAATTTAAGATTCATTTCTACATCCTTAATAAATTGGCGCAATGGCAGCAAACAATTTTTTTCACCAAGAAAACTTTTATTTTAATAGAAACATCATACAAATTAGTCAACTTCATCGTAACCTATATATTTTGCAATAATATCATCACACATGTATTTAGCGCCATACTGTTTTAATTGCTGATGTAGTCCATACTGATTCATAAGCACACATAGGTCCTCCAAGGAGATGGAATTAGCCAGATAAAGATTACAAGACTTGACACCATTTTCATATTTTTCCACATCTTGCGTGGAAAACCAACCATTAGTGTCGGGTTCTTGCTCAAGTGCTTGAAGTAAAAAGTACATGTCTGTTTCTAAACTAGTACGTAGCAAATAGACAGCTTGTCTTATACAGGAAGATTGATGATGGCGGCAGGCATCACCACGACGACCAGTAATACTACAACCGGACATTTTGACTCTTCAAAGGTTGCTATTGTAATGTGAAAAATAAAAAGCAAGCATGTTTTTTATAGTCATTTATTAATACTAATACTAATTGGATTGGAGGGTGGTACAACACGCGTCCAGCTTATCTAAATCCCTGACAATTTTGTCTAGGTTCATAGTAGCAAGTTCTAGAAAGTAGCAGCTACGTTCACATTTGTTCAAGTTACACATGCTGATAATTGATTGCAAAAGATGGCTGCCGTTTTTGACATTGTGAGTTACATTCAAATATTGTAGGCAATCGTCATAGTATACAACGAAATTCAAATCCTTGACTAATTCTAATCTATAATTTATGAGAGGACAAACAGTTAAAATTTGTTTGATATCGTCCAAGCAAAAACACAATGCACAATTATTCGACGTAAGAGTTAGAGCTTGTTCACCGAAAAACGATTCGACATACAGAGTGAAATTCTCGGATAACGCCTGTTGTTGGCCAGGCACAGCAGAGTCTTTGACGCCAGCAGCAGCAGTTGCATTCACCATCTTGGACACCTTTTCCAGGAATTCATACCAGTCGAAATCGGCTAGAGTTATGCAAGTTTGATCTTCGGGCAAGTTTAGCATGGAGTTTACTATTTTGACTGCTGGCAGCATTCCTCGAGCGACGCTTAGGCCCACAATCAACTTGAAATTGTTCACCTGGTAGCTAACTTCGTTGAGTAAACGTTTCTCTTGAGCAATTTCCATTCGACTTTTCAAAATCATACTGTCCAAATATTCCCAATAATTTGACGAACACTGCGAATCGTCACTGTCTTCGGCACTGATATCAGCGTACATTGCGTGATTCGATGCACAGGACATTTCACGATGACACCGTGACTACGTTCAAATACTGAGACACAAATGTGGTACTTTGAGGTTTATAATAACTTTTACGGCCCCCCACCACCACCACTCCGTCGAACATGTCTTAGACCAATCACATGCGAGTATTAAATGGCATGTCAATCCAGCTGTTGTGTGATTTATCACAGCCTAACCACTTTACAAGCATTTTGTTTCCCTTTTTTCGTAGCACTTGCTCCACGAGAAATACGTCTGGCTGTTTTGTTTTCTGCAGCTCTTCCTCGTAAAATCCACCGCTTATCGGCTGACCTTGCAAGTCTTCCAACAGATACGTCGTTGGATTCGTGATATGAACTTTAGCTATTTTAAAGAGCTCTGTAGTCCAGTTTGGGGTATAGCCTTTTTGGAAAACATGTTTATACTTGCTTATACGAACAATGTCACCAACCTTGAACTTTTGCTTACCGGCAACTTTGATATGACTATAAACAGTATCAAGTATCGCCTTTTCATTCTTTTTATTCACGTTACTCGGCTTCATATGTATCGTACGATGTTTGCTATCATTATAGGCATCAGTTATAGGCCGTAATAAATCCAGCCATTTATGGTTCCCATTCAATGTAAATTGCTTGAACAGCTTTTCTTTAATGGTTCGAATCACTCTCTCGGCGATCGATGCTTTCAAAGGACTAAACGAACTATAATGATGTATTCCATATTTCTTCATTAGACTTGCAAATTGAGCATTGTAATACTCCTTTCCATTATCAGAGATAATTTTCTTTGGAATTCTTCCAGATGTTTTGAGTATCTCTGCCATAGCGTTGGCAACATCTGGTGCAGATTTCGATTTAATGGCACGCGTCCAAAGGTACTTGGAAAAACAGTCGATTACAACCAATATGTATTTGAATCCATTGTTTTCTCCGGCATATTGATCAAGTTGTGCCAGATCAGTGGCAAAAGTATCGTCGAGGCCATATTGTATAAATTTTCGACGTTTGAAGTTTTTACGAGCCGGTCGATGAAGCTCCTTAACCACTTGTTCTCTAGACATTTCACAAAGACAACTAAACATATATGTATGGGAGTACGTATATTTATAATAACTACTACAAAATATTGGCTGCATGTTTAATTTGATCAATTCGATGGTTGATGGTTGCTTCAAATTGTTCCATTTTCTGGAAACGTTCCTCGCACGTCATGGCCAGCTGACTCATCTTTTCTCCAGTCTCTCTTGCTAGATCACCAAGGCTACGAAGGTCATCGTGGACGTTTCTGTTCAAGATTTGATCCAATTCCTGAATGCGGATCATACTGCTTTTAACTTGATCGCTGATGTTATCCACTGCTTCTCCAAGGGCGCCAAGTGCTTCATTTGCGATGAGCACCTTATTGTATAGACTGGTAGTTGCCAAGTCTACATACTTTTTAGTGGATGCATCATTTTCGTCACTAGGCATTCCAATATTGCAGAGCCTATGATTTTCAACATTATAATCGCCATCGGTAGTGGTCGGCAAAGCTGATGCCTGAGCACGAATAATTTGACGACGACGTGACGAAGAAGAAGAAGACGGGGAATGTCCAAACTTATTCATGGCTAACACACTAATGACTGATAGATGAAAGCTGTAGACTATTTTATTATTATTAGTAGATTAGTCTCGGATAACGCCTAGCTCTCGCAACTCTTCCAAAATACTCATTATTTCATTCGTGTGATTTCCATTGCCAGCCTCTTGAGACGCATCCAATATAATCAACCTATCAATCAGTTCGTTTACGTCATCGTAATACACATACTGTTTGGGTTTTTCATTGTACTGCATCATTAAAGACGACGGTGATGACGATGCCGGTAATCCGGATCCTGACAATGATTTTTTATGAGATTTTGATTGCTTTGCTGTTGGTGGTGGAGGTGTATATGGCTTTATAAATTGTTGATATTTTCTCGAATTGGTCCCCTTTATCTGACCTGTCGGTTTATATTCTCTTCTATGTGCATTGGTGCGGAATAAGATTTCATTGAATTGTTCGTTGTCTTTTCCGTATTCAGTCGAGGATGTTTGAGAAATAGCAAGTCGTATAGACCGCGACTCTTGGGATAAGTTACGTTTCCAACATTAATATCGCCATTTGGTAGAAAATCAACTCTTTCTGTGCCCATGGTCCAAAAGCCGGTTTCCGAGCTATATTTCAATCCATAGGTCGAATCCGTTTCATTAGAACCACCCAAGTATTTAAGAATATACTCTTGAGCTATCTCTGGATATTGTTTTATAAATTCTACATAACTCGAAGTCTGGTTTCCAATTATTGATTGTTGTAAATCGTCGTCGTCGTCGTTTTCTATTGGCTTAGCAACAAACAACACGTCATCCTCATTTTTTGCTGGCCTCTTAGATTTTTCCACAAGTTTATTTAGAGGAGCGGTTATGGGGTTCAAAAGTCTATCCAATGCTTCATCTTTGTTACTTTTCTCCAGCTTCAGAGAAAAATATTTCTTCCGTATGTTTCTTGCAACAGTATTAATTCGTTTCTTGACATCTCTGTCAGCTTTACTCAAAACAGGCGGAGTCATTGCAACAACTCTACTACAGGTCTTGATACAGGTCAGTCTACACAGACAGCTTTTACGAGACAGGTCAGTCTACACAGACAGCTTTTTCGAGACAGGTCAGTCTACGCAGGCAGCTTTTCGAGACAGGTCAGTCTACGCAGACAGCTTTTCGAGACAGGTCAGTCTACACAGACAGCTTCTTTTAGGACAGGTCTCTCTACACAGACAGCTTCTTTCAGGACAGGTCAGTCTACACAGACAGCCTCTTTTAGGACAGGTCTGTCTACACAGACAGCTTTTCGAGACAGGTCAGTCTACACAGACAGCTACTTTTAGGACAGGTCTGTCTACACAGACAGCTTTTCGGGACAGATCTGTATGCGATAACGTCTTTAGTAACACTGAAGCTGGTGTAATCACTTAGGGAATTATAAAGGTATCAAACTGGCTCCTGTAGCGTCCTTTGCACATATCGCAATCCTTGACAATAACCAGAAATCCATATTTCTCTTTCCAGCACTCTGAACAGAGCATTTTGAATTTTTCCAGCGACATATCTGTATTCACGTGATCATCGTAGACATGTTTCAGATTCATATCGTCTTGCTTGAATAAAATCAACACGTTTGCGTTATCTCGCACCAATTGTTTGGGCACTTTGGAATACGTTTGACACAGGTAGAATGAATCGACTGCATTATGTCGACCCATGCAAAAGTAGTTTCGTATCTTGTCCTGTTTCTCGCAAGCCACATCGTCGAATATAAATACAGAATCTGGTTTCGTATTTTCCGGATCCAAAACCATTTCATTATCACTGAAAGCCTGAAAGGTTACACCTGAAACATTTTTCAGCACTTGCTCGAGGAACTTGTATTTCTCCTGATATAGTGACTTTGAATAAACGTAGACATTCTCGAATCTGAGTCCGTTCGGGTCGGTTAGCAGACTCAGCATCACATTGGTTTTCCCCGAATTACTAGGACCACAAATAATTGCTCTAATTGTATTTGGCAAAAGCTCACTATGTCTATTCCTCTGCTCACTCATTCCTTTTTCAGGCAAATCGAAATTAAAATCAACTCTGATGGTGAGTTTCTGTTTTTCTGCACGCATCTTGTATAAAACAGTGTTTACTTGACCAGTGCCTCAGTAGCAATGGAGACACTGAAGGGTAAAGGTCTCTTAAATAGTGGTATCAACAAGCTACCGTTCGAGCGCCATCTGCCAGGCTATTCTTATTGTGGACCTGGTACGAAACTTGCTGAACGTTTAGCCCGAGGTGATCAGCCGAAAAACAAGTTGGACGCAGCTTGCCGAGAACACGACATTGCATACTCTGAAAACAGGGAGGATTTCCATAAAAGACATCAAGCCGATAAGGTGTTGGAGAACAGGGCTTGGGAACGAGTTAAAGCCAAAGATTCTAGTTTCGGTGAGAAGAGTGCAGCTTGGCTGGTGACAAACGTGATGAAAGCCAAACGTAAACTCGGTATGGGCATGCATCGACGACGACAACAAACTAAACCGTTCAAATCGTGCATCTTGAACAAAATTAAAAAACATGTAAAACAGTATGGAAATGTAGCAGGCGGTCCAGGAGGAGAAATACCAACAAAGGAAAACATAAAATTGGCACTGAAAGCTGCCCGCATGACAATCAAGCAAATTGGTGGCCGAAAAAAAGTGAAATTACCTCGAGTTATTAAAGTGCCCAAAGTTGGAGGAGTTTTACCTTTAATTCCCATATTTGCTGGTCTCAGTGCGATGGGTGCATTGAGCGGAGGGGCAGCGGGGATTGCGAAAGCCGTAAATGATGCCCGAGCAGCAGCCGACAAGCTCAAAGAATCTCAAAGACATAATCAGGTCATGGAAGCCATTGCCTTGGGTAGAAAGGGGAGCGGTTTATATCTGGCTAAACACAAGACCGGACATGGATTGTTTTTGAAAAAAATGCCAAAAAACTACCAGTGAAGCTACCCAAACGAGCGCTAAGCGATAAAGACATTAGATATCTGACATCCAAATTGAAAATAGCCAATTTCCGTGGAGTGTTTATGCGTGATACATTGCCGTCTAGACCGAGAAAAATCGAATGTGGCGTGATTAATTTGGACACAATCAGCGGATCTGGAACACATTGGGTAGCTTACAAGAAACGCGGAAACCTGGTTGAATATTTCGACAGTTTTGGCAACTTGAATCCGCCGAAAGAAGTTGTTCGCTATTTTAGGAATTGTGAAATTTTCTACAATCACGATCAGTATCAAACGTTCAATACATACAATTGTGGACATTTAGCATTAAGTTTTTTATTCAATAATTGATGATAATAAAATAATTATAAAATCAAGTGTGTGTTTTGTAGAAGCATTAGTCATGTCTCAGACGTTCACGTTGAAAGGTCGCTCCAGTTGTTTAACTGTTGACATTAATCCACCAATAGAATTAGACTCTAGATACAGTTATTCGCTAGCCCTAATTTCCTTGAGTACCTGGAATTCTATTCCAAACATCGAGTCTGGACGAAACAAGTTTTACTACTACTACGCGAGTGGCAAAGACGACGAGCAGGAGCGAGTAATCGAAATTCCAACAGGGTCGTACGAAATTGCCGATATCGAAAGCTACCTTCAAAAGCAATTGGCTGCGAATAGTGGTGGTGGTGGTGCTGCTACTAGTGGTGATAATTTACTGTCTTTAAAACCGAACAATAACACTTTAAAGTGCGAGCTCAAGAGTGTTTACGATATAGACTTTGAGCCCCAAGATAGTATCGGACAATTGCTGGGCTTCTCACCACTCATCCTAGATGCAAACACGCTACACGAATCCGATATTCCAGTTGAGATTATACAAGTGACTACTATACGAATTGAGTGCAACATTATCTCAGGATCCTATTATACAAACAATCCTTCACATACATTATACGAATTCACGCCGACCGTTGATCCAGGATATAGTATAATTATTGAGCCGAGAAATCTGATTTATCTTCCGGTGAATAGAACTAGCATCGATAACATCACCATAAGTATTTTGGATCAGGAAGCAAGACCTGTCAATTTTAGAGGCGAAGAAATCGTAAAATTGGAACTCAAGAAACATGGTTTTAGTTTTTAATCAGCAGCAGCAGCAGCAAAGACATATAAGTAGTGGATACGTTCAGTCCTCTCCAGTCTGTAGTCAGACACCGACGAAACATCAGCAGCAGCAGCAGGCACTCACACGCAAGAGTCTGATTTATTTACACTCTTTATCGCACAAATATGGTTTTCGTATCGGAAAAACTTCAAATATTTCACCCGGTCAACGTGGATGAATCCATTTCTCGAGAAGAATGGCATACATATCATCGATTCACAAAATCATTCAACTACAGTGATGTGATTGAGATAGTTATCAACCAGCAAGATGTCTTTATGGACATTAGTCAAGCTGAGCTTTACATTGAAGCCAACTTTAAGGAGGACAATACAGTGGCAGGTGCTGGTGGTGGTGGTGGGACGACAGGAACATGTTCGTTAACAAATAATGTGGGAGCCTTTCTGTTCGAGACCATAACTTATGAATTGAACGGAAGAGAAATTGAGAAAGTTCGAGATCCTGGACTGACAAGCACAATAAAAAGTTTGCTATGCTTTAATGAACACGAAAGCAAAGCACTAGACGTCGCAGTATGGGGTACGCCGCTCAAAACCCTGAATGAAACAACAAAAGACTTTAATTTGCTAATACCGTTAAATTTTCTACTGGGTGTTTTCGCCGATTACACTAGTGCAGTTATGGGAAAACAGAAACTGAAACTTGTTCGAGATAGAAATGATGACAATTGCTACGTAAACTCTACAGGAGATAAAAAGGCTACTATATCAATATCGACGATTGAGTTGCGAGTTAAACATATTTATCCCAACGATGTCCTAAAACTGCAATTGTTGGAGGAAATTTCCCGAAATAAACCAATCTTTTTCGGGTTCCGTGATTGGGAAATTCACGAATTGCCCGCAATGAGAAACACAAAGAAAGATGTTTGGACTGTGAAATCAATGTCGGAGAGAGCTCGATACGTTATCGTATTTTTCCAAACTGCCCGCAAAGACAACTATCAGAAAGACGTCACATATTTCGATAATGTCAACATTACCGATATCAAACTGTTCCTAAACTCTGAAGTTTACCCCTACGAATCTTTGAATCTGAATTTCGACAACAGACAATATGCCGAAGCGTATCGCATGTACACCGAATTCCAGAAATCCTATATGGGAAAGACCTATGCTGAACCGTTACTGGATTTCAGCTCGTTTGCAAATCAATGTTTGTTTGTAATAGACTGTTCGAAACAGAATGAAGCTTTGAAAAGTAGCACAGTCGATGTTAAGCTCGAGCTGCACAGTTCTGAAAATTTTCCAAGAGATACTCGAGCCTATTGCATCATTGTACATGACAGAGTTTTGGAGTATTTGCCTTTATCAGGCACTGTCCGTAGCTTGATTTAGTCAGTTACCGTCACCTGTACGCCTTGTCAAGATGAAATTTGTAGTCGTCGACCTGCAAGGTTTCTGCACGCCTGAATTTTACGCCAAAGAACTAGCCATCTACGATGGTAAAAATATGCAAAGCTACATGTTCAAACCTGCAATTCCGTTCCATGAGCTCAAACAAGACTATAAAAGGCAAGTGAAATATCTATGTGGAAATCATCATGGTATCTACTATAATAATGGCGAACTGGACTATCAAGAAATTTATTCCATTGTCTATGAGAATCTACGAGATGTTGACGTTATCTATGTCAAGGGCCACTCAAAGCATGAGTTTCTAGCCAAACTTTTATCCGAAATTGAAACAAAACGCCTGCCTCCTCCTGATATTGTTAATTTAGAATTTACTAGTGCTGCTAATAATGTACCAAAGTTAGATAAGAAACAACCTATACACTGTACTTTTCATAGCTTAGACTTGTGTATTTGTAGTGTTAGTAGTGCATTTACTCTGTACGATTATATTGTAAGCCTTTTACCAAAAAATAAAAATAAATAGGATTTTTGAAAATTACTCTAATGGTTTTAATTATTATTATTGAATAAATCGAGTTGAAATAAATTATAATAACTTGTCATTGCAAGACCATTGTCTTTATTGCGTCGAAATATTTCTTTGTTTTTCATAGTATCGGGTTTCAGTTTCCCGTCAACAACGTTATCTTTATTTTCGTGGTACCGCAGATGAAAATAATTTCAAGAACTCTGTCGCCGTTATTATGTGGAAAATGTGAACCAAGCAGTTTTTTTTGGACAAAAGCTGTAGTGCCGTGTGCATACGGGATAGAGAGATATCGCAAAGAGCGTCATGCAGTATTAGCGCCCACGTTATTTTAACATTAAATCTATGCCTGAAAAGACTGAAATAGGCAGGTAATATAGGTTATGTTTAGTTTTGTTGTGTCCAATTGAATAGGTCCATTACTTAAAATGGTTATAATAATAAAAATTAGCATTTAAATTTCAAATCCTCTCTGACCTTGACGACGATCATAAACAACACAAATCACAACAAGGTACAAGTAGATAAGGTTATAAAATAACGTAAGCGAACAGGCAACTTTTACGTAGAACTGTTTTGCGATAACTCTCTATTGGCGACTCAGAAAATTCTGCCTATATAAGAGCCAACGACGCTTCCCAATTGTTAGTTCACACTTTTGCCGCCTATCAACAACAACAACACCAACAACAACAAAAACAAAAAAACAGTGATAGTGAGTGTCTGTCTGTGTACTCTAAAATCGTAAGTGAATTTTTAATTTTTCGCGTAGATTAAATAAATGTTGTTTTTTGGTTATAGATGGATCTAAAAAAATTGAACGTTGCATGTTCTGTTGTTACAGCTGACAACAGGAAACCGGTTGCAAAACTACAGGACCTGCCGCAAAATACGCCACAACAGATCCTATCGGCCAAACTGGTGCAAACCAAATTTGGTAAAAGCGTGCTATTGGAGCTGACTGAAAAGGTTGTGTTCCTGCCAAAGCGTGCCACAGAAGCATTCAAGCCGGTTATTGTACAGTTCGATACCGGAGCTTACCGCGTGATATACAGGGGCCAGAAAGCAATACCCGGTGTGCCGAATCTAGTGTGTGATTTCCAAATTGTGCAGGGCAATTAAGTTCTCTGCTTACCAGAGAGAGAGATAAGGTAAGTTTCAATTACATACACTATTCAAAGGTGATTAGTTTTTCGGAAATTTTTATTTGTAAAAATATTTTCAATTTCTCGCAACTTTCTTATCATTTATTTATTTAATCTAATGATTTGTTTGTTGGTTATGGATGTATGTTTAAACGTAGCGTTTCTGTTGTTGCAGCAGCAGCCAGCAGTAGCCAAACTACACGAGTTGCCTGAAACTACAACAGATCTTGTCACAGCGTGCTGTTGCTGGAATTGGTGGTTGTCTTCCTGCTACGCCAACGTGCTACGGAAGGATTCGAGAGAGAGAGGGTAAGTTTCAACTTTGTAAATAAATTGATTGATCTTTAGTTACATACATATACGTACACTATGAATGCTTCAAAGGTCATTAAAGAGTCTCAAAAGTTGATTTTGGTATTTCAAAAGTTGCGTAAAATTATTTTTGATAATTTTTCACAAAGAGACAAAACAATTTGGTGCAAACGTTTAACTAGAAAAATTTGCTCGTGCAATAAAGTTGTTCGTAATGCTACAAAACTCTCAGTTGGTCTTCAACGAAAACTGCAAACAATTATTCAACAGCTTAAACTGATTAGAAAACTAATTTCAAAACAACACCAACATGTAGGAACAGGTTTGAGTGGTTCAGCAGCAGCAACAACACCACCACCACCACTTTCAAAGAGGGTTTTATGGGAAAATGTTTTATCTTGTTTTCAGGGAAGGGTACGAACTGGGATTATCATCAATTTAATTCACAAGGATGTCGATCAGTTTTTGAATGATGCATTTAGGATATTTCAGAAAAAAGTCACTGAAATTTTACGCCAGTTTCCATTAATTAAAGTCAATACAACATTTTGTGGTGAATTTATTAAAGCAAAAAATGATCGAGATGTTTGTGACGTTAAATATTTCAATACCAAAAATGTCATCACTGATGTTGGAACAGATATTTTTGATTGGTTCAATGATCATGTACGAGATGAAATTTTGAACAAGCTTTCGGAATTTCAGGAGCGCGATTCGGGCTTTGCATTACGTAGAATACTTTATTTGGAAATTAATATAAATAAAATGGAAATTGGAAACGGGTCATCTTACATTAAATTACCTATTGAAATTTCAAAGAAACGGGCTTGCATCAACATTAAGAATTCTGATGAAGCTTGTTTCTATTGGTCTGTGGTATGTGGTCTCTTTCCCTCCTCTAACAATAAGGAGCGAACATCAGCATACCCATATTATAGGTCTGTTTTGAATACAAAAAATCTACCTATCCCAATGCCCCTCAATCAAATTCAAAATTTTGAAAAGTTAAATAATGTTTCGATTAACGTTTACGGTTTGGAACTGAATGTGACCAATAATAAACAATTTTACACAGTAGCACCGGTTAGATTAACAAAACAAAAACTAGATAAACACGTCAATTTGCTGATTGTTCAAAACAAATATTATCCAAAAGTAGACGATTATGATTTTGAACAACCAGCAGAGCTACAAGATGAGGAAATTAGGTATCATTATTGCTATATTAGCAACTTGTCTGGACTTGTATCCTCGCAGCTTAGTAAACATAAAAGTAAGCAATTTATTTGTGATAGGTGTTTAAATTATTTTGTATCGGAACAGCGCCTAATTGAACATGAAAATTTGTGCTCCAGATTAAATGATTACAAGATTACTTTCCCCAAATATGAACACGTTGAATTTCGAAATTTTACTTACAAACAACACACACCTTTTGTCATCTATGCTGATTTCGAAAGCATACTCCAAAATTTAAACAACAGTAAAATTTCGGAAAAAACTCGTAAATATCAGAAACATGTTCCATTTAGTGCTGGATACTACCTCAAATGTGGGTATGATGATTCCCTATCCTATTTCAAAAGTTATCGAGGGGTAGACTGCATGCAATGGTTTGTTGAACAAGTGTCTCAAATGTCAAAATTTATTTATTCCAAATTTAAACATATTGTACCTCTTATTGCTAGTGAAACTATAAGCTTGTCCAATGTGTCGTCGACACATTGTCATATTTGTGAGAAACCTTTTACAAACAGCGATAAGATTGTTCGTGATCATGATCATTTTACGGGGAAATTTCGTAATTTTGCGCACCAATCCTGCAATCTAAACTATCGTAGGCATTTTATAGTTCCAGTAGTTTTCCATAATCTCTCCGGCTACGATATTCATTTCGTAATCCGAGAGCTTGCTAAGCATGGTCACGTGAGCGTCCTACCCGTGAACAAAGAAAAATACATTTCGATCACCTACAGGGAACCTAATAATGGGCTGCGTTTCAGATTCATTGATTCACTAAGATTTTTGGGTGCCTCTTTGGATGAACTTGTCTCCACCTTGAACAAAAAGGACTTGCTGATATTGAAAAAAGAATTTTCAGACTTGGAGCCGTCAAAATTTCAACTATTAACTCAGAAAGGTGTCTTTTGTTATGATTATATCAATGATTTTTCAATATTAAACGAAACTTCTCTACCTTCCATCGATAAATTCTACAAAAAGTTAAATGATGAACATTTAAGCGATGAAAAGTTCGCTCACGCCCAAAATGTCTGGCATTTATTCAAAATTCAAAATTTAGGTGAATATTCTGATCTCTATTTGAAAACTGATATTTTACTTTTGGCCGATGTTTTTGAAAATTTTCGCAAAAACTGTATAGCTACACACAAACTAGATCCAGCATGGTATCACAGCATGCCTGGTTATACTTGGGACAGCATGCTCCAATTTACGAAACGTCGTTTAGATATTCTTCGGGACATTGATCAGATAATGTTTGTGGAGCAGGGAATTCGTGGAGGCATTTCCGTATGCGTGAATCGTTATGCTGAGGCCAATAACAAATATATGGATACATATGATGAGTCAAAAGAATCAAGGTATTTGCTCTATCTCGACATGAATAATTTATATGGAAAAGCAATGACCGAGCCCCTACCTTACGGTGGTTTTGAGTGGGTGGACGGAGACGACGACGACCTTAAAAATTTTGATGTTATGGCAGTGGAAGACGATTCTCCAGAGGGCTACATCCTGGAAGTTGATTTGGAATATCCTAGACACTTACATGATTTGCATAAAGATTTACCATTCGCGGCAGAACATCGTAAGCCGCCAAATTCAAAGTTACCGAAATTAATGACCACGCTGTATGACAAGAAAAACTATGTTATACATTATCGAAATTTAAAACAGGCACTGAAACATGGCTTAGTTCTGAAGAAAATTCGCAAGATTTTAAAATTCAAGCAGTCAATGTGGCTCAAGCCCTATATCGAGCATAACAATAACTTACGTAAACAGAGTAAGAATGACTTTGACAAAAATCTTTTCAAATTGTTCAATAACGCGGTGTTCGGAAAGACTATGGAAAACATACGAAATCATAGGATTGTGAAATTTGTAAAGACGTGGGAAGGGCGGTATGGTGCAAAAAATTTAATATCTAGTCCAAGATTTCATAGCAGAACCATTTTAGATGATGATTTATTGTTGGTTGAATTGAAAAAAGCCGAACTATTTTTCAACAAACCATTGTATGTAGGCATGTCGATTTTAGATATTTCGAAAATATTCATGTATTCATTTCACTACGACTACATGTTGTCTAAATTAGATTCAGAAAAATGTCACATTCAATATATGGACACCGACAGCTTCATATATGACATCGAAACCGATGATGTATATGAAGAAGTCATCAAGGCCGACTTGTCTAAATTCGATACATCAGACTACCCTCCAGATAACCCCTATAACATACCGCAGGTCAATAAAAAGGTTTTAGGTTTAATGAAAGATGAACTGAATGGTGATATTATGACTCACCAAGTAGGCCTTAGATCCAAAATGTACAGCTTCAAGACCCTTAAGGGAAAAGTTGTGAAAAAATCGAAAGGCGTTAAAAAAAATATAGTCAAGTATAAAATTGCATTTGACGATTATGTAGATTGTTTGAAAAATTTCAAAGAAAGTACCGTAACGCAGAGAACCATTCGGTCTTTTCAACATAATGTGTTCAGCATTGAACAATCAAAAATTGCACTAAGTCCAGCTGACGATAAACGTTTCTTAGTGCCCAATTCCTTCAATACTCTTCCCTGGGGGCATTATAGTCTTGATGTTGGTGACGAATTAAAAGTATAGTAATGTTGAGCATCAATATGTTTTCTCTCTTTCTCTCTCTCTCTAACGCGTATATGTATGTATTATGTCAATTAATTTATAAGGTCAATATTAATAATTGTTTGTATATTTGGAATAATGTATCATTTTATCTCTCTCTCTCTCTAACTCGTATAATGTATATATTATGTTAATTAATTAATAAGGTCACTAATAATAATTGTATATTTGAAATAATGTATTAATCTATCTATCTCTAACTCGTACTATGTATATATTATGTTAATCAATCGATAAGGTCACTAATAATTGTATATTTGAAATTATGTATTAATCTATCTCTTTCTAACTCATATTATGTATATATTATATCAATTAATCAATAAGGTTACTCTTATGTTTGAGCGTGTATTTCAAGTGGCGAAGGACCACCCTGTGCTCAGGGAAAACAGTGGACTGCAGACGAGCTTCTTAAATGTTTTATTAAAAAAAAATAATATAAAAAAATGCGTGGCAGCGAGCAAATTGACAAACGTGTTTCAAACTTTTTCTATTTTTTCAAAAAGGTGACGTCTACTTGTTTTTTATTTGCTTGGTTACTTCTGTTTTGTTTTTTCTTCTCCAGCTCTTGATTTTCTTTTTCATTAAATACCTACTAACCGGAACAGTTACTAATAATTGTATCTATTTTAATAATCTATAATGTTTTAATAAACAGTTCAATAATTATTGTATTTGATTTTTATTTTTCCGACAGCATCCTGTTATACGACACAAAAAACTTGACACTATGTACTCTAAATGACGCCACAGACGTGACCCAGGTCGCTATGACGTCATCACAGAACCCGAACCATAATTAAATATACGTAGCGATTTCGAAACGACTCGGAACAATCCCTTCCACGCAAACTCCATATTACAGGAACCTGTGATTCCCCGAACCATAAATACATATACGTAGCGATTTCGAAACGACTCGGAACAATCCCTTCCACGCACACTCCATATTACAGGAACCTGTAATTCCCCGAACCATTCCTGTCGATCAATTGCAAGAATTCACCGCAATAACCCGGTATGACGTCATCACAGGTGACAGATGACGTTTGACAGGTGACGTTTGACAGGTGACGTTTGACCGGTGACGTTTGACAGATGACGTTTGACAGGTGACGGTTGACATGATGGCGGGAAAACATTTCCCCCCACCCCTTTTTCTGGTACCCATAATAAAATCCGGGGGCCCCTTTTTGGGGGGCGGAGCCCTGCGGGCCCCCTTTTTGGGGGGCGGAGCCCTGCGAGTCCCAACTACAGCATCCTGTATTACGAACTTCACACTATGTACGCTAGATGGCGCCATGACGTTTGACAAGATGGCGCCGACGATGCATCCACCTTCGTGTCAACGGCGGCGCATCCACCACGTGTCAAGAATGAAAGATTGAGGTTATGGTCGGATTTTGATAGTGAAACCCGCTTTGACTATCTACTCATAGTTGCATGTGTTTGCTAGTTTTCGTAACTCTACAGAATACTCAGCAATGCTTTGTTCTGGTTTTTACTCACAACAACCAAACACAAATCTCTCATAGATTTCAGAGGTACTAGGTGTATAATGTTGTTTTAACTTATCAATTACTTCCTCATAAGTGTACTCAGCCGGTTTTCTCGGTGCAACCAAGTTCTTGATTACATTGTAAACAGCAGTTCCAGCTAGAGTGAAAAACGTGGAGGTTTTATAAGTTTATTGGAGTCAACACAATAGGGAACTTTACAATTTTCTTTTTATTTTTTCAAATCATTTATTTATGCCTTGAAAGAGTATTCCCCAAATATTATTCCCTAAAACTCAATAGTAACTTGGTGAAAAATGTTTAAAGTTTCGCGCGAATTAAAAGCATTTCAAACGACCCTAAATGCGCGCGAATCTGGATGACGTCACGTAGTATGATTTTGCGTTAAGCCGGCGCCACAAGATGTGTCCAACCATTGGCCCCAACGTTGGATCGATCCAACGTTGGGTACAGTGTTTTTTACTCTAGCATTCGGCAAATGTATCATGTATCTGATAGGCGCACAGCTACACGATGCCACAAATCGCTATGTGTCCAACGTTAAAAGGCATTCGACACAGCGTGTGGCGCCGGCTTCACCTTGTCGTCAAACGTCATACTTTATTGTATTTAATTTGGTTGATTTCCACATTTTCCACAGTTATTTGGTTTGTTGTTGTTTTCTGTTGCGGCGAGTTGGAAAAAAAGATTCGCACATACTTACTTTTGCTACCATATCACAAATTACAGATTGTCGGATTGGCCTTTGGAATTTCCTTCTCCGGTCATAATTTAATAGGTGTATCCTTTTATTTATATAATGCTGAGCTGATCATTAAATTTAAGTTGAGTAAGCCAATTCCAATAAATGATGAAATTTTAAAAAATTAGAGAAAAACGTGGATAAACACAGCTAACGGGTATTTATTATGTACAGTTCGAGTAAACGCTCGGAGCTGCTGTTTTGTTCTCTTATCCCTGTTCTTCTCATCATAAGGAAAAAAGACGGAAAATGCTCCGAGCGCTCAGTGTTTCAAGACGAACTCACGATTTGATGGACGGCTGCTGACAGACACTGACAGATCATACTAGATGACGTCACGACCAGTACCAGAGCGTTTTTTCCCGCTGGAAATAATTTGAATTTTTCCGCATTTTTAATTCCTTATTGTGGCCGTTTGCGACAAAAAAAAATTGTTTCTTTCGCTGATATAGGTTTTAATTAATGTATTTTTATGATTTATAGTAATATTTTCATGTTTAAATTTTTTGTCAAGTTCCCTATTGACAGTAAACAGGTGGTCCATTCGCTCGTTTCAAACTCTTCGGGTACACCACTAAAGGGCTCAATGCTGCAATTGAGGCACCCGACATTTTGAAAATCCGAGAACTAAAAGACACAATTCGAAAACCACTTATTCAAATGATCCCCAAACCCCAACCGGGTCAACTACTTGTCCGCTGCGGACTGCGGACTCACTCTTTCTCTGCTTAGCGCGAACAAACGATTTGCACCGCCTCTCTTGCTACCTGCGAGACTGAAAAACTGAACACACGCCCGTCAACCAGCCAGAGTAGAGTAGTGAAAGATGAAATATTGGGGAGGAGAACTACTTTTTTGTTGCAACGGTAAAATCAAACAAAACTTGACTAGAATAAAAGGGTTTTATCAATGAATTATAATCAAAAACTGGAATGCGCAAACATATCCATATCCACTAGAAAAATGAAGCCATCAAAGACGGATGCCACAAGGCGAAATGTTGTTCTTTTCTGTTGCTGGCTATAATATGACGTTTTGGGGAGTTTTGTTTTATTTACCTACACAGTAATCAACCATCCAACATCCAAGGACCTTTTTTTCAGTTAAACATGTAAACCCCATACTCTGTGAGTGGATTGCTTACATCAAGTCCTACAACTTTTTCCTCTACGACTTTTCTCAGAAATGGCACGTATGCGCGCTCGCGACTCGCAAATATGTCGATCTGACGTAGCTATGTTTCCTGATACATGTAAATCTAATTTTACGAATAATGTTTGATTTTTATGTCTAAATCACGGAAATCAACTTGGCCGACAAAAATAATGGCAAATTGGGGGAGTCCGACACCCCCAAAATGTCGATCTAACGAGGTTATGTTTCTTGATACATGTAAATCTAATTTTATGTACGACCTACACTGTAAGAGCTTATTACGTAACTCATTTTAGCCTGTTTGAGTTATGTAATAAGTTGCATTATCGTGCTTAGTGATGTAATGAGCTCATTACATCACTCAGTGATGTAATTAACTCTCATTACATAACTCAGTGATGTAATGAGAGCTCATTACGTTACTCATTTTTATTGAAAAACGGCACTTTTTAAAATTCATTTATCAAAAATTATAAATATAATCTTTTTTGAAAAATTGAAACCATTTCAGATACATAAAAAAAATCTGGGTCGTACATAAAATGTTGTATATCACACGTACGGTAACGCTCATTACACCACTCATGTGATTACCACGACTCGGTCTACGACCTCGTCTTGGCAATATTCCCCACTCGTTACTGTAATGAAGCTCATACCGTACTAGTAATATAAATAACTATTACGAATAATATGTTTGATTTTTATGTCTAACGGCCAATTTCATAATCAACGTAAAGTAAACTTCAAATTTAAAGCTCCATTTAAAATTGAAAAATCCTATCCTAAAATCTATTTAGCTAGAGTAACTTTTAATTCTCTATTATGAAATTGGCCGTAAATCATGGAAATCAAAAATAATGGCAAATTGGGGGAGTCCGATATCCCCAAAATGTCTATCTGACGAGGTTATGTTTCCTGATACGTAAGTCTCATTAAAATTTTTTCCGATCCTAAATTAACTCTATCTTGTAAATAAATTTATTTGTCACTCATTTGTAAAACGTCACTTATCAAGTCAAAACATAACCAGCGAAAATTGATTTTTACAAGCTACTGACTCTACTGACTTGTAAAATTGACAGCTAAACTGTAAAAACTTTTTACAAGTCAGTAGAATTATTTATTTTTGAAAAATCGGTTTTATCACAAGAATAATTGCTTGTAGGTACCTTCTGGGAGACTTTTCTGGTGATAAACTGTTGGCTACGACTGAGGCTTCATTAATAATATCTTGTAATAAATTCATTTCTGGAAAAAAATTGCAAAATGGAAATCTGTCAAAAAACCTATTTATAACTAGAAACAACGTCTTAACAACGTATCATTCTCATAGTTATACCAACTACCAAAACTTCTGTAAGAAAAAATCAAGGAAAAACATATAAATTTCAAATTTTTGTTATGTATTGATTTTTTATTTGTCCCTATATCTTTTACAAATGAGTAACAAATAAATTATTGTACATTATACGCCAGGTAGCAGTTTTTACTGGCTCTTGAAGGTGACAAGCTCGCCTGGCGGCTCGCTAGTCATTTCCTTCAATCGCCAGTAAAAACTTTTTTACCTGGCTAATAATGTAAAATACTATAGTGTCCGACAAAAAAAATGGCAAAAATTTGCAAAAACAATACATGATCGAAAAAATATTAACAGCAAAGATACATTTTATTGTAATCGGTAATTAATGTACTATAGACTACTTTAACTTATGAAAAATATTGAAAAGTTTAAAAATTATTAAATATAAAATTATTTACCATAATTTATAACTAAAGCCGGCTACACACAGTCCGGCAGGCCTGTCAGTTCGAACTGAACAGTCCGACTGAAGGCCGGTCGCCTGAGCGTGTATATATTCCGGACGATCTGTCAGTTAAGACTGTTCAGGTGGCCAGAGAAAAATCAAAAATATGTTCGTTCATCCGGCCGGCCTCACGTACCCAAAGGCAAGTCTGAACGTGTGTATGGCACTGTCCGCCTGTCGGGCCGTTGGGCTATCATTTCACATAGTTTCAGTAGTGAATAGTGAGCTTACGCCATGTCACGCGGAATAGAAAACAGGTGTTGGGCGGAATTTATCCCTATTTATCATGGCGAGTCGTGCCTGCGGCAAGCCAAATCGAAAAACTTCCATGACCATGGCAAGAAACTGGTAGAAAAATGGAAGGAAATCGATCTTTCTTGTACGGACTCTACTGTTCTCACAAATATGTATACTAGTACTAAACCAAAAAGTGCTTATAACGCGTCGTCGTCAGTAGAGGCAGTGATGATTGATACTGAAGAATCAGATACATACCTGAACATTTGTAGGGTCATCAGTCCATCCGGCAACCGGCCTTCAGCCGAACTGTTCAGTTGAAACTGACAGGCCTGCCGGACCGTCTGTAGCCGGCTTAAGTCAGGGGCGTCGCGTCGGGGGTGGGGGGGGGGTAATGGGGGTAATTTTCCGGCCCATTTCTGTAAAGTGATTCTGCTATTTTACAAAAGAAGCTTTCCAGGTTTAGAAAAGACACTTTATAAAAATACTTTACTACTATAATAAAGAGAATGCAGCAAAGTGAACTTTACTGCAATAGCATAATTCTTTCTTAACGCCTATTTTAATAGATTTTCCAGCTAGAATAGCGGAAAAACTCACTGTGGCGATGAAATTTTTTGCTCAGTGTATCGTCATCAGGTGGACGCATAAATTAGGTCTCAAATTAAAGGTCTCGATCTCCCCTTTCCATAGAACTCAAAACCTGCCGAAAAGATAAAGTTGCCTCGTTCAAAGCTTCTCGGTACGCGCGCCAGGTATTTGCGGAGCGCGTGGTGTATAGTGGCGGAAAAGTCGTCTACAATACTCCGAAACGAGTTTTCATTGTTGCTCCTTGTCACTTTGCGTTACTTCTAATACTTAAACTATCGATAACAAAGTTATAAAACAACATAATACATAGTCAATAAATGATCAGCCACTTCCACAAGTTTCGGCAGTTTAGTAAATTTCATCTACCCTCTAACTTCAACCGGGAAAAAAACGAGGCCTCATGAAAAACAACTTGATAGCAAGAGGAATTCAGGTCCATGATGAGAGTGGGTTGAGGTTCGGTGCTTATAAAAGAGGCATGAACTTTTTTGATGAGAAGGTATGAGTAGATTCTTGATATATCCTGATACATTGAATAAAAATAATGAAATACAGAATTCAAGTTGCATATATTCCTACACTGAGGTTCTGGCCATAAAATTCTGTGCCAAAGAGTATCTTAAAAGAGACCTTTTAAGAGAGCACATTTACATACTGTCACTTTCTGACAGTCAAGCGACTCTAAAGGCTCTATACTTTATTTTTTCCCAAGATAGATTTTGACATTGAAAACTTTGAAAAATAAACATAACGCTTGACCCTGATTGGTCGCAAAATGAGGTGTTTCTGCAGGTTTACAATAGCGGCCAATAAGTGGCATTAGCGGCATTGTTTATGTTTCAAAGTTGACAATGTCAAAATCTATCTTGGAAAAAAATAAAGTATAGGAGCCATTAAGCGCAATTCTCAGCTAGTTTGTGAGGGTAAAAATATCCTTAAACAACTGCCTGGGAGGTACAAAGTAACCCCGATGTAGGCACTTGCGTAGCCAGGGGGGGGGCAAGGAGGCATTTCCCCCCCTCCCTCCAAGAACCTTAAATTTTATGAATAATTCTTCAAAATTAAAATAAACAGTCCCAAAAATAGCGTAAAGAAACCTAAAAAAGAGGCGTGGCACCCAAAAATTTCGCGCCTACGGCGCTTTGCCTCTCGCAGCAATCGCGGTGGCGCCGCAAGAAACACTTTTTACAAATTTGCCCCCCCCCCCCCCCAAGACAAAATCCTGGCTACGCCACTGGATGTAGGGCAACGAGAAGGCGAACTATCTCACAAAGCAAGGCACTTTAACACCTTTTCAAGACCCAGAACCTTTTTGTACACTTATGAAAAGTCACGTCACCGAAGAAATAAACATAATCTCAGCATGGAGATCTGAAGAACTTGATATGAACAGAAGAAGCATTTATTAGATCGTTGGTCTGCTCACTGGGCATTGCCTGGTGAAATATCACCTAAAAACAATAAGCAAATCAGACACCAACCACTGCAAATCTTGCGTCAGCAACAAAAAGTATAGAACACTTAATCTGTGAATGCCCTGCTTACTTCTGCAAAAGACTGAAATACCTTGAAGAGGTACTGCTAATACCCCAAGAGGTGGGCACCTCGATGGTGGGCAACTTTAACACCCAGAAAGCCGGCCTCCTTTGGGAGAAACCTATAAGTCTTGGACACTAGAGCGGCTGGAACAACCTGTAACGAATCCCAATGCAAACTACAATCTTCAAAAAAAGGGAAGTAAGAATATTTGAAAATAATTTACCAAAATAGTAAACATATTATCTGCTCTGGAGAAGATGCATTTTGCAAGGAGTAAATGCTTCCAATTTGAAGCAAATATTCTGTTTTATCCCTAAGAAAAAAAGTATTTCCTGGAGTATTTGCTTCCGACTATCAAGTCGGAGGTTTTGCTTGAACTTTTATTTATAGATGAAACAGATCCAGGAAAAAGCAAATGCTCTTTTTCTTATGAATAAAACAGAGTATTTGCTTCAAATTGGAAGTATTTACTCCTTGCAAAATGCATTTGCTGCAGAGCAGATATAGTATATTTTTACTATTTTGTAAATTATTTTCAAGGTGGCAACTTGTGGAAGTGGCTGATCATTTATAAACTTGTTTCGGAGTATTGTGAACGACTTTTCCGCCACTAAACACCTCGCGCTCCGCAAATACCTGGCGCGCGGCGCGCGTACCGGAAAACTTTGAACAAGGCATCTTCATCCTTTCGGCAGGCTTTGATCAGGCAACCTTAGTTGAATGGAAAGAGGAGATCGAGACCTTTAATTTGAGACATAATTTATGAGTCTAAATCCAGGGTTTGTACTTGCCACCAGCATTTTCCTTCCTTGTTTAACAAATAAAAATTGACTAAAACAAATCAATGACGTCAAAAACGTTCGTCGGTTCTTAAACCAAAAGTCATTCATTTTAATTTGTCAAATAAATTGAATGTGTCATATGAATTAATCTACGACAACCCTTTTTTTTCAAGTTTCAATATGGCGTGGCAGCCAAGCAAGTTAGTTTTGAATATGTTTTTATGCGTATTTTAAATTATTTCGCTTAGAATTTTGCTTGCAACTTTGATTGTGATTATTCAATAAGATATTTGTGGACTAGGTACCTAAACTATTAAATCGGGCAGAAACTAGATATTTTTTTTATGTTTTTTGGCCCATGTGTGGCCGCCACGCCATCTTGAGTGTCACGTGGTTTGAATTGCCTAATTAAGTATTTTTTTTAGTAAATGCGATTTATTTGTCTCTATTTACTGTACTATAAAAGATTGTTACTGCAATTATTTATCCAATAAACAATTTCCAAAAAACCTTCGCGTATTCTTTTAATTAGGACCTCAACTAATATCCATATTTTTTCGCTCGTCCACCTTATGACGATATATTTTCTGCAGGCGTGTCTCTCGTACTAGATTGACTTAAAATGCTGAGAGGGAGTTAAAATCTTTAGTATAAAATAATGAAACGCTTGATTCGTATACTGGTATACTCTATTTACGTAAAAAACTAAAAAAAGTCAACAAGAGAGATAAATAAATAGGCAAGAGGAACAATAATAAATAAGGAAACAACAGTAGGTACATAAATTAAAAATAAATAAGTCATGGCTATAAATAATGTCTAATAATATTGCGCCTTCAAAAAAACGCTGTGAAAATGGAGCGTTTATTTAACTTTTCTTGCAAATACTCATTAATAATTTGTCTTTTTCCCAAAACCACTTTTTTCATCAGAAGATTCATCCTCCTGTGAATAGTCTTCATATTCCACGGATTGTTCTTTATTACTATCCTGCTCCTGATTCTCATCTGAAACGTTATCTTCAGATACGAAAATTGCTTCTCCATCTTAAAAAAAAATATATTAAAAATGCTAATTTTTATCTTCTCATAACTACCTTTTTCGTTTTGTTGATTCCTATTCTTATTATCAAAATGCATTAAATTGCTATTAATTTTTCCAGCTGCTTGAAGCTTAGCTAACCTGTCAGCTGCTTCTTTATTCGGTAAAGAACTGAAAAACAATTTGCTGGGCACCTCTTTCTCAATTACCCCAGAGGCACTTGGTTTTGCATCTGGCTCCACATCATTGCCAGACCTAGGCACCAAGAAGAAAATTAATTGCCTAATTTAATAAAATGTTCAGTTGCAATTTACCTTGTATCAAAATAGTTTTGGACGATTTGAGCTTGAGTTAAAGGATCCATGGAATTGGATCTAGAGTTTATATTTTGGCCCTTTATAACGTCATCAGTCGATCCTAGAGAGTAAGTTGCTGTTACTAAACCGGATTGTTGACCTGAAACTTGTGATTGAAAAAAAATACCTACACGGTAAAGAAGGTAAAATATTACCTGATTTTTCTTGGGCCCGATGAGCTTGTTCATCATAGTTAAATGAATGGTACTCGGGTTTTGCGTTAGGGTTTTTTTCTTCGGAAATCTACAATATTTTATAATTGAGCCTAAATTTAAAAAAATAATAATTATGATATTTACATCAATTTCATCTTCTTGCGAATATTGCTGCCCATATTTGCTTTGAGGCTTGGCAAACTGAGTCAAAATTTGGGGTTGTTGCTGGTCATAGCTGGACTGGATGGCTTGGGTGTAGAGATTCCGATGTTGAGTATTCTAAAATCATGCCTCAACATTCAAATGAATCAAATTAAAATTCAATTACCTACCTGATAATTTTTGCTGTTCAACAAATCCTCATGATCTTGTTTCACTTGTCCGTGATCATATCCAATATTGATACCATGACTGCCAGTTTCCTGTTTCACTTGTCCATGATCATATCCAATATTAATACCATGACTGCCAGTTTCCTGGACAGTTATTCCAGGATTTGATTGTTGGTAAAGCGATTTCACGCTTTGGTAGGCTTGGAGGTCTTGGTTTTCAAATTGATCGTATTGATTAAATTGAGGAACTTGTTCTTCTGGCTCTGTTACTTGGTATTGATGAGAAATTTGAGGTTGTTCCTACAAGAGAAATGGTAATAACTTCCAGGATTAAGTTTTTATTTTGAGTTTACTCACGTATTGAGGTTGTTGGTACCTTACTTCTTGGTGCTGATGGTACTGCTGAGGCTTTCTAAAGTCAAGATTGCTAGGCTTATCCGCAGGAGTTAGATTTGGGGCTGGTATTGTGTGAATTGGACCTAAATATATTTGATTAATAATGTTGTGACTAGGCGGGAATTTCGTTACCTTTTTCCCCAATTTGTTTAATTGTATTAGCACTCATTGGTATATTATTGGTTTGTACATGGTAATCGTACTCTAAAGCTGGTATGCTCGGTGACGACATGAATGACGGCTTTTCTAGCTTCTTATCTAAACAGAAAAATATTGAATGGTTCTATGTGAAATAGCTTGAAAATGGTTTTAAGATGTTCAAGCATGTACTTCAACTCCAACCAGTGAGGAATCCGTAATGAAACTGCTTCTACACGATGTTTCAAATGCTCCTAATACTCACAAAGGACACATTCTACTTATGAGCGATTTCAAAAGCAAATTGATAAAAAGGAAGATGACCTCAGATCAGATCATTGGTTGAACTATTACTCCAGTTCTACTACATCATGAATACATTCCAAAGAATCAACAACAATTGTAAATTGCGGAACAACAGTAAAAAATAATGATTTCATCATAACGAATAACAATAACGGATAGTTCATGCTGTAGAAACTGTCAGTAAATTATATCGGTGTGCTTATTATGTACAATAAAGGTCGTGCCAAGATCTGTTGACCCTGTTCCTCATTTGATAATACTCTAATGGCATCAATCGAGTTAGTAAAATAAATGCACGAAGAGTTTGTAAGTGTCTGACAAAAGACTTATGGGCCGGCGGTAGATAGATCCTAAGACCTAAACACACTGAAGGAAGGGATGGAAAACGCGTGAGCTGTTATAGAAGAGCTACTAGAGAGCAGGTGGATTAACGGAGAAGATAATAAATCACTATTTAAAGGTACAGAAGCGTCAGAAGCTATGAATGAAAACAGAAAAGTGGAAACTTAAACTATGTGCTGACACGAAGCAATTGACGAGTATTCGTAGAGGAGCAGATAATAATATAAAAGCGGAGAGGAAGTATCAAAACATCACACAGAAGATATGAAGTGATGTGAAATCTAACATACAGGCGCAGTTGCCAGGGTGATGAAGAAAATGAAAGCCTCAAGATACTGGAAAAAATTAGGTGACAATAACTGTATATAGGTACCTAGGTAGGTATCTTTGTGATATGTTTTTTAAAAAAAATCAGAGACGGAAACGCAACTACAAAGAAGGCCGAAACACCATCAAGGTTTCGAAAAAAAAATTGTATGATAAAGTTTGTGAGGCTTTCGCAGCCCAGGTTTATTGATAAAGTGTTTTCATTCGGGCTCAATGGAATATCTTCGCTGTCGCTGCCGAGGCACTAACATCGTACCAGCGTTCTTGCAGATTGAGCGCTCTTTCAAGACACCCCAAGCATATCGCATCTACTCCAGAACTGAAAAAGCATTTCTCCGAGAGCGAATACACAAAACAAGGAAGGATCTGACTGAAGTGAATAGAGAACTACTTCACCTACATCTGACGCTCAGCAACAACGTATAGGCAAAGGATTGGAACAAAATTGATACCATCTCATACTCAAGCATGGATAATGAGCTAAATCGGATCGAAAAACCCCAGATTGGACAATACTATAAGTTCTGTGAGAAACAAATCAGAAATTCCCCAGCGCCTGACAAATCCAGACTGGTCATCAATCTCACGGATCGAGTCCTTACCAAAGAGGAAACAGCCGTCTTGGCTAAAGGCGGTAATTTCGCAATCACTCCGCAATACCTGCCAACGGAGGAGATTATAGCCAGTACTGAAGCAGCCATCTACCTGTTGTAGAAGCAGAAGAAATCCGTATTGAGCCGGCAAACATTCTACGAAAGGCTCGACCACCAACCAGTAACCTCTCAGAAGGAACTAATAGCAATTAAGAACCTGCATCCAGCGGAAGATATCGTCCCTCTTATCAAGTAGAGGAGTATCGAAATTCGTATTTTTTTTCAGGAGACGATAAAAATGTAAAATGCACTATTTGTAATGTTATCTGGTGTTTTCATTTTTAAACAGATCATGGTCATTTTTCTACACTAAAACCTTATGTATATGCTCTCATAAATATAAGGTACTGGGCCTATGATGGCTTTTATAGATTTTTTGAAAAAAAATAAAGTTTGAATATACGCCTCTACGTGATATATTTTTTTCTTTCTCAATAAGATAAGTCCTCTAAAGGAAACTATAACAGATACCGTTACGCCATTTCGTGAGATCAAAAGTGTACCTCAGAAATGCCTAAATTTATTGAAAACGCAACTTTAGACTTTTGTGTTAGATACGCCCCTACGTGATAAGGGGGACGATATGATCATCCTACCTGCGGATAAGGGCAACACAACTGTCCTGTTAAGAACTGAAGACTACAACGGGAAAATTCAGGAGCTCGTCGATCCATCTAGCTACCGGAAGCTAAAGAAGTATTCCACCCAAGCCATACTCCGGAACACCAAAAAACTGATTAGGTCATCTACCCTAACAGCCACGGTTAAGAAAGGCATCATAGAAACAGAAGCGGCACACCACAACTCTAAGCCTACCCAAAATTACAACCCTGAAGTCCCGCTAAGACCCACAGTGAGTGCACCTGGAGCACCAACGTACAACCTAGCAAAACATCTTGCATCGCTTCTTCAGCCGCTTGTAGGAAAAACTAGCTCTTACGTCAAGGACTCCACTCACTTTGTCCAGAAAATTAGGGAAAATATTCTCCAACCTAAGGATGTCCTGGTCAACTTTAATGTCGTGTCTCTATTCACAAAAATGCCATTGACAGAATCTCTTGACTTGATATCAAGCACCTTCCCCAATGACATAGTTGAGCTTTTCCGGAAATGTCTCACTGGTAGTTATTTCCTGTGGAACGGCGATTTCTACGGGCAAACGGTCGGTGTAGCTAGGGAAAGTCCGCTCAACCCGGTCATAGCCAACTTCTTTATGGACGATTTCGAGAGGAAAGCTATCGAATCTTATGACCACAAAGCAACAATATGGCTCCGATACCTTTGTGGTTTGGAGTCATGGGGAAGAAAAGCTTAACCAGTTCCTAGGCCACCTGCACCTGTAAACTTTGCCTGAACGCGCAACATCCTAGCATACAATTTACAATTTACCATGGAAAATTAGAAAAACCAAGAAATCGCCTTCTTAGATGTGCTCATAAAGAAATCTGGAGGAAAGCTAACACAGTGTACCGAAAACCTACACACACAGACAGCTACCTGCTTGTACTCTCAAACCACCATCCAAGGCAAAAACGTGGAATTATAATAACAGTAACAGAACGTGCTCGGAACATCTGCGAGCCACAACATCTCGAGCAAGAACTGGATCACCTCAAGTCGGCCTTTCTATCAAATAGATATAATACATCTGAAATCGAAACGGCGACCCAAAACTGTCACACGACGAAACGTGGATGAACAACCAGTGGTGGCTAATGCATATCTGCCTTTCATTTCTCGGGTGACAGACAGGATAGGGAAAGTCTTGAAGAAACGCAACATAAAAACAATCTTCAAGCCAACAAAGAAAATACAGGACAAGAGGAACCCACTGTCAAGCGCTAGAGTCTAGCGTATACCATGCTCATGTGGTAAGGTATACATATAGGAACAACAAAAAGATCCATGGGAACCAGGATCAACGAGCACAAAAGAAACTGCAGACTAGACTAAGACAAACGGAAAAATCGGCAATAGCGGAACATGTGCTCAATGGAGGGAATCACGAAATACTCCTTGGTGAGGTCAAGCTTCTTGCACCGACTTCCTGAGTCTGCTACCAGAATCGGACATGGGAGCACCTCTGAAGATGTTAGCCACGCGTGCTAGCGAAATGTCAGGAAGGAAATTCAATTTACGACAGCCATTAAGCCCGAATAAAAACACTTTTTTTTTATGATGTCTATCGATCAACATTGATTAGCTTTAATCAAGAATGACTATTCGGAAGATATTCCAGGTATAACAATAGAGAAGAAAGAAAAGTAATGAATGATGAATGACTTGAAATCCGAAGAAGCACCTGGAGATAATGGCATAATGATGAAACAGCTTGCCGGCAGCTTAGTCATAAAAGCCCTCGGTATTCTCTTGGCTATTTACACGGCTATTACCGATACTGAATCTAAGTGGAGCTTTTAATGTCACTTTTATTTCTATAAGAGTCACATTCAAAGCTCCTCTGAGAATTCTGAGATTATATCCCTTAAGTTGTAGTGGTGCAAATAGCCGTCTAGCATGTGTCTCTCATAAGCAGTAACAGTAATACCAACGGCTTGTTATAATGCCACGATAATTATCATCCTTCATATAGTCCGAGAGCCAGCGCCAAAAAACTGCAAGAGTTTCATGAAAGCTGCGGACCCAGTGTGTATACAATATCGAAAATTGAATTGATTGCTGAATGAACAAATTAAAGTCTGACTGTTATGTTCGATTATAGTATTGAATTAAATAATAACATACCAAATTTGAACCATCATGAAACAGTTCCAATTACCTCTATCATGCGACCGGAATATAGCCATGCTGACTCTAGTTGCTTCAACATAATGCTATCTGACCACGTCCGACATGTTTTTTATTAAGTAAACAATAGACTGAAAAATTTTCAGCTGTCATGAAACTCTTTCATTGCGATTAATTGTTAGCATTCGAAGGTGCGTGGGCGTAGCTTGTCCCGCTACTATACTTGCTTACTCGAGTATAGTTATATTATTACAAGTCTATATTACTTCATTCGAGTGATTGCTACCTTTGAAGCAATAGTCCTTTTCAGGATAGTTGCTGAAAGAAATTCGTTACCCTTTTTTTAGTACCAAGCACTCTGCTAGTTTTCCAAATGAATATTTTTCAAAGTGTATTAGTGAAGTTTGTGTTCAAATGTGAAAAGTGAAAGTTGTGAAAATTCATCATGGACCCACCACATTCCAGTGAGTGGCAACAGAAGATCTTACAGCAAACCAAGGGCCTTCAAAAAGAAATCCAAGGCCTTCATCAAGAAAATTACACATTGAAACAAGATGTCATCCGACTGCAAAATGACCATGCCAATATCAGCCAATATCCGTCAAGCAGTAGAAACCGTAAGTTAAAAATCTCCGCCAGTGCTTTCAAGACTCAGGACGATATCAAAACGGTCATAGTCCGAAACCCAGCCCATGCCTTGATCGCTCCCAACCTGACCGTCTCAACTTCGGCACCCCAAGGACAAGCCAGAAAAGGTTTCCAAATTAAACTACCAGCGCCAGTCACAATACCGGCTCCTCTTCCTCCACGGGAAAGGATCTCCCCAATTGTGGTAAGGAACAAAAATAAGTACAACAAAATTACTGCCCATTTCAAGGCGCAGAAAATCTCGTTCGGCCCGGCAACCAACACCAGCATGGGGATCAAGCTACATCCCATATCAATAGAGGACTATAGACTAATGCAGGCTTCCTCGAGAAGAACGGAGAACCATTCCACTCCTTGTCTCTGCCAGAGGAAAAGAAGCTAAGGGTAGTCATCCGGGGTCCACTGGAAGACTGGACGACCGACTTCATTGAAGAAGAACTTGAGAAAGAAAATCTACACCTATCATCAATCATAAGATGGTACACTTCAACTATATCAACCACATAAGATTGAGAGTTAAAACGCAACGAACACGAGAGCGATCCACGCAGTGCGACAGATGCCAGCTGTACAAACACTCACAATCCAAGTGCCAAGCCATTCTCAACTGTGCCAAGTGCGCCGGCGATCACCACACCGCTACCTGTACCAAACCCAGGGAGGAAGCTGCCACCTATGCAAACTGCAGCGGACCGCATCCGGCGTTTTACCAAGGTTGCCTGAAAAATCCCAAACATCAGAGAAAGCCCGCCTACAAGCCTGTTCCCCAATCAAACCTCGTCTGGGGCCAACAGCCAAAACTGCAGCCAACCAGTACCCAGCAACAGCATCGCCAACAACAACAATCTCCATCATTGAAATCCCTAATGCATCAAATGCTACAATCCCAGAACAAAAAACTGAATGATTGAACACCCTACTGCGCCCCATTTTCTCCGCATCGCAACCTGGAATTGCGATTCAATCAAACAAAGGAAGTTCGACTGGAAAATTTCCTGGAGGAACATCGGATTGATGTTCTTCTGCTCCAAGAAACTCAAGTCAAATCTGCAAACCGTTTCTCCCTCATCGCTGTCAAGAGACTCATCAAACACCACGAGGTCTCAACCCAATAACTGGACTTGAAGGCACCTTCGCGGCGTTGCAAACAAGAGGCCGGACGGTTCTATGGGCTCCATCTACGCAGCCCCAAACCATGATCTCACGGATGCCCATTTTGATACCCTTTTCCAAGATCCCGACCTATCAGTGCTTCTCGGCGGAGACGATAACGCCAAAAACACTGACTGGGGTGATTCCCGCACCATCTCCAAACGACTCGCTATCCAAAAATGTGCCGACCGACAAAATTTTACCGTATGGAGACCAGATGAACCGGACCGCCTAGGACGTGGTATTCCCAACCAGCTCGACTTCTTCTTGCACCCAATATCAGAACCACGAGTACTACACCAACTATCCTCCGACCATCTGCCGGTGATAGTCGAACTCGGAGACCGAAACGACCAAACGCGAAAGGGCCACGCCCGCCGCCTCATGCCTAGTCTGAAACTCAATAACATTACCATCGACGACTCGACACAGAAAGTAGGAGCCTTCGCCGACAGTCTCCAGGAGCAGTTTACCACCAACCCTCCGCTCCACCAAGACCAGGACCAGAACATTGACATAACAATACGACTCTTGCTAAACCAACCTCAACCCCACCAGCCCCCAGTCCTCACTACCGACCAAATCAGACTGATTATTGCCGCCTTGGAACGAAAAAAAGCACCTGGATCGGATGGTATCACAAACATGACTCTGAAGAAACTCCCACCTCACTTGCATCACCAAAGCCATGTTAACTCTGGGCCACTCTCCATTGAAATGACGTTCGCGTCATTTCAATTAGATAGAAAGGAGAGGCGAATCAAGCAATTGCACCAAAAACTACCGCCCTATCAGCTTGATCCCTGCTCTTGGGAAAGTCGCAGAGAAAGCGATCAAATGGGACCTCCAGGACAACATCATCACATCAAACTTATTGCTCAATGAACAGATTGGGTTCAGAAGCGGGCACTCAACGACCCACCAAGCCACAAGACTGACCTCACTTATCCAACAAGGGGCCAACAGAAACATGGAAACCGGGGCGGTTTTTCTGGACATTGCCAAAGCATTTGATAAAATGTGGCACCAAGGATTAGAGATACTTCGTTTCAACATGCCACACACTACGAAGTTCGGCTTATATCCTCCTTCCTGGCCACCAAAAAATTCCGCGTCAGAATAAATAGCCACTCAACAAACGAAACGAGATCAACCACCAGACCATTACTAGCCAGAGTCCCCCAGGGCTCACCTCTCAGCCCGCTATTATTCAACCTGTTTTTGACAGACTCACCAACTTCACAGGAAACATCTCTTCTCTCATACGCCGGCGACACAGCGATAGTAGCTACCTGTGCCACAATGAGAGCAGGCCTTGAAATACACCTCAAAAGTCTAGAAACTTGGATGGACAAATGGCGCCTCCAAGTAACCCCAGGAAGATACAAGCCATTTGGTTCTCTAAGAAAAGAAAACATCCGCTAAAAAAGAAACTAAAGTGGAAGAACGCGGCCCTACCCTGGAAAACCAGAAACAAGGCCATCTGCCAGCTAACCTAACTTTACCCTTTTCTAAACCGCCACAGCTAACTGAATACTGGAAACTCAAAAATAAACACATACAAGTTGTATCGCTCGTCACTTACGTATTGAACGCCTGCCTGGTACGCCACAGCAACACCCAGTATCTGCCAACCCCTGGTGAGTCTGGAAAACCGTATACTCAACCACCTCCTAAACGTACCATGGTACGTCAGAAATACTACGATTAGAAGAGACTCTCGACTACATAATCTAGACGACCATATCCAAGACCTATGCACAAGCAAGTTCACGAAGGCCCAAAACTCCTACAACCCCCTAATTAGCGAGTCACACATCCCTCCCCGCCAGGATCAAGATATCTCCTCCCAGGGAACCAAATCTGAGGCTGCGATGACTCGCCTCCCATTCAAGGATCCGCCATGTAGGATCACCTCATTTCTACCACGACCTGGGAATCCAGAATAGACACTTGGAAATATATGGGAACATAAAATTTATTTAAATTTTTCCCAACCACAGAAATGTTGACATTAAGCCAGGATAAAAAAAAAGCTCAGGTATAATATTAAATTTTCAGCTTTCATGAAACTGAGCACTTTTTTGGCGCTGGCTCTCCGACTAATAAGAAAGGTGACCTGTCAGATATATCCAATAGACCGTCAGATAATAACATGGAAGCCTCGAAAAGAGTTGAAAAGTACATTGATCGATTTTGAATAGAATGACCGGAACCTGGAAATTTTTTGTGTTTTGAGCTAGTAACAGTAGTAACGTACTTTTTCAACGTTCAAAATCTCGATTTTTAGTGGATTTTTCTATTAAGGAAGGATGATGAAATTTTGCATATGTTATCCCCATGAGCCACTCGTAAATTTCCCTTCATTCTACACAGTATTTTCTATCCCTCATCGAGGCTTGTGTGCGAAAATGGGGCACCTGAATCTGTCACTATTTGACGGTCTATGAGTTTATAGAGTCCCCACATTCACGAACTCCTCATACATATTATTAACTAGCTCGACGCAATTAGAATTTTACCAAATAAAGGAACGGGCGATATTTAGAGGTAGTTTTGTCACATAGATTGGAATAACCTGGACTCAAAAATCAACAGGGAACTGACCCAAGGATTCGCCGACGACTGACCAAGCAACTCATTCTCAGAAATGGCGAGATGAGCTCCTTATTAACAGAAAGAATTAGATTTGTCATTTGTCCACAAGATGGTCGGATAATATCCAAACAAAGGTGTAGCGGATTGATAGGGGTGGCACAAAAGAGACGGAAATGGATACGAATGAAGGAGAAATAGGTTCAATATTTAATGAATGATGATGATAAATAGGTGGAAACTTAGGGTATACTTACACACTATTTTTGGCACCACCTTAGTTTCCTTAGGGAATTGAATTAATTGTCCTGATGATATGGCATGATGATTGGGCATTTTCGAATATTGCTGCACAGGATTTTTAAAATAATTTTTCATTGTCGTGGATGGATTTTTTGAAGCAAATGGCTGGAACTTTGGAATATTATGCATTGGGTATGCTTGGTGTTGGCCCAAATGCATATTGAAACCTAAAAAAACACATACATGATAAATATCGCTCAAAAAATTATGACAAAAGCCTCATATACCTGTTGATCCTGGCATCATATAATTTTGTGGTTTGGATGGTCTTTTGCTTCTAAGAGGCGGTGGCATACCATGGTAAGGTCGGCTTTGCATATACTGTGGAGGTTTTTGTGGAGGCTTACCCCATTTCTTGCCATATTGAGGAGGTTGAGGAGGACCACTTCTTGAAGAAGCACTTTGTTGGAGACCCTTACGCTTAAATCTTGGGTATTCGGAACTGTGCACTGTGAGACAGGCGGAGAGAAGGATCATGAGAATTATCTGAAATAGAAGTAGGTATTTGGGTTAATAATCCTATTTTTATTACTTGAATTTTATTCAAGTTTGCTAGCAATTGCCAATTGGTAACCAAGAATAACGCAATTTTACCTATATATTGTATATAATAGAAATTAGTTCTCGGCAAAATGGTAATAAATGTATATAGTATGTCTAGTTAAAATTACCATGCATTTTGTTTGGAAAGCAGAACTTTATATTGTTATTCACATGATATTAACAAATGCAAATTATTCGCTTAATTAACCCAATAAATAAATAACATTTTATAAAAAAGGAAAATAAGTTAATAGATATACTAATATGTTCAACCGGATTTGCTTTTCACATTATCCTAATGACAATTTGTAAGAAAATCTTGAAGTAGGTATAGAAGTTATCTTTTTGATGTATGTATAAGTGTTACTGTCTTACATATTGCATCTGTTAAATACACAATCAAATTTTCAAGTTGAAGTGCATTAACTCTCACTGATGTCCTACTAATAATAAAAGAAACTTGACCCAGGACCAGGATATTGATCATTAAATATTATTAGCGTACTACTATCATAATTAATAATATACTGTGGTCCAAGACCCAAATTTTCTTTGGTAAGCACCATAATTATAAAATGTTATGTTGACCGCACTGGGAACCAAAAATAGTATGAACATTTTTCTATGCGAGAAAGCGTGGCATCGCCTTTTTTGTTTTTTTGTTTTATTGTAGGGTACCTGCTCCATGTCGGAAGTAGATAAGTGAAAGGTATAGTATCGAATGCACTGAATTGAAAATAATTATTTCTGCAATAGATATTATTCAAAATTTCGTTTTCAAGGATTATCTACTGATAAAAGATCACCCAAAGAAGATTTTCCATAAGTTATCACTTATCATTATATTTGGTCCAATATTTCATTTATTTTTAGGCTGTTTATAGCTCAAATGATTTTTTTTTTCCTCAACACTTTTCCTCGTCTGTCATTTTGTCCCAAAGGACCAATAGTTATCGCCTCAACTTTCCACAATGATCCTGTGGGACCAACACAATACATCTTCTGGCAAATATCAGGCCGCAGGTGCATTTCTAGCTATGTGGATTATCTACCAACATCACAGGAGCTAAATGCTGCACATCTAATGTGAGATTTTAGGAAAATAAGAAATGTCGTTCAACTGTTTTTTTTATATGATAGGATCATCCTAAAAATAATATTTGAATCACGATAATCAATGTTCCAAGATATGATTGGCAGAAAGCGTGTTAATAAACATCAATTAAAACCAGGCTAACTCAATTAATAAAATTTCAGAAAATGTGAAAAGGTATTCCAAGCAATTAATTGAACTAGACCATTTTTGAGGAGAACGTTAATCATTCTAGCGGTCCATAGAAATAAATCATCAATTAACCCATCTCCGATTAAGGTGCCTACTTACTTTCATTTTTACAGGAAAAAAAAAACTAAAAGGAAAATATCCAAAACAAAAACGCACTAAATCCTCACAGACACGATCACTTAAAATATCAGTTCTTAAGTACCAGCAAGTTCGTCATTTGTGTTACGGAGAGGTACTTATCTTCAATACCAAAGAAAAAAAATCTTTTAACACCTCGAGCGCATAGTAAAACTGAAGGAAAAATAGGTCACTATTTCAGTATTTATACTACAAACCGGCCTCGCATCGGAAGAAATGAAGATGTAGTAGTGAGCGGTCTCTCTTTCTTCTTTCCTTTGACCATTCAGTAAAATTATCATTTGCGTTACTATCGTGTCATAGCGCGACTTTACTTTCTGTTCGTTTTTTCTAATTAAGTTATTATTTTAAGTGGATGTTAACTATAGAATGTTCTGTTTAGGCCATGTGGTTTTGTTTTTACTTTTTATATTTAGACTTTAACCTCTAGATATGTCACAAGTGTTATCCAGGATTAACTATTTCATTTTGGTACTTCCCCAAAAAAGTGTTTCGCTTAAAATTCGTTCAAATAAAACCTTGTGTAGAAAAACTATAATTTACAAGGAGAGAGAAAATCGAGGGATGAGTTTTTTTGTTAGGTTAATTGCCAATACTGTCAAAAATCATTTGATAGTTAACCTGAACTAGCTGGATCAACGATTAGCCCTTTAAAAATTTTAAAAAAAATAACTGTATTTTCAACCATCATTATTTAATAATACTCAAATATTTAGATGTCATTCTACTCACCAAAATAGAAACACCAAATTCTAATTATTCGTTTTTGTCTGCAGTCTGCATAATAGACCAATAAAGTGAAATAAACTGGGGTTCAAAAGAAAATTAAATCGAAAGGAAAATGCATATAAAAAACATTACAAGAGACAAGGTATTATTAACTATTAATAGCGGATCATCGGAAATTATACCTAATAAAGTTACAAATTGTGCACAATCTTGCAACACTGCCTGATGACTAGAAATTACGCGATTTTTTTGTTATCGTCTTGAATTAAAGTTAATCCATTTTGATGCGAGGATGGTTTCCACAAGTGGGATGAGTGGATGAGTAAAGGATCTCCGGATTATTCCACAACATTCGACAATAAGAAAAGGCGAAATAAAAACGGTCAAAAAGGATATAGAAACAGTCTGGGAAGAACTTTTATAGGGATCAAATCGAGAAGAAATATAGAAAACGAGAGAAGAAGGTGGAGAAAATTTTCTATGAACTCAACAATAAAAGAAAAATGCTTCGGTGACCCGTGATCCTTATCGTACGCTGCCAACGCCAACTCGAATTTCATGTTCCAGAACCCGTCGATTTTCTATCTATGGATCTCCGAGAGTGCCACGGAGAAATACATTTCTCGTCGCCTTCAAATAAGCAGTAGCGTAACTACCGTGGGGGCAGAGGGGGCTGCGGCCCCCGGGCCCAGAGGCTCTTGGGCCCCATCCGAGGTCCAATGCAAGTAAATTTTACAGTCAAAAAACATATTCGGACGATTCTTAAAATAATATCTCATGAAACCTAATTGTAATCAAGAAAATACGAAAATCATCGAAAATTTTGCTGATTGATTGATTGATTTGATCAATGGCAGCAAGACAAGGTTTAGTGATCCCTGACACTGCAGCTAGTTAACTTATTGTATACCTTACTGTGTGAGTTTTTGCTAAAATAGGTTTGACACCTTCGCCAGGTGCAGTAGCTTCTTTATTGGCTACTTCAGGGGACCCTCCTCCTGGAGAGATTTCTCCTCCAAGAGGTATCGGGTTTTTCAGTAGGCGAGTGCAGGGCACTCGAATAAGATGTGGGAGGCTGATTCTTCGTCCTCGTGGCACAATCTACAGATGGGTTCATCTTGGTAGATTTCCATCTTGTGTAGGTGTTTCCTCAGTGTACAGTGACCAGTTAACAGTTCCGTCACAATTCTGATCTGGTTCCTCGTGAGCTTTAGGATCTCAGAGGCTATCTTGTTGTAGGATATTTTACCATTGTCTTACTATGGTGCTGCCTCGGTATTTGATACCAGAGTGGTTTTTGTGTTCCTCTTGGATCTACTTGTCCAAGCAGCCACATATCGAGTTTTATGATATTCCGAATACGGATTCAGGGCACATGAACTGCCTGATCCTTGCCTGGCTAAGGACTCCGCGTTTCCATTGCCAGCAGCGCCCGTATGCCCACGCAAGAGTTACCTTGTGGCTGGCTATAGGGTTAAAAGGAGTTGCAGGCAGTTCCACACTAATTTAGAGTTCATCTGTTGGCATGCTAGAGCTTTAATAGCTGCTTGGCAGTCTGAGAAGATCGTGATAACGTTATGCACATATCCCTTTTTCAGATTTTCCCGCAGGCATGTCTCTATGCATGTATTTCAGCTTGGAATACGGTGGTGTGCTTCCCCAATGAAGAATATCATTTTGATCTTGGGGCTGGGCCATATTCTCCGGCACCGGTTCCACTGTCGGTTTTGGATCCATCAGTGCACCATACTAACTTTCCATTCTGGACTAGTGAGTTTTCTGTTTTGTTTGGATTACAGTTCTGGCTACAATTGAATCTGTAAGCCCCTATTTTTCCTTCAGCTTTGTAATGATATCAAGTGGCCGGAGGTTTAGTATGGTTTCCAAGCAGCAGTTGGAGTGCTTCTCATTGTACCCATTATGCAGAGGCAAGTCAGTCTATGAAGTTTGGATCGCTCCATAATTGCTTTGCTCTGTTCGACTTTTAGCCACCAGACTATTGATCCGTAGGTTATTCTGGGTCTTACCACTACTGTATAGATCCAATATACTATGTGGGGTAGAAATCCCCATGTTTTTCCCACTGCTCTTTTGGTGGCCATAAGCGCCATTTTACCTTTGTTGGTGGCGTATTCAACATGGGCGTTTCAGGTTAGTTTTGCATCCAGGATAATCCCTAGGTATTTGACTCGGGCGTATTGTAATTGCTTTCCGAAGAAAGTGGGAGGGACTAGATCGTCCAGTTTTCTTCTTTTCGTGAAGGGGATTATATGTAGCTGTTTTCTCAGGATTGATACCTACTCAGTTGCCCCTTTGACCCAGTCTTCAACGATTTTAAGCGCTCTTTGCATTTTCGCAAAAGTAGTTTGTAGGTTTTTCCCCACTACGGTTAGTACATCATCTGAGTAACCCTGGGTATAAATATTTCTGTTACTAAGGTCTACTAGGAGTTCGTCTACGACCAAGTCCCACATTAGGGGGGATAGGACCCCACCCTGTGGGCAGCCTTTTGATACCGACACTTCCATCGTAAGTATCATTATTTAGAGTAGCCTGAACTTTTCTTCCACGGAGCAGTTCAGGCTACTCTAAATAATGATACAATGGAGATGTCGGTATTGTATCATTATCAGAAATTTTGCTGACTCACCTATCTACTTACTACTCACATTTATTTGGAAAATATAGGTATTCCGGAAAAATTAAAATCGCGATCAGTAATGTTAACTGTTAGCGTGGCAGATGGTAGGTAGGCGGTTTCCTCAAAAGAATTATTTCCGGGTTGTTATAAGTTAGGGTCGGTTTATTCACCTTCTGATAAACTGTCAGATGCAATTTGACAGATAGAAACGCAATCTGTAATCCCATTGGTCGGCCAGTTGGTCCATAATTTGGCCCTTAGACAAACAAAACATTGCATACACCACTGCAATATTGTAATTGGGCCTCGCCAAACCACTCTGCCCCCAGGTTCAAAATCTGAAGTTACGCCACTGAAATAAGGACTGTCAAATTGAAATCACTATGAACAAACAACTGCTAGGCGAGTAGTGAGATGCGAAAAGGAGGAGCCTGTATCAAATGGAGTTACCACGAAGACTTCCGTTCGCGAAGCAGCGACTAGTTGATGTGAAAGGATGACGGCATTGGAGAGTCTAATATTCCATGGCCATCGCCAGTCGTATCTATTAGCTACCAAAAAAGAAGGGTCAACGAGAATCTGCGCATGGATTATAGAACGCTGAATGACGTCACCAAGAAAGATACCCATTACTTCGGATTCACGATACCCTCCACAGCTTATCAGGTTCCAAGAGGCTTTGAACTTTAGACCTGAAGATTGAATATTGGTGGGTGGAACTTAGCAAGAGCATAAAGAAGAAGACCGTCTTTACCTGGGCCCATATGAATTCAATTCAGCGTTTTGTCTCTTGGATTACACAATGCACCTGCCACAATATTTACGAGAATGATGGAAACATTTTTGCGAGAAATCATTTGGGAGAGGTTTGATATGCCTTTAGGAAATCTGTTAGGCAGACTGTCCCCAGCTGTTGTTCTGAAGCTAGGGGGTGTGTCGGGATAGTGTCGTAGTCCGAGGAGCTCCGGCCGACTAAAACCCTTTCCCCTCTTTTTTCCCGCCATCCATTTGGAGCTGTGTGAACATTACTTCAAATGGTGTCTCTCTTAACTGGGGTAATCCAGAGTGGCTCCACTTTCTTCTTCAATTTTATCTCTCATTATTTCACTGATCATGGTCTTCACAGTATCCCAGTTTCGTGTGCTACTATAGTCATTAATTAATTCATGGTTTCCGGCATAATGGGGCCAATCTCGTTTGTGCAGGTAACGCGTTGCACACTCCACAGATGGCAGTGAAAGAAGGTGTGTTCGGCATTGTCTGTCTCCCCACAATATACAGTAAGGGGCAGGCTACTAGGTATATAGGATCCAACTTGACGAATTTACGATCGTCCGCAGCCGTCTGAACACCTGTCGCTGTCGGTGCGCTGTCGTTTTTTCGATGACTTTGACGTTCATAAACCATGGTTCACATCAGTACGTTTTATGATTTTACAGACTTAAGCCCGGTCCAGACGTTACGTTACTGATACCTGATCACGTGTTGAACTGTGCAGACAAAACTTGATGCAAAACGTAGCATCTAGACCGTGCTTTTAGATGTATCGTCGAGCTTCACTTAGGTACTTATAATTATTAAACGGCGTGTATAGGTAGATTTTTTTTGGAACCGAAACAATAATCTATGGAAAAAAAACATGTATTTTAAAAAAGCCATCCAGGAAAAACTAAAAATATATTCAACATAAAAAATAGAAAAAAAAATAGGTAAAATAAAAACAAAAATTCTAGTTTTGACCCCAAAAACCTGGCTCGATTACCATTTGCACTACAATGTAGCAAATGTTCAAACAGTCCCAGTCCACCTTCTTGAACTAAACAATGACCTAAACGATCATAGAAGGCTCTACGAATATTATTTAGCATCACAGGGGTGACAGTTAGATATATTTCTCGAATTTTGAAACGCAGCTGCTCAAGGTTCACGGCGCGATTCTCCTGAAAACCATACATTTTTGAGTTGCAATAACCCCAGAGAAAATAATCGTTGGGTGCAAGATCGGGAGAGCGTCACAGTATTGTAGCTCTCGACCCAGCAATGAGACGGTTCGGAAAAGTATTATTCAAATGGTCCAGAATGAAACCCGTATTATGGGCTGGACATCCATCTTATTGATACCATATTTCATTAAATCTATAGGACCAGATAATCTTTCAATTTCTGGAATTATCTGCCGTTGGCCCGTTGCAAATGATCCAAATATTTTGGACCAGTTAAGTTAGCGTCCATGAAGTACGTCCCAATAATATGTTATCCACAAAAACCGCTCCAGACAGTTACCTTTTGACGACGCTGGGCTCTAAGCTCAAAATACCTGTGTAAATTCTCCTTAGACCAATAACGGGTGTGACTAGGATTATGTCGACCATGGAGTTAAAATGTCGACTCATCTGTAAAGACAATTTTTCTAAGAAAATCTTGATTTTCATTTGCCTTATTAATGACAGTTTCACAAAAATCCATTCGCCTCAGGATCAATTTTTTGGGAGCTTCTTACTTTGTACGAACGATACTTTTTTTTTTCTGTGGCTCCTAACCGTCCTTGTACTTGAGTCAATATCCTGCGCAAGCGCACGAGTCGAAATAGTTGAAGTTTTGTTAACTAATGCCAACAACCAACAACATAATTTATTTGGCTTCTTGATCCTCATTATTTTCCTGGACGTCATTTCGTTTGGTTTCAGGGAGAAACACAACCGTATTTTTGAAAATTTTAACAACCCTAGAAACTTTTTACTTGGTTGTCACCAGGTTAGCGCTAAATCGATTTGTCATTTTCTGACATGCGGACGCCTGCAAATTCGTCAGGTTACATCCTATATACCTAGTAGCTTGCCCCTCACTGTATACTTTCATGTCCGGGGTCTTGTTTATCCTATACGTGTACGGAAGCAGCCGTGGCCCGTGATAAACTGGGTCAGGAGGTAGTCTGTATCTGGTCTCACCTTGCTTTCTGTCCATACACGTTTTAATGTTGGGTAACAATTTATGTGTCCACCTGCCCTTCTTACTATCATTCCATCTGGCTTGCCATTCCGCCATGGTAATCTCGTTTGCCTCCCGACGTGCAGTGTCCAGTATCCCTCATGTATGTCGCAGTCTGTGCCACGTGCATGGCTTGTCGAACAAGGAGGTCTATTGGGAGCGTTTCTGCTATTACCAGGATTGCAGATGCGCAGTGCCGCTTATTGTTACATCCTCGCCTCGTATGTATGTTGCGGATCTTAGCGATGTTCATGGTGTGACCCCAGACGGGTGCTGCGTCAGCTGCGTACATACAGAGCATATCGGTCTGCATTTATTCGGGTTAGGGCCGCCTATGTTGGGCATCAAGGGTGCGAGGACCGCCATGGCATTGCCCGCTCTCGAGGCCATGTTTTTCACGTGTTCGACTTGAGGAATAAACGCTCTCAAATCTTGCACGGAGCGCTATTCCTTGCTCCGTCAAATTCGATAGATCAATGGGTATATTATTAGGCAATCTCAATCACGTGATTTTATAATGGCCGTTCGGGTCAAATATTGCAGTGACAAGCCGGTGACGTTCATAAGGAGAGCATTTGTGTTCTGACCCTTGTTGCTTTCGAAGTGAATTTTATGTGTTTCTACGTATTTTCCATTGGTTTTGGTCATATTGTTGCTTTCATAGTGAATTTTATAGTTTTTAGTATGTCTACGTATTTTTTAGTGTCCTGGCCTTTGTTTACAAAGTGAATTTTATAGTGTTTATAATGTTTCTACGTATTTTTTAATTTAATAATAAATTCTGAGATGGAGAGTCATATCTTAAGGTATTAATATTAAGGGAAAATCGTGCCTCTGTTAGATCCTTTCTTTTAATTGCAGCAATCCATAAAGCCCTGCGTTGTTTTGATAATTTATTTTTGTAGATCAAAAGCCGAAATTTCACATTATCCCTGTTACCTCGACTTCCACACCCAATTACGATGCAAATCGCTGGCATTTTATTTAACACAATACCTAAACACACACAAAAAACACAAAATCCGATAATTTAAATCTTGACGTTTGTCCAGAATGTGACAGAAGTCATTGGCTTGACCCAATGCTTGACCCGAACTTCCATATTGAATTTCGTTTTTGACAGGTCAGTAGATTGCCTAATTAGTCAAAAACGAAATTCAATATGGAAGTTCGGGTCAAGCATTAGGTCAAGCACTGTGTTGTTTATTCTGTATGTCATTGATTCTTTCACATTCTGGACAAACGTCCAGATTTGAATTATCGGATTTTGTATTTTTTGTGTGTTTAGGTATTGTGTTAATTAAAATGCCAGCGATTTGCATCGTAATTAGGTTTGGAAATCGAGGTAACAGGAAAAATGTGAAATTTTATTCAGTTCCTGCTATTTTAAATCATTGGCAACGCAGGGCTTTATGGATTGCTGCAATTAAAAGAAGGATCTAACAGAGGCTCGATTTTCCCTTAATAATAATACCTTAAAATATTCACTCTCCATCTCAGGATTTATTAATAAATTAAAAAATACGTAGAAACATTATAAACACAATAAATATCACTTTGAAAACAACTAGGGCCAGAACACTAAAAAATACGTTGAAATACTAAGGACTATAAAATTCAATATGAAAACAACAATGGCCAAAACGAATAAAAAATACGTAGGAACACCAAAGACTATAAAATTCACTTCGAAAGCAACACGGGCCAGAACACAAATATGGACAAATGCTCTCCTTATGAACGTCACCGGCTTGTCACCCTTGTCACGGCAATATTTGACCCGAACGGCCATTATAAAATCACGTGATTGAGATTGCCTAATAGGGTGCTTGGATCATAATCGCTCTCGGAGCACTTCCGCAGAGATCTGTGACATAACCGCCCAAATAGAGAGCGCTCTGGGAGCAGTAAAGCCGAAAATGCTATAAGATAATATTGTTACGTCGGCTGAATGCGCATACAAAAATAAGTTGGGTTATGTAGTGGTGAGAAGCAAAAAAAAATTAAACATATAAGGGTAGTCTTATAACTTGGGGGTATAAAAAATAGCTTAAGACCTATTCTCAGACCTACCGAATATACATATAAAATTTCATAAAAATCGGTAAAGCCGTTTCTGAGGAGGAAGGTAACATGTAAAACTGTGACATGAGAATTTTATATATTAGATTATTATTAAAATCTGTTTTTTTTTAAAGATAAAAGTCAAAATGACATTATGTTGGCAATACAATGGCCGTTTTCGATTCGCAGCCCGGTTCGGCCTTGGTTGGTTCGGATTTGACAGATGTTGGTTGACAGCTTTTGAATTTGGTCTGTCAAGAAAGACGCCATGTTTTAAGGTTATGAAAGCAAGCCAAAATTCAAACCAAAATTCGAACCAACTCGCGAAGCTGGTTCGAATTTAGACGGACCAAGCGATGCCTGTCACGTCACCGGTTTGCAATCGAAAACGGTTGGTTCTAATTTGGTTCGCCTTGAAGACGGACCAAAGCGAATCGAAAACAGCCAATGTAAAATTGTCAATGCTTCAAATTTTTTATATAGGGACCGGTCACAAATTGAAATTCGCGACCCCTAGTGAGAGATGTCAAAAGTTTTTGTATTGATAGTTTGTCAAATTTTCACTAGAATTTCGAAAAATGGAGCTGGAAATACATTTTGGTTTCCAAAATATAAAATTTAATCATCATGAAGCTGCATACAAAAAAGGTGTGGCTCTAGTGAAAGCTAAACTTGTATTGCAAGTAGTTGAACGAGATTTTGGAGGGGACTTATCAATTTTGAAAGGGCATGTTATGCGCCAAACCTCCATAAACAGCTCTCCTTATGCTGTTGAGCTAGGTATAACAATAAAATGGACGCTACAAATCCTTGACCGTCTTTCTGGCTATGGTCATATACAGTAATCATATCACTAAAGTAATTGACCGGTATCGGTATCGGAATCACACAGATACATTTATCCCACTTATACGGTATTGTTCCGGTAACTAGATTCTATATAATTGAACCAAATATAGCCTATCATTGCCATCACAACATTATGTTTTTAGCAGTTCTTTATGTTTGTGATTCAAACATAATAATGTCAACAATAACTTAATTGTTATTCTAACTATTTATAGTATTTTACATTATTAGCCAGGTAAAACAGTTTTTACTGGTGATTGAAGGAAATGACTAGCCAGCCGTCAGGCGAGCTTGTCACCTTCAAGAGCCAGTAAAAACTGATACCTGGCGTATGATGTACAATAATTTATTTGTTACTCATTTGTAAACAATCTTAAACAATAAATAAAAAATTAATACATAGGTAATACAATTTTAATAAATAATTCTACTGACCCTACTGACTTGTAAAAAGTTTTTACATTTTAGCTGTCAATTTTACAAGTCAGTGGAGCCAGTAACTGGTAAAAATCAATTTTCGTTGTTTATGTTTTGACTTGATAAATGACGTTTTACAAATGAGTGACAAATAATAGTATTTTACATTATTAGCCAGGTAAAACAGTTTTTACTGGTGATTGAAGGAAATGACTAGCCAGCCGTCAGGCGAGCTTGTCACCTTCAAGAGCCAGTAAAAACTGTTACCTGGCGTATGATGTACAATAATTTATTTGTTACTCATTTGTAAACAATCTTAAACAATAAATAAAAAATTAATACATAGGTAATACAATTTTAATAAATAATTCTACTGACCCTACTGACTTGTAAAAAGTTTTTACATTTTAGCTGTCAATTTTACAAGTCAGTGGAGCCAGTAACTGGTAAAAATCAATTTTCGTTGTTTATGTTTTGACTTGATAAATGACGTTTTACAAATGAGTGACAAATAATAGTATTTTACATTATTAGCCAGGTAAAACAGTTTTTACTGGTGATTGAAGGAAATGACTAGCCAGCCGTCAGGCGAGCTTGTCACCTTCAAGAGCCAGTAAAAACTGATACCTGGCGTATGATGTACAATAATTTATTTGTTACTCATTTGTAAACAATCTTAAACAATAAATAAAAAATTAATACATAGGTAATACAATTTTAATAAATAATTCTACTGACCCTACTGACTTGTAAAAAGTTTTTACATTTTAGCTGTCAATTTTACAAGTAAGTGGAGCCAGTAACTGGTAAAAATCAATTTTCGTTGTTTATGTTTTGACTTGATAAATGACGTTTTACAAATGAGTGACAAATAAATATATTTATTTGTCACTCGTTTGTAAAACGTCACTTATCAAGTCAAAACATAACCAGCGAAAATTGATTTTTACAAGCTACTGGCTCTACTGACTTGTAAAATTGACAGCTAAACGGTAAAAACTTTTTGCAAGTCAGTAGAATTATTTATTTTTGAAAAATCGGTTTTATCACAAGAATAATTGCTTGTAGGTACTTTCTGGGAGACTTTTCTGGTGATAAACTGTAGGCTACGACTGAGGCTTCATTAATAATATCTTGTAATAAATTCATTTCTGGAAAAAAATTGCAAAATGGAAATCTGTCAAAAAACCTATTTATAACTAGAAACAACGTCTTAACAACGTATCATTCTCATAGTTATACCAACTACCAAAACTTCTGTGAGAAAAAATCAAGGAAAAACATATAAATTTCAAATTTTTGTTATGTATTAATTTTTTATTTGTCCCTATATCTTTTACAAATGAGTAACAAATAAATTATTGTACATTATACGCCAGGTAGCAGTTTTTACTGGCTCTTGAAGGTGACAAGCTCGCCTGGCGGCTCGCTAGTCATTTCCTTCAATCGCCAGTAAAAACTGTTTTACCTGGCTAATAATGTAAAATACATTTTTTTTTTAGTCTTCATTACCATATATTTTGGTATTGCGACAATAATATGTGAAGGTAACTAAACATGATTGTTGACCTAACAATGGTAATTTTTTTGAGTGTACTTTTTCAATGGTTTTTATGTATTATGAGGTTCAAAGGTTATCATTGAAAGCAGCAAAAGCAGAGCTAACCAATCAGCTATTAATATATAGGGTGTCCGGTGGCCCATCAAAACAATCGGACTCTGTTTAATATCTCGAATTCGGGAACAAATAGAAAAAAAAACTGAGAAAGTGACTGGATCTCTAACCACAAAATGGTTCAAGATATCACAAAATTTGTGCCTCAGACTGGGGGTTGATTTTTTTGTATCTCGCTCAGAAATTGACATTTTCTATCAAAACTGTCCAAATTGGACAACACTGCACATATCAAAAAACCAAAAATAACAAATAAAAATACCTATTCCAAATAAAAATATAACACATTTATCTGATAAAAACAAAACGATAAATTCAATAATAGTGTAGCTTGGAAAATTCTCCAATAACATTTAATTGGAAATTTTTTTCATGAACTTTTATTGGAAAATTCTTTTATAAAATTTTTCTAAGATTTTTTCAAAAAAATTTTGTAGTTTTTGAGGCACTCGGGGGGGGGGGGGGTTCGCTCCCCGCGTTCCCCCTTGGATCCGCCACTGCTAGTAGGCTGTCAACTGTCAACTTCGCTTATAGACACAGTTAGTGTCGCGATGAACGCGTAAGAAAAAGTAAGATTAGTAAAAAAAGCAGAACACTGTCGTTGAAATATTTTCTTTTTTTGCTGGAAGAAATTGACGATGAAGACTTATTAGAAATGTTGAGTTTGCCAAGACTCCCTAAACATCCCATCTAAAGTATTAATGTGATCAACGTCATTCAAATTTTTGAATCGGTCATGTTATGCAACAGAAACGTTGAATTTAACGGAAAAAGATACATGGTCCATAGGGCCTGATTATTATATGTTGAACAAGTCCAACTTGTTCGACTGCTTCATTTTCTTCCCGCTTTTGGCAAAATTGTCAAGATTAGGTCGGCGTTTGCATGACTTCTCCTCTCCCTTCATTTGATTTGGAAGTCGTTACTTTGTAATTTCTGTAACCAACGCGCGATTTCACCTTCTGGTTTTTTGAAATTTAGCAGCCACTGCAAAGGCAGAGTGATTAGTTCTAACTAGGAACTTTCTTCCATAAAAAAAACTGCGATGATAAATGTTCTATGGATCCCACCAGTACAAGGCTAGTCTCCTTTCGAGTGACGCAATAATTATTTATCTCCGTCTTTGCCAGGGGTTCACTAAGACTGAAGACGCAATGGCAAATACAAGGTACAAGTGACAAGAGACAAAAATATAATAACACGTTTATCAATGCTATAACACAGAATAAATGGATACAGGATAGAATTTACTTGCCATGCCACAATACAAAATTTCGATTTGTTGGTATTTTGTATCTGTCTCTTGTACCTTGTATTTGTCATTTGTCTTCAGCCTGAATTTGGCAACAGATCCTGTTTCACGTCGCGGCATCGGTGCCTCAATCAAACGGTCCTTCATCCATGACATACGGTAAAACTGGAGCGCTGGTCAATCCATTTTCCAGCTCCACGTGAAGGCTTGGGGTTATTTCCAAGATCTTTGCCAAACCAGCTTCTCACCTCATGCTTCTTTGGTCTGTGCCTCTCGTACCACCTTGACTTTTCTGGATCTGTTAGTTCCTCTTGAAGAAACTGCGTCGGAGGAAGTTCACTTTTTCTTGGAACAGAGAACCGGACACATTTCTTTGGATTTTACTTTAGGTTGATACTTCGAATTCTGGAAACAACGTTCCTCAAATTCGACAGGTGCTCGTCGAATGTTGAAATCTTTGAAAATCACTATATGACATCATCCAGGTATACCAAACCCAAACCTCTCCAAGGAGCTGTGAGACCTTGCCATTGGTGAAGGTGCACAGCGACTGACCATGAATTTGACTGGTCAGCCGCTGCTAAAGACAGCTCAACCTCGGGGATCCGCACTGCGAACGCATGGGATTAGCAAACCCGAGGCACTCTAGCTGGGCTCTCACCCTACACTCGAGGCGATCCCATTCCAAACACCCCCAACTTCAAACCCTCCCCCTCCCCGCCACGGAACACCGTATCGAGATCGCCATCGAGACTACGAACTTTTTCGGTACCAAGGCTGGAAGTGTCGGGAGAGAACCTACTGGTTGATCTCACAGTGGAGGAAGATGGCGCTGGGAAAAGGAACCGATCGGACATTTCAGTGGAGGAGGGCGAAACACACAAAAAAAGGGAAAGATTGGAATATTCAATATTGGAAGAGGCACTGAAAAACATAACTCATTTGTATGAGGAATTAAACAAAAACATAGAACAAAACTCAAAGAAAGTGATTAAAAATATCTCGAAAAGACTGTGCTTGTGGCTTGAAGAGATTAGATACGAGAGAAGCTTGGCTGAGGCAACGCAGAATGGTGAGACTAAGCCTGATGAAGAACTTCGCGGTACTGGAGCAAAAAACGGCTTGGAAACTCAGAAACGACTCTCAGGCCACCCAAAAGATCATAATGATCAGGCTCGGGGGCAGAGAGGAAGGGTGAAGTGTCGAGAGGCTCAGGAAAATGGTGGAGGTGATCTTCCACGAAGGAGGCACCCAAACCAAAACATTTCTATCAATAAAAGGCGCCCGCAAACTCGGACAGGACCCGAGAACGACCCCCTGCACTCATGGTCAAACAGAACGGGATGAACTTCGAGAACACCGTCAAAGTCTTTTTTTTTTTTCCCCTTCTATGGGCGAATGTACATTCATTGCACGTACGCTGCCTGTACGGGCCCGTTGTGCGCTCACTTTTGTTTAAACTAGCCCCGCGGATCTGGTCAGAGTCATAAAAGGAAACTAGAAGATACCGAAGCGTCTCAGATCATTATGTCGACTAGAAGGACCAGAAACGACAGAGTCCTCATCACCGTGGACAAGGACTTCTCTGCCAAGCAAAAGATAAGAGAGGTCATCCTACAAGAGAGCGACAATATGAGAACCTCGAGACAGTTCACATCAGAGGCCTGGACATCACAGTTACCAAGGAGAAGGTCGAGCTCGAATTATCAAATATTCGAGGCCCTTTGGTGAAGGAAAAATACAAACTGAGTGACATGAGACCAAATGCGGGAGATACCCATTTTCCAGGCTGTGACCCTCAGCATAGGCACCCAGAAGGCAGACATGCTACTGCCTATCAAGGGGCAAGATGGAGAAGAGGATACACACAGGAGACGAATTCGTATGGATAGAGCTCCACGATTACGTGATCATCAAATGCTATTTTGCACCTAGCAAATCCCCGGAAGCCTTCAGCGAATCCTTAGACGCCCTAGGAATTCTTCTCGAATAAAACCCCGAAAGACACCATCATCGCAGGGGACCTCAAATCCTGGGCAACAGACTGGGGCATGCATATTACCAATATAAAGGGCAACATCTTACTTGAATGGATGGCAACACACAACCTGGTCCTCCAAAACAAAGGAAACACTCCCACGTTCGCAAGAGAGGGAACCACCTCGATTGTGGAAATAACTATGTCAAGAGGCAAAATTAGACGCAAAGATCAAAGCCAGGAGTGTGCTGGAGTCCTTGAGTGACCAAAGATATGTATACTTCGAGTTGGAGGAAGGCATAAACACCCTGCCCAGCGTCGAAGCCAGACCGAGCTGGAACACAGGAAAGATCAATCAAGAGAAGCTTAATGAAGCAATCACCAGAGCTACAAGGCCCCACCCCCGGAATTTGCTGAGAGGTTAGACGAGGCCTTCGCGGAGATATGCAACGCGTCAATGCCGAAGAAATTCCCACACACTAACCACAGGAAACCAGCATACTGGTGGAACGACGAAATTACTGCCCTCAGGAAGACCTGCCTCATCCTTGAAAGGAAAATGACCAGAAACAACCGGACAGACACGACTAGATCAAACCAAGTCAGAGCAAACTACTCCAGCCACAGGAAAAAACTCAAAATAATAATAATAATGTCTGTTTTTTTTTTAAAGATAATTCCTCAAGTCAAAAATTTAGTAACTATGTTGGCAACACAAGCCTTTTCTATAGAGTCCGTCCATAAACTACAGTAGCGCCCTCTTTCGACAGCAAGGTAAGTTCTTGTATTATGACAAGTGCTTGATTCCATTTACAAAAATGTAATTTTTGTTATTAAAAACGATTTCAAAGCGAAATATTTTTCATTATAAAGGTATGGTTGTTTACACGGAACAATTGTATTTAATTTCACTTTTTTTCTTGTAATTATTATTTGCCAAACGCTTTTTATTATCTTTTATTCAGGCTATTGTGCATACCCACTACTTGTCATGCCTTTACCCAGGAACAGTTTCACAAATTATTGTGTTGTTAACTGTGGCAATAATTATGCCAACACAAGTGGAAATGTTCAATTCTACAGTTTTCCTAGTCGGTCCCATGATCAGGAAAGACACAGGAACTATACACTGAGTTTTCGTATTGATTTATTGTCCATTTTTTCATAAAATAGATTTTGGCATTGTCAACTTTGAAACGTAAACAATACCTCTTGGCCCTGATTCGTCGCAAAATGAGGTGTCCCTGCAGGTTGACATCATGGTGATTTCCATTTGCCAGTCAGTGCGCAGTAAGTTTATCCGCATCTTTTTCTGAAAGCATGTAACATGTAAGGATAAGGATAAAAAAAAATTACACTGGTTCGACAAATGGAAATTGCTATCAGTGCAGATGGCATGTTCCGAGCAATAAGCGGCATTGTTTATGTTTCAAAGTTGAGGATGTCAAAATCTATCTTGGGGAAAAAAAAGCCTGTAGTTACTTTACTCTTTATCGTTTTAAGATCCAATTCAAAAAATAGTAAAATGTATATTTTGGAGTCAGCATAAGTTCTTGTTGCTCTAACAACACGTTTGATTAGAAGTACTATACGTACCCGGGCGCGTAATTCCGATCCACAGTGCAGTACAGAGCGCCACATAACGTTAAATATTCTGTACTCAACTCTGGTTTGTACAACGCAAATGCAAAAGTACTTACTCCAAATCCACGTGTGATTCAGAGCATTACAGAGAATACACGCGTCTATGACTGACTGCATTTTGTACCACTTAAATGTGGTCATGATACTACGAAACCAAGTGTAATTCAGAACGGCTTCGTCGGCGCGGACTCCGTCCATAATATAAGATCTGTTTTTGCAGAAATCACAAACCAGTCAGAGTTGATGTCATTGGTTGAAACTAGTGTTCTGACTGTTTTCAACTAAAGAAATTATAGCTCTGAATGGTTTGTGATTTCTGCAGAAACAGACCTAATATCTACTGTTTGATAAAATGCCATAAAAATAAAACAATATATTGTAATATAAATGAAAAATTATTTTATTTTATACTGAAATATTCTACAAGTAAAATAATTATTATCTACTTCAGAAAAGGGAAAAAGATACAAAATACTAAAAAATCAAAATCAACACATCATACAAAAGAACGTTCCATATAAATCGAGGGTTATTTCACTGTAGTTTTTTTGTACATATATTGTGCAATACTCAGATATTGCAGGGTACCTATTGTGAAAGTATTGTAGACTATTGCAATCTATTGCCGAATGTTTCAAGGTATTGCAAACCATTGTGATTATTGTGAACTATTGCAAGTTATTGCAATAGGTACAAAGGTATTCCCTATTTCTTCAAACCTTTATATTTTTCTTCCATATTATTTGAAATTTAAATCATCTTAAAGTAGTTTATTTATGTCACGTCGCTTTGTAATCCAATTTTTATTTGTTAATTGTGATAAATGTTTTTATCCAACGTTTAGGTACTTTGTACTGAATTGGCATTTGCAAAGGTGTAAAAAAAAAAAACAGAGCGTCACGTCTTGCAAAACTCCACCTAATACCGAACGCATCTTTACTGCACCGCGCTGAGGTTTGGAAGACGATGAACGGCATTTTTGAATAACAAACCCAAGTTCATTTCAGAACAATGTTGCTCTGAAATCAACGGGGGTTCGGAATTACGCTACCCGGGCCTTAGCCCAGGGCGCCGACGGGTGACGGCTGCAAGCAAGCTATTTTAACCTACCACATCAATTCAGTTCCAAAATGGCCAGGAACCAGGAATAGTTTCTCTCTCACAAGTGCGTTTTCTTACTTTTTAACAATTTGATTCCCCTTCTAAAGACCTTCTATATATTTTACCTATTTGTGTGTAAACGTACACGTAAACCTCGTGAACTAATAAAGCTCGCTGTAAAGTGATTCTAAACCAGTCCAAATGTGATCTATTTTTCATATCTTTACATAATATGCATATTTTTAGGAGCAGTTGTATAGTAAGAACCGGCCAAGAAGAAGCCACTGATGTCATCATACGAAGAAGGTAAATTACCTTTTCTCTATAGGGCCCTCCCTTTTGAAGTGATACAAACGATAACGCCTGTGTATTCTTTCTATGTCGGATTTGTATTTATTTGCAAAATAATTTTTTTAAATATTTTGAAATTGTTTTTATTGATCTCCTGTAGGTAGGTACCTATTCAAAAAGCTTTGGTAATTCTAACAAAACACATTGTTAGAAGAGCAATAATTGGCATTAAAAAACAAGTATAAATTATTATTGTTCCAACAAATGATGTGATTGCAGATAATATATAATATGGTTAATGGAAATTAGTAAAAAGGTAATTGCATCAATACTAGATTGCAATAGCAACAATATTTTTGTTGTTTTTCAAATATTTATATTTATGAGAAGCATGCAGAACAAGCAATATAATCTAGTTGCAGAAAACAATAATATTTGTGAAGGAACAATAACAATTAATAATATATTTATGATACATTCAACTATAAGTGTGGTTGTGCCTATATCAACTGTATTATATTGTTGCATTATACATATTTCTGGTTGTGACAGCGAAAATTTCTCTGAGTGTATGTCTAATCAATGTAAGAGATCTCAGAGAGAAATGTTTAGACACATAGGCGCTGGAACCATAGGGGCAATGGGGCTTGAGCCCCCGTTGTGAATTTGCTATGGGGCGGAGCCTCATGGTGATTTTGGCATTGTATGTAGTGGGTGTAGTGAGTAGGTAGAAAAATATTGAGTTCCTGATCTTAACATTCCTAACTATTTATTTTTATATCAAACTTGTGTGTTTTATGTTTTTGTTGTTTTTGCTAACTAACCCAACATAACGAATCTCTTGAAGAAGCTGGGACGCTTAGATTTAGCTAGCGGCTTCCACCAGATCTAGACAACGACATCGAAAAAACCGCATTCAGCACAGAAATCGGGCATTATAAGTTCTTGCGCATGCCCTTTGGTTTGAAGAACGCGCCGCCGGCTACATTCCAAAGAGTTATGGATGATATTCTATATTCCAATATATTGAGCAACTTTAACACCAAAAGATGGAACATCCCATCAATAATAGTTAATCATTATACAAGGGAAAAAAGTATTAGATTTTAGAGCGAGATGTGGTCTGCCTCCCGTCGCGAAACGGAGGGAGGTGGCTAAAAAGCACTGTGAATGCTGGAGGTGGAACAGGGGAAATCGTTATCTTTCGTTCTCTATTTAACCTTAGAGTTTTTCTAGACATTTCATTCTATTGCATTAAAATTGGCCTGTTGTTGACCTGTCAAACCTGTATATAGGTAGTTAATTTTTTGGCCATGCCATTAGCTTATTTATAAGTTTGTTTCGAGCCGTGTGAAGATAACAATGATACTATTTTCTAGAGAAGAAAAAATCTTGAATCTTTTGTATGAACACTTTTTTCTAAAGTTAATAGATTTTGAAATATTCATTAAATAAGTTTAAATTTTTTTTACATTTTCCCTTTTATCTCGGAAACGAATAAAAACTTGGCAACCCTGTGTACTTACCTTCAATGGATACTAAAATCTGCCACTTTTATCTAATTTAACCTACTTCGTCCCTCAGTGGTGCACTGAGGAGGGGCTGCCGGGTTGCCCCCCCCCCCCGAGCTAATATGAAAAAAAAAAGTATTTCAAATATTTCCAGTAAATTTTCATGTTTTATTTAAATAAACCATAAAAGTAATTTTTTTCAAAGGATCGCCTTGTATATTTTTGCATTTTTACAATTTTTCGAAAATAAGCTTCACAAAAATATCAAACACTATCATAACAAAAATATACAGGGCGTTCCATTGAAACTTAACCAACTCAAACATGCCCTTTATTTTCAATAATAAAAAAGTTACTGAGTGTCCCAGTTATAAACAAACACCCAGTAGTACTAGGGCTCGTCCTTTTAAATTTGTTTGTGGTGAAGATACCAAAGCATGCTTATTATAATATTCTATTATTGATGCGTAAACACTTTGTCGGCGGAATGAGGGTAAATCTTGGGAAATGGGGACAGAAGTGTAAAAGCGGATGGGACATGCGCAGTAATTAGTTCGCAGCTACTTCAGCGCTGGCGGCCTAAAGTAGCATTAGATATTCATGTCGATATAGTAGATCGCTGTAAATTTGTGTAGTGAATTAATCCACCAGGATTGGAGTTGCCAGTTAGGGCGGCTATTATAGTTAACTGAAAGTTAACTTCTGGAATGATGTCACATTTCATGAGCCTATAACTTAGGTTTCGTCATAGACGTCGATATGCATTTTTTTAAAGCAAGATTTGAATATCTAATAAAGAAACAAGTTAATTAAATGTCTTTCTTATAATGTCTTCTCAAAATAACGAATGTGATACATCCATTACTTAAAATTTTCGCCTGCGACATATTTTACAGTCCGTAGAAACCAGGAAAATTGAATGCAAAGGAAGCTCGCCGAAAAACCTCAAATTTTTTCGGGTACCACGCCCATAAACATGCTCACGCTAGCAAATAAGCATTAACATGACAGGACTGTTACGTCACAACGACAATTTTTTTGAGGAACCCTAGTCGGAGCCAAAGGCGAAAGTTTTTTTGGGAGCCACCCTCAAAAATAACTTTTTCAAATCCAAAAGTTTCTTTTTCAGGGCCAGAACCAGAAATATATTTCTAGTGTTTCAAATTTCAAAAACATTTGCACGCCAGTGGTGAAACTAGTGAAAGGGAATAATAATAGTTATTTATGTCATTGGGTACATTCAGGTGGTGCCAGCGGCTAAGTTCAGCCACTCAGCGGAGGCTTTATTCTCGAAACAGGGGAATAGCCTTCTCATGAGAATGAAGGTTCTGTCTTCGTCGTTCGTATTCATATTTCCATAACACTGACAATGACAGAGCAATTGTTCTCATGCAAACACTGTTCCTCGGTTTCGAGAATAAACTCCCTGCTGAGTAGCTGAGTTTAGCCGCTTAAATATACCCATTAGGACAAGAAGTGGGTCTTTTTGTGCTGAGCTCGACTCTATGAGCGCAAACAGACCTTTTGGGCCGGATGGCATACAACATTTTATCTTCAAGCAACTGCAATATTACCTTTCACAACTATAATTATTTACGACTTTGTTTTATTTTTCATTCAAAAGAAAATCTCAAAGTCTTCCTCTACAAATACTTAATTCGTTTTAAACGGCCCTACAGGTTTCGAGATTAGTAAATCCCATCTTCAGGGGCAAAAAAATAAGCTGATATAATAACAGGGTTGGATATCATAGGGCCGGTTTCTTAATAGCGAGTCACCCCCGGGTTGGTTTTAACTCCAGGGTTAACGTGTAAAGTTGCAATATTTACCCTGGAGTTAGCTTAACCCGAGGGTGACCTGCTATTGAGAAACCGGCTCATAGGCTGCCAGATCATGCATTTTGTAGAGGAAAAAAGGTCACTAATAAGTTAAAAATTTACTGTGTCATATTAATTAAAAAAGGTAAAACTAGATTTAGGTTCCATGCAAATAGCTGTATTAAGTTTTAAATAAATTTCATCGAAAAACTTTTGTAAAATCATTAGATCTTTCAAGAAGCTCATGGTAAGAGTGAAGAATCTCTACAAAATCCATACATAATAGTTATTTATACTACTAGTCAGTGTTGCCAATTGACGGATAATTATCCGATTTGCGGATAATTTACCATGGTTGCGGATAATTGTCTCACCCAGTCAAAAATCGGATAAAAAACGGATAATTAATCCGATCGATCAATTAAATTTAAAAACGTAAGGAAAATGGTAATTTTGCATGGAAAATGATAATTTTGCATTTGGCAACATCGGCGCTGATTTCTGTTCCGTTGGGATTGGTGCCAGAAGCCAGAACCACTATTAGAGGACATTGATTCGATCATCTGTCAGCTGGTGTTTTTTGTCTTTGTTCTATCGTGTTCAGTAGAAAAAGATAAAATACAAACTGCTATAACCGAATAATCGGATCAGCGTTTAAAAAAAAAAACGGTTGCTTAAGTTTATAACCTCCAAGCTGAGCTTGGTCTTCAAATTCAAAATAATAAATTTCTAAAATGTAAAATCTAATTTGTGATATGTGATTTGTGAGTAAGAGCTTAAGACGTCTTTTCCTGACGGAATGTTTTGAAATGTTTTGAAACGTTTTAAAACGCTACATTTTTGTGTTGCAATGATGACGTCATATACGGAGGCGGTTCAACCAGTTTCGAACCGCTCTTTCAACCTGTTTCAAAATAAACGTTAAACAGCTGACCTCAAAATACCACAAAACAATAATTTTAGGAATGTCGCGGGCTCCGTTCTAAAACGGGGCATTTTTGATAACCACCGATCCGATATGATGACGTAGCAATCGAACCAGTTTTGAAACGTTTTAAAACACGGTTCAACAGAAAAAGACGTATTTAAAGTAGTTGAACCGGGTTCAACCAGTTCCAGCGCGAAAAAACGCCTATATCATGTTTCAAAAGTAATCGGATAATTTCGTATAAAATCGGATAATTTTGGATTGACAGGAGGATCTTTTGACTTCTATCCATTGGCAACACTGCTACTAGTACAGTCTGAGCTTCATTACAGTAAAAAGTGGGGAATATTAACCACACGAGTGTTGTAATGAGCCTTATCGTACGTGTGACATACAATATTTTATCTACGACCTGAACAAAGGGTAACTATTGTCATTTGTCTAGCATAGTCCTAGGACTCCTAGGAATATAATGGAGACGATAATGGATCACTTCTGTGTCGAGTGTTGACGACATTAAAGTTCAAATTATGGACCGCTTCAAGATAAAAGAATATACTAAGGGCCGGTTCATTCACCTGTCAGGTGTGCAATCGGACGGATAAAAACGGAATCTCTAATTCCATTGGTCGGCCAGTTAACCGCCGACCAATAGAATTATAGAACGGTAAATTTATCTTGCAGATAGTTACCAGCAAGTTCATCTGAATATGAATAGACCGAGCCTAAATGAGTCCACGACTGGACAACAAAAGTTAACTGAAACTGATCCACGTTCTTGATGATATAACAATTCACAAGATAATATTATTGGAGCTGACCTTTTTGGTGTAAGGTTTACAAAAACTTATGGAAAAGTTTTTTTATCAAGTCGGCAGACGGCGGTCCAATTTTGGTGTCCGGCCCACCGGGCATTTGCCCGGTATCCCGGCGGTTCCATCCGCCCCTGAAAATACTTTAACCTAACCTATGATCCTCATAATACATACCAACCATTGAAAAAGTAGATATGTCTAACCATTAACCAATGTAAGATATCTCAGAAAGAAATATTTAGACATACTCGCAGATGCATAATCATCTGTGGCCGTTTCGATATACTACTATTGCTATCTCCAAACCGGTAAGAGTTACAGGGTCGGTTAAAATAAACAAAAGTGGCCGATGTTTGTATCCATTGGAGGTAAAAGTTTACAGGGTAGCCAATTTTTTGTTCGTTTCCGAGATATTAAGGAAAATGTAAACACAACTGAAAGCCATGTGAAGATAACAATGACACCATTTTGTAGAGAAGAATCTTGAGTCTTTTGTACGAACACTTTTTTCTCAAGGTGATTGATTTTGAAACATTCGTTAAATAAGTTTTAATCCACATTTTCCCTTTATCTCGGAAACGGACAAATATTTGGCAACCCTATGTACTTACCTTCAATAGTTACTAAAATCTGCCACTTTTATTTAATTTAACCATTGATTTAACCGACCTCGTCCCTCTTACCGGTTCGGAAATAGCAATAGTGGTATCACTATCAACAGACACCCTGTATATAGAAAAATTTTAAAAAAAAAATATACATAAAAGGTGGGCCTCAGGAAAATCCTTGCGGGGGGGGCCCGGATTTGAAGTTACGCCACTGTTGGAAGAATGCCAATATTACAGAATACTACGTACGAAATAACAACAACAATTATAGTCAAAAATAATAATATTTTTTCATTTTTCGCTAACAAATCTTTCCGACAATCTATCGCAAAAAAAAAAACCATATGATTTGAGAGTTCTAGGTTATTTTGCAGTAGAATTAATAATGTTCAGTGAATTCTATGATATTTAGTTAAGTTTCGTAGTATAGGATTAAGTTCATTTGTTCTCTATACGTTTTATTTTGGAAAATCGAAAAGTACCAATTTTTAGGTCCGGTAACCTATTTTTTGCGGGGCTCTTTAGGGCGCGAGGCCGTCGGCAGTCGCCGACGCCTAGCCACGCTACTGACCTCTAGAGATAGACTCATTAAACTTTATATGTATCATTAAAATAAGCAATAATAGAGCTATCAATGAGTTATTAATATACACGCCTGGCGCCTGGCAAGTGAACATCTTGCATGCAGTGGCGTGCCTGACGGGCCCGCAGGGCCCGCGGTGCGGGAGGGCTTCGTGATATTTGGGGCCCCAAATGGTATTATTCTTACACAAAATATTTTTCCACCTATGTCAGTTCGAGTGTCAGTTAAAGAAAATCTTCAAAAAAATCGAAGATTTCTCAATTTTTGCAACCATTGGAGGCATTGGAAATGATAGTGATATACGTAATTTAGCGTAAAATCTTGAAACAACTTTACATAAAATCGTTTTTTTACTACTAACCTGAGAAATAGTCATTATTCAATCTATTTTTTTAGGAAAAAATTGAATTTCTCTCCCTAGGTTAATAATGAAAATAATGAAAAAATACCTAGGTCAATAATGAAAATGACGTCATGATGCAAGGATATTGTCATGTTTCTATTGGTCCAATTTCAATTTCATACGTCAATTCAAAAAAAATACAGGTTTCTGGTAGGTACATATAGAAAGTTATCATAAGCTGTTGTTAGAGGGCAGCACTTTCAAAAGGGCGTTCAAAAAAATAATTAAGAGCACAGATTTTGAATATTTTTTTTATTTTCTACTAGTAGTAGTAAAAAAAATTCTATATATTCCTCGGTAGAGAAAGTCATTATATACCTTACACATTATAAACCTCGGCGCTCCGCGCCTCGGTTTATAAAAGCGCTCGGTATATAATGACCAACTTCTCTACCTAGGTATATAATATACTATTAATTTTTGCTTCACCCCAGACTCCAACGCACCATAATTTTGCTCACACCGGCAACACTTTAATACATTTTTTTATGTTATTTTTTGTTTACTTTTATTTTCACCGAAACTGTTCAGGGCCCCCAAGGAAAATCTCGCGGGAGGGCCCCCAAGAAACTCGGCACGAGTACGTCATTGAATTTTTCTTGGAAAAGTACCTCTAGAAAGTTTATACAGAAATCAATTATTTTCATAAATAAAAAAGATAGGAAGGTTTCATTTTATTGCACAAAATCGAGAAACATCCTCTAGCGGCAAAACGGTTGAAGGTATCAAGAGGCGGTTTGCAGTGTTTGCACCAATCAAGATTTCATAAAAAGTCTAAGATAATTCCCAAAGTCAAAAATTTAGTACCTACCTAACTATAGTTGTATTCCTTTCAAGAGTTTGAAATACTCGAGCTACTCGCTCCGGTGTTCAGTCGGCCCCGATTTGCAGGGAACAGATGCGTTGTGCAACAAACACTTTTCGAAAGGAATAAGCGCGTGAAGCCCCGGAGCTGTTCCGGAGCTCCTCCTAGTCCTAGGTGTGGAAGGAATACAACTTATGTTGGCAACACAAGCATAAAAAAATTTGAAAGCATTGACAATTTTACATTGTACATATTGCCAACGTATAATGTCATTTTGACTTTTATCTTTAAAAAAAAAAAACAGACTGTAAAGTAAAGATTAATTTTCAAAAATTCATTATTGATAATTCTAAGCCTGCGCCCCCCCCCCCCCCCTGAAGAAAACCCTGGATCTGCCACTGCCTACTATAGTACTAACAGAAATACTTCAAATCTGAGTGGGTATGATGAGCGTTTCAAATAAGCTACCTACTATAGTGATATAGTACCTGGAGCGAGTTTAAATTCCAGCATTGTCAGGGGCGGATGGGGATGGGCCCACCGGGATGCATGGAGGTAAGTACTTTTTGGCTCACGTTCGCAAATTTGAATGTAACACCCGATATCGCAACGGAGAGTTTTTTATCGGGCGTTACTTACCCCAGACAGATTTGCATTCACATAATGTTTAAAATTAATGCCTTTATTAGATATCTACCTAGTATAGATATATTCAAAGTAATATTATAGTTTTTTATGTTGCAAACTTTCTGTATTTTATTAATTCGCTTGTTAATTCGTCTAGACTTAGAGAAAAATAAAACTAAAAATACTTCAATTATTCAAGTATTTTATGAGTTAAAAAACTCACAAATTTGTGTTTTTATACACCCAATATTAATTAAGAGTCCTCTAAATGATATCTATATTTCGGCAAGCTGACAACATTGCCTCTTACACTGCTGGCTGCTGTGGCGTCAGCTTCCGAATTTTGTTCAGACAAGAAAATTTCTGGAAGGCGTGCATTTGCATAGTATATTTTCTATATTAGTTAAAAAATTAATACTGGTATTATGCCAGAGGATTATCCATATATTATAAGAATTAATGATAATTTAATACGTTGGTAAAATTAAAACAAAGGAAGAACTGGATGTAAGTATTATCTTTTTGTTTCAAGGTATGCTATTGTTAATTCGAATTGAAACACTAAAAAAACATCTAAGCCGTTTTCTCGCGTCCACTTTTTTGACATTGGTTCAAATCCAGTTTGAAACAGTCAATGGAAACACCATTGGCCGTTTCAAACCTGTTTTGAACCAACGTCAAAAAAGTAAACGCGAGAAAACGGCTTAGATGTTTTTTTAGTGTTTCAATTGAAATTAAAAACACTATATTAATTATGTTAATAAGTTAAACATACATATATATAAACAGTATTGGCCCTATGTAGATTAACAGCATTCGATCGGACAATGCGTCGAAACCAATATTGGGATTGAGAGCAAGAAAGTTTGCAAAATATAAGAAGAATTTGTTCTATAAAAATATTTTATGTTATTTATTTGTTTAACGTATTTTACAATGCATTTGTATAGTAGCGTATAGTATGCATTTGTATTTACGTCCCTAAAACTGCTTTTTTCGAAAAATATTCACTCTTTTATTGTTTTTATCTGCTAAATTCGAACGTACAGTATATAATTTATATTAATATAACAATATTAATTATATTTTGCACTTATATAGGTACTCATGTTTTAATATTTCAATGCCCTAAAATAATTATTTACAAGATAGTAATAGGCTTAATAACGAGGGTAAGTAACACTCGATAAAGCGCACGTCCATGCAACCACGCAGGGCCGTATCTAGGGGGGGGTTTTGGGGGTTCAAACCCCCCCCCCCCCCCAAAAAAATAATAAAATTCAAAAAATTTAACTCAAAAACAAACACACACACTTATTAAATACTTATTTATTTTTTTATTTTTATTACTAGTGTAACAATTTTTTTTTGCCACTTTGTCTAACCCCCCCCAAAATTTTGGTCTAGATACGGCCCTGCAACCACGGGTGTTACATTTCAAAAACCGAACCGTCGTCGAACGGATTACCGAATGCTAAACAGGATGTTACTTACCTCCATGCCACCGGGATGCCGGGAGATTTCCCGGTGCGCCGGTCCTTCAGGCGCCGCTGCGGGAAGTTCGGAAATGATTAAACTAGCAAAAAAGCCAGATGGTTAATTTATTAATCGATTTGGCAGTTAGCAACTTTGTAACTCTGAACTCTGTAAATTATAAGTAGGTAGGTATGCATGCCGTAAGCGCCCATACCATTCCTAAAGTTTCATGGCAAGTGGCATTGCTTGCTATGTTCCGTTTTGGAAATCTTCGCGTTCGTCTGCCTCTTTTTAATATTCCAGATTGAATGTATAATGGAGTAGAAAAAGACGGGCGACAAGAGATTTTGTCTCCGTACACAGACTTGGTGTAGGTTTGTTCTCACAGAAATCACAAGCCAACCAGAATGAATTTCATTGGTTGGAAATAGTCACTGGTCACTGGTTGACGATTTGCGCCAATCAAAAATACTGTAATGGTTTGTGATTTCTGTGAAAACAGACCTTCGAGCGGCGCGACTCCGATTATCGGCAAATAGAGTAATTTCGTCGTCTTGTCTTTGTTCAACTCAACAGAAGGGTAGGTATGTCTTATCTTATGTGTGGTTAGGAGGAGGAGGTTGTGAATTAAACGACGTTCTAGTGGACACTGAATATATGATTTATTGTAAATCCGCAGGTTGACAATTGACATTAACCTACGTCATGTGACGAGGTGTGCGTTCATGTTCATACTTTACATCTCCCTTCTTAAATTAAGACTTAATTACAATATACAAATTACAATTAATAAATTAATATCACAGAGACAAGAATCACATTTTATCACTAGTATAGCAGTAACATTTACAATGCTGCATTAACTGCTGTTCCATGAACAGAACATACAATGCTGTAACAATTCAAAATTACAAACAACTTAAATTAATCCCAAAACAAATACGACTGTTTGTACAGCCTTTTAGCACCTAGATTAGAACTACAGAGACGCTATGTAACCTTCAATGCATACAACACAAATTACAGCCAATCTTCTCCTCTCTTTTTATGACAAAAAAAAATCTATAAAACTTTGTTTATTGTGTAATAAACGCAGTAAAATGAGTTTTGAAATGAGGTACATATATCAGCTCATTTCAATATTAGTTTTTAAGAAGGAAGGAAATTAATTTACAGAACAATGTTACTTATAGATATCTGAGTATCTATATGGTCGTTTTATAACCCTACCAAATTTATTTACAAAATTTTCTGGAACCAAAGTTGGCTCTTGAGTGTCCTGTGTCGGAACTAGAACATAAACTAGAACTATTATTTTCATTTAATACAGTTTCTTCACACATTTTAAAGGATTCGTCACTATTATCTATACTATGATCACTTTTACAAACATTTGAGACATCACTATTACTATTAATACTATTTTCTAGAACGTCATTTTCTGAAACTTTTGCACTACTTGCTAGGTGTCCTCTAGCTTCTGAGTTAGGCATGCAAATTCCAAATTTATTTGGATTAGTCGTTTGAGGTTCAACAGATTCACAATCAGAATTACGTTGTTGAAAAAATTCGTCACCATTGTCTTGATCAATATTCTCGTTATTAATATTTTCTGCATTATCTTCATGAACTGCAATGTAATTTGGGTATTGAAATGAATTATTTATACTTTCATCAGCAAGTTTTTGCTGGTTGTCAAAATTATGCTTTTTAAATGGTCTGATAAATCTACGATTTCGAATATATGATCTTCCATTGATCAAGACAACCTGGTAAGATTTGTTGGGTAACACTCTATTAATTTTACCCTCCTGCCATTGGCCCTTAGGCTTTAATTGAATCATAACAGTTTCATCACAGTCTAATTTTCTAAGATCTCTGGTACCTTTTTTATCATAATAAAACTTTTGATTGTTTCGAGATTTTTTAATGAAATTTGAATATTTGTTTTTCTGATACATTTTGGATTTAAATTTAGCATTGGGCAAGGGCAATAAAGATCTAAGATTTCTACACATAAGAATGTTAGCAGGTGTATTATGACCATCAATAGGAGTATTTCTATAATCCAAGAGAGCCAAATAGGGGTCTTTATTGTCCAGAATACTTTTTCTTAATATTGATTTTACAGTTTTAATAGCCCTTTCCACAGCACCATTACTTTGTGGATATCTTGGTGAGCTTCTGATGTGATTAAATTCATATTGCTTAGCGAATCTAGCAAACTCAAAACTAGCAAATTCAGGGCCTGAATTGGTATTCCAAACCTTCCAAAACATGATTTTAATTTACAAATTACATTATAACTTGAAAGATCCCTATTTAGATTCATGACATCAACAAATTTAGAGTAGTAGTCAACTAAAAGAAGATATGACTCGTTAAACAAATGAAAAATATCCACTGCAACCTTGCTAAACGGAATCTCATCAAACCCGTGAGAAGTCATAGGCTCAGGCATCTGACTCTTTTGATAAGCCTGACACAAGTGGCATGATGTTACTATATCTTGAATTTGTTTATTCATGCCTGGCCAGAAAAAAGAAAGGCGAGCTTTAGCCAGACATTTATTTATTCCCATATGACTATAGTGAATTTTATTCAAGATATGAGCTCTACTATCTTTAGGAACAATCAACTTTTGGCTCTTATACACCAAACCATCTATGACATTAAGCTCACCTCTTACTTTATAATAAAATTTTAAGTGATTTGGTATCTTTTTATAACAATTCGGCCAGCCATTATTTATGAAATCAATGATAGCTTTGAGGTCCCTATCTTTCTTTGTATTATTTTTTAATTCCAAAATTCTATCCTGAGTTGCATTTAATTGCATAGAAATTAAACATACATGTGCCTCTACTTCAATATCCAGATTTTCATTAAAAAATTTTTCTTGCTCAAAGTCTCTACTCAGAGTATCAGCTATAATCAACTGTTTTCCTGGTTTATAAATCAAATCAAAGTCATATTTCCTCAATTGAATCAAGATACGTTGTAACCTAGCAGGACATTCGTTAAGTGGCTTTTTAATTATGTGAATAAGAGGTCTATGATCTGTTTCCACAATGAAATGTTTAGCATATATGAATTGAGAAAATCTATCAATGCCAAAAAAAATGCTCAGTAATTCTTTCTCTATTTGACTATATCTTTGCTGAGTTGCTGTAAAAGATCTTGATGCATATGCACAAGGCTTACCCATCTGCATCAATACAGCACCCATACCCTTTTGACTAGCATCTACTGAAATAGTTGTAACTTTATGTATATCAAAAAATTGCAAACATGGGCTTTTACACGCCATTTCTTTCAACCTCAAAAATGCTCTTTCATGCACATCTAACCACTGAAAAATTACGTCTTTCTTTAAAAGATCTCTCAAGGGGGCCGTTATTACAGATAAACTTTTAATGAACTTTCCTATATACGTTATACATCCCAAAAATCTCTGCACATCAGTTTTATCTCTGGGCCTAGGCATATTTTTAATAGCCTCAATCTTTGAACCGTCTGGTTCTAATCCCTTCTCTGAAACCTGGTGTCCCATATACTTGACTTTGTCAACAAAAAAATTACATTTATTTCTATTAAACCTGATGCCCTTTGTTGCAGCTGTTTCAAAGACTTTTTTCAAAATTCTATCATGTTTTTCTGGGGAATCTGCATAAACCATCGCATATATACCTACTACATCTATCAATATCACCAAAAATCTCATTCATTCTTTCTTGATAAACTTCTGGGGCACTAGTTAACCCATATGGCATTCGCAAAAAACAATATCTGCCCCAAGGCGTTCCAAAAGTTGTCATCTTAGAACTCTCCTCATCTAAAGGAACTGTAAAAAACCTTGAGCAGCATCCAGGGTGGAAAAATATTTTGCACCTGAAAATTTTAGAGTCAACTCCTCTAATGTTGGAATTTTAAAATAATGCCTCTTGATTGATCGATTCAAATCTGCTGGGTCCAGACAAATTCTTAGGTCTCCATTTGGCTTTCTCACAATTACAAATGCATTCACCCATTCTGTACTTCCATTCACTCTTTTTATAACCCTCTGATGTACTAACTGATCTAAAGAATGCTTCATTTTTTCCATAATTGGAAAAGGAACTTTTCTAATTGGATGAACTACAGGGACTGCATCCCCTTTTAATTCAATTTTATAAACTTTTTCTAAACAACCCAGACCTTGAAACAAATAACTATATTTATTGAGCAATAACTGCAAATTATTATCCCTTTGAGCTAAGGTATTTGATGTTTCTAGACTATCCATTCTCTGAATGAGATTCAAATCAATACATGATTTCAAACCCAAAATTGGAATGCTACTTTCCATTGTATTGACAAAAAATGAAATTAAAAATGATTTTTCTTTATGTTTACAGTTTAGATCTACTTTGCCTACAATTGGAATACGGTCCTGCGTATAAGAGCACAAAGTTACTGGGGTTTTAACAATTTTTGCAGGATCAAAATTAATTTTATGCAACAATCTAATTGGAATAACATTTACCATCGCTCCTGTGTCTAGCTTGAAATTGATGTTGTGTTGCTGTTCAACTGTCAGTACCATAGCCCACGACACTCCTCCAGGGCCTGCTGAGACTCCATTCACCTCAGATGCCTGGATTTCTGATGTTGAAGGCCATGTCTCGATACTATCTATGAAAAGAAAATCACCTTCAGAATTTTGTCGATTACTCTCTATGGAATTGATACTTTTACGAAACTTAAAATGATTCTTTTTAGTGTTATGTCTTACATGATTCCCATTGCCATTTACACCTCTATCATTCTGACTGAATTTATTGTACCTATTAAAAGAACTTGAGTAATTATTAGAAAAAATTGAATTTGAAGATCTACAAACAGAACCAAAATGATTAAAATTTTTACATAACTTGCATTGTTTTCCTCTTGCTGGACAGCGCTGTTGAAGTCCATGGCTGTATCCACATTTTCCACATTTCGGTCTCTGTTGTCCCTTATTTTTAGGACCATGAAAGTTGATTGGTGGGGCTCTGAGTCTTGATATGGCATCAATATGTTGATCAGCTGACGAACCATGGGCGGAGGAACCATTTGTGATGTATTTGTTTCTTTCTTTGGTCTTCTCTGAATTGATGCATGTTTTAATTACATCATCCAACGTGGAATTTTCATCCAACAATAGTCTTTCTCTCAAGGATTCAGATAAAATGCCACATATGATAATATCTTTGAGTAGGGAACTTTCCAAGTCCCTAAGTTCGCAAGATAAAGCAAAATTCTTGATTTCAGTAATATAATTTTCCATAGTTTGTCCTTCTTTCTGTATGCATTTTAACAATTTATATCTTTCATAGGATAAATTAGTTTTAGGCGAGAAATGTGCATCAAATTTTTCAATCAATTTTTCAATTTTGTTTTCATCAGCTTCAGCAATTTTGAAAGTATTAAAAATACGCATACCTTCATCTCCAATTAAGGTCAAAAGCTGGGCACATTGAGTAGCTTCATCCTTTTTTGAAATTTCTGTGGCTCTGAGGTACATGATGAATCTTTGTTTCCAGAATCTCCAATTTTCGGACAAATTTCCCGAAAATATCATCGGTGAAATACCTACCACGGAAGTCCATTTTTTTCTTTTTATTCCATAAAATTTTAAAAAACTTCTAAGTATACTTTTTAAGATGATTGCCGATTTTCAAAAATTTCCGACTACGCCATGTCTTATCTTATGTGTGGTTAGGAGGAGGAGGTTGTGAATTAAACGACGTTCTAGTGGACACTGAATATATGAATTATATGATTTATTGTAAATCCGCAGGTTGACAATTGACATTAACCTACGTCATGTGACGAGGTGTGCGTTCATGTTCATACTTTACAAGGTATATGTGCAGAAATCGATTGCTTGTGCTTTTCAATTTATTTTGTTGGACAGGCACGGCGACGTTTCAATCGACTTCCCGCGTCGGTTTGAGGGGCCCCATCCGCCCCTGAGCATTAATTGTTTCTTATGACAAAAGCCGAAATAATGTCTTTTTCTCGAAAACTGCTAGAGATAAACCTATCGAACTTTACATCATTGAAATCAGCAAAAGCAGAGCTTTCCAATGAGCTACTATTAATATATAGGGTGTCCTATTAAAAAAAATCGGACTTTGGTCAATATCTCCGAAATCGTGGCCAAATAGAAAAAAATTGAGAACGTCACTGAATTCTGCTTAAAAAAGTGCTTCTAGAAAGTTATTACGGAAATCAATTAAGTATTTTCATAAACAAAATTCAAAAAAGTTATGAAAGCTTCACGTATTGCTCTAAATTTCCTAATTGGCCCACTCTGTACAGCTTCAAGCGCGTTGATTCAATTTTATTCACAGCCGAAATAGCTCAGTTGGGAGAGCGTTAGACTGAAGATCTAAAGGTCCCTGGTTCGATCCCTGGTTTCGGCAAATTTTTTTTTTTTTTTTTTGATCTGTATTATAATGATTTCTGGGGTACGTAATAGACTAAGGGAACAAATGGTTTAAAATTATTATTTGTATTTATTTTAAAACTAAAAGCTTTTACAGCTGTATGCAACATCCTCTTTTAACTTAAAATCGCTTTTTAAAAGTGGTAGGTACCTTTAAAAAAAATTATTGCTAAGAATACACATTTTCGAAAGTGACCAGCTTTAAAAAGCGCTTTAAGGTTAAAAGAGGATGTTGCATACAGCTGTTAAACTTTATAATAAACACGATCATCAAATTCCAAATTCCAATTATGTATGCAACATCTTAAAAAAAAATTAAAAATATGTTGAAGAGAGAAATCTAAATCATTTATCTAATTATGCACTTTGTAAGATTTCGAAATTCAATTAGCTGAAGTTAAATCTTCTAACTGAACTGATGGAAAAGTGAATAAATCGAGAAGGAAAAGCATGTTATAAAAGTGGAATACTTCAGTATTACATATAGCTTTTCATTTTGAGAGTGAATGAAATAGCTAAATACCTAATTTGTTTTTTATTTTTAATTGAAAAAAGTGTATGTTGGTTTTTAAAATACAGCTCGTTCTATTAGATAAGTAGGTTAGGTACCTACTACCCAACCCAGATATAGGTACCTCACCAAAAGTCATATAACAATTTGCTTGCAAGCTCTCTTCCCATTTTTTGCTATTATATTGTTAAATATGTATATAGGTCAGGGGCGGCTTCTCAATAAGTGCGCTCGTGCGCGCGCACTGCCTCCAAAAACCAAGCAAGAAAATAAAATTAAAATTTTGGAAAGAAAAGAAACTTCAATTAAAAAATACCTACCCAATTTTCTAAATTAGGATAAATATCTACTCATTTTTCTATTTTTAAATTCGCACGAACGGAACGAAAGCGCGCCCTGCGCCTGTCTTGTATATTTTTTTCTCCCGCTTGGTTGTGCTGGTGGTCCGGGTGGTCGGTGTGGAATCGTTCGGCGCTCTGGGTAAATGTGTTTTCTCGCTGTGCGATTGATCGGGAATATACGGTAAGTCGCCCGATGAAAGGGATGCGCCGTGCGCTATTTGAATACACACTTCCAATGTTGTTTCCACTCAATCGAGAATATTTCGATGTTTTTTCACCATTTTGGCAGTTTGACAACTCTGTTGTTCGCGGTTTTTTTTTTAATTATAAATTTCAATATCAATTATGTATTATGGCTAGAATACAAACATTCAAGCCTCATTTAAATACATACATTTTTGTTTTCGATAATTTTTCCTAAAGTAAAAAGAAAAAAAATCAACATACAAAATAAATGTAAAACAGGACGTGGCACCTCCAAAAAAATTTTCAAGAGCGCACATCCACACTAGGTTGCCACTGGCCGCCACTGATATAGGTCCTCTCAATTTTTATCTTCTAAGATAAACAATGCAATCTAAAATGAACACAACACTCTGAAGATCCAACAGTTGGGATGCACAAAATAGAAAATAATTGAAATTTAACTGAGCTCAATTAAATTCTATAACTTCTACCTCGTTACGCCGTACTAGAAACAAACACCATAATATATCCAAGCGAAATTGCGGTCTAAAAACCTACATTGAAGATTTCTATAAAACGATTCTTAATGGCTTTTCAACGTTCAACCAGAACCAGCCTATAGTGAACAGGTTATAGAATGAATGGATACCTATATTTATATTATCAGTGAAGGTGCTGTAATGTAATTAAAAATAAAAATTAAATAAATGACGGAAATGTGTGTACAATCTTGCCGAAAACTATAATTCCTATTGGAGTTGCATATACTCCCGAAACTACCATTCTCTGTTACGTTACAGGTTACCTACTTCACCTATAGAACTATAAGCACAAATCGTCACAGATCTAAATCTAAATACTATGCCTGTAGAAATTTCATTAAACGCAAAAATTTCTTAAGCGGAATCATTAATCTGTGTCAAATCTGAGCAATTTTAATATCATTTCACTTTCTTCAGTCGGTTTTAGTCTCATTCTAAAAAGATATATTATATATGACTTAGGTATATGATGAGATTGAAAAAAATAAATAAAAAATGTTGCCAGCAATGCCAGCCAGTTTTCTACTTTCGCATACCATAACCCACCATAAAACGCAATAATACGAGTGACAATAACATGTTTAAATTAAATTTACCTATATTATAAATGAGAAAGATATAAGATGAGCTTGTTTTTAATTAGATTAGATATTATTACAAAGTAGTATTCGATATCGCATAATCTGCAAAACCGATAAATAAAACTCGTACCGTACCGTTTCAATAATTATCTACTTCTCACCTTACATAACTTCTCAAAATAATTATCTTGTAGCTCATTATCATGGCATGGACAAATAAGAAAGCAGAACAAGATCATTGGCGCCAACGATGTTGATATTTTTTATCATAAATTTTAATGAGACATGAGACTATAAGCATGAGACCTCAACCTTCTGCCAACGACAGATCAAAAATAGCATGAGTTTCGTCTAATATAGGTACCTACTTACTAGGTAGGTAGGTATAGTAGGTAGTGGTAGTACGTTAATCACTCTTTATCTGAATTTTCGGAATTTAGTTGGTTAACTTTAAAACATAGGCGCAACTAGGGGGGTGCTAAGCATCCCTAAAACAGAAATTAGCACCCCCATTCGACATCCCACCATAGCATTACCTAGATTAGATTAGATTAGATTAGATTGTGTTAGGGGCGTTTAGGTGATGGACCTCTCTGCACAGCGACCTGAATAGATCTATTGTGCTTCCCCTTTTTCTATGTAGTAGGTTCCCAGGTTGAGATTTTTCGCGAATCTCACGATTTTTCCGGGATTGGTTCGTTTAACATCCGCAACAGTCAAATGTGTCTGCTCCAGATGAATGAGTCTTCTGTGACATAATGCTTCGCATTTGCAGAGTATGCAGATTCGGATGCTTCTTTGCAGAAGCGGCAAAGGTCTGATTCAGCTTTACCCATCTTTTTCAGGTGGTAGCCAAGAGGGCAGAGGCCGGTGAGGGGACCCGTTATGAGCCTCAAGTTCCTTTGCCCTTGTTGACTTTGGCGAGATGAACTGCTTCGCCTGTCTTAAAGTCCTGGAGTATTGTTCCAATGGGAGGCCTCTTGTGCCTCTACCCATTTTTTGAGTTCGGTCCTTACATGGCTTTTTGTCAGGCCAAAGAAGGGTTCTGGACCGAGGAATGGTGACGCGGCGCCTTCTCTTGCAAGCCGGTCCGCCATTTCATTTCCTTCTATGTTTTGGTGCCCTGGTACCCATGCTAGAGCGACTCTATTGCAGTTTACCAGTTGCTTTAGAAGTTGCTGACAGTCCCAGACTAGTCTGGATTTAGTGACAAAGCTGTTGAGAGCCTTAAGTGCTGCCTGACTGTCAGAATTGATGAAGATTCTTTCACCTCGTAGGTCTATTTCAAGACACTTTCTGGCGCAGAGTTCTATTGCGTACGTTTCCGCCTGGAATATGGTGGGTTTTTTCCAAAGGCTACCGATAACCTGCAGTTTGGGCGCCCACTCCGACCCCTTCTTCTGTTTTCGATACATCTGTGTAGGTACCAGATGGATGATCTGTTTGGAAATTTATGTACAATCTTGTCACTTTTGCGGCCTTCTGCGGTCACACTAAAAAAGTGATTAAATTGGTATCTGGGTGGCATGATGTCCACCGGTTTTGTTGGTGTACCATGGCATTTTTTAATGATGCTCATATGTCCAACAAGGTCCCCTTCCTTTATAGTCCAAGAGCCGGCAATACTAACAGGTATGTGATCGTTGCAATGGATAATTTCTACATAAAACAATAGTTCATGGTAACCTTTAAACCAAATGGATGGGTTGCCTTGATTCTCATGGCCGTAAAGTTGTTTTATAAAAAGATACTTTTATTAATTTTATAAATAGATTAAAACCATAACCACAATAAATAATAAGTACCTTGCGGTGTGTGGGGGGTTCTCATCATATGCGGCAAACACTTTATTAACCCAATTTAATGTTTCTTTTTTTGTCTAAAGACCCACAGCCGTATGCGCAAAATCCTCTTCATAGCTGTCACTTGCAAAAATTTGTATTCAGCAAGCAAAATAACGCGCGCGCTCCACTTTCAATGAGGGTTGCCATCATTTACGCCCAGCCACCGAAGGGTTGCGGCCATGAGAATCAAGGCAACCCATCCATTTAGTTTAAAAGGTAACTATATGCTTTTCAGATATTATTGGCGTATCATTATCCATGGAAATTTGAAAAGTTGACCCTCGTGTATAATAATGACAGTATATGTCAAATTCCAGACAGTTTCAAGTGTGTTTCACATAATTTCGTAAGTGTCGCAGTATTAAAATTCTCTGGCCTATCGGGCCAATCAAATTTGACACATTTGTCAATATATTCTTCAATAGTGCAATTAGACAATCCGCCTGCGCCGCTATTTTTTCTATAAATACGTGAGACATTTTGCTTCATGAAAATGTCCCGTTTTTTTATCAGAATAATATGATAGCCTTAGACATCGTCCTACTGCAGGAGCCGTGACTCCATGGTGGCAGGGTAGCAGGGCTAAAACCCAAATAAGGAAAGCTCATATAGGTCGGTAGTAAGACCACGTTCGTGCATAGTGTACAACAACAGTGTCAACTGTATACTAATACCGGGGCTGAGCTACGGAAGTTTTGTTACAGCAATCATTACGACTTACTAAGCCAACAGAAGAATAAGGGGCTAAAAGCCAGTGGCGTAACTACAGGGGGGCCTGGGGGGCCTCCCCCCCTCCCCAGACGTCGCCAGACCCCCCCCAGAAAAAAACTTTAATAATTTGGTATTTTATAAAAGCTACGTTACCTATAATAATTTTATGTTATTACCCACTAAATTTGAACGGTAATGCACGGCGTTCCTGATCGACCCTATCCGATCCTCCGATTCACCAATGAACGGGCTGTCTGCCATTGTGCCACCCAAAGGTCAGTGCAAATTGCAATGTGCAGAAGTGATACAGTATACCAAAGTCATTAAATTAGCATTACCAATATAACAGATTAGTTTGGGAGTTTGACTAAATATTTTTCCTGGTGAATCCGTGAGTCGGTGTTGCTGATATACTACAGTGGCTGATAAGCTGGGTTAGCTAGGTAAGTGTTTTAAGCCCGGTTTAGTCAGTTTATCGCCTATAATTGCACTGTTCTACTTTTTTAAAGATTCCAATAAGTCGCAATAACAGGCCCTAGGCCACTGGCCAAAACTACATGGAGTTATTGGGGCAGGTGCTCCCATGAGCAACCTCTCATGGGTGCTCGGAGCTCTCGTAGGGAATGCGAAAGTACAAACGTATTTAATGGTCATTCCGTTCCGTGTGATAGTATCAGTATGATGTATGTTATTTAAATTTACTCAACTTTGTATGAGAATTATACAAGTGGTATTAATCTTAGTGTAATGTCTGCCCAGCGACTCTATGTCTACGGGGCAACGGTAAGGGGAATGCAGTTGTAAAAAAAAATGGCTGATTTCATTCGTAAAATACTCAGCTGCGTGCGCAATTTTTTGGAAGTGTTATCGTATTGCAACTCGTACACGAAAATCGACAATGACTAAACTGCCGCCACTGGATATTTCAATATGAATCGATATTCCAAGATAGTAGGATAAAATGACAAGAGCCCTGGCCAATAGCGAGACGTAAGGTGACGTTAGCCTACTGACAATTGCATGGTTCCCTGTGGCAACAGCGATTCTGCCAAAAACTTCACCAATCAGGTTCATCCAGGCCGGATCCTTGCCAAATTGTCAAAAGCTGACGGATTCTTTGGGAAATGTTTATTTCTTACAATAGACAAAATTGAAGAAATCAGTTATTAAAATAAGCATGGATCTAACCACCACATTGAAATATTTAGCGTTTTATTGTTATCTACATTTTGTTATTAAAAAATGGATTTTCAAATGAACTATGAACTATACTTCATGCCTAATATTTTCGCTTTTCTATAACCGCTGGGCAAACAATACAAACACAGTGCAAGCAGGTTTTTCGCTTACTGGTAGGCAGCGCCGATCTGCGCAGTGTTCTCGCGCCGAGATAGCACAGAGTGAATAACTGCAAAAAAAAGCGAGAAAATCTTTTTAAACTTCAAATCTGCCACCTGCCAGTTGTGCTCACAGTTGTGTCTCGTCTCGAACTTCTAGCCTAGCAAATATGTCATCTTCGGATGATGATAATTTGATTGCTCTAGATTCTGTGCATACTAAATTAAAAAGAAAAAAATTTGTTATACATATTCTTAATCGTGAAAGAAACCTGTATGGAGAATATTATTTCTCTCCAATATTTGTCGACTTCATTTCGATTGCTATGCTGCTTATGCCTTTTGTCCCAAATAGGGGTTTTTTCAAAAATTGCAGCATTAGTAACTCCTTATCCATCACAAGAACTGAAAAGCACTGCCGCGACGCGTGCAAAAGCAGAAATAAACTAAATTTTCATTCCGGTTGAAACGAGAACGCTGGTTCCCGCATCTACCTGCCTCTACCTGCTTTTTACTGTATTCTAGCCGATTCAAAAACATGCATTCATTTTTCGCGCCTATAAGCGCGAGTCAGCGCTGGTTAACGGTAAGCGGAAACCTGCTTGCACTATGTTTGTACACTTAGATAAGGGAGGTAATTAGTATTCTGTCCTTTCGTTATTTGTGGTCGATTCTATGCTCTATCACTTTATATTGCTACTGTTGCTATTCTCCATCTCTATTCTTTGATAATAACCGGGACAGTCATTTTAGGACATAAAAGTACCAGGCATAATTATTTTGATGCCTGCAGAAAAAGCACTTTTCGCACGCTCGTATAAAAAAATAGGAAAATATATACATTATAAAATAGACGTTTTTAGGCGTGGCATCCGGAAAAAAAATGTCGCCTCCGCCGGCGCCTACGGCAACCTTCCCCCACCCCCTATAAACAAATTTATAGAAATATTATCCTGTACCTATGAGGACTTTTAAAAATCGGCGCCTCTGCCAGGCCCACCCTAGCCCCCCCCCAGGTCAGATGGCTAGTTACGCCAGTGCTAACTAAAAGCTGGATACTTACCTTCTTCACTGGCGACGAGAGATCATGTTCTCCAAAAAAATTGAGGGTGATCATGGACAAAAACACAGAACTGATCGAAGGCTACGACAGTGGCGCACCCAGGGGGGGGGGTACCAGGTTTCGGGGGGGCCTATTTGTCACATTTTTTTATACGTGAAGATATTGTTTTGTAGGGGCGACCTGGGGCTCCCCCCTGGGTGCGTCACTTTCCAGGAAATCTCGGAAAATTTGGAAAATGAAGATTTTTTTTCTAAATATCCAGAAGACTTTTAGCTTTAACATACTAAAATTTGATTGGATAAAAGCAGAGACAGCGGAGTTACGATTTTTTAGTCCCAGAGAGACACTAAGTGATATTTTTACAATACAGAGTATGGCCTGATTTTTGTTTTTTTTTTCCTAAAAATCTGGGAAGCTTAGGAAAATGAAGAATTTTTTTAAATATCCAGAAGCTTTTTAGCTTCAACACACCAAAATTGGATTGGAGAAAAACCAAAGATAGCGGAGTTACGATTTTTTAGTCCCAGAGAGACACATGTGATATTTTCACAATACAGATGATTGACTTGATTTTTTTCTAGGAAATCTAGGAAACTTTGAAAAATGAAGATTTTTTTCAAATATCCAGAAGCCTTTCAGCTTCAACATACTAAAATTTGATTACGAAAAAAGCAAAGATAGGGGAATTACGAATTTTTTAATTCCAAACAGACACTAAGTGATATTTTTACGATAAAGATTGTTGCCTGATTTTTGATCTTTTTCTAGGAACAGTGGCGCACCCAGAAAATATGTTTGGGGGGAGGGGCTACATAGGTTGTGGCTTGTGACTGAAAATTGAGGTGTCAGGGTGTCACCCCTTGAATGTGCCACATTTTTACGTGAAAGTAAAATATTGAAGGGGCGGCCTGGGGAGGCCCTGGCCCGATGCCCCCCCCCTGGGTGCGCCACTGGGCTACGATGCCATAGGGATGTGCGATGTTCATCGATTCTTGAAAAACATCGATGTTTAATACCCGATGTTTCGACTTTTCGACATCGATGTCGAAATTTTAAAACATCGATGTTATCATCGATGTTGGTTGGAAAAATCGACAATTAGAAAAGGGTTTAAAGATGAATTTTACTTGCACTAGCTTTGCAAATGGAAATCGCTACGCAGGTCTCATAGCGAATTACTAAAATTGCATACAAATTCTTGGCAGTTGTGGCCACCTCACCTCAGTCCCATCGGAACGCCTGTTTTCCAAAGCTGGAAAAACGGTCACACAACAAAGAAACAGGATAAAAGATAAGTTATTGTCGAAATTGTTTTTTCTTCAAGGTATCGACAAGAGTTACTGGGACATTTGAACCTTAAATTTACCTGAATATTCTATTCTACATACTATTTTGTTTGGGACTTCAGACTGTAGGAAACGTAATTATTTTTATCAACTTAACAAGAATAAACTTTTTCTTCATTTTATTATTAAACGTTCTGTTAAAATAGAAATTTTCCATGTTTTCTCTATGTTACCCTTAAAACATCGATTTTTGTAAAATATCGATGTTTTCACTTCGATACATCGGTTGCATCGATGTTGAAGTATCAATGTTACCATCGATGTCCAACATCGACATCTGTGCTCGATGTCGCATCCCTACGATGCCATGCCCGCACCACACCATTTGAGGGAGCCAGACACAAACACAATAGGTGAGTCACTTTTTCAATTTCTACTAACAGAAGGGTTGTATACAGTCAACGCAGGAAACGATCCCACTTTTTTCACAGCTGCGGGTAAAATTGGCATACATCAACGGAACCTTCATGCTCCGACCATAGGCACACAAGGTTCGGCATAAACAGCCCTGCCCAAGAAGACATACTGTTCAGAAATCCAAAAGACACTAACTGGGAAGAATATCAGAGGTCTCATCTCCAGGAAGTTCTCCATCAAGGATTAACGGTGAACATCAAGAACGCAGGGTATCTAGGCACGGCGGTGACAACAGTCACCAAGGCAATGCATGGCATGAAAACTGCCAAGAAAGAACATGGAAACAAAAGGAGGTACATACAATCCGGTGGAAGCTGGAAAGGCTACAAAATACAGTTAGAAAGCTTCTTAATAAAGCTAAAAAGAGCAATGATTCAAATTCCTTCAGGGAAGCTATAACTAATCACAACAAAGAGATCCAAGAGCAGAGGGACTCTTGGAGAAAATTCTGCGAAAAGGTGAATGATATGCCTGCAACATGCCACAAAGTCCTAGCGAAAGAGAATACGAATAATAAGGCCGGGACACATCTATCATGCATTCTTCCGATCCGACTCCGATCATAAAATCGTTCGAGTGCCTGAGGAGGGAATGGTACTACACTTCAAACAACGTAGTTCCCCCCCCCCCCTTCCGGTACGTGCCCATTCCCACTCCCACCCGACTCCGATTATCCGATCATGGGCCGATCGTGCAATATTGTCGCGGCTTTGGATCGCCGGACAGAAATCTCGGGTTCGTTGTTCGTTTCGTTTATTCCAAAAATCAAAGTCCGATTAACACAGCAATAATTTATTCCACTTAACAATACACTCTGACACTAATTACTTTTATGTACGAACGGGCGTAAAAGTGAACTTTTACGCCCGCATTTTAAAGCGTGAAGTGGTACTTTTACGCCCTAGGCGCCTTTTATGCCCGCGGGCCTGAAACTTCAAAAATTTCAAAAATAAGCAAAAATCAACGTAGTTTTTTTTAAACTGTTTGCATTTCTATTGCTTAGTCCAAAAAATACCAACTTTGTTCAACAAAACAAGCTTTATTTCAATTAATAAGAATAATGAAATAAGCAATAATAATAAAATTCGATCTACTTTAAAATTGAAAATAAAATTTTTAGTTTTCAACTTTTATAATCGGCCTTTTTCCACAGAAAAACACAAAAGAACTGTTGTCTTCAACATTGAGTAACAACTCCATAGAGCGGATGGCTAATTTTTTTACATTTTTCATCAATGTTTCTTCTACAAAGTACTGCTGCTCATTAACACCATGTGGGGCACACCAGGAAATAAAGTCCTTATATGTTTTTTTTTCATAGAGTCTTTTGGACTTTGAAGGTAATAGATCTTCCTTGGCCTCTTCAACTGCCTCAAGAATAAACTTGGGGAGGCTATTTTGTCCCATTTTCAGACGCCGGACTACACATCATAAAAATACTATAAACTACACAGAGTAAATTAATTATTTGTTTGTATTGTTCTGGGTTGCTATAATAGTGACGTGACACTTTTGTCAACAACTGCTTTCTTGATCTAAATTTGACAAAAACTTACGACCTATTGCGGTAAAGATGAAAATTTATATTTTGAAATATTTTTGATTGATGTCATTACATAATTAAAAATATATAATTTTTTAAATATCAAAATGAAAACATGCTCATGCTCATCGTACATAATAGTACATTAAAATACAAGTTTCATAAGACGTCATTTTATCGCACGAGCCCTATATTAGAAAACGAGCCGGAGGCGAGTTTTCTAAAGGGCGAGTGCGATAAAATGTCTTATGAAACGAATATTTTATACCATTTTTTCTATTTTGGAATTGTTTAATTAAAAAAAAACAAATTTCTCTTGGAATTTTATTCTCATATTTCCTGATTTCATAGTTTAGGTTGGTAACACTACATGCCAACTATAGAAATCTTCTATTATAAAATCGCGAATGACAGTTCGATGGCCATCAGTCAGCCAGTGTTACCAACCTCCGATAAGTAAAAAAGCAGTGTCACAAAGAGCTTCTTTTCGAAACTACTTTTAGTGTCGAAAAGACTTCGATATGACACCAAAATAGAAAAAATGTTGTATGCACCTCGGTCAAAAAGAGCTTTAACGCCCTCAGCGTGTAAACAGTTTGTGTGTTACACACGCTGCGGGCGTTAAAGCTCTACTTTTTGACCTAGCTGCATAAATAACTATAATAACTAACTCAACAATTAAACTCTTTACAATCACTATTTAAATCGTATCACAGTCGAACTGAAAACTAATCAAATCAATGCCGGCCTTCTTATATATCCCTAATTCTATTCCTGTAAAATCTAGAATACACACGATAATCTAATTTTCCAGATAAAAGTAGAATAATTCGCTAGATTCTAGTATTTTCGCCATCGATTCTTGACAGCCTGGCGAACGCCGTTTTTCTGGCCTGGCGTTAACGATATCGTAACACTGCCCTCCTCTTAAGGTTGATCGTCCCGATCAACTTCACGCCCATGATATTTCGCCAACCTGTCCAGATGTACAACTTTCATCTTACTCCTGGTGTTGCGCTGGACTCGATAAACCAAATCATTGATCCTCTTGATTATTCTATAGGGTCCTTCCCATGCTGAAGACAATTTCGGTGATACTCCTTTCTTCCTTGCTGGGGGTTATACAACCACACTAAATCACCTTCTTGAAATCCGACCGAATTGGCTTTCAAGTCGTATCTGGTCTTCATTCGGTCACTGGCTAGTTGAATATGCTCCCGAGCAAAATCATGGATACCCAGAAGTCGTGCCCTTACTTCGTCGGCATAATCTCGAATTTCTCTTCGTTCTTCTTCTAACCCAAACATCAGATCGCAAGGTAACCTGAGTTTTCTTCCAAAAACAATTCTAGCCGGACTTTCACCTGTTGAATCGTGAACAGCCGCTCTGTAAGCCATTAATTAATAGAGGCAAATGCTTGTCCCAATCTCGTTGGTTCTTTGCGACCACTTTTGTCAGGTGTTCCTCTATTGTCTTATTGAATCGTTCCACCATGCCATCAGACTGAGGGTGTAAAGGTGTTGTCCTTGTCTTACGAATGCCCATGATCTCACAAACTTTCTTAAAGATGGCAGATTCGAAGTTTCGTCCCTGGTCTGAATGTAACTCTAGTGGCACACCATGACGACTAAAAACTTCGTCCACTAGCACCTGGGCAACAGCGATGGCTTCTTGATTGGGAATAGCAAAAACTTCTGGCCATTTACTGAAGTAATCCATGATAACTAAGATGTATTTGTTATCACGCTCTGACTCTGGGAACGGTCCTGCTACATCTATCGCTATTCTCTCAAATGGAAGACCAACGTTGTACTGTTTCATGGGCCCCCGAGATCTTAGTTTAGGGCCTTTACTGGTAGCACAGATGTCGCATTTTCGGCACCAGCTTTTAACGTCTTCATGGTAGTGAACCCAGTAAAAACGTTCCCGAATTTTGTCCAAAGTCTTGTTAACTCCGAAATGTGCCCCTGAGGTTCCGTCGTGTATTTCTTTTAATACATCTTCCACTCGGTCTTTTGGGATAACCAATTGGCTCTTAGTGGATTTCCCATCGGTACTTTCCCAAACTCTTTTGAGCAAACCATTTTCTACGGCAAGAGAGTTCCACTGGGCCCACAACGCCTTGTAAATCAAGCTTTTGTTTGACACTTCCCCCCATTCTGGCCTACATTCATCATTTTCTTTAAGATGTAGAATTTGCCCGATGTCCTGGTCTGCCTCCTGATCTTCTCTCATTTGCTTGGTAGTCCATTTGCCATCGACGATCAGGCCCGTTCTTATTACAGGTGGACTAGTGTTTTTCTCATGTATATCGATTCTTTGACAATGTTTGCAATCTTCTTTACATGGCCGTCTAGACAGAGCGTCAGCATTTTTATGCAGGTTTCCAGGGGTGCGATTTTCGAAACCATTCGAGTATATTTCGTACACGAAATTTGACTGACAGCAATGTAAATTAAATGGGGAGCAGTCAAATTTCGTGTACGAAATGTACTCGAATGGTTTCGAAAATTGCACCCGAGGTCGACGTTTAATTTGGAAATCGTATTGCTGCAATTTCTCAATCCATCTAGCAAGCTGTCCTTCAGGAGTTTTCATTTCTAAAAGCCATTTTAGAGCTGCGTGATCTGTTCGAATTAGAAACTTGCGTCCGTAGAGATACTTATGAAAATGGTCGACTGCCTTTACTATGGCAAGCAACTCTCTTCTGGTGACACAATAATTTCGTTCCGGCTTTGATAATATTCTGCTGTAGTACTCCACGACATGTTCTTGTGAATTTTGGATCTGTGAAAGGACAGCTCCAACACTGGTGTTACTTGCATCTGTGTCCAAAATCAACATGCCTTTGTGATCAGGATAGGACAACACTGGGCTCGTACATAATGCTCCTTTCAATTTTCTAAATGCGGAATCGCATTCTTGGGTCCAATTGAATGTTGATTTTTCTTCTGTTAATCGATGAAGTGGAGCAGCTATATTGGCGAATCCTTCCACAAATCTTCGATAATAAGAACATAATCCTAGAAAACTCCTTAGTTCATGTTTATCGCGTGGTTTTGGCCAGTCCCTGACAGCATCTATTTTTCCTTCCATAACTTGTATGCCCTCTTCAGATACCACGTGACCTAAGAATTCCACTTTCTTTTGAAATAGGAAACACTTATTTGGATTGAGTTTCAAGTTGGCATTCCGGAAGCGGTCAAAAACTTCTTTTAGGTTATTGAGATGTTCTTGGAACGAATTTCCCATAATCATGACATCATCCAAATATACCAGGCAAGTTCTCCATGTAAGGCCTCGCAAAACAAGATGCATCAGTCGCTCAAACGTAGCTGGAGCATTACACAATCCGAAAGACATTACATTAAACTGGTATAGCCTGATTACGATTTATGGACATTATAGTCATATGGCAATTATTAGTTTTAAATTGAAAAGTTTCGCGCGAAAAAGTTACGTTTAACATGGCCGCTTCCAGTGACGTCAACTGTTCGTGATTTAAGGTTAAGGGTAGTTTACACTGATCGAAATTCCACGGTCCGCACTTTCGTGGTTCACTCTTGAATCGTGGAACGATTGGTCCACGATCAGCTCACTTCACGCCACGACTGATATTGAACAACCATAAACGGGTCTATAGAGGGAAGATTGTCAGACTGCGCTTTTGTAAATCCTGTATCAACCATGATGAACTATTGAAACACAAAATGTCACAAAATGTCACAATATGGCACTAAATATGGAAATACCGCATAAATAACAGCTTTCAAGTTTCACTGCAGTCGAAGGTTCAAGCTAAGCGATTCTTTCCGAGTTTGACGTCACAAATGCCACCATCTTGAAGCTAATCGTTTTCGCGCCAACGAAAATAATTTGAAATTCAAAATAATTTTTTTATTTCAAAGAGGACATAAAACAAAAAAAAACATATACATTTTATATTTGAAAACATAAGCAATAAGAAAAAAAATACTTTGAAAAATATGATTGTTCCCTATTCTTATCATAATGTCTCCATTTGTTCTCACTAGAGTCTTTCCAACAAAAAATCTTTCTGGTTTATCTCCAATGAAATTACATGTTAGCCCAACGCAGCACCCAGGGTTTGTTTCTAATCTTCCGCAAATGATCTTCTCAGTACTTCCAGGAATCCTCACTGGGGTTATGGCCAAGATCTTAACGGCATCGGATTCTTCTTGTGTTGTTAGGACAATTTCTTCATTACCAAACTTAAGGATGTTCATGGAAGGATCAAAGGAGAAACCATGTTGGCCGATCAAATCCATTCCCAAAATAAAGTCATCTTCTATATCGGCGACTAATGTTCTGTGCCTGAAGGTGGTGGATCCAAAAGTGAGCTCAACCATAGCTTTTCCTTGAACTGGTGCAGATTCGCCGGTGACTGTTCGTAGTGACAGGTTTCTAGTGAGCGGTTGGATTGCCCGAGACTTGACTAATGTTCTTCTAATTATGGAAACTTCAGCACCCGTATCAAAAGTAATGGTTTTCAATTCTCCATTAATTTGTCCTTCGAATTTTAATCCTCTATAACAGCGGTTCCCAACCGGTGGGTCGCGACCCCTAAGGGGGTCGCATAGAGTTTTTGGAGGGGTCGCAATGCCATTATATATTTTTCTGCATTTGGCAACACGCTTTATACCTCATTTTCACTTGCGCAAAATTCGCTCTTTTTTTGACAATGCTGTGACAATTTGACGTTTTATGCGTGTATCAAACGTCAAATTGTCGAAGCAATGTCAAAAAAGAGTGAATTTCGTGCAAGTGAGAATTGAGCTTAAGCCTCCGCCTCAAAAGCCGCGCAGTATTGCATTGGTCTTACGGACGAAGGGCATAGCACAGATTGTGAGTGTTGTGTTGTGAGTCACATGTTTTTGAACATAGGTAACTATGCATAATGGCTGAAGCATCAGAAGCAGAAATTGTGGTGAATCTAAAAGAGAAAATTGATTATCACCTTCAATGGTTTCAATCCCTTGAAAATGAAATGGGCGTCATTCCTGAGTTATCTGAACAGAAAGCTGCAGTAGTAAGGAATCCATTCCAAGCCTCGTTAGAGGTTGCCGACGTTCCTGGATGAAGTAAAGGATACATTTTTAGAACTGAGGAATGATTCCACAGCACCTGCCCTATTTCAGGACAAATCTTGACTGAATTTTGATGTGCCATGCATATAGTTCATATCCCAGTTCATACCCTTATGTCGCCCGCTTATGCTTTCTTTTCGGATACTAATATCATTTGCCTTTACCTACTTTCGTGAAAGTGGTTTTTCAACTGACTGGGCGTTCAAGACGACATAAGATTAGCTTTAACAAAAACTCAACCAAGAATTTCAAAACGGAGATGCAAGCTCAGTCATCACATTAACAAAATAAAAATTGACTTTTTGTATTTAGTTACGAAATATCAATATTTTAACAAAAAAATTTTGTTTTTTATTTATTAAGGGGTAGGGGGATCGCGACCTTATGAGCAAATCAGTAAAAGGGTCGTGATTAAAAAAAGGTTGGGAACCACTGCTCTATAATGACTGCCCAATGATTTTATGTAAACAACCGTCATTACTAACCAGCATTCGCCCCTCCATACTGGTTAGTTCTCGTTTCCCTGTCTGTTATTAGGGCTGGCGTCTCTCGATCTCGAAAAGCGTTGAAAACGATCCCTTGATGGAGAGGACATTCTTATTCTACAATCTCGTTGAATATGCCCAGGTTTATGGCACCGGTAGCACTCTATTCGGTTTCTCGGGGTTGGTGTTTGTCTGGAATCGTTTCTCATTTTTCTATCTTCCAGTAACAGTTTCTCCATTCTCTCCATGAAACTACTCATAACGTTCTCGAAACTGCCTTCCTCTTTTGATGATTGTTTTTCCTTTGGGTCCTCAATGGACACTGCTCGTATTCTGGGTCGTGAGGCACCAAAGATTGCCTCCAGTTCCAATGCTCGGACAAGGGCTTCGCTACTTTGTCTGAACTTAGACATTCTCAAGTTTTCCTGGATTTTGGAATCTCTGATACCATCAATGAATGCAGATACTGCCATCCATTCTTGCAAATCTTCCCCAGCTGCAGGAAATGCCAAACTCACTAGCCTTCTAACTTCTGATTCGAATTCTTGTAAACTCTCGCCGGGTTTTTGAATCCTTGATTTGACTTGAGTTCTAAATACTTCTTGCCTGTAATGATCTCCGAAGCGCAATTCCAACGTCTGACTTAGATGCTGGTAATTCTGTTGGTAGACTGAAGGAATGGACTGAAGAAGGTCTAAGGCAGGTCCTCGTAGCGCCACTATCAGTGCTGTAGCTTTTTCTTGGTCGTTCCATCCATTGGTGTTTGCAGCAGCTTCAAATTGTCGAATATACATGGTCCAGGATGTAGAACCGTCAAAAGTTGGTGGTTTTATCTTCATACTGGGGAATGCTCCAACACTAACTGGATTGATGGACTGTATTTCTATTTTACGCACCTTATCTTCGAGTGCTTGAACTTGGTCCTCCACTTCTTGTCTTAATTGCTGAACATCGGTTTTGACTTCAGCTTTTACTTCTTGAACGTCGTGTTTAACTTCTTGCACATCGTCTTTAACTTGTTCAATCTTCTGGTCTAGGTTAGCGACAGTTCCTTGTATGGTTTGGAATATTTTCTGTAGTCTTCCAAGGTCCTCCTGCCGTTCTTGTTGTCGCTTAGCTTCTTCTTGTTGTCGCCTAGCTTCTTCTTCTTGTTTTTCTTTTTGTCGTCTGGCCTCTTCTTGTTGTCGTCTAGCTTCTTCTTCTTGTTTTTCTTGTTGTCGTCTGGCTTCTTCGTCTTGTTTTTCTTGTTGTCGTTTGGTCTCTTGAAGTTCCAACATTTTGCGCAGGAGTTCTTCAACTTTTTGTTCGTCCATTTTGGCTTGTTGTCTTGTGATAGGCATATACAGAATGTTCTAGAATTTCCCTCGAACTTTCTTCAAATATCTTTTTTGGTCCTTGCTCGAAGTTCCAAACACGCCGGTGAAGTCACAATTCCGATATCTCCCTTGGTTTTCAAATAGAATGTTTTAGAATTTTCACGAAACTCCTCGAAAAACTTTTTGTGAATGACGATCGATGTTCCGAATACGTCGGCGAAGTCACAAATTCGATATCTCCCTTAGTTTCCAAATAGAATTTTCTAGAACTCACTCGAAGATTCACTATTACAGTCAAAATCGGGTTAAGAGTCACTTCCGGGGTAATTCACACGATCGGTTGAGTCTCTTTTTGTGATTGTCACTGTTTGCACTGCACTAACTGTCCCAGTGTTCACTTAGTGTTCAGTTTTTACACTACACTAGTGTCCCCGCAATTGGATTTCACTCTGCAGTCCTTTATATCCTACTTCTGGCACCAATGTCGCGGCTTTGGATCGCCGGACAGAAATCTCGGGTTCGTTGTTCGTTTCGTTTATTCCAAAAATCAAAGTCCAATTAACACAGCAATAATTTATTCCACTTAACAATACACTCTGACACTAATTACTTTAATAACTAACTCAACAATTAAACTCTTTACAATCACTATTTAAATCGTATCACAGTCGAACTGAAAACTAACTTCCAAATCAATGCCGGCCTTCTTATATATCCTTAATTCTATTCCTGTAAAATCTAGAATACACACGATAATCTAATTTTCCAGATAAAAGTAGAATAATTCGCTAGATTCTAGTATTTTCGCAATCGATTCTTGACAGCCTGGCGGACGCCGTTTTTCTGGCCTGGCGTTAACGATATCGTAACAATATCTATTCGTTTTCCAGCCGCGGGACCACGTGTCGCTTGGTGTTTGTTCAAGTTTTTTGTGGTGTCTTTCCAAAATGGGGAAAAAAGACTGCTAATAAGGGAAAAGTGTAGGAACTCTCCTTTTGCAGATTTTTTTTTTCCAAGCAGCATGTACCCAAAATATGCGTTTTCCGCTATTTCCCATAAAAGATCTCCGATGTTCTTCATCTAAGTACCTACTTCTTCTAAACAACCATGACTGAATCGCAGTTGCTAAAATTTTTGAACATTTCGCACACAAGACCTTCTGCGATATTGTCTGGATCATGAATGGCGAGTGGCGAGTGCGAGCCGGAACCGGAAGTCGGAAACAAGCATGACATGTGTGATCACCCTGTTCCGATCCCGCAACGATCCGATTCTTGGGGAAAAATCGGACCGGAGTCGAATCCAAAGGTGTATGACAAGTGTGTCCCGGCCTAAGTCAAACTCCGCAAGGGTCAGGACAGGAAATTCACAAAAACCGCAGTAGAGAGCTTGAAACTTTTTCTGGAATCATTTCCTTCGGCGAAACCAATACAGGCAAGCATGCCCCCCAGCGACCTTACCCAAGGCAAGGAAGTCAAAGAACCAAGCAAGGCTGGGAACTTATTTCAAAAGTGGTCGTAACTCCATCTAGAGATGGGTCGTGAGTCGGTTCGAGCCACAAAAATCGCCGGGACAGGACTAAGTCCATCCGGTACTAATGCAAAACGAGTTGGAGGTTCTGATACCGCTCCTATGCACAGTGTCGGACTGAGGGTCATTTGGCCCACCGGGCAAATAGTGAAATGGCCCACGCAACCCAAACCGCATTCAATAATAGTTATTTATGATATAAGTGCTTAAAGTGACATTTTATTTTGTGAAAAGGGAAGTTTGGGACACGACGCCGAAGGAGTGTTTCATCCAGGGATGTGCCGTAAACTATGAAATCTACTGTACGCGGTTTGTCTACTCATTGTCTACGTGTATTGTTTACATCCACTTTTTTCCATGTAGACTATGACGTAAACTATGTAGACAATGTAGACAATAGAAAACTTGGAATTTGAGTAATTTTTTTCAAAGTTTGCATTGCATTAAATATATATTGCAGCAAATTAGATATTATCTGCAGTTTAATTAACTTTACAAAGCAAAAAACAAAACAAAGTAAAAACAGAAACATAACCTTAAAAGCCCGCCAACTGTCAAAAATTGTATACTTTACGCGTTGTCTACATATTTTACACGTTGTCTACATATTTTACACGATGTCTACATACATAGATTACATAGTTTACATTGTCTACGCGTTGTTTACACCAGACGTAGACAATCTTTGTTCACGCGTAGATGCCCATCTCTGGTTTCATGCCTTTGAACAAAATAAAATCACTTTAAATTTAGCACGAATATCACACACTATTTTTTCTATAAACGCACTAAAAGTGATTACTTTTAGCACTCAGTGCTAAAAGTAATCACTTTTAACACCAGTGTCATAAAATGGCATTTTAGACACTGACAGCATCCGTTAAAAATTACACTTTTAGTGACGTTTGTAGAAAAAAACAATTTCGATAATCATTTGTTGAATCTAGAAGGCATAAAAAAAAAGATACCAGAAGGGCTGGAACTGTTGGGTACTGAAGGTTTATTAACTCTACCTACCTGCTTATAATATTTTGTTATTATTTACCGATGTATTATGTAGTTTGTAGTTGTATATAAATTACCATAAAAATTAAAAGTAGGTAACATAAAAAACAACAGGATATATATAATATTATCTCAGAATTGGAGCTAGAGGCTAAATGTACTTCGGATTCGGATTGCTCTACAGCATATTTTTTTCTCCACGAATTCGAAGATGGTCCGAGCAATCCGGGCATTGAGTCTTCTTGAACCCTTTTTTGATTTTTTGGTATCTGTTGAAGGCAGGGCAGATTGTTATGCCGGATGCCAGGTTCAGACTAAGCAGACAAAACAACGATAAGACTGACATTCGCATGTCTCGCGACAAAGTCGCGACAAATCCGATACATTTCTGCAACAGTTTTGTCTTTTTTTTTGTTTTGTTTCCAAATTCCGAGACTTTTGAAAGTCCCGTTGCGAGTCGGTAAAGATCAAAGAGTCTCTGATTTTTCTGTGTATTTTGCGATAAGTTGTCGGCGCAGTGTGGACGGGTGTGCTGACAAAAGTAGGAGACCAGAGTCAATCTTGAAGTGATTGCTAACCTTTCTGTTACTCTTATAGCATTTCTGAAGTTATTACCTATGTCTTTTGGCTACTGCAGTACTAACAATGCATATTAGATTCTCGAAATCTTCAGTGGACATTCTTAGAAAATTCTTAAAGCTTGAGCGAATCTCACCACTTATTCCAATATCATCCTCACGTAACTGAACTAAGTACATAGGCGCAACTAGGGGAGTGCTTGGGGGTGCTAAGCACCCCTAGAACAGAAATTAGCACCCCCATTCGGCATTCCACCATATCATTAACCTAACACTAATATAAAAAAATTAGTGCAACCAATTTTTTTGCACTTTTTGTATCTACTTACGTCATCGATGACGCCATAACTTAGAAAAAAAGGATTTGTCGTTGATTAATTCATAGAGCACTTTCGGAATTATTATTGTTTTGTAATAAAATTTTCTACTTAGAGGACCGGTATTCCAATATTACCTTAAAATCAAGACTTACCCAAGGTACCTACCCTTAACGTTAAGGTGAACTTTGGAAGTTCATTTGAGTCCGGAATAGTTATTTTTGTCACAAGTACCTAAAATGAAATTTTTCAGGACGAATCATTGCTGTTTCCGGACGAGGCGTTAGCCGAGTCCGAAATAGCAGATGAGTCCTGAAAAACTTTGTTAGGTACGTGTGACAAACACTATTTTTTGTCCGGACTTGAATGAGTCCGTAAAATAGCTGTTTTTGGGAGCGTATAACAAAAATATATAAATTAACTAACTGCGTATTATAGGGTGGATTTTCATGCATCCGTTTGTCCGACGAAATATGTCCGAAAAATCTTCTATTTTGACATATTTTTATACGATTATGTCAGAATAGAATGTTTTTCGGACATCTTTCGTCGGACAAACGGATGCATGAAAATCCACCCTTATACAGCGTGTTCCTAAATATCATGTACAAACGGAAAGAGGTGATTCTTGTTTTTTTTTATGACTAAAATTTTAAATAAACATAATAAACGCACCCGATCTACAGGATGTTAAAGCTTCAATATTTTTTTAGGTTTCTTTTTTTGTAATTTTTGAGGGATAAAGCTTAAATTGATCGCACATCTCAAACGTTTGCTAAAATCAAAAGATAATCCAAATAAAGCCATATCCTACTAGAACATTTCAAACAAATTAATTTTTCTGCGATTGACAAGAAATGTCAGCATTTTTGACCGGTTGACAGGTCGCAAAACTCAATATTCTGGTATTTTAATTATGTTTCAATAGTTGCTAAGAAATCAATGAATAACAATACCGGAATCACTTTTCCGGCCTAGGCCGGGAAAGTGATTCTCGTACTGCTGAATAATTGGAACCAAAAGACAAACATTTAACAGGTATTTAACCGATCGCAGAAAAAATAGTATGTGTATTTCGGTGGAAAAGCACATTCTTGGCCTTCGGTGTTTAACGGCCTCGGCTACGCCTCGCCCGTCAACTTACACCGTCGGCCGAGAATGTGTCACTTTTCCACCTAAATACACAATATACTATTCATCTAGCTAATTACAGAGAATTGTTTTCCTCGATAAGGGTCGATGATACGGAAAAACTATAAGAGAACAAAAAGTTTCTAAATAAGGTAGGAAAAAGTATCAACCGTTCAATTGGTCAAAAATGCTAGGGTATATAGAGGAATTATGGGGAAATAATTTGAAATAGGACACCAATGGTCGGAAGTGCGTCAATTCCAATATACAGGGTGTTGAAATTTAAACAGCCCCCTTTCATATTATCTGAAGGGCTTATGCTAGGCTGTTCAAATTTCCAAAGATTATTGATGTAGGAATGATATTTGAAAATTCTTAAAAATAAAATTTGAAAAAAAAAGCAATTTGTTTCAATTTTATTTTATTTTTTTGGTGGTTCCAGATAGAAAATGGGAGTGCATTATACGAATTTTCAAATATCATTCCTACATCAATAATCCGTGAAAATTTGAACAGCCTAGCATCAGCTCTACAGATGATATGAAAGGGGGTTGTTCAAATTTCAACACCCTGTATTTTGGAAACGACGCACTTCCGACCATCGGTGTCCTATCTCAACTATTACTTCTCTATGGTTCCTCTATAAAGAAAGGAGCTATAAAGAAAAAACTAGAAAAATATTGAAATTTTAACACCCTGTAAAGCGGTAACGCAGCGTTTGCGGACGTTAAGTTTGTTTCACGAGGGTTTGTACTTGCGTCATCATTTGACTTCCTTTTTTAACAAATGAAAATCGACTGAAATAAATTAATGACGTCATAAACATTCGTCGGTTCTTAAAACCAGGGCCCGTATTCTCGTAACCTGGGTACAGCGTTCTTAAGAGAACGATTGCTCTGTCTTTGTCAATATTATTAAAATAACAATAAGGGCAACTAAGACAGCGCAATCTTTCTTTTGGGAATGCTGTTCCCCGGTAGCGAGAATACGGGCCCAAGTCATTCATTAAATTTGTCAAAAAATTGATTGTATACCATTTAAAACGAAACAGGCTACATATTTGAAGTCACTTTTTTTTTTTAATCGCTCGTATACGTAGTTTGATTGTGTGAGTATTAGAAACATTTTCAGCACTAACTTAACCCTCTAGGGGGGTTGGGACCAACCCTTACCATGTCGATTGATACCTGTTTTAAAGAGCGTTCAATTTTCTTTCAAATAATATCAAATGAAATAGAATAGAATGCTCTTTTAATGATGGGTACCACTCGACCCCTTGTTCCATTTGAAATAGTAAAGGTTAGTCCCACCCCGCCTAGAGGGTTAAACGTGAAGTGCTAAAAATGGTTGCAGAAAACTTCCCCTTTCGACAATCAAATTGCGTGTACGAGGGATTTTTTAAAAAATAAACGTGGCATCAGATATTCAGTCTGTTTCGTTGTAAATGGTACACTCTGTATAATACGCAGTTAATGGATTTATATATTTGCGGATAACTGAATGAATTCTATTCTATTCTAAGTTAAAAATTTTATGACAAAACAATAATTCCGAACGTACATACTCTATGAATTAATTCACGACAAATCCTTTTTTCCAAGTTATGACGTCATCCATGACGTGAGTACAAACCTTCGAGCAACGAACTATATGTTTGTTTGAAATTTCAGACTTAAAAAAACTTATTTTTCAAAAAAGGAAGGCAAATGACATCTATCTAGTCACAATCAGTTTTCCAAAGGTAAAGGTAAAATTTATCACCTTTCAGTGCTATTTGATGGGGAAAGATGATAAATGTACCTTTTAGTTAGGGAGACGACCGCATTTTTCCTACCCCAATCGAGTTATGTGTCGACACTATTATCAAAATATATTATTATGTGCATCTATTAACCGGTATTCCTGCCTGAGAGCAAATGCTGCCGGAAATATCTTTTAACAAATTATTAACAAATTGAAAAAAACGTGACACTACCCCCATCGAGTTATGCCCTAAGAAGGGTATCAGATTAATGGTCTCGATGTCCCCTATCTAAAAAGTCGATCCTACCTCTTGAGAACTTGCCGGAAAAACGTGGCAGGGCAGCTTATTGGTGCAAGGGACAGCGGTCTCAGCTTTGATACCTATCAAGTTTTGCCCTGAATGATGTGTCAAATTAAAGGTGTCAATAAGTTGATTTAAGGTCTCTTCGCACAGAAATCCCAAACCAGAAGGAGTGAATTTCATTGGTTGAAACTAGTTTCCTGACTGTTTCCAACCAATGAAATTCGCTCTAACTGGTTTGTGATTTCTGTGCGAACCCACCTTAAATCAACTTATTGACACCTTTAATTTGACACATTAGTCAGTCTAAAACTTGATAGGTGTCAAAGCTGAGACCGCAGGCCCTTGCCCCAATAAGCTGCCCTGCCACCTTTTTCCGGCAAGTTCTCACGAGGCAGGATCGACTTTTTAGATAGGGGACATTGAGACCTGTGATTTTAAGTTAAAATTACCTTTCAATGCTATTTGATAGGGAAAGGTGATAAATTTACCTGCACCTGTGGACATCGGATTGTGATCAGGATAGGTATATGTAGGTTTAATATGTAGGTACCCCAATACAATACACTGTTTATTTTACTTTTTTTAGATGATCTATTTGCACAGCAATATCTTGAACAACTGACAAAATTTGAGGAAGGTCGAAATTCAGTTTCTGAAGACAACCAAACATCAATTCCACCCAAAGTTTAGTGTAATAATAGCCGGTATTTGAAAAAAATGTCTTGTTCTTGGATGAGTCCTATAAGGGCACGGTATATCATCTCATTCTCCTTATTTTATTGCTCCATCTCCATTTTCACAAAATAAACACACGCTCACTAATCTTATTATTGTTTTTTGATATAATTATCAAATAAAAAGGATATGAAAATAATCGTCCAAAACTATTTTTTTTAAATTAACTGAAAACAAAAAATCATCAAAGTAAAGATTTTCAAAGAAAGAATAAACAAGTCGAATTTTTTTTAAGGTTAGATCAAGCATTTTAGTTTTGAAACTTTGCATTTTTTTGGTTCATAAAAATAGTGACGTCAGAGCTGACACTGTTTTAAAACAGTCTTTGAAACTGTTTCCTCAACAAAAAAAAATGCCTATATAATAGCACTCTCGACTTTTGTCTCAAAACTGCTTCTGAATGATTCAGTGTTGCCAGATGTCAAATTTTAAATTATCAGGATTTGAGAACACAATTAGGCATTTCAACGACCTGTCAAAAAGCGCGTTGTGGGCGGAAGTTTATTATCCCGTATATGAGAGTATGGAATTTAAAGCTTTTTAAAGTACATTTTGTGGTTGTTTTGTGAATGAACTCTGCTTATTTTTTTATTTTATTGACTTCATTAGTATTTCTTGCAATTAAAAATACCACAAACGTGTCTTGTAGTTGATTGTGGAAGTAGTTTCAACAAGGTAACAAGGATGATGTCAGGCTTTTTTCATTGCCCTCTGCTTCCAAATTTTCCAATTAAAACGTGAAAATTTTTCACTACCACTGTTCCTGCATCTAAAATTAAGCCAGACTCAAAATACTTGTGAGAATCTAAGCTTTTGTAGGCCTTCATTTGTTCATGGATGTGAAATTTGTGAAAACTGTGGGTCAAAATGTCAACTGGACATTTTTTCAAACTAACATTGGTTCGCCCACATCCCGATTTTCGTGCATTTAAGTCTTTCAATATTCACTCTGCATCTCAAAAAGTATATTATAACAAAGTAAACTGTAATTAGCTTGAAAATATTCCAAATAAACTCAAGATAAACAAACAAACGACAAATTTTCCACACTCGCCATATTGAAAAATCACGTGGTTTGGAGAGCCTAATACAGATTCCAAGAAAAATTATCAGAAAAAGTTTCTGTCAACTTTTTTGACATTTTATCTCTATTTTTATTTTTCTGGTTCTAGCTGGGACTCTTGGACTAATGTTTGCTGCTCGCTCGCACCAGTATAGGTACATCAAAACACTCGAAACCAACAACCACCTTCAATTTTTTTGATGAATTTTTAATTTTTACTTAAAATTTGTATTAAAATTGTAGTTTCATTAAATTATGGTAGATTAGCTGGTCATTATCGATTATTGGATTGTAGTTACAATTATGGTAGAATTCGTTAATTGAACCCTATGCTGGAACAACGTTGCAAACGACAATATGTGTAAAAACGGTATTTTCGTGGAACAACGCTGTATGTACCCTGGATAATCCGCCTACTTAATAGTGGGGGCATAGGATTTTTTTTGATGGGTTATTGATGCCATTTTAATTGGTCCAGTTCGTCCTTTTTGCAGAACAACGTTTTAAGTGCAACCTCGCCCTAGTTGGTTTTTAGTCTTAAAACAACGTTGTAACCGCCTTAGTTTCATGAAACAACGTTGTAACCGACATGAATATTAGTCCAACAAATACCATTTTAAAGTCACGTGATTTTTCTCTATCCTTGTTGGATACATCTCAAACAGCGGTGATAGCAAAATTGACGAAAAAAATGGTGTCTAATTATTATTCATAATATTCTTACCTGAAATAGAATCCGTCACTGTCGTCAATTAGTTTGTCAAAGTTATTTTGGAAAATGATACAACGAACAAACACAGCTAATAATTTTGACTATATTAACCTTTTTCCAACTCGAAAAGAAGCAAATAGAAATCGGGTACCCAATTCAAGTTCAGAATGTATTACAATGGACAGCAGATGCGTCAAAAGTGAGTCTCACAACAATTGCAAGTATTGAAATTCCCATGTGATTGGTCAATACTACTTCAGAAACGCGTTTGTAAAATGCTATTGGGAACATATCTTAAAATTCAATAGTAATTAACCACTAGTAGCTTTTTGTAGGTGATATCAACGACATAATCAATGGACATACGTTTTTTGCCACCAATACCACGTGACTTTAAAATGGTATTTGTCGGACTATACAACGTTGTTTGAATGAAATGAGAAAAATATGCTCGTAAATCACAATTCTTCATGTGGTCTTCAATACCTATAAGATGCTAAGTTCTTTTCAGTTAAGTTATATCTATATCATGCACAAATCCACTATATTTGATAAAGCAATCGATCATTTTTTGTTTTTTTTGAATTTCTAACAAAACAAAATTTGGCGTTTGAAACGTTGTTCCAGCATAGGGTTCAATTATCGGGTCATTGGCAACACTACTGGCATGATTAAAAAGGCGAACCGAAACGGATTCACATGTTCGGCTTTGAGACGGACAATGGAAACGGAGCGTTGCTCTCGGCGAGATTCACGTGTTCGATTTGAGCAATAAACGCTCTCATTTGCGAGCGAGATTTCTCGTACGGAGCGCTCTTTCTTGCTCCGTCGGCGTCAAATTCGATATAACAAAAAGTTTGATCAAAAGAATAAAGTACGTTCGGCTATTGATTTCAAATAGGGTGCCCTCGCTCCTCGTCTGGATCATAATCGCTCTCGGAGCACTTCCGCAGAAATCTGTGACATCACCGCCTAAATAGGGAGCGCCCTGGGAGCGGTAAAGCCAAAAATGCCATAAGATAATACTGTTACGTCGGTTGAATGCGCAAACAAAAAAAAAGTTTGGTTATGTAGTGGTGAGAAGCAGAAAAAAATTTAAAAATTTTGGGGTGGACCACGTTTGTCACCTGGGGGTATACAAAATAGATTACGATCGATTCTCAGACCTACCGAATATACATATAAAATAAAGTTTCATGAAAATCGGTAAAGCCGTTTCGGAGGAGTATTGTAACTAACTAACACTGTGACATGGAAATTTTATATATTAGATTATTAAATATGGCCCTTGATTTTCTATTTCAGATTTTGAGAGCTTCTGATGTCCCAAAACCTACGACGTAGGTAACGCATTTATTCGAAAAAATATTTTTTCCGCAAACGTCAAAAAATTACGACTTTTTAACCTCAAGGGTGATTTCGAACGCACTCTAATTCTCAATGTTGAAGTTTGACTTTGACTTCACAGACATCATTTTGAAAAGTGCCAATAATCAATAGGAGCGGCTAGCGGTGTACTTCCGTACCGCGACGTTGCCTCCTTTCCTTCTCGTGCCAGTGTGAGTGAAGCAGATTTGTGAACCTAACCTCGTTTTTTATTTTCCAAGATTTTAAAAAGTTAACGGTATTTCCTCCAATCGAACTTGATTGGTGTTAATTAAAAATGCCAGTCTCTTGTTTAATTTGTTTTAAAGTTTTTTCCACTCAAAGCAGTGTTAATCGGCACTTGAAGAATGTACATAAACAGGAAAAAAATAATATTATTTCCTACCCATATGATCACTTTAATAGTAAGTGCTTAGAAGAAAACTGTGGCACTTCTTTTCGGTTTATATCAGAATTAAGATGTCACTTAGAAACGGTCCATAACAAAACTATGAATAAGGAAAACATTTTTTTTGCAAGTGAAGAAGGTAAGTATAAAGTTATTTACAATAATCCAATTAATTTCAAATATAAATTGGTTGTTTATTTTAGAATTTAACCCCTGGTTTCATCAAATTTGTGACAACAATAATTTAGAATATGTTCGACATAAACAAAAAGACCAACCTATTACATATTTTAATTGTAATCGATCAGGTAATTAAAATTCAGTGTGACTATTCACATCAAACACAAGTGACCTGTGTGTTAATTCCATATCCATATCATTTCAGGAACATATAAAAGTAATATCGAAATTAGAAAACGAGCCATTAAAAGTCAAGGTAGCTGTAAAATTGGGCATAAATGCACGAGCCAAAACATTTTAAACCAGAATTCTACTGGCCAATATTGTGCACAATATTACAAGACCCATTATGGACATACAATTGAAGTTCAGCATATACATCTCTCTAAAGAAACACGAATTAATATTGCAACAAAACTTGCAAGTGGTGTTTCAGTGAGTAGGTAAGTCTTAATTTTTTTCAAAAACATTTAGTCAGGGTATTTTGTTTATATGTATATACTTAATTATTATTATGTTTAGGGTGTTGGATTAATTTAGAGATAATTTTGAAGAAGATAAGTTATCCCGCTGTGATCTAACTACAAGAAAAGATATAAATAATATTACAAATTCATACCATGTCAATATACAGGATGGTATTCGGCATGAGAATGATTCCATAAGTGTCGATCTTTTAGTAAAGCAATACCAAGAAGTTGGAAATGGAAATGAAATATTGCTATATAAAAGGCAGGGGGATGAATTTCCTCAATTAGATATTAAGATTTTTGTATAATTTTTATGATAAGGCACAAGAGAATATTTTAACTAAATTTGGAAGTAATATAATTGCTATAGATGGTACCCATGGATTGAACATGTACGATTTCGAGTTAACTACAATGATGGTTATTTTTGTTTTTAAAATAAAATTATTACATTCAAATATTCCCGCCTTTATAATACATGCACGAAGGAATACAGCATATTTGGCAACGTCGCGGTACGGAAGTACACGGCTAGCCGCTCCTATAATCAATGATATAAATGTTTCTACGAGCGTGGAGGGGAATCGCTTTTCCCGTACTATTTGCTGTGCCGGAAGACTTACCTATAAGATATACATATTAGACTTACATAATATATATTTTACCCCTGATAAAGCCCTAAAATTTTGGGCGGAACGTTGGCAAAGACTTAACAGGCCACAGGCCTTTTATTTTTCTTGTCCTAACCGACGAATCGCCCCCTTCATTGGATACCGATACGACACAAACTTCACTTAGTCAAAACCGATAATGCTATGCGATAATGTCATGTCATCTCGTAGTGGGAAAAGTGGTAACGATGAAGTGAAACCTATTTTTAAATATTTCCTCAAAAGCTCAGGAAAAAATAGAATTGCTTTTGCAAAATTTCGGCTTTTTCCGGATATCTGGGAAAATGTTCGGAATTTTTCAAATGTTCCAATTAATTGTGCTTGAATGGCGCAACTTTTTCCTAATCTAACCAACATTGTAACTCCAACCGTTTCCCAGATCCTAATGTTATCCCATCCTTTTCTTGGACACACTGTATAAGGGGAAAGTTTTGGAAAGCATACCCTCGAGCAAATGCCAGTACGTATACCAAGCAGGCAAATCGATTGATCTGGCTCTAGACGACATAAATAGGCTGCTATCAAATGCCTTAAGTTCAGGACTTCGATAACCACTTACAGGAGAGCTATCATCGAAACTACAGTCAACACTGGCTTCTCCCAGGGAGGAGCACTATCCCCGCTACTCTGATCCATCCTAGTGGATGAACTGCAACAAACACTAAACAGTAAACGCAGAGGGCTTCTATTGCCTGGGATAGGCGGGCGCCCTAACGGTAATAGTGCAAGGCAAGTTTGCAGGCACTGTTGCGGATAGAACCCAATAAAGGACCCTTAATATTGTAACCTCATGGTGCGAGAAAGAAAAGTTAATGGTCAATCCAAGAAAGACAACAGTGGTGACTTTCACGGAAAGAAAAAACTATTAGTTTCTCCTTTAACCAATCCTTAAACCAATTAAAATTAAGGAAGAGGCAATTCCCTACTCAACAGAAGCAAAACACCTAGGCGTTATATTTGACCAAAAGCTGACATGGAACATGCACATACCAAAGACCATACAGAAGCTGACAATGGTCCTGGGAAGTTGCAGCTTTATTTTATACTCAGACCCACCTACAGAGCAATAGCATGGTGGACAAAACTCAACCAAATAGAGGCAATAAGAACATTGAATGGCATGCAAATACTGGCTGGCCTGTGTTACTGGGGTAATGAGTACCACCCCCAAAGCAGCCATGGAAAGGTGGCTGAAGCTGCCTCCGCTACATTTTACAAGGCGAAGCCCGATCAAGCGCATTAAAGGGACAAGGACCAATAATAAGAGGTCATGGTAAAATAAATAGGTGAAAAATAAGGGAAATCGGCTAAATCGAGTAATATCCAATATTGGACAGTCTACCTTGAACCACATTCTCGAAAACCATTTCAGAGTACAGATACTAAGACCACTGGAAACAAGGCCGCCTATAAAACTGAACAAGGAAAGGGAACTGAACTTAGAACGACGGATAGAAACCCAAATCATGATACCAATGGGAAGCTTCCCCATATTTTTGCAGGCTGAAATAACAAGCATCCTAAACTGTGCAGAAGAAATAAAAAGTAGAGAAACAAGGAATGAATCCATAGTCATCTAGACTATGAGCAAGCCGCCATCAGAGCAATCAGAGACCATGTCAAGACATCAAGGTGGGTTGGGATTGCACCAACAAACTAAATAACCTCAGGACTTGGTAGGCAGAACAAGTTGATGTTGGCTTGGGTGCCAGGACCCGAGGGTCACTGAGGAAACGAAAGGTTCATGAAATATCCAAAGAAGGCTCAATAATAAAGCCCATGACTGAGATAGAACATTTTGCGGAGTGGCTTGGCCGATCGCTAACAATAAGTGGTGGGTAAAAGGAAAGTTCCAGGAGACAAAACTGGATGATGTACTCTAGACAAGACACCTAAACCAGTTTGATTTGAAATACAATGAAGGAATACAGATAAAAACGATAAAGCTAAATTAGTAAATATTTATATTTCAAGTACCTTTTACCAAAAAAAAAAAAACAAGTATGAGTAGAATACAGAAAAATCACATATGTATTTCATGGTATTTACAAAATTAGTTTATTTTGTAGTAAAATATTTCTAAAATTGATAAGCAATGTATTTCAAGAAAACAATTATCAGTCCAAAGATTTTATTGGAAAATTTTCGCAGTAACAATACAACAATACATCGAATATTAAATTTAGACATATTTTAGGGTATTCTCAATTTCCTATATGGAATTTTAATAAAAGTTATACAAATATGACTATAAAGTTCTTTCGCCTGGCACATTTTTGAGGACATTTTTGTAGAAATTTGAATGTCAAAATATTTTGACAATGATTCAAAATTTTATTTTGTATAAATCACAATGCTATATTTTTTGAGCTAATTCATCACACAGCATCATTTTTGCAAGCCAATAAATTAAATGTCGACATAATCTCCACGAAACATTCTATTACATAGGTAGCTCCTATTCATATAAAAAAATAGTTTACACATATTTACAAACAATCATTGGAATAAAAATTAAAACTTATCTGGCTAAATAAATAAATACACAGTTTTTAAAATAATTGTTTTTTTTTTCAAATTAAATAACAATAATAATATGGACAAATTGTTTAGGAGCGGTATATTAATTTTTTTTAAATTAATTTTGTGTTATTGTTATTTTTCTGCAATAATTTATTATCACTCACAGACAACCTTTTTGTCCTTGCATAATGCGGTTTTTATGTTTCTGGAATGAGATAGAAGAATGGATTTTTTTTTACTTCAAACTGCATCAGATGCAATCGGTTAAAATTTTGTCTAAACACAAAACCATTGACAATATTGAAAATATAGAATATTTAAAGGATAGAGTAAATTTTCATTGTTTATATATTTATAGTACAATAACTCTTCAAAAACTAATATTTACTCCTGGACAAAATTATCGCACCACTGCACATAAGCATCGCCATAAGCAGTGGTGCGATAATTTTGTCCAGGAGTGTATTTTTGAAAAAGGGGATCCTTATGCACCTGCTTACCCTGCAAAGTGCAATGCATTCCTAAAAGTATTGACTAGAACAATGAAAAATGAAATGGACAATTTTATGCAAGAATTATTAATACATAAAGCAATCAATTAGTAACAATAACAATAAACTTTTTTTTTAATGAAAACTATTTTTACCCGTCAGTGTAAGCATCAATTATAAAAAATGTTTAATTAAAGGCTATATCCTGGGATGAGGCAAATTGGATTTTAGCACCAATAATTATTAGGAAAAGTGCGGTTCGCAGCCTAACACTCGTAATAAGGGGAAGCAAATCATTAGACTATTATGTAGGGTTTCAACCTTATGGTCAGTAAGCAGAGCTGGCACCTGGGGTCATATTTTTCAATATTCTCGCATTCGAAATTTGATACAATTTCGAATGCCCCCCATTCAATTTACATTGCTGTCAGTCAAATTTCGTGTACGAAATGAACTCATTGTTAACCAAAAACGAAACCGATCGGAATTTTGGCGTCTTAAGCAGTTGGCTAAGGCCATGTAAGGGGTAGCTCTTTATGTAACAAAATCTGAAGGAAAATAAAACATAGGTACCTATAGGGCAAAGGGATGTAGCTTATTTTCAGCAAGTGCAACAAAAAACAGTAACAGTGAAACTGTAGTAACTTTTTTTTTTAATTGAAAATAAAAAATTGCAGAACTATAAGAATGACAACGATGTGTTAATGAAAATTATTTGTTTTAGTTTGAAAAAAGTTCCGTTAAAAACAATAAATATAAATAATTTATAAAATGGAAAACGTTATTAATGTCCAATATCACTAATAGGTAACACAAGATAAATAGCTATCAGAGAGTCACCAAATAATATTAGTTTTTTTTTTGTATGGGTATGCAATGTCAAAAAATTAAAATAAAACATAAAGACAACTGAGGGACATCTCTAATAATTTATAAGCAAAACAAAATAAAGAATGGCGCAATTTTCAATTATTAGCAAAATAATAATGATGAGTGAATATTTCACTCACTAGAAAAATCTTTCACCTAGGTCTGAGGGGTAAGGAGCCGTTTTTGTTTAAGGCAAATTGTTGTCCTGTCAAAGTTCTTTCAGCAGCGTCGATTTTGCGGTTTTCAACTTATCTAGACGTTTAAGGAGGTGTGTGTTGCTCGTTTCCAGTTCGTCTGCCCGATTCTGAGCGTCTCTAGCCTAGAAAACCAATTATTTTAAGTTAGAAATGTTTAATGATTAATGATTCACGTATTAAAGCAACATTTAATTTTAGTAAATGTATCTAACTCATTTCAAATATAATTCTAGTGTAACTATAAATGGCTAACACAAAATATGTCAAGTTGTAACAGCAAAGACAGGATAATCTCTCTATGCATATAAGCATATATTATTAAAAGAGTTTGTTCACTCATCTTCCAACAAAAACACCTGATGAATTTTCAATTGTAAAAATTTGTCACTAATCAAGTAATCACCTGGGCCCGGATCCCGAACTCACGATTCGATAGTACCGTCTATGTAATTTATATGGACGATACTATCGAAATGTTGGTTCGGGATTCGGGTCCTGAAATAGGCATTGCAACATATGTTAATGACGAGCAAGAATTTCACATCTCAAAAAATGTTCCAGTGTTTAATGGTTATGATGACCCAAACACCAAACAGCATCAGCGATTTTCCAAGCGCTACTTATGAAAGACGTAAAAAACCACTTTTGAGAATAAACCACTAAACAGGAATGGCTTGGTGAATTTGTTGTTATTGATGTTCCATAAACTGCAAAATCTGTAAGAGAGGAAATTGCAGCAAAAAGAATACTTAGAATTAACATCCGCTGATGAAAATGCCAATTTTCATCAAGGATCTTGCAGACAAGATAGAAAATGAAAGTGCAAGTAAAGAAGATCCAAATAATGATGGCATTTGAATGTTAATTTTTTCCATTATCATTATCACTCAATAATAGTATATTGTTATATTAGGAGTAGAAGCTTAACTTTTTTGTGCTGAAGCAGTAGGTTTGCGAGTTGAACGTAGTGAGGCTTGCAATACTGCTGAAGCACAAAAAAGTGCTTCTACTCCGTATGCAACACGCTATTTTTTCTCCAAACGAATGGGGTAAGCTCGGGGGTAACTGGATGGTTGAGCGGCAGTAAAAGTACGAGCAGTACTAAAAGTACTTTTGCTGCCGCTCCAGCGGCACTAAAAGTACTTCTACTGCCGCTGCGGTTGCCTAGCGGCATAGAAATTAAGGGTGGGTTCCGTTGTCAACCTTGGTTACGGTTACACGTTCCGTAATGTCTGGTTCCTGAAAAACCGGTCTATACGGAACGCGGTTGGTTATGTCAAACATGTCACCAAGGCAACCAACGGCGATTCTGTGATTGGAAAAGCGTTCCATATTAAACCGAAATTTTCAGCAACCGCTTGTCAATCGTTGTCAACCGCTGTCAACCGACATTAGGGCTGTTCGCACAGCAATCACAAACCAGTCAGAGCGAACTTCATTGGTTGAAAACAATCAGAAACAGTCAGAAAACTAGTTTCAACCAATGAAATTCGCTCTGACTGGTTTGTGATTTCTCTACGAACAGACCTATTGTACCGACCGGTTAACCAGGTTAGACAACGGAACCCACCCTAAATTTCGACAGGTGTTAACCCGCTGGATTTGCCTAGCAGCATAGAAATCAAGGCTATGGTCCGAATATAACCAAACGTTAACCAAAGTGACCGAATCGGTTGACAGATAGTTACTGGAAATTCTGGTTACTTGGGGGGAACGCGAATATAAATTAAAAAGTAATAGACCGATCCCCTATTACCTGGACTGCGCGCGTCGCTTGTAGGCTGCAGGCGAGCGTCCAATGAGAAGCAAGTTTGTGACAGGCTTGCGTCATATTCTTATTCAGGGGCCATTCCAGAATGAATTGTTCCTTCTTTCTTCGTGACGTCTAATTCGACAAAGAGCAAACTAATACTTTACATATTACTTGAACTCACCGCAGTGTCGTTTAAGGTTTTATTAGATTATACTTGACATATTCCTTTGCGATTTCATTAAGCAATGTTGCCGGATGAAACATTTATCAAAATAAAAGTGCAAACGATGTTCATCCACTTTAAAGCTCTTTTTTTGTCTGATTTAAGGCGTTGTAAAACACTTGACACTGTATCACTTCTTTAATGTTATAATGTTCGATTTGTATTGTCTACATTTGTTCTCCAACAATACAATCTGGCTACACTGCAGCCTACGAAATGCGCGCGCATGTCATCTTTTATTGCTTTCTAACTTGTATTTATTATAATCAAGCTCTCTTTTTCTAATCATGCGAGATAGGTCTATTGACAGAAATTACAGATAAAACCAACAGAACCGACATCTGATAGCCGGTAGCTATTTTGACATTTAGTTAACCAGATTTCAGGAAACCGAGGTCCAAAAGTAACCACTTTTCCAGGAACCAGAGTATTTTGATTACTTTCGGACCGTGAAACCATAACACTGGTTATATTCGTACCACAGCCCAAATTTCTGACATCTTGACAGGGGTTAACAAAGTGACGTTTTTTTGACGTTTGGAGAAAAATACGTTTGAATCATAAATTGTACAATGTTTGTAATTTATGTAATTCGATCCATCTGAAAGTGGTGCTAATCGATTTACCATGATAAAAACATTAAAAACATGGCAACTTATTCAATGCATCTCAATAATTTTTGGTAACATTTCCTCTAAAATCACGTGTTTGATAATATGTAATTGGTTGTGGTTGTAATAATAATTGGGTTTTATGATGAACTGGGTATCAATTAACCAAGTTATAAGTTATCAAAAAATCATAAATTTGAAGTAAACTATAAAATTATTTGAGAGATGTGAGTATGCGAGATGGTTGAAAAGTGAACATTGAACATTAAAGGTAATTCCAGATGCCATAGAAAAAAAAGAAGTTTGGAGAAGAGAGAAAGAGAGAGCTGGCATCGCGGCAGGAGCTGCTTGACAGCAGCGAGAAGAGATTGAGGGCAGTTTGTTCGTTTCCCACGAGCGATTAAAAAAATAAGTTGTTATTTGCTGATTCTTGTTCATTCAATAAAATATATCTAAATAATTAAATTCCAAAACTGTGTTTCCGTTATGAAAGTCCTATACTGCAACAGCCTAGAACCCCACCTGCGTGGAGGATCTAACCCTAAGATCCAGCATAGAAAGAATAGTTTGCGTTTTATTTTGGCCCCCAACTAGTGGCAAGAGGCTTGTGAAAAAACAGACGGATAGGGAACACAACTGCATGGAATGGATCTGGGAAAATTGTGTGAGCTCTCCAAATTATATTTTACCTATGCACTTTACGGATTAAAAGTACCCTTTTAATCCCTGTTTTTAGGGAGTAAAGTGGGTCTTTTGATCCCCGGGATTAAATTTCACTTTATTTCCCGGGAATTAAAAAATTACCTAATTTTCCAGGGATTAAATAAAACAAGTATTAAAAGTACCCTTTTATTCCCTGTTTTATTTAATCCCCGGGAAATAAAGTAAAGAGCATAAAATAGTGTATACACCTCAGGACTCAGGACTATAGTATATTGTTTCGTTTTATTAGGAGTAAAAGTGCTTTTCTCCGAATGAAACAGGCGATTTTTCCCCAAACGATGTTCATACAATGGAATCAAGGAATTAATTATTGTATTTCTGTGACGTCACTTTTTTGTCCGGCCGTGGGCGTACAAAAAAGTACACTTTTTTGTACTCTCACGTCACGAAGTACACTTTTTTGTACTCTCACGTCACGGCCGGACAAAAAAGTAACAAAAAATGACGTCTGTGAAGTCAAACTTCAACATTAAGAATTGAGGTTAAAAAAAGTCGTCATTTTTTGAAGTTTGCGGAAAATAGTATATTGTTTTATTAGGAGTAAAAGTGATACTTTTTGTGGCGAGACTAAATGTTTGACAATTTTAGACGAGCCACAAAAAGTGCTTTTCTCCGAATAAAACATGCGATTTTTTCCGCAAACGGTGCTCAAAGCGATGGAATCTAGGAAATTTCTGTGACGTCACTTTTTTTGTCCGGCCGTGAGCGTACAAAAAAGTACTTTTTCTCCGAATGACAGTAAAAGCGGCCTTTTAATGACACTTGACAGGATCAAAAGTTGTATTTTTACTGCCTAGGCAGTAAAAGTGGACTTTTACTGCCTAGGCATTAAAAGTGACAGTGTCACAATGTTCCAGGTAATAATTTCACTCAATTTGGTATTTGAAATTGATGGTGACAATGACAATTGTCAAAATAATTAAATTATTTGGATAATAATAATGAATGAAATAAATATAAAAAAGATGTCCATGTGTGAATTTGAACATTCGGAGAAAAAATTATATGTTTTACATGGCAGAAAAGTAGATTTAATGCCTCGGCTGGTTTCCTAGCCTCGGCTATGAAACACCAGCCGCGGCATTAAATCTTGTACTTTTCTGCCTAGTAAAACATCAACTGGTGACCTGGCTCCTTGCATAGCTGGCGCCGAATCAGCCTTTATTTACACAGCAATGTGCAACAATTAGTTCTGTGTTTATTGACTCAAATGGACTTTGATAGGGGCAATTTATTTTATGCGGATATATAAAAAAAAATACATATACTTGATCTTGATTCTCGAGCTTGATTTTAAAACTATAGTAGGTTTGGACTTCTTATATCTATTTAATTGTACCTGAAATAGTACAATACTGTGTTAGGGGCATTGAATTAGAATAATAAGGAGGCCACATGAGGAGAAAAAAGCGTATCCACGTCCGCCATATTGCTACTACACTTCTGTCTGTCTCATCAGGGCCACATTTTCCATCCGAAGATTTTTTAAATGCGAAAAATGTTTGAAGCCCAGAATTCCTATTTTGGGTCTTGGAAGAATCGCCTGTTTCAATATATTGAAGTTTCTGTAGCAAAAATTTGAAATTATAAAGAATCCATTCAGTTTGGCTCTGTTTTGGTAGCCATATTGTTCCTACACAGTCAAGCTTACCGATGCCCTTATCTATTGCACTATTCAAATCATGACAGCGTCTCATTATTCTCAGGTCAGGGGTGATGGTCCTATAGATCAGCGGTTCCCAACCGGTGGGTCGCGACCCCTAAGGGGGTCGCATAGGGTTTTTGGAGGGGTCGCAATGCCAATATTAATATACAGGGTGGTCCATTTAGCCTGAGACAGTCTTATATGTCGAAAACGGCGCGTTTAAAAAAAAGAGTTCAAATAAAAGTTGAAAGAGTCAAAAATCATTGCTATCATTTTCTTTTCCCCGTGACACCATTGCTTGTATTTGTTTTTTTTTTCAAAAACGCGTCGTTTTCGAGATAGATTATCGCAAGTTAAATGGACCACCGTGTATATTTTTCTGCATTTGGCAACACGCCTTGGCCTTCGCCTCAAAAGCCGCGTGGCGTTGCTTGGGCGCTGGGCGCTGCAGTAGTAAGAAACCTTAGCCTCGTTAGATGTTGCCGACGAGAGATGAGAAATGATCCCACAGCACCGGCCCTATTTCAGCAGAAATTCTTGACTTAATTTTAATGTGCTTTGCATAGTTCATATCCTTATGTCGACCTCCTTGAGCTTTCTTTTCGGATACTAATACCATTTGCCTCTACCTACCTACGTGAAAGTGGGGTTTTCAACCCTTTTGTGAATTAGAACAAAGGCCAGAAATAGACTGGGTGTTCAAAATGATAAGATCGGCTTTAACAAAAACTCAACCAAGAATTTCGAGACTTGTTACAGGAATGCAAGCTCAGTCATCACATTAACAAAATAAAAATTCAATTTTTGTATTTAGATTTCTCGAATAAATGAAATTTTGTTTTTTATTTATTAATGGGTAGGGGGGTCGCGACCTTATGAACAAATCTGTAAAAGGGTCGTGAGTAAAAAAAGGTTGGGAACCACTGCTATAGATAACTGACTTTTTGGATTACTGAATTCTGCTCAGAATAATTTTTATTTTATTGACAACGTTTATTTCATTTGTATCCAGATACTAAATGGATTGGATTAATAATGGGGATTAATAATCCTGAAATAAACACCCAGGATTAGAGCTGATCCGGATTGGAGTACTTAATCCACTTCTCCAAATTTGTAGGATTGGAATTAAAATGGATTATCTCGAGGATTATCTTAACGGCCAATTTCATAATCAACTTAAAATAAACTTTAAACTTAAGCTCGATTTGAAGTTGAAAAATCCTATCCTTAAAGTCTTTTTAGCTAAAGTAACTTTTAATTCTCTATTATGAAATTGGCTGTAAAAGTGAAATAAGCACCTTAAATCTCGGTTTTAGGAAGTTTATTGCTATTTCCAAGAAAAAATCTAAAAAGTATGTTAGCTGATTGCCTTTAATGAAGGTAGACACAAACGACACAAAGCAATTTGCGCTTGCGCTTTTAACAAGGCTTGATAAAGGATTAGCACTAATCCTAATCCATTCAATAGTTGTGAAATAAACGAATATGGAATGATAATCGTTAATCCACTTTGTATCTGAATACAACGCGTGAAATAAACGTAGTCAATATTAAATACGTACTTATACCTGTCTTTGTTGTCGACCTAATTTTGTATCTAGAGTTTGTAGGAAATAGGCGAATAGGTGGTATTTTATGTTTATGTATGTATAAAAAAGGTTTGATATAATTCAACTTCTAAATGAGTAATAAGAAAGTTGAGGTTCAAGGATGTCCTTGAACAGTTAACTGCTGGTATAGCTGCGTTCCTCAGTTTCCTCTCTAGTAGAGGATGTTCATGATATTGACAAAAGAACTCGAAATGATGATTGTACTTTAAAAAATTGTCAGTTCAGGGATAAAGATAGTTGTGTATTAGACGATAGCGCTGTAGGCGGTTTACGCAAAATGACTTCCAATTATTCTGGGGTTTCGGACAGGGGATATAATGATCTGGAAAGAGCTGGGGGGTAGTTCATAAACATTCTTTCCTGGTTCTAAAGTTCACCCCATGACATTTGTAAAAAAAGTTAATAGGCTCCTCAATGATGCTGGAGTACCCGAAAGTGCCAAGGTTAATTTGCCGATTGGGCACAAATAAACGAAGATTCATTTATCAATTTTGAGGATTTACAAAGAGCCTTTCAAGCAAGATTTTGAGGAGTAGATCGTGAAAGGGACCTGTATTTGGAACTCTCGTACGGTAGGTTTAATGCGGGTAGTAGAGCTGAGTATTTTCCATTGAGGTAGGTATTTTCTCTATTTAATTAATGAAGCCAGCTATTTATCAAAGAAAATACGTGCTGGTAAATTGGTTGAAATTATTGTCAGGCATTTTCCTTTGGCGATCCAGAGGGGAATTTTGACTGGTGGATTTGTAACTATTGATGATGTCGAGAAGTATTTGCGGAAGGTCGATGATACATACAAACTAGATAAAAAGAGAGAAATTAAGAATGATAATTCGCGTAGGCAAAATACGGAGCGAGGTTATACCAGGGATCAAATTGTTAGAAATCCGAATAATCAGTATGGGCAGGACCGTGAGGGTAATAGATCGAATAACATCCATTCCATCGCATTAGTTGTTTTGGAGTAGCGTTTAATCAGGAGTGTGTAGATCTTTTAACCGATTCTGATAGCGAACCCGAAGAATGTGGAATTTTTTTTCCTCCGATTGAGATTTCAGGGTAGGATAGGCGCGGCTAAGGTGGAAATACGCTTAGACAGTGGTTCAGACGTGTGCAGTTTCGGAAAATTTTTATGAATCATTGAAAAAGTCTTTGACTTATATTCCTAACTTACCGGTAATTATTGTTACTATAGCTGTTGCATTGGGTGGCAGAACTCAGCGTATTTCAAGCCAAATTTGTTTACCAGCCAGAATAGCAGACATAGAGATGGATGTCACAAGCCTCGTCGTTCCAAATGTAAATTGCAATATACTTTTTGGGGCTAACTGGATGTCAAAATATAAAACCAATCTTGATTTCAATAAGTCAATCTTGACACTTTTTTCAACAGTATTTTGTGTGAAACTAGAATTGAGTTTAAGGTGAGTTCTACCGATATTGGTATCAACTTATGCAGGGATATTGTTGAAAAATCGGTTTTCTTTAAAATTATTTCACAAGCATCAATAAACTCTGATAAAGAAAGAAATCATATATATTCGGACGATGACTTATGTTCAGCGGCAAAGAGTGGCTATATTGGTGATGAAAGGGGGCAACTTTATTAGATTTTAAAAATGCATTCGCCTGTTTTCTCAGCTAGTCCAGGGCGGGTAAATAACTACTATCATGAAATCGAAATTACTAATCATTCAAACGCACCATTACATCCAGTTCCTTATGTGTTCAAAAATGAAGCAGAGGCGCAGATTAGGGAAATGCTAGAATGGGGAATTATTAGGAAGCAAAAGATTGAATATGTTTCGCCACTGGTATGTGTTAGAAAAAAAGATGGGACTATAAGGGTATGTGTGGATCTTAATCTAGATTGGTGAAGGATTATGTAAATCCGCTGAACACATCTGAGCTTTTACTCAATTTCAAAAAGGGACAATTGCTAAGCACGATCGATCTAACTGCCGCTTATTGGCAAATCCCGATTAAAGGTCTGGACACACATGACCGCACCGTATCCGCACCGAGTCCGTGCAGTAAAACAGCAGTGTGTCGCTAAGGTAAAAACCACACATTTCCAACACACGACCGCATGACGGTCGTACTACGAGTGCGGTCGGTAGTTTATCAGTTCGAAAATTTCTGCGTGAAAAAGGCTAAAATGTTCGCCAGCATCATTGCGCTGGACGATGGAGAAAATGAGGAAAATAGGCCAAAACGACGAAAAATTTGGGCTAGGTACAACTCATCAGCGAGACACGGCCTTGTCTCGGTACGGACACGGTGCGGATACGGTGCGGTCATGTGTGTCCAGACCTTAAGGAAGAGCATAGTAAGTATATTGGTTTTGTCTATGCAGGCGAAACTTATAGGTTTAATACGCTGCCTTTCGGACTGTGTACGTCTATGGCTGATATGGATAGCAGATCCTCAAAATTTCAATTATATCAGATGACGCGTTCCGAAATTATCACCTGGGAAAAACGTTGTGGGACACCCTGTATACAATGTGATAGCTCAGAGATTGCTAAAGTCTTTTTTTTTAAGATAAAAGTCAAAATGACATTATGTTTTTATGTAGAAAAGGCTTGTGTTACCAACATAGTTACCAAATTTTTGACTTGGGGAATTGACCTTTTGTTTGGACGCCATATTGCGGTGCGCGAACATAGTTGCCAAAAGAAGAAAACAAAAATTACTAGCGGGCTGTCAACATTAAAAACAAAAGTAACTAAATGATTGATCCTCGCTATCCTTTTTGTTTGTTTACTTTCTCTCTCTGATTGATGAAAGTAAATAGATAGATATTCTATTTCTATTCTGCCTAATACAAGCTAAAGTTGATGGCTTTTCTTTTCAAAAACATTCGTAATAGGCGGCAAATTTAAATTTTAAATGTAATTTATTCAGTAACTTTTGTTTTTAATGTTGACAGTACGCTAGTAATTTTTTTTTTCTACTTTTGGTAGGTAACTATGTTCGCGCACCGCAATAGGGCATGTCCATGTGACGTCACAAATGAGTTTGACAGTCGCCCTGAGGTAAAACAAATCATTTATTTACATTCATTTAGATTAGGCCGGTTATGTTTTATGCGGTTTTCACAGATTTTTTACAAGTTTTTGTGTTATTTTGTTCTAAAAACGTTAGAGTGGAGTGTTTGTGTTCCAGTCTATGTGGTCTTTTAGCCAAAAGTTTGCCAGGTTTTCTTATTATGGATTAATTTCAGGATTTTTCCAACAAATATCAAAACCAAGTGTCACAAGAACAAATATATAAGTATAGTTACTCTATATTCAATCTATTTTTCTGTTAGATCTTCGCTTTTGAGAACAATAATCAATTTTTCTCTTCTTTTTTGAGCTAAGAAATCAAATCGCCCATTGTTATTTGAAATTTATGGAAACCTATGGAAGGATATTGTATCCCTTGCACTATGCTGCCACAATTAACAACTAAACAAACTCTAGGCATGTCCAAGAAACTTCTGGATCACACAAAAGGCATTTATTTGAAAAAATCTAACTAAAAACTTAAACAACCACTGTAATTTTATCTTTGTTTTACCTCTAGGCGACTGTCAATAGTGTCAAACTGTCAGATCGTGTACTTGCCCTATATGGCGTTCAAACAAAAGGTCAATTATCTTTAAATAAAAAACAAACTCTATGGCTAGAGTGCTGTTCCAATTATCAGAAACAGCTGACCAACAACTTATTGCATACGCTAGCGTTACATTCAAGGATAGTCAGCTATCAATTATCATTCAAAATTAGTGAAAAAGAGGCTATGGCTGTCATACACAGTTTAAAGTAATGGCGAACTGTGGTTCTTGGGCAAAATTTAACTATAAAATCGGATCACAAAAGTTTAGGCTTTCTAATAACATATAAGCTGAAAAGTGCTAAGTTATCCGCGCTGGATTATGTTTCTGCGGGAGTTTAATTTTAATATTGTACATTGCAAGGGATCTGATAATTTCACGGCTGATGTTTTATCACGGTATCCGTCTAGGGAAGTTCTGGCGGTACAGCCGACACAAGAGGGTGATATAAACATCGCTTTTGCTAAGTTAAGTGGGGATTTATCGAAAGTAAGGGGTCATCTCAAAAACATGCGAAGTGACCAATTGAAGGAAAATTGGATTAGAGAAAAAATTGAATTCTTGGAAAATTTTGCTAGGTATCCCAGGGTTTTGACAAAGAAAGAGTTATGAATGCAAGAATGGTTGTGGTGCACGGCAATCTACTCTTCAAGAGGGAAAATCAATTTTACCCGGGCTATAAACTTTGTAAACCAATTAACCAAGTTTACGACTTTGTACTGATGAAACACAAATCTTTAGGCCACTTTGGTAAAACGAAAACATATGAGCATACGGCATTCATTTATCTAGCCCAGAATTCAAAAGCATGTTCGGAAAATTGTCGCTGCCTGTGACAACTGTCAAAAAATAGTCTGGCGAACCGTCGGGGGTTGTATAACGCAGTTTTGCCTAGTAGACCGGGTGAATTGGTTTGCTTGGACCTCGGAGGGCCTGCACCTTATCGGACCGCTGCCTGAAGGGCCAGGAGAGGTTACTCCACTTTTGGTAATTGTTGATGCCTTTTCGAAATCCATAAAGCTCTATGCTCTCAGGAGGGCAAAAACACTTAAATAGGGTTTCAAATTCATATACAGTTCTGGCAAGTGAAAATCTTACAGACCAATTTTAATGCAATAGAATGAAATGTCTAGAAAAAGTCTAAGGGTAAATAGAGAACGAAAACGATTTCCCCTCTTCCACCTCCAGTGCGACGACGGACGACAGCGGAGTCAAAGAAGACTAGCCGGTGTTGCCGTTCCATAGAATATTTATGCACCGTCCGTGCATGATTATGGATAGCCATGCATCGACTGCAATTTTTAAGAATTTTCATGCGTTTTTTTTTTTAAGAATATCAATTTTTATCATGTTTTTAGCCTCGAGGCTGAGATTGGAGAAGAGAGTAGGAGAGAGCTGGCAACGCGGCAGGAGCTGCTTGACAGATAGAGCGAGCAGCAAGAGGGCGATTTGTTCGTATCCCACAAGCGATTAAAAAAAAAAATAGTTGCCTGATTTTTAGGCTCTTAGTTGCCTGATTCTTGTTTATTTAGGAAAATAAATCTAAATAATTAAATTCCAGAGGTGTGTTTCCGTTGTGAAAGTCCTATACTGCAACAGCCAAGAACCCGACCTCCGTGGAGGATCTAACCAAAGTTCCAGCATAGAAAGAATCGTTTCAGATGTTGGTTAATGTTAGAGCTATTCACTCCTGTGAGAAAGATTGCTGCAAGCAACTGACAAAATAATAGAGCTTGAAATCTTCCTAATTCAATTTCAAGAATCGCTATTCATGTTGCCATTGAAACGTTTTGAGAAATGGAATGAGTATGAAGAGTTAGTTAATAATAAACCTTGCAATTAGCCCAACATTAAGCGGGCACATAGAAGGCACACAACAAAAAGCAAGTTATTAACAAAGAAAAGCATTTTCGTTAGTAATTACCATTGCATTTAGGTACCAAAAAAAAAGCTCTAGTAACTATTTGCCTCAGATACAGAATCGTCTATGGAAGAAATGTCAGTGAGGGAGTTATTGGAGTCCTGCAAATAAAATTAAAAAGCTGTGCTACCTATATATAACACCCTAAACAGGTAGTTTCCTGATAAATAAAACCTACTTCTCGTTGTAGCTTCCTCTTTTCCAATTTTAGTGCCTCTTCACTCTGTTCGGACACCTCTGCTGCTGTTTTATATCGGATGACTTGACTTTCCAATCTGGCAACAGTGGCTTGAAGTGTCGCAACATCTTGTTCAGCTTTTTGCGCCCGAAACTTGTAGTCTGCCAATTGTTTGCTGGCCTCTCCTAAAAACAATAATGTACTGAAGAACCAAAAAACTGATTTTATAACCAAAACCTACTTTGTAAGTCGTCAGGGTCATAGTCAGATGATGGTCCATTTAGCAAACTACCCGATCCTGACTTTCGTCGCCTGCTCCTTTCCTCTTCCAATTCTAATTTTAAACTACTAATTTGATCTTGAAGCTCGCCTTTTTCCTTTGCAAAATTAGCTAATCGCACATCTAAGCTACCATCGCCACCTTCAAGTAATCTAGCATTTTCGGCTTGAATTAAAGCTTTTCTAGGCGGATCGCCCTCCTTTTCAGGATCTCCGTATACTATCACTAGTCCTTTTTCTTCTATTATCCTATCGCGTTCTTCTAATTCAAATTTATAAGCTCCCAAATCGTTTTTCAGCTGCTGACATAGCCGCTGCAACTGATCAAATTCCCTACACTTGTCCCTATGTTCTCTTTTTAATTGCGAATTCTCCTCCTCTAATTCTTCTAATCTAAATCAGAACATATTATAAGTGAACAATAATTTAAAAAAAAAAAAAAAAAAACTTGCCTATCTTTGAGAAGTTCTAACTGATAAGTGTGTGCCGTTTTGTCATTATCCAGCTGAGCATTCTGTATCATAGCCTTCCTAAATCGTTCTTCCACATCTTTGAGCTCCGCCTGAAAATTTAGTTGACTTATTATAATATTATGTTGCATGTTGAATTACTTCTAGTTAAAATAGTACAACAATTCATTGATCAAGTTCAGAGCCCAGTTGGATCGTTGACAAATATGTTTATTGTAATGTTTAATTTAGCCACTATAATTTCACTCAAACCGTTGATAAGATTAAGTGGTTGCATTTATTTACGTGTAAGTTTCAATATGCCTATTGTTCAATTATTGCTAAAAATAATTTGATATTGATATGATATAAATTAATCAATAATAGAATCACATCATTCTGCCTGGAAATGCACATTGGATTTCTTGAGCTTTATGATCGTTTTAATTCTCTATAAGTGCATTCATGGATGGGAATATAGGTCAAGCAAGTAAACTGCAAACGGTTTGAATATTAATTTGTTAATTTATTTATTATTCTTCTCTCGGAAAAAATTATATTCTTTGAAGTAAGAGCAATGAAGAGATATCAACGGATCTGTTTTTCTCATGTGAAATCTGGATTATGGATCTCGTACATGCAGGAGAAAATTGTGGAAATCTAACGGCCTCTGAAGTCTAATGCTTTCGATAAACGAAAAGTTATTTTTTTTTTATATGAGTCTAAAACTGGCTGTGGAGGAGCTGGAAAAGCTTAAAAGCAGACTTGGTGAAAATGCAATTAAAGATAATATCAACAATATAAATTAAGCCAGCAATGGAAATCACTATGATAAAATATCACATCAAATATTACCACAAAACAATAAGAATGGAGCTAGAGATGCGATTATAGAATTAGGTGAAAATTTATCAGAGTGGTTATAGACTTTGAAGAAAAAGTCGCGCATCTTAAGACATGAGAATAAATGGTCAGATCTATATAGTCCAGTGGATATATGGGTTTTTCAAAAAAGTTTACGAGGGCAGGCTGATGTTTTCAGAGCTAATTGAAGACTGTGTCCTGAGTTCCTGAGTATCGAGGCAAAATATCTGACTTGAAAGCCTTTTGCGTTCGGCTCTATTGGGATTTTTCTTAACTTTTTTTTTTTCGACAAAATGACCTCAATAAAATTTGTGGATAATTACATTCTAATCAATTTGCCTTATGACTTTTTTCCATAGCTATTTTATTTTATTTCAGGCGCTGCGACTATTTTAGTGCATCAGAATTCGGTAAAAATTAAATAGCAAACCTGCAGAGTATTGTACTTGTTTTAAGAAATGTTAAATACAAAAGTTGTAGGATTTTACATCTATCATCTTTTGCACATGTTAAAACGGGCAAATTACAGGTGCCAACTGTCATAATGACAAGCATTTGCATTGGTTAAGTGGAGTGGAACACCCTGTATATTTTTGGCTAGAATGATTTTTTTCTTCTGATTCCAAATATACCATATATGTTGATATTTGCTACAGCTGTTTTCAAACTATTCAACTTTAAAAATGCATTTACATTACCCTTAATTTAATCTGTTTCTTATATCAATGATTAGGCTTACTCAATGCAATTTTGAAATTAAATTGCGCAAAACTACTGAATCAAATATCAATACATATTGGTATATTTGGAATCAGAAGGAAAAAAGCTATCATTCTAGCCAAAAATATACAAGGTGTTCCATTTGAAAAATGCAAGTGTTTATCATTGTGACAGTTGGCACCTGTCATTATTTGCCCGTTTTGACATTCGCAAAAGATAATAGACATAAAACCCTACAATTTTCATATTTGAAGTTTTTTTTACCCGCATCCTGCATACATACATAGTATATTTGGGATGAAAAGAAAAAAAATCATTTTAGCCAAAAATATACAAAGTGTTCAATTTTTAAAAATGCAAGTGTTTGTTATTTTGAAAGTTGGCACCTGTCATTTGCCCGTTTTCACATGTGCAAAAGATAATAGAGGTAAAACTCTACAACTTTTGTATTTAACATTCTTTTTTAATTTTTTTTTACTTTGTAGAAGCCGCATTAATTATATATATATAAGTACAATAATCTGCAGTTTGCTATTTATTGTTTTCCGGATTCTGAAGTACTAAAATGGTCGCAGCGCCTGAACTGGAATAGCTAGCAAAAAAGTCATAAGGCCAAGTTGAACAGAATGTAAATATCCACAACTTTTACGAAGGTCATTTTGTCGTGAAAAAAAAAATAAGAAAAATGCCAATAGGGCCGAATGCACAAGGCTTTCAAGTCAGATTTTTTGGCTCAATACTCAGTACACAGTCTCCAATCAGCTCTGAAAAAATTAGCCTGAAATTTTTTTTTTTAAACCCATAGGTAAATCTACTGGACTAATCTGGATGATCTGATTTGGAAGGGAAGCGTTACGGAATTACATTATGGGGAAACAGCCACGCTTCTCTGCATTATCAGTAAAATGTATTTACTTTGGGTAGTAAGGTTTAAAGTCAACCCCTATTTCCTGAACCTTGTGTTCAAAAATTCCAAAAAAAATATATGTTTTATGGTTATCGATATACTTCAATCCATAATTTTTTTAAGCAAATTTGACTCGCCATTTTTGAGTTAAAACGCAAAAACTGAAAAAAAAGTAGTTCTTCACCATTTATTTCAAAACAAATACTTAGATGAAGTTTCCCATTATTTTTATTACGAACTACTATTGCAATTCTACGCGACATACCTATATTTTTTTCAAATTTTTTGAACTTGTAGTTTTCTCGCCACTACAAAAATGGTTGGAAATACGCCCGTAGCTACACTGTTTAGAAAAAAATCCGACGGATGAACGTTCAAAATTATTTGCGTTGGTCGAAACTACAACCCTGTTTATGTAAAACAGAATAATACTTCGAATTTCCGCCAAAAAAAGAAAAAACGTTCCATCACACAATTTAACCAAATGAAGATTTCTATTTTTTTCTGACAGTCAAATTAGGGCACACTATAGGGGCGACAGCATTGACATCTCGCGTTGATGTAATAAACTATAGGCCTGACTTTAAACCTTAACGTGAAGTGATAGAATAGATTATAAGTTCTCTGACAATTCAGTACTGTGCTGTGGTACTGTGATTCAGTATAAACTTTATTGACACATTCATCAATCAATCAACCGTGAATTATATACAACAATTAACAGGTTAATTAATATATAGTCAGAGATAATTAGTGAATACTACAAATCCTCCCTGACAAATTTGAAGGTTCAATTTTTCTGGTTGGTTCCTTATTCTGGTACTTTTTTGCAATGTCTCAGCCGAGGTCTCAGCATTTTCGGGAATCTGCTGCCAGATTCTATTTTACGAGTCGAGTCGAAATTTGTATCGAATTGTTTAAATAGCGATTCTGTTTTTCGATACGTATTACACGGTACGTCCGGAGCTGTCGTATACGATATCGAGTGTCATAACAGACAATTCGACTCGATTCGTAGAATAGAATCTGGGCCCTGATTTGAGTGATTTGGTTTGATTATAGATTGGAAGAAGGTTAACATGTTTTCGTTAGCACTATTCGTGGATGAAGCCTCTTGTGTATTTTTTGTTGAAATAGAAACTCCTGGTATCAATTCGTTAGTTATTATTGAGCTTGTGCTTTGCACAGGATCAATACCAGAAAAATGTTGCATTGCATAGGTAAATCGCCTACAATATTTTCCCTTGTAGTATTTTCTATTTCCAGAGTTTGTTTCATGTCTGGAACACAACAAACGTTAGGTTGTGATGCTGGACACTCTACTTTAGTTGAGGCAATTTGATTTATATGTCTTCTGATTATTTTATCTTCAATTTCAATCAAAAAAATAATTGCTTTCTCTTGTTAAAACTTTACCAAATCCCCATAGACAACTTTTCCTACTGTCAAAATTTCTCACTCAAACAGTTTCGCCCACCATAAATTCTGAAACTGCTTGATTTTCCATCTCGAAGGGTTTTTGAAATCTAACTAGATCTTATTTAGTTCGTATATTTCTTCCATACATCAATTGAGAAGTGACTGATTCGTAGAAGTGTGTGGTATTTTTCTGTATTGCAAATTTTGAAGTTTCAAATCAAGATCTTCAGGATCAGCTACCATTTTTTTAAAGTATTCTTCATGGTTCCCACATATCTTTCAACTTGACCATTTGATGCAGGATGATAAGGTGCTTTAAATTTATGTATAATTCCATAGATTCCAAGAAAATTCTGAAATTCATGTGATATAAAAGTTTCTGACCAAAGTTACTGGTAGGCGAAAGCGTGCAAAAAACCTCGTAAAATTGAAATTGTCTTTAAAGTATTCATAGACTTGGTTATAAAAATTTCAGGCCATTTAGAATATGCATGGCAAATTAGTAAAAAATAAGTTCCTTGAAACGGTCCCGCAAAATCAATATGTACGCGTTGCCACGGTTCTTTTGGAGTGTCCCAACAATGTGGTGGAATTTTAATTTTGTTGTGTATAGTCTTTTTAAAGTCAGTTGAAACAAGGTAAATGTAAATATCAACTGGTGATTGAATACTTCCATAAGAAATGCACTGCCACTAGTCAGCCACCAGTTGCAATCTACTTTTACCTTGTTCAGACTATAACATAGATTGACAACTTTGACATTTCTTAGTCAATCCTTCACTATCAAAATCTATTCTTGGCCACCAAACAAAAGAACGCGCAAGTGATTTTATCTTTACTATACCAGTATGTGCTTCATGTTATTATTTTATTACTCTTTGACGAAGCGTTTTGTCTCGCGTTTTGTGTACATACAACAATGCACGAATCTCTTAGTATAGTACCTTCATTTAAAAAAAAAATCTATATCTTTGCCTTTAAATTCATTTTCTTCAATTTTGTTTCCAATTTGTAAACTTTTGTAAACATTTCTTAGTATTAGGTCTTCTTTTGTTTCTTTAGCAATTTCTCTGTGTATAACTGGTAACGTTAGAATTTGTTGTAACTGATGAATTGTAACGCCATCCAAGTTTTAGCAATTGTTTGAGGCAATCTAGACAGTGCATCAGCATTCAAGTGTTTTCCGCTTGAACGATAAATAATATCGTAATCAAAGCCTTGTAAAAATTGAGCGTAATGAAGCATTCGAGTAGCTACCATACTACAAAGATGTTTGTTTGGATTAAATAATAGAAACTAAAGGTTGATGATCAGTAATCAGCGTGAATTTTCTCCCATAGCAATACTGAAAACATTTATTACAGGCTCAAAAAATAGCAGTTGCTTCCTTATCAATTTGACTATAATTTTTCTCCGCTCTTGTTAAGCCCATGTCATACTTGCACTGTCTAGATTGCCTCAAAATATTACTCAAACTTTCAATGGAACAATGGATGGCGTTACAATCCATCAGTTACAACAAAGTCTAACATTACCAGTAACACACAGAGAAATTGCTAAAGATGAATTTATAGGAAAAGATAAAGAATTGCATATCCTAAATGGCCTGAAATTTTTATAACCAAGTCTATGAATACTTTAATGACAATTTCAATTTTCCGAGGTGCTTTTGTACGCTTTGGCCTACCAGTAACTTTGGTCAGTGATAATGGAGGAACTTTTACATCACATCAATTTCAGAATTTTCTTAGAATCAATGGAATTATACATAAATTTACTGCGGGGATGTGGGAACCATGAAGAATACTCTAAAAAAAATGGTACCTGATCCTGGTGACCTTGATTTAAATTTTCACAATGTTCTTATGCAATACAGAAAAATACCACACACTTCTACGAATCAGTCACCTTCTCAATTGATGTATGGGAGAGAAATACGAACTAAATTAGATCTAGTTATATTTCATTGAGATGGCAAATCAAGCAGTTTCAGAATTTATGGTGGGCGAAACTGTTCAAGTGAAAAATTTTGACAGTACCAAAAGTTGTCTATGGGAATTTGGCAAAGTTTAGAAAAAAGAAAACAACCTTATTTATTTGATTGAAATGGAAGATAAAATAATCAGAAGACATATAAATCAAATTGCCTCAACTAAAGTAGAGTGTCCAGTATCACAACCTAACATTTGTTATGTTCCAGACATAAAACAAACTCTGGAAATAGAAAATACTACAAGAGAAAATATTGTAGGCGATTCATCTACGCAACATGTTTCTGGTATTGATCCTGATCAAAGCACAAGCTCAATAATAAGTACCGATTTGATACCAGAAGTTTCTATTTCAACAGAAAATACATTAGATGACCAAGAGGCTTCTTCTATGGATAGTGCTAACTAGAACATGCCAACCTTCTTCCAATCAAAAAACCAAACCAAATCAGATTCCAGAAAATGCCGAGACATTGCGAAGAAGTACCAGAATAAGAAAACAACCAGAAAAATTGAACCTTCAAATTTGTCAGTGAGGATTTGTAGTGTTCACTACGTATTAATTAACTTGTTAATTGTTGTATGTAATTCGGATTGATTGATGGATGAATATGTCAATAAAGTTCATACTGAATTATCAGAAAACTTATCTATTGTATCACTTTACATTAATACCCAAAGCAAATAAATATTAAATTCCATCCTCGTTGCCAATTTAATATGTATTTACTTTGGGTATTAACGTAAAGTGATACAATAGATTATAAGTTTTCTGACAATTCAGTATGAACCAGAGATAGTATGAACTTTATTGACACATTCATCAATCAATCTGAATAGACCGATCTCCTATTACATGAGGTCTGTTCCCACAGGAGTTTCCGACAGTTTGCAACCTGTCAAAAACAATCGCTCAGCTGAGTTACATATTTATCTTGTAACGACAGCATTGAGAACATGTATGGGCGATGCTTACTGACAGTTTGCAAACTGTCAGAGACTCCTGTGGGAACAGACCTATGGACTGCGCGCCTCGCTTGTAGGCTGCAGGTGAGCGTCCAATGAGAAGCAAGTTTGTGACAGACTTGCGTCATATTCTTATTCAGGGGCCATTTCAGAATTAATCGTTCCTTCTTTCTTTTTAACGTGTAATTCGACAAAGAGCAAACTAATACTTTACATATTACTTGAACTCACCGCAGTGTCGTTTAAGGTTATGTTAGATTATACTTGACATATTCGTTTGCAATTTCATTGAGCGATGTTGCCGGATGAAACATTTATCAAAATAAAAGTGCAAATAATGTTCATCCACTTTAACGCTCTTCTTTTGTCTGATTTGAGGCGTTGTAAAACACTTGACACTGTATCACTTCTTTAATGTTATAGTTCGATTTGTATTGTCTACATTTGTTCTGCAACAATACAATCTGACTACACTGCAGCCTACGAATTGCGCGCATGTCATCTTTTATTGCTTTCTAACTTGTATTTTTTATAATTAAGCTTTCTTTTACTAATCCTGCGAGATAGGTCTATTACATACAACAATTAACAGGTTAATTAATACATACATTTTTTTTATACATTGTGGAATTTGAATAAAAAAGAATTTCCTGATATTCTAAAAGGATTCCTCGATTAATTCAATCACCGTTATTGATTTTGTATACAAAATACAACATATAATATGTTGTATTTTGCTTGTAAGTTGAAGTCAGCTTGAAAGGAAGAATGATTAAACTGTTGTATAAAGTTAGGTAGAAACGATAAGTGAATTCTGTAAAATCAATTGTTCAATAGAAGCTGGTGTTGTTGGTAAAGAGTTTTAGTGGACCGCGGGAATTCCTGAAACTATGATAAAGAACTACTTCTTACCTTCAGATCTCTTAGACTGCCACCACCGCTGCCACTGTCTTCTAACGAGTCTTCAGAATTTCTCCTGCTAGCTGGTCTGTGTCTTGTAGCTGAAGTGCCACGGCCCCTGGGGCCCCAAGCAGGATCAGAAGAGGCCACCAGCATGTCGAACTGTCGATCCGCGTTTTCTTCTTGTTCTCGTTGCATACGTTCCAGTTCGCGCATACGAATTTCGCGCGCTTCCGCGCGTGCCTGTCTTTTGGCCCATAAACGTGCTTCGGCCTGGAAACAAAAAAAAAAACAATAACTTTTTATAGGTCAATTTTTGTCAGTACAGTAAAAGTCCGGCAATCAAAAACCTTAAAACTAGCCTACAATGATTAAATTAGCTTTGAATTACGTCAAATTTCTATTCAATACCAGGAAAAACTGTAATTAGGTTTGGGAATTTGTAATTTAACATAATGGAAACAGCTGGAAGACCTAATTTACAAATAAACACCAGGAATTATATTTAAACTAGACTATTTGCAAATAGTATTCAGGCAGGCGAATCCAGGGCACCTTAACGCTTCCTGATGGATTTGCACATTATTTCGCATCAAAACATTTTACTTACTTCATCATTGGATGCTTGCATAAAATTATGTATAACATCGCTTTCATCTCCGTTACTGTCAGTCCAATTTTCAAGTAATATGTGTGGATCAACAATATCCAATGTTTCGTCTTCACTGGCGCCACCCTTTTTCATAACGTTATTGTTCATTTCCTCGTTTATACTATAGTTTAATGACTGAGGTTCACTGGACGACATTGTTGTGGTTTAAATAAATTTTGTACATGAAGTAAGGACAAAAATTCTATGAAAAACAAATTATATTTGAACAAGTTGTCACCCTACATTCCCGAGAATACTAGCAGCTTGCAAAAAAATTCTCATGTTTATCTATAAAACTCTTTATCAAATTGTCATTGATAAGAAATTTTAGATTATTTTTGGAACGATAAAATGAACAAGATACATTTTATAAAAAATACAAATTTAATTTAGTAACTATTGAAAATGTGAAAAGTGTCCTGTTTTATCAAAATTAAACATTAATTTCCATAAAACCCAATAAACAAAAAGGCATTTTTCTGTACGTATTAAGATAGTTGTTTAATTTACATGTTTCGCAAAAATAATGAAAAACTACCCTCAAAATATTCTTACTTGTCCGTAAAACAACAAATTTCTACATTTTAACAAAATAATACCACACATGTTCACCCGAAACTTCTTAATTGTTTGAAGGTCGCCGCGAAAATGAAGCCACACTATGGTGTCAGAACCTAAAAATACCACTTTTTATGGTACTAGTATGTAGATATTCGACCAGCACCAAACCAAATCGTTTAAAATGTTTATTGGGGCAATTTTTGGCTTGTACTTGCTGCTATGTAGCAACAATTTGTTTATTGAATATTATTTGTGCTGATATTAAGGTAAATACAGCAAATTTTCTATGGGGATATGATTTATTAATTTGTTTCACTTGCATTTATTAGTATATTATTCGAACAAATAACATTATTCTAAATTACTTAACAGATAGAGAAGACAACATTTTTTTTTTAATTTCAATTGACTCCAAAATCCTGTACAAATTAAAATTTCAAATTATGTATTATCATTTGAAACTTCTGTCCTGTTTAGAGCAAATGCAGTAATTTTCTCGATAAAATGTTAGAAGTGGTTTCACTTACTTTTTTTTTCATCACAGAAACAGTAGTAACCAACAAGACGCCATTTTTCCCTTCTGAATCGTCATTTTTGTCTAAACAATCAGTCAACGAGGGACTTCTTAGCATAATAAAACAATTACCCGAAGTTTCTTCAACTTTCACTAATTTTTCAGTTATTTTTCCGTAAGTTTCCACTGCGGGTAAAGGAACATTTTGCACCCGCGTGCCGCAAAAGCTCACACCCAGAATTATCATTTTGTCCAAATAAACGCTTATCTCAGTGTGTAATAACAATTAAGAATAAACGAGCAGGTTTACAACATAGTGAGAGTGTAGCCTATGATATTTAATTTAATATCAGTTTATGCAAAAATTTTATTAACAGGTTTTTCAACGACACTATTTTAAACCAGAACATTATTAGAAAAATATTCCGTCACTGAGTCCAGAGTATAGACGCACTTATTCACTATTATAAATCAATCTTAAGACACAAGAGTGAAACTGACACCCAATAATGTTCAAGCCAAAAAAAAAAAACTGCAACTATCGACAAAACGTTTATGCAGAAAGTAAGCTTTCCACGTTCCAGACAAATCGATAGGTATACGTTTTAGGAGCAGTAACCTCCGAAGAAGGACCAAAGAGCCGGCTAGACTGCACTGCAGGAAATGTCTGGAACAGCTGACGTCGGTGCTTGCACCCGCGAGACAGATTCAACTGAGACTATTCATAATTTACGGGAGCACGTTCCATATAATCCAGAGATGCAGCCAGAAGAAGGGCCTTATTTTTGTTCATGTATACAGGGTGACACTTTTTAGATTTGTCTGTGGATTAAGCTTATAATAGTGTACCAAGATTCAAGATAACTTATGTCAATGTAGATATTTTTCAATCATTTTGCCTTATATTCAGTTAAATATAGGCACGGATTCCGGATCCACTGAAACTCACCTCACAGACAACTTTTATTGAACCAACCGACTTCAAATAAATTCACTTAGCACTTATTTAGCCGGGTTGTCGTTGTCGATGCAATTTTGTGATATTAGGCCTGTTCGCACAACAATCACAAACCAGTCAGAGCGAATTTTATTGGTTGAGAACAGTCAGAAAACTAGTTTCACGTCACAAATTAAATAAATAAACTATAAACTTACAACATACTGACTCAAAACCACACTTAAAACGAGACGTCCCTGGGAACTATATAGTTTTTGATTTACAGTTTACAGTTGAAATAAACCCTTGAATAAAAAGTAAACAGGTACTATTAATCTTTTTTTTTACCTTTATTTTGCTAGTGTGCCAGAGAAGGAGTATTTTTTCTCGGAAAATTTTAAACCTGTATGTTAAGCCAATCAAAAGTTCTTACTTTCAAATTCGTCCATGACAACCAGAAAAATTTCCGAAAATTTTTCTCTTGATGGACACCCTAGATGTGATTACACTGAAATTTTTGTCAGATTTTGAAATATAAAATTTTGGTTTAAAATTTTCCTATCGAATACCAAACAGCCATCGCTACTGGTAATGATCCGAGCACGATTATTTAGAAAATCCATTGTGTGATTTAAATGAACAAACATTTATGTGATTCTAGAGATTTCCCGACTCAATGTAGGTATGGCATATAAAGCGCGAGTAGTTTGTAGGGTAAATCAGTTCCAGCTTAAATAAAAGAATTGTTGTATAAAGTTAAATAGAAGCGACAAGTCATTTGAAATTTTTACTGTCAATTATTTCAATAAAATTTCTATCGCATTTTTATTCTGCCCTTGATAGATTTGTGCCTAAGCGAGTCGTCGCAAATAAACAAGTACATACTACAAAAAATTCAAATACTCCAACAGGAATCCTCACGATAATACGATTTATTCGAACCTGCGAAGGGAAGTGAAATATCAAATAGATCTTTGCTATGCCATTTTTATATCGAACATCATGGAGCATGTTCTACCTACAAATATCAATCACTTTTGGTCCTACATAAACTCCTTAAGAAAGGCCAATTTCATAATAGAGAATTAAAAGTTACTTAAGCTAAATAGACTTTTTAGGATAGGATTTTTACTTTAAGTTAATTATGAAATTGGCCGTTAGGCATTCAGGCTACGCTTCAACATAATGGGCAGGTTTTCGCCGACAATTAGGCCATTTCCGATGCTTTTGCTATCCACTTTCAACCTGGGTACACAGACTACAAGAAGCGCCGATCCAGGAAGATTTCAACATACCTTGTCTCTAGGCTATTCTCCTATGACTTCTTGGAAAATAATATAGGATCAAAGCTAAAGCAATCGGACAGCTCCAAGGGTCCAGGTCCTGATGGCATTCCCCCCTGCTGCTTCAAAAATGTCACCCTTCCATGTCAAAACCTCTGTGCAAATTATTTCAAAGATCTTTCAACCAGGGTTACTTTCCCGACTGCTGGAGAAAATCAACTACATATTTTTCAAATCTGGCGATAGGAAAGACGTTCGCAACTGCAGAGAAATTCCCCTATTATCATCTATCCCCAAACTACTAGAGGCCATCATTTCAGAGATCTTCGAAACATATAAGCACCACATAATGGGTGGGCAGCATGGTTTTCACCAGGGTCGATCTACAGCAACAAGCCTGGCCGTTTATCAAAACTACCTGGTCCATACACTAGAAGCTGGTCACAGAGTCGACGTCGTTTTCACCGATATATCAAACGGTTTCGAGAAAGTTTGTCATCAGCTGCTCCTTATGAAGCTCTACAGGATTGGCATTTCAGGCTGTATGAGGTGCTGGATTGAGTCGTACCTTAGCGAGCGCAGACAATATTGTACTGGGGGTGGGGCAGCATCCCGGGAAATTAAAGTCCTTTCTGGTGTCACACATAGATCCAATACTTATTCCTCCTGTTCGTTAATGATGTGGCCAGCTGCTTCCACAACGCTCAGTTTCTTCTGTACGCCGATGACCTTAAACTTTTTTGAAAACTGGTCCACAAGTCAACCTTCAAGCGGATTGGCATCGGCTTGTTGCATGGTGCAGGAACAATTTTTAGGAATTGAACGTAAAGAAGTGCAAGTCCATGCAATTTTTCAAAAACCGGACTGTCTTTTTGCTACACCATCGAAAACCAGGTAGTTGAACATGTTAGCGTTTACAATGATTTGGGAGTGATCTTTGACAATAATTTAACTTTTGAGAACCATATTGAAAATATTGTGAATAGAGGGTTTAGAATGCTAAGCTTTGTGAAGCGTAACACAAAGCATCTACATGATACCCAGGCGCTTCACACTCTTTACAACTGTCTGGTGCGCAGCATCCTTGAATACTGCAGCGTGATCTGGTCTCCTTTTCACAACGGATTAAAAGGGTTCAGGCCAAATTTGCTAAATACCTCCTGTACAAACATCACTTTCCCTTAGAAAACGTCGACCACAGCATTAGGCTCCTCCTGATGCATTCTGAATTTAATTTTACTATTCTGAATTATATTTGATGCTTTCTGAATTACTATTGGAAACGGTGTAGTGTAGTGGATCTGTTCAAGCTAATTAGGGGGATTATACAACTCACTGTACATTATTCTCATATGACACGAGAGGCTTAATAAGTGATAAGCCTTTTGGGATTATCGCGCTTGGTGGCATTTATAGCAAATTCTATTATAGAAAAAAATTTAAATTTTAAAGTATTAAAGTTTAGTTCGTTGTATAACCTTTTGAATACCACTCGATGTTTCAGGATTACCTAATACTTTTACCTGACACTCAACGCGTTACCAGCAACACCACTTCTCGTTCGGAGTCGTGGTGTTGCTGCCTAACGCGTTTCGTGACAGGTGAAAGTATTATCCGATAATCCTGAAACCTCTTGTGGTATTACATTCGATAATTCGCGGGATAATTGATAATTAGTAGACTGATTTGAACGAATTGGTGGCAACAATAAATAAACTTTTATTGAAGTCAAATAGTGCCTTAATTACTGCACCTTTTCTATGTGTTATTGCGAATATATGACGTAATTTTAAAAAAAGTGAAATGATATTGTGAATAAGGTGCCCCATTTTCGTATACAAGCATCGAAGAGGGTTGAAGAATACACCGATTTTGAATAGGATGGAGGGATTTTTACGAGTGGCTCCTGCGGATAACGTATGGAAAATCCGATTTTCCGTGACACACAAGAAAGGAGTCTTGGTGCCCATACTTTCTCGCAAGCCGTGTTCACCAGAAGATTAATTGTTGGAACCTGGCTTCGGAAAAATAAAGGAGGGGGTAATGCAAGAGTAGTGATGCCGCGAGACGAGACTAAAGTGACACTCTCGTCTCGTCTCGTCTCGCCCTAATCTCGTCTCGTCTCGAGGCCATTTGGTCTCGACTTCGAGACGAGACGAGATTAAAAGAAGCGAGACGAGACGGGACGAGATTCTCGACTAATCTCGTCTCGTTCTTCAAATAATCGTTTTAGTTTCTTTTTCAATAATGTTTCAAAGGAGCTACCTACAGGAAATCTTTTATTCGATAGTAATATAACGAAAGCAATGGAAATTATCGAAAATTTTTGGCAAATTTTCCCGAATGCATTTTCAGTTGAAAAAGAGCACGAATGCTTTTTTCAGTTGAAAATGCATGAGTGCAAATTTGTCAAAAATTATAGATATATTTCCATTGCTCGAGTTGTATTTTATGAGTAAATTCCATGAATCAAAAATTTGAACTTTTAGTATACCCTCGTAAGTATAAAAATGTCACTGGTCACAAAAAATGTCAAATGCCACCCGTTAGTGTGCAATTATCCGATAATCTTGCACTAGTGCAAATTATCACGTAATCGCAATCTGATTGATTGCAATAAAGCCTTCATAAATGATAGGTATATGGTATATGCAGTGTTGTTCCTGGAGAAATTTCAAATGAACTTAAACCGCAAGAATAATAAACACTACAGGATTGCCCATAAGGCCTGTGTAGTTCAAATCTCAGCTCCCCACTACGCAAAAGTACCACTGATGACGTAGTCAGCGTGTCGTTCTTCGCTTTAATGTCGCTTTGACGTAGGGTGTTTGCACCACAGGCTGGGATTCCGCTGACTCTAGGGAATTTTCCGCGCTGTAATCATGTAATATTTTTACTTGTAGTTACATCATACCACTTTTTTTTCCTAATTATGATTACCTCATACCTCACCGTTTAATATGTCAAATGAGATACCATGACGTCATAGTATGATCATACCTGGTTACTTGTGGTTACAGCGCGGAAAATTCCCTTTTGGCTTTATGAACTTGGTTTCAGTAAATTAATTAGCATTCAAAAACAAACCTTTTGTTAAAATCTTTTCTTCATCTTCATCCCTACATATTATGTCATCAATCATAAATTTGAATTATTAACTACGACCGCTGGCGCAAATAGTCGTCGGCACCGTTGATGACGTTGGCAACGGTGCTACACCATATGATGTTGATGCGACAAATAGAGGCCGATGAGCAATCCTGTATCCTGTAGTAGTGTTTATTATCCTTGCTGAAACGGGTCATGCGGGTCAGAGCAAATTGTACTGTTTTCAGAGGCAATTGTACTGTCGTAGGATGTTTGAAATCAGGGACGTAGCAACAGGTAGTGCGAGTCGTGCCGCGCACAGGGGTCCGGGCCCCGAAGGGGCCCGGCTTGTCCTGCCGCTTTTTGGACACAACATACAAGAAGATAAAAATTATTAAAAAAAAACATTTTACGCCCGCCATTCGCTTTGGCAATTTTAAACCGAAACAGAAAACTGTAATATCCATCTCTACAGATTTATTTCCAGTCAGCCTCCGACTCCTAGTACTCGTACTACTCGTGTCAATATTGTCAATTGTCAATTGTCAATCTCAGTCGTGTATTAGCTCTCAAAAATGTCTATTTTACGCAAGGATTTTACGAACCCATTTCAGCAATTTTCGGCCTAGTCCCTAAAAGTCGTTATAGCAGTCAGAAAAAAATTTACCTGCCACTCTTGTCGCAACAATACCAATGCGTAATCAGTTTCAAATTTTTAATGTCACATTTACTTTTCATTTTTGTTAACGAAATTCAATCAATTTTTGGAGTTTTTTAGACTCATCAAAAATAGTATATTGCGTGAGGAGTCTGGAAAGTACTCTTTTTTTGGACGAGTAGACAAGATTCCAGTCTGCGAGTCCAAAAAAACACTTTCCAGTAGTATTACGTATACTATGTTTTGGCCGGAAAGAACATACTTTCCAGACTAGGCCGGAAAGTATGACATCACTTCTTGGCCTAAGTAATCATATTCCGGCCTAGGCTTAAAAAGGCATACTTTCTTAAGTAAAACGCGTTCGAAAACTATGTACTTTCAGAACGGTTGCCGAAAAACCTCATTTTAGGTACCTACTTGTTACAAAAATAGCTATCGTCTGTTAACCTATCAAAAATTTCTCGCTTACGAATTTGCCATGAGCCTTTTTGCCCATAACCCCCCCGCCCCAAACAGTCAATGAATTTGAAAATTTGAAACTTTCGATGCCCATGGTGAAGGGGGCCCGCTGTGCTCTAGTCTTGCATTAAGGCCCGGTTTTGACTTGCTACGTCCCTGTTTGAAATAAAACATGCTGTTAGCCATAGCAGTATTCCTTCCGCACAAGGAGGGGCTCCAGAAAAGCTCCGTGGCGTTTCGCGTGTATGTTGCACCCAAAGTGCTCAAGCCCCAATCCCTCCCTTCGGTCCTTTTCTCTCACACACCATCTCACGAGCGGTTCCTTCCAATGCGGGGTAGGGTCGAGTAAGAGCGATAATTTTCCAAGCTCTCGAAAGAAATGCAGCTATTGCGTTTCTTCTAGCTCTGGACCAGCTGGACTTTGGATTTTATTTAATACGAAATACGAACCAAACCAGAAAGAAAAATCCATAGGTTATGTTTTTTTTTTTTTTTTTTTTTTTAATCAATTTATTTCAGACCTCAAATCAGTTAGTTACAAACTGGCACCGAGGCCTTAATGATAAATATTATAAACAGATAACAAAAAAATATAACTAATAACAAATAATATAATATGTATTTCAAAAATATTTCAGTCTCTGTCTTCCATAAAGTTTTTGAGATTATGCAATACTTCTTTCTCTGTTCCGATGAAAATAGCTTCTGGCATTGTATTATATGTTTGTATACTTCTATATATTGGGGAGTCTTGGGACTTTTTTGTTCTGGAATAAGTATTCCTCAGTTTACTTGTTCTCATGTCATAATTGTGAAAGTCTCTGTTTTGTTTGAGCATCACGTCAGTTTTTATCAAATTGTTCTTTATCTTATATATAAGTTTCGCCTGTTCAAACATTTTCAGATAATTCAACTTCAAGAATCGATAATCTTTATAAAGAGTTTCACTTGGGGTTTTATAACTTAGGCAAAATATTGCTTTTATTGACTTGTTTTGTAGTCTCTGAATTTTATTTAAGTCACTCACATTGGCATTTCCATAGCAAGGTAGCAAGTATCTGATATGTGGTTCAATAAAGCTGTTATATAACATATATTTTGAGTTTGTATTTAACATATAATTGCACCGTTTGATTGCTCCCACCATTGGTGCTACTTTTTCAATGATGTTATTGACATGCGCGGTCCATGTTAGTTTATCCGATATTGTTAGGCCTAAGTATTTGTATTGCTGGACTCTTTCTAGTACAACATTGTTCAATTTAATCACTGGATTAATGTCTTTTTTTCCACATTGTTGCAAAACCATATAAACAGTCTTTTCGGTGTTAATAGTTAGTTTATTGTAGCACAGCCAATTAAAGTATCTATCCAAATCGCTATTTACTGTTTCTTCAAGTTCAGTTTTGTTTTTTCCAGAGAAAACCAAGACGGTGTCATCACAGAACTTCAAATATCTTGCTTTTAATCCAGCATATTTTAAACTTTGCACATAAAGTAGATATTGCAAGGGTCCCAAGACTGAACCCTGGGCAATTCCCACACTAACTTTTGCGTTTCTACTAACTTTGCCATTTATTTCCGTACATTGCTCTCTTCCTGTTGAATATGTCTTTAGCAATTGATGACACTTTCCACGGAAACCCATTTTTTGTAGTTTTTGCATAAGTAGCGGGATGTCCACAGTGTCAAAGGCCTTCTGTAGATCTATAAACACAGTTGTCATATTTGTTCTTGTCCAACTCTGCTGATACGTATTCAAGAAGATCAACTGTCGCTCCAAGTGTGCTGCTTTTTTTCTGGAAGCCATATTGGTTCTGGTCAAACTTGAATTTTGTGTCAATGAATTCTGTTAGTCTTTTTTTGATAACTTTTTCCAATATTTTGCTGAAGGTGCTCAACAATGAGATTGGTCGATAGTTGTTAACTTCATCATGTGCTCCTTTTTTATGTATAGGTACTATTTTTGCTGTTTTCAGTTCTTCTGGGAAGGTGCCAGTGTTGAGAACATTATTTATTAGATTTAACAATTTAGGGCCAATATTACCAAAATTTGTTATGATATCCTGTTTTGTTATATTATCTCTGCCAGCAGCACAGTGATTTTTTAGTTCACCTATTATTTGTTGAACTTCAACTAAGGTTGCTGGTTGCAATGATATGCTCTCTGTGTGTTCTTGTTCTTCAAATGCTAGCATAGGCTTTTTTTGAATTTTTGATGCTAATGTAGCTCCAACCCTTGAAAAATGTTTATTCATTACTTCTGCAATATCAATATCATTGGTATATATGTTCCCGTCTTTATCAGTTATTTTGCTTAAGCTATTAACTTTCCTTCTTTTTCTGCTGCATAGTTCGTTAATCACAGACCATGTTTTTCGACTATCACCCTGTGCGTCCTTGAATTTATTCTCTGCATACTGCTTTTGAAGTTTAATTCTAAGTTTGTTCAATTCGTTTCTTGCTTGTTTGAAATAGTTTTCACTTAATTCATTGCCTAGTCTTTTCCATCTCACATATAATTTATCCCTTTCTTTAAGCTTCTCAACATATTTTTGTGTGACCCAATGATTGTTGTTTCTTATTTTTATGATTTTTTCTTTCACACAACTGCTCTTGGTTTCATTTAATAGATCTGCAAGTTGTTTAAAGGAGTCGATTTCTATTTGCCCCATCCTTTCTTCTACTTGCTGTTTCCATTTTTCTATATTGAGTGAAGTTTTTATAATTGTTTGCTTTATATTCTCGCAGAATGTTTTTTTAATTTCGATGTGCATAATCTTATGGTCAGAAATGATGTGATCTTCTAGGCTAGATAGACATTGGATGCTTTTATTTGTGATAACATGATCTAAAATTGAGGCAGAGTGTTGTGTTACTCTAGTGGCATTTTGATTATTTATTTTATTTTGAAATTTAAAACCATTCATTTCAACCGTATTTTTATAAGAACTTATACTCTGTGAACTTTTCAGTAAATCCAGATTCATATCGCCAATAAGTATGCATGAAGTTTTCTGACTTGTGTTGTACAATGCAAGCGATTTTTTCGCGAGACGAGATCAGACGAGACGAGACGAGACTCTCTACGACTCTCGTCTCGTCTCGAGTTAATCTCGAGACGAGACGAGATTGATGCTCAGGCGAGACGAGACGAGATCAACCGCTAATCTCGTCTCGTCTCGCGGCATCACTATGCAAGAGGCTAAAGGGTTACAAATAAGGGCGTAATCTTGTAAGGAAAATCGAGATTCTGGGATATTTTTCCACAAAACCCCATTAGTCAAGACTATATTTGAGAAAAAAGCCTTCCGTTACGAGTCTAGAAGCAAATTGTGTTACTTTATAGCTAATGGTGTTTCCTAGCTAATTTGACCCCGCTGAATCCAAAAATGCCTTTTACCAAGTCGAGATCTCAACCGGAAACGAGATATTCAAGATGGCGGCTGGTATACCGCTGGATATTGCCCTGTTGTATTGTACTTTTACTTTGTGGATCTTGAATTAAAATTTCATATGTGTGGATTAGTTGATGTGAGTTGCAGACGTTGTAGTTGAGGCTTAAAAGGTGATTAGATAAATTCATGAATATATGATAGTAGTTTGGTTTCTAATATAATCCAAGTACTCTAGAGGAACGAAAATGTCTTTAAAACTCCGCCAAAGTATTCCGAAATATAGTTATTTAGGTACCTAGCAAACGCGGAAAGTGATGCTTTACCGCACGCAACGGCAGTTTCACGTCATCAGATCGTCAATCCGATAAGGGCGGTAAAGGTACTTTCTTGACCGCATGTGTTAGGTACAAAATTTTACCTATGAGTATCTACATCTTCAAAAAATAGCATTATTGAAATTTCTGAAAGAACCTTACCAAACACTATGCGGTAAACTTTACCACACATATTGCAGTCTTTTTTTACAGCTGACTATGCGGTAAAGTTATACTCATACGTGAAATAATTTTTTGAGAAATATAAAGTGGGTGATGGCCGAAATTAGGGTCCTTCTGCACAATTATTATAAGTACAAGTTGCAGGAAAAATATCTTCTTTATAATCAGATGTTAATCAATTCCATGTTAACCTATCTGTATCTGTATTGTTTAATAACTTTCAGGAAGATATTAAGCCATTCTACAATCAATGCATTCTTTAGTTGATTGTCGTTAGGTGTTAGGACTTTAGCCTACTTCTTTTAGATGCTACACATAACTGATAAGCGAATGTCATCATATTTTCAATTGCTACTTTTTCTAGATACTAATCTGAATTCACACGGTAAAGGAATCAACTCTGTGTGGCTGTTGAAGTCGATTTCTGCTCAAAACATTACATAGCTATCACGTCTATCACCATCGATCAGGAGCTTTGCAGTTAACATACATGTTTTGGATTATCTACTCTTGTAATTTATCATTTATACAGTGTGAGTCCGAAATGAGTGCGCATTTTGTTATGATAAATAGAATACAGTATACCCCAAGACAGTTATAATTTTATTGAGAACAAAATAACATAAAGCTGCGACTAGTCTAAATCGATAGGATTTATGGTCCTGATGAACATACCAAAAGTCCCTAGACCTCCCCCTAGGGGAACATTGTCCAAATGGCGCCGCCATCTTGGATTTTTGACATTTTTTGCTTAATTTACGTTTTACTCGAAAACTACTAATTTTTCGAGAAAATATGAGCAGGGATAAATTGGAGAACACAAAAAAGCCTTTAAAAAGAGTCATTTTTGAACTTCCTGGGTACTACCATTACTGAGATAGAAGCCAAAGAAATACCGCCGAAATACCGTTTTCCACATGTTGTTGCGTTTTGTAGTAAATCTGATAGTTGGGGAGCTGGCGTCAAAAACATGCAAGAGTTTTCGCAAGGCGGATATTTTCAAAATAGGTCGTACTTTAGTGCTAGAATGCTAGTGTACAGTCAGCACTCACAGTTCCGGGACAGCTGGCTCTGGGACGCGGGCAAAGTTGTAATTTTAAGAAGCATCTAAACTGTTTTCTCAAAGCTCAAAATTTATAGAAATTTTGCACATTATCTGTTTGAAGGTCACAGATAACGTATGTAAATCGTCAGATGTCTAGTTCGTTGCAAAAAGGGGGTCAGACGACCTCAAAGTTTTTATTTTATGGCATTTTCTTCAAATATATTTGTCAAATACCTGCAAAAATATATTTTGACAGGACACCGAAGAAAATGCCATAAAATAAAAACTTTGAGGACGTCTGACCCCCTTTTTGCAACGAACTAGACGTCTGACGATTTACATACGTTATCTGTGACCTTCAAACAGATAATGTGCAAAATTTCTATAAATTTTGAGCTTTGAGAAAACAGTTTAGATGCTTCTTAAAATTACAACTTTGCCCGCGTCCCAGAGCCAGCTGTCCCGGAACTGTGAGTGCTGACTGTACACTAGCATTCTAGCACTAAAGTACGACCTATTTTGAAAATATCCGCCTTGCGAAAACTCTTGCATGTTTTTGGCGCCACCTCCTGGACTATGATATAAATCCATTTTGAACCCTTCAGAATGGCTTTTCCGTTACACTTTTATGAAAATTTTATTGTTTTACACAACAAATTCGATCAACGAAACATAATATTACTAACGTTACCTACATACTACATATACATATAGAAACTTGTTTACTCTGTTATGATAGGTACATATAACAACAATAGTTATTTAAACAACAAATTTTGAAAACGACTTTTTTCACACGGCCGAGACATTTTGAACGAGTTTTTCACAATGCTTCCTCTACAACTGCAAAATAAGCAACTAAAATTGTATTTTGATGGAAATTACTAATAATTTCACATAGATAAAAAAAAACGTAAACAATTTGACAAAAATTGACAACTTCACTTTTGTGTCAAGTCAATATAGAAAATATAAATATGTAGTATGAAAATAGAAGATCGTGCGTTTTTTTTTCGCACGCTATGTGAAAATAGTATATTGTGCAACAAGTGTTGAAAATAGCACTTTTCACATACGTGGGGAAGTTTGGTGACACGAGCCGCAGGCGAGTATCACAAACCGCACGAGTGTGAAAAGTGCTTGTGAAAAGTGCTTTTCACACGCGTTACACACTATACTTTTTCTACGACTGCGAAATAACTATATTCACATTGAGATTTAATTTTTTTTTTGTTAAAAATTATTATTTAAGGTTATAATCAACGAACTATTTTGGCACGTAAGTTGAATGCACTCACGAGTTACTTGCAAAACAAAAATTCAGTAGAAGTGTCATTTTTATTTTAGCGTGTGAAAAGTAACTTTTCGCGCGCTGTGCGGAATAATTGATTTTCTAGGTAAGTTAGTAGTGCGTTTTTAATATCTTTCTAGAGCAGTCGTAAAAAAAACAAAAAACTCAATTTTCAGCGGTACCCTAGCGTGCGAAAAACTCCATTTTCAGAAGCCGTGAAAGGTGTTTTTACTAGCGTGCGGATAAGTCCACTTACCGCACGCATTTCAGTTTTGAAAGTGTCACTTTTCCGCATTACTTTTTCGCACTAGTGCGGAAAGGGAAAATATCTAAAATTGTATTTGAAATTAGTAGAGGTACAAGTACAGTAGTGTCGCGATAATCCGATCCAGCGATAATCCGTATGCTTCTGTAATCCGCATCGCATTTTCATTCCCTTGATGTACTCTGTAATCCGGATTTTACTTGATTTAGTAATCCGAATTCATTTAAATGACTGTTGAAAATAAAAACACAGATTTTCACTTGTCGTTTTGTAACTGCGTTCAAGTGGATAGATAGTTTTTACATGTCTACACGCATCATTCAATACGCAGCGTCCTTCCTTACTGTGTGAGCTTTTCCAAAGAAAATGGCACCTATTAAACGCAAACACAAAACTTAAGTCTCAACGAAAAGTCAGCGATTATAGACGAGCTGAAACGCGGAGTTAGTGGTAAATATTTAGCTGTTAAGTATGGAGTAGGGGCTTCAACCATCAGCGGCATTAAGAAAAAGCGGACTGTAAAATGCCTTAGTAATCCGAATAATTCGATAATCCGGATTGGTCTGGTTTTAATTGATCCGGATTATCGCGACACTACTGTATCAATTTTCATCTAGTACAAAAAATATCGTTCCATACTCGTGCGGAAAGTCTCTTTTCCTCACTTGATTGCTTAGCAGAACTCCGCTTCGCATCGTTCGGCCAACTGTAATCACGTGCGGAAAAGTGACACTTTCCGCACGCGAGTACTCATATCAGAAATATGTTTTTAGTCACGTTCTTGAAATTTCCTGCTAATGCTTTTCTCTCAAAAAGAAAAATGAAAAAATCCTATGTCGGCGGTACTCCATCGGGTTCATCTTGGTAAAGCTACTACCGCGGATGTTCGGTGGTACCTATGTACCTCAAATTTAATTCTTCGATTTACGTCTCTTTATATTTCTTAAAAAGTGAGTGGTTTACGAGTAAAATGAAAATTGGGCAAGAAATTGTTTTTTGACAGTACTTCTTTGGCAACTATCTCAGTGAGGGTAGTACCCAGGAAATCCAAAAATAACTTTTTCTAAAGGTTTTTTTGTGCTCTTCAATTTATCACTCTTCATACTTTCTCGAAAAGTGGGTAGTTTTTGAGTAAAACGTAAGTTAAGCAAAAAATGTCAAAAATCCAAAATGGCGGCGCCCTTTTGACAATGTTCCCCTAGGCCTAGGGGGAGGTCTGGGGACTTTTAGTATGTTTATCAGGACCACAAATCCTATCGATTGAGACTAGTCGCAGCTTTATGTTATTTTGTTCCCAATTCACCATATAAGAATTTTTAACTGTCTTGGAGTAGTAGGACAATCACTTTTTGCATAGGTACATGTGTCCGCAAACGTCTCGTGAATAAAATACGGAGTGTTGAAATTTTCGGAAAATTTTGACTTTTTACCTTAAGATTCAAAATGCGATTTTGTTCAAATTTTCAGAGAGTGATTGCGATGTTCTCAAGCATCTTTCTAAAAAATCCATCCATAATTTAAATCGCGCCAAGTAATGACGTCATCTGAATAATTTCCATTTGGGCCCTGTCTGGGAGCCGCTGACCGGCTCGGCTGCGTTACCGTCTACACCTTTTCTACATGTAATTGCGAATATAGCAATTTACATTGCGAATTTATCAATAGATTTTGCGAATAGTCAAGTGATACTATATTGCGACTATATTGAATAGTAATTGGGAAAAGTTAAATGTAATCGCGAATATATCAAATGTAATTGAGAAAAGTTAAGTGTAATTGGGAATATATCGGATGCAATTGGGGATAATCAAATGAAATTTGGAATATATCAAATGTAATTGCGAATTAATCAAATATAATTACCTAAAACCTAATCAAATATTTTCTCTGTCGATTATTTCTCGTCATCGTTGATCTGCATATAGCACAATTATTGCGAAATTCCATTTTTGTGTCGCCTTTCTTTGACACAAAACTACCTATACCTATGTATGTAAACAAAAGTATTCTTCAACAACAGACTTAGTTATTTTAGCAACAACATACAGATGTTGATTGAAAAATTAAAAGGCTCAATTGCATCTGATTTATTACTAATTTTATTTGATTATTTCTAATTTCATATGATATATTCGCAATTACACTACACTTAACTATTCTCAATTACATTTGATGTGTTCGCAATTATATTTAACTTTTCTCAATTACATTTAATATATTCGCAATATCAAGTGACTATTCTCAATTACATTTGATTTATTCGCAATATTATTCTACTATTCCTAAAATTAAGGGTTATATTCGCAATTACACATGGAAAAGGTGTAGTTAAAATGCTCGAATGCGCTGTTGTCGGTTGTGACTAAATGTAATGCGACGTAAAAAAAATAAATAAAACTAAATATAAAAAATAGATTTAAATTGTGTTTGAGCGTAATTAAAAAAAATATATATAAAATCTTGAATCCATAACTAATTAATTCAACTATTTTTCATGGTATTCCTGGTATTCTTTCAATCTGAACAAACTGATTGTGATCACAAGGGGCTTGTTCATGAGGCGTCAAAAAAACAGTTGGGGCTAATGAAATCGTTTTAAAACCGGATGAAAATTGTTTGAAACAAACCTCAAATGACTTCGATCAGTTTGTTCAGATCGAAAGAATACTTCTATTTTGCCAACATTTTAGAAATACATAAATCTATTACAAATGTTCAATGTTGGCGATTAGTGGCAACACGCTCAAAATGCAACCGGCGACGTCATAGGGATAAATTCTGAGTTTTTATTTGGAGGTATTTCTTTTTTTTCTATTTTCTTAAGAAGGACTGTGAATTTTTCAAAAGTAAAAATACAGAAAATTCTGTTTTTAGTTGCTTTATCCAATTATGTCAATTTCAAAAATAAGTGAAAGTGCCCATTATATTTGATTAATTCGCAACTATATAAATTGGTAATTTTTTGTTTCATCTGATTCGTGATTAATAAATAAAAATACCATACATTATAATTTGATTTATTCCTAATTTCATTTAATTATCCCCAATGGGCCACTTTCACATTTTTCAAAAACATATTTAAAATGTTCTTTTAATCATTCTAATACTATCTGTATACTTTTTTCCCAAAAAAAAACGCCTATTTTTGAAAAAACAATTATTTAAAAATCGAATTTTTAAACTGGCGCAAAAACGCGAACTTGGTTTGTGACGTCACAAACCAGAAAATCAACAAAAATGCGAGGATGCCAAATTTCTCATTAGTAAATCATTACACAGTTCACTAGCTAGAAACTAGCTTCGGCATTTACTACATCATAAAAAAATAAAGGATAGGTTTAATCCTTATTAACTCATTTAAATTCGCATTTTTACATGTGGCAACAAAAACGTCAAAATCGGCTTTAGCCAATCAGAGCACTGGCGCCGACTACATGGGGGCAACGGGTCAGGTGCACCCATGAGCAACCACTCATGGGTGCGGAGCACCCATGAGTGCTCTCGTAGGGAATGACTTACTTTTTTATTTTGTTTTTTTTTTTCTACTTGTACGTATTGACTGTACAGGGTGGCCCATTTTCGATGTTTTAATACGCTATATCAAAAACCAGTAGAGATATCAAAAATCTAGGAGCACATTCTCGAGCTCTTTTTTTGGGAAAATAACAATAGCGAAGACAAATCACGGCTAACTTGATGCGTTTAGGAAATACAGGGCACTTTGCAAATTTTGTCTAATTTTAAAAGACTCTCTAATTTCCTTATTATTCAAGATATCCATAAACGAAAAATACTTTCTCAGTTTTTCAAGTAGAATCCAGTGGCATGACCAATTTTTTTCCAGATGCCGCCGATTTTGGAATAATGACCAAAGTTGTGTTTTTTTAAATGGGACACCCCGTATATTATTTTTTCATTGAATTTGTGAGCTGATTTTATGGAAAAAACGGAATTTATTTTTTTTCTCCAAAAATATAGAAGGTAAACCTTATATCATTGAAATCAGATCACAAGGAGCCATTCAATAAAAAAATAATATGCGGGGTGTCCCATTTAAAAAAACAAACTTTTGGTCAATATTCCAAAATCGGAGGCATCTGGAGAAAAACTGGTCATGCCACTGGATTCTCCTAGAAAAACTGCCCATAGAAAGTATTTTTCGTTTTTGGATATCTTGATTCATAAAGAAATTAGGTCTTCTAAAATTGTGCAAAATTTGAAAAGTGCCCTGTATTTCCTAAACGCATCAAGTTGGCCGTGATTTGTCTTCGCCATTGTTATTTTCTCAAAAAAAGAGCTCGGGAATGTGCTCCCAGATTTTTGATATCTCTGCTGGTTTTCAATATAGCCTATTAACACATCGAAAATGGGCCACCCTGTACAGTGTTTCCCATTTTGGTTGTACAGTGGGAATCATTGCAATTGGCACACACTCTTTAAAATCCCTCGTATTAAGTTAAAATTCTAACCAATAAATCTATTTAGTGCAGCATTTTACTATTACTGTGTGTCAGATTTGACACATTACGAGGGATATTTATATAGTGTGTGCCAATTGCAATGATTCCCACTGTACATACATAGGAGCCTCAATTGCTATCGGAGTTAGAAGGGTGCGGTTTTCGCTCGGGTTTTCGGGAACGATAGCTACTTTTCTGTCAAACGAAAGATGTCGTCAACAAAATTGTCCTCGCCCTTTTCGTTCTTCAGATACAAGGTGTTTTTGAAAATGTTGCATTTTGGGACACCCTTTGTTAGGGTTGCCAGACCTCCTATTTTTGATATGAGACTCATATATTTTAACTCTTTCGTCTCTTTCTCATATCCCATATTAGTATGTTTAATATGAGACTATTTCTCATATATTTTCATTTTAGGAACCTTTGGTCACGACCAATGAATTCCATTATTCTTTTTGATATTTCTTCGTGGTTAGGGATGGCAAAAATATATCGATATTTTGTAAATATCGATATATTTCTCAAATTTATCGATATATTTTAATCGATATCTTACATTCGATATATCGAAAAAAATATCGATATAATCTTTTCGATATATCGGACATTTTAAATTCATGGTCGCGTTCACTTGCACTCACGTGTTGAGTGATTAGTGAGCGGTTTTGTGGAAAATAGATGAAAATCAGCTCTAGGCCAATCAAAACTGTTCTACCTTGTGTATTCCACTTGTTGGAACAAAGCTGCTCACTAATCACTCGACATGTTGAGTGCTGGTGAACGCAACCATTGCCTTCTTTCGTGCGCATAGTTCATGATGGGGATTCTAATTGCTCGAAGTCGAAGGGTGCAACTCTGAAAAACGTCAGTTAGGGTGTGTACGTACCAATTGAATGAGGAAAAGAGACTTTCCGCATGATTAAGGGCGGGTATTATAAAACTAGTTTGACAGTTAAATAAAAGTTCACTTCTGGAATTACATGAGAAGTCACGTCATTCCAAAAGTTAACTTCTAGTTATTCTGTCATGAAAATATCAGGATGACCTAACATTGCATAATTATTTTACTTTTCCACACTAATGCGGAAAAGCGATATTTTCATAACCTAAAGTGCGAGCAGAAAAGAAGCACTTTACGCACGCTTGTAGAAAAAAAATAAAAATAAAATATATATATCGATATATTTTTTTTTTTTTTTTTTTTTTTTTTTACGGATATGCGCACTCGCAAGGAAATGTCCTATCACGCTCGAGAAGCGGCAAGTGCGCGGAAATGTCGGTGTATGTTGGTCTTGAAACGGTTCAGGTTGTAACCTGCAGGGAAAACCGTCGCAGGGAGTTTATTCCACAGCGATGCTGTTCTCCAGAGATATGAATTCTGATATAATGAGGTTCTTGGTGCCTCTAGTTTGACAGTAAATTCATGGTTACTGTCTGTTTGACGGGTTCGCCTGGTAGGTGCTACTCTCGGTGGAATCATACGTGCCAACTCTTCAGAGCATTTTCCGTGATAGTACCTGTAGAAGAGAGATAAATCGCCCACAGATCTGCGATGTTCGAGACCATCCAAGTTACGAGTAAGTGCGGGGTCATTGATCAGCTTGATAGCTCGTTTTTGCACGGTGTTCAAAAGCATTAAGGTATGTTTGGGTGCTGCACTCCATATATGTGAGCAGTACTCCATAGTTGGTCGAATCTGGGCTTTGTAGAGTGTCAGCAATTGGCTTGGTGTGTACAGATGTCTTGTACGAAATAGCACCCCCAGCTTTTGGGAGGCCCTTTTAGCAATATCTGCCACGTGACTGTGCCAAGACATGTTGGTCTCTGCAGTAACCCCCAAGATGTTCAACTGACTCTTTAATGTGACAGCGCTTCCAGATAGCATGATGTTTGGCTCACCGGTGCTGGTCTTTTTTGAAAACAGAGCTGCTTGGGTTTTCTGCGCGTTGAACTGTACAAGGTTTTTGTTACCCCAGTCCTCTATTATCTCCAGGTCGTTATTTATCTGCGATATTTGAGTTAGTCTAAGATGATGGAATTCACATGCGGAAAGACCTGTGGGTGGTATGAGTGAGGAGACTACATTGCCATCGTCTGCAAAGCAATAAAGTGGATTTACTGTTTTATCTATGAGGTCATTTATGTAAATCAGGAAAAGAGTTGGCGAAAGGATTGCTCCCTGTGGCACACCAGCATTTATTTGGTAAGAGTTGGAGTTCTGGCCATCCAGTGCAACATAAATGGATCTGTCCTTTAGGTAACTTTCAAACCAAGTGCAAAGTTTCGGCGATAATCCCATTGCTTTGAGCTTGTTGAGCAGATTTTCATGCCAAACTTTGTCGAATGCTTTAGATATATCTAAGGCAATTGTTCTTGTTTCACCCCGCAACTCAATCGATTTTTGCCATAAGTGAGTGACGTATGTAAGTAAATCGCCAGTTGACCTATATTTTCGAAATCCGTATTGCTTATCGTTGATAATTTTGTACTTTTCCAAGTACTTGGTTAGGTGATTGTTCACAACTCTTTCCATTACTTTTGATATCACCGGAAGTAGAGCGATTGGTCTATAGTTTAACGGATCTGTCTTTTTTCCTTTCTTTGGAATGGGTTGTACTGCGGCAGACTTCCATGATGATGGATATACTCCTTGCCTGTAAGACAAATTGAATAATTTTGCGAAAGTTGGGGTGAGTTCGTTGGCGCAATTTTTGAGTACTATTGCGGGAATGCCATCCGGACCCATTGCTTTGTTTGTATCTAGCTTTTTAAGGGATTTTCGTATTTCTCTGTGACAAAAGGGTACCTCTGGCATACTATGGGAAACCCTTTCAATGAACGGTGGAGTTTTTCCGTTTGGCACTGTTAGGTTGGAGTTGGAGGAAAACATTTGGGCCAGCATATTGGCTTTTTCCTCTGATGTTGTGGCTAAGTGATTATTTTTATCTGTAAGTGGTGGTATGGATGACTTGGTGAAGTTAGATCCAACAGCTTTTGCAAGAGACCAAAAGCACCTAGAACTACTTGGACAATTCAGCAACCTGTTTTTTATTCTTTGATTGTATGTTTCTTTAGCGGAGTCAATAGTAATTTTGCAACTATTTCTGGCTTCTATAAATTCTGTGTGGTTTTGAGCGGTTTGTTGTCGTTTCCAAATGTTATATGCTCTGTGTTTTTTCTGTACAGCCGTTTGACACTGGCTGTTGAACCAAGGTTTTGCATTAGCTCTACGTTTAGTTGTATGTGGGATATATGCATCCATTCCAGATATGATTACTTGTGTTATTTCATTACAGCAAATAGTGGGATCAGCTGTTTTAAAGCAAACCTTTTGCCATGGAAAATCCAGGTAAAACTGTTTTAGGTCATTCCATTTTGCCGATTTATAGTGCCACATTTTACGAGGAAGTGGTTGTTGGCTTGGTGGGATGAGCATTTCGCACTTTGTTATTATAAGTTTATGATCTGACGAACCAAGTGGAGCATCTACTTGAATTGTGTACGAGTCAGGATTTGTGGTTAGGAACAAGTCTAAAAGCGCTGCAAATTCGCCCTTTTCTGAGATACGGGTAGGTTCATCGACAAGCTGCGTTAGACCACAACTTATGGCAAAAGCTTCTGCTTCTCTGCCTTCGTTATCTGTTTTGTTGTGGTGTTTCAGCCAGGGTATATTGTGGACGTTGAAATCTCCTAAAAAGACAATTTCCGCCTGTGGATAGTTTGACTGTATACTATCACAGCTTTCGGATAATGTCGCGAAAAAGTTTTGGTACTCGGTGTTAGATGGCGGTCGGTAGAGGCAGCAGATAAACTTGGTCGATGACTTTGAGGTGAATTTTAGCCATATAATATCAAGGTTCGCTGGTTCTAGCTTCTCCTCTCGATGACATGAAAGGTCATTTTTAATGTACACACAGATCCCAAAATTATGTCGAAATCGGTGGTGTAGGTCATAGCCGGGATAAAGATAGTTCACAATAGGTGTTGCAGAACTGATTTTAGTTTCAGTGAGAACAAGGATGTCAGGTCTTTGTTCTTCAAGATGTTGGTGAACTGAATTCATATTTGTACTTATTCCTCTTATATTGCTAAAATCAATTCTGAGTTGAGTTTTTGATCTTCTCTTTATATCTTTGCATGAAGGACCCCCAGGATCACCCGACGCCCGGAGATCCGAGTGGTCGGGTATTTTACCTCCGGAATATTTTGATCCTGGAGGCGCCATCATGCTATCTGTTACTCATTGTTGGAACCGGACTGCCAGCGCAGTAGCGGAACGTGGTGATACCACTTAGCGCTACTCAATTCTGGCATGGTGGTATCTCACCGGTCGACGCCCAATGAGTAAAAAGCGTCTACCACCTTTATTCAAAATATCGATGTTTTTCGTTCGATATATCGAATGTATCGATATGTTATTGCGATATATCATATGATTCGATATATCGATAAGTATATTTTTTTATTTTGCCATCCCTATTCGTGGGTTATATGATGTGATTTGAAATTTTTGAAAAAAATTATACTTTTATTTCTTTATTAAATGATAAAACAAGAGCAAGTTGCCAACTATGCTAGAAAGAATTTTGTATCAATAATCATAATGCATCACCAGGTACATTATTTCCTAGCTTTTATGATTATTGTTGTATATGTGGCAACTGTGCCACAGTATATCTCGGGAAATGCGCATGCGATGCCGTATAACCCGATATCTGTCCAATGTAGGAAATAACTTGTGAGCTAACGCTAAATAAATCGTTTATTTAAATGTCGTGTGTCGCATTTTAAAAGAAGCACCAAACACTCCAATTATGATATGGGTATTTTACAATGCATAAAATATTCTCATATATTATTATCCAATCTCATTTAATTTTATACAGGCTCTCCTATTTTCAAAAGTCAAGCATCTGACAACCCTACCCTTTGTATCTCGGCTCTCATAAGTGATCGAAAACGTGACAACGGGTTCCTATCCTATAGATATTTTTCCGTAGATTCAGTCAGTTTTTCTTAAAAAGTGATAGTTTGTAAATTATGAACCAAAAATACGTTGGGTGGTATGATTACAAACGAAGTACCTACTTGCTACTATTACAAGTAGTAGTATATTCTACGAAGTATTTACTTCACAACGAAGGATTTACTAATTTCCGGTAGTTTCGAAATGTAATATCTACTTCATTTTAAAGTAAATACTACGGAGAATATATCTTACTTGTAGTCTAGGAGGCAGTGACGACTTTCGGTACCTATTTTCCCAGTCAGACAACGTGGATAGAATTGTAGGGTTAGTAATTCTAAGCAAAATACATATGTATATTTTTAGGGAGGTTTTCCGTTGGGTTGAGGCGCAGAATGCGTTAAAGGTTATAAATGCTCGGCCCTTTTTTTTCTCAGTTATAAAAATAGGTCTACTAATGAGAAGTACTGAAGGTACGTAAAAAAATAGTCCGGCTAATTTGTGAGTATGTTTAATATGTCTGGCAAGTGAAAAATTGAAGATCCGAAAATTTTCAGCGAGACTCACTTTCACTATCTGAGATAAGCCAAATTGCTTTTTTCATAATACTTTATGTTCTATTGTAGTAAATGTGAAATATTTATGTCTGGAAAAATAAGCGTACTTGTATTTTTCATTGATCTTGTGAACCCATCCGAACATTTTCGCCAGACTAAAAAATTCTTGCTTTGTATCACCAGGAGAACAAAGTATTTAATAGACACCAACTGGGAAAATAAGTGCTAAAAAATTTCACTGCCTCCCGGACTATTGTAGTAGTAGCAGATACTTCGTTTTTATTTATATCACCCGTTATTTTAAATGAGACACCCTATATCAGTGGCGCACCCAGGAAATATGTTTGGGGGGGGCCCTACATAGGTTGTGGCTTGTGACTGAAAATCTAAAAAAAAAAAATTGAAGTGTCAGGGTGCCACGCCCAAAATTTGAACATTTTTTTATACGTAAGAATACAGTTTTGGAGGGGCGGCCTGGGAGGGGACCCTAGCCCGATGGTTCCCCCCTGGGTGTGTCACTGTCCAGGAAATCTGGGAAACTTTGGAAAATGAAGAATTTTTTGAAATATCCAGAAACTTTTGAGCTTTAACATACTAAAATTTGATTGGAAAAAAGTAAGGATAGCGAAGTTACAATATTTGTAATCTAAAAGACAGACTGAGTGATATTTTTGTCTTACAGTCTATGGCCTGAATTTTTTATTTTTATTTTCTGGAAATTCGGGAAACTTTGGAAAATGATTATTTTTTAAATATCCGTAAGCATTTTAGCTTTAATATACTTAAATTTGATCGAGAAAAAAACCAAAGATAGCAGCGGAGTTACGAATTTTTCAATTCCAAAGAGACACTAACTGATATTTTTACAATACAGACTATGGCCTGATTTTTGATTTTTTTCCTAGAAATCTGGGAAAATTTGGAGAATGATGATTTTTTTTTATATATCCAGAAGCCTTTTTCTTTTAACATACCAAAATTTGATTGGAAAAAAACCAAAGAGAGCGGAGCTACGATTTTTTAATTCCTAAGAGACAGTAAGTAACATAGGTTGTGGCTCGGGTTGTGGCTTGTCATTGAAAATCTAAAAAAAAAATTGAGGTATCAGGGACCACGCCCTGAATTTGCCACATTTTTTTATACCTACATTAAAATAAAGTTTTGCAGGGGCAGCCTGGGGGGGGGCCCTAGCCCGAAGGCCACCCCCTGGGTGCGCCACTGCCCTATATATTATAAACTCATTGAATAGCTTTGCTTTTGCTGCTGATTTCAATTATATAAAATTCGATAATTTTATCTCTGACAGTTTTCATTGAAGTTAGCAGAAGCAGAACTATCCAACGAGCTATTGATACACGGTGTCTTATTTGAAAAAATGTAGGTTTGGTTCATTATTCAAAAACTGTCACTTCTAGAGAAAAACTGACTTCGCCACTGGAATCTATGTAGAAAGATCTATAAGAACCCGATGTCCCATTTTCGATCACTTATGAGAGAACCGAGATATAAGAGGTGTCCCAAAATGCAACTTTTTCAAAAACACCTAGTATCTGAAAAATGAAAAGGGCGATGACAATTTTGTTGGCGGATACTACCTATCCAGGTATACGGGGGGGGGGGATAAAATCGATTGTCGTTGGACTTACGGTCCATCCATATATTGAAAAATATCAAAGAAAAGAAGAAGAAACCAGAAGACGAAAAAACAGGACTGGCTTGAAGAACTTTCATAGCAACATGCGAAGAGTTAGACCGAAGACAAAAAGTCAAGCAAGAAGAAAAAGACCGAAGACAAGTGGAACCTGACCGTAGAAGTACGTGAAGAAGTATTGGAAATGTTCATCAGGATTCTGGAACTGTTTGCCAGAAAGTTGGAACTGTTCGTCAGAAAATTGGAACTTTTCGCCAATAAATCAATCAAGGGGACTTGAAAGGGAGCACCGAATGTTACCACTGATTTATAAAAAAAATTAACTCAAAAACAGGTCAAATTCCCCCTTATTCAAACACCCTGTAAATTTGGTATACAAGATTGATTCAAGGCACAAGCCAAGATAGGAGGATGGCATGTAAAATTTAAAGGAGTTCACTCCTCCAAAAATAACTTCAAATGGAAACGAGTTTGTATAGTTTAGAGAATACGAGGCCAGAATAAGTGACAAATAGTATATTATTTTATACTCGATTTTAAATGATACATCAAAACATAATACCACATAACCTCTAATCTAGTATAAACAGTAAATAATGTATGCCTGATATTACAAATAAATGTAAAATCAAAATTCAGAAAGTCAAATAGATTAATCCAAATATAAAAACTCTATGGTATGACACAGACGTGGCGTCGCGACGCTCCCATTGCAATCCCAGCAGCATATTTAAAAAAAAAACCTCCTTCCAGGCATACAACTACAGTCATTTAATATCCTAAGGAAGTTCGAAAATAGCTCAGCAGGAACTTCCGAAATATGTAAAAGCTGACGTCGTTCTTCCGTTTTTAATTAACTGGCCCCCCCATGAAAAATCCTTCCTGTCATTAATGCTTTAATCCACCACTGAAAAAAATCAGACGTACAAAGAAATTATGGATCAGTCAATTCTATTTTTATTATTGTAATCATGTTAATTGCCTCATATCACTTCTATTTTTTTCTTTTTTTTGCTTATCACCTGTGTTATTGATTCTGAAAGGGCAGAATCAGCCCTACACTTCTAGTTTTTCTAGTTATATTGAGCAGCAAATGAATGACTGAAACTCATATTATTCAAGATTGTAGCTGCATGTTGTTCTTGCAAAAGCCATACTATGCACAAAACTTTTGCAACAACAAATGATGGCAATTTATGAATGTCAGATCCTCAGGCAGAATTTACCTAAGCCGGGCTCACACGCGTATACCACTTGTGTACTTGGCAAATACACAAATATTTGCTTACTTGGCAAGTATACCAGCTTTGTAATTAGCCATAGCAGGCACAGCGCTTACTCGACGTGTAGTGTTTGCAAGTACGTAAGCACGAACATTTGGTTAAAGCCTTGACAGAAAAAGCAAAATTATTTGTGAATTTCGTTTGAGTATAGATAAGTCTGTACACCGCATAAGTGAACGAATAATAATTGTGATTGTGATCCCTCTGACTCGGACCATTTTTACCGACAGAAAATGGAAACGCCACGAGTACTTGGCAAATATTTGTTAATGGCGTATAATTGCCATGTTGACTCAAACTAAATTCACAAATAATTTTGCTTTTATTGGATAGTGGATAGTATTCATTCCGTTTTAAAAGACGAACTGAAGTGTACCCACTATCATTTTGTTTCCAATAAACATAGTTAAAGTGAAATTTTGTTTTTCATAAATATTGATTATTGTGAAATGGAGTGGACAAATGACATAGTTCTGGAATTTCTGGATCATTATGAAAATGAGCCCGTCATTTGGATGGCTAAACATAAAGATCATAAAAATCGTAATGCAGTTAATGATGCATGGAAAAGGATACAAGATAACATATCTGTTGAGTGTACTATGCAAGAACTGAAGAAAAAAAAAGAATCGCTGATGGCCACATTTCGGCCTCTGATTAAAAAAGTTAAAGCTTCATCAGGAACTGGATCCGATGCCGTAGAAGTTTTTAGGCCTACATGGTTTGCGTTTGAAAAAATGGCTAGATTTTTACACGGTATATGTGAACTCAGAAATACGCAAGACACAGAGGTTAGTACAAAAATATGTTTTTATTTTATCATATTACTATAAAAGTTCAACAATAACTGTCCTGCCAGGGGACCTATCCTATCGTTTTGAAATATTCGCAAAATTCTTCTTGTATTTCTTGTGCTTCATGTCCAGATTTCCTTGGTAACTTTTTGAGTTGGAGGAAAGATGACATATTATTAAATGATAATCTTGACGCTACGTGCCAGGCAAAAGTTGACCATCCTTTTCCATATAAAAGTGGCTACTCGTGAATAGATAGTAGCAGAATGTTTACTTTTCCCTAAATAATTGTGTAGCAAGACACATGTCATGATATCTTCGATACTTTTCCTGGTTCAAGTAATATTCCAAATACATTTTCAACGATACGTCGAGCACGTGATAAACGGTAATTGAAAATTCTTTCATCGCTGCCTTTATCATGAAGTCCGTGGTATGGTTTCAAAAGATGGGGCCCTAAAGCAAAAGCATCGTCTGTGACAAATACATAATATGGAAAAGGTGAGTTGGTGTAATTAGATAGTGGTTCATCTTCAGGAGCGATTAAAGCGTTTTCTTCAAGTTATTTTAAATCAAACAGCACCTAATACGACCCTGGCATCCAACATCCACAAATGTAAAACAGTAATTAGTTTAACTAGTGCCATTAGAACTACACCAAAGGTGTGCTTGTAATTGTGAAATTCTGTTCCACTTTTCATTGGTGGCTGGATTAGTACGTTTGCCATCTAATGCACCCAGGCAGTGTGGAAAATTCCATTTTGTATGAAAGTCTTTAGCAATTTTTTCCGATTCTTACGATGTTTTTGGCATCTGTAAAAAAATATACAATATAGATTCAAGAAAAGCGTAACAAATTAATAATTTGGTGAAAAATTATACTTAATTATGTGTGTGGTTTGATTGGTTACCTTTACAATTCATTACTGAATTATTTAACTTTTCTTTGAATTAATGATTAAGATTCTAAGTTAATAATTTTCAACCAACAATGTGCTTTCTTGTAGGAGTCGGAAAATTTGAACACCGCGGAAGATGAAAATTCTGGGAATATCTACGAAGAAACAGGACCGTTTGCCACCTCTGACGAAACCAATGAAGCACACATGTTTAGTGAAACTTTGAATCCAAATACACAAATAGGGCCAAGTAATACCACTTCAGAAACACAATTCAAGGCACCTACTACCAAAAATAAAAAAAGAACGGCTGTGGACGTAGTTGGACAGCGTAACGAGGCTTATAAGATTTTAAAAACTTCTATACAACACACTGCAAAACCAAAACAAAGTATTTGTCATGTTTATGGGCAGTTGGTTGCTGAGAAGTTAGAAGCTTTGGATGAAATTGATCGGATTGTATTGATGAATGACATTGATAATTTGTTGTTTCGAGCTACCCTGAAACATAATATGGAGAAGCAATTGCGGCAACAGTATTCCATTAATCTTCCTCAACAATATCCTTTTCGCACAAATCAGATGCCTTACTTAAACAATAATTCCTCAACCATTACCGGACAACCTTCTTCAACTACTTTCAAAAAGCATTCTTTAGCAGCTGCAGAATCTCCAATTCATACAATGGTTTCACAAGCTTACTACTCATCGCCAGAGTATCAGGATGAAGTCAGCGCAGCTACAACTTCTGATGAACAACGCAGCACTTTTGCGGCTATCCCACAATCCTCACCTCATTAGAAGTCAGTGAACAATGATTGTATGATTATACAAATAAAAATATATAGGAAAAAATTAGGTAGATACTCACTTTTATTTGATCCTGCAGAACCTGACATAAATGCATCGCATACGTCAAAAACGCATGTGCATACTATTTGTGGTGAAATTTTAAATAGGTAGACTTTTAAAACTATCACCAGTAGCAAAAAGTCTCAGAGCAACGTAGAATCTTTCTTGAACAGGAATCGCCTTTTTAAAATTAGTGTCACTTTTTTTAATCAGAGAGTTTATTTTATTAAAGGGGGTGTGCGCCAAAAAAACAACTTCATCTCAAAAGAAAGAGAAAAAAAATCTAAGAATAACAGTGCAATCCGCACCCCTCTATGACAAATAATACCGCAGATATGGCTCTATGAAGGTACCGCATCTCACCCTATGACGTCACGAAAGCTCAAGCGACGCACGAGAAAGTGGAGTTAATTAAATTTACATATGTTTCTCCTGTGTTACCTGCAATAATCTAAACAAAAACCTCTCACGCGTGCCGGGAACAATCAAATTAACAATGCGGAGCGCGGCTGGACGAAGTTTTCGTGACGTCACGAGAGCGTCGTCCACGCGGTATATCTCAGCGATGGTTTATCGTAGAATAACGAGGTTTGAACAGTTGTTATTCTTAGATTTTTTTACACTAAAACTTTAATTTTTGGCGCACACCCCCTTTAAGCAGAAAGTCAATAGAGGACATTCTACAAAAATTTTCTAATTTTCCTGAAGGTTCTCGTTTTAGACCCTGCAGTATATGGGAGGCGCTGTTATCTACAAAAAAGGTTAAATATCTGGTACTCACGTATTTTCAATTTTCTATTTTCTGTATGTAGAATACTGTTTAGTATAAATCTCTAAATCTGGGTACTTACCTGTCTCGACTTTCATTTAAATATACTTATCTTCTTCTTCTTTTCTTTTTCTTCTCTTTCAATTTAATTAAATAACTAGCGCTTATTACTACAAATGACGACTGACGACTGCTATCCATACTACTGAGGTGCTTTCCAGTGTCCCACTTGAGATACTCCTGAGCAGCTCAGGAGTGCTCCACAATTACTTCGCGCGTTCCAGAGCTAAGAGTGTCGTACATGCTTGAACTACTCATTTCTATTATCCCCTGCCCCCTCGTACACCAACCTTTATTTCGGTGTTTCATGCTCCTAAAGTCTGAAATGGTGGGGGTTAAGAAAATTGAGGTTATTTTCGTTCGGTTTTGACGGTTTCTTATTCTTCATTGTTTTGTTCTTGACACAATAGACCGATCTCCTATCACCTGAACTGCGCGCGTCGCTTGTAGGCTGCAGGTGAGCGTCCAATGAGAAGCAAGTTTGTGACAAGCTTGCGTCATATTCTTATTCAGGGGCCATTTCAGAATTAATCGTCCCTTCTTTCTTTGTAACGTGTAATTCGACAAAGCAAACTAATACTTTACGTGAACTTATCCCAGTGTCGTTTAGGGTTATGTTAGATTATACTTGACATATTCCTTTGCAATGGCATGTAATATTGACAGTTGAGTTGAAGAGGGCGCTTCTGTACTTGGAGCTCTTTAAATTTTGGCGCGTTAATAATCGAATGTAATTTTAACCTCAAAAGTCAAGTTTGATGTGTGGTTTCAAGACAAGCTGACGCTGATACTTTTGAAAATATTCTTTAAGGGCCACTGAACGTTTTGGGAGATATTTTAACATATTCACTGTTCATTGTTCATATGTAGTTATCTTTCCTTTTACTTATTAAAACGGTTTAAAACTATTGACATTTACCGCCAAAATTCAAAGCATGCCAAGTTCATTCGCGCCCTCTACATAATTTTGGGGAACTTGACTGGATATTTGCTGCCATTTCATTGAGCGATGTTGCCGGATGAAACATTTATCGAAATAAAAGTGCAAACGATGTTCATCCACTTTAAAGCTCTTCTTTTGTCTGATTTAAGGCGTTGTAAAACACTTGACACTATATCACTTCTTTAATGTTATAATGTTCGATTTGTATTGTCGACATTAAATTTGTTCTGCAACAATACAATCTGACTACACTGCAGCCTACGAGTTGCGCGCGCATGTCATCTTTTATTACTTTCTAACTTGTATTTACTATAATTAAGCTCTCTTTTTCTAATCCTGCGAGATAGGTCTATTACAAAAAACTATTGATGAACAGGAAAAACATAACAAAAAATGTCTAATAAAAACCGGTCAGACTTCAAAAGCTACCACCCCCCACACAAGAGCGTTCCAGTGCTGTTTATGTCGAACAGTTCAAGAGCGTCACACTCCGGGAGCATGATACTCTAACAATTTAGGCACTGAAAAGCAGCTCTGGCTGCCGCACTATAGGGCAATCCAACGACCTGTCAAAATGAAATTCAAAATGGAGGCCAATGCCTTTTTGTTTTAAAACAAAAGCCATTTATTGCGATTTTTGATTTGTACAAAGTAGAGATGCCACGAATAGTGATTTGGCCGAATACCGAATACCGAATATTCGGCCACACACTCGTTTGTACCGCCGAATATTCTGCCGCCGAATATTCGGCGACAGATCTGTGGGTTTTGTGCGTGAACAACAGGTCAGGACCTGTCTCATTCTCATCGCGTCGCCTCCGGTAACGACGGAATTTGGTTCACTTGAGAATGTATCGTGTTACAATACGCATTATTACCTATATTCTTTTGATGATCGCGCGTTATTACTTATACTACTGTTTATTTTTAGTCAAAAATTATCAAAATGGCACATTACCGCAGTAATTAATAAAAAGTCGCCCATTTGATAGATTTTAAGTATTAAATTCATTGTAACTTGTTATTAAATAGATACATTTGTGATTAATATGTGCGTTTTTTATTCATTATTCAGCTTTCGGTATTCGGCCGGATAATACTATTCGGCCGAATACCGAATACAAAAAAAAATGGCCGAATAGGCCGAATACCGAATAGTAGCCGAATATTCGTGGCATCTCTAGTATAAAGTCTGTAAAGTGTTGATTTTTTGGAAAATGCATACGTTATGTATTGTACTTAGTTGTAGGAGACGTTCTAATCGCGAGAAAGTCTAGTTTCATGCCGGTCCTGCAGAGACAAAACACAGGTTTTTACCGGAGAAAAATGATTTGTCTCTACTTTGTGAGGTCTTCATGGATTGTAGCAAAAGAGAAAAAATCTTACAAAATCCATATTGAAAAACCAAAAAGTCTCTCTACATAAATGGTGTATAGTGCATGGATCCAAGCCATTTACTATCCTCCACATCAGCTTGTGTCGATAACTTGAATAGCAGACAAATAAAACAAACATCAGGATTCAGGATTTGGTTAAGAAAAAACTAAACAGGAAACAAATCCTGGATAGTACCTATCTAATTGTTTAGTAGGTAAAGGTTTGTCACAAAGAAATCATAACTTTTGCAAACATCCGAGTTTACTACTAATAATTTCTTAAACTAACAACTTTCCATCTTAAAATACGAAAATTATCCTTCCAGAGGCTAGAAAATCATCTAAAAACACTACAAAATACACAAAAAACAGTTTTTTGATGAAAAATGTCACGGTTGTTTGGATTAAATTTATGGCGCCAATTTTTTGGCATTGACCATGCATTGACCGCCATTTTGTTTGGATTGCCCTATTCATTTGTCAAGCTTTTAACCAAAGGTTAGGGTTAGGTACCTCATTAGAACAGATTATTTCTTAAATTTCTGGCGGAATTCCAATACTAACTTGTTTTTAATTGAAGATTATCTAATAATACCTTTTTGACGTTAACGCACACTACTGTTTTACTTGAAAGAGCTTTAGTTGATTTTGTATCATATTTATTTGTGACAAATTCTAACTCTGTATGTTATTACCATAAATATTATTTATAGAAATACAATGGCTCATGTTTTAGCCAAAAATAATTTTAGATGCCCTAAATGGAAAATAGGAAATTAGACACGTATTATTTATATGGGTATTATCGAGGATATTATTTTTGGCTCGATTTTAGGTTAAATTCTTTGCGGTTTATGGATCTGCAGCGTCTTGAATAGTAGCAAGTTTTTGTTCAAGGTCACTGATTCAACGTTTTGCCTGTTTTCGCGCATTTGATGCAGCAGCGGCCGAATGCATAATCCAATTTCAATTTTTCAAACACCGAATTATTGCTAATGAAATGCACATTCCAATGCTTTTTTGTTCGAATTTTTTGCTTGAAAATTAGGCGAGCACGGACTTGCCTAATGTGCGAGGAAGTTGTAAATTGCATCGAAAACTACCCCTTTCTTGCATTCACTGTAATTTCTAAACGGGGCCAAATATTTGGTGACAGTTTTCGACAATCGGCAGCCCATTTATTCCTCTAATTGCCCCAGCGGATTTTTTTTTTCATTGATTACTCAATGACTTACTGGTCTGAACACGTCGCCGTCGCGCGGAATTTTTCAAAAACTCGAAAAAAATTAAAATTGTCGCACAGCGCTGAAATGTGGTACGATGGCTCTATTTATTGTTCTCATGAATATACTGTAATTCTTATTGTTGCAGCAGTCATGTGAAGCAATTAAAATTGCAGTATATTCATAAGAACAATAGATAAAGCCATCGTACCAAATTTCAGCGCTGTGCTACAATTTTAATTGTCTTTGACTTTTTGAAAAATTCCGCGCCACGTGTTCAGGCCTAAAATGTGTTTTTTTTTTTAAAGATAAAAGTCAAAATGACATTGTGTTGGCAATACAATGTAAAATTGTCAATGCTTTCAAATTTTTTGTGTAGAAAAGGCTTGTGTTGCCAACATAGTTACTAAATTTTTGACTTGGGGAATTATCTTTAAAAAAAAAACAGACTTTAGTAAGTCATTGAGTAATTAACGAAAAAAAAATCCGCTGGGGCATTATGAGAGGAATAAATAGGCTGCTGATTGTCGAAAGCTGTCACCAAATATTTGGCCCCGTTTAGAATATTTGGCCCCGTTTAGAAATTACAATGAATGCAAGAAAGGGGTAATTTTCGATGCAATTTACAACTTCCTCGCACATTAGGCAAGTCCGTGCTCGCTTAATTTTCAAGCTAAAAACCCGAACAAAAGAGCATTGGAGAGTACATTTCATTAGCAATAATGTGGTGTTTGAAAAATTTAAATCGGATTATGCATTCGGCCGCTGCTGCATCAAATGCGCGCAAACTGCGAAACGTTGATCCAGTAACCTTGAATAAAAACATGGTACTATTCAAGATGCTAAAGAAAGAAAACTATAAAAGATAGAGGGGTGCTGTCAGCAGAAAGCCATAAAATGGTACACCGATGGGCCAAGAACCGAACAAGGGACCGGAGCTGGAGTATTTGGGCCTGGAACCAAGTTCTCTGAAGCAATGGGAAAATACCCGGACATATTTCAGGCGGAAATAAACGCTATAAGTAGATGTGCTGAGTTCAATCTTGACAGAAACTACAGAAAGAGAGAGATTGTCATATTCTCCGACAGTCAAGCAGCCATTAAAGCGCTGAACTCACCAATAATCAGCTCCAGAATGGTTTGGGATTGCCAGGACAAGTTAAACAGACTGGGCAAGGATAACAGACTATCCCTCCAGTGGATACCGGGATACGAAGGGATTGAAGGTAACGAGAAGGCGGACCAACTAGCGAAATTAAGGGCACAGACCCCGATTTCAGGACCGGAACCCTACTGCGGCATAGGGAAACACACCTATGAAGAAGCCTTCAGAAAGGAAGAGCGGACCAAATGCAACAATCTCTGGAAGTAACTTCCAGGGTTGAGGCAATCGAAGATATTTCTTGGGCACCCTGACCAAGGGAGACCGAAAGTCCTCACATCACTAAGCAAAAATCTCCGCATTCTCACCGGATTCCTCACAGGCCACTGCCGGTTAAGAGGGCGCCTTGAGAGAATTAAAATTGAAAACGAGAACAGCTGCCGGTTCTGTGAGGAAGGGGAGGAAACTCCTGAACACCTTCTAACGAAATGCGAGGCGATCGGGAATACACGAATGGCCTGCTTCGGATGCTACATCGTGGGACGGGAAGAAATTCCATCCATAGAACCATCCAGAGTACTTGCTTTCATAAAAGCATTAAGACTGGATGAGGTGCTTTAAGCGAGAGTCCATCAACTGGAGCGCCAAGAAGGGGAACACAATAGATCTATGTAGGTCGCAGTGTAGCAAAACCCCCAATTAATTAATTCATTCATTCATTCAAGGGGTGCTGTCGCGGAGTTTTATATAGCAAAAAATTTCAGCTACAACAATCATTTGAAACTTTTTGTTATTGGACCATCCCTTTGAGCAGCGTTCTCCATAAACCGCAAATTACCCTTAAAAACCACCCCTAACTAAAAACCCTATGGAAGTACAAGGTCGCAAACTTAATATGTTATTTAGCATATTAAAATAGACCGATCCCCCAAAAAAAGTCAACTTCTAATTATGTTGAGGCAGCCCCTCTTTTCAGATCCCCGTTTCTTGGACTAATCTATTAATAGATGAAAATGATAATGATACATAAAAACATTGATAACAACTCTGGTAAAAACAGGGACTGGGTCCAAATTTGAAGTAGATATGTCGATACGCGAAGTGCACAAAATGTGCGGCAAATTCGGTTTTTTATACAAAACCCACATAGCTAGTATATCCTGTTCAGAATCCGATGTCCAAAGCGAGGTCCAAAGGTATAGGTAAATTTATCACCTTTCCCTATCAAATAGCATTGAAAGGTGATAAATTTTACCTTTACCTTTGGACATCGGATTGTGAATAGATAATACGCTTGTTTGTTTTAGAAAAAGCAATTAGGCACTTTCTTTAATAAACAAAAGGCATACTGATTAGAAACGCGTCAAATTTTTTAATATTTATGCAACTTTTTTTTTTAAGAATGTAGAACTCGCACAACTTGTATGCCGTTTGGTATTTCTCTTCATTATATCATGATTGAATCTACAACAAAATAACATACTGATTATAAACACAGAAAATTGCTTTTCTATTTTACAATCTCATTTCCATTTCCTAATATGAAGAACCCCTTCAAACGGTATGCCATTGTACAGGGTGGTCCAAATTGGACACTTTCTTATGGAAACACCCTTTATTTTTAGAGATAGAAAAAAATGAACCCCCCACTCTGAGGCTCGAATTTCATGAAATTTTGATTGGTGCAAACCGCATTTTGATATCTCCAACCGTTTAGCCGCTAGAGGGCGATTCTCGATTTTGAGCAATACTGTGAAACCTTCAAAACTTTTTTGTTTATGAAAATAATTGATTTCTGTGAAGACTTTCTAGAGGCACTTTTTTAAGTGTTTTTGTCATAAGAAACAATGTGTTAGAAAGATACCTTTCTCGTTTTCCTTACAGATATAAAGTCCTTTTCCAACACATTGTGTCTTATGACAAAAATCGAAATATTTTTTTTCTCGGAAACCGATGGAGATAAATCTATCGAATTTTATATCATTGAAATCAGCAAAAGCAGAGCTTTTCAATGAGCTATTAATATATAGGATGTCCTATTGAAAAAAATCGGATTTTGGTCAATATCTCGGAATCGGAGCCAAATAGAAAAAAGCTGAGAACGTCACTGAATTCCACTTAAAAAAGTGCTCCCAGAAAGTCTTTACAGAAATGAAGAATTTTCATAAATAAAAAAGTTATGAAGGTTTCACAGTATTGCTCAAAATCGAGAATCGCCCTCTAGCGGCTAAAAGGTCAAAGATATCAAAATGCGGTTTGCACCAATCAAAATTTCATGAAATTTGAGCCTCAGAGTGGGGGGTTCATTTTTTTCTATCTCTAAAAATAAAGGGTGTTTCCATAAGAAAGTGTCCAAATTGGCCCACCCTGTACACATTGGAATTTTTGAAAATATATTTTTTATTGCAATTAACTTCATGCTGATTAAAATGACGGAATGTTATTAAAAAAAATTTACATAATGCTTATGAAGCTGGCTGTACTTGGACATGCGCGAACGGTATGCCATTTTGTTTTTGGCAGATTTGCGATAAAAATATTTCTATTTCTTATTGGCAGCCTGTTTGGAAGCGCGGAAAAATGATTTGTTACCCTGCAGGTTTACCAAAATATGCTTACCTTTGGGGTCCATGATAACGGTATGCCAATGATTTTCCGGTGAGTTTTGTAGGTACGAATTTTATTTTGGTGCATGTGACAATATGAATAAACTCGTATAAAAACGCCTTATTTGCAAACAAATCTAATTTTATTTTATGAAGGACAGGTGATGACATTTTAGTTTTGCGTTTATTATGCTCCAAACGTATAAGTTATATTTCCCTCCAAAAGGCATACTGAGTAAAATCGTGGCCCAAAATCTGTCACTATGCCCTGGTCTATAAGTATTCTTTGATTCTAAACAAACTGGTTGAAGTCACCTGAACTGATTGAACCGTGTTCTTTCGGTTTTGGATCACTTCCTCCTCCAGTCACACCAAATGATTGCAATCAGTTTAATCCTAGCTCCAGGTGATCAGAGAATTTCTCTTCAAACATTAAATAATACACTCATTCTTGCTCAATATTAAACTGATTAATGATACAAATTCTACACGTCCCGTGGATTCCAAACCGGAATCCACGACCTATCGTCCCTATCGACAATCAGATTCTCCGTATTTTCGGAATACACGGGCCGCAACGAAACAATAGGCCTTTTCGGGAACACTGATCCGATTAATCGGATCACCAGCTGATGTACTTTGTCTTTTTTGAATCGTGTTTATTAAAGAAAGATAAAACACAAACAGCTGATGATCGGATTAATCGGATCAGCGTTTCCGAAAAGGCCTAATACAAATAAAACATAACTGACGTCTACTGTCAGATCACGAAACTTTCGTTTATAAAAAACTAAGACGTTTGATGATTGTTATTTCTTACAAAAACTAATGATTTTTTTCAAAAAGTTTGAAGAGAAAGTATAATCTTCTACTCACAAATAATGACTATTATAATATGCTCGTTGAAGAATATACTATTTTACGTTCTTTCAGATTATTTGTGAGTGAAAATTAGCTGATTTTTGTTCTTTCGATGCGACCATTGAGGATGCGACAGAACTTGGCGAAGTGATGTGAAAATAAAAATCACTTTCAGTGAAATTAGATTAGTTTTTTCAGCTCGATTAGATCGAAAAAATACCCCTATTGTTAGAAAAAAACCGAGGAAAATACATTTCACCTATAGTTCATACCAAATAAACTTGTAGTTGTGACATCGATGACGTCATTTTTAAAATCGTTATCGCCAACCGTGAAAATATTCGGCGTCGGATTGACTTAATTGGAATTTGAATTTCCCGCTGGTCATTCAGTTGGTAACACAACTTCAAAAAATGTAATGTTGCCAAATTAAATTCTTGACATTTTCAATTTTGATTGCGTTTTGGCAGTTTACGAGTTGTTGGTTTGAGTACTATTAATTGTGAGCTAGTTTTACAAAAGCAACTTGTAGTGTGAAGTGTACAAGATGCCGAAGCATCTTAACAGCATGTTATTAACGAAGACACCTAATAGTTCGTCTACCAAGGCTGAAATTCAAAATTGGTTAACCAAACAGAAAGTTGAGTATCCGCATTGAAATCTGAACTTGTTACCATTGTTGCACGTAAGTACCTACAATCTTACAATACCAAAATTGTATGCATTTTATGCTCAACTTTTCAAGTATTGCTTTTTCAGGAATAAACCAACAAAAAAGTATGTGGTAGATGACTTGTCAGAACAGTATGGACATAAAGCTTTACGACTACCTCCATACCACTGTACTTTTACCCGATTGAACTTATTTGGGGAATTGCAAAAAACTATTATAACCGACATATTGGCAGAGATGGTTATACTCAAGATGCTTGTTTAAAAATGTGGCGAGAGGCACTGGAAACTGTTACCCCTGAAATGTGGAAAAATTCTATTAGACATACAGAAGGAATATTTGACGAGTGGTATAACAGGGAACAAGTAATAGACAGGCAAGAGGTTCTTCCACTTTTTATCAATGTTGATGAAGACTCTAGCGATTCTAGCGATTTCAGTGATCCAGAATAATTGAAAATATCCTTGATGGTTCAAATATTCATAATATTCAATTATTCATAGTATTTAGAGTGGCTGTAAATAGAATAGGAACTGAGCGTTACTATTATATTTTATGTGATGATTGACAAATAAGTTGTTATTAAATATCTATTAAACCAAGCTTTGAAACAATGTTTATAATTCAAGTGATAAATGTTTGCATTATATTATAATATAATCCATTATTGTTTCTGAAAATATTTTGACCAAAGGAAAATATGCAAGAGACGGCTACGCTGTGCCGGCCGAGCTTGACAACCCAACTATAAGTTTATTTGGTATGAACTATATGTAGGTTTCAGAATCTACTATAAATTAACTCCCAGGTTCATTTAAAACCCATAAGAAGGATTTTGGAACAGTTCTGTGATTACACCAGCAATAAATTCCGTATTCAGCTGACAATATTGCTACCTGGACAATACCAACAACATGGTATTTCAGCGACCATTTTTTGACATTGTCAAACTGATATTTTTAATTTGAAGTTTTTATTCATATTTTTGCATTCATTTATTTTCAAAATCTTACATGAAATAGTCAAATATTATATCACAAGAGCTTTAAATTTAATCGATTAAAAGTTATTGTGCATGAAACTATTTGCCAAAAAGCAAAATTATGCAAAAAATATTTGGATAGTTCAATCCATTTAAATTTATAGGTCGAGTGGTATACGGCTAGATTATTTCCTGAATAATAAGGATTGAATTGTTGGCGTCAATCCTATCCAAAGAGTTCTATTTATTATGAAATGTCAGAATATTTCTATCAAAATTCTGTCAAAAAAAGTAAACAAAAATTTAATCGCTGATAGACAAGGTCTTGTGAAATAATCACTTATTTAAACAAAATTTATTCAAAAAATGACGTTGTCTGATGAGTCTATTTTATAATGAATGAAATACTTAATCATGACGAATACCACTCGAGAAAAAATTGTGTAGGCAAAATTGTCCTCAAGGTTTTATTCAAGTTTGTTGCCACGCGATTGCCAAGCAACAAACAACAAACTTTCATACCTTTCGAAAATTTTGCCGACAAATTTTTTTCTCTTGTGATATTATACAGGGTGAGTTACTAAGTGCGCGTTGTTCCATATCTCCTATACTAACGGAGACCAGAGAAAAAACTAAATACAAAACTTGTAGATAAACATGAGTACTACATTCCTAAATTATTTTCCAGTATACAGGGTGGCCCAATAACTAGTAGTGACACAAAGTTATGTTTTTTTTAATGACTCCCCCTGTATATTATGAGATTTCTGGATCCTGCGAAAAATTCTAGATATATACACAACAAAAAAAGTTTTTGCACCATCCCATTTTATATATTCAGCGATATCTAAATTAAAAAATGACCAATTAAAAAATAGTAAACAATTTCAGATTCCTGAATCTTTTCTAGTAAATATACTGGACACATTCCATAGTTGAGGATAACAATATTTTTAGTTCTCGATTAGTTTTCTGTAGTAACATGACAAGGCCGTGCAAAACTTTTTTTGTTGTGTGTATTTCATATGTAATGTCATATACCTATCTGCAACTGTTTCGGAAATATTGACAGTTGAAAATTGACTTTTCTACATCTTTGACAGACTGTGGAACCTAAACAGTCAATTTTAGAGGAAAACGGATTTTACATTCCTGTCTTAGATTTTCATAAGCTATCATTCGACACCAACTTTGAATTTAACCGAAGAATAATAATTAAGGCGGAATTTTTAATCACGGATTAAATTCAAGATTGGTGCCAAATGATAGTTTATGAAAAACTAAGATAGGAATGTGAAATCCGTTTTCTTGTAAAATTGACCGTTCAGGTTTTACAGTCTGTCAAAGATGCAAAAAGGTCAGTTTTCAACTGTCAATATTTCCAAAACAGTTGCAGATAGGTATATGACATTATACATGAAATATGCCTAGAATTCTCCGTAGAATCCAGCAATGTCATAATATAGAGGAGGAGTTATTTAAAAAAACATAACTTTATGTCACTACTAGTTATTGGGCCACCCTGTATACTGGAAAATAATTTAGGACTATAGCACTCATGTTTATCTACAAGTTTTGTATTTAGTTTTTTTTTCCGGGCTCCGTTAGTATAGGAGATATGGACCACCGCGCGCTTAGTAACTCACCCTGTATATGAAAATACTCTACAGTCAAAAAATTTAATTAAAACTAAAGTGTTTTTTTTTAAAGATAATTCCCCAAGTCAAAAATTTAGTAACTATGTTGGCAACACAAGCCTTTTCTACATAAAAAATTTGAAAGATTGACAATTTTACATTGTATTGCCAACATATTGTCATTTTGACTTTTATCTTTAAAAAAAAAAAAAGATTTTACAAAAGGCATGTTCACACAAACCAATAAATTCTATGCCACATGCAGGGTTGGCAAATATCATGATATTTATATAAATATCCAATTATCCGATATATAACGATATACAGGGTGTCCCAAAAAGATACCGACAAACTTTAGGGGGTAGTAGAGGACATCAAAACAAGCATTTTTGTTTATATAAACATATGTCCGCAAATGAGCCATTTCGGCTGTAGAGCAAAAAAACTGTTTGATACTTTTATTTTTCGCAATAATTAAATCACTGTTTACTTATTAATTTTGCTTTATTATCAAATAAATTATGGTTTACAATAATTGTTCAAAATGTTGACCATTTACTTCAATGCAAAGATTACACCGTCGGGTCATTGACTGAAAAGTTTAGTCTACGAAACACCTGTTCGTAATGAGGAAGATCTGATAGCAAGGATACTGGCGAGTTGTACCCATGTAGAAGTTATTCCCCGAATATTCCAAAGAGTTCGCGAGTTGAACAATTATTGTAAACCATAATTTATTTGCTATTAAAGTAAAATTAATAAGTAAACAGTGATTTAATTATTGCGAAGAATAAAACTAGATACTAAACAGTTTTTTTTGCTCTACAGCCCAAATGGCTCATTTGCGAACATATGTTTATATAAACAAAAATGCTTGTTTTGATGTCCCCTACTACCCCTTAAAGTTTGTCGGTATCTTTTTGGGACACCCTGTATATCGGATATATATCAAAATATGGATATTTATTATTATATTTTTAATTATAAGAAATCTACAACTTATAGTACGGGATACGAGGCCTATTTCATCAAATCATTTTACACCGTCTTGCATTGTTATCATCAGTTAGATAAAATGGTACTGAAACGCACTTGTGCAGGGAAATAGATGGGAGTGGGGGATTTCGCTGAAAAAAATGTTTCAGAAAATGTCGTCATAAATTAGGAAAATATATAATTATACACCGTCTTGCATTTATTTATTGAGTCAGTTTGCACACAAACAAAATTGAATTACCACATGCAAGACGTTTTTATGGGGGTTTTAGGGTTGCGATAGAAGATGGAAATTGTCAATTTGTGAGAGGGGTGGAAAATCATTTTACACCACTCCATTGTTGATTTAGATTAAAGCTTGAATGTAGAATAGCTACTGGATACTGATACAAGACGTCCTGTGGAGGGATAACGGGCTGCAAGACGGATGTCAATGCGTTGTCTCATGAGGGAGTGAAAATTTATTTTACACCACTTCATGCTTATGTCCGCCGGAAGAATATATGTTAAAAAATGGTAATACATCAGTCCAAGACGTTTTTTCGGGGAAAAAACTTAATAAATCCGTTTTCTTTTTTTACTGAACTTTTGAGTTATTTACTGAACCGTTCACTGTTCATTCTTTTCTAAATCATACAGATAGAAAAGGACAGTTGACATAGCAGCTCAACAGGGGAGTCTGCTGAATACAGGAATTATAATTTCTGTTTACAATTCCAGGCAGATCATTTTTTTGCTGCTTTAAAATCAAATTTCTCAAATTTACCTAACACCTACTTACAATCCGTTAGGTGTTTTGACATATCCAGCTCAAAAAAATAAATAAAATGATTATAAGCTGTCAGAAAAAGAACAATTTTCAACCTTTTTTTTTTGATGTCCGTAGAGTCATTCAAATATACATATTAAGAGAATTTTGCAAAATAGAATTATTCTACGTGGTAAAAGCAAAAATATCTAAAATTATTGTGCGTAATTTGTAATTTGGAGTAGTATTCACATTTGTACCTGATGGATTTACCGCCGTCAAAATTAGTCAACTTCATCACCGTCTTGCAGTCCTTTCTTTCCATTTAGAACGTCTTGTATTTTTTAAAATGTTATCAATGTGTTCTGTTTTTCCCATTAGTATCAGTGCAAGACGGTGTAAAATGATTTCTCACTCCTTCATAAGACAACACATTGACCTCCGTCTTGCAGTCCGTTATCCCTCCACAGGACGTCTTGCATCAGTATCCAGTGGCTATTCTACATTCAAGCTTTAATCTAAATCAATAATGAAGTGGTGTGAAATGATATTTCACCCCTCTGAAAAATTGACAAATTTCTATCCAATATAACAACCCCAAAACCTCCATGAAAACGTCTTGCATGTGTTGATCCAATTTTGTTTGTGTACAAATTAACTCAATAAATAAATGCAAGACGGTGTATAATTATATATTTTCCCTGTTTATGACGACATTTTCTGGAAATTTTTTTTCAGCGAAATCCCCCACTCCCATCTATTTCCCCGTACAGGTGCGTTTCAGCATCATGTTATCTAACTGATGATAACAATGCAAGACGGTGTAAAATGATTTGATGAAATAGGCCTCGTATCCCGTACTATTAGGGCGGCTATTATAAAACTATTTTGACAGAATAATTAGAAGTCAACTTCTGGAATGACGTTACTTCTTATAGTAATTCCAGAAGTTAGCTTTTAGGTATCTGTCAAAATAGTTTCATGATTATTGATTACCCGCCCTAAAAACCTAATATTTTTTATACCTATACACAAATAAAGATAAATAAAATTGCTGTGATTTCCTTCTCATAAATAAAAGAATAAAACTATAAAATAGAAAAAAAAAAGGCCATACAAATACATATTATTGATATATATCAAGATATTTATAGCAAAAATATCATGATATTTATCAAGATATATATCAAGATATTTATCACTGATATATATCCTGCCAACCCTGGCCACATGTAATAATTAATTGTTTTTTCTATTTTGGTGTCATATCGAAGTCTTTTCGACACTAAAAGTAATTTCGAAAAGAAGCTCTTTGTGACACTCCTTTTTTACTTATCGGAAGTTGGTAACACTGGCTGACTGATGGCCATCGAACTGTCATTCGTGATTTTATAATAGAAGATTTCTATATTTGGCATGTAGTGTTACCAACCTAAAAATATGAAATCAGGAATTATGAGAATAAAATTTCCAAGATTTTTTTTTTTTTTATTGAACAATACCAAAATAGAAAAAATAGTATAAAATATTCGTTTCATAAGACATTTTATCGCACTCGCCCTTTAGAAAACTCGACTCCGGCTCGTTTTCTAATATAGGGCTCGGGCGATAAAATGACGTCTTATGAAACTTGTATTTTAATATACTATTTTCTACGATCGTGCGGAAAAGTGCACTGTTTCGCACGCATTTTAGTAAAGTGACAGATGTCACTTTTGAAATTATAAGCTGACACACTTACACAAATATCAGCATTGAAAATTATTGAAACAATAATGTTATTTATTGAATTATTCCGGTTTAAACTTAACTTTTCTTGTCAAGTAACTCTAGAATGGTTACTTTATGCTTAAAAATTTCGAAAATTTCATGGTAGATACATCAAACGTACAAAATATTGTTAAAAGTTCTCGATTTTATTGTCTTCAGAATGAGGCACATTATTTCAGAACTATTTTTCTTTATTATTAAAAAAATAAGTTTTATTTGTACTTGAGAGTACCTCACTTATATTGAGAAAAAATTACTTGATTTGTTTTTAATATGTACCAGGTGTTGCAAAAAAAATGTTGTCAAATATTGCTGTTAAAATTTACATTACGTAGGTACGTTCCTCTTATCTCGTAGAAAAAATAGTGTTCCTAACTCGTGCGGAAAGTCTCTTTTCCGCACTTTATTGCTTGCCGAACTCCGCTACTGAAATGTACTATTTCCTACGAGCTTGCAGAGAAAGCTCTTTTTTCGCACGCATTGACCTGCGGAAAGAGTGATTTTTCCGCACTAGTGTGTAAATTTTTTTTCGCACGTCGTCGCATTGTGAATGAAAGAATTGTGATTAAGCAAAAGCAAATCGTCGCTGTCAGTACGAAGGGGCCTATCTCAATATTTGGCGAAAATGAGTTATTTCCATAAAAATACTCAAAAGAACCATATCTATGTTGTGACGAACTGGCATATCTCCATAAAACACCGTGTGGCCATTATTCAATTTTAGCGGCATATCTGCTTTGTCAAACAGCCAAACATTTATTTTTGTTATTATGAACGGGCCTATCTTCCTAATAATTTATTTACAGAAAAGTCTTTTCTTTCTAAAAAGATATGTCTCAATGTTGTAAGTATACTTTTGTGCTATGTATAAAAAAACAAGTTCTGCTACAGATAAAATGAACAGTAGAGTTTTCTTCAAAACGCTCTCCTGAAAAGTTCTGAAATCAGAGATTGGCCAGTTCGTAATAACAGCGACGAAATGTTAAATAAATGTTGCAGATTCTATCTTAGAAGTAACCACTAATAGTAGAAACGTTTGGGAGGACTCTGATGGTCAATACCATCATGCATCAGCGATAAATTTACAATATGCTGAAAATTATACACTCACCATTAAAATTGTTAATAATAAATAAAAAATGTTGTTAATTGCTTTATAGATTCCAAAAACTTTTTTTTTTGGTGTTTTTTATTTTTATTGTCTGCTCGTAGGAAAAATTGTGTTCCTAACACTTGCGGAAAGTAATTTTTCCTACAGCCGTGCGGAAAAATCGATTTTCCGCACTGATATGCGTGCGGAAAATGAGTTTTCCCGCACGGTGCGGTAAAACTTTTTTTTTGACATATCAGTGCAGAAAAAGTTTTTTCGCACGGCTGTCAGTGCGGAAAAATTTGTACCGCACTGATATGTCAAAAAAAAAAGAAAAATTTTACATTTTTACGCCTGTAGGAAAAATATTGTACCTAACACTTGCGGAATAGTTATTTTCCTAACAAGTGCGCAAAGTGTTACTTTTCCGCACGCGAATACAGTTATACGAACGACGCGAAGCGGAGTTCGGATACGTGTTTGCGTGCGGAAAAGACACTTTGCGCACGTGTTAGGAACAAAATTTTTCCTACGAGCTTCATATCAGGTACGTAATAACAGAAATTTAAACAAAAAACGATAATTTGTTTAATTATTTTTAATTAACTTGAAGGGAACCTATGCATTTATCAAAAAATTACATAACAAAAAACAGAAAATCCTCGTCAGAGCTGTTCATCTTAAAGCGTTTAAATTTGATGAGAAAGTTTGTAGATTTTTGCATATAAATAGAGAACAAATCTGACAATGTGTCAAAGTTAATTTATAATTGGTGTTTGTATAGATGTTGGCTGATATAGAAATAGAGGAAAAATTTGTCATCATGTGTCAAAGTCGACAGGTGCACTTATTGTTGCTTGACAATTATAATTACTTTTCGGCACTCAGTGCGGATAAGGCCTGTATCCGCACTGAGTGCGGAAAAGTGTAACTTTGAGCCCGGAAATGCGTGCGGAAAAGTACTACTTTGCGCACGCTCGTAGGAAATAGTTATTTTCCTAACAAGTGCGCAAAGTGTTACTTTTCCGCACGCAAACACAGTTATACGAACGACGCGGAGCGGAGTTCGGATACGTGTTTGCGTGCGGAAAAGACACTTTGCGCACGTGTTAGGAACAAAATTTTTCCTACGAGCTTCATATCAGGTAGGTAATAACAAAAATTTGAAAAAAAAAACCGATAATTTGTTTAATTATTTTTAATTAACTTGAAGGGAACCTATGCATTTATCAAACAATTACATAACAAAAAAAAATAACAGAAAATCCTCGTCAGAGCTGTTCATCTTAAAGCGTTTAAATTTGATGAGAAAGTTTGTAGATTTTTGCATATAAATAGAGAACAAATCTGATGTGTCAAAGTTAATTTATAATTGGTGTTTGTATAGATGTTGGCTGATATAGAAATAGAGGAAAAATTTGTCATCATGTGTCAAAGTCGACAGGTGCACTTATTGTTGCTTGACAATTATAATTACTTTTCGGCACTCAGTGCGGATAAGGCCTGTATCCGCACTGAGTGCGGAAAAGTGTAACTTTGAGCCCGGAAATGCATGCGGAAAAGTACTACTTTGCGCACGCTCGTAGGAAAAATATTTTTCCGCACTCGGATGCATCACCGAACTCCGCTACGCGTCTTTCGGTGAACGGCAGCCGCGTGCGGAAAAATTCATTTTCCGCACAATAGCTATTTCCACACTCGATTGCTATCCGAACGACGCGACAATCGCGTGCGGAAAAATGATACTTTCCGCACTTGTTAGGAAAATAACTATTATTTGGAATAAACACCTAGATAAAGCAATAAAAGTAAATAGAAAAGTCCGCAGTTGCTTGTGAATCCATATTTTCCAGTCTGCACATGATACCTGCATACTTTCATCCAGTAGCAGATCGCATGTATAAGCAGCATTGAATTTTCATTGGACAGTGTATATGTCTAATAATTGATAAATTTGCATTATTGTCATTTCATAAGTAGCTATTCATAAATCAAAAATTTATTTGCTTCATAGGGTACCTATGATACATACAAGGGTACAACTAGCTCTAAGTTAGAAGTCACTATCCATTTCCACTGTACTTGTGCTACTGCTTTTATTATAAATTGGTTGAATACAGGCCATATTTTGTAATTTTATTGATTTGCAGTCCTATTCTAATACCAGATTATTTTACTTGAATGTTTCAGAAGTGAAAAAATATTCTCGACAATATTAGGAAATTATTATGTATTAGGCAATACCTCTTTAGCTATCTGGTCAAGAGCTTGATCTTCTGCTGATGATTTTGCTGCGACTCGTCTTCTTCCCCCACCCACGCCGTCCATAATCTGTAAAAATGAAAAATACTACATTAATGAGTCATAGTTGTAATTTCTAAAAATACATGGGTATATCAGTTAGTTTAAAAGTTTCCTGATGAATAATATTTCAGAGAAATATATTTGATTTTATTTTATTGTTTTGGCCAATGTAAGGCCATACCTAATATAAATACATAAGTATAGAGGAGTAAACATTTCTTTGTTTTATTTAAATACTCAATTTTCATCTCATCAGTTTGCAAGTTATTCAATGACAAACCCTTATCCAACAAACCAAAATGAGTCTGTTTCTCATCGCACATGGATGAAAATTGTACTGATTTCTGGCATGATAACTGCGGATTTCATTATTTCTAACTTACTAAATTCAACTGGCTATTTGGGAGAAAAGTGATATATTTTATTTTGTCCACAAATTCAATATTTTTGTTAATTTGAATTCTAAAATTATTAACAAAGATTTCCCTATCTGTTTTTGTTTGGGGGGGCGCATAAGCCATAAATCGATGGTTTTACGTTTTTCAGAGCAAACATGCTACATTTTTTGATATCTAGGTCAAAGGATATCAATCCCAACTTTTTTCCACTTTAACACGACTCAAACGCTTTTTTTGAGGGCAAGAACGCAATCCCAACATCCCCATCCACCATCATCCTTCATAAGCCACCAAGTATTAACTTTGGACAAAATCAAAGATCTTGGATTATTAGGTATATGACCATAAATTCGATTTTAATGTTCGCATTGAAAACAGCTACAGTTTAAAATTGCTGGGGTTCATATCTCCCACTTTGGACTGGAGGAAGTTGACAACCTCGTTGGCAACATATACTGTTTCAAGTTGTTATACTGTTTCTTAGTTTGTTCTTTTATCGAATATGCCAGTCCAGTTTGGAATCCACATAACTTTAAATACAGTCAAACTATAACGAAGACGGCGTATAACGAACTCTGGGTTATAACGAACAAAAATAAAATCCCGAAAAAAAATCAATATTATTACATATTATATTTTTGCCTGGCTAAAGCAAACTCCTTTATAACGAACGCTCGGATGTAGCGACCTATTTTCTCCATCAAATTTTGATAATGCTATCGGCTATAAAGGCGCGTGTCCACCAAAGGCAAATTGGCAACTTTTGTGTTGCCAACACGTGTTGGTGACAAAAGTTTCTGAAATTCTCCCATGTTGTTAACCAAAATTGTAAACAAATGTCAAGAACCGTGTTTCCATTTTTGGCGGTAAACATCAAAGGAATACGCGTGTTGCCAACATTTAATCGGTGTGGACAACCATGAAAACAAAAGTTGGTAACTTTCGGAAAAATTGCCAACAGAGAAGTTGCTAACTTTTCAGTGGAAACGCGCCTTAACGAACTAGCGAAACATTATTTTCATCTTTGATTTTTCCCCCACCAGTTTTGCGACAATATCACGTGAAACGCGAATGTTTGCGTGTCCATAACTTTTTTCCACCGCTAATCCGCCGTCGATGACCGGTCTATCTTTGTCTAGATCATAGAAAATCGAAATGGCTGTCTCATAATTATGGATACATCAATGAAAAAAGAATGCATATGCAGCATCCTCTATCAAGATGATGCGGAGCGCTTTCTTATCTTCATGATGGCGGAGCAGAATCAGTTAGGAAGTTAAACGCAAAGTAATAAGTTTGAGTTGCAAAATCGAGATAATCAATACGCTTGAGAATGGGGCAGCAAATGCTGCAATCTGCAGGGACTATAAACTGTCAAAGTCGACTGCTTCCACCATATGGGCTAACAGAGAAAAAGTTGTCAAAATTCAACACATAAACGCACCAACAACAAAAAAACTACGAGGTTCTTCTAGGCATAGGCCAGAAGTTAATCAATCTCTTCTTAAATGGGTTTCTTTAAAAAATCCACTATATGGCTTCAACAGCAGCTTGGCTATAATGAACTCTTTATCCGAGTTTAACTGTACAAGGAAATGATGGAGAAGGTATTGTTCGTCGATTTTTAACTGACACTTGCGGTATGAGGAGCGAGGGGGTGTTTCATATGGCAAAAACAGGTGTGACGTCAGGTAACCATTGACATTCTAGTGTAGGGAGCCACCAGCTCACATTCCGTCCGAGTATCAGTATAAAATCGACGAACAATACATAGGAGATATTTGCGAATAGCAAAGTACAAACTTGGAATACCAAAACAGGACATTGATTATTGATTATTGATTAAATATGTATTCTTATTGGATGTGTGTATTTATCACCTAGTACACCATGTGAAAAATATGAGCAATACTGCTCAGCTGTGGATAACATATTGATGAACAAAAAATTTGAAAATGTTATGCTTTTTGATGATTTTAATTTACCAAAAATTACTTGGTCTAATAAAGATTTTGGCTGCGAGCCGAGTGGCAGTATGACTCCTAAGGTAGAATGCATTGCAGACTATTTTTTATTTCAAAATTTTTTTCAACACAATCAAATAAACAATATTTATGGTAATGTTCTTGATTTGATTTTTAGCAACGTTCAAGATGTCAATGTTAATATGGTTCCTGAGCCATTTGTAAAAATTGATCAAAAGCATCCAGCCTTGGAAATTAACTTGAACATTGAATCTGATATGTCTGCTCTTTCATTTGATCATTACTACATATTATAATTTTAAATAATATGCTGATTATAATTCCATTAATTTATTCTTGGCTGGTTGTGATTGGGATGAATCAACTGGTGTCGATATTGATACTATGGTTGATTTATTCTACAGTAAATTGCAACAGGCAATAGACAAGTTTGTACCAATACACAGGGCTAAAAAGTCTAACTTTCCGAGTTGGATGTCTAGGGAACTAAAGGATTTGATAGTTTTTAAGAAAATATTGCATAGAGATTTTAGGATTAGTGGTTCTATTGATGATTACAATAAGTTTTCTATGTAGTATTCGTAGGAAGTGCAAAAATCTCTAAAATCAATCCAATCTGATTACTAGAAAAATATTGAGTTTACAATCCAAAGTAACCCAAATGAATTCTGGAAATTTGCTAAGAATAAAAATAACACAAATTCCTTGCCGAATAGTATGAGTTTCGGTGACTGTCAAGCATCTACCACTCAAGAAATTTTTAATTTGTTTGCCACATTTTTTGGGCAGGTTTCTACACTTGTTGATAATTTAAATGAAAATATTTATCAACATCCTGATATTCTGATCTCAGTTTGGGTTGCTTGGACATTGAGATGATGAATGTGTTTCATGCCATTGAAGGTTTAAAAAAAAACTTAGGGAAAGGTCCAGATGGTATACCACAAGATTTTTAATTTAACTGTCGATTTATTCTTGCACCAATCTTGCATGAAACATATTCTAAATTGTTGGGCTCCGGAATATTTCCCAAGAAATGGAAAACAAGTTTTGTTACACCAATTTTTAAGA